>JANUYF010000003.1:225700946-226945946 GCA_026167975.1 Phrynosoma blainvillii | reverse complement strand
TTTATTATAAGCTACTGAAAGAACAACCATAGGTGACTTTTGGCAACTTTTATATGGCAACTTGTTAAGCAACTTAATGAAACAATTGGCCCTGGTATAGTTGCACAGACCCAGGATGGTCCTGGGCTTTGAGTAGCTATAGTAGGCCCCAATTTTTTCTGCAGGTTTGTCTGCCAAAATGAAAACATTCATTTCTATTCTTTTTCTGGGATTGTCTTTGTAGATGTAATACACAAGGAGGATGGCAGTGAATATTTTATTTAGTAGTTATTATATTTAATGCCCCCTTTTTGCAGAAAAAATTGCTCACAATGGCTAACAGATAGCTAAAAGCAATTTAGGGAAGCAGGGGGGAGAGACCTTCATATCCCTTTTTGTGTAAGAGAACAGAGTTTCACTACCATTGGTAGTGACATCCCACTTTAGTGATATGGTCACTATGGTGAGTTGCACTAGGTATATTAGATACTGATTCATTTTTTGTTATAAGATTTTAAAATGTAAAGTCCTTTTCCTTCAGATGGAGATAATTGCTAATTGATGCACTCATAATTGTTACTTTTTTTAAAAAAATGTGTAATAAAGAAAGTGGGCAATTTCCATGATATTTACACTCATCCTCCACATTCACTGGGGTTAGGGGCACAGAACCCCCACAAATGTGAAAAAAACAAATAACAAATAACATGTTTTTATCTGAGATAACACCTCTCTAGGAATCTCTAGGTCCTCCAGTGCAACTCTGTGGTCGACATCTGCCAAACATTGACCATAGAATTGTCTAGCCTAGTGGAATGTTCTCTCTAGGAATCTCTAGGTCCTTCAGTGCAACTTTTAGTTAAAGTTGACCATAGAGTTGCGCTGGAGGATCTAGATATTCTGAGAGAGAACATATTAATAAAATCTGTGAATAATAAGTCAAAGCCACAAATGTTGGGCAAAAGTCAAAGCCACAAATGTTGGGTGATGAGCCTATTATTGTTAATAATAAAGACAGCAATCTTATTCACACCTACTTGGGACTAAGGCCTGAAACATGTAGGCCAAAAGGACCACAGCAGGGCCACACCAGTGTGATTCATGCTGGGTCTGCAGTGACTGCGCACGCCTGCCCTGATCCAGGCCACTGCCATGGTCCTGAACCGGGCTTCTGGAAATGAGCGTTTTTTACTACCCCTTTTTGGCCCAGTTCTTTTCCTATGGTGTGTGTCCAGCATGGTTTCCTGCCACATTCAGGGTGTGCATCATCTAAACATTATGCCCTGAATGCGGTGTGAAACTGCATCATTTGGCCTATCTGTTTTGGGCCTAAGCTTCATTGAACAATGTGGGGCTTATTTCTGAGTAAACATACCTCAGACTGTACAGCAAAATTATTTTTTGGATGAGTTGTTTCTTGGCTCATTTGACTTGGATGCCTTGCTTTTTGGTTGGATGTTCATTTAAAACTAAATCTCTTAGTTTTAATATAGTATAGTGTGATAAAGTGAAGGAAGGCTGGCCCATGGAAGAGGGTTGTTCGGGAAAGCAAGGGTTAATGAGGGAAAGAGCGGGGAGCCAGAGAAGGGAATTACAAGGTCTAACGACACCTGGAAAAGAAGAAAGGGAAGCAAGGCCCAGGAGGGAGGGGCCCAGGGATAAAAGGGAAAAGGAGGAGGCGTTCGAGGGGAGGGAAAAATGCGGAAGAAGGCTCGGTGAGGCGGACGGGGGAAGGGAAAGAGAAAGAGAAGCGATAAGTACTGGAGCGCGAGGGGAGAGAGGAACACTGGCCGAAGGAGAGTCACTGTTTGGTGAATGAGCTTCTGAGTTGATTAAAAGGTGCCGAGCATACATCTTAAGTGGTCCGCCCTTTCTTTCGTCGAAATGGATACCTCCAAGAAGCATGGAGTGGGAGGAGTTCCTTGCGGCCCCGCGACATTGGTGTCAGAAGTGGGATCTCAGGTACAAGGCGGGGCTACAGGACCCAGTGAGTCTTGGTTTGCATGGTTGGCTGACCAACAGGAAAAGTTATTGCGGAGTGTGAACGCTCACCAGGTGCAGTTGATGGAGCAAATGTTTGCAGCCCAACAGGTGACACATCAGCAGTTGGTAATGCAGATGACTGAGGCGATGAGGCTCCCAAGGGAGGGGGAAAAGCCTACCTTGGAGTCGCTGGTAGGGGCCCCAGCCCCAATAAGATTGGTCAAGATGGGCCCTAATGATGATCCGGAGGCATTTTTACACGCTTTCGAGAGGGTGGCCATAGCTGCCAAGTGGCCTAAGGAACAATGGGCTCTTATAGTCACCCCATGTCTTACGGGGCCTGCCCAGGAGATAGTGGATACCTTAGCCCCCGAGGAAGCCTCTTCTTATGAGAAAGTTAAAGAGGCCATTTTGACTACTCTCAATATCTCGGAGGAGACTTATAGGCGCCGGCTACGCGAGTTAAAGTGGACTCTGGGCATGCATCCGCGTGCCCTGGGGCAAAAGGTTAGAGCCAGCGGTTTGAGATGGCTGCAGCCGGCGGTGCGATCGGCGCCAGAGGTGGCTGAAATGGTGATGGTTGAACAATTTATTAATGCCTTACCAATGACAGCCCGCAGTTGGGTGCGGTGCCACAAACCCTCCAAGTTGGAAGAGGCTGTGGCTTTGATGGAGGCCTTTGCAGGGGCTGAGGAGGCCGAATTAGGGAACCCTCGGGGACCGGTGGAACCAAAGGTAGCGCGGGGAACCAGAGTGGCCGGGGGAAGACCACCAGAACGTCGGGGAATGTCGCCGGGAGACGGATTTGGAGACGAGGGGACCGCGAGCAAAGGTTTGAAAGGAGGAGTAGAGGGAGGCAAACCAACTAACCCTGCCCGAAGACCGTTGATGTTGGGTGCCCAGGAAGGTCCCCGGCGTCCAATCAACTGCTTCACCTGTGGGATGGAGGGCCACATTAAGAAGGACTGTCCTCTCATGGAGTGTGCTTGGGGAGACGCCTGGGAAGCGGCCCAGGTAAGTAGGGATGTGATAGGTAGGGATGCTCGGGTGGTCACAGCCTGGGTCAATGGACAGAGAGTTCAAGCCCTAGTTGACTCGGGCTGTAGCCACACCTTGGTAAGGGGAGTATCAGGAAAGGCGGATGGTCCCCAGGTGGCAGTGAAATGTATCCATGGGGAGGTGAAAACCTATTTTACCACCAGGGTGAGGGTGAGAGTTGGAAAAATGGAGCGAAAAATGAGGGTGGGGGTGGTACCCTCAATGGGAAGAGAAATGCTCCTAGGGCGGGATTGGCCCAACTGGCGGGAATTAATCCAGAAGGAGGAGGCTTACGCTGTGGCAGAGGTCAGGGCGGAAGGGGTAGATATCGCCAGGGTTAATAGAGAGCAAGTGGCCTTTTGGCAGCAAAATGATGCGACCTTACAGGAAGCGCTTAAGCAAGCGGTTCCAGAGGAGGAAAGGGGAAAGAAGGGACCTTACTTTGTTTTTAAAAATAATTTACTGTATAGGGTTCAACAGATGAAGGAAGGAGAGGCGGCACACTGGCAAATATTGGTGCCCCGACCACTACGTCCTGCGGTGTTTTCCTTAGCTCATGACATTCCTCTGGCGGGACACCTGGGTGTGGATAAAACTACAAGTCGCATTTTGCAGAGGTTTTATTGGCCTGGGGTGTGGAAAGAGGTGAAAGACTGGTGTGCCTCTTGTCCCCGATGTCAGATGACCCAAAGAAGGGGAGCTCCCGCCGGGCCTCTGATTCCTATGACCATCATAGACGAACCCTTTACAAGGGTGGGCATTGATTTTGTAGGGCCTCTGGGGAAGTCTGCAGCAGGCCATCGGTTTATTTTGGTGATGGTGGATTACGCTACCCGTTACCCAGAAGCAGTCCCTTTACGATCCATGCAAGCAAGTAGGGTGGCTCAGGAGTTGTTGGCAATTTTCGCGAGGGTGGGGTTTCCACGAGAGGTTATTACAGATCAGGGCACCTCTTTCATGAGTAGAGTCATGCAAAAGATGTGGTCTATTCTCAAAGTCAAACCCCTAAAGACCTCTGTTTATCACCCACAGGCCAATGGGTTGGTGGAACGATTTAATGGGACCCTAAAGGCCATGCTTAGAAAGTTTGTAGCGGAACAGGGATCACAATGGCATTTGTTGATAGGACCTCTCTTGTTTGCGTATTGGGAGGTCCCACAAACGTCCTTGGGGTTCTCACCTTTTGAGCTGTTGTACGGAAGACGTCCTCGAGGGGTGCTGGACTTGGTTAGAGAAGGGTGGGAAGAGGAGGTTAGCGAAGGGCCTACGGTGTTAGGAAGAGTGCTACGGATGAGGGAGCAGTTGGAAAAGATTGGGCAGATAGCGAGACAGAATCTGGAGGAGGCCCAAAGAAGACAGAAGGATGCATATGACCGGCGTGTCAGGCCTAGGTCCTTGCAGGTGGGACAAAAAGTGTTAGTGTTATTGCCCTCGGAGAGAGCGAAGTTGTTTGCTCAGTGGCAAGGACCCTGGGAGGTCAAAAGGCAGGTGGGCCCGGTGGACTATGAGGTGGAGGTGCGGGGGGCCCGTCCTCGGTTACAGGTTTTCATATTAATCTCCTTAAGGAATGGAAAGAGCAAGAAGCCTTTTTGGCTCAAGTAGGAACAGGGGACGAGGGAGAAGAAGAGCTAGGCCCACAGGCTGGGCACGAAGAGGGTCCTGATGATCTACCTATCTGCTCTGATCTCTCGGAGGAACAGCTTAGACATATCCATCAGGTGAGACGGGACTTTGCAGATGTCTTCTCTAGGGACCCGGGCTTCACGTCCATGACTTGCCATAGAATAGTTACAAAGCCCGGGGTGGTGGTGAGGGTTCCAGCGAGACCTTGGCCGTGGAGGTTACAGAAAGGGATTAATGGTGAAGTGGATAAGATGTTAGCTCTGGGGGTCATAGAACCCTCTAATAGTCCCTGGCGAAGTCAACCGGTACTGGTTCCGAAGCCTGATGGGTCGATTAGGTTTTGTATAGACTTTCGGAGGCTCAATGAGGTGTCTCGGTTTGATGCTTATCCCATGCCAGGGACTACACAATTGCTAGAGAAGTTGGGAAAGGCTAAGTTCTTGTCCTCTTTAGACTTAACAAAAGGTTACTGGCAGATTCCATTACCGGAAGGGGACAGGGAAAAGACGGCCTTTGCGACGCCTAAGGGTCTATTTCATTTTGTACGAATACCCTTTGGCCTTCATGGAGCAGCAGCAACTTTCCAAAGGCTAATGGATCGGGTCCTGGCCCCACTAGAACATTGCGCGGCATCGTACATTGACGATATAATTATCTTTAGCAACTCGTGGTCAGAACACGTTCAACACCTCCGACAAGTGCTGCAGAGATTAAGGGAGGCAGGCTTGACGGCTAACCCCGCAAAGTGCGCGGTGGCGCGGCAAGAAGTGAAATATTTGGGATACTGGGTAGGAAGGGGGCAGTTAAGGCCCATGGAAGATAAGGTCAACCGGGTTAGTAAGTGGCCACGGCCTATGAATAAGAAACAGGTGAGGCAATTTTTGGGGTTGGCCGGATATTATAGAAAGTTTATCCCTCATTTTGCCAGCATAGCAGGACCCTTGACAGATTTAACACGAAAATCTCGGAATAAGAGACAATGGTGGGGGGTCCGGGAGGAGGAGGCCTTTAACACCCTGAAACGGCTGTTATGTAGTCAGCCGGTCTTACGAGCTCCGGATTTTGATAAACCGTTCATTCTCCAAACGGATGCGTCCGAGAGAGGGATTGGGGCCATTCTGGCTCAACAGTGGGAAGATGGAGAGCACCCTGTTCTTTATTTGAGTCGGAAGCTGAAGCCGGGAAAAAGAAAGTATGCAGCCATTGAGCGGGAGGCTCTGGTAGTGAAATGGGCTTTTTTGGCTCTACGTTATTATTTGTGGGGAGCTTGGTTTACTTTGGTCACGGACCATGCCCCTTTACAGTGGCTGCATACTATGAAGGATGCTAATCCTCGGCTGACGCGGTGGTATTTAGCTCTGCAGCCCTATGCCTTTACGGTCCAACATCGAGCGGGGAGACATCATACTAATGCTGATTTTTTTTCTCGACAGGGCCCGTGGGCTTGCGGAGACGGAACAACCCTCTTGTCGGGGGGGTTATGTGATAAAGTGAAGGAAGGCTGGCCCATGGAAGAGGGTTGTTCGGGAAAGCAAGGGTTAATGAGGGAAAGAGCGGGGAGCCAGAGAAGGGAATTACAAGGTCTAACGACACCTGGAAAAGAAGAAAGGGAAGCAAGGCCCAGGAGGGAGGGACCCAGGGATAAAAGGGAAAAGGAGGAGGCGTTCGAGGGGAGGGAAAAATGCGGAAGAAGGCTCGGTGAGGCGGACGGGGGAAGGGAAAGAGAAAGAGAAGCGATAAGTACTGGAGCGCGAGGGGAGAGAGGAACACTGGCCGAAGGAGAGTCACTGTTTGGTGAATGAGCTTCTGAGTTGATTAAAAGGTGCCGAGCATACATCTTAAGTGGTCTGCCCTTTCTTTCGTCGAAATGGATACCTCCAAGAAGCATGGAGTGGGAGGAGTTCCTTGCGGCCCCGCGACATATAGGTTATATTGTGACAAATATTACTTTTCCTTTCCTTAGATTAGTGTTATACAAAATAGTTAAAAATGAATCAATTTGTTATTTTAAAAAAGAAAATATTATGTTTGAAAGGCCACCAAATCATAGGAAATTCCTTGCATCTTTGGTTAAAGATCTTCAGATAACAAGAGTGGAAAGTAACCTTACTTGGGATCATCTCAGGGATGTGCAATTAATAGCATAGGATAAGTGACAGAGTTAGCCCTGCCATTAGTGGAAGCAATTTTCAGTGCCATTTCTTGCAATGGTGGTGGATCTGAGAGAAGGGCTTCTCCTGATGAGCTTAAAGCCTGGGGCAGCTCATACAGGGAGATACCATCTGCTAAATAGCCTAGACGTGAGCCATATAGGGCTTTATAGGTCATAAACAGCACTTTGAATTGTGGCTGGAAGCAATCTAGAAGCCAGTGGAGCTGTTTCATCAGGGGTGTTGTATGGTCTCTGTAACCTGCCCCAGTTAACACTCTCTGGCTGCAGCTCTTTGGACCTGCTACAGTTTCTGAACACTTTTCAAAGGCATCCTCAAGTAGATCACATTGCAATAGTCCAAACAAGATGTAACAGCATGTACCACTGTGGCCAGATCTTACATCTCAAGGACTGAGTGCAGTTAGCGCACAAGCTTTAAATGTGCAAAAGCACTTCTGGTCACCACAAAAACCTGGGCCTCCAAGTTCAAACCTGAGTCCAGGAATACATCTAAACTGTGAACCTGTGTCTTCAGGGGAAATGTAAATGCATTTAACACAGGCTGAATCCCTATTCCCTGATCTGCTTTCTGACTGACCAAGAGCACCTCTGTTCTGTTTGGATTAAATTTCAATTTGTTTGCCCTCATCCAGTCCATACTGATGACATACACTAGTTTAGGACTAGGATAACCTCCTTGGATTGGGGTGGAAAGGAGAAGGATCCAGAAGGATATCTTGGTTGATGGTACTGAAAACTGCTGAGAGGTCCAACAGAACCAACAGGGATGCATTCCCCCTGTCTACTTTTCTGTGTAAGTCATCCGCCAAGGTGACAAAAACTGTCTCTGTCCCATAACCATGCCTGAAAACAGACTGAAATATATCTAGATAATTTGTTTCATCCAGAAACCCCTGTAGTTGGTTTCATGAGGTTCATGTTTAGGTAAGCATAAATTGGAAATTACTTGAAGGTACACAACTAGGAATGGGCAAATCTATCTGTACCACTTGTATCATTCATATTCCAGTTTTTCAGATGGGAGAAAATTTTCATTGAAAGCAAATGGTGGTAAAATTATCAGCCATTCTAATACATGTATTGATATTTGCATTTCTGGTGTGAACTCTGAAGGGGGTACTTCCAAATCTCACCAAAGTTCCACAGAAACTAGTAATAACAGGAAAATCCATAGGTTGTAGGCTTTCATGGCCGGCATCCATAGTTTTTTGTGGGTTTTTTGAGCTGTGTGGCAATGTTCTAGAAGAGTTTCTTTCTGATATTTCACCAGCATCTGTGGCTGGCATCTTCTCTCAAAAATCTTTGGACAAAAAATCCATAGATTCTTTATTAAGCATTTTGCTACATGTGTGAAAAATGAGTGTGCAGAACAATAAGACACCCAGCTACAAGATTGTATAACTATTTTACTAAAAAACTACATTCTTTCCAATTTTCTCAACACATACTAAAAATTATACCAGAGGTTGTTTGTGCAAACTGTTATTGATTTCAGAAATATAGTTTATGTCCTGAAGAAACTTCATTACTTGCAAATGTATGTGAAATATTCATTCCTTGGGTTATTACAGGAATAATTTTTAATGTTCTCTTTTAAAGCAGTCTCATACTTCTTAATAAGCTATCAAGTATATCATGTTTAAATGGTTGGTTTCATCAATCATTCCTTTCTTGACCCCAGTGGTCATTTAATTGCACTCCTTTTTTTACTAGAGTAAAAAAATATATACCCACTCTTGAGAAAGAGTATAATGAATTGCAGAGATATTTCTTTTTTCTCTAGATAGTTGCCAAAGTGTAAGCTTATACTTTAATGAGAAATGTTGCTAACTTGATTTTGGAAATGCTGTGACCTAGAAGCCTGACACTCAAGTTACAGTGTCTTGGTAGGGAATAAATGGGAATTATTTTGATAGGCTTCAAGGCTGATGCAATTTTCTTAGCTACAAATTACATTGTCAGGGTTTTAGTTGAGTGAAGAGCAGTAATTTGTGATTTTGAACTTGCTCTGCTGATGATATAAAAGGACATTAAATTGCTATTGTGCAAATAAGTGATTGGGAGGAAAATAAATGGTGAAATAGGCTGCTTTTGTCAGTAGTTATGGCATACTTCCCAGCTGGGATCTGAGGTCCCTGGCAGTAGGGATCAGATGCACAACAGAGAAGCAGACCCCTGAATCCAAATAGACAAAGGTTATTATATTACTGAAACAGTTTTGGACTTTTATAAGAATAGAAAAATGCAAGGCTTGGAAGCATTCCACATGTGTAGGTGGATGACTATGTGGGAGGTTTGACAGAAGATCTACTTGCATTTTTTTTTGTCAAGGACCACTATTTCCTCACTCCAGACCATAATAATGTGGGATAATGTTAGGTTTAGCCATAAGAAATCAAGGTTCATATCCACAATCAGCCACAAGGTTAACTCAATAACTTTGAACAAATTACTGTTTGTGCTTCACAAAGCTGTTGTGAGGCTAAATAAACAAAGTAGTGTATAAATAATAAATAATAGTAATAGTAATTGTTATTGTCAAAAATAATTTCCAGTTTACTGGTTTGAACAACTGTTATGCAGTTCTAAGCTGGGGCTATTAAAATTTCTTGAAATTCTAAATTAAAAACCATAATGATAATTACATTTCTCAATATTTACAACATCAATGTACATGAGCTTTTGCTAGACAGTTATTACAGTTAATATCATCTCACAGAAACAATTTATGTTGATTTGCACTGCTAATCTGAGCAAAGACAACTCTAAGCAGTTAAAATTTTTGTAATGACAAAGGTAACAAATTTATTTTAATAGGAAATGACTTTTATATACTCCTTTGAAAGGTATATTTCCAGGTATGTGCATAGGTGCATACACTGTTGTGCATATGTATAGATGTTTTAATCCAGGATCAGATCAGACCAGACATTTTCCAATTTGTTTGATGCCAAGAATGGTATGAGCAATTGATGCAAAACTGGCCTCTATTGTTGATTAATGGATGCTGTGATTTAGCTTATCCTACAAGCACTGGGATGCAGTGGCTCAGGTGGTTAAGATGCTGACTCTCTTGATTGCAAGATTGGCAGGTTTGTAGTTCAAGGCCTGGGTGCTGCATGATGGCGTGAGCTCCTGTCACTAGTCCCAGCTTTTGCTAACCTAGGTACCAATTTGGTGGGAAAGTAAATAGCATTCTGTGCAATCATGCTGGCCACATGATCACAGAGTAGTCTCTAACAATATTGGCTCTTTGGCATAGTAACAGAGATGAGCACCATCCCCTATGGTTGGATACAACTTGACAACGTTGTCAACAGGGAATACCTGTCATGGACTGCCTTGGGTATGACTTTGCTTTAGAGTCAGAGTTAGACTCTGAGCCTGAGGAAGAGACAGATCTGGGGTTACCTGGAGGCTCTGTAGTCTCAGAGAAGATGCAGGAGGCTGCAGAGGGAGAGACAGACTCTGTGTGGAGGAAAGTCAAGCCAAGGAGTCCTTGAGGCATTCATCTAGGCTAGAAGTCAAAAGGAGGGTTAATTGTGATCAGCTGAGCCACGCTGAGGCTTTTAAAAAGGGTCCAGGTGATATGATTCCCTGCAGCTGACAGTCAGTCTTGTAGCCTCCTTAGTTGTTGTGTATCCTGTTCTCTGCTATTGGACTCCTGTTTTTTGACCTCTGGAACTGCCTTGTGACTACGCTTCTCCCTTTGTTGTTAAGTACTGGATTCTTATTGTGTGACTTTTGAAATGGACTCTTGACTACTCCTTCGCTTACTCCTCTGTGGTGCTGTCCTCGGAAGAGGTAAACAGGACAATCTAGAAGTCAAAAGGAGGGTTAATTGTGATCAGTGGCCCCAATCCACCATTTCGTCACGAGTGCGGAGGCTGCACCAGGAGAATGTCATCAGGGCGCTTGATGTGTGGAACGGTGTATGCCCTGATGACATCCTCGGGAAGGGGTTGGGGCGCCCGGTGTGTGGCTGCCCCTCCCCCTCCTTGGGTCCAAGACGGTGCTTTGTGCCGTCTGTAGAGCCCCTAAGCTTCTGCTTCTCCTTTGTTGTTAAGTACTGGACTCTTGTTGTGTGACTTTTGGAATGGACTCTTGACTACGCCTTCACTTACTCCTTTGTGGTGCTGTCTTCGGAAGAGGTAAACAGGACAATGCCTTTACCTTACCTTTAATGGGTTATTTACGGGATAATTTCACTTTTGAACATGATGTTGTGTGAAAACCATTAGTGCAATTGTGGGATTATCATGGGTTAACCACTGTTTATACTTCCAATTGTCCACTGTATGATAAACTCCATACTGTCAGTGAAGGATTTGTGCTTAGAATTTCATCAGTAATGGCTGGTGATTTCCATGTCAATGGGATGGTGAGACTCTTCTAGGTTTTATTCTGAATTTTAAAGGAGCACTTAGAAAAGCTCCCTTAAAGTTTGGACTAAAATGTGGGGCAGATTGACCACTCTACTGACATGGAAGTCATAGATATCACTGTGGGTGCATCTATCCTGTAGAAATAATGCAGTTTGACACTACTTTAATTGCCATGGCTCCACCCTACAGAATCTTGGGATTTCTAGTTTTGTAAGGCACCAGCAGAGAAAGGTAAGTCCTTGTAAAACTGCAAATGCCAGGATGGAGCTACAGCACTTAAAGTGGTGCCAAATTGCTTTATTTTTACAATGCAGATGTACCCTGTGTTTCATGCTGGTCAAGCTGATGCAATTAGGACTCCTTAAAAGCAAACGGCTTGAAAAATGCTGACACTGTATATCGCCATCCTTCTATATTCTAGACTATATTCTACCTGAGCCTCTAATACTAATAAATGTAATTAGCTGCCAAACAAATCAAAAGAAAAATAGACACCCGCTTTCCATAATGGATAGATTTCAGATTCTAAATGGTGTAGCTGAAGTAATTTTTACAAAATAAAAATTCAAGTCAAACACTTAAATACCACCATATTATATTGACAATGGGATTACATTTGATGCTTAACTAAGAAGAAATCCACATTAGACTAAATTGCCCATTAATCTTTTATACATCAGAATGATCAGGTGCCAAGAGAGAAAAAAAGAGGATTTAAATGTTGAATAAGATTTCAGACTCTCAGTACTCTCTAGGTAAAGTAATTAGACAAATTGACATAGTGAAGAATAATGGTTCCATGAATATTTAACCTATCTGAGATTAAGAATTGGCTATCTGTATGAACAGAATGCTTGTCACGGCACATTAGTGTTTAAATGCTCTAATCTGTAGTGCAAGACTATAGCCACACTCTACCTCTTCCCACTTAAGAAGTTCTTTGCATGGTACAAGTGACTTTTTGCATGTATGATCTGTGAGATCTAGACAAGTGTCTGATAACTGTATGAAAAATAGAAAAAAGACTGACAAAAGTACCCGAGAAAGCAAAACCTGTGCTTATCCTCTCGATTTCCAATTTTAATGGATCTCTAACAAGCAAACTAACCAATTGTGGATGACCTGAGATGTGTTAATTCTTCCACATTGTCTCAGGCTCAACTGTAAAAAATCTCTCTCTTCTTTATGAAGGTTCAAGGCTCTTCATACACATGTTGGCAGTTTGTACAACACCACTACTAGTCAAATGATGGATTTGCTTCTAGTGATCATACTAGAGTGGGTATGAATCTGGTGCTAGATAAGAATTGTATCTGATGTGGTCTTGTCTCAATCTCTGCCCATCCATCCAAAATGATCAGCAACTATGAATCTGTAGTTTGTACACCCACATACACAGGCTGTGGTCACATGTACCATTAAACTGTTCTTTACTATTACAAAGAAATTTCCCATAAAACCCCCAAAAGTTACTGCAAGGTTAGTACAAGATGTATAAATCCCTGAGTGACTATTATGAACCACTACATACTTTAGTTCAAGTAGTGTAAATTTGGACTGAAGATGTTGTATGTATGCATTTGTTTTTGTGGTTAGGTAAAGTGGTCTCATGTGCCAGATCTTCACTCTTGGCTAAATAATTTTATTTCTTCTTAGAACTGAAACATGAAATCCATGTTTGGCGATTGACAGCACAGCGAATTAATCCTGCCAGCAGAGAAGAGACAGCTGTAAAGTGCCTCTTAATGCAAAAAGTTCTTACTCTGGAGCTCTTGCTGAAGAAGAAACTCAAAACATTCCATAGGTAGGGGCTATGACAACTTTTTTTTAAAAAAGAAATCTAGTCAGCTCTTAGGGGATTGAGTTTATCAAAACATCGAGAATCAAGTTTTATCTGGTGGTTAGACTCCATTAGAAGAAAGGATGTCCCCCTCCTTCACCCCATATGTTCTCTCTGTGTTTGGAAAAGATGGGAGAAAGTTGCAGAGGAGAAGACAGGAAGTGGAAGTCCACTCATAGAATATTGGTTCTACCATATATCCTTTTAAAAAGATGAATACTTGCAAATGTAATGTAGGAATCAGAGAAACAGATTTGAAAACTCATTTATAATGCACTTATATGGCTCAGCTGTGTATGCTTTTGAGTGGATACTAATCTAAATTCTTGCCAGTGTAATGCAGTGAGTTGAATGACAGGATTCCTCTCTTACTACATTACTATAGAGTTATATATGATCCTATGGCAGCATCCTGTAGAATCCTTGGATTTGTGTTTTACTTTTGTTTTTTGCTTGTATAGAATTTTGTTTTTATGAAAAGAAACCAAAATATCCCCAAAAATGGGGTGCTTTTCGTCCAATCTCAAGTTTTATTTCCCCAGAACCCTATCTAGGGAAGCAAATATATGCTCTCTGCTCTGTAAACCATACTCCTGAGTATTTTAGGAGACATTTTGCTACTGTGAGATACATTGGCATTTAGTTTTGTGTAGTAAAATTGTGCATGTTTCTTTGACGTGTTACATGAGGGCCCAACTGGACATATCAGATACAAACTTGTAGGTGGCAGCACAAAGCTCATAGGTTATGGTGTACCTACCACATAAAAATAAAGCCTGAGGCTTTGAAGTGTTTTTAGAAAGGGATGAGAATTAGGAATCTTGATGGCTACGGAGTTTATCACATTGCCTTTGCTCCCATGATAGACATGGGGTATAATTTTAAGAAGGCGGATCTGGGGGCGTGGTCAGCCATCAAACATGGCAGACACATAGTTGGAACTTGCCTCAATCCTGATGATTATTTATAAATAAAAGCAAACATTTCAACTTAAAAAATCAACAAGACTGTGGGTATTGATGTCCACATTAAAGAGGGCAGCTGATCAACTTATTATGGATTTTTACATACCTGCAAAAGAAGCAAAACCACATTTGGAAGAGAGAGGCCCAGTAACTACGAACATGAGGTGTGGTTCTAATAAGGCAAGTAAAATGGGGAACCCTGGATCTCCTGTTGTCTCAGACCTTCCCTTTCCAGAATTACTGGAAAAACTATATGAAGATTTGGTTAGGGATCTACAAAGGGACTAATCACTTGGTTTAAAGCCACTTAGTTTGAAAATCTCTGAGATGTCAAACAAAATCCAAGATATAGAGGAAACAGCAAATGTTGCCTTCCAGCAGGGATCTCATCATAAAAAAAAAATGTACACATTAGAAGAAGCAAATTCTCACCTGCAAAATAAGCTGGAGCATTAGGAGAACCAAGAAAGACTATTAAACCTTAATCTGAAGTGTATTCCAGAATCAGTACCCCCTCCTCCCTACAAGCTTCAATACTTGCATGGATGAATAAAATAAATCCTGAGTTAAACCTATCTCTGTCAGACATAGAACACATGCATCACTCCCTAAAGCCACAATGGCCAGGTAACAAGGCCCCCAGGGATATTATCATGTGATTTGCAAGATTTCTAAAGAAAACTTTAGTTTTGAACACCTTATTGAAAGTCACAGATCTTAATTATGAGGGGCAAAAAGTGGCAGTCTACCAAGATGTTTCAGTGGAGATACTAAGAAAAAGACAGTCCTTCAAGCCTTTTACAGCTGTCTTGCTCTCCAAAAGAGTAAAATAAAGATGGGGATCCCCCTTCAAGTTCATTATCTTCTACGGCGATGAGACCCTAACTGCTTCTACCAAAGCCCAAATGATGCACATTTTTGAGACACTTGGCATCACAATACCCATGGATCTTGAAAGAAATACCTGCTCAATTAGACCCAATAAGACCCCCGAGGGTGATAGCTATCGAGGAACACAATGGCAGATAGTACAGAAAAGAAAAAACAAAAGAAGCTCAACCAACTCTCCAGCTTCAGTATAGGAACCCTGTAAACCCCTGGAAATTCATTAGTGATTATCCTGAGTGCTTTGACAAGACTTTGCAGGCAGTGGAGCAAGCCTAGCAGTACCCCCACAGGCACCATCTTGAGGCTTGTGTTCCTGTACCACCAACTGTCACTTTTGTCCACCATCTTTGCTGCTGAACTTCAAAAAAATAGTGACAGTGATTCATTTCAGAGAGGCAACTATCCACATGGGACACCTGGTGGGCAATTGTGTGTATCTGTTTCTCCACAGCTAGTAACTGCAGGCTTCAGTTATTGCTGGGAAAAGAGAAGGGGAGGTGCCGGTGGGAGAGACACCTTCTAAAAGCCAGTCGGTCTGTGAGGGAGATTAATAATGTTGACGCTGGCTGTGGCGAGTCAATTGGAGTAGTGTGGGGCAAGGGGAGATATAGCATTAACAGGGTGGAGATGAAACACAAAGGAAGACGAGATCGTTATTTGAAATCTATCCCATCTTCCACTCACTATGTTAGCCTAAAACAGGGGTAGGCAACCTTTCCCCTTTAAGGGCCGAGGGACTTCAGCTCCCAGAAGCCTCAGCCATGTTGGCCAATAGTCCCATGTTGGCCAATAGCTCCTGGGATTCTGGGAGCTGAAGTCCCTCGACCCTTAAAGGGGAAAGGTTGCCTACCCCCGGCCTAAAAGAACTGAGGGTTGTCCCAACTATACCACAAACCCTCACCTTGCTCACCTGCAATGCCAGGTCAGTGAAGAACAAATCTCATATAATCTAAGATTTGTTAGAGGACGAGAACGCCGACCTGACTTGTTTTACTGGCTGGGGGAGGATAGTAGTGTAACCTGGGTCAAGGCTCTCCCAGCCGGGTATACTGTTAAGGAGCAGGTTAGGGAAAGTGGGCGAGGGGGGGACTTGCCTTGGTCCATAAAAGTACTATCACCTTGACCTGGAGACCTAGCCGGAAAATGAATCGCATCGAGTGTATTTACTTGACCCTGAAGGCTAGGGACAGTCTGGGAATTCTGTTAGTTTACCGTCCACCCCGTTGTTTAACAGATTCCCTGGCTGAGCTAACACAGCTGGTTTCGGAGCTGGTGTTGGAGTCCCCCAGGCTCCTTGTCCTGGGGGACCTCAACATCCCCTTTGAGTCTGGCTCATTAGATCTGAAAGGTGCAGCTTGGGAGTTCATGACTTCTATGACAGCCATGAGCCTGTTCCAACTAGTCTCGGGTCCAACATATTGTGCTGGTAATACACTCGATGTGGTCTTTAGTACGTATCAGGAATATCCATGGGCAGAGGTAATCCAGACTTCTGCCCTGTCATGGATGAATCATTTTCTGGTCAAAGTGGGATTGAAGGCCACTTTGGTCAAAGTGGGATTGAAGGTAGTAACCCATATCCCTCTCGGGGGTGGAGGACCCATTAAAATGGTCTGCCCTCAAAGGCTGATGGAACCCAAGAGGTTCCAGGAAGCCTTGGAGGGTTTTATGGTTGGGAACGGCGGTGATTCTGTCGAAGCCTTGGTTGATACCTGGAATAATGATCTTACCAGGGCTACAGACATTATTGCTCCCTAGCATCCTTTCCAACCCGCTTCAAATAAAAAACCATGGTACACGGAAAATCTTCATCAAATTAAGTGGGCTGTGCAGCGACTAGAGCACTGCTGGTGGAAACATCGACGTCTATCTGACAAGACACTCCATAGAAACATGTTGGATTCTTACGGAGTGGCAATAGATGCAGCAAAGAATTCTTTCTATGCTGTATGCATTGCATCTGCAAAGTCTCATCCAGCAGAGCTGTTCAGGGTGGTTAAAAAATTAACTCAATTGCCTTCCACCCTGAACCCATTATTGGAACCAACTAAAGCCTGCTATGATGCTTTTAATGACTTTTTTTGCAGATAAACTCTCTCAGATAAGGGCCGATCTGGATGTGGGCATTATTGCAGAACCAATAAGAGAGATGTCTATGGACTGTGTTAAACTGGATCATTTTGAGTTTTTTTTAATACCGATGAAGTGGACAAGCTTCTTGGAAGTGCAAGGAGGACAACATGCCTTCTTGATCCTTGCCCATCATGGCTGACCACCCAGGGAGGTGATGCAGTAAAAACACTACTACAATTAATAATTAATGCATCCTTTAGGGAGGGAAAACTTCCATCTAATTTAAAACTAGCAGTAGTTAAACCGCTCTTGGAAAAACCCTCCCTTGACCTCCTGGTGGAAAATAATTATAGGCTGGTCTTCCTTTTACTATTCCCTGGTAAAGTGATTGAGAGGGCAGTTGACCTCCAGCTCCAGGCTGTCTTGGAAGAAGCTGATTATCTGGACCCATTTCAAACCGGATTCAGGGCAGGATATGGAGTTGAGACTGACATGGTCTCCTTAGTCGATGATCTCTGTCTGGGCATTGACAGAGGAAGTGTGACCCTGTTGGTGCTCTTGGACATCTCAGTGGCATTCAATACCATAGACCATGGTATCCTTCTGGAACACCTGAGGGAGTTAGGTATGGGGGCACTTGTCCTGGACTACAGCCAGCCTCAGTTCCAACAGCTGCTGCTAGGAATGGTGAGAATAAGCAACAAACAGCCAGGCAAGCTACAAACCTTCCTGTAATCAAAGCACAAACAAAGCAGAGTCCAGAATTTGAAGTAGTCAGTCGGTCTAAGGTCAAGGCAGGCAGCAATCAACAGAAGTCCAGTCCAGTCCGAGGTCAAGGCAACAGGGTTCCACAAGGCAAGAAGCAAGAGGCACAAAGCAGGAAACAAGGAGCCACACTTACCATAGTCTCGCAAGGAAGCTACGATAAGTCTTGGCACTGAGGAAGCCTTTTGCCGATGTTTAAATAGCCAAATCCTACCTCAGTGCCAGCTGAGGCTTGTTGAGGAGCAGCTGCTTCTCGGCCAGCTTCTTGGACCTGTGCACGCCAGCACTTTCAGCTCTCCTCTGCCTAAAGGAAGGTACTGGCCCTGCTGTATCTTCCTGATTCTCCCCACTAGGCAGCTGAGCCTCCATAGGAGTAGCACTAGGACCTGGCTGCTCTGAGGCTGGGGGACCAGAGCTTGGCTCAGGCAGAGCAGAATGAGAGCCAGGTGGAGCCTGTATCTCTCCCTTCTCTGGAGGAGACCCCTCCTACTCCCCGTCCTCTGAGTCCTCCTCATGGCTGGCCATGACAGCACTTTGCTTCCGTGGCTCTGGTCCTACCTCTCAGGCAGATTCCAGATGGTGATGCTGGGGGATAGTTGCTCTTCCAAGAGAGAGCTGACATCTGGTGTCCCACAGGGTGCCATTCTATCCCCCATGCTGTTTAACATTTACATGAAGCTGCTGGATGAGATAATCCGGAGACATGGGGCGCGGTGCTATCAGTATGCTGATGACATCCAACTCTATTTCTCTATGTCTCCAACTGTTGCAGTGACTAAAGATGGCATCGCTCCTCTGGATGCTTGCCTAGGATCGGTAATGGGCTGGATGAGGGAAAACAAACTCAAGCTGAATCCAGAGAAAACGGAGGTGCTCACGATAGGTACCCTGAGTCTGGGGACGGAGCTTTGTCAACCAGTCCTGGACAGGGTCACACTTCCCATAAAGGACAGTACTCCTGGATTCATCTCTACAGTTGTCATCTCGAGTGGATGCGATAGGCAGGAGTGCTTGGTTTCAACTTCGGTTGATTCGCCAATTGTGTCCCTACCTGGACTGAAAGGACCTTGAAGCAGTAGTACTTGCCCTAGTAATCTCTCGTCTAGATTTCTGCAATGCGCTCTACATGGGGCTACCTCTGTACCAAGTTCGGAAGCTTCAACTTGTTCAAAATGCGGCAGCCAGATTGGTCACCTGAACACTTAGGTCAGACCATATAACTCCTGTATTTAAATCTCTTCATTGGCTGCCGATTAGGTGCAGTACAAAGTGTTGGTTATTACCTTTAAAGCCCTACATGGCTTGGGTCCGAGTTACTTGAAAGAACGCCTTTCCCTACACAATCTGCCCTGCACTCTCAGAACATCTGGGAAGAACTTATTAGATCATTATAAAACTAGACTTACTACAACTTCCCAAAGATCGTTCATGGCTGTAGCTCCCAAGCTGTGGAACAACCTACTGGAGGAGATCCATCTTATTACTACTTTAGATACCTTTAAGAAGGCATTTAAGATGGAGCTCTTCCAGTGGGCCTACCCACTTGATCTCCTTAGTGGACCCTTAACCTAATTAAGTATCATTTCCAACTTGATCGTATGGCTTTTGAGTGTTGATGATGATCGGTTATTTTATTGAACTATTAGAATGTTATTTTATTGTTTGTATTTTGTATATTGTAGTATATTTTTTACTGATGTAATCCCACCTCGATCCTCAGGGGTGGGAAATACAAATAATAATAATAATAATAATAATAATAATAATAAATTTGTATCCTGCCTCTTCCTGTTGAGGATCAAGGTGGCTAACAGCAAAGATTAAAATAATTACAGAAAAAACAACAAGAAAATAATCCCTGAACCCCCCACCCTTTCGACCCACCCTCCCTTCGATATAAAATTACAACAATAAAATCCCTCTAACTAAAAAAAATTGGGAAGAAACCAAGAATTAAATGGAAATGTTTAAAAGATGGAAAAGAAAGAGGAGGACTGGGTGTACCAGATCTTAGATTATACTATTACTCATGTTCCCTGGAATGGATCAGTACATGGATCAAATTGGAGGATGAAAAGATCTTAAATCTGGAAGGTATAAATAAGGTGTATGGGTGGCATGGATATCTATGGTACAACAGACTTGACAAAAATAAAGATTTCAATGACCATTTCATTAGAAGAGCTCTTTTGAGAGTATGGTTGAAAATAAAAAACAAAATTTACAGAAGAATACTTAGCTGGTTATCACCACAAGAGGTGTGGAGGACTGGATTCACTAATAAAATTACAGAATGTCTGTGATACCAAGATCTTCTAAAATGGATGGGAAACATACCAAAATTAAAGAATAAAGATGAGATTAAAATAAGAGATGCAGATTGCCATTGGTTTACATTCCAGCAATTGAATGAGAGATTTAAGTCGGACTTTAGGATGGATGGATTCAGCAAAGAACCCAGTGATTTAGATATAATATTAATGGACCAAATGAAAGGATTAATTGCAAAAACGTATAAAATAATGTTGAGGTTGGATTTGGAAACAGAGTCGATTAAAGACTGTATGATAAAATGGGCCCAAAATTTTGGATATCAAATTTCATTAGAAAAATGGGAAAGAGCATGGGGGGAAGATTTGAAATTTACATTATGTATGGACTTAAAAGAAAATTTCTATAAAATGCTGTATAGATGGTACATGACTCCTAACAAAACTGCAAAGATTAAAGGTTTTGAGAAAGGGGAGTGTTGGAAATGCGGTAGAAATGAAGGATCCTTATACCACTGTTGGTAGACATGTCTGAAAGCTAAGAATTATTGGATAGGAATACAGGATGCACTACATTTTTTTTAAAAATACCTATTAAATTGGCCCCAGAATATTTCCTTTTAAATATAATAGAAGGAGTAAATGATAGAAAACATTTGAAATTTATTCTTTTTGCGATAATAGCAGCCAGGATACTATATGCAAGGAAGTGGAAAATGGAAACTTCACCGACATTAGATGAGTGGCTTGAAAAGTGTATGGATATGATGAGTCTTGACAAGCTAATGCTGTGTTTGAACAATAGATACAATGAGGGTTGGGAGGAGGATTGGCAGTGCTTACTTGAACATTGTAAGAATAGAGACTACTAGAACAAACTAATGGAATCTTTGAAGAAGACTCAAATATAAAGGTGAACCATGATTGATATATAGAAAAAGAGATATGAACTAGCATGACAAAAAGAGATGCTCAGTTTGGTGGAAACTAATGGTTAAAGTAAAAAAAAGTATGAACAAGATAAAAGACTGACTGTAGGAAGAATATTGATAGCTATAGGCTTAATGAGACTATTGAACTTACTCAAGGAACATATATAATGACAGAAGATGGAGAATATGTTTATGTGTATTTGCTATAACTTAAAATAAAATATAAAAAATAACTAAAAAACAATTAGAAACAGTTAATAACAGTGACAATGTCACGAGGGGCTAGATCAAATGGGCAGTTAGTTCAGATCAGGAGAGAGGTCATTCTGGGAAGGCCCGCCGGAAGAGAATTGTTGTTATTATTATTATTCAGCCAGGACAAAACTGTGCTTTATTTTTATCTACACAGCTATTAATTTACCTGGCATACTACAAGCCTATACAGAGTTATATGATGCTCTTAAGGTTTCATTTCTTGCTTCTTAGCAAACTATTATAAAAATATTAATCACAGGATGAGCCGAAAATATAGGAAATAATGTCTTACAATGAAAATATATTATTTGCCCCCATCCCTTCAGAGGAGATCAGAAAGTTTGACTCTGATTGAGAGAACAGGAGACACCTGTCCTCTTCCTCTTGATACTGTTCTTAGTTCATTGTTAATTGCTATCTATATTGTTATGTTATTGAGTGTTTATTTATATCTCACGGTTATTCTTAAAATCTTTAGGGAAAAACCTGTAAAATAGCCAAATGTGACAAAACTGAACATTTTAGATCTTCAAATGCTAACCCTCAAATTGGAAAATAATGGGGGCAATAGGAAAATAAGTTCCAATTTCTCTTTACAGTCCAGTATAGTATTACATGGCATCCTTTATGCTCAGCAAAAAAGAGAGGGAAAATCCTAAAACAAATCAAACAACTACATCCAAATTTCTTATTTCTTCAAGAAACACACTGTAAGGGGAACCCTGGATCTGATCCCATCTTCCCCCCCTACTCAACCCATTTTGTTAGAAGAAATCAAACAGGCAATCCAAAAGCTCAAACCATGAAAATCTCCTGGACTAGATGGATTTATGGGAGAATTTTACAAGTTATGTTATAATAAAATTGCCCAACACCTACGAGATCTATTCAATGAGATAATGTCACAAGGTCTATATCCTCAATCTTGGCACACTCCCAAAATTGTCCCCATCCCCAAAACAAGTGACTGTCAACCTCCCACTTCAGCATTTAGACTGAAAGCATTAATAAACCAGGATGCAAAACTACTGATATCAGTTTTAGCAAATAGAATTAACAGCTTCATCACTGAGTATATCTCTATTGACCAAACTGGCTTTATGCTGACTAGAAAACTATCTGATGCCATTAGATGAGTCCTAAATGTCACCCATAATTCCTCAAAATCTAAAACCCCAATTGCTCTTATGTCCCTAGATGCCTTGAAAGCTTTTGACAGAGTGAACTGGCAACACTTATTTGGAGTACTGAAAAAGATGAACTTTGAATATAAATTTATTAGTATGCTAGAAAACCTATACACAAACTCAGAGGCCATAGTGACAGTCAATAGAATAAACTCCATTACCTTTAGGCTCCAAAGGGGAACTAATGGGGGAAGCAGACGGCGCTTTGCGCTGTCTTGGAGGCAGGGAAGGGAAGGGCCAGCCTCACGCTGGGCACCCCAACCCCTTCCTGAACACATCATTGGAGTGCCCATTGCTCTACACGACGGGCGCTCCGATGACATACTTCCGCCACAGCGTCTGCACACGCTGCAGCAGAAGAGACGCCGAAGGTGTGCCCAACGCCTCTTGCAGCGCACCTTCGGCGCCTTGCGGAAGCGCCTTCCAGGGCCCCAAAAGAAGTGGATCAGGGCCGAGGAGTCCGGCTACCTCGACCCCAATCCGCAGCTTCTCGGGGTGGCCCATGGCCGCCTGCCTGCTTAGGGCCTAAATAAAGAGGTCCCTTTATCCCTGCTGTTATTTGCTATTGCAATAGAACTCCTAGCCACCTCAATCATTTATTGTTGTCAACCGCCCGGATTGGTTCACCACAGGGCAGTATACAAATAAATATTATTATTATTATAATCAGAGAAAATGAAAACATAAGGGGACCCAAAATAGGAGGAACCCATAAATTAAATCTCTTTGCAGATAATGTGATCATCTTCCCCAAACAACCCAAACAATCCTTCCCTATCTTATGCACCATATTAAACTCCTCTGATACCTTTGCAGGTTTCCAAATTAACTACTAAAAATCTAAATTGCTGTGTCTCAACTTTGCTCATGAAGACCAACTCGATATTCAAAAGGCTACCAATTTCCAGTTAAAACCCTCAGGATTTACTTACCTAGGAATCATCATTACAAAAGATTTCAATCAGATAATCCACAGAAACTACAACAAAATAACTAAATGGTTAATAATCTCTTAAACACTAGAATGGAGGAGATTGAAAATCTATATTCTAGACAGAATAGCCCTCATTAAAATGTTTATTGGCCCTTTTCTATCCTTTCTATTTCAAACTATCCCACTTCAACCACTGCAAACAAAACTTAAACTTTGGCAAAATCTCATCAATAAATTCTTTTAACCATAAGAGGCCCAGATTCAGGAAATTCACATGACACCTCTCTTACAAAAAAGGAGGGCTAGCAATGGCTGAATTTGAACTATATTTCTCAAGATTCCAACTTAGCCAAATCGCTAATTTAATTTAAAAAAAAATCAGAGCATACACTGGGTTAACATGAAAATGAATGGCCCACCATCAATCAATCTTGTTTTGTTCTTTAACAAACCCACTGCACAAGTAATTAAAAACATTAAAAACCCATTGCTACAAATGTCAGTAAAGATATGGTCAAGATGGAAGCAAGTTTTAGCATCAGAGCCCTCTCCTATTTGCCCCTTCCTGGTCCACAAATCTTTCTATTCCCCTGATAAATTCAATCAATTCCAGGGATGGGAAAAACAAGATTTGTATTTTGTCAGAGACCTTTTTTGTAATTGCAGACAAAAAACAATTGACAAACTAATTTTAGATTTAGAGCCATTAAAGGCTAGCTGGTTTCATCTCCATCAGTGTAATTGCTTTTACACACAAATTAAAGGAAATAGGAGGACCACCTAGATCACTTACCTTATTTGAGGCATGATATGTATTCCCCTCCCAAAGCACCAAAGGACTAACATCTTTAATCTACAACTGTTTGATTGACCACTCTTACCAAAACGTCTGTGGTATAGAACTAACCTGGGAAATGGATTTGAATCTTTCAGTTCCCATTACAAAATGGACTACAGTTTGGTCTTCCACCCCTTTTAAATCCAGATCAGTATTGATTAGAGAAAAAGCCTTGAAAATTATACACAGGTGGTATTTGACTCCAGTGAAGCTAGCTAGAATGGTTAAAAATGTTTCTTCCAAATGTTGGCATGGTTGTAATGATAACGGCACATTTCTACACATGTGGCTAGACTGCCCCAAAATAAACACATTTTGGCAATTGGTACTTGAACAAATTTCATTGATTACCAACCGAGATGTAAAGTTATGTCCAGAAATGCTTTTGTTATCAATATATGTGGGCACGAACTCAAATTTGAAACATAAAAACCTCATAGATTTCTTAATTATAGCTGCCTGTGTAGAAATTGCCAGATGCTGGAAAACAGGGCAGGTATCTCTAGATAGGTGGTGAAAAAAGGTATGGGACCTATGGTTACTCGAAAAACTGTCTGACAGACTGGCAAGTTATGCAGGCCAGCCAAAATTAGGAACTTTCATAGACAAATGGTACCCACTCATTGACTTTGTAAAGAAAGACAGAAACAAGAGAAGACAACCTCCATCTCATCTGAACCTTTGGTCGGACATTCTGGACTAGATTTACAAAAAGACAGCACTGAACTTTAAAATGACCACTTACATTGAACAGAACCCAAGAAGGAGACCAGCAACATAATTCAAAGTTGTGAAATGAATCGTTTTGCTTTATTGTTGCTATATTTTGTACATAGTTGCTTACTTATAATAATAATTAAAATACATAAAAAAGAAGGTGAATCTTATCTCATTTCCCCACCACTGGGCAGTATGCAGTTCGTATACAACCTGGACTTCTGTCACAGCTTTTCAAGAGTGGAGAAATCCCATTCTTGAAAAGATGTGGGAGAAGCTGGATTGCATATGGTCTGTGTACTACCCAGTGATGGGGAAATGTGATAAGATCCACCTTCTTAAAGTTACATCCCACATCTATCGTGGGAGCAAAGGCAATGCGATAAACTCCTATGTCAGGTACATAGTTGTGTAGACAGCAGTGTAACACTCATGAGTCATGGCTCATCACAAAAATCTATACAAGAGTTTGTGTAACATCAGCATGATTCATAGTTAATATTCCTAACCAATATGATCAATATGCACTGGAAACTTCCCATAACTTAGGACATTCTGGTGAGTGAAACCCCCTTTTTCATAGACAGGAAAAAATGATCTAAGGCTGAGCCTTACTAAAACCATATTGGCTTATAATGAAGTAACTCAGTTTAATTTTGATAAGCTTTCATTAAGCACAAACAAGTACAGAGTTGCTGCTTTAGTAATTCATAGCAAAATAGGCAGCTGTATTGTTCTGTGATAGTTTTGAAAAACCTATTCCTTTTCTTTCAGTGTGAATCTCTTTATGTGGATTTTTCTTTCAGACAAATCTCACAAGAAGATAAAAATTGGGAAACAAATATTCAGGAGCTCCAGAAAAAGGTAAATGAATTGTTTTCATTTTTCTGAGGTATTCTCCCCACTATATTTTATAATTAATTACTTCTGTGGAATATCAATTACACTGAGTTCTATAACACTGAATAAAATCTTTGTTGCCTCTCTCAGTGTTTGAAAGAAACATCAAATGTGTGTGTGTGGGGGGGAATGCTATCTTCAAGAATTTTGCTCTTTACAGAATAACAAATGCCAAACACTTATATCATGCTTTCATAGTGTAAATCTACACTCACACATCACCTTTCTGCTGAATACTGATATTCCACACTTGTACCACACTTGTGTCTGCCAAGGTGTCTGCTTATTGTCCCATTGATCAATGGGGAATCCACAGTGGCTGTTTCTTCTGCTCCATTTAATAAATTAGTACACTGAAGGCACTGACAAATAGGTACACATGAGCCAAGAATGTGTAATTGTATGGCTGGAATCCTGGGACTTTATCACACCAGCCTACTGTCCTGATACAATTACATTAGTTTAAGAATGGATGCATATCAGTTTGGCATCATTTCTTATCACACTTTCCTCCACAATAGTGCTTTGGTGATCCATGGTTGCACAATTTTGTTTTCCACAGTGCCAAATCGTGTCTTCCAGGAGGAAGGGTGGGAATGATTGACCATGGCTGCCAATTGCCTCCCAGTGTGAGGCTGCTCTGTAAATGTGCACACTACAGCCAGCTTCAGGAAGATACTGGCTGCTGAGATTGCTGGGGGGGGGAGGAGGGGAGCAGAATTACAGCCACTCATACCGTATGACTGCCTGAGAAGTAGAACGGCCATGGAAGGGACCTATTGCATGAAGGCAGTAATGGAACAGTAGTGAGATTGGAACATATAAGAGTATGAAAACATGTGAAAGTTGAATACAGAATATCATCTGAGGTGTAACTTTCAGTGAGTGTGAGCAATGGAAAACTGACTGGATACTTCATACACAGTCCAATGCACATGCCAGGTGTAGTGAGATGGTCATATGTGATGTGACCTATTTGTGAATTTGACATGTCCACCTACACAGAAGGATGTATATGGGATTATGAGAGTGGACCAGGAAAGTAAGTAGTATATGTGGCTTCAAGTTGCCTGGGTTTTCTTTGGCAAAGAATACTCAGAGTTGATTTTCCATTGCCTTCTTCTGAAATATAGCCTACAGCACCTGGTTTCACTTCCACGTTTTAACCAGGCCTGACCTTGATTTGCTTCTGAGATCAGGTGGACTCTGGTGCCTTCAGGATGTTTAGGTAGGTTAATAAAGTAAGGGCTCTATTAAAGACTAAAAACTATGGAATATGTGGTCTCAGGCTATTAAAGTGTTGTCTCATGTGCATAAATGTTAATTTATAGTAGAAATCGTGTTTGAGCATTACTGCTCCAGATATAATTAGAGAAAAAATTGAACAAACGTGTTTGTTTTCCAGCCCTTTAATTAATATACATATAAATAGTTTACTTTTATTTGTGTAACTGAATTTAAAATACTGTATTGTATGCACACCTTAGGTGTTCCCTCTACCATTTTAATGAATCTTCCATATAGCATTAAAATCAGGGGTCGGCAACCTATGGCCCGCGGGCTGAGTGTGGCCCACGGAGGCCTTGGGACCGGACTGTGGCTGGTCTTGCTGCCGCTGTGCATGAGCGAGTGCAGGTGCCATTTTGGCATCCATAATGGCGCCCGCGCTTGCGCACGCATGCACGTGAGCATGGGCGCCATATTGGAAGGCTGCAGTGTGCATGCACCAGGAGAATTCACCCGGAGCAGGAGTGCTGGCGGCCTTCCCTGGGCCCCAGTGCGCCTGCTCTGGGTGAATTTGCCCAGTGCATGTGCGCTGCGGCCTTCCAAAATGGTGCCCCCCACGCATGCATGCATGCCCGGCCCCCATGCCATTCCCCCCCCTCCCGCCCCCCCGGCAACAAATGTTGCTGACCCCTGATTAAAATATTGTTCATGTCTTATAACATACTGTTTGGAAGTACAGTGGGCCCTTGGTATCTGCTGGGGTTTGGTTCCAGGACCTCCATGGATAACAAAATCTGTGGATGCTCAAGTTCCATTAAATACAATGGAAATAAAGTTGTGTCCTTTATATAAAATGGCAAAATCACAGTTTGTTTTTTGGAATGGATATAATTTTTGAATATTTTCAAGCCGTAAGTGGTTGAATCCATGGATAAAAAAATCCATGGATACAGAGGAACGACTATATAAATCTGAGGAGTATTTCTCCCTTAACACAGTTTATCCCTTCTCTTCTCTCAACAGCACCGAATAACAGACAAGATGCTTCTAATCAAATGCCTGACTGTTTTAGGATTTGTTATCCTCATGTTCTTTCTCAATTCATTTGTTCCAGGAATTCATTTAGATCTTGGTAAGCTTGCTCTGTCTTTTGTCTTTGTTGGAAGAATGGAAAAGCTGCATTTGAATGTAAAGTACTTTATGCAGCCTTTTGCATGCATTCTTTTTTTTTTTTCTGTTTCTTTTTCTTTATTATGCACTTGAAAAATTTTGTGCAGACATTTTATTTTCTGGAGAATGATAATACACTTGCAACTGTGGCGTTATAAAGAAAGGAAATGTCCTCCCGCCAGAACTCTGTGCTCTTGTTGCTAAGATCTCAGCAATATGACATTTGAAAGATACATATGAAATGTGACCCCTGATACCACTTTTAAAAGGGAAAGGAGGGAGGGAGGGACGAAGGGAGGAAGGGACTCTTTTTTTTTGTCCCCTACCTATGTATTATTTAAACAAACAAACAAATAAAATGGGTGGTGGTGGGGATATGTTTGTGAATGAGTGATCACATGACACTGAAAGTGTGTTCTCCTTCCACAGAGTTGTCCCATAGGTATTTTATTGGTAATAGAAAGATCTTAGGCAAAACTCAATCAATTTTGTCATACATAATCTTAAATTCTGCTGCCACAGTCTGCAGGAGGGTTACACACAGTTTAGGAAGATCCTTATTTCAGTGTTTTATGCATGCTCAGACAATGGTTCCTTGATGTTAGAACACATTTTCTATAGAATAAATAGTTTAATTAAAGACAACTTCAACTAGGTTAAAAGGAGAGCAACATTTTATAGTATTAATTACAATGCAGGCTTTAAATATGTACTCGTGTAATCAAAACCTGTATTTTGATGTCTCATGATTATCAGCTACATTCACACATATAGTTCATTACCTGATATATCAAATTATTTCTTCTTTGTTTGAATCAGAAATTGTAGGCTAAAAATTACTTATAGATTTTCCATATTACCTCATTTCGCAGATAGAGGTAGGATAGCTGTTGGTTTGATACTCCACATGTGTCAACTCATTCATACAAAGCAAGAGGTGTGAATATGTCTGCCTGAGATGTTGAGGAAAGGCCATACATCTGCTCTTCCAACACAGGAAGACAATGATTTTTCCACAGTTTTTGTAAGACAGGGTAGAATCCCAAGGCAGCCGCAGGATCTGATATTGCCTCTGATCAATATTTCAAACTCTGCCTCTTAGGAGAGTAGGAAAAGGGCATAAAACAGGTATAGGGAACATGTGGCCCTCCAGATGTTGTTGGACGAAAGCTGTCACCATACTTAACCAGTGGACAAATGAACAAGATCTGGGCTACAAACTCCCTACACCTGGTTTAAAGGGATCATGTCATCTCCTGGAGCCTTTTTGCTTTAGAGAACATCTAGTGCCTCAAGCAAGCATTAGGGTCAGAAGTAGGCATCATAAATCCTCCAAATGTTTTTGAACTAGCCAGCAGCTCTAGCCAACATAGAAAATAGTGAGGAATGCTTGGAGCTGCAGTCTAACAACATCTGGAGGGTTACATGATCCTCCCCAGTGATGGCCCAAAACTTCTGTGTCATGGATGGAGTGAATCTGCTCTGTGTTTCATTTCAGACTTGTTCAAGGTGTTGAACCCTGTCACCAGAATCAGCAGCTTGGACAGTTCTTTTAAAGCAGGGGTGGACAACTTTTCAAAGAGTTGTGCCAATTGTCACCCAATCCCCCCCCCCCAGCACACATGTCTGTCTGAAATTGACATTTCTGCTCACCATTTTATCCAAAAATGGTCAAAAGAAGAGTTTCAGGGGAGGGTTTTTGGGGTGTTGGTTGTTTTGGTGTATTTTGGTGTATTTTGGAAATTAAAATCATTTGAATTTTTGGAGGGGGGTTGGAGGATGCAAAAGTGGGGTCTGGGGGCTACTTCCAGTCTGCAGGACACACTTCCCCCCATCTTTGTTGGTATAAAACCCAGAGGGTATTCACCCTACCTCAGAGATAGACACTGCTGATTCCTACTCCAGATTTAGAAGGAAGTGGAGGATTTGGAGGCAACAGTAAGTCACAGTGATCTGTTCTTGTGGAATATACTGTTTTGATATATGTAAGCCATCATTCAGTTTATACCCTGATGGACTCAGGGCAGCTCTTTGGGACAGAGTGCAAGTTCCCTTCTCAGCAGAATAAGGAGGCGACCAGCCCTCCCCTGTCACTCCCTGGCCAGGTGTAAGTGAAGGAAGTCACATTCTTGTCTGTATAGGATGTCCCTCATAAAACACTATTGTAAGTAAGTGTACTTAGGGCCTTTGCAGACTGCCAGAAATAGTGCAAATTGAGTCCACTTTAACTGCCCTGAATCAGTGCTAGGGAATCATGGGAACTGTATTTTATTGTGGCACCAGAGCTCTCTGACAGAAAGGCTCAATGTCTCAGAAAAAGATACAATTCCTATGATTCCCTAGCACTGAGCCAGGGCAGTTAAAGTGGACTCAATTTGCACTATTTCTGGCAGTCTGCAAAGGCCCTAACTTACAATTAAGTGATATTGCCCTGTGAGGATAGGTTGATGAGTGAATTGTACAATCTTGAAGTCCGGAACCTAAATTTACCTAACTGCACCACTTAATTTATATAATTCTTTTTTTTTAAATACTTATTTAGTTTATATCCAAGCCTTTCTCATAAATGTTTCAGAAGTCTCCATATACAGTGGAAACTGAAGGGCATTTTTAAGATTCATTGTCTGAATCATGCCAGAGGTTCTACAAAGGAGCAAGACTACAACAATGCAATTTTGTGTATGCTTCCTTAGTTGTAACTCTCACCACGTTCAATGGAGCTTACTTCCCAAAAAAGTACGTTTAGGACTATACTTACAGTTTGACAAAAGGCTTTCTTCTCCATCTAAAAAAGTCTAGTGGAGAACCATGGCAGAATTGCCTTGATGTCTCCTACTGGCTGCAGGGGCATTTTGAGTTGAAAAAAGAAATTAGGATGTGAGTGTGTGCCATGGACATGTGACTTGTTTTGATATTTTGAATACTGTATGCCGCCCCGATTGCTTGGCAGAGGGGCGGGATATAAATAAAAATTATTACTATTATTATTATTATTATTATTATTATTATTATTTGGGGCCCATGTGGCACACAGGTGGCACTTTCCTACCTCTGGATTACACCCTCAGAATTATGGAATCATTATACAATGGTGAAGTGGTGGCAGAATCAGCAAAATACTTTCTTCTTTTGACAGGCTGTAGGAGAGGGAAGTCATATTAATTTGGGTCAGAAATATGGTATTATGCCAACCATGTATCTATCCATGCTAATAGAATCATCGAATGATAGAGTTGGAAGAGACCACAAGAGCCATCCAGTCCAACCCCTGCCATCTAGAAAGACACAATCAAAGCACTCCTGACAGATGGCTATCCAGCCTTTGTTTAAAAACCTCCAAAGAAGGAGACTCCATCACTCTTTGATCCAGCATGTTCCACTGTTGAAAAGCTCTTACTGTCAGGAAGTTACTGCTAATGTTTAGGTGAAATCTCTTTTCCTGTAGCTTGAATCCATTGCTCTGTGTCCTAGTCTCTGGAGCAGCAGAAAACAAGCTTGTTCCATCCTCAATATGACATCTCTTCAAATATTTAAACATGACTATTATGTCACCTCTTAACTTTCTTTTCTCCAGGCTAAACATACCCAGTTCCCTAAGCCACTCCTGCTAGGGCATGGTTTCCAGATCTTTCACCATTTTTGTTGCCCTCCATTTTGCTTTTCAAGTCTGTATGTTAATGTGCCCTCATCACTATAAGATGTCTTTATTTTATTTAATCTGACATCCAATTTCTTCAGCAAAATATGTTATTGACAAAGTGTTATATTAGGAGTGTGTTGAATTGCTCTGATTAGGAGTGTCAGGATTGGAGGACCCAGTTCCCAATAGCCAAGACAGCATTGTAGTGTTGTAGAAACTAGAGATTTATTCTGGATATTGAGACAAAAGGCCTAAGCAGACTGCCAGAAATAGTGCACATTAAATTGAGGCACTGCCCTGGCTCAGTGCTAGGGAATCATGGGAACTGTATTTTTTTCTGGGACATTGAGCCTTCTCTGTCAGAGAGCTCTGGTGCCACAATGAATTACAGTTCCCATGATTCCCTAGTACTGAGCCAGGGCAGTGCCTCAATTTAATGTGCACTATTTCTGGCAGTCTGCAAAGGCCCAAAGTTCCCCATCCCGGTTCAGTGTTAGAACTGAAGAAGATTCTCCATGGACCATCAAAAATACATTCCCATCCTCCAGCCACCCTTTCCAACCCCAGTCTCTTCCCTTTGATCCAGAAACAGGGATGATTTTCTTCTGGATGGGAGATTTAAAGGTAACACAGGAGGGGAAAGCGGGAAACACAAAGGACCCTTTGATCCAGATCAAAGGGTTCTTTGTGTTTCCCACTTTAAATCCTGTGTTATCTTTAAATCTCCCATCCGGAACAAAATCAACCCTGTTTGACAGCTCCAATCTATGGCAGGAAGACTGAGGTCATAAACTACAACTCCTTTCCGCCGCTGACCATCTCCCCCTCCTGTTTGTTTCCCAGGCTTGGATTTAGCATAATTGATATTCCCTTCTCAATAGTTCACATACTATACAGTGTTATTTCACCATATCACCACGCCCTCCTTTATTCATTCCTTATTATCGTCATACCATGACAGAACCATACATATGGATTCTGATAAGGAGGTCCTTGTTTGGTTGTTATTTCTTTGGAAACTAGTTGGTATATTTATTGACTCATTTGCATAATTTGTAAGAATTCCTGAAGAAATACACCAGAGAAATTAAACATTTTAATTGCTAAGGGCAGCCACGGGGGCCTTATGGTAGCACTCTCTCTCCCTTAAACAAATGATATCGAATGTATTATGCAAATCACAGGTGCTATTGTGTCTTACTATACAAACAAATAACACCTAGGAAAATGGCAAGATTTGCACATGTAATTCCTCTTTATTTTTCTGCTCTCTGATGCTGAAGTAGTCATGCAAGACTGCTAGCTTTGGTAGCAATTTCCATGGTTAAATGAGTGAACATAGCAGGCTAGTAGCTGAGTAGCCATGTGTGACCTTTGCTTGGAGCACTGTCTAGCCATGATAAAGTGTTTACATTACTCTGGGGTGTCTCACATATTCAACTACAAATTACTTCTGAAGTTGCAAAATATGGTGTAGCAAGAACTGTAGCCATACTTGTCCTGCTTCAGATTAGTTCAGCATCTATATTATATGAGTTAGAATCTAAATTTTATGACATTGTGAGTGTGTTTACCTGCTTTGAATAACTTGAAAGGCTGCATGCAGCTCCATTTTGTGGTTCTCTAAGCCTCTCCCTGGAGACTTCAGACCAGATAAAATGTCTTAAATTTAAGCAAATATGTCCATAATCCACAAAAACAATTACAAAAATAAGGTGTTTTGGAGCCTCCTCACGACCATTGTTACCAGAGGTCCTCCTTTTCCCAGACATGTCCTGCATTTCAACTTTCTGTTCAAGGTCCAGGAGGATTTCCAAAATGCCCTTTATTTTGAGCCATAAAATCTGTCCTTGTGTCATCCAGTGCCTCAGCAGGTAAGAAAGAGGTAGCTCAGCAGATTTATTACTGCCACTACTGTGGCAAAGGGCTTGTTAGTTTTTGCCAAAGAAGAAACATGGACCAAAATGTTTAGCCTGCAACAATGCATCTTAAGGACCACAGAAAACTTGTGTGCATTGGAGAGGCAAAGGAAATGGGGGAAGAGTTGGCAAGTTTGCAGGCTGCAGCACGATACCACTGTACAGGAAGAGAAGAAAACATGAGAAGTCTGTTGCTGACCATGTAGTGGTTTTGTGTGTGTGTGTGTTTTCTGATGGAGATGTGGAAAGGAAAGGAGGATCTGGGTTGTTAAAGCAGATCAGCAGCACCAAGGGGAAGTGGGGGTAAAAATATGCCATTTGGGTTGAGGAAGAAGCAGGAGGGATGAGAGAGCAAATTGAAAAACTACAAATGAAAGTAATAATTTTGATCTAGATTCAGTCAAGAGCATGTTGCTAGTAAAGTACAATTTTAAGCATTCATTTTACTCAGAGTTCTAGAAGTGTATTTCAAGCTAACCAGGCATTTTAACGAAGATAAATTCATCTGAAAATATAGTTGAGTACATAATGAAATATAGTATGTGCAATATAGCTGTAAGTAAACCATATGAAATGAATTTATGTTTATATTAATGTTTCGAGCTTTTATTTGGTAATGCCCCACGGTTTTCTTGAATGTCCTACATTTTGCAATGCCTTATTCTCCTTTGCAGTTATGACATCTGGTTAACCTGCCCACTACCTCCTATAATCCCCAAACTCTGAAAACAAAGCCTTAAAATCTGGCCATTTTCAGCTGAATCCTGGAGTCAGAAGTGGTATGATGTCACTTCCTGTTGCACCAGGAGTGATGGTGTGACTTCTGGAGGGGAGTGGAGGAGATTCCAACTTCCTTTACACCCTGGTATATGGTATCAGAAATAACAATAACACAACAACAACATAACTGAAGCACTGACCATGTGGCTATAATAATGCGTAGTAACTGAAGTGGCTGCAATGTGACTAGCATAATAGATTATAAAGAAATAACAAAACTAGTGGCACTAACTAATCAAGATTTAATATATGGTACCTGGTGTGTGTGTATGTGTGTGTGTGTGTGTGTGTGTATTAACCATTAAACAGCAGCTTGGTCTAAAACTTGTCCTGTCTGGTACACCTAAACATTTTCAGTCTCCATCTGTAAGAGAAAAGTGAATAATTCAGGATTTGTAGATGATTCCAGAATTGTGTTTTCAGAGCTCAAAAAGGTGTTAGAGTCTACAGGGCAAATTTTGAAAAAGGATTTTTATTTTCATTTTCTAAAAATGTAAGTATTTTTTATGGTTTTATGAGAGAGAGCCTCAGTACTTTTATTTCCTTCCCACAATTGCTTTTAGTGTTTGAGTGTTATGGATCTGGAAGGGTGTGTGTGTGAATTTCCGTGCTGGTGGACTTCTTTTTTACAATGTTCTCCTCTAAACGAATTACTGATACTAGTCAGAATTAATCTCACAACACACCCTAGTATGTCCATCTGGGAGGATTTTAAGAACTATTGCAAAGGTGCCTTCCTTAGTCCAAGTCTAGGAAATAATAAAAGCTGTGAACTGCTTTGCATTTTTTTTTTTATCCAAAGCCCAGGAAGATAGAATTTAACAAAAAAGAAAAAAGTGATGGTTCTAAAAGCACTAATGGTAGATTAGAAACCACACAGGCATGTGGAGGTATTTAGTGAAAAAAATCCTCTTTAATACAAGCAGTCTATTTTTTTGTTTATGGGGGGGGGGCAGAGAAGGGAGAATGGAAGGGAGAAAACAAGTTAAGGCAGAAATTACATCCAAACAATTCCAAATATAATCAATAGTCAATCTGATGTACCTGTTACCTATGTGAATAGAGTCTTGCATTCTATAGAAGAAGCATAGATGATGGTCTGAGAGGGAGATTTTTACCTCCAATTAAAGGCTAATTTATTTGGAGTATTGGACAACCTCACACTTTTAATGGAAGCTGAGTGATTAAAGGCATTGTGAGGACTGACTACTGCTTGTCCAATAACATGAAATCCTCTATTTTGATGTAAGTCATCCTGCTGAAAAATCAGGAAAAAGAACCCATCTCTTTCATCACCTGCATTTAAATTATAAAGGAGGTGGCATATTCTCTGGTTAAACCATTAATACTGATCATATTAGATACTCCAGGAGGCATTGTTGAACTGCATCCCAGTGATGTGTCCCACTGGGAAAGAGATTGGTATGAAAGTATGCTGGGAGATAATTCTCAAAGGGAATTCACTACAAAGGGGAGGAAGGGTTAACAAGGCCCTCTTTTAATGTTACTTGCAAAAAAATAGTGTAATTCTATTTTAATATTCACTTTTTGCATATTTTAATTGGATTGTTCTTTTAAATTGTGAGCCACTTTGAATCCCAATCCTGGGTGGGGGGGTAGGATCCAAATAAATATTATCATCATTATCATCATCATCAATCATTTTTGGGATGGGTAGATGTGCTCTAAATTTTGGCTATTTGTGGAAATTTCATGTGTTGTCCCACAAAAACTATTGTGTACCAATAACTTTAGAAATATGTTAAGCCCATATGTGCATAACATAATGTTTAACACTATGGTGCATTTTCAAACTGGGGAAGCAATTTCAGTTTACAGTGATGCCTCCATGATTGCATAGTGGGCTAATCCCAACATCAGTCCTTCCTAACACCTCTGGCAATGAAGGGGATTTGTTAACACAAGTAATTTAAGTCCCAAAGATTTCAACAGGTTTGTTTTAGGTAGACCTAATATTGGATATTGGTACACTGAGCCAGTGTGATGTAGTGGTTTGAGCATTGGATTACGACTCTGAAGACCAGGGTTTAATCCCCACTTGGCCATGGGAACCCACTGGGTGACCTTGGAAAAGTCACATTTTCTTGGCCTCAGAGGAAGTCAAAGGCAAACACCCTCTGAAGAAACTTGTCAGGAAAACCCCATGATAAGTTTGCCTTAGGGTTACCATAAGTTGGAAGTGACTTGAAGGCACACAACAACAACAATGTAGTGTAAGTATGAGGCAAAATGTACAGTGAAGTAAGGCATCATTACATTGTGCTCTATACCTCATGAAAGCTTCTGGAACCCAGACCACAGATATTTACTAATGCTGCTTATGCCCACTTCTCTGATTTACAAAGTTCCATGGGAATATATTAGCAAGAAAGATGTGACGTGAAGAGGAATATTAGCAGTTAATAATTCATATAACCATTGAAAATTCAGCATCCTATGAAAAAATATTTTACAATCAAAATGTATAAATTCCTCTTCTGTTTGAACTGAGGGCTATTACATTCATGGGAGAAAGCCCTATAATCTGTAAAAGATTAAAGGGAGTATATCACTTTTTACATAATGCTGTATATGGAAATAGGATATGAATACTGAATGAACCTGAGGGATTATTCTCTTTGGCAAAAAGCCCTAACCTTCTTTAACCCATGTCAAAGAGGCAGAATCACTACAAGCTTTTACAGAATATTTGATGAAGATCCCTCCTAGACTAACTTTCTCAACTTTAAATAATTTATTTCAAACCTCTTGCCAAACAATTTGGAGAGGGGAACAGAGGCTGGCACTATAGTGCTGTGTTTAAAACTATAGCGTCAGAGAATGTTTCTGGCAGGAAAAGCAGGGCAATTTAAAGATTTTTTTTTTATTGAGCACCAAATATTTTATAAATTGTGCGTACCTATGTTTAGTATAGGATACCTTGAATAATTTAGCTTTCCAAGTTCTGGGGCAGAGACAGCTGGTTTGTAATGTTACACATTAGTTCTGGTGTTTGCAAATAATGACTAGTGGGTTGTTGGCTGCAATGCAGAACCCTTCCATGTGGGGCAGGGAATCTGAGGCCTCATTCACACTTGCAAAAAACTTGTTTTTTGAGTTGCATTGATCTGGGATCGCAGAATCAATTTGAAACAGAACGAAGTTCACACTATGTTTTCCATTATTGAATTCCTCTGTATTGGTTTGACACGGTTCATGTTCACACTTACCATACTTTTGCACCACAATAAAATGGATTCTCAATATTGAACATGATCGATCTATCCTGAATCTTTAAAAAAAATGTCAATCATATGATGCACATGGTTATGTTTCTGGTGATGCAAGCACTCGAAGATCTGTCTGCGCGCATCAGCTGTCGGCTTGATCTGATTCGCAAATTGGTTTAAATCATAGGGTGAATTAGGCCCATCCAAGTACTAACCAAGACTGAGCCTATTTAGCTTTCAAAATTAGAGGGGATCTGGTGCTTCTAGGGTATCTAGACCCAGTGGCAGCTAGTAGCTTCCCTCAATCCCTGGAATATATAATTAGCTCTGCTAAATTTTGAATAAATCCCAGAGCAGATTCACTGCCCTCCTGTCATGGGACTACTAGCTGCCACTGGCTACAGTGGCCCTCAGACTAAAATTTCTTCAGGTCTGGCTCACAGTAATGAAGAACAATGTAGTTATAGTTCCAGAAAGATTTCTTCTAGCCTGACATCTATGTCGATATTTGTCAATCTCTCATCTTCTGGAGAAGAGAAGTTTTGGCCTATTGCTGATGCAGAGAATGGGTAAAGGGATTAGGGAGGAACCATAAGGAAAGAGCAGATACCCTGCAGAAAACACTTGCAGAACAGTAATTCTTGAGTACATGAGAATTCAAGATTACAACTGAACTGTGAGAGTAAGAGAGAGAGATATGGAGGTGGGCAGCTTCACAGGAAATCAGTGTGGACCTCATGAAATAGATGGCACAGCGCCAATAGCCTGGGCATTTACAAGTCTTTCATCTGAGAACTAAGCTTTGTGAACAGGGGATAAGAGCCAATGGGAGATGAAATGAATCAGCATGACAGTGCAGGCCACCACATGACAAAGGTTATTCCATGGCAATGATAAAGCTAGTTGCACTTCTAAATCCTGTGTCAAACTCTAGTTTGCAAGGCGCCATGCCTTCAGTGTCATCTAATAAAACCTGAATCTTGATTACCACCAATGAATCTTCTTGTCCAACAGCTTTGAGATGGTGTGACAGGGTGACAGTTGTTAACCATTGCTTGACTCAAACATTTCTCCCAAAAGGGCTTTCATTAAAGCTGCCAAAACCAACCTTCTTGCAAATTAGAAGTTAGCTTCTTCAGTGACAGTGAAATTCACTATAGCTTTATTCTGGAATCAAGACACTTTACCACAGCAATCCATTTAGAAACAACTCTGAGTATTTCCCACCAAACCAGTACTTTAAAGCCCTCTGACCAAACCCCTTTCCCCCTTCCCCAAATAGTCCGATTGTCCATATAAAAGGATCTTTGAAGTTTAGTATGTCCAAGTACATCTCCTTTCATCTCCTGGGACAGGAAGGCAAACTCTCATCCCAGTCATAAACCTGCCTCAGTGTCCCATCTACTATTTACAACACCTATCTGCCATTCCCTTTGATTCCCCCCCCCCCACATGCATCACCCCTTGGTTGTCAGAGTCCTATGAGAACATAGAATCTTGACAGCTTCACAGGAAATCAACGTGGACCTCATGAAGTAGATGGCACTGATTTCCACAACTGATCAGGTCCAGTAGCCTGGGCACTGACAAGTCTTTAGTCAGAGAACTAAGCACTATGGACAGGGGGCAAGAGCCAGTGGAAGATGAAATGAATCAGCCGGATAGCACAGGCCACCACACGACAAAGGTTATTACATGGCAGTGGTCAAGCCAATTTCATTTCTAAAACATGTGTGAAATTCCAATTTGAAAGGAGCCATGCCTTCAGTGTCATCTAATAAAACCTGAATCTTGATTACCACCAATGAATCATCTTCTTCAATAGCTTTGAGATGGTGTGACAGGGTGACAGTTGTTAACCATTGCTTGATTCACACATTTCTTCCCAAAGGGCTTTCATTAAAGCTGCCAAAACCAACCTTCTTGCAAATTAGAAGTTAGTTTCTTCAGTGATACTGTCTTTTTCTGGGTGATTTAGGCCCTGTCTGGCTGACTAAATGAAAAGAGATGGGCATGCATCAAGAGCACATGTGGCAGTTACTACTCCTCCAAAAACCTTGTTCATTTCATCAGGTATCTGAAGAAAATGGACATCATAATTCTGATAGAACTGTGGCTTCTAGAGCCCGTTCTACATTATATAATTATAGTACTATGGCTCCACTTTAAGTACTATAATTCCATCCTATAAAATCCTGGAATCCTTAGTAATGCTTTTTGTACTAATGTTGCACCTTAATGCAATATTACATTAATGTTGCAGTTTAGGGAGATATTTAGAATTTTCAGCCAGAGAGCTCTAGTTGTTCCTCAAACTACAAACCCCATTATTACATTCGACACAACCATAGGACAGAACAAAGTGGAATCATAATGCTGTAATTGTGTAGCATGAAAAAGCCCAAGGTCAAAGCCATGCTTCTTGTTTGGAAATGCCAGGGAGAGCTGAACATCTTCAAAAAGAGGCTGGACAGCTACCTGCTTAGGATGCTTTAGCTGAAGATCCTGCACTGAGCAAGTGGTTGGATTTGATAGCCTGTGTTTGTTTGAAGAGTCTTGCCTCTGCTTTCTTTGTAATATTACAGTGGCTGGGGAGGCAGTTCTTATTTGAATCCCAATTTGTTGGGACTTCTAAAATATACTTGTTTGAAATGATGGATTGCTTCTGCATTCACATCATTCCTCAGAATGACCTCACATTTTCCTTATCTGTGTGCATGTGGTATGTAAAATACATTTTGAAATTCTGACTATGCAGCAAATGTCATCAAGGATGTTAACAGATGTTACCATGAGCATGTCTGTAATATTTTCATTAAAATTTACTTCAACTTGCAATGATTTTTAAAATTTAGATTTAGACTGTTTTTTTTAAAGAAAAAAAATCCTTTCACATTTGGATTTGAACCAGAGAAAGTCCAATATACTACAGAATCTACACTTTCCCTATTGTTGTTTGTTATTTTTAGCCGCCCTTGAGTTGACTCCGATTCATGGCAACCTTGTGGATGAGAAATCTCCAAGAATCCCTATCCTCCACTGCCTTGCCCAGATCTTGCAAGCCCTTGCTCATAATCTCCATGATCGAATCTATTCATCTGATCTGTTTCTTTTACCTTCTAACTTTTCTAGTATTATCATTTTTTCTAGTGATCCTTATCTTCTCATTATGTGGCTAAAGTATGATAGCTTCAACTATCTTAGGGGGGAAGCAGACGGCGCAAAGCGCTGTCTTCATGGCAAGGAAGGGGAGGGGCAGCCACACGCTGGGTGCCCCAACCCCTTCCCAAAGACGTTGTCAGAGCGCCGGACCCTCCGCACGTCCGACACTCTGAGGATGCCTATCGGCCGCAGTGTCCACACACGCTGTGATGTAAAAGCTGCCGAAGGTGCATCGGCAGCCTTTTGCGGCGCACCTTTGGCGATTTGTGGAAGGAGCGCTATTTTAGGGGCGGCGAAGCTGCGCCACAGGGCCGAGGAATGGGGATGCCTCGGCCCCGATCCGCAGCTTCCCGGGGCGGCCCCGTGCCACCCGTCTGCTTAGCCCCTTAGCTTACAAAAAGAGCCCTGGTCTGATCTGTTCAAGAACCCATTTGTTTGTCTTCTTGGCTGTCCATGGTATCCTCAGCACTCTTCTCCAGCACCACATTTCAAATGAGTTGATTTTCTTTCTGTCTGCTTCCTTCACTGTCCAGCTCTCACATCCATACATAGTAATTGGGAATACAATAGCCTGAATGTTTCTGACTTTAGTGCTCAGTTGTATGTCTTTGCTCTTCAGTATCTTTTCCAGTTTTTTTCATAGCTGCCCTTCCCATTTCTAGTCCTCTTCTTATTTCTTTATTGCAGCCTCCATTCTGGTCAATGTTTGATCCTAGATATGGGAATTCTTTAACTATTTCCATTTCCTCAGTTTCTAGACTGAATTTGTGTATTTCTTCTGTGGTTATTATTTTTGTTTTCTTTATTTTCAGCATCAGACTTGCCTTTGGCACTTTCATCTTTGCCCTTCCTTATTAACTGCTCCAATTCCTTAATGTCTTCTGCTAATATTATGGTGTTGTCTGCATATCTTAATGTTGATGTTAATGTTGCTGTATTTGAACTCCTTCTTCTGATTCTAATTCTGCTTTTCTTATGATGTTTTCAGCATATAAGTTAAACAAATAGGGTGATAGGGTACAACCTTACCGGACCCCTTTACCTATTGGGAACCACTCTGTTTCTCCTGATTCTGTTGTAACAGTGGCCTCTTGTCCTTGATACAGATTCGTTATCAGGACTATCATATATAGTGGCATCCCTATGTCTTTGAGTGTGTTCCATAGCTTTCCACATTAGTCATCTTAAAAGACTGCAACTGTTATCATAATCTTTTGTTTCCCTTTGCTTTAAATTTTATTTATTTTCTCACAGCCCCAGGCTTGAATATTTTCCTTTGGAAATTTCGCATTGACACTGAGTATAGTAATTCACAAAATACCTTGGAGAAATATCACCTTAATACATTGTTGTTGTTTTTAGAAACCACAATATTTAAAAATACAAAAAAATCACAGGTGCTATTTTTGTTACAATGACCCTGCAAAGGGGACATTTTAAAATTCAAAGAAAGCACAACATACTGAATGTTCATCAAATTCCTCTTTTTCTGATAACTTTTTGAAGCTGCCACTACACAAAACCAGCCATTTACACTCCTTTCCCATAGGAATCAACACAGGCCTTGGCAGCAAAGTGTTATTTGCTACGATATTATTCAGTATAAGGTGGAAACAAGTTATCTGAAGTGATTCTATTTATGCTTGGACTATAACCCCCAGAGTCCCCTTAGCTTCTGAGAGTCATAGTTCATAAATGTAACTTTTATGAATTCTTACTGGACAAAACCCACTCTGACGCTTGACAGAGGGGTCTCATTTGTGCTGGACATACTTAGAGGGGCCGACACCATACCTAGGTGCTACTCTGAGCAGTGGCTCGGAGTAGTAGAGAACAAAGCCCTCAGATGGCAGCTTTCATCGCAGTACTTTGTTGGGGGTTGGAGTGAAATCTCGACCCAAGTATCATGCAAAATATCACGGGACAGAGTTGCTGTGATGTTAGCAGTGAGAACTAGCAGGGCATATACACCTGCACATGTGGCTGACAGCCATTCATAGTTCATAAATGTAACTTTTATGAATTCTGGCTGGACAATAGTGTTCTGTCATCTTTCAAGAGATCCAGAAACTTTGCCTTAAAATCTCTGATTTCTCACACTCTGCTGATAATACAGGCTGCATCTGCACTGCAGAAATAATGCAGTTTAACAGTGCTGTAACTGCCATGGCTCAGTGCTTTCAACTTCTGGGACTTGTGGTTTTTTGAGATATTTAGCCTTCTCTGTCAGAGAGCTTTGATGTCACAACAAACTATAGTTCCCAGGATTCAATAGCATTGAGCCAAGGCAGTTAAATCAGTGTCAAGCTGCACTATTTATACAGTGCAGATGCAACCACACTATATCAGAACCACACAAAATGGTATAGTCTAATAGGTTCCAACTAGAGCAGACCCATTAAACCAAGGGTTGAATAATGAGTCAACACATAGGTAAATGGCTCTATTCTAGGCAGGACTAATGAAGATTTAGGCCTCTCTTTCTCTGCACTAAAAATAATCCAATTTGACACCATTTTAACTGCTATGGCTCAATGTTATAGAATTCTGGAAATTTCAATTTGTTGTGGCACCATAGGTCTCTGACGGAGAAGGCTATGAAGAAGAGCCATGGCAGTTAAAGTGGGGTCAAACTGGATTATTCCTGCAGTGTAGACACAGCCTGAGTAATCTTTCCCTATACTATCCAGCAGGATATAAAATTGCATTTATCATGAGCTTTTAGTACTGTGCATTAAAGATAGCTTTTGTATTGCAAGAGCTTCCTTCAGGAGCTTTCTGTGTACATTCTGCACAGCTGGAATGTTTATTTGTGAACCAAACTGTTTTGTGTAAATGATGTTTCTTTCTAGATGCTGAAACCCCTCCCTTGTTTTTGCCAAGTGGAGACTAAGGAGATTATCGCACATTTTAAAAACCCATTTTACCTCTCCTGAATTGAAGTCTAATTTGGCTGCAGACGGGTCCTATTGCATGGCTTTTGTCACCAAATCTGCCAGTGGAGTACATCCTGGATGCAGTCCAGGTCCCAAAATGCATTCTGGTGTCCACTTTTCAAAGTTGGGAGGTTTCCAGCTTAGAAAAATGGCCGCCACAGCATGTTTTTGGACCCAGGCTGCATCTGGGCTGTACTCCACTGGAGGATTTGGTGTCAAAAGCCATGCGATAGGACTCGTCTGCAGCCTGAATTAGACTTACTTCAATTTGGGAGAGGTAAGACAGGTTTTTAAGATGTGTGATAATCTCATAATAGTCACTCTCAAATCTGAGTCTCCTTGTTGAAGTGAAGTCCTGAGTGTTTGATGTTAATTCACAGCAGAGACATTTGGCAGAGGTTTACATACTAAGGTAGACCAGGTATAGGCATGAGGCCTCTTTTTCTGGGATTCATGCTTCTGTTTATGCATACTAGCAGACATTCAACAGGTATAGTATGACAATGCAGACGAAAGAGAAATTTTACTTGTTGAGTTGCTGCTAGGCATTAATGGCCCATCATCTCTTCCAGAAAAAGAAAATGGCTGCAAACCTTGGTATACATATGATTTCTGGGCATGTGCTATTGCATATCAAAAACTTGCTTTACTTATACATACTTCAATGGATATAATTGTTGGTGAAACACATATATGTGGTCAAAAGTTGATAAAGCTGTTATTAATGCTGTCTCCTCTCTTTTATGCAGGGTGGATTGCTATGCTAGGAGCTATATGGCTTCTTGTATTAGCCAACATTCATGATTTTGAAATGATTTTGAACAGAGTGGAATGGGCGACCCTCCTTTTCTTTGCAGCACTGTTTATCTTAATGGAGGTAAGAAGAAGAATGTTTTTAGATGTTTCTTTAATTTTTCCCTCCTTAGTTTCAATTTAATACAGGCATGAAAATGAGTGGAGTTAGGAGATCTTGCTCAGAAGATGAGACTGTAAAATGCCATGATGCTGAGATTACAGATGCACGGAATCTTCTCTATTCACCAGAATAGGCCCTTGATTTCATTATATGCAGGTATAATGTTATGACAAGTAGAATAGGTGTGGAAGATGGGCATGTAACGTCATCTGGGGGAGAGATACAGGCCCATCTCCTTTGGGCCTAGTCTAAGAAGAAGAGCCCTCCCTCCACTCCATCCAACATCATCTGGGGGAGAGATACAGACCCATCTCCATTGGGCCTAGTCTAAGAAGAAGAGCCCTCCCTCCACTCCATCCAACGTCATCTGGGGGAGAGATGCAGGTCCAGCTTCATCAGGCCTAGACTAAGAAGAAGAACCCTTACTTTTTAAGGGGCGGGTGGGTTTCGGGATTTTTAGGTTCTATTCACATTTTATTAACGTAACTGTATGGAAATTTTAATGTTGTAAGCCGCCCCGATTGCTCTGCAGAGGGGTGGGATACAAATAAATATTATTATTATTATTATTATTATTATTATTATTATTATTATTATTATTGCAAATGGCCACCCATGGAGTCTCAGTCAGTGTAGTTACATTTTTTGGATTCCTCTCCCAAAATAGAATGCTGTCATGGTGTAATGGTTTGAGTGTTGGAATAGGGCTACATCAGACCAAGGTTTGAGCTTCCACTGAACCATATAATCTCACTGGGTGTCCTCAGAGAAGTATGAGGACTTACTCTCTTACCTTAAAAGGAAGACAATGGGTAAATCTTGTCAATCCTAGGATAGAATTGCCATAAGGCAGAGTTAAAGACACACATCATCATCATCAACAACTAAACAAGAGTACAGTCAATGGTAGCAATAATAATTTCACAGTTCTGTTCAATCCAGTGTCTAGGATACATTGTCCCCTTTGAGCTGTGCATGTCCCAGACTGGAGCCTGTTTGATTTTAATTCAGGATAAAATGCAGAGAACCAAGAAAGGATTTATTTGTGATCTTTTTTTTTTTTTTTTAAATAGTGCCATCCTTCACTTGTTCTGTTGTTATTCTTGTGTGCCTTGAAGTTGTTTCTGACTTATGGAAACCCTAGGGTTTTTTTAGCAAGATTTTGTCAGAGGGGATTTGCTACTGCCTTCCCCTGAGGCTGAGAGAGTGTGACTTGCCCAAGGGCACTCAGTGGGTTTTATGGCTGAGCCAGGAATTGAACCCTAGTCTCCAGAGTTATAGTCCAATGCTCAAATCAGTACACCATGCTACTCAGAAGTAAATCCCATTGATTTCAGTGGGTCTTATTCCTAGGTAGGTGATCGTAGGATTGCAGCCTTACTGATGCAGACATTTCCAAAAGAGAATGAAAAGTCCCCAAAGGTTCAAGTTGTATACATTTGTGCATTTAAGAGGTGACTGATTTAGTCCCCAATATAGATATTGGCATAAACAAGACACTGTAAAAAGGACATGACAGAGTATTGTGATTGATCACTATTTGTGTCCTGCCACCCTGACACTATGGAGTCCAGGAACAGCTTGCCTAGTGACATAGTGAAGCAAACTACTAAGAACTGAAAACCAGTCATTCTATTTCAGAAATAGTGATTATCCCTACAAAGTTTTTTCTCCTCATTTTTCTGTTTATTTCTGGCACACTAGTGCCCCCACTGGAATGTCTGGTCCATTTTTTTCCAGTTCTTCATGCTGGAAGTTGATTTCCCATTATGGTACATAATGAATAATTAAATACATTAATTTAAAAATGATTTACTTATTAAATATTAATATATTGAACATTAAAATTAAGTTTTAATTAATTAATTTAATGAATGGTGTTGAGTTCAGCTTAACCATTTTAGTATGCTGTGATTGCACTTGAAAAGTTATAAAACACACCAAAAGCTTTTCTGCAATTTCAATCTATTATTGCAAATAACACTGGCCTTGTTATAGTTCTGAAACCTCCAAATGGAACAAGTGATCAAAATGGACTGGTGTTCTCTTTTTGTCTCCTATATACTTCATGCAAATTTCCTGTTTATAATGGCCAGTCATACCATTCTGCCACCAAGAAAATGATAAATGTATTCTTACATCTAGATTTGGTGGACTTTTCTTAACTGAATAAAAGTTATCCACATTAATCATCTCATAAAATCTTACAGATAATTTCTCCTTTCTGCTAGGTGACCTAATTATAGCAAAATGATTTTTGTATTTGTTAAGAGAATTTTGTAGTCTTGCAACAGTAGATGATAGTAGATCTTGTAATGTACTATCTTCCAATTACATAGGGTGTGTAGAAAGCAATGAATCTATGCCATAGATTATGCACCCTCGCTTAACCCAGGATAATCAATGTTGGAGTTTTTTTTCTGAGTTTTTCTAAAAGATTTGCGTTCTCGGGTTTGTGAATAACCAATCCAAATAGACCCAGGATAAGCCAGGTTAAAACTCTGCATTCCTTGAACATGTTTCAATTACATTCACATCATTGAATCCATCTTTATTCGAGTGCTGATATGTGTGAGCAACTGAACTTACAGAGATGTGCATAGAAGTGGTTCCATAATGTGAACAACAAACCCAGAATGCATGAGTGAGATTATTTGCATAGTCATGCTAAAAACAACAATATGTGAATGACCCCTAAGTTTGCAATAGTGGTATATTTGTATCTTCCTGGAAACATGCAGCTCAAAAGGAAGATTTAATATTGTGTATACCAAATCATATTAACCAAATTTTAGTAAAGAAAAATAGGTAGATTTAAAACAGCAATACTGTATTTTCTTTCAATTGATTTTAGTAGTTTACATTCTTCTCATCCATTGTTCTGAGAAATGAATAAACTTAATTCTAATTTGTGGTTTTGCAATCAAACTTCCAGTTGTAGCAACTCACTCACTGTGCACTAGCTATCTCTAGTCTTGGATAATAATATGAGGGGGTATTGTAAAGTTTTAATTATCATCTTTTAAAAAAATTGACAGAAAGTTTGTTTTGATTTGTAGTTGTTAACTTATCCCTACATAGTCAACATCCAGATTTACACATTTCCCCAGCATTTCTTGACCCTCCAAATACCGTTATTGTAGAAGTCTGCAGATTGCACCTTAAACCATGCTTCCATTTCATGAATGACATCATCTGTGTTGTCAAATTGGCAACCCCACAATGGATTTTTCATTTTTGGAAAAAGAAAAAGTCACTTGGTGATGATGACACTGACAAAATTTCATCAATATACCATAATAACTTCAGGATGATAATTATTACTTTACAATATCCCCTCGTAGGAGTGTGGCCCATAAAGATATATATTGCTAGTATTGTCAGCCAGACTAATTTGAAAGAACTGCGGTCTGATCACAAATTTTGTTCAAACTACCAATTTCATCAAATCCTTTTTACATAGTGTTATATCCAGCTCATGAAATAAAGCTGAAGGGCATTGTCCATAGATAGTCCCTATCAATAGTAAAGAACAGCATTATAATAAAATGATAACATTACCACAATATGTCACTATGTCTTGCCTCTGTACTAGACTGCTATAAGCATGAGAGGCAAATGAAAACCATCAGTAAAGGAAAATCTCTGTGTTCATTGGCTTAGATGCACAGTGGTCCTTTTGAAATATAAATTCTTTAAAATGATTAAAGGCAGCTCAGTTAGGGGGGAAGCAGACGATGGCGTCGGGGACGCCGCGGGACGGAGCGCTGGCGGAGCGGAGCCTCTGCACCGTGGCGCTCCTGCGGCGTCCCTAAAAGGAGCTCCAAATTGGCGCTCCTTTTAGATGTCAGGGAAAGTGCGCCCTAAAAGCGGCGGGCGCACTTTCCCTGACTCTTCCGCCGCAGCGCGTCCGGTCGCTGCGGCGGGAGGTTGCCCAGGAAGTGCTGGCCGTGCGGAGGGCCGGCAGCTCCCAGGGTGACCTCAGGAAGAGGAAGGAGTGCCGCTCGTGCGGTGGCTCCTCCTCTTCCGGGCCTCCAAGATGGCGTTTCCCCCAAGTAAATAATCAGAATCAAATGCTACTTTGTACATATCTTGAGTTTGTTCTCTTATTTCTAGAGTGGAACCTTACAGAATCTTTCATCTATTTACTGTACAAATGAACAAAGAAGGCTTGTATCTGATTTCCGCTTCCTATCCTGTCTTCTTTACTGGCTCCTTCCCTTGGTTCTTGTCCCAGAGCCCTAAAATCTTTTTATCTCCACTTTCTGTGAGAAAGTAGGCTTTATCTCAGCAATCTCTGTTGTCAAACACGTTGGCCATAATGATGGGAATGCAAAGGTGGTGTTTGGGAGAGGATGAGTGAAGCAAAAGATGCCAGGGGCATCACTAGGAAGTTGTGGGCTGCACTAAGTGGCATCCTAAGGGGGGGCGGGGAGGGTGACACCACTTTTCCCCAAACATTTGCCTTTGGGCAGAAATGGGCTATGGAATTTGCTAGCATTTCTTTAAAATGTTGAAGCTTAGCAAAGAGGTGGGGTGAATGGGGTGAGGCTCGGTGGGAGGAGAAAGGAGAAGCCTCATTTTTAATTAAAAATAATTTTAAAATTTAAAATATTACATTTTTAATTTTTAAAAATTCTTTTAAAATTTTCTTAAAAGACATCACAATCTTACCAAATTTTCACTTTAACCACATGAAAATATGTATATGTAAATACATTTAGGCTGTGCATATATTGTAATTTAAAGGTATAATTTTAATTTTGCTAGTTATTCATGTCACAACTATTTCTATTACATTCAATGATACACGGGAATTATGATTTATGAGTGACATCAGTAAAATAAATATTACTAAGGCTTCTGTATGGTGTGGGATGGGAAGAGATCAATGGGTATGTGTATGACACCATGAATTACCACACCAAGTGACATCAACTCTAGTAACGCTGGTGGGCACAGGGCTTAACCTTTCTTGTGCTCATCAATGTTCCATTGAAATTACTTCTTGCGACTCCATTATACCAGCCTCCCTTCTGTTTTGAACTCCAACTAAGGAAAATATCACTTAATGGTGAATGGCTGAAGAAGGGGGCCGTGTTAGGAGAGAAATAGTGCATGTGGCAGCTAACCACACTCTCCCACACCTTTAAGTGTTCCCTAACTTCTTGGCATTAATTAAGATTGACATTAAGAGAAAGCACAGGATTAGGAAGCCAATATTTTCCTTATAAGGTCTCGGTCTGCCTTGGGGCTTACTCTGATTCAAGATAGAGGAAATCATTATATGTGTTTAAGCAACATCTACATTATCAGATGCCAGGTTTGCATATTGCTTTTGCTGTCTTTTCCAACAGCATTGTTTCAATGCAAGTATTTCACTCTAGTAATGTCTCTATTGCCATTTCATGGATTAACTATTGCTATTCCTCTTTGCTTTTAATGAGTTTAAGAACATAAAATTTAAGAGCCAATTACCTGAGGTCAGTTATGAAGCCTTTTGTTACTTCATTCCAATGAACTGCTAATGCAAATGCAGCTATAATATTTGTAGGTTATTCCATAGTTTGTTTATATCTGGAAATGTCCTTCTCTAAAAGTTCTGTATTTTGATTACTACTCTCCCCTGGATACTGCAGGGCAAGAGTAAACTTGGGGAAAATGTAATTTAAGAAAAATCCTATATGGAATGGAAGAGTGGTATGTAAGATTTTAAAATAACAAAAAACAACAAAATTTATCCCCAGAAGAAGAACAGAATATTTTTAATGGTAGGAACAAAGGAATCAAAAAAAGTTTTGAATGCATGTGAATCTCATCTGGAATATATATTCCCAAATGGAATATAGTTATAAGAGTCTGGGATGAACTATGGCTGGAATTTTATTGGTTATTTTCTGTTAGAGTTAGACCCATTGAATCAATTTTTGAATGGTATGTCAACACATAGGCAAATCCCATTAATTCAATGAGTCTATCTTAGGCCTTATCTGTATGGGCCAAAAGGCCTGTCCCCTCCCTCCTGCCCCCTATTCTGGCATTATTCTGTTTGGAGGACTCATGGCCCAGCTCTTGATTCTGGTGCAAGCAGTCCAGATGACATTGCTGCTGCTGCTGTGTACCTTCAAGTCATTTTTGACTTATGGTAACCCTAAGGTTCATTATTTTCTTAGGAAGATTTCTTCAGAAGGGGTTTGTCTTTTTCTTCCTCTGAGGCTGAGAAAGTGTAACGTGCCCAAGGTCACTCAGTGAATTTCCATGACTAAGTGAAGATTCAAACTCTGGTCTTCAGATTTACAGGAGATGATCAGATGGGGGAAAATTGGGGAAGAAAAAGGCATACTCCTGGCAAAGTTGCGTGATCGTGCTGAAGATTTTCAGATGACATCATGCTTATCTAGGACTTAACCCATGAAGATCCAGGAATGTTCCTGGATTTCTCAGTGAATGGTTTGTTGCTGGAGCATTCCTGGATCATGGGTTAAGTCCTGGATAAACACGATATGTCTGAAAATCTTCAGCGTAATCGTGTGACTTTGCTGAGAGTATGCCTTTTACTCCTGGCTCTCTCCCCCCCGCCCCCCGGTCCGATAATCTCCATAGTCCAACACTCAAAACACTATACCACGCTGGCTTAATAGTCAGCTCCTGCTAATAATAATGCCAGGTTTCCCCCTCCCCAGAAGGCATAGCATCTCTTATAAAAAAAATAAGAGGCTTAATATACTGAGTTCTTAAATCTAAATACAAAGGGCATTCTAGAAAGAGATGGTATGAATCCCCCATATTCCACTGTTATCCTAATATGGAACCCAAAGTGGCTAAGTGGATAGCCCTCTCTTAATACAAACTACAGAATGACCCACCTAACCCTTGTTGTTAGGACACTCTAGGTGTCCAAAGTACAGTCCCTAGATGTTGGACTGCACCTCCCAGCATTCCTCTCCATTGGCTAGAGGAATTGCAGTTTAACAACTTATGAAGTGCATGCTTTTTCCATCACTGCCCTAGATGATCATTGCACTCTGCTGCTATGGGCAAGGATACAGGCATAAGGACTTTCTGTGCCTGTTTAGCCAAGTGAGTTAGGCTGGGACTAACCATAACAGCAAATGCCTTACAACATTTTATTTTTGTAGCCAGCATGAGACTGCATATTTAGATAGCCCTGTCCATTGTTTTGGAGTTGCCCTTGCATGTGAATATGCTCTCCAAATTTAATTTTCCTCTCAGTACTTTGACTACTGAACCTTCTGCCTCTGTGGAGATTGTCCTCCTAACTGAGCCACACTAATTCCTTTCAGCCAAAATGTTTTTCTCCAATGTTCTGCCTCTCTGTGGTTGCTAATGGCTCCCAGTTGTGGTTTTGTTTTCAAAATCATGCCTTGCTAAGTATTATTCACTCCATGACTTAACAGCCAAAGAAAGAAATTTTTAGTAGGTTAGGGCTGCTGGGGATTAAGGTTATTTTGCAAATGGTTATTCTATTAGAAGTCTCTGTCTTATATATTCCCTTTATCTTTTATACCACTGCTGATACATTTGCTCTTTCTTTTCTGTGCTTTTCAGACATTTGCTGAAGTGGTTAATACCTGAAACAAAGAGGCAGGTGAATTTTCACCAGCCAATGTTTTCTGAAACACTTATTGTAGAAGGCACACATTGATTGACATTAGTGGCAGTTTGGATTGCTTGTGTTCAACCTCTATTTCTTACATTAAACACATAAAGCAGCTTTCCCCAGCCTGATACCTTCATAATCAACTGAACTATAACTCCCACAATTTGTATTCAAAATCACCAACATTCATGTGGAGACAAGATAAGGCATGGCCAAAAACATCCAGAGGTCATCTGGTTGGGAAAGGCTGATGCAAAAAGTGAATGGGAGATGCACATTTTTATACATAGGGGGATGTGTTATGAAATTATAGCTTTCTAACACTGGCAAAACACTAGTGAAGTGGGTCCAGGCTGCTCCACAAATATTAAGTGAAGCATTTTTACAAGAACAACATATGAAAACACAATCCATATGAAATCCCAATGAAGGTTTTAAGAGATTTTCATTGGCCTCAAGTTTAGACCAAGACATTTTGCTGCACCTGAACCCTCTCCCAGTCAAGGTGAGGATTCCCACCTCTGTAAATGTTCAGAATCATACAAAGTATTTGGATGCACAAGAGAGAATATCTCACAACAATTTGCCCTACTCTTGGCAATAAAAATACAGTAACAACAAATTGGAAAAGTAACAACTTTCTTCCCTTTCATGACATCATTGGGCTACTCTGCATGTAAGTGAACTATGCTCATTGCTACAGATTTTTTGCATTTTTGCATCAATGGTTAATTGTCGTCACTTTCTTGTGGAAATTAACATCTATTTGCCCTCCCAGTGCCAAAAACACAAAGCCATCTGAATTCATGCAAAACAGACAGAGAGACAGAGGAAAGGGCTGCACTGGCTTAGAGGTTAAGATACCAGTTCTGATGATCGGAAGATCAGTAGTTCGAGACCCCAGTGCTGCATGATGGGATGAGCTCCTGTCACTAGTCCCAGCTGCTGCCAATGTAGCAGTTCAAAAATATGCAAATGCAAGTAGTTAAATAGGTACCACTTCGGTGGGAAGATGACAGTGGTTGGTGCAGTCATGTTGGCCACATGACCACCAGAGTAGTCCTTGGACAATGCTGGCTCTTCAACAGAGATGAACACTGCCCCCTACAGATGGTTACGACTAGACATTCATGTCACCGGATTACCTTTACCTATACAGACAACCACACCTGTGATCATGCACATTTCTGTGCATTTCCACAGATACTGCAGTAAAAACCATGACATCTTTTGCCATGGAGCTTATGGAGTCTCCCTTCCCACTTGTGCATGACTGGATCACATTCTATTTGACTGGAATGGGAAATATTTTAATTGCATAGACTAGCTAATTGTCTCCCAAACTCCATAAGACAGAGCAGGCTATAAATGAAAAAGAGTTTCACCTCCCTATGGGTGACCCCAGGGAGTAAGTAAAAAGAACTGGATAGGAAGGATTATGTGGCTTCTTTTCAGGGGTAGAATTCTGTGTGATTTTCCAGTAGAAGATTAGATTTCAAGCTGATTTGAAGCAATATAAAAGGTCCTAGAAGAGCACTGATTTTAAACTTTGAAGTATTCGTCAAAATGGGAACAAAATGTTTGTATAATTAACTTTTGATTAACTTTGGTCTCCAGTACAGGAAATACAAATAAATGTATTTTCTTGCATGATTATTAATCTCTTAACTTTCCCTGCTATGTTTCATTTTGTTATTGATGTTGGCTGGCTACATAATAACTTATTTTGGGGCTTATTTATATAAAGAAAGATATTTAAAGTTACTCTAATATCTATTATTTCCTGGGTTGTATCAAATCAACAACTTCATTGTTACATTTATTTATCTGGGACTCAAATTCAAAACTTTAGTCAAGCCAACTATTACCAAATTCTTGTTATAGTTTATGATGCTTTCCCTTGAATTTTGTCATGCTGGGGTGTACTTGCCTCATGAGATGAAAACAGAAGCAAGACAAGAATCCCCTTATCCCAAATTATTTGGGGTTGTTCAATGCACACTGAAACTCTAATGAAATTAACTTTATATATAAACTCTATTATAATGTTAAGAGTTGTGTTGAATGAATCACATTATGTAATTATAACCAGAAATCAGAAGTACAGAAAGTGGCTTCTGTGCTTCATATTTAGAAAATGCCCAAACAAATTGTTTGAAGCTAGGACTGCATCTGCATTGCAGAATTAATGCAGTTTGAAACTGCTTTAACAGCTGTGGCTCAATGCTATGGAATTCTGGGATTTGTCATTTTGTGAGATACTTAAGTGCACATTAAATTGAGGCACTGCCCTGGCTCAGTGCTAGGGAATCATGGGAACTGTAATTTATTGTGGCACCAGAGCTCTCTGACAGAGAAGGCTCAATGTCCCAGAAAAAAATACAATTCCCATGACTCCCTAGCACTGAGCCAGGGCAGTGCCTCAATTTAATGTGCACTATTTCTGGCAGTCTGCTTAGGCCTTTTGTCTTTTCTGTTATAGAACTCTGGTGCCACAACAAACTGCAAATGCCAGTATTCCATAGCATTGAGCAATGGCACTAAAGTGGTGCCAAAACTACCTTAATTCTGCAGTGCAAATGCAGCCTAGGCCATATAGAAGTTGGTGGGAGAATGGTCTGTGCCAATTATCAGATATCATAGATATGTTATGAAATAGCTTCTTTGGAAGGTCTAAAAGTTTGATAAGTGATCCCCAACAGCTTTGACAGGTATTTTGTATTTCTGTCCCATGGAATCCACTGAGCTTAAATTTGCTGGTAAATTTCCCAGTTACCAACATCTTTCAGGAAATAGTTAGCTCTGTCCTAGTAGTAGTAGTACAAAGTGTTTGGAATCTTTATTATAAATTCAACATTTGGCCCGTTCTAGGTTATAGAGTTCCTAAAATCTATTCCACACATGCTTAATTATGTGAGAGAGGGAAGAGACGAATACAGATGGAGAGTATATGAAGAAATAGTTATCAGGGAGATGGGAGAGAAGATTACTAGGTGCTGTAATGTACTTTCCTTCAGAAGCAGAAGATTTGGAAGAAATCTGGACTACTTCCACTCCTGGCAAAAGAGAAATGTATTGGAAATAAAGGGAAAATACTATATTTGAACAATTTAACTAATGCTATTGTTGTTATACTGGGTTGATTTCATAGTTCTCATTCACCTAAATGTTTTGATCCGGTTAACAGCAAAGTAAATGTTATCCCTTTCCTTGAGAAAAGTCCAGAATTCTCCTTTTTTTTAAGCAGCACCTATTTTAATAGGTTTGAACATTCCATGCTGCCAGAAAGATGGCCATGATACAACCTGGGCTAATGTTTGTACTGAAATAAGTACACTGGGATTGGGGGAGGTGAATGCCAGGAAGGTCAGTGATTCAAAGGTGTGTTTGTGTGTGTGTATGTGTGTGTATGAATGCTGAGATTTGGTCGTTCATGTATGTGTGTACACTCTCATGTGTGTTCCCTGCTTTCTCAGTCAACAATGGATATAGCCTTTGGGGCTGAAAATGTTTCATATCTCTAATTCAGAGTATATACTGATTTTTTTTTTTAAACCAGGCTTTGGCTCATCTTCATTTAATAGAGTACATAGGAGAACAGACAGCTTTACTAATAAAGGTATGGTAATAATTTTCTTTGATTCCATTTCTGAGGGGACACTAGAAGCCACAACGGACTTCTAGTATTGGCCTTCTAGTTGTTCTGGATACACTTCCCAGAGTCTGTTACTATTGTCCATGCCATAATATTCATTTATTTTTGAGAATAAATATTTCAGCTAGAAGTGTTGACAGCTCTTTGTCTTTTGTTCACCTTTTTGTTGTATATGATAATTATGATACAATTTTAAACTTACACCATTGTGTTTATTTTTGAAACACTGAGTTGATTTATGAAAAACTGGAATTTTGGCTCTATTTGTAAAAAAAAAAAAAACTCTGTATTTGATCTTTAATAATACCTTCCAGGAAAAAAGAAGGTTATTTAATTTCTGTTTTTTAATGCCAGGTAGTGCCTGAGGACCAACGTTTGACAGTTGCTATCATTTTAGTCCTCTGGGTCTCTGCTCTAGCATCATCCCTAATTGACAATATTCCATTCACTGCTACAATGGTAAGTTACTTTGTCTTCTCTTCTTATTGCTAGAGACAAGAAGTATAGCCTATCATGCTATTGGATACCTGGGTCATTACAGGTTTCTTCCTACATCTTAGTTTACATTTTACAGAACTGTTTCTGCATATCCAGTTCCTTTGTTGCCCCTTGATAGTGCTTTGAAAAGAGAGATTTTAAAGATATCATGTATACATGTAAAGTGCTTTTGATGTCAATTTGGTGCTTTTCTTTTCTTGGCTACCTTGGAAAGCTGCATCCTGTAGCATATAATTGTACTGACTTTTGATACCTTTGTTAAGGTTCTTTTCACTTCAGGCTAAAGATCAGGTGTGTAGGCAATGTCATCCAAGTATAATAAGAATGTGATATAAAATGATGCAGGAAAAGAAAAATGAATTTTTAAAACTAAGGGGGGTTGCAGACTGTCAAAAATAGTGTGAATTCAGTTCACTTTTAGGGTTAGGGTTAGTGCTAGGGAATCATGGGAATTGTTATTTTTCTGAGACATTGAACCTTCTTTGTCAGAGAACTCTAGTTCCACAATAAAATTCAGTTCCCATGATTCCCTAACCTTAACCCTAACCCTAAAAGTGGACTGAATTCACACTATTTTTGACAGTCTGCAACCCCCCTAAGACACTTGTTAAAAGTTTTAAAGAACCAGCAATCTTACCATTGCCAGGGGAGGATTGGCTGCCTCAAAGAGTCAAAGATTGGCAAAGCACTAGAACTGTTATATATAAAAATTAAGAGCAGTATATGGTTTGGAAAAGGAAACCATTTTTTATACCTTATTGACTTACTGTAGATGGATAATCTCACATTAGAGATGGGAACCATGCCACATTTAACACAAAAGGCAAACTACTGCAAGTTTGTTGAAGAACCTTTCCTATATTACAAGTGAAAGGGATGTATTGCCTTCCAGTAAGTAATTAAAATCTTGGGAAGAAAATACTTTTTAAACTATAACTCCAAGCAGCGTGATCCAATATCCAGTTACTAGTCACGCTGGTTAAGAGATATTGGAAGCTATAGCCCAAAAAGTAACATTTCCAGGCTCAGGCTGAAATCAAATGTCAGAAATTAACAACCATAAAAATTAATTGGACTTAGGACCTCTACAGACCGGCCCAAAGGGCCAGCCTGGAGGCAGGGAGGGGGAGAGGCAGATGCACACTGGGTGCCCCAACCCCAAGCCGAGGACATTGTGATGCCGCGCACCGTTATGCATGGCATGTAATGTCGAGACATCCTTCCGGCTCAGCGTCCTGACACACTGCACCGGGAGGGGTGCTAAAGAGCCACGTTGTGGCTCTTAGGGTGCCCTTTTGCCGGCTCTGAAAGGGCTGGCAAATGGGAGAATTGGGGCTGCTGCATGTGGTAGCAGCAGCCCCGACCCTCTGCTTCCCAGGACAGCCCAGGGCTGCCCGTCTGCATCCCCCCTTACATAAGTAGTAACTGCTATGTCATATCCATTTTAGTGTGTCTCCTGTAACTGGGACTAACATTGGCTTTAATTCTCTGGGAGAAGTAAGGAAGAGTTTCAAAAAAATCTGATCAGGAGGGTTTTGAACTGAGTTATGCGGGGGAGGAAGACAGTACTGTATTCTTGAGGCAGGAGTTCATCAAGTCCTGGAAATGATAACCCAATTGTTATAGAAAGAACCAGGCAAATAGTACAAGAACCCAACAGTGGGAGGGGGAAAAAACCTTAAATAGGCAGCTAGGGGGAATATAGGTATCACTGAAACCTGGTGGGATGATTCTTATGATTGGAATGTAGTAATGGAGGGGTATAACTTGTTTCAGAGAAATAGGCCAAACAGGAAAAGAGGGGGAGTAACATTATACATCAAGAATGATTACACCTGTGAAGAGATCCATGGCTCAAATCCTGGAAGCCAGGTTGAGAGCATCTAGGTAAATATTAAAGAGGAGAGAAACAACAGATATCATTGTGGGGTCTACACTGATGGCATGGATGAGGCTTTCTAGGAGCAGATGACCACAAATGTAATGGGGGATTTTAAGTGATATTTGCTGGAAGTCAAACTCTGCTAAAAAGTTAAGGTCTAAAAAGTCCTCACTTGTCTTGCAGATAACTTCATTGACCAGAAAGTGGAAGAAGCAACAAGGGGTTCAGCTATTTTAGATGTGATCCTAATCAAATATGATGACCTAGGGGGGTTGCAGACTGCCAGAAATAGTGCAAATTGAGTCCACTTTTAGGGTTAGGGTTAGGGAATCATGGGAACTGTATTTTATTGTGGCACCAGAGCTCTCTGACAGAGAAGGCTCAATGTCTCAGGAAAAAAACAACACAATTCCCATGATTCCCTAGCACTAACCCTAACCCTAAAAGTGGACTCAATTTGCACTATTTCTGGCAGTCTGCAACCCCCCCTAGTCAAAGAGGAGGAAGTGGCGGGATCTTTAGGAGGGAGTGATCATGTCTCCTGGAGTTTGTTATACAGTGGAAAGGGGAAGCCAAGCATAGTCAGACATGCATTCTAGACTTCAGAAAAGCTGATTTTCTTAGGGAAATCCTGGGTGAAATCCCATGGTTAGGATCACCAAAACAGAAGGGAGTTCAGGAAAGATGGGAGTTACTTAAAAGGGAAATATTCAAACAGTTCAAACAGACAACTTCAAACAGTTCCAAGGAGAAGGAAAAATGGGAGGTATTTCAAGAAACCAATATGGATGACTAAATAACTTTTCATCTGAGCTAAGTTTTTAAAAGGACATGTAGAAGAAAAAAGGGAGAAATCACCAAAGAGGAATTCATTAAATAGGTAGCATGTGTGGAGGGAAAGTCAGAAAAGCTAAAGCACAAAATGAGCTCAGGCTTCCTAGAAATGTTAAGAACAATAAAAAGGGCTGTTTTGGTTACATCCATAGCAAAAGGAAGAATCACTAAAAAGTAAACATATGTTTCTCAAAAACAGGTCATGCCAGACTAATCTAGCCTCTTTTTAAAAATAAATTACCAGTTTGGTAGATGAAGGGGATGCTGTAAATGTAGCATATCTTGAGTTTAACAAGGTCCTTCTTGCAAACAAGCTAGTAAAATGTGGGCTAAGCAATGCTATTGTTAGGTGGATTTGTGACTGCTTGACCAACTGAACCCAAAGGGTGTTCACTACTGGCTCTTAGAGAGAAGGGTTCTGTCCTTGGCCCAGTTCTGTTCAACATCTTTATCAGTGACTTGAATAGTGGAATAGAGGGCATGCTTATGAAATTTGCAGATGACACCAAATTAGAAGGGGTAGCTAATACTCCAGAGGACAGGATCAAAATTCAAAATGACCTTAATAGATTAGACAGCTGGACCAAAACTAACAAAATGTATTTCAACAGGGAGAAATGTAAGATACTACACTTAGGCAGGAAAAGGGAAATCCACACATAAAGGATGGGTGAAACCTGGCTTGACAACAGTACATGTGAAGAGTGGCATTACTAGGGGTGTGTACACCGGGTTATGCCACAGAAGAGTGACATCCCAGAAGAGGGATGACATTCAGCTGAGTGTACCCCCTCCCTGCCCCATGCCATTTTACTCATGGCACACGGCAGGGAAGGAAAGTGACTACAGCACTCCCCACTGCACACCGTTCTACTCACATGTAGACTGGCAAGCAGCAGCAAAGTGAAGGAGCATGCCCATTTGGCCCTAACCCCTAGAGGCCCCATCCCCCGGGTGACACCCTGGGCATTAATGCGACTGCATGTGAAGGGAATGTAGGAGTCCTAGTAGACCACAAGTTAAACATGAGTCAACAGTGGCATATGGCCACTAAAAAAGCCAATGCAATTCTAGGCTGCATCAAAAGAAGTATGGTGTCTAGGTTGAGGGAAGTCATAGTGCCACTGTATTCTGCTTTTGTCACACCCCACTTGGAACACTGTGTCCAATTCTGGGCACACATAATTCAAAAAGGATGTTGAAAGCTGGAGCATGTCCAGAGGAGGGCGACTAAAATGGTAAAAGGTCTGGAAACCATGCCATATGAGGAGTGACTTAGGAAACTGGGTATGTTTAGCCTGGATGGTTAAGAGGTGATATGATAGTCCTGTTTAAATATTTGAAAGGATATCATGCTGAAGATGGAACAAGATTGTTTCTGCAGCTCCAGAGAATAGGGGCCTCTACAAACCGGCCCAAAGGCAGAGATGGGGCAGGGCAGCCACATGCCGGCTGCTCCAACTGATGGCGTCCTGATGCTGCGTGCCATTATGTCCTGACACACTACACTGGAAGGGGCAAAGAAGAGCCGCTTGCCGGCTCTTAGGGTGCCCTTTTGCCACCCCTGAAAGGAGTGGCATTTTACCCCTCTTTTCATGGTGGCAAAAGGGAGGATCGGGGCCACGGCTTGGGGTAGCCGCAGCCCCTATCAGCCACTTCCCGGGGCAGCTCTGTGCCGCCTGTCTGCAGCCCCCTAGGTATCTTCCAACTATGATTTTATGTCTATGATGCTAGCATTTGATAAATGTTGTCTGTCCAAGCATTTTTTGGAGTTGGGCTGTTGTTTCCCATATCTACCAAAGTAAAGCTGCTGTTTAAATGAAAAAAATAATAATGCTATGATAGTGGCCACAGCTGCAGCAAAAAATCACAAGCAGAACATCTTTGGACTCATGTTGTCTCTCTCCTTTCAACATACCATGGATATGCTTGAAGCAACTGCTGGATCTTTTAGAAGCACCCCAAATGAACTGAAGATCAAAGTACTAGTAACAAATTAAAAATGGAGAAGTGGCAAAATCAGCTATATACCAAAAAGTAAAGTTCTAATATGTACATCGCCACAGTTAGCTCTCCTTTTCAAAGCTGCTTTTTCTATTTACAGGTTCACAGTTGGTATTGTAAATTATTATTGTAGAATAAATGTGGAATAAAAACATTATTGTAGAATAAATGTGGTAAATCCCATCAGATATGATTTAAGTTTAACTAAATGCTTTCTGATATTTTCACTTATTTCTTTAAGCTGTAAGGTTTATCATCTAATGTATTTGATTAAAATGCCTGCTTCTTAGCATCATTAACTAAATAGGCAGGGCGTTCTTCCCCTAGACTGTTATGCAAAAAAATCCTTATGCTCAACATGTTCTTAATTTTTAATAAGCCACTGTTGTAGGCTGCATATGTTGAGCCATCTGTTTATAATTTTTGTTTTATACAAATTTACGTTAAATTAGTCTTTCATGCTTTTTCCTCTTAATGTGGTGCAATAAACCATTGTGCTAATCAACATTTCATACAGTCTATAGTATTTTGATTATGTGGCAAAACAAGGTTGTGCTGGAAAAAAGGTTGGTGGCTTAGTGATATAGTATACATGATATCCTTCTAGTGTAATTCTTGCTGTTCTTCTCATTTTATATTTTGTTTTGTTTATTACAACACTAGCACTATCACCACCACCATTATTAATTATAATATTGTTTCCCCCACCTTATTGTGAGATATACTCACAATAAAACCAATGCCTTATCAACTGAGAATGCAGCTGGCCCTCTATATCTACAGATTCTTCAGCCATAGATAGTTCAAAATTATTCATTAAAAATAAACAAACCAAACCTTGAATTTGCCATTTGATATAAGGGACACCATTTTACGATGCCATTATATATAATGGGACTTGAGCATCTATGGATTTTTGTATCCATTGAGAGCCCTGGAAGCAAACCACAGTGGATACTAAGGGCCTACCGTATAGCCAAACATGATAGTTAAAATTAATTTAAAACCAATGTAAAATGTTAATCCAAACAAAGCCAGGATGATTCCTTGGAAAGGGAATGTTCCTTGTGTGCCTTTTGAAAATAATCAAGAAACTACTTATGAGCTTCTCTGAAGAAGGAGTCCTATAATACCAGTATTACTAAAAAGGGCATGCTTTTCCTTGTCAATATGGTGGTTGAAGGAATTCTGGGATTTGGTCAAAATCCACCCACCCCCTTTCCAGGCTCTGTTAGGACAGGAGCTTGATGAATAAATGAATGGTATTGTGTATGAGAGATCCTTTTCCTGCGAGCAACAGTAAAAAGAAATAATTATTATCAGGAATTTTGGAGAATCATTGTTTGAATTGGTAGATTCACTAATAGGTGTTTTGTTTTTCAATATGTTTTCATGTGTTCATATGTGATGATTAGAGCCAGTGTGGTGTAGTGGTTTGAGTGTTGGACTATGGAGATTATTACATGGAAGGAAAGTGTCCTCCTCCCATGCTTAATTCGCTTTACTAGCATGATTGCGGATCACCTCCCTACGTGTATATCCTGTCCTTCTCCTGTGCAAAAACAGCATCAGTGGGTGTGATAATCTTCCCCTGATAACACTAATAATGTGAATTAAGGATGGGATAAGGACGCTTTCCTCTCCCATGTGATAATCTTATCTGACTCTGGAGAGTAGGGTTTGATTCCCAGCTTGGCCTTGAAACCCACTGGGTGACCTTGGGCAAGTCACACACACTCAATTTCAGGGAAAGGCAATGGCAAACCTTCTCTAAACAAATCATGCCCCCCCCCCAAGCAAAACCCCATGATAGATTTGCCTTCAGGTCGACATAATTTGGAAATGACTTGAAGGCACACAACAGCAAATATGTGGCAATGCTTTCAGATTTTTGAGTTTAATGCTAAATTATGCTAGCAGCAGCACAGAAAGCTGTATTACAGATACAGTCCAAGATTAGTGTTATAATTCACTTGTGTGGCAGTGGGGGCCATCTGTGTTACAGAATTACAACACTTTAACTGCCCTGGTTCCCTCTTATGAAATCTTGAGATTGACAGTTTAGGGATGTGCATGTAGAATTTTCAGCCAGAGAACTCCAGTACTTTACCAGACTACAAAAACCAGGATTCTATAGGATGGGACCCTGGCAGAAAAACTGGAATGATAGTGCTATAATTGTGTAATGTGAATAGGCCCCAAGATAGAAACTATGGTGCTGTTTTGCTTATAAGTGGCAAAAATGCATTAAAGAAAAAATATAATTCATACTGTCAAACTTATTCTTGCTACAAAAGGAAGAGGATTAAAGGGCAATGGCAATGAATATTGCATTGACAAAGCAGCTACCTAATTGCAATGTGGTATAGTTAGAGCAGACAGCCTAAAGAACTCCCAGAGCTCTGGGACTCAGAAAAGATCAATTGGTCAAATAAAGAGAGATTGATAAACTGACACAGAAAGTAGCTACAATCACCAAAGTTATGTACCTTCCTTATAAACCTAGCCATGACAGGCTGCCATTCTCATTTCTGCTCATATGTTGACCATGACTCTAAGGAAAGGGTTAAGAAATATTTGAACAAGGTGAACAAATTCCAGTTTGGAAAGGGTCTTGGGAGCAGTGGATGGGGCTAAAGGCACAGGAGAGGGCTGTATGTACGGTAATTCTTTTCAGGTTAAAGACTGGAGATCTGTTCCATGCAATAGCTTCCTGACCTTCAGATTGCCTTGTTTCTTATCACCAACCAATGATCAAAGGTAACAACAGGAAAAGCTTGTGAGCCAAAGATTACCCATTCCTGGTGTAAGAGAATGCTGATCCCTTAGGATCCATTTTTGTGCTTGTGTTTGGTGAGATGTGACAAGAGCTGCTACCACAATGCAGAAATAATGCAGTTTGACGTTGCTTTAACTGTCATGGTTTCATCCTATGGAATCCTGGGATTTGTAGTTTCTTGTGACACCAGAGCTCTGTGACAGAAAAGTATCATTTGCTGTTGTTATGTGCCTTAGTTGTTTCTGACTTATGGTGACCCTATCACAGGGTTTTCTTGGCAAGATTTCTTCAGGAGAAGTTTGTTATGGTCATCCTCTGAGGCTGAGAGAGCATGACTTGCCCAAAGTCACCCAGTGCATCTCCATGGCTGAGCCAGGATTCAAACTCTGGTCTTCAGAATCCTAGTCCAATGCTCAGAGCAGTACGCCATGCTGGCTCCTAAGAGAAGGCTCACAAAACTACAAATCTCAGAATTCATAGCATTGAGCCATGGAAAAAAATGGTGTCAAACTGCATTAATTCTGCATCGCAGATGCAGCCAAGGACTATTTGTTTTTCTTTTAATGCTTGATTGCATCATCATCATTATCACCTGAATTGTATTATTGGTCCCAACTAGAATAGACCCATTGAAACAATGGGATTTACCCTGGTATCAATTTTCAACTTACTAGTGAACAATTGATTAAGTAGCTCTACCCTAGTTGGGACTAACCCATAAAATTCAGCCCTTACATCAGTGACACAGATTCTAACAGATCCTAGCTTCTGATGCTGCATTTCAGTTATGGGGGAGTTGGGTATGGGGTAGCATTCAAATGTGCTACCTTTGCAGAGCACCCCTAAGAGAACTGTGCCATGTGCTTTTCTGAGCCCCCGAGACAATACTTGTCAGGATTTTGCATGGGATATGTAGTTATGGTATGGAAATGTTCAGATGTGTGTGAGTGGAAAATTTCCTGTGAGAAAGGACAAGAAAAACAGGCCTCAGTCTAGCACCAGATGTCTTGTAGACAAAATCATTCCCACTGAGAAAGTAAACACAAGTTAATGTTGTGAGAAAGGAGAAGAGTTGGTCACAAACAGATTACATTATTGTGTTGCCAAGTAATAGGTCACATGGGGGAATGACATAGACAACAGGGGCTGGACTGAGGGTCTGAGAAACACTGAACAACCAGTGAATGGAAAAGGTTTACGCCCAAGTGGGTGGAAACTTGGGTTGGCACAAAATCCTTTGTCTGACTCTGAGAGATCGCTGCTTGAGCTTTTGGGATGTAAACTTTTCTCTTGCCTGATCAAAAACAGTGACAGGCAAAATGGACTGTACATAGTTATTTTCTGTTCTATTAGTTGTAGCAATAAGGTTTTACTTGTTGGATTACAAGCATGAGTGTTCATGGTTACTGAACAGCTGAGTGGCGGAAGCAGGAAGCTGCACCAAGGTTTTGGTGGAAGAGAAGCCTGAGGTTGTGAAGGACTGCAGCCAGCCTTATCTTGTATACTTTGCAACAAGGTAAAGCACGCACCACCACACCCATCATCCACACCAACAATACTAAGCGGAGCCCCATGGCAGTTTTAGAAGACATAAAATGTTAGTCTTCAAATTCATCTTGCCTCTACTTTTGTTTGCTATAACTGACCATTAGGGTTATGACCATGTGTATATAGTCAATAATAATTTTCCCATTATTATTTTAATTTATTCTTTGCAGATTCCTGTACTTCTCAACTTGAGTCAAGATCCAGAGGTTAACTTACCTGTGAAGCCCCTAATCTTTTCCTTGGCCATGGGTGCTTGTCTGGGAGGTAAGCAGAGAATCTGAAAGCAGAGCTGAAAGTGCCACATCACATTTAGAACCATAGAATTAGAGGATTGGAAGGGATCCCAAGGGTCTTCTATCCCTTAGACCAGGGGTAGGCAACCTAAGGCCCGGGGGCTGGATGCGCCCCCCCGAGGCCTTTGGACTGGCCCCAGGCCGGTCCTGCCACCACCGCCGCTGCCGCCCGCCAGAATGATATTGATTATTGTTGTTATTACTTGTTCTTGGGGGTTTCTTGGCAAAATCTCCACAGGGGTTTTGCCATGGCTTTTCTGGGGCTGAGAAAGTGTGCATGCATATTTTTTTTAAAAAAACTAAAAGCTGCAGGGATGTTGGGAGGGGCATCAGCAGTGCCAGTATCTCTTTGAAATTTTGGGGAAATTATAGTTAAAAGGAGGTTTGTGAAAGGAGGGTAACTTCAGGGATCTTTTCACCTATGTATACCATAGGTGACATGGTGACTAACTGCAGAGAGCACTCCAGTTTCAGTGAATGGAAAGGTTTTATTTAGAAATGTGCAGGAGTGCATGTAAACATACAAAAACCAATGCAACCTTAAGAACCATAAAAGCCTATCAAAAACAAAGGTGTGGAAGGTTGGACTGAGAGGAATCAGGAGTTAAAGAGGGTAATTAAATAATTACCAGTCCTGAAGAGAGGTCCATGGAAAATGCAGAGTGGGTTAGACAGTGTCTGAGGGTTACACAGACAGAGTAGAATGGCGTCCTGGTCTGTGAACAGAACTCCTATCTGTGAACCAAGTGGCTATGGCTGGGGAAGGTATTTATCTCCCATTTCGTACCCTTGAGGGACATTTGATGCTACCAAATGGTGCAACAACGGCTTTGATAGTTTCCCCATGGAATTGACAAAAGGATCTGGAATGGCTGATGGCTTTAGCTCTGTAGTGACAAAACATTAATTAAATTTGAGATAATCCCTTAAGGTTATAGAGGAAGGATGAATAGGAAAATGGCAAGAGTTGAGAGTTGAGAAGAATTGTTTGTTGTTTTGTGTGCCTTCAAATCATTTCTGACCTAGGTCACCATAAGGAGACCCTATCATGTAGTTTTCTTGGCAAGATTTGTTCAGAGGAGGTTTGACATTGTCTTCCCCATTGATGGACAAAGAGAGTCCATCACAAAGCAATCAGAGTGTAGCCAGGCTGCAGCCCGGGTCCCAGGAGTGCTTAGCAAGCTGCTTTTCAAAGTTGGGAGGTTTCCGACTTTGAAAAGCAGCTTGCTGGGTGTGCCTGGGACCCGGGCTGCAGCCTGGCTACACTCAGCTGGCAGATTCAGCAGCAAAATCCATGTGATAGAACCCAGCTGCAGTCCGAATGAGACTTCAACACGGGAGAGGTCAGTCACTTTTTAAAACTGTGTGATAATCTCCATAGAGTGGGTTTTGTTATTGTGTGCCGTCAAGTAACTTCTGATTTAAGGAGTCCCAAAGGTGAACCTATCTTGGGGTTTTCTTGGCAAGAATAATTCATAGGGGGTTTACCATTGCCTTCCTCTGGTGCTGAGAAAATGTGACTTGCCCAAGGTCACTCAATGGGTTTCCATGACTGAGTGGTGATTTGAACACTGGTCTTCCGACTCATAATGCCACTATGGAGTCATAATCCCACCATGGATTCAAAGGACAACAGATAATCCTACCAAAACCCACTTCGGTAGTATAGTAAAGAACTTTAAAAGGCCAGATGAATTCTAATTTGCCTTAGCAGGCTTCAGGTCTCTGGTGGATGATTGCAAAACCTATTTAATGGAATTAGTTTCTATTTACTCTGTTGTTGTCTTAAAACACATTTACATACAATCCAAAATTACAGTCCAGATGGCGTTGAATGTGATCATATTCTTTTTGATGAGAAACTAAAGAGGTGGAGGCATTTTTGTATACTTTGCTGCAGTTTCCCTCACTGTAGGCACAGATGATATATATCAACCAATTTATGAACTAACTCAGAGCCTATTAAAAGCATAAAGAGATTTCAGAAGCTTTTTGCACTATAATTAGACTCATTTAGTGGACATGTTTATGGTGTTTTACTGTGAAGAAATTCTGTCATTTATGTTGTCGTTACTAGCAGCATAAATGGAAAGGATCCAATAGGTGCACTTTGGTGATGGGGAAATACTGTACCTGTTGGATTGCATCGTATGGTATGTCAGCTTTCCCAAACCTAGAGCCCTTCAGGCATGTAAGAGCATTTCTGCCACAATCCCATAAACATCTGAGCAGTTAGGGAGTCATAGTCCAGCAAAGCGAGAGAACATTAGGCTGGGAAGAGCTACCATGAATTGTTAAGGGCACATTATTTAGGAATAAAGGCTCAGGCTTCATGTTATATTAGCAGCATGGTTATAGTGTTGAGTTGCATAGGCCAGATTAAGACTTCGGCATGGGATGTAGGCTATTTTCCCAGCAAAAAAGCCAAAGAAATTAGACTGAATAATGAAGGGAATACATTTTGGAGAAATTACATTCTGCTAAAAGTTTAGTAGTCTTATCTTGCTGTTAGCTGGCTATGTTTTAGATTAAGGAGATTTATATTCTGCCAATTGTTATTCAAGCAAACAAACCCACAAATGAGAATTGTGGCTCGAGCTTATTTGTAATTTATAAGAATAATATAGAACAGCCATCTGGTTGCTCTTTGATTCATCTTTATGCTGATTATTCTCTTTTCTATTCCACAAATATTGGCTATATATTAGAACAACAACAAAAACTTGCAAAGACAAAACAAACTGGTAAGCTTTCTTTCTATTTATTTTTTTAGCCCAAGTTGGAAATAAACACTTTGTTAATAATGTTATAGAAAAGAATAATTACTTTTAGGCTGTGCCTTTTTAGTAATAGTCTGGTGTGCTTTTTGAACTATTTTAAGATTTTAGAAGAGAGCAGTACATTAATATACATTTCATTAGCAACTTAACAAAATAATAGTCACCAATTTTCACTTATTCTCTGTTCAGTTAGCAAAGATCAAATTCTTACAAGCACTTTACAAAGTGCTAAAATTATTAATAAAGCATATTCCAGTGATGTTAGAAATATACATACCGTATATTTTATGTGTAACTCATAACAATTCATTCTCTATACAATTATGGTTTCATTGGTTTCATCACTTCATGCTTGCATGAAGTTGCTTTTCCTTCATGAGGTATGCAAAAGAGACGTAGGGGGGAAGCAAACGAGAGCTTCCAGGACGCCGTGGGATGGTGCACCACGGGAGCGAGGCATCCGCACCGCGGCGCACCGTCGGCGCCCCTGAAAGGAGCGCTAAATCAGCACTCCTTTCAGATGTCAGTGAAAGTGCGCCCCAAAAGTGTAGGGTGCACTTTCACTGACTTTTCCGCTGCAGCGTGTGCGAACACTGCGGCAGGAGGTTGCCCTGGGAGCGCCGGCCGTGCGGAGGGCCAGCTGCTCTGAGGGCAACCTTGGGAAGAGGAAGGGGCGCCGAGCGTGCAGCTGCCCCTCCTCTTCCCTGCCTCGGAGACGGCTCAATTAGCCGTCTGCCGAGGCCCTGAGCTGCTTGAGTATCTGTTGTGTGCTTTCAAGTCATTTTTCACTAAGGGCAACCCCAAAGTGACCTTATTGTGGTATTTTCTTGGAAGATTAGTTCAGAGGGGATTTGGCATGGCCTTCCTCTGAAGCTGAGAGAATCTGACTAGGCCAAGGTAACCCCAGTGAGTTTCCATGGCAGAGACGAGATTCAAATGCTGGTATCCAGAATTGTAGTCCAACATTCAAATCATGGTACCACACTGGCAGCTGTGTAGCTATTTAAAAATTCTTTTCCACTTAGCTTTGTTCATTCACTCCCAGCAAATGTTATTCCCTTTGACTTCCTTCTGCTGTCACCTCAGCTAGGGCTGTTCCAGTATTATATCAAGAAGTGTTTGCTTATTTCTTTATTTTCCCCACATGCCCAGTCTTTTTTTTAACAGAAATTTTGGCTGAAAAACAAAATTCTTATTGGCCTGACATTTCTGCCTCTAATGCCAAAGAAGCAGCTGCAGCACAAAAATGAATTTAGTCCTGAGGAAGGTTCATATAAAATGTAGTGTGTGACATGGGAAGGAACTTCCTTTGTGAAAGGAACAATTGGGAAGTAATGTTGCCTAATTCATAAAATAAATTTCCTGCTAGGAAATCAGAGGGGTGTGGGGAATGTCCATCTCATTTGGACAAAGTTTCTTCTTGATCACTTGCTAGTCCATGAATGATTTTCTTATTTCTTCTAATTAGGCCATAATGATACTGCCAAATTACAGTGTGGTCTTAAGTATATTTATTCTTGTCACATCTAATCTATTGAAAAATAAAATTCTTTCCTTTTGCAAAAATCTCTCATTTTTTTTCTTTTGCAAAAGTCTTTTAAGATTATGAATACTCAAAATGTATCTTACTCTGAAAAGAAGTAAAATCATGTGTCCATCATGGTTGTTCAAAGATAAGTGCTGTTGTATTAAAATTGCAATAGATCAATATATCATGAAAAAATAAGGGATTATAACCCATTAATAAAACACTAAATGTCTTTGATTGTTGTTTTTGTTGTTGTGTGATTTCAAGTCACATTTCTGACTCATGGCAACCCTGTGTGCAGACATGCAAAATATTTAAGTATATACAACAAAAGAGAATGACCAACATATTCTGTACATCAGAATAAATGATGTTTACACAGTGCTTTCCCCAGATTTAAGCAGACAGAGATACATGGTACTGCAAGGCACAAACAAAAATAAGATGGGTATATTTAGTAGTAATCCCATGGGCAAAAGTATGTTGATACATAACAGGAATCTTAGGGATTATTCACACTATGAAAATAATCCAGGATGAATTTGAGATGAATCTTTGTTGTTCACATGCATCCCGGATGCACTCGATTAAGTTTATTGGGGGGGGGGGGGCTGCCAAACCCCTGTGGATATCAAGTGTCCACTGTATAGTGCACAGCACCTAGCATTTGTTGGCAGTCTTGCATCCACGTACTACCAGGGCTGATCCTTTTTAGCTCTCATCTGGTGCCTTTACAATATTTATGCCCCTCAAAAAAAATTATTAGTGTATTGGAATTCTTATAATAGTTTATGTTTTTAGTATTTCTTTTTATACACCATATTGATGTTGCCTTGCTTCCCCAACATAATTGGGGCAGAGTAGGCAATTGTTATTAATTTTGATATTAACCCCTGCTGCAAATTTATAATATAAATGTTGCATATCTATTCAAAAATAGGCAACATGTTCATTACCAGTTTGTAGCAGCAGTTAATGTAAGAATGTTCTTGCTGTTAGCTTAATGCTTTCTCTCCAGGCTCACATAATGCATTTCTTCTTACTTTTTTTAATGAAAAAAAAAAGAAAAAAGAAAAAGAAAAGAAAAGATAAAGGCAAAGCTATATTTTATTTTCTGATTTCTTAGCATGCTTACACCCTGCCAATTAAAGATTCTTTGAGGGATTCTATGTTCACACTACTTTAATAATAATAATAATAATAATAATAATACGATTTATTTATATACCGCCTCTCTGGTAACCAATCGAGGCGGTGAACAACAAAATACATTAATACATTACATTACATTAATACAATACAACAAATTAAACAACATAATACAGTAATACATTCCAGCAAATTAGACAAAACATTCCCTCCCCCCTGAACATCAAACAAATAGCAACATTAAGATCTCGTTTACAAACAGATTAAAAAACAATTACTTAAAATTATACAATATAAAATACAAATTATGTAACTGTTAAGAAAAACCCATCCCTCCATCCCATCCCCTCCCACCCACCCACCCAAAAACAAAATAACAAAAACAATATAAAGACAGTTATAATTGAAATATACAATGTAAAATGCCAATTATAAAATTACTAAGTAAAGTTCCTCCCCCAACCGCGCAAATGTTCACTCAGTTATTCCTTGGAGGGCTGTAAAACTTCTTTGTAGGCCCGGAGATGGTCCCACCCTCCTCTTCCTCCTCCTCAGCACCGCCGCCGCAGGGCCGGGTGCGTTGGGGCCAGGAGCGGGGCCCAGGTGTTGGGGCCAGGAGCGGGGCCCAGGTGGGAAGACCCGCCGCCACTGCCGCTGCCAGGGGAAGGGAAGGCTCGGTGGGGCCTTTGTAGGCCCGGAGATGGTCCCGCCCTCCTCTTCCTCCTCCTCAGCGCCACCGCCGCAGGGCCGGGTGCGTTGGGGCCAGGAGCGGGGCCCAGGTGTTGGGGCCAGGAGCGGGGCCAGGTGGGAAAACCCGCCGCCGCTGCTGCTGCCGGGGAAGGGAAGGCTCGGTGGGGCCTTTGTAGGCCCGGAGATGGTCCCGCCCTCCTCTTCCTCCTCCTCAGCGCCGCCGCTGCAGGGCCGGGTGCGTTGGGGCCAGGAGCGGGGCCCAGGTGTTGGGGCCAGGAGCGGGGCCCAGGTGGGAAGACCCGCCGCCGCTGCCGCTGCCGGGGGAAGGGAAGGCTCGGTGGTGCCTTTGTAGGCCCGGAGATGGTCCCGCCCTCCTCTTCCTCCTCCTCAGCGCCGCCGCCGCAGGGCCGGGTGCGTTGGGGCCAGGAGCGGGGCCCAGGTGTTGGGGCCAGGAGTGGGGCCCAGGTGGGAACTTTATTACTCTCCCTTCCTATTTCCCTTATTAGGTTATAAAAGGAGAATTGCTACATTAACCTTTCTAGCTTTCCCTTTATTCTAAATGTAACATAGGGCTTAAGCAGACAGCCCAGAAGGAGTGGCCTCTGGCTGTTCTGGTGGCAATCATGCCAGGACTGTAATAATAATAATAATAATAATAATAATAATAATAATAATAATACCCCGCCCCTCTGCCAAGCAATCGAGGTGGTTTACAATATTAAAATCCAACAGATTAGTGTAGTGACTGCACAGCCCACACCCGAAGTGGGCTGCTGCTGTGGTCCTGAACAGGATTAAATCCATTCCTTTTGGGGGTGTCTCTTGCTGCATCAGTGTAGCCTTGGTCTGGCTTCTGGATGCTTTGGGGGCATGTGTCATGTAAACGCCAGGTCTCCGAAGTGTCCAGAAGCCACTTTATTTGGGCCATCTGTTTGGGGCCATAGTGGTCTAGTGTCCATTCATAAACATAAAGCTTTCCAATCTCCTCTTCTATTCTACTGCTTGAATGCAGGGATTCTTAATATTTCCACAATCCTTTCCCCCCCAGGTGTCATGTTCTGCACTTGTTTTGATTTACTCTTAATGTACATGCTTTCTTTTTGCTCATCAGTTATTCTCTGTTTCAGGTATAATCCTCTTCTCTCTTGTCTTCAGCAAGTCACTCATCTGTCTCAACTATAATCTGCTTCCAGTTTAGTCATTCTATTATCTTCTTTGAAGCTGAGTGCATTTGGGGTCTAGTCTGCAAGCCTTAAATTTCTATAATGCTCATGCATGTTTTTAGCAGTTTCAGGCTTTTCATCTGCTAGTGGTAGTCATGGTACTAGGAGCAAAGGGTTTTATATTTCAGAAGAAACAATATCTGCAGTCTTCTGAGAAAACAAATAAATATGCTGTAAAAGACAGAAAATACAAGATCAGTCCAGTCAGCCAGTCATTAAAAGAATTCATGCAGTACAGTTTTCTATCTACAGTGATTCCTCAGCTACACAACCTCACAGCCTAAAGCTGGGACCAAGCTTTTGCAAAATGTTTCTTTTTAGTAAGGAACTGGCCAGAAGTTATCTGCAACAGATTATTTTCCTTTTATTGTATTGAGGCACATTGAATCTTTTGTTCCATATTATAGTACGTGAACCCTGAGTTACCTACTGAGGTTTAGTTCCAGGAACATCCCCCAACCCCAGGATACCAAACTCCATGGATGCTAAAGTCCAATTATATACAATGGGGTAGATGATGATGATGATGATGATGATGATGATGATGATGATTTTATTTTCTTATATCCCGCCTTTCTTCCAACATAGGGACTCAAAGCAGCTAACAGCAAATTTAAAAACAATACAAAATGAAAAAGTATAAATATAAAATTAAAAGAAACAAACAGTTTTAAAAGTTAAACAGTTATGAATTAAAATGTAACATGTTGAAAAATACAAACCTTAAAATTTAAAATACACAACATTTAAATCCCCCTTTAGCAGCTTGAAAAGGCCTGACAGCGTAAGCATGTCTTTACTTGAATCTTTCTTTTCACTCCTATTCAGCTGTAGCTGAGAGCGGGCAAAGAAACTTTGCAGAAAATGGTGGGAAATGGAACCCCCTTTGTCCCCAGTAACTGAAATCAAAGTACATTGTATGCAAAATCAGGTAAAGTTATTTGACGAAAAAAATCCTACAATGACCTCTTGCCATTACTGACAGTAAAAATAACAAACAAATAAATAAATAAATAATAAATTCAAGCAATTCCATTTCTGGCCTATCAGGATACCTCAACTCTGCTCTCATATATATGGCTGGCATTGTGTTAGTGACATACAGAGCTTTAAGTCCAACATATGCCCATGTTTGAAGGGTGGGGGTATGGGTTGTTGTAGATGCTGAAATTGTCTTCCTCTTACTTGCAATGACCAATGCCCTGACAACCCAGCCTCCTTCTGCAGTTACCCACCCTCCACACCCATGTAGTGACTGATGGACAGTGGCTGAGCAATGTCTGGCAGTATGACTGTAGCCAGTGCACAGTGATGAAGGCATCTTCCAGGAACTCCCAGTGGTCCTTCAGAGCTTTTTTTTGGAAGATATTGTTGTTATGCATCTAAATATATCACATATCCAGACACTCTTCAGCCATTCCCTGCTCCCCACTAGCTACTATATGGTCATGGGGAGATGAGTCCTGTGAGGGGGGAGGAGGGAAATTTCATAGTCCTTAGTTCAGTCATGGTGGAATTTTGCAATAGGTCTCCTGATGCATGATCATGGCAGCTGTCTCATTCGGTTTAATAATAGACTGGTCCTGCCTATTTTGTATTAGAGTGATGTTTGCCAAGCAGTGAGATTGTTCATGGAAAGATGAGTGAGACCAACTTTTAAGACTTACTTTAATGTAATGCTTTTTAATTCTTCATTGCAGAGCAGTGTCTAGACAGTGGCCAATTTTAATTTCTAGTCCCAGTTTGGCTTTAGCAGAACTTGGAAATAATGAATGACAGAATGGACAGAGAAGAGATTATCATACCAGTGGTTTATAGAATTCAGATTATTTTTTTAAAGTAATGAAACTAAAAGTAACTAAGCATTACTTTTGAAGGAAAAGAAAGTAGAGTGAAATTAACTAATTTTCAAGTGTTGTAATTATAGCTATAATCAATTACATTTAAAAGCAAGTTTCCCAGCTTTCCAAGCTTCAGCCTTCCTTTTCAGCTGGATTTTGACACTTTTAAAAGGTTAGGTTTCTTTCAGATACCCAGCTAATATTTCTCTAATGGATCTCTGAACTTCCTGGGGGAACAATGGCCAGGATATTTTGAGATACTGGCTTTTTTCAGCTTGGAAGGGAATAATGTTCAGATTTTGTTCAGAGGCCATAGAGTTGGAAAACCAAATTGGATGTAATACATTTTCAATTACTACAGGGATTAATACCACTTTGAAACTGTCACAGGCTTTTCACAAGTACAGCCTGCCACGACTAACCTCTCCCTGCTCTCAGTGCTCTGATCGCAATTTCTTTGCAAGATGAGATGCTGTCACTGCCTGTCTTTCCAGGTCTCTCATTTCATGCCACAAATTGCAAGCTTCTGATCCAAGCTTTCCTTGCTGTAGTCAAGAGCCCTTCACCACAAACTTAATTCCAGTGCGCTACAGAGTTCTTTTTGCCTGAATCAAAAGTGGCCTGTTAAGATAACCATGAACTAATGATACACAGGCATCTGGAAGCTCAATGATGGGGACCATATTGTTTCACCAATTTGGAAAGGATGGAGGTACCTGCATAGCTGGTATTTTTGTGACACATTTCAATTTCCCAAGGTATTAAAATAGTAGTTCTCCTAGCTCCTGTTTCCATCCATGGAAAAGGCCCCCAAGCTGCTTCCTCATACTCTGTGAAAGATAAAAGGTAAAGGTATTCCCCATTGACAAGGTTGTCAAGTCGTGTCTGACCGTAGGGGGCAGTGCTCATCTCCATTACTAAGCCAAAGAGCCAGTGTTGTCAGAGACTACTCTGTAATCATGTGGCCAGCATGATTGCACAGAATGCTGTTTACCTTCCCAGTGAAGTGGCACCTATTTATCTACTTGTATTTGCATGCTTTCGAACTGCTAGGTTGGCAGAAACTGGGACTAGTGACAGGAGCTCACCCCATCATGCAGCACCCGGGCCTCAAACTGCCAACCTGCTGATCTTACAATCAACAGAGGGGGGAAGCAGAAGGGCGGTATGGGGCCACCCCGGGAAGCTGCGGATCGGGGCTGAGGTATCCGCACTCGTCAGCGCCATGGCGCAGCGTCCCAGCCCCAGGAAGGAGCGCTAAAATAGCGCTCCTTCCACAAGACGCCGAAGGTGCACCGCAAAAGGCGTCCGGTGCACCTTTGGCGCCTCTTCCGCTGCAGCGTGTGCGGATGCTGCAGCGGAAGTGCGTCGTTGGAGCGCCGGCCGTGCGGAGGGCCGGCCGCTCCGATGATGTTTTCGGGAAGGGGTTGGGGCACCCACCATGAGGCTGCCCCACCCCTTCCTGGCCTCGAAGACGGCGCTTTGCACCGTCTGCTTAGGCCCAGAGTCAGCGTCTTAACCACTTGAGCCACTGCATCCCTCTTCTGTGAAACATACAATGATGTAAGCATGTTGGTGGAATTCCAAGGGGGAATAGAGGGGTGCAGATTTTGAGCAATAAAAATGTCAGAATGGTGGGGTTAATCAGTTTTATCTCTCTTGCTGCTTCTTTCACATAGAGCCGTTGTGTCTTGGAACATTTTTTCATTTTCAGAAAAAAATCTAAACCAAACAAATGCAGGGCAGAATCACTTTTCTTGAATGGATAAGGAAACTCAGGGCCTGGAGTCCTGACTGGCATAAATATTTTTGAGAGCCAATGTGGTGCAGTGGTTTCAGCACTGGACTAGAATTCTGGATTCCCACTAATGCATGAATCCCCACTTGGGCATGAAAACCCAGTGGGTAACCTTTTGGAAGTCACCCTCTCTCAGCCTCAGAGGAAGGCAAAGGCAAAACTCCCTCTGAACAAATCTTGCCAAGAAGACCCTGTGATTGGTTTGCCTTACGGTCATCATAAATTTGAAACGATTGGAAGACACACAACAACAACATTAATTAATTAAATTAATTAATTCACAGATCTGGGCAGAAAGTAGGGAAATAAAACAACTGTTAGTGCTCACAGATACACAATGGTAACAAGTCTTCTCCCACTGGTGCTGTGTGTTAAGTGTCTTGTGTTTTTTGGGAACAACTCAGCAGTGGTGAAATTGCACATACTTTATATAGGCAGTATGTAATCCTCTTCCTAAAATCCCAGTGTAATCCTGTTCTTCATCAAAATGTCCTCTAGGATTGGAGGAGGGACTTGAGGGGCAATTCCATGACATGATACAAGAAAGGAAACAGAAATACATCAGAAATGGTTTTCTCTTTTTAAATGGAACATTGGCTCTTTTAAAAATAACTTGTTTGGGAAATCCTGAATGTTGTAAGGAGAGCAAAAGCAATAAGAGGCAGCTGGCAGATTCACCTCTGTGAGCCCTTGGGGAACCCTGTGAGGAGGGAGAATCCTCCCAGGTTTTTTGTATTTTTCCATTTTTTCTCCTCCAATTTGATCAGGGTTCTCTCAGGAATGAATCCCCAACCCTTCAGAGGCTCTGCACTGGCAAAGTTCCTGTTCAGTTATGAGTTCAGTTCAGTTCTGCATATCCTCCAGCATTTCACAAAAGAAAGCCAGAGAACGTGTGGCCAGGTAATGGCAGAGTGGGGTCAAGATAGAAAAAGTTATTAATCAGGAAGAATATATAAGCTAGGAGAAGCCACAGCAGTTTGTGTTTGCTTGAGGCTACTGGGAAGGGCAAGATCCTCCCCTTCTTTATTTTCCTCCCCTCCCATCTCCTCCTGCTGAGTTAACTGAGTACAAACTGCTCTTGCACTATGAACTCAGTTTGCAGCAACTATTTGAAAAACAGTTGAAAAGGGATTAAGCAGGACACTCCTTGCCAAATCTGGACTATTGGAGGCTATGTGAGTGGCAGTAAAATCAAGAGAAGAGTCACTGTTCCTGCAGCAAGAGAAGCTCTGGCTGCCCCTGGATACACTCATTTGTAACTGAAATCCAACTCATAACACATTCTGACAGTTTTTTATAAAAAGGAAATCCCCTTTACCTATGTTCAAAGGCATTTTTTCATTGTTTGAATGGTACAGTGTTGTACTAAATACACAACACTGTACTGTGTATGTGTACAATGTTAAGCAGCCAGTAGTGCAACATTAGTCTCTGACCAGTCTATACTCTTATATAAGGAAAAATGCTTTACTCCCCCCGCCCCCCATGAACTGAGATTATGTACTGTATAGAGAATTTTCTTCGAATGGTTATACAATGGCCTTTGGTGTTTTGATGGTGTCAGTGTCACTTTTTGAGAGGGGTCACTTATTAACTGTACTGATGGATTAAAGGACCTATTTAAAATGCAAGTGACTCATTCTACTGTTCATACAAGCATTTCACAGAATGTAAACAACTCATCCATTTTCATTGTTCTCTCAATCAATATCCAAACATGCTATTAGCAGAGATGTGTCTCTCCTCCTACGCATTCTCCCACTTTCATTTTATCCTTCTGTTACCTTTTTGTGTATGAAGCAAATAATCAGCCAGTTCACCTGTATACAGGCACAAGGTGTCAGTTTGACAACACAGTGCTATATTTCTTCCTCTTTGCTTCCATCCCATCACTGAAAATAAGAGGACAAATAAAGGCCTGCTTTTGGAAACAATCAGCTATTTATAGGTAGGGGGGTTATTGTTCAGGAGATTTCCTTTCAGATGCATGAGAAATTATTGATTCCTCCATTCCTTTCCCCTTGCATCTAGTCTGCAAGGCAATCTCATTCAGGTCAAAGCAAATAGACAAAGAACCAAAATATCAGTTTGCATTTATTTTATTTTTTGGTTTTGTTTTAATGGCAGGTAATGGGACGTTGATTGGAGCATCTGCAAATGTCGTTTGTGCAGGAATTGCAGAGCAACATGGCTATGGCTTCTCTTTCATGGAATTTTTCAGGTACACTTTAGACTTCAAAAGAATCTGTGCTTGTATTAGCTTCTATATGTGGTGATTGATTTGCAATAGAAACCAAAGCAAATCAAGTGGATGCTCATAGAGTATTGAAAATGGAAAGGATGGCCAATGAGCTGTAACTGCAGTGGCAGAAATAAAATCAAAGCATCTATTGTTGGGATGATGCTCAATAGAACAGAGTTTTCATAGTATGCTGTTCAAATTAAAGTGCAACCACTTGAAAAATTAAAAAAGTAAACTTCAGATATTTACAGATACATTTATATTACAAACTAGCTCTAGTACCCTGTTTGTTTGGGAGAATCATTAACCATCTTTAATAATTATTCTGTTTCAATTGCCCTACTTGACATTGGTCACATTGCATATCCATCTCAGTTGCCCTTGAGAGGGCATGCCTCTCCTGATCAGCTAACAATCACACCACTATGAGTAAATGGGGTGTCCCCCACCTCCTACATGATTTTTGTGTACATCATGTAGTCCAGGGGTAGGCAACCTTTCCCCTTTAAGGGCCGAGGGACTTCAACTCCCAGAATCCCAGGAGCTATTGGCCAACATGGGATTATTGGCCAACATGGCTGAGGCTTCTGGGAGCTGAAGTCCCTCGGCCCTTAAAGGGGAAAGGTTGCCTACCCCTGATGTAGTCGGTATGTTAAACCAGACCATCCCAAATACCCTCTTCAAATTTGGTGCAAATCCATCAAGCCAATAGATAAATTTTATTTAAATAGGTACAGCAAAATGTTAGAAAAGGATGATTTTTTTTAACTCAAGTCAACAAAGGTAATTTTTGATCACAACTTTCAAATGATGTGCCACATTACTCTATATGAATGAAAAAAATATTTGAGGTCCTTCCATGACCCCTCCAAAACAAATTTTATGTATGACACATAGCTTATATTTTAAGTTGGACCATCCCTGAACATATCTTCCAGATTTAGTAAAAGCTGCCCAGCTATTTTTATGTTACATGGTAACAAACAGACAGAAACTTCTGGAATGTTTAACTACCCTGGTTCCCAATCCATAATTTGATTATAGGAATGATAGTTCTAAGGAGATAGATTCCAGGAGGCTTGTTGTAGCAAACAGAATATCTATTACATATTTCTTAGCAACATTGATAAAATGGCATGTCCCAGAGTTCTTTGGAGGAAATCCCAAATAGTTGCTTTCTCATTCTGTACGTGGTACTCCACATCATGGAACTGTGATTCAGTTCATTTTCTGAAGAGCTCTGTCTCCTCATGAAACTCTGAACTGCATTGAGTTTAAGTTCCTGAGGTTCATCAAAGAATGCTACTGAAAGGAAGCCAATAAAATTGGTGTCCCTTTTTGAACACATGTATTTGCTCTTTATTCTCACTGTTTCTCTCACACTGTGTTGCACAATAGGTTGACTAGCAAGAATCAGCAATACAGTTATCCCTCCCTGTTTGCGGACTTCAAGTCCACGGCCTTGCTCTTCACAGGAGGGATAAGCAGGTAGGGATAAAATGGCCATGTGCACACCATGGGTGCATGCACCATTATTTTCAATGGGATTCAAATATTTGCGAGCTGCCATTTTTGCAGGTGGGTCCGGAATGGATCCCCTGTGAATTGAGAAGGGCTACTGTAATTGAAAAACAATCATTTCCAGGTAATAGCTTTTTACATTTCTTGTTTTATTTGCCATAAAACCAAGGGGGCACATTGCAATAACATTCATTCCTTTAGACATTTATAATCAGTATAATCCTTCTGGTTCAAAATAGCAACAAAACCCACTCCACCCTCAATTATACTGTTAACATGAAGGAAATATTAGGTAGAGAAATTGATTTTTGTGTGTGCGAGGGCTATTAATTCCATTCAGTTGGGACATCCCTATGGCTTGGCAAGCTTGTGTTGGTGGATCTCTGGGTTCTTGTAAAAAATGGAAGAAGAACCTGCAAGCCTAAAGCCTGCCCGCCCCAACACTTAACTCAAGCAAATCTTCAGTCAACCTTTCTAAACATTACCCATCAGGAAAATCATGATGTAGTAATATTTTCACCCATTTTGAATGTAGTAGGTATATTTATGTCCATTATCATGTTTTAATTTGTTTATTGATCATCATGCTTTAATATGCTTTAATTATATATATATTTTACTTTGGATTTTTTATACTGCTGTATGGATATTTTAAACTGTATCTTTTAAAAAATGCTTGTAAGCCACCTGAAATCTTGTATAAGGAGAAAGGTGGGATATCAACAAAACAAAACAAATAATAGTATGTGCACACGTGTGTGTGTGTACAAACACGGATGGCCATATATCAGGGATGTTTGATTTTGAGTTCCTGCATGGCAGGGGGTTGGGCTGTATGGCCCTTGCGGTCTCTTCCAACTCTATGATTCTGTGAGATTTAGGGGCTAAGCAGACGGGCGTCCGTGGGCCCCCCTGGGAAGCTGCGCCGTGGGACCAAGGCATCCCCATGCCTCGATCCTGTGGCGCACCTTTGCCACCCCTGAAAGGAGCGCTAAATTAGCGCTCCTTTCACAAGGCAGCAAAAGTGCACCACAAAAGGCTGCGGTGCACTTTCGCTGACTTTTCCGCCGCAGCGTGTGGAAAGGCTGCGGCGGGAGGTCCTCCTCGGAGCGCTGGCCGTGCGGAGGGCCGGCTGCTCCGAGGACGACCTCGGGAGGGGGATGGGGCGCCGAGCGTGCGGCTGCCCCTCCCCTTCCCTGCCCCCAAGACGGCCTTTTAAGACGTCTGCTTAGGCTCTCAGATAGAGATGTAGCCTATATCTGCACTTCAGAAATAATGCAGTTTCATACCGCTTTAACTGCTATGGCTTGATGCTATGGAATGCCAGGATTTGTAGTTTTGTGAGATATTTAGCCTTCTTTATCAGAAAGCTCTGGTGCCACAACAGACTACAAATCCCAGAGTTCCAGAGCATTGAGCCATGGCAGTTAAAGAGGTGTAAAACTGGATTATTTCTGCAGGTCAGATGTAGCCCTAGTTATATTTAGGTGTTTTACCTTAATTCTGCTATAATTACCATATTAATTCCTTTCTCCAGTTGTTGTTGTTGTTCTTGTTAACTGTCCAGTCAACCTTGACTCATGGCTACCCTGTGGATGAGACATTTCCAAGACTCCCTATTCTCAGCCTTTCTGCTCAGGTCCTGCAGGTTCAGGCCCCTGACCTTCCAAATTGAGTCCATCCATCTGGCAGATGGTCTTCCTGTCTTTCTCCTGCCCACTACCTTTCCTAGCATCATTGTCTTTTCTAATGATTCATGCATTCTCATGATGTGGCCAAAGTATGACAGACTAAGGGGGGTTGCAGACTGCCAGAAATAGTGTGAATTCAGTCCACTTTTAGGGTTAGGGTTAGAGTTAGGGAACCATGGGAACTGTATTTTATTGTGGCATCAGAGTTGTCTGACAGAGAAGGCTCAATGTCTCAGAAAAATAACAGTTCCCATGATTCCCTAGCACTAACCCTAACCCTAAAAGTGGACTGAATTCACACTATTTCTGGCAGTCTGCAACCCCCCTTAGTTTCATCATCGTGGCTTCCAGGGAAAGTTATGTCTATACAAAAACATAGCAAAATGAACCAAGCAAACTTGGAATAGCAGAAAAGTAAGGACTACTGTGTATCAGAATCTTGTATGGAAGCTTAAGGACTCATATCTTGTGGTGTGAAGGCATATGGCATGTGGACCTTCTCTCATTTGGAAAATTACAGCAGAGTTTAGAGCAGTATGGTATGGTAACTTGATTAACTGAAGAATGGGTCATAATATTAATTTTTTTGCTTGCCTTGTCATTGCATATAGCATTGTTAAAATGAGTCCTTAATTTTTAGTAGACAGCTTAATTAACTTGAATAATATTTTGTACTTAATTAATACCTTAATTAATCTGTTACTTTAAATACACATTAATGAGTGCATTAAGTCTGGGTTGCTTGTTGAATGTCTCACTATTGGGTTATTTTTAGGATTATTTCTACAGAATGATTTACATGGAAAGTGCAGCATAAGGCTTGGGCAAAAGCTACACACACACACACACACATACACACGAGATACATATATTCCTATCTACATACGGTATTGCCATCTACACAAAAGTGAGAGGAGACTAGATTAATGCTAACCTCTGCTTGAGGATTTTTCCCAGAAAAGCTTTGTGGATAATCAGTTCTGGTATAACCTTTCCACATGTAGATGAGAATACAGATATTTCTGTAAGAACTCCCATGGGGGAAAAAACATGTCAGAAGATGCAGTCTTTCTTTCTTTCTTTCTTTCTTTCTTTCTTTCTTTCTTTCTTTCTCTCTCTCTCTCTCTCTCTCTCTCTCATGGTTTCTGATATGGAGTAGACATGTTTTTGTTAAATGTTGCATCATTAAACAGTAAAGGCCATATGGATCATTATGCTGTTCTGCTTTTGTTTATAATCATGAGCATAAAAAACAAACACAGTCTGTTGCAAGAGTAACAGAGTAGCTAAAGGATCTATTTATAGCCTTCTTTTAACAATCTGAGGTAAATTACTACAGTTGTTCCTCCCTGTTCATGGATTTCGAGTCTGTGGTCTCACTTTTCATGGGGAGGGACAAGGGCTATACTTTAAATGGCCATGCGCGCCATGGGTGTGCATACCATTAATTTAAATGGGGCTTGAATATTAATGAGCTGTCATTTTTGCGGGGTGGAGTGAGGTGGGTCTGGAACAGATCCCCTGTGAATTGGGAGGGGCAACTGTATTTGCACCGAATATCCAACTTTATAAAAAGGGAAATGTTACCACTTTTGGCTGGGGTGGTAATTAATATGAACAAAGCAGGTGTTGGTAGAGATTTAATACTTTATTCCCAGATGTGATCCTAAAGGAAACTATATTTCTTTAGCATTTGCTTTCAGAAGAAATTCAGGGTTTGTTTAGTTTGTATGTATCTACACCTTGCTTGTAAATCAAGCTGACTTGCAGTTAGCTAGCAAGCCAGGTTCACTATGGGTCTCTACAGACGGGTGGCCGTGGGCTGCCCCGAGAAGCGGAGGATTGGGGCCAAGGCTGCCCCACTCCTCGGTCCCAATCCACTCTTCAGCCGGCCCTGGAAGGAGTGCTAAAATAGCACTCCTTTCTCAAGGTGCGGAAAGGGCACCAGAAGAGGCTGCGCACGCCTCTTCTGCGTCTCTTCTGTCGCAGTGTGTCTGGATGCTGCGACAGAAGGACATCATCGGAGCGCTCGCCATGTGCAATGGCAGGCGCTCCGATGACATCCTCAGGAAGGGGTTGGGGTGCCCGGTGTCCGGCTGCCCCTCCCCTTCTTTGGCTCGAAGAAGGCACTTTGTGCTGTCTTCAAAGCCCCTATGTTACTCATGGGTTGTTTGACTCCTATATTAGCTGTTTATTAGGTACATGCAAATCTCCAACATTTCACAGATGAAAACTGGGACATGTGTGGCCAAGCAACATCAGAGTGTGGTGAGAATAGTTTACATTTCCTGAACCGTTGTTGTTGTTGTTGTTGTTGTTGTTGTTAACTGCTCTTGAGTAGATCTTGACTCATGGCAACCCTATGGATGAGACATCTCCGAGACTTTCTGTCCTCCACTGCTCTGCTGAATTCCTGCAAACCCTTAATACCCGTGACTTCCTGAATAAAGTCCATTCATCTGGCATGTGGCCTTCCTCTCTTCGTACATCACTCCACCTTTCCCAGCATTATTGTCTTTTCCAAAGACTTCTTCCTTCTCATCATGTGTCCAAAGTATGACAGCTTCAGTTTAGACATCTGGGCTTCCAGGGAGGTTTCTGGCTTGATCTGCTCTAGGACCCATTTGTTTGTCCTTTTGGCTGTTCATGGGATCCTCAGCACTCTTCTCCAGCACCACATCTCAAATGAATTGACTTTCTTCCTATCATCTTTCTTAACTGTCCAGCTCTCACATCCATACATGATAATAGGGAATACAGTGGCTTGTGTGATTCTAACTTTTGTGCTCAGTTGTATATCTTTGCATTATAGAATCTTTTCTAGTTCTTTCATAGCCACCCTCTCCATTCTTAATCTTCTTCTGATTTCCTGATGGCAGTCCCCATTTCTATCACTGTTTGAATCTTTACAACTCCCTGAAACTCCCAGGCTCACCAGCCACTTTTGTATAAACTCTTGTTACTTATATAATAAATTTGTGTGTTGTTTTCTATGAATTTTCTTTGATATGACATGTATTGTTTTCTCTCACCTTCTCTTTTGTGTTTGGACTTTTGTGTCCTTTGTTTTCTGTCAATCCACTTGTTGATGACCTTATCTGCCCTAAGTGTTTCCCTCACTTCCAGAGGATTAATGTTTATTTACGTGTTGTGTGCCCCTCCGTTTTGGCACTTGGGTTTATAACTGTCTCATCCTCAGTAAAACTTTTTTGTTTCAATGTATCCTTTCTTCAACCTGAATGTTTTCAAAATTGTTATTCTTAGACATTAAAAACTTTTCCCCCACCACTAAGGTGAAATCTTTAACTGTTTTTTGAATATCTCACACACATTCTGTATTTCTTTAGTCATTTTTTCCTTTTAAAAACATGCTGGCACATATATATTTGCATATTGTCTACAACTGTCAGATACTTTAGATTTAGTGATTCCCCACATAACATGTGAAATGGAGTTGGATTTCTTCTTTCTCAGCCAGTTTCTTAAACTGTGAGACAAGAATTCTCCTTTTCCCGGTCTGTGATCAAATACCCTATTTTGTAATCAATTTTTTCACATTCATGTGTATTTACTCATTGTTGAAAACTTTCAATTGCATCACCTTTCTGTTTTAAAACATTGACATATGAAACTGGAAAATCTATCCACAATCACTAAGAAATATTTGTTGTCACCTAGTAACACACATTTGTCCTTTTTGCTTATGAGCATGGACCAACCTTCAATAGGTCATTTTAGCAATTCTCTTGCTCAGGTTCTGTCACAGGAAAAACCTTGACTTTTTACTCTGTGGCAAACCAAATATCTCCCAAATCATTTGTACAATGACACATTTTTAAAAATTTTTTAGGACCTATATCCCCCCAGCTTAAACAAGCTATCAGATCCTATGTTCCCTAGAATTCTATTACTGATGTGCATAACCAGAATGCAATGATTCATTTCCCACACCTGCACATTTAGCATTTGTTTCACTTTGTATAAAATACATATTCTCCCTCTTTAGCTTTTGTACACCTCTCCATCCAGGGTGATTTTACATTTATCTTCCATAAAACTCAGTGTATATCTCCTGACACATTAACTAAACAGTTTTGTAAATCAGGTACACATAAAACATTTTCAAAGTTTTCTCACCAAAACTTGGCATGTAGATATTCTCAATTTCTTTAACATCTCTTATCCCTCCATCAGCTAGATAAACATCTTTGATATTGGAGGATTTCTTACTTTTCAGCAAATCTGCATTATTTATCATATGCCTAGTTGTCCCAGAATATATAGACTCTATTTTGTCCTCAGGTTTTTTACCACCTGTTTGAGTCACACTGTCACAGCTCTGTATCACAGCTGCATTTTCTTTGTTTTCCCCAAAGTCTCTGGGTTGTTGATTGTTGATTGTTGCAAACTTCCTTGCATTGCCGAATCTCCTGCTCTGTCGCAGTAAAAGCATCGGTTTTTCTCCCATGCATCAGCAGCCTTTTCAGAACGCATTTCCTTGAAAACCTCAGGTGCTGTCCCAGGCATCTACAAGCCGACATTTCTGGCTTTTTCTCAAGCAAACTGCTTGGCTCATCACGTTCCAGCCTTTGGAACTTTTTGGCATCCAGCAAAACTGCTGCAGCCTCCACAGCATTGGACCACTGTGTAAAAATTCACCCTCACCAGGGATTTTTGTATTTTTCTTCCAAGAACTGTAAAGTCCTTTGACCACAGCATTTATGACAAAGCTGTTCTGAAATCCTGAATCCTCTTCAGTTTCCCAAAAACCTTTGGCTGAAGAACATCCTCTCCCAAAATTTAACTGTAACTCAGAGAGGCTTAAAAGAATGAGTTCTTTTGGCTTAGGCATTCACCTGTGTCCAGCAATTCCTGCTGCATTAAAACTCCATGCATTGCAACATGCGTTTGTGACTCAAGTCCCTGAACCTTGGCAACCCAGCTGCATCCATTTCAAACAAAATGGCCCTTAACAGAGTTTTTTTTCTTTTGCAGCTTTGACAAAAAAAATTTTCACTGCATTGAACCCGCAGTATTTCCAGCATTCCCAGGCTGTGTTTTCCCCTGCTTCTTACTGTTTGTAGAGTGGAGAGTTCTCAGACAACTGTCTTTAAAGAGTTCTGCATTCTGCCTTCAGGCAAAACAGCTTAGCAGTAAACATTAACTGTTACTCACATCTGAAGAAGATTTGAAGCCACCTCTGCTTTTCCCAGCAAACGCTGAAGCATGGTTCTCTTGTCCTGGCACAGCTGAAGTCGTGGATAGTTAGTCTTGCCTCTTGGCCACCTTGCAGACTTGCCATCTGGACTTCTGGGCTCCTTTCCTTCTGGACACTTGGCCTCTTTGTCCTCTGGCAGACAAGCCACATCTGGCAGACAAGCCATAACTGGCAAAACAGCCATAACTGGGCCCGTAACCCTTGTCAGTGTGTGGATGATGAGTGTTGTAGTGATGCTCTTTGGCACCTAGCAGAATCTGCAGGACAAGCTGGCTGCTGTGATTCACAGCCACTTTGTATCTCTTACCATCAACTGGCTCAGCTTCCCTTCTTCAGGATCCTGTCTCCCTCAGTCAAGAAGACACATTGTAAAGTCCAAAAGCATAGTTTTATTAATTCATATAAAAGTAAAATAAAATAACTAAGTAAAATCCATTGTGATGAACTTGTCCAGTTCAGCCATGAAAGATTACATCTTTAACAATCCCAAAAGCTTAGGATCTCCACTGGTTGCAGTTAAAACCACTGCTTCCAGCCACACACGTGCTCACATCTTGAATCAATAACATTCTAGACAAAGGATTCTCTAGGCCAGGGGTAGGCAACCTTTCCCCTTTAAGGGCCGAGGGACTTCAGCTCCCAGAATCCCAGGAGCTATTGGCCAACATGGGACTATTGGCCAACATGGCTGAGGCTTCTGGGAGCTGAAGTCCCTTGGCCCTTAAAGGGGAAAGGTTGCCTACCCCTGCTCTAGGCCCTTCCCATACTCCACCTTCTAGGTGTTAACCTTATATTAATTGGATAATGCCTGTATGATGTATGTTAACTCATCCTCTTGCTGTCCATCATCCACCACGTGACTATCTTTCCCAGCCTAACGATGTTTACCTTTTGATATCACTTGCTACCCATAACAAAGTCTGTGTCCATGAGTTGTATCTTTGGGAAAGTCCATGTTTACGTCTGTGTAACCACCTGGTGTTAGATTCACTTTGTTTTTCTAGATGTTGTTCTCATGAGGAAATTTCCACACACACATCTCTACATTTCACCTTTGACTGTATAACCCATCTATATTCTAACACTATAAGGCTTTGCTATAGACTATAAAGCACATGCTGATTTTCTTTTGGAATTCCCTGGTGCGCTCCATTAGCCATTGTATGTTTGTAGTGTGGTCCCTAGTTCCTCTTCCTTTCCTGAACCCCACTTGGACCTCTCGGATTTCTCTCTCCATGTATGGTTGGAGTCTATGTTGTGGAATTTTCAGCATGATTTTGCTTGCATGGGAGGTTAGTGCTATGTTCCTATAGTTTGTGCAGTCTCTTGTGTCTCCCTTTTTGTGGATGGGGATGTATATATATATATTTTATACATGGAGTCTTTATCTGTAAAATATATTTATTTCAACTGTCTGTTTATTCTTTGTCTTTTTTCTCATATAGTTTCTCCTTCTCTTTCTCTTTCTTCTTCTCATCTCTATTTCTTCTTCTTCTTCTTTTTGAATTAGTATTTGTAGATTTTACCATATATATATGTATATATATATGAACAAAAAAAAAAAAAAAAAAAAAAAAGAGAGAATGAAGATTTTCCGTCCCTCACCCCCAACGGTGAGGAGGGAAGAGCAGAACAAAACAAGGTAAAGTCAAACGCATTAAAAAAAAAAAAACGAAATAAAGAAAGAAAAGAAAAGAAAACACCAATAGTGGATAGTGAATAGTGGAGGGAAGAAGACTAGAAGAAATATGTGGGAGTCTTTTTATTAATCCTTTTTCATCCTCTCAGTCATTCTTTTTATTATTCTCTACCTTTCCTTCCCCTCTTGTAGCATCTCCATTCCTAATCCTATTCTTCTCCTTACATCTCTCCTTCCCTAAGACTCTCTATCCCTTACCCTGTCTTCATCCTTAGAGCTCTTTCTTCTGATACCTTATCTACCTTCTCATACCTTCTCACATTTTTCTCTCTCCCTCTTCACTTACTGTGTCTCTCTTTTACCATCCTATCCTTTCTTTTCCTTTCTTTCTTTTGCTCTCCTTCCTTCTCTTCTTCTCTTTTATTTAGATCCTCTCTAATTATTTGCCTCATTTCCTCCTCTTATCTTTTTTCTGTTTTCTCTTTCCTACCTTCTTCCAATCTTTTGTTCTTTTTCTTTACTTTGGTCCTTTCATCTTCCTGCTCTTTTTACCTCCCTTTTCCTACTCCCCTCTTTCTTCTTACTCTCCTTCCCCTAGCTTTCCTACTTCTTCTTCCCTTCTCTCATTTTCTCCTTCCCCTCTTCTTCTTCTCTATTCCATCCCTGACTTCCCACCTAGGGATATTGGGTAATTTTAATTTTTCACTCCCCCCCCCTTCTTTTTCCCTTTTCTAGTTGCTTAAATACTATATTGCCTTCTTATCTCTTTCTTTTCCATCCTGTTTAACTCACCTAAGTTCTATATATTTTCCTTTCTTTTCTCTTCCCCCCCTTTCCCTTTCCTCTCTCTCTTTTTTGTTGCCTTTATTTTCCCATTTTCCTTTTCCTACTTGCTATCTGCCCCTCTGTTTCCTGTATATGTCCTTCTCCGAATTCACACATTGTTAATTATTATTTCCTTGCTCCAGGTTTCTTCCCATAATTTGTTTACTATCTTCCACTCTTCTTTACATCTGTCTATATATTTCCCTTTCGATATCTGGGTTAACATGTCTATCTCATGCATTTTGAATAATTTGAGTAACCAATCCTTTATTTGTGGAGCTTCTTTTAATTTCCAATTTTTCGTTATTAACAGTATTGCCCCTGTCACCATGTATAATATAATTCTCCAATATTTCTCTTCTAACTGTTTATTCAAGACTTGTACTATAGTCAACAAATATAGCTTTGGATTCAACGGGAATTTAATCTCTAAGCAGGATTCAATATTTCTATGTATCTCTTTCCAAAATTTCTTTATTACACGACAGTGCCACCATACATGATATAACATACCTTTAGTATGTTCACACTTCCAACAGATTACTCCTATTTTTTGAGATTTTTGCCATCCTTTCTTTTATATAAATTTTATTGAAAATACATAAAACAAAGAAGACAAGACAAGACAAGAAAAACAAAATCAAACAACCAACATAAAACACATCACACAATTAAAAACAAGAACAAATAACTAACTTCCTTCTAAGTTCGACTGATATATCTTAAGTACCATATATTTTTCCTCTTAATTTGTGTATTTACATTACTATATTATGTTGACTTATCACAGTTAAGAGAGTTACCTTACCATTTCTCTAAACTTTCTTCTTCTTTTTTAAATTGTTGTATATAAACATTATCTCTCTTTTATCTATATTTTTTTCTTTCTCTGACTACACCATATCATGTGCATAGCTAAAAGTTTTCTAGACCCATAACCCAAAGTTCACCCCATCTTTGTTTAATAAATCTAATAAACGGATTCCAAACCTTTACAAAATTCTTTGTTGGTTTTTTTTGTAACATTTGGGTTAATCTATCATTCTCCATCAACTCATATACTTTCCAAATCCATTCATCTATATCTGGAATTATTTTTTGCTTCCATTTCGCTGAATACACTAATCTAGCCACTGTTGTTCTATAAAATATTAACCTTCCATATTCCTTTTCTAAATTATCATCTTCAATAATATTCAACAAATATGTTTCTGGATTCATAGGTAATGGTTGTTCTAATATCTTTACAATTTCTATATATATTTTATTCCAATTTTTTTAAAGCTTGTTTACATCCCCACCAGATATGGTAATATGTTCCTATATTTTTCTCACATTTCCAGCACTTGTTTTCTTTTAATTTGTAAATTTTTGCAAGTTTAAATGGGGTCAAGTGCCATCTATATAACATTTTATATGTTTTCTTTTAAATTATAACTGACCGTATATTTCATTCTTTTTGTCCATATTTTTTCCCATTGTGTAAAAGTTATTGGATGCCCGAAATTCTGTGCCCATCTAACCATGTAGGGTTTTACTTGCTCATTTTCCATTTCTATTTCCAATAATAGTTTATATAATTTTCGTATTCTATGCTCCTTCCCTGATTTTATTATTTTTTTGAATCCTGGAATCTCATCTTTGATATTATTTATTGTTAAATCTAATTTAACTTTCTCTCTAATTTGTAAATATGTATACCAAGTACATTGTATACCTTCCTCACGTAATTGCTCTAGTGGTTTAAGTTTCTTTTCTTTTTGGTCCAATAGCTCTTCATATGTTACCCATTTAGAGTTTTTTAGCGGAGTCATTTTAAAAAAGGCTTCATTTACTGAAGTCCATTTTGTTATTCCTGGACATATTTTCAATTTAATTTTTAACCAAATCTTTAATAATGATCTTCTTATTTAATGGTCGTTAAAATCTTTATTTACTTTCAATTTATCGTAAAATAAATATCCATGTCAGCCATATCTTAGATCTATACTTTCTAATTTTAATTGTCTTTCATTTTCCAATTTTAGCCAATCTAATGTCCAATCTAATGCACATGCATAATAATAAATTTTTAAATTTGGTAACACCAGAAAAATATCAACTATTAAAATGAACATACTCCCCAAAAAGAGATTTTTGCCATCCTTTCTGGGGTTAAATACCATCTAAAATATAATTTGTAAAATTTTTCTTTTAATGTGCAGCTGTTCATAAATTTTAAGTATTTATCCCATACTCTTTCCCAGTCCTCTAGTTTGATCACCTGTCCAATATTTTATGCCCATTTATTCATATTATTCTTTATTATTTCTTGTTCTTGATCCAGATAGCATCAAAATAGTTCTGTTTTTGGGGCTTGGTTGTAGAAAAATCCAGTGCATTTATATCTTCTGAGATATAATAAAACACCTTCCTCATAAAAAATATGATGTGTATCCCCCACACAAACAAGTGACAGATGAAAGTGTAATTTATAATTATTTATTTATCAGAGATTTTTATATCCCATCTTTTGAGTTCAAAGCTGTTAACATCAAAATATTTTTTTCAATGAGCATAAAATCAAAACAAAATGAAAATACAGCAAATGAACACCAGGCAATTATATATATATATATATATATATATACACACACACACACACACACACACACACACACACACCAAAGACTATAAAACAGACAGGCAAAGAGTCAGCAAATGAAAATAAATTAAAAGTAAGGCCAGAGGGTTGAAATAATAAAAGTAATATTTTGGTGTTGACAGAATGTCATTAGAGGGGGACAATGCAACACTCCTGGACCAAAATTTGGAGAAAGGTTTTTCACAAGGGCAAAAACCTTCCTCTTCATTTCTCAGACACAGATCTTCATGAACTGCATCTCCCTGAATATGACTGGAACCAAGAACACCCTTCTCAATGACTACCCAAGGCAGGCTCATACAAGAGGAAGTGATTTCTTAGATATCCTGCTCCCATTCTTTTTTTTTTTTTAATTTGTTTTATGTATAGAATATTCATAGGTTAGCCCACATTAACAGATATCTGGACAGGGCCTATATTCTAGTATAGTATTCTTAAAATTTCCAAAAGCAGCTTTGTCCAGTACAGTAGTGATTAGATAACTCTTTGCTCATTGCATTCTCATATGCTAGAACAACTCATTTCAAAAGTTTCTACTGGGGGAGGTTCTGGGAGTTTTGGGGCAGTTTTTGATATTTTTAAAAATTTTATGTGAAAAAATAAAAATCCAGCATTGTTGCACAAAATGGTGTTGTTGTTTTGCACAAAATAAGATGTGTTTTAAGTATTTTTTGTCTCCCCCCAACCCCCCACCCCTGAAATGCAAGGAACTCTTGTGCCAGTTCACTGTTTTCTCAGTGAGATATCTTAAGGCTGAAATGCCCTTTTTCATTGCAGTCAAATTTTTTTTTTTTTTTTGCAAGTGTTCACCACATCCTTGCCAAGGAGTTCATCACATCCTTGAAGGTCAGGGTCATTTTTCACAGTAAAACAGGTGTGCCAGGTACCTTGAATTAAGCTAAGCTAAATCATTCCTTGGCTACAGCCATAGGTTATAATAATAATAGATTATAATTTTTTTTTATCCCGCCCCTCTGCATAAGCAATCAGGGTGGCTTACAACATTTAAAATTACAATGAAAATACAATGAATATCCCATAAACCCCCGCCCCTTAAAATACTATTAAATCAATAAACAATATAAAAACATAGTTAAAATAAATACAATACAAACAATGAACAATAACAGCTGTGGCAAGGGTTAAGGGAGGAGAGAGGACTAACTCTTGAAGGCTGGGGTATCTATTCAGAAAAAGCCTTCTAGAAGAGATCTGTCTTAATAGCTTTTTAAAAGCTATTTAAAGTGGTAATATGACGGATCTAATCTGGCAGGCCATTCCATAATCTGGGAGCGGTTGCAGAGAAGGCCTTCTGGGTAGTTGCAGACAGCCTAGTTTTTATAGGCTGCAGCAAATTCATGCCAGAGGACCTAAGTGTGTGGGATGGATTATATGGAAGGAGGCAGTCCCAAATATACATTGGACCCAAGCCATTTAGGGCTTTAAAGGTGATAACCAACACCTTGTACTGTGCCCAGAAACTAATGGGCAGCCGGTGAAGAGATCTTAAAACTGGAGTTATATGGTCTCTTCTCGTTGTTCCTGAAACCAATCTGGCTGCCATATTCTGTACTAATTGAAGTTTCCGGACCAAGCATGAGGGTAATGCCATGTAGAGCACATTACAGAAATCAAGTCAAGAGGTTACGAGTGTGTGCACCACACTTTCAAGGTCCCCAATTTCCAAGAAAGGGCGCAGCTGGCATATCAGCTGAAGCTGATAACAGGCACTCCTGACCGTTGGGTTAACCTGATTAATCATTTGAAGTGACAGATCCAGGAGCACTCCCAGACTGTGAGCACAGTCCTTGGTGGAGAGTGTGACCCCATCCAGGACTGGAGGTTGTATCCCAATACCTGGTTTCGGGGCCGCTACTGTTAGTACCTCCTTTTTCTCTGGATTCAGTCTCAATCTGTTTTTCCTCATCCAGTCCATTACTGCTTTAATCATTGAGAGGAGAGACGCCATCTGAAGTCAAAGCTGAGGAACTAGACATGGAGAAATATATCTGGGTGTCATCAGCGTACTGATAACACCCCACCCCATGTCTCCGGATAACCTCACCCAGCGGCTTCATATATATTGAATATCACCAGGGACAGGATGGCACCTTGTGCGATGCTGCAATTAAGCTCTTTTTTTTTTTTTTAGAGCAACTGTCCCCAAGCATCACCCTCTGGAATCTGGCTGAGAGGAAGGAATGGAACCACTGCAATGAAGTGCCTCCAATTCCTAACCTTCTCAAGCGATCCAAGAGGATGTTATTATCTATTGTGTCAAAAGCCTCTGAGAGGTCTAGGAGCACCAACAGGGTCACACTACCCCTGTCGATGCCCAGACGAAGGTCATCAGCCAAGGCAACTATGGCAGTCTCAACTCCAAATCCTGTCCTAAAGCTAGTTTGAAATGGATCTAGATAATTGGTTTCCTCCAAGACAGCTTGGAGATGAAGAGCAACCACCCTGTTGATTACTTTGCTCAAAAAAGGAAGTAAAGAGACTGGCCTATAGCTGTTCGTGTCCAGGGGGTCCAGGGAAGTTTTTTTCAGAAGCGGCCTAACCACCGCTTCCTTCAAACAAGATGGAACATGACCTTCTCTAAGGGATGCATTGATGATGATTCTCAAGGGCTTGAAGGGCAGGTGGGCAGGCGGTTTTTAAGCCGCCGCGCCAAGTTCCTCTTCTCCCCTTCTCCTCCTTCAACAGCTGGAAGGGCTCGAAGGGCAGGCAGACGAGCGGGTGGTTTTGAAGCTGCTGCGCTGAGTTCTTCATCTCCCCTCCTACTCCTACAACAGTTGGAAGGTTGCATCTGCATTGCAGAAATAATTCAGTTTGGCACTTCTTTAACTGCCATGGCACAATGCTGTAGGATTCTAGGAACTGTAGTTTTTCCAGAGAGCTCTGATGCCACAACAAACTACATTTCACATAATTCCATAGCATTGATCCATGGCAGTTAAAGTGGAGTCAGAACAGTTTATTTCTGCAGTGTGGATGCAGCCACAGACACTTGAATATCGAGTGGCAAGGAATACTCTCAAATTGTGAGATCCCCCCCCCCCCAGGAAAGTATCTTGTCCAAAACAGACTGAATCCCTAATATTGAATTAGTAGTCTTCCAGATATGAAGTTGAAGGCTTTCATGGCTGGCATCCATAGTTTTTTGTGGGTTTTTCGGGCTGTGTGGCCTTGTTCTAGAAGAGTTTCTTTCTGACGTTTTGCCAGCATCTGGTATCTTCACAGAATATCCTCCCACCCCGAGGCTGTGCTATCAACAACAGAATAATACATAGTTTACATGGGAATCACTCCTCCCTACCCAGGGTCTCACAGTGTGTGTGTGTGTGTGTGTGTGTGTGTGTGTGTATATATATATATATATATATATATATATATCCACTCTCTTCCATTCCAGTATTCTCTGAAGATGCCAGCCACAGATGCTGGCGAAACGTCAGAAAGAAACTCTTCTAGAACATGGCCACACAGCCTGAAAAACCCACCAAAAAAAACCTAAAAATGGAATGTTAATTACCATGAAAATATGCATTCCACAATTAATTAATTTTTAATTTTTTAATGATTTTTTTTCTGCTACTGATGGTACACCCACTAAATCTGCTTTGGAGGGTCCCCCAACTATTCAGATCAAAGGTGATGTGGGAGCTTCAGGGAGTAGGAAAAAGCCCTAATTGTTGCCCCCTTCTCATTTTGGTGATTGTCTTTAGTCATCAGAATGGCTAGTCTTGGGTACAACACATTATATGAAATATGTAAATCTAGATTGCTGGCTACTTCATTTCCTAGATGAAGGATATCTCAATATAATTATCAATCAATATTTCACAAATGGAATAATGGAGCTAGAAGACAGATCAAAGCTCATCTAGTTCTGCCAGTGATATCTTTTCATATTTACTGTTATACAGATTGACTATCCCAAAATTACACCATGGGCAAACACTTTTACATTCTCATGGTTCAGTGTACACAAACTTTGTTTCATCAATAGGAGTATAGTGTCTAGATCAAGAGAAGTAATAGTGCCACTCTATTCTGCTTTGGTCAGGCCTCACCTGGAATACTGTGTCCAGTTCTGGGCACCACAATTCAAAAAGGATGTGGAGAAACTGGACCGTGTCCAAAGGAGGGCAACTAAAATGGTGAAGGGTCTGGAAACCAAGCCCTATGAGGAACGACTTAGGGAACTGGGGATGTTTAGCCTGGAGAAGAGAAGGTTGAGAGGTGATATGATAGCCTTGTTTAAATATTTAAAGGACTGTCATATTGAGGAGGGAACAAGTTTGTTTTCTGCCGCCCCAGAAACTAGGACCCGGAACAATGGGTGCATGCTCCAGGAAAAGAGATTCCACCTCAACATTAGGAGGAACTTCCTGACAGTAAGGGCTGTTCGACTGTGGAACACACTCCCTCGGAGTGTGGTGGAGTCTCCTTCCTTGGAGGTCTTTAAGCAGAGGCTGGATGGCCATCTGTTGGGGATGCTTTGATTGGGAGTTCCTGCATAGCAAGGGGTTGGACTGGATGGCCCTTGTGGTCTCTTCCAACTCTATGATTCTATGATTCTATGATTCTATGTATAAATTATTTAAAAATTTTGTATAAAAATACCTTCAGGCTGTGTGTATAAAGTGTATATGAAACATAAATGAATTTTATGTTTAGACTTGCATCTCATCTTTAAGGCATCTCATTGGTATATACAAATGTTCCAACATCCAAAAATAAATAAATAAATAAATAAAAATGCAAAATCCAAAACACTTCTGCTCCCAAGCATCTTGGATAAGAAAGACTCAAAATGATTACAGTTTTAAAAATTTAATGTCTTTTTAATATGACAATTTTTTAAATTGTACTTTAACTTTTTATTTTCAGATTTTTACCTTTATCTTGTTTGGATCTCATGTTGGGAGAAAGGCAGGATATAAAATGGCAAATAAACAAACACACTAGTACACCATCTCTCTTCGGTTGTTAGTCTCTGCTCAAACACAACAACTAAGGAAAAGGAGTCTACCAAGAGGCAATCTGTTATGGTGCTGCGCAGCATGTAACAATGGGAAGTTCTGCAAAATGTTTGACCTAACTCCTTTTTCTTTTAATTTGAAACTACTGTTTCAAGTCTTGTCCTCTGCGGTAGCTGAATAGAAATGAGCTTCTTCCATCTTTAAATATATGAATATCACTATCAGTATCACATACCCTTTAACATTTCACAGATGAAAACCATGACACGTATGGCCAAGCAGCATCAGATTGTGGTCAAAATTGCAAAGGTTGTTAATAAGGAAGAACAAACCAGCTAGGAGATGCTGCAGCAGTTTGCTTTTGTCCAAGTCTACTGGGAATGGCAAGAGTCCATCCCTTCCTCTTCCCTTCCCCTGCTGAGTTAATAGAGTGCAAACTACTTTTGCATTTTGTAGGAACTGAAGTAAGCAGAGGACAATGGGGAAAAGTGAAAGGAGGAGAGAGAAAAGGAGACATATTAAAAGTACCTGAAAAACTGGAGTGACAGAGGATTAACTGAGACTTTCCTTGGCAAATCAGGGCAGTTGGAGAGTATGGTATCACATAACCCTAAAAAGGCAGAGATCCATCAAAGCTTTCCTTATAGGGCTTCAGTCCCCAGGTCACTTTTGTTGATGAAGCTTAGACTTGTGTTCACTTCTTAAGCTAGTTATATATAGCTAGTTGTCTCTGGATACTGCTGTCAAATCAAGTATCCCCTACACTTTAGTAGCCTGTTGTGGGATTTCATAGTTAAACATGCCTAGTTAACATAGTTTAACTCCCTCTCCAATTTTGTTGCTTATTACTTTTAGAAGTGAGCACTTATGTATCAGTCAATACTGCTGTTCTGTATACTCGCAAGACTTCGCAATGCTGATTTCTGAGGTGTCTATTTTCTTTCACATTTTAAACTCTAAAGGTTCTACTGTGTTATCTGCATCTGGTTAAAAAATAGCAGGCAGCCCTCTATGGTGTGTGTGTGCAGGTTTCAGAAATCAATTTCTTCTGAATACAAATGAAAGGGTTTTTTTTTATGGGAAGCATTTTTATTGTAAATATGCTAATACTTGTTTGAAGCAACACAGCACATAGAAAGTTGTACAAAAGAGAATAACTGCCTTTACACACATCCAACTGGGTGTAGGTATTGCAAAACAGTCACAATTCTAATTAATCACATGCTCCATGTATATTAGAAGTGTCAGAAATCCTCTTGGTGCCCGGTGTTAATGCTTCAGACAGAGTTTTTGTCAAATGGCCCTCCTACCAACAAGCACAGGCCTTTTCTTATAACTATGCCATTTCCTAAGTCTGATACAAGTGTTTTCAGGGAGAATGCTAGGAACATACATTGAGATCCATCAAAAAGGAAAGGAGCATTTATCAGACTGAAGGCCATGAGAATGAAAGACCTATTTCTGCATTCAGCTATCTGCTTACCTTGGTAAACATGGGATAAATTTACCTGCAATCAGGTTTGGTTTTTTTTTTTGGAGACCTCACAACAGAAATGAACAATTAGAGACAAATCTCAACACAATCACATACAAAGAAGTTATACAGTAGGTATTATATGCCATCTAAACGTCAGTTCAGTCATTCAGAAGGTAGGGAAAATGTGTTAACTAGTGTTGTAGCAAGGAGAAGGGCAAAATGAGGGCATTGACCCTAGTTAAAAATTCTGCCTCTCATAAAATTTTCCTTCAGTCCCCAAATTTCTAGCATTGCAGCAATGTAAAGTTTCATCTGAACATTTGAAAATACAGTTCAGGCATTCAAAGAAAAGGGCAGGCAAAGTTACCAAGGGGATGGAAATATGACAAATCTTAAAAGAGTTCTCGTTTCTGGATGCCATAGGATGGAGACATAACATAATAGCACTATAATTCTGCACTGTGAATAGGCCTATAGTTACAGGGCTGCCAGATAAATAATATTTTTTTCCATACAAGAAAACTGTATTTTGCAATGTCCAGGGGCCTGAATTAAGTTGCAGATTATGCTGCAGTGACATTCAAGCAGTGATATTGCGTCAGTGCCCTCAGTACAGAGCTATTAATATTTGAGAAGTAATAGGAGAGAAATGAGTGCATGGCCTTTCTCCTGTAACACTATTTGGGTCCCATGATGGCCAAATGATTTGGGAAGTTGTAATCCTCCAAAGTAACTTTTCAATTTTTTTCTTGCTCTTTCTTAGGTTGCAATACTTTGAATTAGTGAGCCAGTGTGGTGTAGTGGTTTGAGTGTTGAACTAGGACTCTGAGAGTCCAGGGTTCAAATCACCATCCAGCCACAAAAATCCATTGGGTGACCTTGTGCAACCCCCTATAAACAAATCTTACCAAGAAAATGGTGTGACAGGGTACCCTTAGAGTTGCCATAAGTCAGAAACAACTTGGAAGGTAAACAAAACACATATGCACACCTTAAAGCACTAGCAATTCCTGTAATGCCCTTTGGCTGGAAAGAATGCAATGGAACAAAAGGGTTCAAGGTTTAACCCAAATGTTGTAGCTTCACAACTGCCAAAACAGCTACTATGTTTTATCTATAGGGTGCAAAACAAAAAGGTACCAAAATGATTCGAAATCTCTCTGAAATGAATTGAAATCTGTTTATGTCTATGAATTACAAATGTGTTAAACACTTTATTAATTTCTTTTTAAAATGTATTTAAATTTATCCTCCCTTGAATAAACCAGTTATATTTCTTCTGGGTCTCAGTGGAACTACTGACTTACATGAAAATGGGGGTTAAAAAAATCAGTTGAGATGGCACCCCTTTCTTAGGCTGTCTCTTTAATGCCTGCTCCACCTCAAAACATTCACATTAGGACGCAGGAAGTACAAGTTCTGAAATGTTTTGTTTTTCTCAGCTGATATTGATGTTACAAATTATCTAATATATATATATTTTAAGAAATAGGTGAGGAAAGGAAGAGGTCTTATTTCAGAATTCATTGACAGTGCTAATTTATCTTGTTTACTAAGCGGGCTTTGAAAGAAAGTGCACTCTAGAGGATCTAATAGAGTGATTAATGTTTCTGCAAATCAGATGTGCTTTGCTTACTTTAACTTGCCATTCTGTATCTTAATATATATTGTTTTCAGCTGGCAGACTTTGACATCTAGGCTATCTCAAGTTAGATTCAGAGCCTTGGGGGAAAGACGCCTCATAAAGCTGTTCAGGCACTGTCACTGTTTCCTCTTGCCTGTGTTTAGGAGATGCAGGCAACCCACAGATCTTAATGTGGGAATAGTATCCAGCCATAAGAAAGAAGCTAGGAAAGCTGCCATGTTTTGATTTAAATATTTTTAGTGGTGGCTTTGGGATATTTTGAGGATCAAAGGGCCTCTGCCTTCCCCCAAATCCCCTGTTAAGACACATAGAATGTTATTTCCTCGTGAAGGGAATCACAAGCATCCATGTGCTCCAGAAATGAACGGAAGTAGATTTGGTAGCAAACTGGAATTTTTTACCCTGTCCCAAATGTTGCCTGAATGAGAAAGCCAAAACCTCCCTCTTCTATCTCATTCCTTGGGATGGGATGAACTGCAGTTTTCCCCCCCTCATTATTTTCCTCATTTTATTTGGGTCATTTTGAATTATTTGAGTATTTAATAATTTGATTTAGACTGCATCTGCATTGAAGAATTAATGCAGTTTGACTCCATTTAATGCAGTTGTTGGATTTGTAGTTTATTGTGGCTTCAGAGCACTCTGACAGAGAGATTTCTCATAAAACTACTAATTCCAGGATTCCATAGCATTGAGCCATGGCAGTTAAAGTGGTGTCAAACTGCATTAATTCTACAGTGTAGATGCAGCCTTGGTTATTTGACTGAAATTCTGGTCAGTTCTGTTGGGGAAGAACTTTTGTGTGTTTTATATATATGTAATTGTTGAGATGTTCTAGACCAGAACATGATGTTCTGGCTTATACACAGTAATCCAGAACCTCAGCAGTAAGAAGTATGAAACTACTATTTTGTTTTCCACTTTCATTTATTGTTTGTGTTTTTGTGTTTTGTTTTTTTATCCACTAGAAATTTTCAAATAGTGGCTCTGTGTTGGTTTACTGCAGGGGTGGGGAAAGTGTATTCTCAGGCTGCACGCAGCCCCAAGGGATGATTTTATGGGCCAAAGATCCCACTTTTGGGGTTTTGCCCCTAAAAGCCTCCTTTGTCATTTGTAGAAGAATTTTCACATTTTCTTATTCCCCAGCATTTCACAAATGAAAACTGGGACACGTGTGGCCAAGCAACATCAGGATCACAATGATTCAGGGCCTTTCAGAAATAGTGCAAACTGAGTCCACTTTAAGGGTTAGGGTTAGTGCTAGGGAATCATGGGAATTATTCCCCCCCCCCCCTGAGACATTGAGCCTTCTCTGTCAGAGAGCTCTGGTGCCACAGTAAAATACAGTTTCCATGATTCCCTAACCCTAACCCTAACCCTTAAAGTGGACTCAATTTGCACTATTTCTAGCAGTCTGCAAAGGCCATAAGTTATTAATAGGAAGAACAAACAAATTAGGAAAGGCTGTAGGAGTTTGCTTTTGCTTGGGAAAGTGAAGATTCAATCTCCACCTCTCCTTTCTCCTGCTGAGTTTGCGACAACTGATGTAAACTGAAGACAAAGGGAGAAAGTGGGGGGAGGAGAGAAAAACTGGAACATTTTAAAAGGAAATGAAAAGATGAGATGATGGAGGATTAATGGGAACTGTCCCTGTGCAATCAAGATAGGTAGAGGGTATGTGTTTTTTACCTACCTGGACCGTTTTAATCTCAGATTTTTTTTAAAATGGGAAGTGATGAAAAAGTTTCCTCCTTCTGTCCCTTCCTGTTGAAAAAAAAAAAGGCTTTTCTGGGCCTAAAATGATCCAGGGAGGACACACACACACACACACACACACACAATCTGAAGAAATTGTCCCTATGCCCCCCTTAAGGAAATGGGAATAATTTAAAACACTTCTAGAAGGCTGGCCTCCAAATTCTCCTGTGGGGCAATGTGGCCCCCTAACTCCTGACTGCTGCCCACCCTCATTTAGTGGAATAACATAACTTAGGAGGGTGATAAAAAGAATATTTTCTTCCTGCCCGAGGAAGCAGGATTTGGTTGGTGGCAAGTTGACCCAACTGCTTGGAATTCAGCATGCATTTCTTCTGGGTAGCTCTCCAGAAATTGTTGTTTAGCTCAGCAGTATTGTAGTGGTAGTATTAGCATTCCTTTGTTAGTTGCTGGCTCCTGCCAAATCTTTTCTATAGGAAGCTATTTGTACACAGTGAGTAGTGGCAGCAGACACTGCAGTATATCACAATTCAGATTTATATGGTCTGGAGGCCTTTGTACCTATCCTAAGTCTATCTGACCTTCTCTTTTCCCCACAGTTTACTATTCTCTAGGGAAAAAAAACACATATGCCTCAGTTTTGGCAATATTTCTTTGACTCTGTTGGCTAATTTGTTTGCTTGTATGCTATTTACATATAGAAGCCTGTAACATAATGCTGGCAAAGAGTCCCACATGTGAATGTGGGACTCCTGTACTACATACAGTTTTTGTTTGGGTACAAGTTGGGGTGTGGAGATAAATATTAAACTTGAGGTACTTCTCAGACATAGACATGTTACTCTGCATCAATATGCAAAGGAACTTTGAAACTAATTGAAAGAAAAAATTTAGTGGCATGAGCTTTCATAGGTTTAAATCTTCATCAGATGCATGAAATCAAAGTTCCCAGTCAAAATTTTTGAATGCTGCCCTTGAATAATGGTGGAAGGTTAGCTAACCATTTCACCCATGTGCAGCATCACAAGCACACAGTGTGTCCCTAAGTATGTGTATAAAAGAGTACAGCCTTCTTATGAAGAGGCCATGCTGGTGTCCTCCTCCTCCTCCGGGTCTTCATGTCAACTCCGATTTAGGGAGATCCTGTTTTTGGCAAGAGTCATTCTGAGGATATTTGCCCTTTTTCTTCATTTGAAGCTGAAACTGTGTGACTGGCCTAATGTCAGTAGGCTTCCACGGCTGAGTGGGGATTCAAACCTTGTCTTCCAGAGTCCTACTTCAACACTCAAACCCCTGTATCACATTGACTCTTGTTGATGTCTTACACATGCCTAAATTCCTCTACCACAGCTGGTCACCATTTTTGTCTGATGTGGAATATGTGATGTCACTGTACCATATATTCCACTGAATGGATGTGCATCTCCTGTCCATTTGGTTGTGTATTCAGTAGCACATTTGAGTTGCCCAATAGTGCCCTTTAATACAAGAGTTGCCTAGCACTACCAGTGCCTAATTCCATAGGAGATTTATGATAGGTCATTCCAATATTGGTTCAAGTATCCTGCCAATGTAGTACCTTGAGTGTTGGACTATAACTCTGAAGACTATGGTTTGAATCCCCTCTCAACCATGAAAGCCCACCGGGTAACTTTGGGCAAACCACACTTTCTCAGCTTCAGAGGAAGGCAAAGGCAAACCTGCTCTGAAGAAATTCTGCCAAGAAAACACCATGATAGGTTTGCCTTAGGGTCACCATAAGTTAGAAATGATTTGAAGGAACACAACAACCGTCCTGCTTATTCCATTGCTCACACTAATGCTGGTTTTGGAATAAGCATGCTCAGTAATGATCTGTCTCGCTTGATAATCCCAATCAGAGTGGCATGATAATTTTTAGTATTTAATCTATTTTTCCCCCAATGGAACATAAGGCAGCTTTGGCTTTCCTAAGTAGGAAATCTTTTCAAATCCATTCAGCTCATTATTATTATTTTTTTAAAAAAAGATATGTGGGGGCATGGGAGGAAGGAAAGGCCAAACAAATGTCATCTTCCCCCCTTGACATTCACTCGCTGGAACAAGGTGACCGAGATGTGAGCTGCTTTTCTCCATACAAGAGATCGGGTGTGATGTTGGGTGGGGAGCAGGGAGGAATGGGCTTTCCATGACTGTGAGCTGCATAGTGCAAGTGGCTGTGAGTGGTGTGGGAATCCCTTTCTCCTCTATCAGATTGGTACATGCCACTGAAAGACACACCCCATTGCTCCACCTGGCTGTGTGAGTCTCAGCCAGATCTCATTGGTGAGTCCATTTCAGGAGTGAAGAAAGAGACATGGGAGATTATCAGATGGAGGAGCAAAGTATCCTTATCTCATCCTTAACCATGGTATTTGCATGATCAGGGGGAAGATTATCATACACCCCTGTGTGCTTATCCCATTCTTCTCCCATCCGTAAAGAGTAATGGACCCATCATTTGGTATTAATGGGAGTTTCTGTTAATACTAAATGACAGCTCCATTACTCTTTATGGACAGGAGAAGAATGGGATAAGTGCATATATAAGTGATAATCTTTTCCCCGATCACATGAATACTACAGGTTAAGGATGGGATAAGGATGCTTTGCTCCCATCTGGTAATCTCCATGGTGGTGATGGTAGTGTGATCCACACTGCTCCTTGCCACCCCCAGCTTCTAGTCCAGGGGTTGGCAACCTTTGTTGCCGGTGGGCCAGGGGGGGAAATGGCGCGGGGGCCAGTCGTGCACGCCCTTGCCCCCTGCGTGCGCTTGCACACGACGCCCACCATTGTGCACATGCATGTGCATGTGGGGTTGCCAATTTGGAAGGCCACACGCCAGCTGCACCATGCAAATTCACATGGCGCAGACATGGTGGGGCCTTCCCAAACCCAAATGCAGCTGCGCAGCCACTGTGCGAATTCGCATGGTGCAGGTGCGGTGGGGCCTTCCCAAGGCTCAACGTCGGATGCGCAGCTGCCGTTGGGCCTTGGGAAGGCCCCACCATGCCTGCACAGCTGCCATTGGGCCTTGGGAAGGCCCCACGGTGGCTGCGCCGTGCGAATTCACATGGCTCAGCCGCCGTGGGGCCTTCCAAAATGGCGCCCATGCTCGTGTGCGGCATGCTGGCACGTACAGGGTGGTGGCGGTGGCGGCAGTAGTGGCGAGATCGGGTATGGGCCGGTCCCAAGGCCTCCGCGGGCCACACCCAGCCCATGGGTCAGGGGTTGCCAACCCCTGTTCTAGTCACACGAAGCAAAGGAAGTTGGTGTGAGGCATGCTCATTTTGATCAGTCGCAAAATGGCACGAGAAGTCCTGAAGTTGTCAGTCAACAAGGGCCTGCCTCAATAGAAATGTGTACATTTTGAAGACTTCTTCCTTGTTCACAGAGCATTGCTTCTTAGAATGGGCCAAACACTAGTCATTTCTGAATGTCCCAACTCTAATTTTCTTTATAGAAGAAAGATAATTGTTTCACTCTGTTTTCCTTCTCCCAGCAACTTCTCCCCAGGAAACTTTGATTTGCCAGCTCTGCTTTGGATCTGAGTGGTGCAACAACTCTGTGGGAGGAACTGAATTTAGGGAAAAAATACCTCATAGATGTTTTAAATAAATTAAATATAAAATCAATATCTCAGTACAGTCACTTATGTGCTGCCCGTTTGATGTTAAATTCGATTCATTTTTTTCTCCACCCTTCTCTTCCTACAGTTTTAGATTTTGCAAAGGCCTTCTGTATGGGTGCAAACTTTATAATGGGTTGATATGGGCTTGACAGGTATGCTGAGAATGTAGGAACTAAAAAGACAGATAACTCAAAATGTCATATGAAGCATTTTAATTCATTTAAAATGCTGAGATATTTATGTTTGTTTTGGCATGCTCTCTCTCTCATCTTTTATCTATATCATCATTTTGTGTCTTCAGAGTTAACAAATTGTTGGTATGACTTCAACAAGCCATATAGTACTATTTCATGTATACTAATTTTTAATGTATATTAAAATTAATATTTAGTATACCTGTACATTAATTAGCAACTTTTGCATGCTTGGACTCACTAATTGCTGGTTTGCATTTTTGCAGACTTCCTATTTATTTTTCAACACCCAGTCTCTTCCTGAATGACTGTAACCTGTAGCCATTTTCTCTCTTTCCTTTCTCTTTTGCATTATTAGACCATGTACAATGGGCCCTTGCTATCCACTGGGGTTTGGTTCCAGGACCCCTTGTGAATATATAAATCTTTCTTGATTAAAACCTATTCTTATTTGTGTGTGTGTGTGTGTGTGTGTGTACGTGTGTGGGCAAGGGGTTAGTTGTTCAGCTTCTGCCTTGCCAGATTCATCACTCTGCTTGAGAGAATCAGTACTCTCTCATGCATTTCCAAACAGCACAGTGTTACCATAGTATTCAGTCAGTATTTTGAGTGTGTTCTTCATATTAGGCAGGCATCCTTGGTGACATAATTTCTATCAATAGTTGAAGATCAGAATCTGTGATTATGATACAAATATCTTGGAAAAATGGCACCAAGAGGATTTTATGTTTGTTGGGTGACATCTGTTATTTCTCAAGGGTTCTCCTACGATAAAGTTTTGAAGATTTAAAAAATCAGCTTCCTTGATTCTACGTAAAACATCCTCCTTTCCTAAGCCAACAATGAATTACTGCTCCTCAAGTAGTTTCTGTATTATGTCAGCCCATGAATCACTTAGAAAATATTTTTTTCATTACCACAGCACTAAATGTCCATGTTTATGAAGCCCTCCTTTACCATCCCCCCAGTGCTGATGCTGCTAAAAAAGACTTGGCTAGACAGAGAATGATGAGGAATGAGGGGATAGGCATAGAAAGACTTATTAACAAGAGGTTTCTTTCTCAGAGGCTTTGTTAACTGAGAATATGAGCCTGTATTTGGAATATGGGCCCTTTTGTGGGTTTTTTTAAATATGTTATTTGATGAAATTTAAATAGTGGAATATGTGCCAGTCCTGTTCAAGTTAACAATTTCAACATGAAATTATGTCCTTTTGTAGTTACATCTTTTACTGCTGTTAAAGAAAGAATTTTATTTACATGAAATTTCAAATTCTCTTCCTCTCTCTCTCTGGCTACATTCCTCAGATACAGCATGTTGTTAACCTACCAAATATTAAAAGCATACATAGAGAGCAGCTGTGTAATCCTGCTTGATTATTCTACTGCTGTATAAATTTAGAAACCACAGATGAAACATCAAGGGTACATATAATAGTTGCCATGTATCAGAATTATAATTACAAGATCACACCAGCCGTGGAAAGAGTGTTTCTATAAAGTAATTTTAAAGAAAATACAGAAACACATCCATCCCTGATAACTGAGGGAATCATTATTACTGCATAACTTCAGAAAAGCAAGAGATTGGTAACCCATCTGGTCCCGGGGATTTATCCTTTTTACTCTGTAAAATAGATTCCATTATTTCTTCTTTCATGATTTCCCTATCCAACTGTTTTCTTTGTTCATCACTTACCAATTAATTTTTATAAAATATTTAGAAATGAGATGAGTGAACATTTGCAGATATTATTTGGTAAAATTAAAGAAGAAGGAGTCCCTAAATCATGGAGAGAGGCAAATATAACTTTAATTCCTAAAGAGAAAAAAAACCCAGAAGATCCGGTAAACTACCGACCAATTTCGTTGCTTAACGCTGATTATAAGATATTTACGATGACATTAGCAAATAGATTTAAAAATTGTTTAAAGGAAATAATTAGTGAAGATCAAAGAGGATTTTTACCTGAAAGGCAGATAAAAGATAATATAAGATACATTCTGAACGTGATTGAATATTATGACAAACATTGTGATAAAAAATTGGGATTAATTTTTTTTGATCTGGAAAAAGCTTTTGACTCGGTTAATTGGATAACTATATTGGAAATTATAAAAAAAATGAATTTGCCGGAAAATTTTCAAATTTGGATTAAAGAAATATACAAGAAGCAAAAGGCTTATATAATCATAAATGGAGATAAAACAAAAGCTATACAAATTCAAAGAGGGACTAGACAAGGATGTCCCTTGTCCCCTCTGATATTTCTGATAGTGATGGAAATATTAATTAGGAAAATTAATAAAGAGAAAAGACTGCAAGGGATAAGAATTAAAAAATATTCGTATAAAGTTAGAGCTTATGCGGATGATTTAGTGGTGAATTTGGAGAACCCAAGTGAAAATGTTGAAACTTTAATGGAAATTATGAATGTATTTGGTGATATGACAGGATGTAGAATAAATAAAAATAAATCGACTATGATCACTAAAAATTTAGAGTCTAAGGAAGAGGACTCGTTACAAATAAAAACGGGAATGGAAATAAAGAAAAAAGTAAAATATTTAGGAATTCAAATTTCAAAGAAAACAAATGAATTATTTAATAATAATTATGATAAAATATGGAAAGAAATCAAAAAAGACCTGATGAATTGGGGAAGGTTAAAATTGTCACTATTAGGTAGGATATCAGCAATCAAAATGTCTGTTTTACCAAAAATGTTATATCTGTTTCAAGCTTTACCCATTATAAACAGTAAGACTCCTTTTGATAATTGGCATAGAGATTTATCTAGGTTTATTTGGCAGGGGAAAAAACCAAGGGTTAGATTGAAGGTATTACAAGATGCACAAGAAAGAGGAGGCTTGGCTTTGCCAGATTTAAGGATTTATTTTGAAGCCAGTGTGTTAAATTGGATAAAAGATTGGTTAAAATTAGAAAATAAGAGGATGTTGGAAATAGAGGGAGAAGGAATAAAATTTGGTCTGCATGCCTACCTGGCGTATGATAAGGAAAAAACAAATCAGGCTTTTAATAATCATATAATAAGGAAAACCTTATTGAAAACGTGGAATAAATACAAAAGTTGGATAATGGAGAAGACCCCTAGGTGGTTATCCCCACAAGAAGCATTTTATAGAAAAGAGATGGATAGGGATGATAATTGGGTTACGTATAAAGACATAATAGAAAGACAAAAAGGGAAGGTTATGATAGTGAAACAAGAAATTTTGGAAAGGAAAGGATTTAAACTAGGGTGGTTTCAATATAGGCAAATATATGAGAAGGCTATATTGGATATTAAAAATCGAGGAATAGCTGAAAGAAAAACGGAAATAGAAGAAATTTTGTTGGATAAAAATAAAAAAGTAATAGGGTTATTATATAAAAATTTTTTACAAATGCAGATGGAGGAAGAGGTTGTTAAAGATGTTATGATAAGATGGGCAAAAGATGTAGGACATCCGATACAAATGAGTCAATGGGAGAAGATGTGGAAAACAGGATTGAAACACACTGCTTCACAAGGGCTAAAAGAAAATTGGTATAAAATGTTCTTTAGATGGTACCTATCCCCAGATAAAATATCAAAAATGTATAAAAAGGTGAATAATGAATGTTGGAAGTGTAAGGAAGTTCCAGGGACTTTTTTTCATTGTTGGTGGAAATGTAAAAGGGCTGTAGAATATTGGAGAATGATTAGAAAAACGATTAATGAGATCCTAGAAATAAAAATGGAAATGAAACCAGAATCTTTTTTATTAGGAATAGTAGAGGAAGAATATGATAAAAAGTATGGGAAGGTTCTATTTTATTTAATCACAATGGCAAGAGTGGTATATGCCCAAAACTGGAAAAAGAAAGACATACCTACAAGAGAGAACTGGATGTGGAAGTTATATGACGCAATGGAAGCAGATAAATTAACTCAATTATTGAAAGATGAAGCACCAGAAAAATTTTTTAAAGATTGGGGGAGAGTAATTGATTATTTGAGAGAGCAATGGGGAGAATTAGCTGTAAAATATTTGGTAGAATAAGAGAGAAAATATATAAGTATGTTTGATATATATAATAGGGTAAGTATAAACAGATATATATGTATTTTAAGAAGGAATAATAGAGTAGGAAAAAGAGTACAGGAGTTGTAAGATTTGTAGAAATATATAGTGATAAGATGGAAATGAGATAAATCATAAAAGGGGGTAATAGGAAAGATGAGGTAATCGCGGGTAAGGACATAGCTTTAAAGCTTGATTATAAGTTATGAGAAATAACTTTTTTAATTGGATTGATAGGGGGAAAGTATAGTAGTAAAGAAGTTAAACAAACAACTGATTAGATTGATATAAAGTTTTGGTTATATATATGTATATATATATATATATAAAATAATATTCTTGATTAAGGAATTTGATATCAAGAAGTTCAATAAATAGGTATTTAAAGGAAAGAAATCAGCTGGGAGGAAGCAAAACAATTTGGAAGAGTATGAGATGATTGAAAGAAGATTGAAAGAAGGGATGGAAAGTGAGAAGGTAAAGGAAAGTAGAAGAGGGTAAGAAGGCAGGTAGAAGAAGAGAAAGGAAAGGATAATAAATGGTAGAGAAGGTGGAAGGGGGAAAAGAAGGAAGGATAAGGGAGGGAAGGGGAAGGAAGGGGTAGGGAAGGGAAGGAAAGGAAAGAAGGGAAAGGAAAAGAGAGTAGAGTGAGAGATTAGGATAGGAAGAGTAGGAGGAGGGGGAAGATTTGGAAAGAGTGAAGAAAGGTATGAATGGAGAGCGGGAAGAATGGAATGATTAAAAGAAATAATTTGGCAGATTGAAAATTTAGGCGATTACAAAGTTGGGGGATATTGATTTTAATTTGGGTATATGATAAAGGGTTTTGAATGTTATGTGTTGTAATATGTGATATGGTGTATGTTGTACGTTTCTATGTAAAATAAAATATAATAATTAAAAAAAAATTAAAAAAGAAAAGAAAAGCAAGAGATGGCACTTATTTTGATGTGTGTATGTGTGTGTGTGAGATATTCAGTTAAATTAATAATAATAAAAAGAGTTGGAGAATGGCTTGGAAGAATCTTGCAAATGAAGCTTTAACATGCCAGTTTGGAAAATATAATGGGACAGTAAGTGGCAGCAATGAAAACAGGTATGTCTGCTGAATCAAATCTGCTTTATGTATCAGTCATACTAGCTCTCTCCCTTTCCAGTATATTTTAAAGGTATTTGATATTTGAAAGTGCCTGAAGGACATTTAGCCCTAAGCTTTAATGGCATCCAAATAAGTTAAAATCCTTCTGGAAATATTTCTTTTAGAAACATCTAAACAGATTATTTCAGCTAATAAACCAAAATCCATAAATCTGAAACAACTAAATATGTGTGTAAAGCTTCAGCATTAAATCTTTTAATATAATTTGTAATATGAAGAATAATCACATGTTTTAAAAAAGCAACTAAAGCATCTGTCTGAAAGGCAGAAATATTTTAAAGACTATTGTCCTTAGCTGAATAAGCTAAAATCAAGACTTTAAACTCATTAGAAGACCTAAAGCAGGCTTAGTTAAAAGGTTTATTCTGGGATAAATGACAGGGTAAGAAACACTATATAGCATTTAACTTGTGGTTTGTGGACACATTACGAGGTAAAATAAGGAACTGGTATATTTCTTTGTCAAATGGCAGAATTTACATTTTCAACAAAAAGGCATATAACATGTTATGGACAACATTTCTTATGACAAAGACATTTGTGGACTGAGGCTCATTTCATAGGATGCATGGAGATTTGTCTCCAGATACATGAACTTATATGCATACAGATATTAGAGGGTTGGGATGTAAATGGATTCAAATGGAAGTGCAAAAATGCAAATGAGAAAGTCTGTGATAGTGACAATAGTGGAGGATCTGGATGGCTCCGTATTTTCAAGGAATGCATGGAGGGCATAAGGTAGTGCAGGTCACTCACTGCTACCAGGTTAAGTGGCATTCCTTTCCTCCCGAGTGTTGGCATCTGTGAGAATGGGCTTGACACATGTACAGAGATCCACCATACAAGAGGGAATCATTTGGGTCAGGATTCCCTTTGGATGTGTATATCAGTAAGTATGTAGTGCTCCTTTTCATGTGTACTGAATATGAAGGTGGCCATGGAGGAGCCAGCATGGCATAATGGTTTGAGTGTGAGGAGTTTGTCACACAGGAGGCTTACTGTGTGTAACTCACCATTAAATTGTGCAAAATCTGTGATTGGCATTCACACTGATGCAAAGCAGCTTCATTTTATATACCGCTTCATATCACGCTATGGGATGTCTAAGCGATTTACAACTGTGAGCTGATTGCCTCCCAACAAGCTGGGTATGCATGCTTCTCCCATCTGTAAAGCATCATGGAGGTGTCCCCACTCACTTGTCCCATCATTAAAGCATGCATGGATCTGCTATTTGGCAATAATGGAAGTTCCCTTTATTGGTACATTTATGGGGATGGGAGAAGAAAGTTGCTTATTTTAATCTTTACATACATTCATTGTTTATATAAATAGGAAGGCTGGTTGTAGCCAGCCAATCATAGGGTGGGCTGCAAGGGAGAAAGGCTACAAAACTGAGGCTTCTCTATGACAGAAGGCAGATAGCAGAAAGATGGCATAGAGATAAGGAAATGCTATAACAGAGATGGGATAGCCAACCAGGGGAAAGAACTGAGTAGAGTTTTGGGTAACCATAAATGATAAAATAGTTCAGGGGTTAATGTGTTATCTAACTGTACATTAATTAACTTCTTTTTTTTTTTTTTTTACAACTGTGTCTGACTGTTCTTGTTCAGTTTTGATAGTCTGGTCACACTTACCACAACAAATCTACAAAACAACACATCTATAGGGATCACCTTGAGGCACAAGTACTTGATCCAGGGAGGAGTCCGGTTTTGGTCTTCGTGGACTGGCAAGCGGGGAGGAATAAAATGATACATGCATGGGGGCATGTGGCCATTCAAGCCAATGGGGCTTGAATATTTGTGGGTTCTCATTTTTGCGAGCGGGGGAGGGGGGGTGGGTCTGGAACAGATGCCCTGTCAAAACGGAGGGGCGACTGTATGTGGGTTTTTTTTTTTTGAGTGATGTCACCTGTTCATACACTTTAAAACTGCATAGGAAATCACTCATGGTGCAGAAAAAGTGCTCTTAATGAGGCCTCTATTACAAGAGAAGTGTGCACAGGAATGTTTCATCTGAGGACAAAATGTGTGTCATTTGAAAAATGCATGCATGGACCTTAAAAAATTAGCAAAGAAATGTGGAAAAAGGATTAACTTGCCTTTGGATTTAAAAAAAAAAAAGAAAAATGAAAGAAAGGGAACCTGACAAATTTATTGATCTCTATGAACACTGTTATGTCATAGAGTACGCCAGCTGCGCCAGCTGCGCCCTTTTCTGGAAGTAGGGGATCTTGAGACTGTTGTGCACGCGTTGGTAACCTCACGCCTTGACTTCTGCAATGCGCTCTACATGGGGCTACCCTTGTGCTTAGTTCGGAAACTGCAATTGGTTCAAAATATGGCAGCCAGACTAATATCTGGTACATCTAGGGGGGACCACATTACCCCGGTACTGAGGTCCCTCCACTGGCTGCCTGTTAGTTTCCGAACCCAGTACAAGGTGTTGGTTATTACCTTTAAAGCCCTAAATGGCTTGGGTCCAGGCTATCTTAAGGACCGCCTTCTCCCGTACAATCCTCCCCGCACCCTCCGGTCCTCTGGGAGGAATCTGTTACAGCCTCAAAAAACGAGGCTGGTGTCGACCTCCCAGAGGGCATTTTCTGTAGTTGCCCCCAAATTGTGGAATGGCCTGCCGGAGGAGATCCGTCAACTGTCATCACTTGACAGCTTCAAGAAAGCTGTCAAGACGGATCTCTTCCGGCAGGCCTTCCCGGACTAACTATACTGGCTCCGTTCCCTGGTCTTCCCTCCGGATGCTTTCTTCTTGTGACCAGGCTCCACCACAAGCCAGTAGATACACATTTGCCAGCACTTGGTTTGTTTAAATTGTTTAAATTGTTTGTTTATATGGAGGATTTTAACTCCTTGTAATGTGTTTTAAATTGTAATTGATTTAATAACTTTTTAAGGGGGGGAGGGGGCGAAATTGTTCTTAGCTTTGTATGATGTTTTTATCTTGTTAGCCGCCTCGATTGTGCTCAGAGGGGCGGGGTATCAAATAAATATTATTATTATTATTATTATTATTATTATTATTATTATTATTATGTCTGACCATGCAGCTATGATTGGAATCAACAGGCATTGCCCTCTGATCTCTCTCCTTTGGAGGACTCTCCTTGTCTCATACAAGTCACCATGAAGATGGGGTGGTGGTGGAGTGAGTTCTCTGATATCTAGCTCATGTCAGTTTCAGCTTCTTTCCTTTCCACCAACACACACCTTTTCTCTTTTTTTGAGGCCCATGACTTTTTGCCTCTGTACCTGCAGATTGCAGTCATTTACTATCTATCCATCTGGTCCATTTTCAATTCATATTTCTGATTTTGATTCTTGGTTTATTTTCTTTCTTTCAGATTATATGGCTACTCTTATTATGGCTGATTTTAATATTCATGTGGATGATTCCAAAGATCCTGCTGTGCTGTGGTTTCTTCCTTTATTGTCTTCTTTTTGGCTCAAGCTTGTTCTGATTCACCTATACACTCCCTTGGCCATTGTCATGAACTTATTTTTATTAAGAATTGTTCTATCTCTTGCTTTTTAGTTGCTGAATTTCCATTGTCTGATCATCATCCTGTTTCATAATCCATCCCCTTGGTACTCTGTTGCTCACTCCTTTCAAGAGCTTCATTCTGTTAATTATGAGGCCTTTTCTCAAGCATTGATCTCTTCACTATCTTCCTTTAATTCTACTGTTTTCTTGGATTCAGCTGTTTCTTTACAAAACACAACTTTAGCTTGAACTCTTGATAGTTTTGCATTTTTGGAAACATGTATGGTCCCTGCTACCAAAGTTCAGCCTTGACTTACTCCTTTTATTTGGGATCTTAGTTCCTATTTGTTCCTGAACATTAGTTGAGGAAGACTATGGAGTGGGCAGCCTACATTCATTATAAATTCATTCATTCTACTTTCTCTTGTGCTATCTCTTTGGCCAAACAGATATACTATACTTCATTGTTTCATGCTAATCCACGGTACCTGCAGTGTTTCTTCTCTAATTTAATTTTTCTTTTAAAGCCCTCCCCTCCACCTCTCCTTCCATCATTCTCTACTCATGATTTTGTGGCTTTCTTTAATACTAAAATCAAAACTATCCTTTCTGACCATGTTGCTCCTTAACCTTCATTTATTACAGGGGCATAACTAGTATATTTAACACGTGGTGTGGATCATTTTTAACACCTCCCCTTCTCTCTTCAACAGCCATTTCTGGGTCCAGCAGAGCTTCTGGCTGGGTGACAAAGGGAGGAGACTTGCTTTCTCACTCAACCAGCAAAACCACCAAATAGAGAAGGCACTCCTTCTCACCAGTGGCCACTGGTGAGGGTGGGCTGCTGCTTATGCCCTGCAGCCTTTCTGGGTCTGACAGAGCTGCTAGCCAGGTGGCAAAGGAAGATTTACTTTCCTATAAAGCCATTAGAGTCCCTGGACCTGGAAGGCACTCCTTCCCACCAGTGGACCAGGTGACACCCCTTTCTGAGGTGTCACTCGATATGGTCTGTACCTCTTGCACCCCCTAATAATTCCTGTTTCTTTATCAACATATCAATTGCCTGTCTCCTTTATGTTTTCTACCTCTCATTGCATCTTGTGAGATGAACTGTCCAAATTGTTGCTGTCTCCTAATCCTTCTACCTGCACTCTTGAACCTATTCTTTCTCACTTTTTAATTATTGTTGCTCCTGCCATTCTCCCTTTTCTTCTCCATATTATTAAATTCTATTTTTCTACCCTCATTTCTTTCTGGGTTTAAACATGCTACTGTTTCTCCAATTCTTAGGAAGCCTTCACTTGGTTCATTTTCTCTTTCCAATTATCACTCTGTTTCACTTTTGCTTTTCCTCTTGGAAGTTTTGGAACATGTTGTTTATGCACATTGGCTCAACTTTTTTCCTTGTATTTCTGTAATGGATCTTTTTCAATTTGAATTTTGCTCTTTCTACTCTGTGGAGACAGCTCTTATGAAGATCACAGATGATCTCCTTCAGGCCACATCAAAAGGCCAAATTCAGTCTTTATTCTCCTTGATCTCTCTGCAGCCTTTGATACAGCTGATCATGCTCTTTTGTTGGATTCACTCCAGTCCTCAGCAGGTTCACATGATCTCTCAGGCTAGTCACTTAACATGGTAGCTGGAGGTTGTGTATCTTCCTCTTTTCCCCTTTTGGTTGAGGTTCCAAAGCGTTTGTTGGAATATATTTGCATTCTCCTGTCTCTCCTCTCTCTTTCTCATTCTTTCTATTACTCTTGGAGATAGTTTAACAGTTCCCTCCCAAGATTCTAAACTGCTTGTAACTGCAGTCAGCAGTCAGTAAGCAGTATGCCGTCATTTTTTCCTGCTATCTAAAGATAGTGAGATTTATTTCTCTTTACTCAAAGCATCTCCAGTTAGATTAAGTTTTAGTTCTTTTATGTAAATGTTTATTAAAGCCATTATTTGTTTTTTAAACTACAAACTGTATATTTGTTGTTTTTTGAGAGTAAGTCCTATTTTTTAGGAAGACAGATTTAAAATAATAGTCTGACCCACACTTTTGTTGTTCTGCTGATGAAAGCTGAACTCTAACAAGTTTAACTTTCATACCTGTATATTTTTGTTTCCCTTTAAAAGGGTTAACACCCTGGGAAACAAAAATTGCACCCACAATTTTTGGGTTATGGGCCCAAAAGGGGTCACAGTTGAGACCCAGTGAGGTCTCAGAAGAGGTTCCAGATTATTTTTAAACTGTTTCCTCTGAAGATACTAACTATAAGAAAGATTTTTTTCTACTCAAACAATAGAGAATGACATCAACTAATCCTAATCCAACAATGATTACAGACATTTTAACTGGAATAAATTATAAAATGTGATCATGGAAAATGCAATGTACCTGATTACAATGGGACTATTTAAAACAATAAATGGGCAGAGGCCCACAGAAGCAGGAATACATCAACAACAGTTTGATGAAAATTCAGAGAAAGCAGCAGCTTATACATGCATATCTGTAGATCCCAGCATTTCATACCATATACAAGGTTTAACTGATGCAAAATAAATATGGGACAAACTACAGAAAGTGTTTAATTCTCCAAGTACTTCTAATCAGGCAGCTCTCATGATAAAACTTGTTAACACCATTTTTAATTTTTAAATCAGCATATAATGGCTTTATGACAACTTTGTCTGGAGTTACAGCAGTTGGACAATCCTTTCCAGAACATGCAAAATGTGGACTTTTTTGGCAAGTCTTTCAAAATATTACTCTCAAATAATTAATACTTTACAAGTTAAAGGAGATGTTTCTTTACAAGATGCTGTTGCTCAAATTGTTGAATTTCAAAATAGGCAAAGCACAATGGAAGACAACTATAGTACAAAAACACCAGACAGAGAATTTGCTGCAGAAGATTTGAAAAAAGACTTCCTTTTCTCCCATATCATGATGAATATACAGCTTACAGTCCATGAAGTCAAGTCATCAAGACATCCAGATCTTCAAGCAAGCTTTCTTTTATTGCAAAATCAGCATGAGCAAAAAAAAACCAAATGATAATAATAATAATAATAATAATAATACCATCTTCACTTTAGCCAGAAGGCTAAACAGGAACAAAGCCTAACTGCTACATGATTCAAAATTGGTTAGTTGCAGCATCAGGAAAATATTTTAATTAGTCCATTACAGCTTAAAGATTAAAAGACAAGTGACAAACTTTTCAGGATCACAACGTTCAGCCCCCAATTCTCCACCCATTTGGGTGTAGCCCTTTCAGACTGATTGGTTTATGATGCATGATGTGTGTTAGCCCAACCTTTAATTACCATATTAAATCATGTGACTGCAGTTCCCATAACATTCCCATGTTTATGAATCCTTTTTGTAAACAAAGCTCTTTCTCACAGAACTGTAGCTCTTTCTCACAGAACTGCTTGTTTTGGCTAAAACACACCTGGGCTGATAATTGTGAAACTGGCCTCAGAAAACAACTTTTCTCAGCAAGGAAAAATACAGACACACATCTTTACATTTCAACATTTTAACATTGACTATATGTCCCATCACATTCTAACAGCTCAAATTGTTGAATTTCAAAATAGGCAAAGCACAATGGAAGACAACTATAGTACAAAAACATCAGACAGAGAATTTGCTGCAGAAGTTTTGAAAAAAGACTTCCTTTTCTCCCATATCAAATAGAAACAATGTTAACACATCAAAGACAAGAGCTGAATTGCAAAAGCTGCAAAGCCAGGGACTGAATACTAAAAGCAAAAACAATTTTAAGAAAGAAGCTTTTAACCCTAAACTGAAATCTTCCAGTCATGTTGATATTGGTTTGATTCAACAACAATTATTTCAAATTGCTGGAGATAAATATAAAAACTAAATTTTAATTGATAGTGGAGCAAGTGCACATTACTTCAACAACAAAGAATGGTTTGTTGATTTTGATGCTAATGTAACTTTTCCTGTCTATCTTGCTAATTGTCAAGATGTTTTTGTACAAGGAAAAGGGACTGTTATTTTGCACACAAAACTTGGTCTTGACAGAATAGGAACCTTACAAAGTCCAGATGCTTACTATGTACTGGATTTGCAAGCCTCCTTTTACAGTGTACAAACCACAACAACAAGAGTTAACCATGTCAGTTTCAAAAAGCAAACCTGCTTTGGATTTCATGATAAAATTTTGATTTTTAGAGCAGATTTAGGATCTTCATCTGTGAATGGTGTGACCAAATGTAATCACTAAGACTGTTCAACTTTATGGCATCACAGATTTGCTCATCAAAGTGTGGAAAATATTAAGAGATTGGCCAATCAGGAGCTTGCAAAAGTCTTTAAATTCAAAGCATGTTCTAAGAATTAAAAATGTGTAGAATGCTTGAAAGCAAAAGCCACAAGAGTGTCACATCCTCCAGTTATTGAGAGACAAGCCAACAAGGCATTGGATCTTTTATATGCTGACCTTTCTGGACCAATGAATCAAAAAGTCAGCAGAAGGAAACTCTTATTTTATGACGATTATTGATGATTTCAGAAGATACACACACACTTATCTTCTCAGAGAGAAGAGTCAAGCTTTTCAAAAATTCAAAGAGTACTTTAATTGAGTCTCTAACAAATTTGGCTACAAACCAAAGAGCCTGCATACAGACAATGGCTCTGAATTTGTCAATGCTGAATTTGATGAATTTTTAAAGGAACATGGCATTGAGCATCAGACCACATAGGTGTATTCTCCAGAACAGAATGGTGTGGCAGAGAGAATGAACAGAACTCTCAAGGAGATGGCAGTCACCATGCCAATATGCCTAAACGCTAATGGTCTAAAGCCATCATTACTGCTACATACCTGTGTAACCATCTTCCAGCTAAATCCAAAGATGCATTTGAGGAAGTAGACTGAAGTCTAAGAAAGCTCATGCTGCCAATTTCTTTCTTTCAGTTAGTTTCAAAGGTGCTACAAGATCTTTCTACTTGTCTGAAATCATAGAGTCTGTAATCTGAAATATCAGTATGCAAAGGCTTCTTGTAGCACTTAGAGACTAAATGAAAGAAGTTGTAGCATTACAACTTTCTTAGGCTTAATCTACATCCTCGGAGGCATGGAGGCATGGAGTGAACTGCTGTCCAGGAAGGACCTTTATAATCAGACTCTATTAGTAGCCATAGAACCTATGGGTATGGTGATGGGGTGACAATTTTAGTTTAACAGTGGTCATTGAGGGACAAAGGCAGGAGGAAATATGTTGCCTAAGACCAGAGTGTGTGGATGGCCATCTTAATGATGGAAGGAGTTTTGGAGGAAGTTTCTGGCCTCAAACCCAGATGCCAACTTTGCCCATACTTCTACTTGGGAACTGTCACCACAATACATAATCTTCTAACCCACAATATCATTCTCTTATGTGATATATAAAATCTTCTGTCAACAATGCCCATCAGCACTCTACACTGAGAAAACTGGCTAGTCTCTGCATCAGAGGATAAGGGGTCAAATCAGATATTAGTAATGGGGATACACAAAAATTAGTTGCAGAACACTTTAGTCTTCCTGAGCATTCCATCTCTGACCCCAAGATAACAGTCTTTTAATTTTTTTAAAAAAAAAACTACAAAGGATGATTGGAAAAAGAAACAGCTGAATTGGAATATATCCACAAACTGCAATCTATCAATAGTTCACTGAAAAGAGACAATAGCTTCCTGATACACTACACATAACACTGGTTAACACCCCAATCTCATGAGGATTCTCTTGGCCAGTTTATCACATGTCCTTTCTGGTCCCTAGCCTGCACACTCCATATTCCAAAATTTCCTGCTTCATTCATATGGTCATTCACACAACCTGGCCTTATGTAATATCTTTCCTCCTGCCTTTGTCCATCAAATGGCATAGTTAAAACTGAACTTATCATCTCATCACCTTATATCCTGGGCTTTGACTGCTGTCATTTATGATTTCAAGTTTGCTTCAGATGATGATGATGATTATGTGCATATAAAATGATTTGTTAGTCCTGCATAGAGTGGAGGTGATAGTATGAGAAGGTGAGTGAAATGTTGATGTTCTTCTTGATGTTATTAAACCCTATAATGGCATTGCTTGAGGGACAAACATTATATATATGTGTGTGTGTGTGTGCGCACCTTCAAGTCACCTGGGTGATCCCATGAATTTCATAGGCTTTTCTTATGCAAGGAATATTCAGAAGTGGTTTCCTCTTGCCTTCCCCTTAATATAACATATTACAGTCGGTAGTTTTTAGCAGTCCCCCATCCAAGTACTGAAAATGCCTAACCCAGCTTAGCTTCCAAGATCATACAGGACCTGGCGTATTTATGCCTTTACATTAGGTTTACACTAAAAAAAGAAGAAAAAGTTTTATATATATATTGAAAAGAGGAAGGCTGCTTGGTAGTTATGGAATTGTAAGCTGGACTTGATCTTGTAATTGCTGGGGATTCTTTTTTATGGTTGTTAACGACTGAATATGATTCCCCCACCTACATTTTCAGCCCCAACTGAAAGATTTCTGAGGCACTGCAGAAAATGATGTTTGCAGCACTCTTCTGGTTGTAGGGTGTCTAAAGAAAAGCAGTTGTGGCAGGTCTTCGAGGCATCCCTCCAGTTTTCTGTTCTTGACACATCCCATAATTGGGAGAGTGCTGCAGAATCAACACTATGATCTGCAGTGGCTTGGAAACCCTGTAGATGTGCCACTGCCAGGTTGAAAATGTAGGGCTTTTTTGAAGTGGTAGTATTATTGTCAGAGGTAAGTGTGACAATGGAGCTCCATCATCATGGTTACATCTGATGATGCAAGATTTCATACAAGGTTTATTGTGTGTGTTTGTGTGGGTGCCTCCAAGTCAACTGTCCACTTATGGTGACCCCATGAATTTCGTAGGGTTTTCTTAGGCAAGGAATATCCAGAGATGGCTTACCACTGCCTTCCTCTGATTTATTACACTTACCTTAATTTCCCTTTCCTGTTAGGTTATTCAAGCCAAGGATGAATGATGACAGCATTTCTGTCTCTTCCTTGATGTTTGGAACAGCAGCAACAGAAACTCTGGGGAAAATATAGAGAAGGAAGTAAATGAATTTGCTATTCAGATCAATGTTTTTCTAAAAACGATAAAGAATCATAGTTTCATCATGTGCTAAAAGAAAGATCTTATAGATAGTTTTAGATCCTATAGAAAGATCCTATAGACACACCTGATTTTGAAAAAAATACTTAAGCAATTTACATGTTCACATGCCTGTATGGTTTCTGAACTGGCTCTATAATATTTTTAATCTGTGCTTGGATGGAATGGGTTATAGTTCATTTATTGTTTCAATTAATTTATTATTTCTGACTTATGATGACCCTAAGGCAAACCTATAATGGGGTTTTCATGGCAAGATTTGTTCAGAGCAAGTTTGGCATTGCCTTCTCCTGAGACTGAGAGCATGTTACTTGCTGAAGATTACCCAGTGGGTTTCATGGGCCAAGAAGGGAATTAAACACTGATGTCCAGAGTTGCACTCCATCACTCAAACTGCTATGCCACATTGGTTTACAGCACTAAAATCCTCTGTAATCTTTCCCCTAAAAACAATTGAATTAATAATCAGAGGCATTTCATTCTTTTAAAGAAAAACTTACTTCTCTTTTTGAAACTTTTTATATTTTTTATTTTAGTCATCAGCTTCTGGGGAACTTTAGGGAACTGCACTTGAGGATCAAAAACTGTATGTCTTGCCGGCTGCACCTCACCCACTGTACTCTAAATAGATTTTGCTTAGTAGCTCTCTTCCTGTTGTCTACACCCCCTTTTCTTTTCTATCTCTCTCTCCTCTTTCCTCTTACCTCTCTTTATTTGTTCATTTATACCCTGTCTCTTCTTCTCTCTTGTTTCCTCCCCACACATGCATGCCACACAAGAAGGTATGTTGCTCTAAATGTGTTGAATTATGAGTGGTTTAAAGGGAAAATCAGGAAATCCAGACTTAGCCCTCTCCTATTCTGGTATGCCAGCATAGGCTATATAAAACTACCACTAGGCATTAGCAAATTCATTTATGATTGAGTTGCTAAAATATTTATATCCTGTCCTCTGTCTACAGATCTTAGGGTGGTATACAATAAAACCAATATGGCTAATTTAAATCCGAACAAACATAGAAAGACTTGCACCATTGACTGCTTAAATACTGAGTATCTGTCCTTGGTTTAAAATTGCAAGCTTCTCACAGAATGTTATTGAGCTATAACACTCTCTGGAAGTATTATACTTTTTGCTTCTTATTTTCTCTTTTGCAGAAAAGAGAAAACAGTCTGTCAAGTGTACTCGGCTGAATGAAATGTTGGAGACAAGTAGCTATAGAGCAATTTGTAGTTTAGAGGACTCTGTAGACTGTTAGTAGCATGGATACTTTGGGAAAACTGTTTGTGCCAGATAGAGGCCTAGTAAAATTGCTTACAGAATCCTTAAAGCCAAAGGATAAGACCATGAGTGTGAGATGGAAAGTATAAACAATGATTTACATAATGATAATGAAATGAATGGACTTGTTCTCTCTCTTCACCTTTGCAATAGTTTTCAGGGGAGACATGGCATAAATGAAAAGTAAACTGAAGATGTTTGTACTATTTATTTCAGACTGTTTCTTGGAGAAGGGTTTGATTTCAAAGAGGAAATAATGTAATGTGAAGTCCCAGCCCCAAAAGACAGTGGCAGTGGTATATCACTATTGGGGCTTATCTTGAAAGAGAAAGAGTCTCTGGAAGACTTTCTATTTCTTTTTGTCTTCATTCCACAGTTTGCATCCAAATTCTTTCTTGAAATATCCCAGGTTTCTCCCTCCATCACTTGTATTCCTCCCTCCGTCTCCCTCACTTGTATTCCTCCTCCTCTGATCATGTGTCACATCTAGACTCAGTGGTTGTCCACAAAGGCATTTTTTTTAATATTCACTTTCCATTTCTGTAGGAACACATGGCATATGCCCAATTTCACAATGAATGTGACCGGTTTAGGCATTAATATGAATTTTAAAAACTAATACATTTCATTTCAAAAAATGCTGTGTTAAGTTAAACTGGCCTGGGAATGAAAAGTCCTTGATAATGCTGGGAGTTCACAGGAAATACTTAGGAATTAAGAAAATGCACTATGGATATCCACAATAATGTGGTTTTTACAAGAACAAAACCTGGAACGTTCAGAGATTTTTTTTCTCATTTGAAAGGTCTCTAGTGTGTGTGTGGGAGTAGTGGTGGGTTGTTCACTGCTAGATTTCCTAATTCAGTCTCTGGTATTTTTTGGTAAAAGTTCTGAAATAACAAGTCTGGGAGGATGTTTTCTCAGGCACTTGAGGGCTGCTGCCCATCAGAAGAAATGATACTAAGATTAAGTAACTATATACTTGACTATAAGTTGACCTCATGTATAAGTCAAGGGCAGGTTTGGGGGCCAGAATTAGGGATTTTGATATGACCTGTAGATAAGTTGAGGGTAAAATTTAGGAGCATGTAACAAAGGATCTAAAGCAGTGATTCACAAACTTTGGTCCTCTAGATGTTTTGGAGTTCAGCTCCCAGAATTCCTGACTGTTGGCCAAGCTGGTTGGGGTGTTTTGGGAACTGAAGTCCAAAATACCTGGAGGACCAAAGTTTGGGAATCACTGATCTAAAGGATGAAGTAAAATAAAACAATGCCAAAGAAACTTATAAGATTCCAGCAGGCATAACTGTTTGTGCTCATCCTAAAGTCTGGATAGATCAGAGAATAGATGTGGTGTATGTATATGTATGTCAGAGCTTCCAGGGCAGATTATGCTCTTGCTTTTCACCAGGAAATGGTTCCTTTCATCTTTTATCTTTATCTTTTTCTTTTTTTTTATTAAGAGTTAAATACAGTACTTTGACTCATAGATAAGTCGATTCAGAGTTTTGGGGTCAATTTTTGACTAAAATTTCTAGACTTATACATGAGTATATACAGTAAATGGATTTATGTGTACAGAAGCAGATTCTGGTAGGGAATAGATGAAGATTTAGTTTAAAAAATATTAAGTGTATGTGGGCATTTCAAATTGTGATTAAAGTGTACAGGGAGACGAGGTTGAAGCCTTAAATCCCACCCTATGATCCTGCTAAACATGTCTACAATTAGTAATAGGGGAAAAACTGATCCCATTGGTACCCCATAGCTATATGCAGTATGTGGGAGAGGAAGTGAGTGATTTTTGTCAGGTTTGTATTGGGATAAACCTTTCCTCCCTGTGCATTGCAGTCCAGTTAAAAATCTAACAGTTTATTGTTGGATGGTTATATAAAACACATGATGGGCAGGCAGTTTAACAGCGTGGGCAGATAAGCCATGAAATTCACATTACAGACAGCCTCCTTTGTGGGTCTAGTGGCAAGAAATTACATGGGGTTCAGAGTGCTAAGAAACACACTAATTATTTGAACAGCAAATGCCACAACTTTATTAAATACAGATGAAGTAGTGGTGGCATGTAGTAGGTACAGCTCCAGGTATTGGATATCCTGTCACTTATCCAACATATCACCTTTAGCTCTCCTGGCAGAGAGGAGCAACTTCAGGGTGACCAATGTGGGCACACAGTCATGGGGCACACTGCCACTGCATGGATTCCTGGCCACCTGGAGTGAGGTTGGTACTCCAGCCACCAAGGACCCCAAGGTCTTACTCCATTTGTCTGCATACCCAAAGTCCATTAAAATCCTTGTAGGCCCCACCTCCACCCAAACTGCATCTTGCACCATGCCACACTGCCATGTTGTGACAAAATTACACAAGCTTACAGTCTTAGATGCTCAGAACACAACAAAAGAGGGTGGGAGGGTGTGAACAATAGTAAAAATAGATTGGTGGAGGAGCTTTAAGGGGAGCACAGTTTTACTCCTCAGTGTCAACTAGGAAGGAAGCCTTCAGCTGCCATATCTGGCATACAGAAAAGCCTTTCTCCTTAGTTGCTAATTGGTTAAACAACAGGAAGGTCATAAAAAGTAGGTGGGCTTCCAGAAAGTAGATGAGTGAGCCGAGGAGAAAGATGGTGGCCTCTTTGCTACCCCATGCTGTGCTGCATCCTGCAAATGGCTTTCCTGGTAGGTCAAGGACCCTGTTTCATGTACCCCACCCACATATTTTTTGCAGGTTCATCAACCATACTGCCCACAATCATTAAGAAAAGTAAATACAGCCCACCTACCCTACACGCGGGCTTGCTGTACACGGTCTTGAGCTCACACAGATGGCAAACCTGGGAGAACAAAATGGCGTGTGCACAGGAGCGCACTGCCATTGGAATCAATAGGACTTGAGATCCTACATTTCTCCCCATAAACAGTGTGTGTGTGTGTGTGTGTGGAACAGATCCCTCACATATACAAAGGGTCCACTGTATTTTTTGGTCATGTTCCAGAACACTTACTCATAATTGTCAAGCCAATGGAACAACAGCTACTATTATTACCCCGACTGGTATTACAAAAGATTGTAAAAACCTCATTGGCCAGCATCCTATTGGTAGACCTGACTAGATCCATTGAATCAATGGTATTTACATATATGTTGATTCACCATTCAACAGTGGATTCAATGGATCCATTCTAGTTGGGACTGCCAATAGAATGCAGGTCATTGCCTGCTTTATATAAAATCAAGGAAAAAGAATGCAATAACAATTATATTGTTTTAGTAGTGCTAGAGTTCTTACTTCTTTCTTGTAGAGCAGTGGCTCTCAACCTCTGGTTGCTCAGATATTTTGGGTTTAGTTCCCAGAATCTGCCATTATTGGCCATGCTGGCAGAGACTTCTGGGAGTTAAATTATAAAACAACTGGGTAATAAAAAATGAGAATTAAATGTCTTTTGAAATCTGGGATACTTGAAGATAAAATCCTGGTTTTGCAGGTGATGGTGCTAAATTGAGCATCTTCTTGTAAATGCATGAAGTACTGCAGTACTTTTGTCCTTTTTTGAGATTTAAAGATTCATTATAAACCACAACATTTTCACAAAAATGGGTACTAGACCCTGACATTCTCAGCGAGCCAAAATTATCTTAGAGGTATGTGTTCAATGCTGAATGCAAATGTTCATTCCTTGACAGAGAGGATCTGCTGTGGTAGAAGTTTCAGATGCTTGTATGAATCTTTACCATGTGTGCATACCACTTCTTTGGGCTGAGGAGTTGGTGTTTTTGCAAGTGTATGTGGATGTATGAAATGCCTGTGAACTAGTCTCAAAGTCACCTTGGTTGGGAGGAGATTAGAGACATGGATGTTGGCTGTGGTGGGTCTATCGGAGTAGTGTGGGGCAAGGGGAGATATGGCGTTAACAGGGTGAGGATGAAACAAAAAGGAAGACGAGAACGATATTTGAAACCTATCCTGCCTTCCACTCACCCTGTTAGCCTGAAAGGACCGAGGGTCATCCCTTACTTTGCTCCTCTGCAATGCCAGGTCAGTGAGGAACAAATCCCATATCATCTATTCATTCATTCATTCATTCATTCATTCAACCTTTATTAGGCATACAAGAATAGGATTTACAATAGAATTTACAATAAATAAATATGTTTACAATATAACTTCAGGATCATTATTATAAAATTTAAGCCATAATCTTGAAGCTTCCAGCAGGAAATTGGCCATTAGCCTGGTAATGTGGATTACGATCTTCCAATAAAAATTCCACTGATAACCCATCCAAACAGATGTTCATTTCCAATAGCCTCCTTAACAGTTTTCCCCTAGGAATTATATACAATGGACACACCAATACAATATGATGGAGAACATCAGGAGCTTGATCACAGTGGCATTTATGTTTCAAAAATGGGGTCTGTAAATATCTACCCCTTGTCACATTTGAGGGGTGCACATTTAACCTTGCTAATAAAAATGCCTTCCTCAACGCCAACAATGAAAGGGTTTGAAAATAATGAGGAATCCTACCGTACTGCAAGGGGGGGATACCGAGCATTACTGGAGAACACACCCTAGGAGGAGCTGGATATGACAGTTGATAATCTCTCTCTGCAAGGCAGACCCTGATAGATTCAAGACACTCCTTTTTGGTTAGCAAAAGGAGAGAATCAAAATTTAAGCCCATGGAAATTACTTTATTTTCATAAAGTTTAGCCCATCTAGCATAATAAATGTCTGATAGTAAGAACCATAAAAGACTAGATCTATTTGGCCTAAAATGTATCTTAAACCAAAACCTATAAGTCATCATCCAGGCTTCGGTTTCAAGGGCATTCAATCCCAGTTCCGCATAGAGAGTCAGATGGTGTACACATGGGGGTACAGATAATAATCTTCTGAAAAAAAAATGTCTGCAAACGTTCAATCTCCTTATTAAAGGCTAGAATCCAGGTAAATATGCTATAAAGTAATTGAGGTCTTAATTTGGCTTTATAAATTTTTAAGGCCGCTAGGATATCCTGGTTGCCTTTTTTATAATAAAAAGATTGTATAGCCGCCAAGGATCTTTTCCCTGTTTGTATTACTTTATCTCTCTGTTTTCTCCACTGCCCATTAAAATGAAAAAGGACACCAAGGTAAACATACTTTTTGACCTGCTCAATTATTTGATTTCCAACCTTCCATGTTCTCGGTACAAATCTCTTAGAAAATACCAATATTTTGGTTTTCTCAAAATTTATCAGTAGATGAAATTTTTCACAATATTCCGAGAACCTTTTAAGGGCTCTTGCCAACCCCACCTGAGATAAAGACAGTAACAGAGTGTCATCGGCATATTGAAGTACAAAAAGTGGACGATTTCCCAGAGAAGGGGGATGAGAATCTACTGTGGTCATAAAGGCAGGTAAATCAGCCATGAATAGATTAAACAGATGAGGAGCTAACACACAACCCTGTCTCACTCCTATACCAGAGTAGATAGGGTCTGTTAAATGGCCTGATTCATAAAATTTCACTCTACATTGATTATTTGTATGAAGTTGGCTTAAAAGAAACAACAACCGAGGATCTATATTAAGTCTACCCAACTTTTCCCATAGTAAAGACCGGTGAATTGAATCAAAAGCGGCTTTCAAATCAATAAAAGCCGCATATAATTTACCTTTGGGTCTTGACAAATATTTATTCACAAGAAATGAAAGCACAGTTATGTGATCCACAGTGGACATATATCTTCTAAAACCTGCTTGCTCCAGACCTAGTAAAGCTTGAACATTCATCCAACTCTGCAATTTCAAACCCAAATAACTGGCATATAGTTTGCCCACTATAGATAACAAACTTATTGGGCGATAGTTACCAGGGTCCTGTCTATCTCCTTTTTTAAAGATTGGAATTATAATGGAATCCTTCCAATCAGCTGGAATATCTCCAGAGTTATTTATAAGAGTAAATAAATTTGCCAATGCTGTTGTCCAATTCTCCGGGCAAAATTTCAAAATTTCTGCTGGGAGGCCATCATAGCCAGGAGATTTACCAGTTTTTAGTTTTAGGATCAACTGATGCACCTCCTCCACTGAAACTGGACTCCATAAATTAGGAGGGTTTTTTATTAATGAATTTTTATCTAATGTTTGGATTCCCATTTTATCGGTAAAATATGAAAACCATGTCTGAGGAAGTATAGTAGGAAGGACCATAGGATTGTCATTGGTCATATATTTCCTAACTGCCACCCAAAAGGTTTTAGCATCGTTGGATTTTAGAGCGTTGTCCAGAGAAGCCCAATTTTGTTGGAAAAATACCTTCCTTTTGCCTTCCACCAGATTCAAATATTCTTTATGGGCCTTATAAAAAGGCCCGAATTTAACCATCGGATTGGCCAAAGCCTGCTGGAACATTTGTCTTAATTTCCTTTTCCATATAAGACAACTCTTATCAAACCAAGTTCTTCTATCTTTTATGTGACTGTGGGGATAGGAGACCTCATTTTGAAGGATGCTCACAATATCCATATATGATGATAAAGTATCGTCTATCCTAGTGCTAGTAGTTAAAACACTAAACCCATTTAAAATCCTTACATCCTTAAAACTATTGCTAATATCATATCATCTATAGATTTGTTTGTCAGGGATGATGGGAGTTGTAGCTCTTCACCTCTGGCTCTAACTCACCACCTTGTTATGCAGCAGAGCTGACCAGCTTTGATCAGTGGTTGATGCTTCTTTCCCAAGCAGCAGAGTTTCAGAGAATAGGCTGAAGACCCTGACAAACTCTCCAAGCCTTCTCACTCTTCTTCCTGAGATGTCTCCAAACTTCTCCAGGATTCTTCTGGCTCTTGTATCTTCCCTCAAGACACCAGACAACTCAGTAGTCTTATATAAAAGATCTACTTTATTCTACTATATACATAAATACTATATGCCCTACAAATCACAATCTCTACACTTCACAATATCTCCAAAACTACTACACACCACAATATGCATGGGCAAACATTGCACTTATAGCCATTGTTAGTCACCACCCACTAGTCAGTTTCCACCCAGTGGGCATGTACATTCATTTTGATTGGTTTACATAGATCATCCCATACTTAAGACCAACCCAAGTATTTCATCATTTTACCTTGACTACTTAATGAATCTCAGGTGTTTGCAATCTATAACAGGTGTTTCCAATATACACTCTATAACTTTGTCCTTGGCTCTCAAGGCTTCCAAATTACATTATCCTTTTCACCTGTGTAGCTTCATGATTGTTCCTGCTTAGTCACTGTGACTATCACATACATATTTTATTTCTATTACTGTATGTCCCATGTTGCATTTTCCTTAATATTGTTGGAGGGGGAGAATGCCAACCCGATGTTATTTAATATGAAGCCGCTTGGTGAGATCATTTGGAGGCATGGAGCGCGGTGTCTTCAGTATGCTGATGACACCCGGATATATCTCTCCATGACCAGATCATTGGTTCAGACTTCAGATGGCGTCTCTCCTCTTAATGACTGTCTTAGAGCGGTAATGGATTGGATGAGGAAAAACAGATTGAAATTGAATCCAGACAAAACGGAGGTACTTACAGTCACAGGCCCGAAACCAGATTTGGGAATACAGCCTCCAGTCCTGGATGGAGTCACACTCTCCTCCAAGGACCATGTTCGCAGTTTGGGGGTACTCCTTGACTCATCGCTCCACATGACTAGTCAGGTGAGTGCGGTGGTCAGGAGTGCCTGTTATCAGCTCATGCTGATATGCCAACTGTGCCCCTACCTGGATAGGAGGGACTTGGAAACTGTGGTACATGCTCTGGTAACCTCACGTCTGGACTACTGCAATGCACTCTACATGGGGCTACCCCTGTGCTTAACCTGGAAACTTCAACTGGTGCAAAACATGGCAGCCATGTTGGTCACTGGAACTTCTAGGAGCACATAACACCTGTGCTTAAATCCCTCCAGTGGCTGCCAATTAGTTTCCGGGCGCGGTACAAGGTGTTGGTTTTGACCTTTAAAGCCCTACATGGCTTGGGTCCTTCTTACCTTAGGGACCGCCTCTTCCTGTATGATCCCCCCTGCGCCTTTCAGTCATCTGGGAGGAACCTGCTCCAGCCGATAAAGACTAGGCTTTCGCAGACCTCCCAGAGGGCTTTCTCCGCCACCGCCCCTAGACTTTGGAATGGCCTGCCAGACGAGATCCATCTTATTACGACACTTGGTGCTTTCAAGAAAGCAGTAAAGACGGATCTCTTCCGACAGGCCTTCCTGGAATAACGTTTCCAGAGGGATGAGTTTTAACTGAGTTTTTTATTCTGTCCCTAATCTTCTTGCCAAATTTTTAGCATTATTGTTGTTGTTTATTTTGTTGTATTTTAATTCTTTCTAAGTTTAATCCGGTTTTAAGGGGGGGAGGGTTGTGGATTGAGGGAATGTTTTTTAACTTTGTCATTTTTTAAATTGTTGTAACCCGCCCCGATTGCCGAGCAGAGGGGTGGGCTATAAATAAACATATTATTATTATTATTATTATTATTATTATTACCTGGCTTGTTTTACAGAAACCTGGCTGGGTGAGGATAGTAGTGTAACCTGGGTTAAGGCTCTCCCAGCCAGGTATACTGTTAAGGAGCAGGTTAGGGAAAGTGGGCAAGGGGGGGGAGTGGCCTTGGTCCATAAAAGTACCATCACTTTGACCAGGAGACCTATCTGGAAAATGAATCACATCGAGTGTATTTACCTGACCTTGAAATCTAGGGACAGCCTGGGGATTCTGTTGGTTTACCGTCCACTCCGATGCTTAACAGACTCCCTGGTCAAGCTGACTCAGCTGGTCTCGGAGCTGGTGTTGGAGTCCCCCAGGCTTCTTGTTCTGGGGGACCTCAACATCCCCTTCGAGTCCAGTTCATTAGATCTAAAAGGTGTAGCTCGGGAGTTCATGGCTTCCATGACAACCATGGGCCTGTCCCAATTAGTTTCATGTCCCACACATTGTGCTGGTAATACACTCGATGTGGTCTTTACTACGGATCAGGAACATCCATGGGCAGAGGTAATCTAAACTTCTGCTCTGTCATGGACAGACCACTTTCTGGTCAAAGTTGGACTGAAGGCTACTACCCATATCCCTCTCGGGGGTGGAGGACCTATTAAAATGGTCCGCCCTCGAAGGCTGATGGAACCCAAAAGGTTCCAGGAAGCCTTAGAGGGTTTTATGGTTGTGAACGACGGCGATTCTGTTGAAACCCTGGTTGATGCCTGGAATAACAATCTTACCAGGGCTATAGACACTATCGCTCCCGAGCGTCCTTTCCATCCCGCTTCTAATAAAAGACCATGGTACACAGAAAATCTTTGTCAAATGAAGCAGGCTGTGAAATGACTAGAGCGCCGCTGGTGGAAGCATCAATGTTTATCTGATAAGACACGTCATAGGAACATGTTGGATTCCTATCGAGTGGCAATAGATGAAGCAAAGAATTATTTCTATGCTGCACGTATTGCATCTGCAAAGTCTCGTCCAGGGTAGTTAAAGAATTAACTCATGTGGCTCCTACCCTGAACTTGTTATTGGAACCAACAAAAGCCTGCTATGATGCTTTTAATGACTTTTTTGCAGATAAAATCTCTCAGATAAGGGCCGATCTAGATGCAGGCATTATAACAGAGCCAATAAGAGAGATGTCCAGGGACTCTGTGGACTGTATTAAACTGGATCGATTTGAGTTTGTAAATAACGATGAAGTGGACAAGCTTCTTGGATATGTAAAGAAGACAACTTGCCCTCTTGACCCTTGCTGATCTTGGCTGACCGCCCAGGGAGGAGATGCGGTGAAATTACTATTACAGCAGATAATTAACGCATCCTTCAGGGAGGGCAAATTTCCATCGAGTCTAAAATTAGCGGTAGTTAAACCACTCCTGAAAAAGCCATCCCTTGATCCCCTAGTAAGAAATAATTACAGACCAGTCTCCCTATTACCATTCTTGGGCAAAGTGATTAAGAGGGCAGTTGCCTTCCAACTCCAGGCAATCTTGGATGAAGGCGATTATTTGGACCCATTTCCAACTGGCTTCAGGGTGTGATATGGGGTTGAGACTGCCATGGTTGCCTTAGTCTATGACCTCCGTTTGAGTATCAACAGGGGAAGTGTGACCCTGTTGGTGTTCTTGGACATCTCAGCGGCATTCGATACCATAGACCATGGTATCCTTCTGGGGCCCCTGAGGGAGTTGGGTATTGGGGGCACTGCTCTTCAGTGGCTCCAGTCCTACCTCTTGGGCATATCCCAGATGGTGAGGCTGGGGGACAGTTGCTCCTCTAAGAGAGAGTCGGTATCTGGCATCCTGCAGGGTGCTATTCTGTCCCCCATGCTGTTTAACATTTACTTGAAGCCGCTGGGCGAGATCATCCAGAGATATGGGGCGCGGGGTTATAAATATGCTGATGATACCCAACTCTACTTCTCGATGTCTCTGACTGCTGTGGTGACTAAGGATGGCATCGCTCCTCTGGATGCTTGCCTTGGGTTGGTAATGGGCTGGATGAGAGAAAACAAACTCAGGTTGAATCCAGAGAAAACGGAGGTGCTTGCGATAGGTACCCCAGGTCCGAGGAGGGAGATTTATCAACCTGTCCTAGAAGGGATCACACTTCCCCTAAGGGACAAAGTACGCAGTTTGGGAGTACTCCTGGACTCATTTCTGCAGTTGTCATCTCAAGTGGATGTGATGGCCAGGTGTGCTTGGAATCAACTTCGGTTGATTCGCCGACTGAGCCCCTACCTGGACCGAAAGGACCTTGAAGTAGTAGTACTTGCCCTGGTAATCTCTCGCTTGGACTTCTGTAATGCGCTCTACATGGGGGCTACCTTCGTACCAAGTTCAGAAGCTTCAATTAGTTCCAAATGCGGCAGCTAGGCTGGTCGCCGGAACTTCTAAGGTGGACCATATTACACCTGTATTAAAAGCTCTTCACTGGCTGCCAATTAGCTTCCAGGTGCAATACAAAGTGTTGGTCATTACCTTTAAAGCCCCATATGGCTTGGGTCCGAGTTGCTTGAAGGAACGCCTCTCCCCACATAATCCGCCCCGCACCCTCAGAACTTCAGGGAAGAATCTATTGGAATATTATAATACTAGACTAAAAACAACTTCCCAGAGATCATTCACGGCTGCAGCTCCCAAGCTATGGAACAGCCTGCCGGAAGAGATCTGTCTTATTACTACATTAGAAGCCTTTAAGAAGACGCTTAAGATGGAGCTCTTCTGGCGGGCCTATCCACCTGATCTCCCTAATGTAATCTAAGGCTAATAGTACCATCTGATTTGGCTTCCTGACGATGAAGAAGATGATGATTAAATTTTTAATTAGATGTATATTGTACTACTCTGGGAGTATTATAATATTGTATTTTATTATATGGATTGTTGGCTTTTATTATTGTCATGGTTTTTACATATTGTATTTTTGCACATTGTTTTATATTTATGTTGTAATCCCACCTCGATTTACAGGGAGAGGCAGGAAAATATAAATAAAAACTATTATTATTATTATTAGTCCTTACAGGATTTAATAATGATGTTCACCTTTTGCCCGCTATTTCTCTTCTGTAGCCATGGAGTAATTTTACACTTCTCTGCTGTGGTATTTTTCTAATTTTGTGACATAAACAAATTGGATAAATCTATCACTGTAATCTGATCCAAGATCAATCTACATTCAGCTTTACTGTTGAGTGATAGAACATTAAGCTGATTTTTACCAGTTTGTTGCTTGCTGGCCTGTTTCATCTTTCACTTCTTTCATTTTTTTTATCTTCTCTGTTTCTCAGGAACTAGGTGGTGAAGATTATAGGATCACAGAATTGCAGAGACTGAAAAGAGTTAAAAAGTTATTTTTTTACCAACCAATTGATGATGCAGGAAATTGGTTGGAAAACAGGTGTGAGGGCTGGGTTAGGCTGTATACCATTGCCTATTCTTCAACTTCAGGATAGTTCCTTGAGTATGTTTCTGCTGCTTATCATGTTTGTTATCAGTAGATTTCATGGGAAGTGACACTTGTGTGAATGTGACCCCTTTAGTATGGATGACCCTATGTTATGTTAGAAATATAAGGAATGCCCTCTTGATAAATAGTGTCATTATCCTTTGTCTAACTTTTGACTAGCTTGTATATATTTCTTGTGAATTCATTTGACATGCTTTAACTAAATTCATTACATATGCAGTAGACTCTTTACATTGCATGGGTCTTGTTAGTACATTCCAGTGATTTTAGTGGGTATACTGTAAGTACAAGAGCTGGTGTGGTATAGTACTTTGAGCATCAGACTACAACTCTGGAGACCAGGGTTTGATTACTTGCTTGGCCATGGAAGCCCATTGGGTGACCTTAGGCAAGTCATACTCTTTCAATCTCAGGAGAAGGCAAAGATAAACCCCTCCCCGAACAGATTTTGCCAAGAAAACTCCAGGATAGGTTTGCTTTAGGGTTGCCATAATCGGAAGTGCCATTAAAGGATGCAGCAACTTTAGGGATGGCTAATGTTGGATTTAGCCCCATTTGTTAAAGGGCCTTAAGTGATCCAATATTTCTGTTGTTGTCTGCCTTTGCATTGATCTCAACCCATGGTGACCCTGCTGATGAGACATCCCCAAGTCCTCTTGTTCCCTACTGCTCTGCCCAGCTCCTGCAAACTCATATTCATGATCTCTTTAATAAAGTCCATGCATCTAGCATGTGGCCTTCCTCTCTTTCTGCTTCCTACTACCTTTCCCAACATTATTGTTTTTTCCAATGATTCATGCCTTCTCATGATGTGCCCAAAGTATGACAGTCTAAGTTTTGTTATCTTGGCCTCCAGGGATATTTCTGGCTTGATCTGCTCTAGGACCCATTTGCTTGTCTTTGTTGGCTCTCCATAAAATCCTTAGCACTCTTTTCCACACCACATCTCAAATGAGTTGATTTTCTTCCTAACTTCTTTCTTAACTGTCCAGCTCTCACATCCGTACATGGTAATAGAGTATACAATGGCTTGTGTGATTCTGATTTTTGTGCTAAGTTGTATGTTTTTGCATTTTAGGATCTTTTCTGTTTCTTTCATAGCCACCCTCCCCATTCTTAATCTTTTTCTGATTTCCTGGCTGCACTTCTAGTTCCAATCAATGTTTGATCCCAGATATGAGAACTCCTTTACTACTTCTATTTCCTCATTGTCTAGTTTGAATGTGTGTAAGTTCTCTGTAGTCATTATTTTTGTTTTCTTTATGTTCAATAGGAAGCCTGCCTTTGCACTTTTTTCTTTGATCCTTAGTAGTTGTTCTAGGTCTGTGAGATTCTCTGCTAGTATTATGGTGTCATCAGGATATCTCAGATTGTTGATATTTCTTCCTCCTGTTTTCACTTCTCCCTCTTCTGTGTCCAAGATTTCCTCACAATATGTTCTGCATATAAGTTGAATAGGTAGGGTGATAGGATGCAGCCCTGCCTTACGCCTTTGCCAATTGGGAACCATTCTGTTTCTCCGTGTTTTGTCCTGACAGTAGCCTCTTGTCCAGAGTATAGATTCCTCATCAGGAATGTCAGATGTGTTGGCACTCCCATGTCTTTAAGGGCATTCCATAGCCTTTGATGATCTATGCAGTCAAAGGCATAGTCATAAGGCATAAAGCACATGTATAATATAAACTTCAGTAAAATTCAACACAAAAATACCTAAGATATTACAAACTAGTTTACAGATCATATTCTAACATAATATTAAATAGTGTTCTCACTCTAATCAGCACTTTTAAAGAGGAACTTGTGTGGAAGTAATTACAAAGCCAAAAGCAACTCCTTATAGTTTTTTTTTAAACAACAACAATGGATTGCATTACTCTTTCTGCCTATTCTCTTTTAATTCATTTTGTGAGAAAGAATATCTCACAAAGTGAGAAAATGTACTCATATTTTTAAAGACACTAAAAATGTCCTGAAAGCATTTTGGACCCTTAGGTAATGGGAAAAGGTAACAAATAAACATTACACACTACATTAAAAATAGAAATAACATTGTTAGTCATGTTATTTGTAAAAGAAGCACCATTATGTCCATTTAACCCATGTAAAACATTGCAGGCAATATTGCTATTTGTCATTACTTTCAAGCCCTGATTCTAATTTACTCCAATTTTTTTTTTATAAAAAACAAAAGTTTACTTCTTAGGACTACATACAGTGCAAAAAGCATTATTACATTCAATGTCATCTAAAAAGAAGAAGAACTAGCTGCTGTGGGGCCCACAAGTAGAAATGGGATGACCAAAAAATGGGTGGAGCCTACCAACCCTACAATAATCCTGTTGAAAATAAAAATTGTCCTCTTCTATGTGAAAGAAGGATGAAGGGAGCAAGAACTACCAGAATAGAACTCCAGAAGATATAGTGCCATTCTGTTGGAACTGTGGTTCAAGATCCATGATTCTGATATGTTATTCAAAGCAAAGCATGTGCCTTGTGGAAAATCAGGATATTGGTAGAAAAAGGTACTTCTTTAGGCAAGCAATAAAAAAATGAAGTAGTTTTCATGGGAGACCTCTGTTATATAGTCAGCCCCCTGTATTCAGGGATTCCTTATCCATGGATTTAACCATCCACAGCTTGAAAATATTTTAAAAATTATATAAATTCCAAAAAGCAATCCTTGATTTTGCCATTTTGTATAAGGGCACCATATTACTATATTGTTGTATTTAATGGGAATTGAGCATCTACAGATTTTGGTATCCACGGGGGGTGCTAGAAATAAACCCCAGCGGATACCAAGGGCCCACTTTATTTTGTCTAGAACAGATTTAGGAATCAGGCAGATACCCAGAAGCCCTTGCCAGCATAGCTAATGGTAGGAATAGTGGTGGTTACCATACAACAATATCTGGAAGGCTGCAAGATTTCTGCCCCTTCTGTAGAATGACTGTAAAATGATGCATTTTGTTTGGGGGGGAAAAGAGTTCACATTTCCAGAAAGAAATTCCAGCAGGATTTTCCAAATGTGAAGAACAAAACCAAGCCTTTTAATTTATCTCTTTTGAGATCTATTCTTCTCCTGTGAGGCTTATTGCTGACAGCAGCTGCATAGAAAAATCTGGGCATTGGCTCAAAACACAGAAAACCAGAAGCAAGTCTTGTAATTTTAGCAATCAGCACAATGTGGGATTATAGGTTTTAGACTGTGATTTCAATTTCTTAGTAACTGCTATGTGTGTGTAACTATCAGGTAGGCACACAGTCATTCTTATGCAAATAAAGGCCATGTGTGATCCAGAGCAATTTTGATGTTAAATTAATTATCCCAAGCAACATTAGCTACTTGTGGTATGTGGCACAACAGGTGTCCAAAGATGGGGTGTGGAGAGGGATGTAGACCTTTCTGAAATGTAAGAACAAATTGATCAGTTAGTGGTGGGATGTTGAAGAACAGGAGGCTTTAAGTAAATACATTGGAAGATGTTTACATTTTTTATTACAATTTGATATTTGTAGTAGGCAAGAAAATTAAATCACATTTTAAAAGTCAAGGAGTGGGAGAAATTAGAGGTATTTAATTTGGTAATATAATGTGTGTTGTAACATATTGCCATTTCTAATATTTAAATTTGGGAGCTGAAGATTTGTAATCATATAGACAGGATCCCATTGCCACTGGTACCTGAGGCCCATAATGTTTTTGGGGCCATGTATTTCCTCTGGGGTTTTGTCAGAACCTCAAAGGAGTTATCTAAGATGCTTAACTTATCTGGAAGACAGTCAGAACTCTTTTAAAACCCAGTGTAAATCCTGGAGCAGATTCACCACTCCAATGAAACTGGAGACACCACCAGTCTTGATTTCTTGTAAATAAGAAGGAAAAGAGAATTTATGGTGACCAGGGGAGGGGACACAGAGGAAAAAGAGGTCATGACAATGAAGAAATTGATGCATTTGACTTTGATAATAGGGGTGAAAGAGTGGAATATTTATTCTTTGGGTGGCAGAATTTCAAAAGGGCTGAGAGCTCTGGGGCTGGCATCGCTGGTCACCTCACTTGCAGGGTGACCAGATGTCTTGACGACAGAGGAGAAGTCACTGCAAAATGTAGGGCATTCAATTTTTATTTATAGCAATTTTTATAAACAGTAAAACAGAGCATTTAAGTTACCATTGACAATTGTTCTGTCACATGAATATACATATCTCTTTATTTTTATTCCTTGCTATCTTGATCCTTCCACCATAATTTTAATTCATGATAATATTAACTTATGTCAATGTTATTTGTCATCCTATTAAAAGTAATCTTTACCATCTCAAATAATACAAAGTGGTTTTGCTTCTGTCTGCAGAATTTCTTCAACCATTATCAATTATCAATCATTATCAATTAACCTAAGCAGTTAATATCATTATCTTTTTTAAAAAGTTATAAACTAAAAATGGTAAACTGTTAATGAGTCTGTTGATATATAAGAAATTCCTTCTGAAACTGATGTCTAACCTCTATTCTGTCGTTGCCCATATCATTGATAGGCACTATATGATTATATCTTTCCACCTCTTTTTCCAGTACTTAACAACAGGTAGCCACCATATCAAGAGAATTGTTGTTTACACTACATGTAACTTTGTCCGGTTCAAGCATATCTGTTAATTCTATTGACCACTCTTCGACTGTTGGTATTTAGGGTATTCAAGAAAAATGTAGGACATTACCAAATAAAAAAAACCCAACAATAACAAAAACAACCAAAACAAACCAAAAAACCCAAAAAACCGTCCACTATTATAAATGTAAATTGCTTCTTAATGGAGGGCATTTTGAAATTCCTCCTAGACAGAAGATTGAAATGTAGGATATGTCCATCCTGGTTTCTCCAAGGGATAAGAAGTATTTGTGGTATTTATGCCCATCCTGGTTTCATTTTTTTTTAGCTGCCCTTCAGTTGACCCTGACTCATGGTGACCTTGTGGTTGAGATATCTCCAAGTCCCCTGTTCTCCACTGCTTTGCTCATGTCCTGCAAATTCATGCCTGTGACCTCTCTGATGGATAAGCTTATTGCACAGCACTTAAAGAACGGAAACGGAATGGAATGTAAGGGAATGGAATGGAGCAAAAACACATTTTACTGCATGAGAGAATGCCACCGATGCCGCTGGGAGTCCCCAAGGCATTCCCCAGCCATTCCTGGCAGCTGATTTTTGAAGGATGGTTCAAAATCGTTCTTCAAAATCGGCTGCCAGGAATGGCTGGGGAACACCTTGGGGACTCCCGGCGGCATCGATGGTGTTTCCCATGCAGTAAAATGCATTTTTGCTCCATTCTGTTCCCTTCTGTCCCATTCCGTTCCCATGCTTGTAAGTGCCATGTGATAAGTTTATGAGTCTGTTCATCTAGCATGCAATCTTCTTTTCTTTCTTCTGCTCTCTGCCTTTCCTACCATTATTGTCTACTCATTAGACAAAGTATGACAGCCTCAATTTCCAGGGAGAGTTCAGGCTTCATCTGTTCAAGGACTCATTTCTTTGTCTTTTTGGCTGTCCATGGTATCCTCAGCACTCTTTTCTAGCACCACATCTCAAATGAGTTGATTTTCTTCTTATTCGCTTTCTTCACTGTCCTACTCTCATATCCATACATGGTGATAGGAAATACAATGTGCTCAGTTGTATATCTTTACTCCTTAGGATCTTTTTAGTGCTCAGTTGTATATTTTTACTCCTTAGGATCTTTTTTAGCTCTTCCATACCTGCCCTCCCCATTCCTAGCCATATTCTGAATTCTTGGCTACAGGCTCCATTCTGAACAATGTTTGATCCAAGGTACAGGAACTCTTTTACTATTTTGATTGCCTCATTATCTAGGTTGAATTTATGTAGCTCCTTCATGGTCATTATTTTTGTTTTCGTTATGTTCAGCAGTAAGTCTGTTTTTGCACTTTCTTTGTTAACCTTCCTTAGTAGCTGTTGATGTTTATTCTAGAAAACAAGTCTATGATGTTTTCTGCTAGTAGTTTTCTTCCTCACATAGACTGTTTTGAGGTCCTTTGATATTTTGGGCAGTATACAATACATTTACAGTAATACTTAAAATATATTATTAACCATTTCAGGGCATGAAATCAGAAAAAACCCAAACATATGAAAAATACCATCTAGTCTTTAGCATCCTAACAAAGTTCTAAAATACAAATAGAGCTCAAAAATTGTGAAGAAGCCTTTTATGTTCTTTGTTGGAGATGATTGCTGAAATTTTTTGTTCTTACATGTGAAAGTGAAATAAGCAAATATTCCCTTATTGAAAAAGAAGCAGCCAGCAAGCCACTTGTATGCATGCATGAAGCTGCAGAACCAAATGTTATTCTTTCAGTCTCAAATAGCACATCAGCTTCTGCATCAAGGGTGTATCCACAGTGGAGAAATAAAAGTTTATCTGTAAAAAGTTTAACAGTTTAACTGCCACGCTAACTGCCATGACTCTATCCTACAGAATCTTGGGATTTGTAATTTGATGAAGCACCAGACCTCTCTGGCAGACCAGGTTAAATATTTCACCAAACCACAAATCCCAGAATTCCACAGGATGGAACCATAACAATTAAAGTGGTGTCAAATTGCCTTTCTTGCTGCAAGATCAATTTCCTCTTGGAAATTCCAGCATAGATTCTTTCTGCTTTTTCCTCTTCTGCCTCTGTCTTATGTTGGAACATAAGCATGATTTATATTTATATTGATAGGTTTCCCCATAAATCTTATTGATATTATTTGGTTAGACTTTGCATTACATCTCCTGACAATTTTTGCTACATGTCTCCACACTATTTATGCCACATTTTCTTCTTAAATTGTCATTTATAAATGTATAAGATTTATGGGGAAACCTATTAATATAAACCTATTAATGGGGAAACCTATCATTTCCAAAGTAAAACACTTTATAATTATGTGATTGAAAATGTCCTGTTCACCCCAAATGTTGCAATGTTGATACATTCCATTTTTTGTGTTACAAATTTGTAGCTTCCCCTGACTCATGCTTCCTACATTCCATGTTCCTATTATATGTATTGTACAGCTTCAGTCTCAGCTTTCACATCTGAGCATGTCAGCAACTGAATGTCCTTTAGACTTCAATCTAGTTGCATCATTAGACACAGCAATATCCATACTCATCTGGCTAACTGACTTCCAACCTGGAGGTCCCATTTTCCAGCACTTCCTTGTTTCATTGAAGGGTTTTCAAGGTAAAAGAAATGTGCTAAGTCTTTTAAAAATGACATGTGCAAGGTAAAAGTCATATTCTATTTGAGAAACAGAAATGCCATGGCTACTTGCATGATTCCCTAGGTTCATTGCTTCTATTTTGACTAAAGCTAGATACTCAACTGATACACTCAGCATTATAGATGCAATTGATCTCTTGATGGTAGGTGACTAATTGATCTTAGCGTATGTTGTAGTAAGTCTTTTCTGGATGGAGTTATATTTCCCTCAAAGGGAGATTTACATCTGTTTCTTAGGTAATGCTGGACCCAAACTTACTGTCTGCCTTTCAAGTGATGTGCATTGTCATCAACTTCAATTGGTATACCAATTATCCTTTCCTGGGAAATATGAATTTAGCCATTGTGATACATACACACTGGTGATCTCTAGATGAAATCTGTAATCTACTGTTGTTTAGATTATTGACACAAAATCAAGGATAAAGCCCATTGAAACAAAAGATAAACTATATTTTTGTCAGTTTTTTTCTTTTGAGTGGACTGATTGATTGTGAATGTACACATAGTTCTAATACCTGTAAAACTGTAAATTAATAATAATAGTAATAATAATAATAATAATAAAATTTAATTAGTGATGTATTGATAATCAATTCAACAGTGCTAAGTTTGCATGACAGTCTGATTCAGCAGTATTAAAAAGAAAGTGAACAGAATATAACAGTAGGTTATTGTGGGTTTCCAAATTGCTATTTGTGATTTAAAAAATAATTCATTTGAGAATGCCAACAAGTGAATGATGTGCTCTTACTTACTTCTTCTGTCTTTTTTATTGTTTCAGGTTGGGTTTCCCTATGATGATCATGACCTGTATCATTGGAATGTGCTATCTCCTTGTTGCTCATGTCGTCCTGGGTTGGACCTAAGAAAGGGTTTATTGACACTGAAGCCCAAAATACACTTTCTGTCCCTTTCAGTCTCTATTATGTATTTAAAATGCTGTATAAAAACAATAAGCAATTTTGGGGAAAAGAAATCCTTCAGACTATCACTCCATGTCATCAGATGCATGGAGTGTCATCAGATGCATGGAGCAATACTTTCTGTCCCTTTCAGTCTCTATTATGTATTTAAAATGCTGTATAAAAACAATAAGCAATTTTGGGGAAAAGAAATCCTTCAGACTGTCACTTCATGTCATCAGATGCATGGAGTGAAGTGCCTAGGATCAGACTTTTATAGCTATGAATGAGCAGGTTGTATGTATATATAGCAGTAGAAATATAAAACTTGTAGATATGGTCATGTGATTAGTTCAATTTTAATTATGGTTGTTGGGGGACAAAGACAGGAGGAAGGATATTGCCTAAAGCCAAGGTGAGTAGATCACTACATGAATGTTGGAGGGAATTATTGGAATGTAGTGTGATGCTGGCTGAGCCTGTCATTGTCCCCCAATGACCATAGTTAAAACTGAACTTGTCACCTCATCACCATACCTACAAGATTTGCACTTCGCTATTAACACATACAACCTGCTTATTCATAGTTATAATGGTCCATTCCTAGGCACTTCACTCCACACATCTGATAAAGTAGACTTAAGTCTATGAAAGCTTATGCTACCAACTTCTTTATCTCAGTTAGTCTCAAAGGTGCTACAAGATCCCTTTACATGCTGATGCAAACTAAAATAGCTATGTCTTTGAATACTATCAATCCAGTTTGTCTCCCTGTTTATAAGCATGGGAATTCTTCTCTGCCTATGGCCAAGATCCTGTTCAACTATATACCACAAAGGTATGCTTGCATGGTTGTGCTGGGATTGTGCTGAATAGCACCATTGTAAAAAAACCTTGGTAGGCCTAGTATTCAATTGCTTGTCTACACTAGGAACTGCCCTTGTGAAACATTCTAAACAGCACAACCACTTGTGCAGTGGTATTTTGCAACCACAAGCCACCAGGACAGGACTCTGGTCTCTGAGTGATGTTCCTGTTCATTTCAGCAGAGAAAATTCATTTTATGTATTATCTTTATTTACTGAAATAACCAGGGATCACTGTGAATGCAGTTTAATGACTGGCAGCTAAGTCACTGGGACACATGGTCCAAAGAATCACACAGTGCAAATGTTTGATGGATTATACTATTTTAGATTACAGGAAGAGAAATTATAATTTGAGTGCTATACAATTTGTATGGGTTTGCAGGATTTAAGCAGAGCAGTGGAAGACAGGAGGTCTTGGAGATGTCTCATTAATAGGGTCACAATGGGTCAAAATCGACTCAAGGGTAGTTAACAACAACAACAACAAAACAATTTAGAAACCAGTTTATTAAAGCAAAGAATAGATTAGAATCCACTCCTTTCAAGTATTACATTTTGTGTATGCTGCAGTCTAAACTGGTACAGCTAAGCAAAAGCTGTGTCATGTGATTATTTGGATAATGTGCCACAGCTTCTGTCTATGTACATGTGTTCTTTCATCAGTCTACATAACTGAATATTGTGATTAAGCTTTCCAAGTGCTAAGATATTACGTTAGGATCAAACCAAATTTTTCCAGGTGTATTTTTTGGTTTAAAACTATTGATTTTGTTGAGAATCGCCTTTCCTGTAGGCCATTTGCTTTACCCTTCCTTTGTTAATGGGTCAGTGGACTTTCATTAATTCTTTCATCCTTCCTTCCATGAAATCCCTGACAATCAGAATTCACATGCTGATGACATCACATTACTAAGTAAGTCAGGTTTGGAAGTCATATTGGGGTAATACCAATATGTCAACTAAAAAGGCACAAAAATATCAGTTTTTGTGTGACTTTTTGATTGGCCTGGGAAATATGCCATAATATGGACTTGGCAATTTGATTTTTCTTTTGGCAGCACAGGTATTGGCTATTTGTAGAGATCATCAACAAAAAATGAAGCCCATTAAAACTGAGGGCAGTGTTTCCTGTTGAGATCCAGTGTGCAATCAGATATTACTCTAACCAAACAAATACTTTTGCAATACCTTCGTGAAATGAGCTCCTCAAAGGGGTAGAGTTCTTTTAATTCTGGCAACGATTTTTGTTTAAAAAAGGTGGCCACTTTGGTGAGACTATTGTGAGTATTTAAATACATACTAACTGAGACATAAATATAACAAGGGGTTATATTCTCCCCCCTGAAATCATGTATTGCTATGATTTCATAAACATGACATCACAGGTGACAAACCTATATTCTTTTAGAGATATTTGGTGGTTTCTCACTCTGGCTTCCTTTGTTTTTCTCAATATATTTAGCTATTTATATTAAAACACTTGATATTCAGCCTCTGCTTGCAATAGCAAGTAGGTAAATAGTCAAGCTGTGACTAATGAATGATACATCATTGTCTGTTTGTAAAACAAACCTGTTCAAAGGAGGATTTGAAATGGAAACAATTATTCCTTTTAATCTGGCTCATAGGTTTCTACAAATAAATATTTTCATGGGAAATGCAAATGATTATTCTACACTTAGATAGGTTTAGATAAATAAAATGAGAGATGTTTTGGATAATTGGTCTTACAGATAAATATCAGAGCTATTTACTTAACTCAACATGGAGGATACAGTGATTTCAATACTTTTGTCCATTGAGGACACAAACATGCACATGTACATGCACACACACTTGTCTGTGCTATTATTAATCAGAGTAGATGAAGAATGAGACAAGATAAGATAATTTTTCATTATATCCGTGCATTCATATGGGAAATGTGGTTGCAAATATAACACTGGTGTGAGGGTGTGTGTGTATGTGGGGAGGGGGAAAGACAACTATAGAGAGAGCAAGTGCAGCTGACAAAACAGCTGTGTTCTTGTAAGTACTTCCAGGGATTTAGGACGTATTGACATTTCTTTTCCCATGATGCAAGAAGTCAATTGGTGCTTCACTAGTCCCAGATGCCCACAGAATAACCTATCGTTGCCTTAAAATGCAGTTTGCCTCTTTAGCAGCAACAACTTCTGCAAAAGCAAGACAGTACTTCATTCTCATGTGCCAGCACATTGCTCTTCTTTAGTCTCTGTTCAGAGAATCTTCATAACTATCTGGTAGGAGGAAGTATGCAGCCATTCTATCACTTGCACCAGAATCAGCAACCCTAGTTTCAGCTAATGAAAATTCTACTGTTATCCCATTTGTTTATTAAACCAGTTAATAATAGAGATACTACCTCTGGAAATAACTTAAAATACACCTGTCTACTGGTATCTTTAATGTTGTGCCAAGTATTTAGTAGCTGTTAGAGCAGGTCAAGGAATGTACTAGGGATTGAGTTCAGATTTAGTCATATATTGACCCATGCAAATTTGAGGGACATAGGCATGATTTCAACATTGATATCATAACTAAAAATTATAAAGAATGGTACAATCTGCATTAAGCCCTTATGTTTTGGTTTCATATAGTTGTTGGTTTTATTCCCCAAATTCTTAGATTGACTGTAAACACAAATAATCTTTGTAACCTATTTGACAAAAATATTTTATTGGAAGTAACAACATTCAGCATTTAAAAATGTGGAATATTATTTTATTTTTAGGTAATTAAAGATTGACAAAATAAATATACAGTAGCTAGTGGAGATGAAATCTGTTTTACTTTACATTGCCCTCCTTCAGGTACTGGGCAATACATACCTATAGGCAGCATGTGCATGCCATTCCTCTTCTTGTAGGCCCAGGACTCCTGCAAACATAATTATTTTTATTCAAATCAAAGAGAGTTGCATTCCAAGAAGCCTTTGTATTTTATTTTTTTATTTGTATTTTTTTGGTGGTTCCCCTCCCCAGAACTGACCGTGAACTTTTAGTCACTTGAAAGCACACCCACATAGTGGGTGTGCAATCTGTAGTTGGAACCCTCTCCCACTACACAATTATAGTGTTATGATTCTACTTGAACTGCAGTTTAAAGGGAGAGGTATTTAAAAATTCTCAGCCAGAGAGCTCCTCTAGTCCTCACCAAAGTACAGGTTTCCATAGGCTATCGCCATGACAGTTAAAGTGGAATCATAGTGCAATAGGCCAGAATTTTTGGAAAAGTGTAGTTACAAATGTGTAATCTAGAGTCACTCATTCATGACTGGTTCATATGCATGATCCTTATATATTCACTGCTTTAGGAAATACATATGGGCCATGAAAGTCCCTCAATGCATACTTAGCAGGCAGCAGTTGCTGTGAACTACAGGGATCTGTTCCCTTGTCGATTGAGAAGCAGATGACTGACATTTCCAAAAACCCCTCCCATGAGCAATCTCTGGTGTGAAGGTGAATTGAGATAGGGACCCTGCTTCTACATGTCACAACAAAGGTCACACTCATGGGAAGGGATAGGAACGTTATATTGACATGATAGATTGACATGGGGAAAACCCCTGTTTCTTATAGCAGCCGCTGTCTAGAAAATGGAGATTGAGGAGGGATTTGGCTGGGAGATACTTTTACCTTTTGGGCTGAGGGACACTACTTAGCCACATAACTTTGGTGGTTGCGTAGCCAAGTAGTTGATAGAGAATTTTGGCCATAATCTTTGGTAGAGAGCACAGAGGTCTGGTAACACCCATGGAAGGGATGGGGAGAAGAGACAAAGGGCCTTTGCAGACTGCTAGAAATAGTGCAAATTGAGTCCACTTTAATTGCCTTGGCTCAGTGCTAGGGAATCATGGGAATTGTATTTTTTTCTGAGACATTGAGCCTTCTCTGTCAGAGAGCTCTGGTGCCATAATAAACTATAGTTCCCATGATTCCCTAGCACTGAGTCAGGGCAGTTAAAGTGGACTCAATTTGCACTATTTCTGGCAGTCTGCAAAGGCCCAAAGTCTCAGGGTGTTAAAAAAGATGATTTTATCCCTAGCCATTTTGGCCTAGTAATATTTAGTGGCTTTCTTCAGGGGCTGTTTAAAGATAAAAGAAAGAAAAGAGACAATACATAAACAATAGAAATCATAACAGGAGACAAGTTATTTGATATTTACCATATCAATTTTGTGTACGTATATCTTGTATCAAGATGCACATAAAATGTCTCAGTTTAAAAATGTCAATTAAGAATTGCTGTGATAATGATGTCCTTGGTACACCTTGGACAAAAAATACAGTATAACAGTATAATGCTGTGCCTCCTACTTTTCAAACTATCAGTTGCTAGGCATAAACTCTGGAAACACTCTGGAATCACTGCAGGTAGTTTTAAAGTTGCAATGTAAGTAATATTTTGTATTTCTATACGTTTATTTGGGTTTATAGGTGTTCTTAAAATTGAGATCAAATAAAATTGACATTTATGTATTGTCCCTTTCCTCTCTTTTATCTTTTAAAAGCCCCGGAAGAAGGCCATTAAATATTACTAGGACAAAATGCATTGGGCTAATTGCAAGAATAAAATCATATTTTTCAACAACTTGAGACTCTTCTCTACATCCTCCTCCAAATAATCTTTGGTAGGCTACAACTGACACCTGGTTACATCATATTTGCCCACCTCTACCTTCCTTTCTGTCTATGAAAATCAGATCAGCAGTATATGGGAAAAGATGATGTTTCTCATGTTACTGTCTTAGCAGCAGTTAAAGAAGCAAAATCAAAACAGGTAATCTTCCTTATTGAGGGCTTAATAATCTAATAAATGTTATCCTGACTAGCTCAAAAGGCCAGATGTACCAAGTTAAGGTTGTTTATCACCATGACCTATGTATTTTTTTCATACCAATATAATTTTCCAAAAAATTGCACAGAGATTCTCTCCCCCATGTGACTTCCCGTATAGCTATCATTAAAATGTCACCATACATTAAAAGTCTTATAAAAATACAATTTGTGTGTATGCTTTCTTATTGTCTTTCTACTATACCAATCATACTAGTGTTTTGTTTTGTTTTTGTTTGGGTGTGAAAAGAGAGAGAGAGAGAGAAATATGTTGATCAGAATATTAAGTTTCCCATTCAAATACATGTAACTGTATAAATATAATTTTTAAAAGCAAGCATGATGCTCATTGAAAGTATGGTTAAACTCTTTTGCATTACCTTATTATATTCTACTGTGTTAAATGTGGAGAAAATAAACTTTTCATAAGATGTGAACCCAGAGTTTCTTAGAATTTTTGCTCTGTCAGAAACAACTTTGCCCCTTCTGAATTTTAAACTTTTGTATTTAGCTGTTAAACGAATGCTAAACTTTGTTGTGATGACAAGACACTTATTGTCCCATGCCCAATTAATTGATATTTAATAGACTGCAAATTTTATCAGTTAATATCTTTTATTATTTGCTATGGGAATGGTTTAGCAATAGCTACATGTAAAACCTTCAAAGTCATTGCAGCCAGTTTGTTGTGGCTATGCATGGAATACATTTAAACCTGCAATCTTAACATTATGGAAAACATCAACACAAACATCCAGAAGCTAAGGATACATTTAAAATAACATGTATGTATTTTTACAAGTAGATTATTATCAGTAGCTATGATGGATACATAGCTGCTCAAGATCTAGTAGTAGTATGCCTCTTTATATCACTCATTGGGGGAACACAAAAAACAGAGGTTGCAGTTTCACTCATGGCCTTGTGATGGGATTCTATAGGGAATTGGTTTGAATAGAATATTCAACAAGATTGGTATGAAGGGCCCATTAACACATTATAGCACTGTATTCCATTTTTACTTCATGGCAACATACTATAGAATCCTAAAGTATGAAGTTTAGGAAGAGACATTTAGAATGCTCAGCCTGAATGTTCAAGTGCCTCAATAAACTATAAACCTTAGGATTATAGGAAATTGCCATGGCAGTTGAAATTAGTGCTATAATGGTGTACTGTAAAGAGCCCTTGGTTGTCTTATCTTCTATTTTATGTAGCTCATAAATATTTGGAGCAATTCAGAAAGAGTACATTTCCACATGGATACAAATGCACGCATGTTCTCCAGTTCTGTTAGGTTCACCACATAAAATATAGTGTGTCACTGATACTGTGGGCAAGATCATGTTCAGCACTGGAAGAGTGTAAAGGTCTGCTAGCATATTCTACCCACAGCTCAGCATAGTTTCATAGTGCTAGGATGCCTTTCAGCATATAATTGGAACATGATTGATGTAATTCTAACATTATGAAAGTGATGATGAAACAGGTATGGTTACTGCACTCCTATATCCTGAGGAAGATTGAAACTTTTTTACCCTATATTTGTTGGTCTGAATCTACTTGGATTTTCTGGGAGTTGCCATGTTGATCACTTAGGCTCCCAAGGTTGCAAAGCCCAGTCCTATCCAGTAGTCAAATCAACATCTTTATTGCTCTTAAATATCTTTAAGCCTTGGTATATCAAGAAAGTAAGAAGAGGACAAATTGGAGTTTTATACTAATGTTAATTCTGATAACACAGATAGCACAGATTCTTAGTGGCACAACTGACATAGACCTTGAATTTGTCTAGGCAGATTCTTATAACAAATGTACACTTTTCTTAGAATTATATAACAAAGTACTGTGTTCCCCCGAGAATAAGACACTGTCTTATATTTATTTTTCCTTAGGAAGACACAGTATGGCCTATTTTCAGGGGACGTCTTATTTGTCTTGACTCATCCCTGATGCTGTGCACCCGTCCGCAGAGTGTGCAGCATCAGGGCGCTCTCTTGGTGCAGTGTGCATACACGCTGTGGCAAAAGGGCACAAAAGAGCCATGGCAGCAGCTCAAAGGCCATCTCTTTGCTGCCCCCGAAAGAGTGGCTCAAAGGGCTGTTCCTTTCAGGGGAAGCAAAGACAAGGATTGTGGCCGCAACTGTATGAGCCACAACCACAGCTCTTTTCTGGGTTGCCCCTGGGAGCGGTGGATCCACCACTCCCAGGGGCAGCCCAGAAAAGAGCTGCAGCTGTAACCCAAAGGCCGGCTTTTTGCTTCCCCTAAAAGGAGCAGCCCTTTGAGCCACTCTTTTGGGTGTGGCAAAAAGCAGGATTGGGGCCATAACCCTTTGAGCTGCGGCAGCAGCTCTTTTCTGGGCTGCCACTGGGAGCGGCGGATCCACCACTCCCAGGGGCAGCCCAGAAAAGAGCCGCGGCTGCGGCTCACTAGTTCTTTGCCACCCCCTAAAGGAGTGGCCCTTTGAGCCACTCTTTTTGGGGTGGCAAAGAGGAGGATTGGGGCTGCGGCCCTTTGATCCCTGATCCGCTGATCCCAGGGTGACCCAGAAAAGCTGCCCCATCTGCATCGGCCCTATGTCTTATTTCGGGGGTATGGCTTATATTGCGCAAATGCCTACAAATCCTGCTACGGCTTATTTTATTTTCGGGGAAACATGGTATTACACTCCCTCTCCTAATGTGTCTGCTCAACCTTATTCCTACACTAACATTCCATTGGGATTAGATAACAAGATTCATCAAGAAAGGAATATCTTACCACGTATCGGAGTGCACGTTACCAGCGATTGCTTGACAGCAGAAGCAGAAGTGGACTAGTTTGTAGAGAGCTTCTGTGTTATATTCTCTCTGGCTCACCTTTAACCAACCAACTAAAAGATCTCACTCCCTCCCCATTATTTCATCCAATCAAAATAAAGACCTTATCTATAACCCTGCTTGCACTGTGGTAGGAGTCATTACCATCATGTCATCTAGTGTACCCATAGAGGTTTATCTTCATTCACAAATCTACTGATGTCTTCTCTTCTTGAGTACAAGTGTGCAGGTGTTTTTGCCGATTTAGTGCAGCTCGGGGATGGGTGGTGGCTGGCCGGTGGCATTGGCAGCATTTTTGTGTGGAATAACACCCATTTCCACCTATTCAAGCCCGATTCCAACCCATGCACTGATCAGACTGAAAAGCATGTGTGATGATCTCCTTAGTCTCTTTACATCTCTTGCTTGTCCAAAACTCAAGGAACTTGATAACCCATACTGGTCAAGCTATTTTGGAACCGGCGGTAGAAAATCTTCCAAATGCCTTCCCCTGTCCTAAGATTGCAAACCAACCAAGCAATCAGTCAATCAATCAAGCATGCACCTTTTTCTCAGAATAGGACTTGAGGTGGCTCACAAAAAGACTCAGCTAAAAAAACCAATAAATATTTAAACACAAATAAAAAAACCTATATTAAAATGATAGATTATAAAAAGTAGTAAATGAAAGGGATGCAAAAGTGAAAACAAAAAACAAGAACAAAGTACATCTCCTGGCAAGCAATTACAAATTAAGAACTTGCTTGAAGGAAAAGGTTTTTGTCTGTTGGCAAAATGAGAGTAGGAAAGGGGCCAGCCTAGCTTTCTGTGGAGGGGAATTTTATGTTGGTGTGTTTTCAACCCGAAGTCTAGACACTGAAGCTTGTGCACCAAGAACACACATCACAGAAAGCTCTGCTGTACAGTTCACTGCAGGCTGGAGAACTCCTTCTCCCACACACAGAAGCTGCAGACAACACACTGAGTACTCTCAAGGAGGCTTTTAATCTCCAGTCCAATATTTACAATATCTCACACTGACTGACAAAATGCTCTGCTCACTATATACATCAACACCCCCACACAGGGTATTGGAGCTCCACCCTTATATACACATTCATTGCTGGAGCTTCTCTAGTCCAATCCCTTACTGGTCTGCAACACAGTCTCCTGTTCCCCATGTGGCATGACTTTGCAGTATGAAGCCCGGTGATGCCATGTCCTCCCTGTGCATCATCATCTTCCTGTGACACAGCACCCTTCTGACTGCTTGCTCATCATGGCTGCCACATGACCAAAAGTGACCTTTTGCCTTTGTCCCATATTGCTTTATCTAAGACATTTTCCTCCGGATGCATTCATCCTGTCATTTTAGAAGGTGAGATCAGCTTTTTTTCCAAGGTCCTCTACAAACAATTCTGTGATGGTGGCAGGACTGAGTCATAATGAGATAATTAAAACCTTTTAAGAAGGAGACTCCACCACACTCCAAGGCAGCATATTTAGCTCTGTTTAGGTGGAATCCCTTTTCTTGTAGCTTTAATCCATTTCTCTGTGCCCTGGTCTCTGGAGCAGCAGAAAACAAGCTTTCCCTTTATTCCATATGATACCCTTTCAAATATTTTAACATGGCTATCATGTCACTTCTTAACCTTCTTAACCTTAACCTTAACATGCCCAAGGTGCTCCTCATGGGGCATGGTTTCCAGACCTTTACTCATTTTCATCGCCCTCCTCTGGAGACATTCCAGCTTGTCATTATCTTTCTTGAATTTGGATGCCCAGATGAATCCAGTTATTTAAAGAGACATCAGATACACCCATACCATGTAGCCTTGTGATACCATTAACAAAAATATTATTAAAACCAAAGGCACCAAGGGAAAAAGAGACAAAAGAAAGTGGTACAGAGAAAGAAGGAATTGTCAGGTGACCAGAAGTATTCTAAGCAGCACCACCATTTAGTAAGGCCACATCCCACTAGATGCTAGAAACTTAAAAATCTAAAATTACATGGCAAAAGGAGTGACACTATCCTTCTTTAAAACAGTTATACCTTTATTGTTGCAAAAGGAACAACAAAGTTCTGGAAGGCAGCCTAGTTTGAAGGCCAAAGCTTGGAGATAAAATCAGTCCATTTGTCAAGTCACTGTTCTTTTCTCCTGATATTTCCCTCAAAAATAAATGGATTTGTATCCTGAAGCATCTTTCTTATGGGCTGTAAAAACAGGTCTATTAGAAGCCTAGTCAAAACAAATGGTGGTTTAAGATAAAGTTGTTTGTTTACCAGGGTTTCTCTCTCCTGTAATCTAATATTTGGTAAGTGAAAAGGACAAAGATGGATAAATGTATTCCTTGCAAATCTCCCCATCCATGCTGGTTGTTTCCTTGGAAAAAAACAAAAATATTATGTCTTTCGAACAACTGGAGATAATGGTGTGAATTCAACTGCAAATTGAATGGAATTACAAATTCTATAGTAATTATGATAATCATATGCTCATCAGATGAAACGTGTCCACAGTGTTCTTTCCCATTACATATGTTCAGCACCTTCAAATAGAGCATAACAAAATACTAATGCACACAACCTTTTAAAAGTTAGTCAAGAGAAGCTGAATCTGGAAAGAAAATACCAATATTAAGTAGGGCAATAGATAAAAACATGGTGAGAGGGGAAGGAAAAAGAACTAGAGGAAAAAGAGCTCTCCTCCCCACTACACACATTCTGTCAGGAAGATGGAAATAACCAGGTATACCTCAGTGAACAGAGTAGATGTTAGATAGCAAAGTAGGTAACAGAAAATTTGGTACCAGAGGCAGAAATAACATAGGGCCCAAGCAGACGGGCGGCCATGGGCTGCCCCAAGAAGCTGCGGATTGGGGCCGAGGTATCCGCACTCCTCGGCCCCGATCCACTTCTTTTTGGGCCCTGGGAGGAGCAGTAAAATAGCGCTCTTTCCACAAGGCGCCGAAGGTGCACCGCAAAAGGCGTTGGGTCCACCTTTGGCATCTCTTTCGCCGCGGCGTGTGAGGACGCTGCGGTGGAAGTACGTTGGCGGAGCGCCCGTCGTGTGGAGCAACGGGTGCTCCGATGACGTGTTTGGGAAGGGGTTGGGGCGCCCAGCGTGAGGCTGCCCCTCCCCTTCCTTGCCTCCAAGATGGCGCAAAGCGCCTTCTGCTTCTCCCCATAGAAAGTGTAGGGATAGGTTCCTACACTACAAAAGAGAAGTTCAACCTGTTTCAGCATTTTTTTTTTAAAAAAATCCAAATTAACAATACTGTATACACATGTGAAATGAAACAACTAGGTCAGGTAGGCCATGCATAATTAAACAAAAACATTTGGAACCTTGAACTGAACTGAACTGAACTGAAATCTTCTTCCAAAATGCATGGAGTGGTCCTCCCCCCCCCCCCCCCCCCCCCGCTTTCAGCACTCTTCACTTTTTTATGATTTCTATTTTGGTTGGCAAAATTAAAGATCTCAACTACTTCTGGGGGTAACTGATAAGGCAGGCACATTTGTCCTCTCTTTTTCTCTCTGTTGTTCTGTTCACATATATTCAATAAGAGATTCTTGAGGCAGCTACTGTTTATATTGCCAGTTGTAGGCTGCTACACACAGTATCAGTAGAATCTCAGTTTCTGCTTTACTACATTGTTTATTGCAGACAAGCTGCTGCAATCCTACGCTGAACATCTATGGTCCATGGCATAAATAATCCAGTTTGAGACTGCTTTAACTGCCATGGCTCAGTGCTAGGGAATCCTGGGAACTGTAGTTTGTTCTGGCACTAGACCTCTCTGATAGAGAAGGCTAAATGTCTCACAAAACAACACTTCCCAGAATTCCCTAGCATTGAGTCAGGGCAGTTAAAGTGGCTCAAACTGGATTATTTCTGCAGTGTGTTTTGGATCTATGTTCCTCCAGCCCCCCTTCACCATCCTCCCAATACCAATGCTGCTAAAAATAAGTATAAGTAAAAATAAGTAAACAGAGGACAAGGAGAAAAGCAGGGCTGGGCAGACTTTTTTTTTGTAAAATGAAGCTTCTTTGTTAGAGGCTTTGTTAAATGAAACATGCCTGTATATATCACTTTAGCAGCCAACAGCATTAATATATGCCAGTACAGTTATACTAGATTCCACAGCTGTGCAATGTTTCCTCAAAACTTTGTTGAATGAAAGGAATCCTTAAAAATTCTGATTAGCGTACCAAGAAGAATGCTCTTATTCTTCTTGTAAATGTTACATAGTTTCTATTGACATTTTGTACCATACATATGGGATGCCATGATCAGATATGGGAAGTCTCCTGCCTGAGCATGGAGGCGTGCAATAAAATCCATGTTTAAAGTTTTCACCCTGCGCCTAACTCAGGAGGAAAGGACAGCAAAGGGCAGTGTGATAAACTTCTTTGAGACTGAGGAGATTATCGCACACCTCTTTTTGCCCAATCTGGGCATGGGCTGGGCATGGGCTTAAACTTGTTAAAATAGATCTTATCGTATGCCTCTGTGCCCAACTGGGATTCATTACGTGCCTGATCCGGACTCCTGGTGGACTCCTGGTGTACTTTGTAAAGAACAGGAAAGTATCATTCTTTGCAAAGTCCACAAGGAGTCTGCCAGGAGTCCAGATCAGGTACACAATGCCTCCAAGTTGGGCATGGAGGCATACAATAAGATCTGTTTTAACCATTTTAAGCGTGTGTCCAGCCCGTGCCCAGATTGGGTGAAAAGAAGCATGCAATAATTTCCTACATTAGTTTGAGACTCAAAAAAAACCTACATTGGTTTGACTTCCAGGTAGATTTCGGACTTGATCTGTTCATGGACCCATTTGTTTGTCTTTTTAGCTGTCCACAGAATTTTCAGGACACTTCTTACACATCTCAAATGAATTGACCTTCTTCTTATCTGCTTTCTTCACTGATCAGCTCTTCCATTTGCTCATAGTGATGGGGAATACAATGGCTTGGATGGTTCGAATTTTAGTGCTGAGTTGTATATTTTTACTTTTTAATAGCTTTTCCAGTTCATTCACAGCAGGTCTTCCTGTTCCTAATTTTCTTTTGATTTCTTGACTGCAGTCTCCTCCTTGATCAATGTTTGATCGAAAGTACGGGAACTTTTTTGCCATTTTGATTTCCTCACTGTCTAGGTTGAATGTATTTTAGTTCTCCATGGTCATTATTTTTGTTTTCTTTAAGTTTAGCATTAAGTCTGCCTTTCTTTAATCTTCCTTAATGCTTGTTCCAAGTCTGTGATGCTTTCTGCTAGTAGTATGGTGTTGTTTGCACATCTTAGCTTCTTGATATTCCTTCCTCCTATCTTTACTCTTCCTTTCTCTGAGTCTAAGCCTGGTCTTCATAGGATATTTTCCACATACAGGTTGAACAAATAGGGTGAAAGGATGCAGCCTTGCCTGACCCCTTTGCTAATTGTTGGCATTCTGTTTCTCTGTATTCTCTTCTAACAGCAGCCTCTTGTCCTAAGTATAGATTTCTCATCAGGACTATCAGATGTGGTGGCCCTCCCATATCCATAAGAGCCATCCATAGTTTTTCATGACCTATGCAATTTAATTTCATGACCTATGCAAATTAAGGCTTTGCTATAGTCTATAAAGCAAAGGTCTGGAAGGTCTCACTTCATTTGACATATATAGTTGCCCCTCCATTTTCATAGGGGATCCATTCCAGACCTCCCCCCCCACACACAAAAGGAAAACTGCAGATATTCAAGCCCCATAGGCTTGAATGGGGGCATGCACCCAACCCATCCATTTCCTGACCACAAATGAGGGAGGGATGCAGAGTTGAAGTCCGAAAATGGAGAGGCAACTGTAAATTCTTAAATATCAAAGATAATCTTTCAAGTATTTGTTAAAAATTAGGTATTATGACTCTCATTCATCTGAACAGTTTTATATATAAATTATAGTGAACATTGTACTGTGGCTGAGTATACCTGGAAGACCATTTTAAAAAGAAAATATCTATTTCCTCTGTGAATTGCTATATTCTGACCTCAGTATTCTGAGTTGCCTTGAATCCTATTGCTGGGGGAAGGATGGGCTATAAATTAATTAATAAATAAAGAATCAAGACTCAGATATGTGGAATTCAACATAAATTTTATATGTATGGATTTCACTGGAGCTGAAAAAACAAATAAGCTAGAGATAATTCTGGCTATACCCTCCAACTGTCCTGATTTGAAGTGACATTAACCAATTAATCCCCTGTCCTCCCACTTTTTCAGCTGCTTTTAAAAGGCCACAGTTTCTCTTTTGTTCTTCTACTTTCCCTCTCTTTTTTCAGCTTACTTCAGCAAACTGTATCCAAAGTGCAGAAGTAGTTTTCACTCAATTTACTTGGCAGGGCAGAGAGAAGAGAAGAGGCTAGAGCAGGGGTAGGCAACCTTTCCCCTTTAAGGGCCAAGGGACTTCAACTCCCAGAAACCTCAGCCATGTTGGCCAATAGTCCCATATTGGCCAATAGCTCCTGGGATTCTGGGAGATGAAGTCCCTCGTCCCTTAAAGGGGAAAGGTTGCCTACCCCTGGGCTAGAGTCTTGCCTTTCCCTCAAGCAAAAGCAATCTGCTGCAGTCTTTCTTGTTTGTGTTTTCTTTCTCATTAATAACTTTTGCCATCTTGAACACACTCTGATGATGCTTGGTACCACATGTTTTGGGTTTCATCTGTGAAATGATGGAGGTTGTGATTATCATGCTACCAATACATATTGATCCAATCCAATAAGATGTTGTACGGGTATAGTGCATCACATAATTGGTAGTATAATGGCCCATTCTGAACTGGGGCTGAGCATCATGATTGTCTGCGAAGTCATTCTCCCAAGCTGAGAAATGCAGGTAGCTCTCTTTATCCATCCATCCATCCGTCCATCCATCCATCCATCCATCTCTCTCTCTCTCCCTCTGTCTTTTTCTCTCTGTTTTATATGTTTTTGTAAACATATATACCTCTTCCATTTTTTTTGAATCACGTCTTTTCACAACACCAGGGAGAAATGCTTTATCCCAAAATCAGCAAACCGATTCCAGCAGCACAGCCCCAAATAGTAGACCCATAGTATATGGATTGTGCAGAGGGAACAGGGAGGCTTGTGGGTGTGGCAGATTAGATCATTATTACTGTTAATTAAAACATTCTAAAATGTGGACCATGCCAAACTTTCACAACCATGGGCAAGGGCCCAATGATAGAATGCATTGCTTTGCATCAGTCAGAAACATAGCTAAAATGTTATGTTACCAGAACACTGGGCTTACAGTGTCTCTGGAGCAGGCTCACATGCCATTTTGGTAAGGTTTAAATAACAATATTGTTATTTAAGCATCAGGAATATGGAGAGGAGACCCATGTCAGCAACATGATGTAGAAAGGAATAGCTCTCATGGGATCAGACATAAGATTCGATATCATTCAAATATAATTGGAACACTGTGGGATCATGCCATGGCAACAACACCACTTTGTAGATCATTAGTGTTATCTTGGTGTCTCAAGAAGTATTGTTTTTTTTTAAAAAAATAAATAAAAATAAACTGATGGCACTTTACTGACATATCTGTCAGTGAAGTTGAAAGCTTAGGCTTTTCCCTTAAAGGACTGTTTACTAGTAGGAGGAGATCTGGTCTGAGACCAGCATTTGATTCTTGGCTATATTAATATACTGTCTTTCTGCCAAAGGATTCAACAGAGCTACCATTTAAAATAATGGTTTCCAAACAGAGCTTAGGAATGTTAAAATGTAACATAGTACTTGTAATTAGTTCATGTGCCGATGAGAACTGCCAAATGATGTTACTTTTCTAACAGAAGCAATGATGTCCCTCCAGATGTTCCTTTTACCCACAATGGAAATGGGACTTCTCATTACCTATCTTCCTCCTTCACTTTTTCAAACAAAACCTCTTTCCTTTCCTAATGGACACTCATGGCTTGGATTCTCCAATAAACTGCAAACAGTTCAGGAAACCTGAATGATGTACTTTTCAAGAACATAGAAATTATGCCTTTGGCCACATTGGAGAATTGATGCATTTTTTCAACACTTTAACCATCACGGCTCCATCCTATGGAATCCTGTGATTTGTAGTTGGTTGTGGCACCAGAGTGCTCTGATAGAGAAATCTAAATATCTCACAAATCTACACAGCCCAGAATTCCATAGCATTGAGCCATGGGGGTTAAAGTGATGTCAAACTACATTAATTCTGCAGTGTAGATGCAGTTTACATCATTAGCACTTACAAGGTCTTCCTGGAGGACTTATAGCCTGTCAAAACAGCTGCATGTGGATTTTGGAAAGGAAAGAAAAGGAAAGGAACAGGGGGCAATTTTTGGCAATGGGGATAGTTGCAGTTGCCACTAATATCTGGAAGGGAGGCCTTGTAGGAGGGCTTTCCAATATTAAAAACCTATTCTTGGGCGAGAAAAGTTAGTATTAATCTGTTAGTAATGCATAAAGCAAAAAGTTACACTTGCCAAACCAGTACCTTGTATGGTAATGATCTGCAGTGGATGAGACAGTAACACAGCACTCACTGTTTCCTTTCTCTAGTAATATTTGAAGTCCTGCTTACAGACATGATTCAGAAGAGAAAAGGAGATTTTGTGATGTCAGTCCTTTCATTACTTGGTACTGTTACATACAGACCAAGCTCAATGCACATGGTTGCAGCCAAATCCAAAAATCTCAGCTGTCTTACAGATGACTGAAAAAGCCACTGATGGGGACAGTTTATGCAGAGGAAGAACCAGAAAGCAGCTGGTCCTGGCATAGGCAATGGCAGGGGGCTAAAAAGCTTTGCACTAATTCACTAAGAGAGATCTATGAGTGGGGACATGGATTTTGGGGGGTTGCAGACTGCCAGAAATAGTGCAAAATGAGTCCACTTTTAGGGTTAGGGTTAGTGCTAGGGAAGCATGGGAATTTTTTTTTTCTGAGACATTGAGCCTTCTCTGTCAGAGAGCTCTGGTGCCACAATAAAATACAGTTCCCATGATTCCCTAACCCTAACCCTAACCCTAAAAGTGGACTCAATTTGCACTATTTCTGGCAGTCTGCAACCCCCCTTTCTCTATGAGGAGCACAAAAGATTAATATGGCAGGAGAGACCGATCCATAGTGTAGTATGTACATGTGCATAGCATGTACATTGGTAGATCATCTTCCCCTGATCACCTGTTGAGAGAGTAGGGCATAAACTTATGTCTAGATGGCATCTTTACCTCTTCCTTATTGCATAATCATTCATTAGTGCTGCCAAAATTTGTCTGGTTTATCACCAGGAAAGAGTGGATGCTGAGAACAGTAGTAGCCATTCAGGGCTCTACAGATCACCCAGATAGAACAGCATCCTGCCGCCCCTTTCAGTGCCAGATTGGGGCCGCAGCAACCACATGCCACTCTAAAAAGAAATGGCAAAATGCCACTCCTTTTTAGAGTGGCAAAAAGCTAGTTTTGCTGCTGTGGCAACCACTTTTTGGCATTTCTTTGGTGCAGTGTGTCTAAATGCTGTGCCAAAGAAATGGCATGACACCAACTGCTGTGCAGTCAGGTGGGCAGCATGACACCAGCATCAGGGTGGAGTAAGGGCATGCGGTGTGTGGTGTGCGGCCGCCATGGCCCCATTCCACTCCGATGCCAGCGTTTCTCGCCAGTCTGTAGAGGCCATCAATCTTCCATTTTTTACTGTGTGCCTTCAAGTTGTTTCTAGCATATGACAACCCTAAGGTGAACCTATCAGAGGGTTATCTTGGCAAGATCTGCTCAGAGGGGTTTCCTCTGAGGCTGAGAGAGAGTGACTTGGCCAAGGGTACCCAGTGGATGTTCATGGCCTCTCAGGGTCCAACACTCAAGCCACTACACCACACTGCCTCAGTCTGTTTCTTTATTCCTACATTTCCTAGTCGTGGGCTTTGGGCCCAGTCTGCAGGTCAGCAGTACACTGTGCTGTAGTCCCATTGTATTGAGCAACAAGCTGTGCACTGGATTGCAACCATAACAAACAAAGCTTACAGATCTGGCTGGTCAGGATAAAAGGATTATGAAGATAAATGATTACATTAATTAGCTTGTAGAATGTAAGAAATAAAAGACTCTGAGCTGAGCTATTTTCTGTATCATCCAAAATAATTAAAGACTTTAAAACTAAACCAATATTTTCACTTCTTGCTGCCTAAAGAAAAGAAATATCTTAAATATATCTCCCATATTTAAAACAGTAGCCCATTTTTCCTCCTTACACCAGAGAGCAATTGACAGGTGATGTATGTTGTCTGGCACTTTTTTATTAGCATATGCAGACATGACATATGCTAAGCAAGCAGAATGTTTTTGTTTTTGTTTTTATTTTTATAGACCATGTGTAACAGTTGTATCCAGCTAATGGTAGTTTAAGCAGAGTTGTGCATGTGGCATTGTTGGGCATGTGGCTGCACACTAAAGTCCATGGAGTAGAATGTGAATACATATTGTCTGTATAGTTTACCTTTTCACATTGCAATTACACAATGGGTTTCCAACCACTTGTATTGACCATTGATACACATACATTCAGCTACATTACTATTCAGGATGGGTGTGTGTGTGTCACATAATGAAACTCTGGCAGATATCTACACTGAAGCAATGTAAGAACTTTACCATTGCCTACAAGTGTTTCTTCCTACCCTGCCCTCCAGTAATATGGAGTAATGGAAAAGATGATAGAGGAGGCTTACACTTGCCGAAACTGGTTTCGTCATGGATATATTTGTTTGTTTGTTTGAGAAACAACAGTTATAAATGCAGAGATTTTAATGTCATTTTAGAGATGTAATTTGCTATTCATTACTTGTTATTTTTTTTAAAAAACAAGCTCATTAACACTTATTAGTTATTTTTAAAAATACACTTAAAAAGACAAAAGTGGTGCCTAGACCAAACATAACCCCCTAGTAATATTTGAAGAGTAATGAGTAAACTGTAATTACAGTAAGAAATTATGACATTGCCAGGTTTTGTAAAAACAATATATTTATGACCTTGTTAACCTCTAAAGTTATGTGTTAAAGTAACATCATTACTAATTGAGTTAAATCCTATTTTTAGTCCTGACTGGAGTAGACCCATTCATTCAATGGGATTTACTTATCTGTTGGTTTACCATCCAACTGATTGACTGAATAGGGGTAGATCTACACTGACAGCACTAGCAGCAAGCCAAAGCTACCCCAAATCCCCCCATTACTTATGCATTTCAGGTTGACACTGTGCCATCTGCCAGTGCCATCGCCAGTGTGAGTCACTCCCTCTGAGGTTGAAAATGAGGTGCCCAGTATCAAACAAATGTTGAATGCCTCATTATGATCTCAGACGAAGTCACTCATGGCCATGGCAGTGACAACAGGTGGCACAGTAAGATGCTGTGTACACATCCATCTGGAGTTACTTGGGAGCACTCCAGATTTTCTTGGAAGATCTGGAGCAAAGGTAGCTTTTAAAAATTCACTTTAATAAAGGGATGGCCTGGATTCACCATGGAACTGACCTCACATTCAGAAGACAGTCTATAGTTGAATTTGCTCTTTGGCCCTGTGTGATAAAGACATGGCAATGCAGATATGGGGGGAAACCAGTTAATTTGGCTTGTGGATGTGGTGGCTTAGTGGCTATGGGCCTTTGCAGACTGCCAGAAATAGTGCAAATTGAGTCCACTTTAACTGCCCTGACTCAGGGCCTTTGCAGACTGCCAGAAATAGTGCACATTAAATTGAGGCACTGCCCTGGCTCAGTGCTAGGGAGTCATGGGAATTGTATTTTTTTCTGGGACATTGAGCCTTCTCTGTCAGAGAGCTCTGGTGCCACAATAAATTACAGTTCCCATGATTCCCTAGCACTGAGCCAGGGCAGTGCCTCAATTTAATGTGCACTATTTCTGGCAGTCTGCAAAGGCCCTCTGTGCTAGGGAATCATGGGAACTGTAGTTTATTATGGTACCAGAGCTCTCTGACAGAGAAGGCTCAATGTCTCAGAAAAAAATACAATTCCCATGATTCCCTAGCACTGAGCCAGGGCAGTTAAAGTGGACTCAATCTGCACTATTTCTAGCAGTCTGCAAAGGCCCTAAGATGCCAATTCTGACAATTGGAAGATTGGAAGGTTGACAGTTCAATGCCAGAGTGCTACATGATGGGGTGAGCTCCTGTCACTAGTCCCAACTTCTGTCAACCTAGCAGTTTGAAAGCATGTAAATGCAAGTAGACAAATAAGTACCAATTTGGTGGGAAGGTAACAGCATTCATTGCAGTCATGCTGGCCACATGACCACCAGAGCAGTCCTCAGACATGCTGGCTCTTTGGCTTAGTAATGGAGATGAGCACCACCCCCTACAGTCAGTTATAATTAGACATTCATGTCAAGGGACTACCTTTACCTTAACCTTTTAGACATGCCCTAGGTCATTATTAGTGGGAACTATTTAACAGGATGCAAGCCATAATGTGTTACTTATAAACTCAGATGTTATATTTGCCCTTTGGGGCCCAAAATGTGATTTTTGAACTGAGATGAACTAGACAGCCTCAAGATCAGTCCCAGCCAAATCAGGTTCTTTTCTGAATCACTGAATTGGGTCCTGGATTAAATCTGGTGGTCCACCCACCCCCAGGACTGGGATTCCCTGGGATTGGGATTGAAATGTGCTTCAGTTAATTTTTACCAAAGAAGTCACTAGAGAGGGAAATTCTGACTCCTGCAATTGTTGCATTCATGCATGTACTTATCAATGTAAATACAGCAACATGTTGACTTATGCATACATCATTTCCACATACAAAATCCATTGTTTCCCCTACCTAGCAAAGCTACGTATGACTGAGCAATCCACTTCTGATTTTATAGAAGACCTGGGACAAAGGAAGTAATCTTGCCGACATTGAAATTCTCGAATAATAAATGGCAATGGGTGTTCAAATAATAAACCAAAGGATAAGGTTCAGCAGACAATGGGAGTACTGAGGCAGTAAATTAATATTTCTGAAATTAATTTACAATGAAAAACATTAACATACAGGATAAGGAACAACTGTGGCCTTTACGATTTTGAATGAAATAAAACTGTTTGCCAGACTGTTGTAGTCTGTGCCATACTGAGCTCCTTTGCTTGCCAGAGCACAATTGCACAGTGATCTTGAGTTCTGTACACTCTTTGCAATTTATTTATTATTTTACTTATTTATATTCATACCCCATCTTTTCTGCTGTTTATAGATGAATGTTGGCACTAATAGAAATAAATCAGAGGAGAAACAAAAGCAGTTAAGCCACAAAACACAATCTAAAAAACAACAACAACAGATAAGAGAAAAAGCAATCTTGATACAGGAGATTATCATACCTCTTATTCTGCCTGATCTGAGCATGGGCTGGGCACAGGCTTGAACGGGTGAAAATGGGTGTTATTGCACACCTTTCTGCCCAGCTCAGCCACATCACATACCCAATCTGGACTCCTGGTGTACTTTTTAAAAGAACCCTTTCTTTGAAAAGTACGACAGGAGTCCAGATCAGGTACAAGATGTGGCTGAGTTGGGCAGAAAAGCGTGGGATGTGGTGGCTCAAGTGGTTAAGATGCTGACTCTGTTAATTGCAAGATCAACAGGTTGGCAGTTCGAGGCCCGGGTGCTGCATGATGGGGTGAGCTCCTGTCACTAGTCCCAACTTCTGTCAACCTAGCAGTTCAAAAGCATGCAAATGCAAGTAGATAAAGAGGTACCACTTTGGTGGGAAGGACAATAGAGTTCTGGCCAGAGCATTCTGGCCACATGATCACAGAGTAGCCTCTGACAACTCTGGCTCTTCAGCTTAGTAATGAAGATAAGCACTGCCCTCTACGATCAGACACGGACTGCTAACAGGGAATACCTTTACTTTTTTAATAGTATACAATTCAAAGACATAGCTATGGTAGTCTGGAAAATCACTATGCAAAGGGATCTTGTGGCACCTTTGAGACTAACTGAAAGAAAGAAATTGGTAATATGAGCTTTCATAAATTTGCATCTAAGGAAGTAGGCTGAAGGCTACGAAAGCTCAAGCTACCTACTTCTTTTTTCAGTTAGTCTCAAAAGTTGTACAACATCCCTTTAATATTATAATTCAATGCATAAGGGGAAAGCTGATCTCTGCCACTTCTCAAGATAATGGCAATGAAGTGGCTTTGGCTCTACCATTAGGTGGAATGAGGCAGCCACCTTGGGTGGCAGAACCTAGGCAAGAGCAGCAGTCACAGCCTTTTTGCAATTTCTTTGAACACTCCCCTTGGCCATTTCCTTTTTGTGAAAGATAGAGCTGTGTTAGTTGTCCAGATTGTCCTTATCCTTTAAATTAGCCCTATGCCTTCTGGATGTGAGGCCATTGCTAATGGTGAGGTAAAACCCTGCTCCCAGCGAGCTTCTGTGTGTGGAACTCTTTGTGTTTATATGAGAATGCATGCCATTTTGCCCTTCTCCTGAAGCAGCAAAGTCTATGAGTCTGGCCCTGATAAAAGGGATGGTCGCTGTTTACAGAGTGAAGAAAGCAGTGAAGATTTGCCAGTTCTTGCTTGTAGGGGGTAAAGAGTAAAGGGCTTGTACTTCAAGTTGCTTATAATGACCTACAATCTACTATTATGGGTGTGATTGCAATAATTTAAAAGTAGAAATTTCAGTCAGGTAATGGGGAAGACATTTCTTTCAATGCTTGTTCTTGGGTTGCATTTATTCTGTAGAAATAATCCAATTTGACACCACTTTAAGTGCTATAGCACTATCCTATTGATTCTTGGGATTTGTAGTTTTGCAAGGTTTTTAACCTTCTCTGCTAAGGTGTGCTGGTGCCTCACAAAACTAGAAATGCCAGGATTTGGTAGTATGGAGCCATGGCATGCCTGCATTATGTCTTGTACTAGTCTACATAAACCTGCTTCCCTGGCAATGAAAAAATAAATAAAGAAAATAAAGAAAGGTGAAATGTCAGGTTTAATATCCTCACTTCGCTGAACAAAATAGGAAACTCGTCTTTTATGAAGTATATATCCACAGATTAGGTGGAGTGGAACACGGTGATTCTAAGACATAGAGAAATAAACCACTTTTGGGGACAAAAGATAACGAAAACAAAATATTCATTACAGATCAACTGATATGGCTACACTCAAAAAGGAATTAGATTGATGTTCAGAGTGCTGGATCTTAAATGTGCATATGTATGCATAATTCACCTTTTCTTTCACTTCATTATTCCAAGCAATCAAAATTGCAGTTATTCAGGAGGTAGCCTGGTCTTATTTCTTATGAGCAATAAGAACAGCTACAAAATGTGGGATTTTAAATCTTGCAAAAAGAAAATAAAATGGTGGTGGGAAGCACACACATCACTGGGGTTTGCATAAGCATGTGTGATATGGACAAAGTGGTTTGCCCAAGAGGTTTGCTTTCTGAGCACAAGAAAGATATAAAGAAACTGACTGGACTGACTTCTGAAACTGATTTCAGTATTGGCAAGGGGGTGGTACACTTGTGGAGAACAGGACTGATGTAAACAGTACTGCATGACACACACACACACTGGTGTCCTGCAGCACTTCCTTGATGTCTCATTGATTCCTTGCATCTCCTGCCTGAGGTGGCCACCTCATTTCACCTCATGGAAAAGCTAGACCCAAAAGAGGTTTTCCTCTTTCATAATTTTAGAACTGAGAGTCATCCAACAAAGCTGGCTGGAGTGGCAGGAAATCCAAGACAGATGAAAGGAAGTTTTCACATAATGCATAGTTAACACTGTACAGTGATGGACACCATTTAAGATAGATCTAAAAGAGACTGTAGAAATTCATGGAAGAAGAGTGTCTATGAGTGGCTACTATTCAAGATTACATGAGGGATATCATATAGGGAACCCAGCAGAAGTAAAAACCCAAAGTTTTTATAGAGGTTAAGGAATAGCACATGACTTGCTTTGGCCTGTTGTCCCCTTGTTTGGCCAGAGCTGGCTGCTGTTCCTATAGCACCATCTTACCTAGGGCAAAGCTTTGTAGGTCAGCTGTGTCCAGTAGTTCTTACAATTTCCCTCTCTTTGTATATTACCTAGCATGGATTTTTATGATATTAGTTGTGTCCAGAATATTTGAATTTTCTTTGATCAGTCCAAGACACTGCACTGCAACAAGTTCTTGTTTTGGACTACAACTCCCCAAACAGTAACTTGTCCAAGATCTTCTCCAGCAGCCTCTCCACCTATTTTTAGTTCAAAGTTACTACTAAAACACAATTGAACATATGACCATATTACAAGAAATGTAGAGCACACCAGGAAAAATGGGAAGAAGTACAAAAAAAAAAAATCTTGAGTAGACAATCATCAAAAGACTACCTTGGAGGAGAAGGTTATTTGACTCCATTTTGTCACTGTTGTTACTTACTCCAGGAGTCATGCTACTGAAGCTTTCATTTGACTTCATTTTGTGTATGCCCTTACATTTGTAAACTCCTTTTAACTCCTTGTCTGTGTTCTACAATAGCCTCCAGGTCCAAGCCAGAACTTGGAATGCTTCCAGTTTGGGACTACAATTCTAAGAATCTGACTGACAGTATGGGCATTGGCTATGGTGACTGTGGGATGCTCGAAGCTACAGTTCAAGAAATCAAACCTTTCTAAGTGTTTTCTTAAATTCCCTTTGGAAGAAATGATCACAAGACATTCCCAGGCCAGATGAAATGCTTTTTCCACTGAATTGCTCCAAGGCAGATTAGCTGGGGTCTCTTACTTAGAGAGACAGTGCCCTTGTAATAATATGGAAGTCGAATCAATGAAGCATATTTTTTGTCCTGTAGCTTTTACAATGAGGCATGCCAGAATCTGATTATCCTGCTACTGAGAAAATTTGTTGAATGTTCTGCCCAATTTCATAGCAGGTTCTTGGTGGAGGATAAGTCCCCAAATGTAATGTTGGCTATTGCTAAATTTCTTTCAAAGGCAAAGAGGATTAGAGCTCTATGTGTTTTAGATAAAGCTGATAGCAGTCATTTTATGGTTTTTACTGTATTATTTATTCCTTTTGGATGTTGTTTTTGATTTTATATTGGGTTTTCTATTGGATATATTGGATCTGTTGATCATAATAAATGATGATGATGATGATGATGATGATGATTCACAAGACATGAATATGAAAAACAAAATAAAATGCTGTAGCATTGATCTGTTGTGCTCCTGGGGTTTTACAGACATTCTGCTGCTCCTTGCTATCTGCTTCATTGATTATTTCAAGGATGCAGATATATTTCTAGAATGAGTTTTCTTTTCTGTTTACATTACCTTGCTGCCTAGTATATCCAGTAAGAGCTTCACACTGCAGGGAAACATCCATTGCTTCATTTGCTCTGAATACTCAGGGCCTTTACAGATTGCCCAAAATAATGCAGCTTGAGGCCACATTAACTGTTCTGGCTCAGTGCTAGGGAATCATGGGAACTGTATTTTTTTTCTGGGACATTGAGCCTTCTCTGTTAGGGAGCTCTGGTGCCACAATAAACTACAGTTCCCATGATTCCTTAGCACTGAGCCAGGACAGTTAAAGTGGCTTCAAGCTGCATTATTTCTGGCAGTCTATAAAGGCTCTCAGTCATCTCCCTGAAAATCAAACTAGAATTAAACATAGCCACCTGTTTCCCTTAGAGGACCTACCCCAAACGGTAAAAAATCTGTCAGGGCATGGGAATTTCCTCACCTAAGCTTTTACCACACTTTGTTATCTGACTGTGGAGGCATGTACCTCTGAGGAAATCTCACTGTGGGAGGAAAAATGGGTTCATCTGGGAACACATGTTTCCTTTAATGTCTTAGTATGAGCCTGAGATATGCAGAGGTCCTATATTGTGAGTATTGGAGCTAGTCTAGTGAGTCATGTGTCTCACTCTGAGATCTTGGGAACCTATGACTTGCAATGTGTGTGAGGAATGGGACCTTTCAGGGTTGTTGGCTTTAAGCCCAGTGGCTTCCCAGTCCTGTGGCTGAGATAAAAGCCAATGACATTTTGCTCAGGCTTTACTCTTTCTCTCTTTTTTGTTTTACCTTGAGCTCCACTTCTAAAAATTTCACATCAAATATAAACAAGTGCTATACCCATTTCTGTGCATTAACCATTAATTGTCTGTCATCTACTTGGTCTTGGTTAATCTAGTACTGTCCTAACAAATTGTAGCTGACATCCAGTTAGGGACATATGTATGGGTAAGTCACACTATTCATGTGGGGCCAAAAAGTTACCATTGCACAATGGATGTTTTCAACTGATAGCAACATAAGTGAAGTTATAAAGACAACATGTTCCTCTGTGACTTGTCTTTGCACATTGTGCAGTTGTGCAGTTTGCATATTGTACATTGTGTACTGTCACTGTGCATCATATATTGCCCATTGCAGTTGGTCATTGCATATTGTCCACTGGGGCTGTGTATTGGATATTATGCATTATACATGGTGCAATAGCACCTAGTATTGTCATGTGTTGCATAAAGTTGCTATTCAGCATGCGGGTTGTGTAGTGCTTCCGTAGCATGTCTCTGAGTGCAGGTATTTATGCTACATGGAGGGGATGTTGGATTCATCCTATTTGTCTACATAGAATTATTCTTCAACTTATCTAGATTTCCTTTGACCCATTTTGTCCATTTGACAATCAATGGTTTCTCATGGGAGTATGATGCCGTTGATCCATGGCCTGCAGTGGAACCACTTATTATTCTTATTATTATTTCTTATTATTTCTTATTATTTCGGGGCATTGTTTGAAGACAGTGTGCATGGGAAATATGCAGTAGAAATTTTCTGTAGCAAAAATTGGGAAGACCAAGGGTGCATCTACCATAGAATTAATGCAGCTTGACACCAATTTAACTGCCTTGGCTTCATCCTACAGAATTTGCAGTTTTGTGAGGCACCAGCACTTTTTGGCCGGGGAGGCTAAATACCTTGAAAAACTACAAATCCCAGGATTTCATAGGATGGAGCTACTGCACTTAAAGGAGTGTCAAACTGTTTTTATTCTGCAGTGTAGCCTGCAGAAAGGATTGCAACCATATCTAGGAGCACCTCAAGTGCATTCAGTGATGGCTTTTTTTTTGTCTCTGCCTTCCAAGCCTATCATTTATATTGATAGTTATGAAGTCAGCATTGCACAGAAGTCTAGAAATAACATTACTTTGCTTGTGAGCATTAACTGAATGGAAGCATTTCAGCTAGATTCAAGGGTAGCTAGTGTTCTGGGATGTTTCCCTCCTTTCTTGTTCCTTCTTGTGTTTACTATTGAGCAAAAAGTGCTAAGAGCCATAGCAACCAAATTGAATTTCCAATGTAACAAGAAGCCTTCAAGTGGGTGAGCTGCACACTGTAATTTTTCTTCCTTCTGACTTCTATAAAATGGAAACTTTGATGATAACCACCTGTGAGATGGCTGCATTTGAAGTGTTGTGCTATTCTTGTACCACATAAAGTACCAAATGTTGATCAGAAATTCATCTTAGAAGAAACACGGATATGTATTTCATCATGTCTGTTTGGTCTTAACACTGAGAGTGCATTTTAATAAAGCATCTCATTTTCATTGTTAGCAGTGCAGATCTTGGATAAATTGCTTTTTTGTACTACTGCTCACTGAAAATTCCAGCTAAAGCTATTGTGGTAACTTTCCCAAGCTTTGTATTCTACTTATCCCGAGATAAGTAGAACATTTTGTTCTGGAAGAAGCAGTATCACAGACACTGAAAATAGTCAGAAATAAAAATAATGACCTATAAGGTTGAAGTGTCATCAGAGTAATTGTGAACCTCTTTTCTTTGTTGTTGATTAGATTTATGAAAGATTTTTGTTCCCACCACTCGTCAATTGAGAGAAACATGCAAATACCTACCTGACTGCCAATCAGACAGCTAGCCCATGGCGGTACTTCTGAAATGGCTAATCTAAAGCCTAGGTGAGAAGTATGGCCCAGTCTTGTAATATTTTATTTATTTATTTATTTATTGAATTTATATCTCATTTTCCCCCCAAAATAGATACAAAGCAGCCTACAATAATTTTAAAAGAACACAACTAAAACATTAATTTCAAAAGTTTAAAAAGAATTAAATAATACTAGAATTAAAACATGACAGTTAAAACAAAACATTATTTATTTCTTTGCTTCCACTAGGCCAATGAGTTTCAGTACCACCTTGATAATCCTTGTTCTACCTTCTATTTAGCTACGGTATTCTAATTTATGATCTACTGCGCAGCTTTTCCAGTATACTAACTTTAACTCAGTGAAGTAGACAGGAACCTTTATGAGCTTTCCTTTTATCCCCCAGAATTATATTATCTTTTTTGTGCCTCCTCCTGAGTTTAATTTTAGAGCCACTAAGGGCCTTTACATACGGGTGGCCGTGGGCCATCTCGAGAAGCCGAGGATTGGGGCCAAGGCTGCCCCACTCCTTGGCCCCAATCCACTCTTTCGGCAGCCCTGGAAGGAGCGCTAAAATAGCGCTCCTTCCTCAAGCTGCAGAAAAGGTGCCGGAAGAGGTAGCGCACGCCTCTTCTGCATCTCTTCTGTCGCAGCATGTCCGGACACTGTGACAGAAGAACATCATCGGAGCGCTCACCATGTGCAACGGCGGCCGCTCCGATGACGTCCTCAGGAAGGGGTTGGGGCATCTGGCTGCCCCTCCCCTTCCTTGGTTCGAAAATGGTGCTTTGCGCCATCTGCAAAGCCCCTATGTCCTTTGTACTCCTAGTTCTGAAATGTACTGCTGTGAAATTTAGTGAAATTTAGACACTGTGACCTATGGCTTTGAGTCCAATGGTAGTGGACCAATTTAACTATTTTTTGAGTAAACTAAACTGTTTCAACTGATTTTATTGCTTGCCACCTTGAGGTATGAGATAGGGTGAAATATAAATATTTAAATCAGAGGTGAGGATCCTGTGGCTTAGCTGGGAAGGGAAAGGTGTGTGTGTAGTTGCATGGGCCCTCAGGGGGCATGTGGGAAAATAAAAAGAGAAGAAAGTGAGGAAAGGAGGGAGTCAGAGTGAAAGTGTTGTTAAGGAAAATGCAACATGGGACTTACAGTAATAGAAATAAAATGTGTATGTGAAAGTCACAGTGATTAAGCAGGAGCAATCATGAAGCTACACAGGTGAAAAGGATAATATAATTTGGAAGCCTTGAGAGACAAGGACAAAGTTATAGAGTGTATATTGAAAACACCTGTTGTAGATTGCAAACACCTGGGATTCATTGGGTAGTCAAGGTGAAATGATGAAATACTTGGGTTGGTCTTAAGTATGGGATGATCCATGTAAACCAATCAAAATGAATGTACACACCCACTGGGTGGAAACTGACTAGTGGGTGGTGACTAACAATGGCTATAAGTGCAATGTTTGCCAATGCATATTGTGGAGTAGAGATTGTGATTTGTAGGGCATATAGTATTTATGTATATAGTAGAATAAAGTAGATCTTTTATATAAGACTACTGAGTTGTCTGGTGTCTTGAGGGAAGATACAAGAACCAGAAGAATCCTGGAGAAGTTTGGAGACATCTCAGGAAGAAGAGAGAGAAGGCTAGGAGAGTTTGTCAGGGTCTTCAGCCTATTCTCTGAAACTCTGCTGCTTGGGAAAGAAGCATCAACCACTGATCAAAGCTGGTCAGCTCTGCTGCATAACAAGGTGGTGAGTTAGAGCCAGAGGTGAAGAGCTACAACTCCCATTATCCCTGACAAGTGTGAACTGCTCTTCCTCTTTAAGCATACATTTATCTCAGTAGCACCTTATCTTGTGGTCTTTCGACTTGAGCAGCAGAGGCACCTCCTTAAGTGGATAGGGTCTCCAGCTTTTCCTTTGAACAGAGGGAGCAAGAAGCATGATAGTTTTGCTTCTCCTTGTCTCCCCCATTGCTGCTTCTTGCTTTTGCTGCTTCTTGCTTTTGCTGCTTGGCTCCCATCATGCTGCCATAAGCAACAGCTGCTTTGTAAGATTGCTCTAGTTCAAGCTCTCCTCCCATGTCAGGCCTGGTGGGTGAGAATGGAAGGGATCAGAGAGGAAAGGAGGTGGCCCTTTACAGGGTTTAAAGGGACAGTGAGAGTAAAGCAAGCAGCAGCTGAAATTGACTAGTGGCCAAGGGAGGGGGAGGGAGTGACGAGGTGAAGCTAAAGATGGAGAAAAACAAGGCATGGGGAAGAGTCTCGCCAGTCAGAAAGCCTTCCTGCCTGCCGACCAGATGAGAGCCAGCACCTTCCCACACATGAAAGTCATTTTTGTGTTACTCCCTCTGATCGAGTAACTCAGTGTGGTCTGCTCTGCCACCTCGCATTGTCCTAATGACACCATTGACTAGATTGATTTTTAGCAGGGTCCTTCTCATCATTTGAATTACATTGAGTTTGGATGTTAAAATGTGAACACACAGGTTGGAAAAGTAGCCATGCTGGCTGGGGTATTCTTTGACTTGTAGGCTGAAAAAGCAACTCTTCCGGGCTTTCTGTGGAAGATTTTAAGAATTTACTGCAGAAGTTCTGCAGGTGCTTTTATAGTTGGAGATTATTGCAGTGCTAATAAAACCGGCTTACCTGAGGCAGCTTAAAATTTAAAATGGGCAGCATCCTGATGTTATCACAAGGATTTTGCCACCAAAATCACCGCCCGGGTGCAGCTCAGGTCCATGCCCGCTTTCAGGGCCATTCTGGTGACCATTTCCTTAAGCCGGAAAACTCCCGCCTTCGAAAAAAGCTACACTGAGCAGCTCTGGGAGCAGGGCTGGACCCGTTCTGCACCCGGGTGGTGATTTCTTTGTGATAACATCAGGATGCCACCTGTTTTAAATTTTAAGCCAGCTCAGGTAAGCCACTTTAATTAGTGCTACAATATTCTCCATTATGTATCAGCTCTTCATTTTACCAATTGTGATTTTGAAGTACTTATGTCAAGTGCAAAAAAAAAAAAAAAAAAAATCATGTAGAAAGGTTCACTTGTATTGCCAGCCTAGAAATGACATTGCTTTGCTTGTGAGCATTAACATCAGAGTATCAGCTGGCAGACTGATGCATTAGATAACATATATGTCTTGAAGTTGGTAAAGCATAGTCATATTTGTCTTTAAAAGCATTCATCTGAAAGATTTCATCCTTTACATGGGCAACTTGTTGACTCTTTGCAGACTGCTAGAAATAGTGCAAATTGAGTCCACTTTAACTGCCCTGGCTCAGTGCTAGAGAATCATGGGAACTGTATTTTTTTCTGAGACATTGAGACTTCTCTGTCAGAGAGCTCTGGTGCCACAATAAACTACAGTTCCCATGATTCCCTAGCACTGAGTCAGGGCAGTTAAAGTGGCCTCAATTTGCACTATTTCTGGAAGTCTGCAAAGGCCCTCAATCCATCATTTTCAACTAGTATCATATTAGATGAATAAAAGCTTTTAATATTTACTTCCTGTGCAAACAAACAAACAAAAAAAAACAAAAAAGATAGACAAATGCATAACATCCACTTTGGCAAACAGAAATATATAAATGAATAAATAATAATAAATGCAACAACCCAAATAGCAAGTGCATGCAGACTTTTTGAGGATGATTGGTAATAAAAGGCAATTGGCAAACAAAACTAACAGAAGGGAAAGACAATTTAAAATGGTGAACCAGTGAGAATAGCTTTTGTGTTACACGCCCACTATGGACCTAATCCTTAACTGCTGCTTATCATTACCTCCACAGTAGATTGTGTTTCTTTGACACAAAAACACCACAGCATAGAATCATGGCCTCTTTCACCATTTTGAAAATCTAGTGGTCCAGCACAAAGGATAAAGAAAACTGGCAGAGAGATGGAAATAGGGGTTATTAGTACTAATATGGGAAGCAATGGGGGAAATAGTTCTGTCACATAGTACTGCCACTATCCTTTTGTACTGGATGTAGCAGTTTCTAAAGAAACCCATGGAGACTGGGAAAGTTACTTTTTGGATTATCATCCTCAGAATCTCCAGCCCACCTGGCCAGTAGCCTTGCTAGCTGGAAAGTTATGGGATTAGAGCTTTATTTTTTAAAAAATGGTTCTCAAGAGTTCTGTGGTGCATTGCAGGATAAATTTAAAATAACTCTGTGTGTACTCTTATGGCTTTGAATAAGTGTCTATAGAGAGAAGTTTATACATTATTACATATGCTGTCTCCATATCATTGAAGATTCTGACAGGCTTAGTCCCATGTAACTTCTGCAGTTGATGTGGGATGAAATCTGAGTGGGTCTAGGCTGATGCACTGCAAAAATCAAGCCCCTCTGGTGCATTTTGGATGCAAAGCAGGACCAGCATCAGGTTTAAAGAGGGCTTGGGTAAGGCACATTTTGAGAGTTTTTTACGACAAGTTGTAACTGCCCCATAAGGTCACAAAGTGGTGATGGGCAGCAGTAGGAACAGGTGCAGGAATTCAGCAGGGGCTGGGGGAAGGGAAGCTCTGGGAAAAGGGCACAGAAACTTCACTTCTCATTAGCTCCTTGGGCGAAAGCCAAGTCTGGAGTGACTGTTCTGTAGTTTAGGTAAGAAGGAAGAGATTAATTTTCAATTGCACCAGGGCAGGTCCACCCGGCATTTGAGCCCCCGTAGCTGGATTGGATGTATCCACTTGCTGTTAGCAATGGGTATTAACTTTGCTTTCAGCATTTTATTAAGACACCTTTATGAGAGAGTGGTGAGCCAGAAGCTCTTAGTTTGGTGTGTACATACACATTCATGGCTGAAACAACCCACATAACTTTGTCTGGAATTTGAGGTCCTCATCAGAGGTCCTGGTACATGCTGTACCACCCAAAGGAGCTATATTAGTGACAACTAGAAGAGTGATTTCTCTGTGATGGCAATCCAAGGGAGCTCAGGCTGGCTCCATGCCTCTCTTGAGCCCGAATGGCCTTTCTGATTGTTTTAGGTGTGTGTTTTTAAAAACCCATCTTTGACAGTTGTTAACAGGTATTTCTACTGGTTTTATTTGTGTTTTTATTTGTCATGGGATCTCTGTGGAACAGAGATGGTAAATCAATATAATAAATGCCTCTATCTCTGCAAATCTCCCTGAACTCTAAAATTGTGACTAAAAATGTGGAGTGTGTTTCTGGAGCATAGTATGTGTACACAAATATTCAGTACTTGGGAGGAAATAAAAATTAACTCTAGGATTAGAATTATTGTTATCCTTTGTTTTCCTTAAATGGTGCTCAAAATGGTATCTATAAGACATCAGTAAACTTAGATGAGACAGTCATTTATGAATATTCTTCACTTGATGAAGTATGTTTGTCTTGTCAGCTCTACTCATCTCAATATACCTACTTCACAGCAATTGCTACCTCTCATGAAACACACTAGCTGTAATTTGAGATTTAAATTTGCTTCATAGACTTTTTCGGAGCAGTGCCCCCCCCCCCCACCTAACTGCATTCAAATGATCCCTAATACAAATTATACTTTAAGATTATTATATCCTTGAACATTTCCTGCAGGATTTTTATAGCTGCCACTCTTTGGTGAGACAATAACAATGCTATTTACCATTTAGTACCAGTTACTCATGATTGTTCATAGAATAATTAATTGCTGCAAGGGCATCCCCATTAGTGCATCATTAACTCTTACACTACCCCCCATGAGAGGTAGCTTTTTTACTATTAAATAATCTTTTAGCAATTTAGCAATCCAGTGTTCAGAATCAACATCTAGGCATGCTTAGAGAAGACCCATTGCAATGATTAAGACAAATTAATCAAAATTAACTTAAGTCTCATTAATTTTAATGGGTCTGCCCAGAACATGACTAAGGCTGCAAATGCACTGTAGAAATAATGCAGTTTGACTCTGGTTCCAATCTATGAAATCCTGGGATTTCTAGTTTGTTGTGGCACCAGAGCCATCTGACAGAGAAGGCTAAATATCTCACAAAACTACAAACCCCAGAATTCCAGCTTTGAGCCATGGCAGTTAAAGTGGCATCAACCTGGATTATTTTTGCAGTGCAGGTGCAGTTTAGTAATCCTTAGGATTTTAGATAAGGTATCATATAGGAGTTGTGATCCAACCCTATATCTTGCCTAAAACATTCAGAGGTTTTCAGAAAGAGGGGATTTCAAGAGCATTTATATAGTTGCACCATAATGCAGCTATATGCTTGCAATGGTGTCTGAAGCAGGAATTTATGGACCTTACCATGGTTTAAATAAAAAGATTTTACCTTGGTTGAGGTACATGGGTTTCTACTATATCAGAAGCAAATATTTAGTAGTTAAAATGATTTGTCCTCCCGAATTTCCCTGGAACTTTACCAGTAATTTTTGTATAGTTGAGAATGTGTGATCCAAAGCTGACATTGGGCCTTTGCAGACTGCCAGAAATAGTGCAAACTGAGTCCACTTTAAGGGTTAGGGTTACTGCTAGGGAGTCATGGGAATTTTTTTTTTCCTGAGACATTGAGCCTTCTCTGTCAGAGAGCTCTGGTGCCACAGTAAACTACAGTTCCCATGATTCCCTAATCCTAACCCTTAAAGTGGACTCAATTTTAACTATTTCTGGTAGTCTGCAAAGGCCCATTGTTTTCAGGAGGGTAAAAGTGAACACAAAGTGGGCTTTACCAAGAAAAAACCCCTAATATGATACTTTAGCTTTATTTAAGACTAAAGACTCAAGGATTTGAAGACAAATGCTAGGATATTATATAATGCTATCTGGATTCACATTGCACTGATGAAGGGCTACAATATAGGTGTATACTTTCCATAGAAAAGTAAAGAATAGACCACAACTTTATTGTATGTCCAGGGGTGATTGTCAAGCACAACACAGACCACAATTAGGTAGCAGCACAAGATAACAGTTGAGGTAGCATAGATAAACAAGCGGCAGTCATAAAGCAGGCAAGCATACCCAGTGATAAATCAATCATAGGTGATGATAAATCAATCATAACTATCCACAAATCACTCATAAATCTTAGGAGTAATCAATCATAATTTGATCAATATATCATTAATGAAAGGTCAATAAATCATTCTATGACAGGCCATAAGTCATTTAATTGCCCCCCCTGAATCATTTGTTACACTCCTGTTGAATGACTTATCCCACTCCAAAACATAACACCAGTTGTGACAGAATATGCAACACAGCATGACATCTAAATATTGCCAAGCAGCATGAAAAACCACAAAATAATAAAGAACTAGTACTAGACACAACTATCACACAGAATAGCAGCCAATAATATATGGGAAACTACACATAGCAACACAATACATCAGCAAACTACCTTCCACTTACCCCAAGGAGGGCAAAAAAACAACCATGCTCCAATAACATGGGAAAATTCCCTCCTGGCCCCTAAGGCAACTAGCCAAAGCCTGAGGTTGTGGATTACAATAACAGCTATAGGGTGGGTGGGCTGGATCTATTGGCTGCCACAGCCACATTGAGCCGGCCTATAAGTTGGGCCCCCATTAAGGAAGTCTCGTGATGCTAGTAAGCCCCGTGATATCTCCCAGGAGTTGGGGCAAGATTTCAGCCCCAACTCTGGCTGCAAGCCGCGTGAGACCCTCCAACCCCATGAGGATGGTCCTCCCTCCATGCAGCTGCATGAAGGGTTTAGCAGTGTGGCGCCAGCTCTCCAAGACACCCGCTGCAATGAGACACCCCTCCAGAGAGTTAGGGCAAGTCTTGTCTGTGCTGTGTCCTCTTTCTCCAGAGGAAAACCTTGGAGTGTATTGTCTTACAACTTTTCCCATTAGCACAAAGGAACATCCTATCTCTTGGAGTGTATTGTCTTACAACTTTTCCCATTAGCACAAAGGAACATCCTATCTCTAAACACAGATGCAAAATATAGTTTGCATAAAACAATTTGAAATGTGGTTAATACTTACCTCTGTGAGATCTGGAATCCTTTAAGGCCTCTAGCCATTACTGAGGCTTGGGGATGCTCAAGTCAAATGCAATTAGTTCAAATGCTGTGCAGTTTGATATAGCTAGAGTTGGGTGTTTTTGAGTATTCTTATGTTAATAATAAAAATAATAAAATTTATTTTTATCCCATCCCTCTGCAACAGATTCTTATTGCCTAGTAGCAATGCTTGGGAACAATGTACTAATCTAGGCATCTATCCATTTTCTTATTTACCAGTTCCAGCTTTCTCCAGTGACATTCTATCTATGGTGATGGGAGTTGTAGTTGATTACAGGGCACCAAGCCATGGCAAGCTGATCTGTATCTATGCAGCAATAATTTAGAAAGCTTCATCTAGGAAAATCAGTGTAAAATCAGTGCTTGAGTTGATGTTTATTTTCTATTTGATTGGCAGAATTAAGTACCAAATGATGCTTGCTGCTGTTTCCATTCTGTTCAAACATTTTTTAGCTGTATTTCTTGACTTACCCCCCAGCTCATTTGGCCTCCTCTACTGTTCCTTTTTCCAAAGGCATCAATCCCCCCCCCCCCTTTTATTGCAATTGGATGTTCTTGTGCACAGATACATATGATTGCAGCCCAGAAGTCAAGACTCATCAGATGAAGCCATTAGTCATCATTGTTTCTGTTCTATAATTTGCACAGTAAGAGACAAAAATAGTCACTATTTATACAGGGCCTATATGTTGCTGGAAAGTTGACAGAAACACTAAAGAGACTTAGAAGAAAATAACTGAAGATACAAGGACTTCTTGTCACCATCTTTCTTGGGAGTGAGTTGGGAACAATTGGATGCAATTCTGAGTAATTAAGGTTGATGCTGAGGATCTTTAACCATCAGCACAATGTTCACTTTTACTGAATCTTTCCCCTCATGGGTCATGTGCTTTGTGGCATATTGGTTGTTGTCCTTTAAAACCACTTAACTGTGTTAGTTTTAAAGATTTATTCAGATGAAGTTTGTTATACCTTTTCTTTAATCCTGAGAGAGTGTGACTTGCCCAAGGTCGCCCAGTGGGTTTCCATGGCCAAATGGGGATTCAAACCTTGCTCTCTTGGAGTTCTGGTCAAACCATTGTACCGCACTGGCTTCCTCTAAAATTCATAGAGTGGGTCATTTTGAGAAATGAATCTAAATTTTTAAAACTTTTTCAGTTTCATGAAGCGTGTGTAAAGTGCTTTTATCTCTACAACTTAGACTTACTTATTAGTAAACATACTTCAGGTGTAGACCCATAAACTGTTTGCTTCTGGGACTGAAACAGCCTTCTCTACAGGGAGAATGACATTATCTCTCATACATTAGAAATACATCAGAAAGTTAGCAGTTTTTAAAACAATGTGAAAGGGGGTAGCACAGAAAAATGTTGTATATGTGTATAGATGAGACAGAGGCTGATCAGTAGTCTTTGTCAAAGCTTGGAAATATTACTTGGGGGAAAAAGTCATTGTGTAACTCAATAAAAATTATCTCCAGTAAAGTGATAAAGTGGTTTGATATGGGGGGGGGGACCCCATCAAAATGCTGCACAAAAGCATTTTTGGCATGCCAAAAGGAATAAGAACATATTAAAGAATTATAATAATGATAATTACTATAGAAAATAGTAACTTTTAAAAGACTTTTTATTACTTCCAAAAGAAATGTGTTATAACCAATGGCATTTCTTATAAAAAAACGATATCCTGAATACAAGAACAATTTTAACTTTATTTATAGAAGTTTTTTGTTGCATTTTTTTCATATGAGTGTTAATGTCTTTCCTTTGTTCAGATCTCTCTTTAGAGTTCAGATTCACCTATGTGCTGATGCAGCATTGCCAAGATGCTATTTCATTATTGTTATTAAAGAGTGTATTTGAATATTTAGATATTAAGCTATTGAATGTAGAAAGTTAATTTAATTAGGTAATAAATCAAATTTTGGTTTTTCCCCACTTGCCCTTTTTGGCATCCATCCCATGTCAGTTTTTGCCATGCAGCATCTTGGTACTTATTAAAGTCTGTCCTGTATTAATAAGCTTTGTTTCTAAAAGACATTATGATGAGGATCTATCATTATTGTGTTAATTTTAACTAAGAAACCCAGAAAGAAACAGTTTATACTTAACAAAATGAAACTGTTTAAGAAGGGAGAAACGGTTCAGTCAAATTGCCTCATATTTAAAATCTAATTTGGATAATCAAGGATAATGCTACGCACATTATATATATATATATATATATATATATATATATCACTGGGAGTCTGTGCAATTAGAAATTATTTATATATCTCGAGTTCATTTTTTCTCCCTTTTTTTCTAGTGTTAGGGACTTTTTGAAGGAAATCTCTTTAAATGTCTGCTTTGTGAAGAGAAATACAACTGTATATCTCCTTTAACCTTAAACAGAGTTGGCAAAGCCATTGAAATCTACTAACACCTGGACAATTTCAACGGGAAAGAAGAAACCCTGAAACAAAGTTTGGCTACCAGTCCTCAAAAACACCAAAATCAGAACTCAGCAAATGCAAATAAACTTCACCCAGGGTCAGGAGGTTTCCCAGCAGACAATGTACTATTAATTAGACCCTAATTCTCCACACATATCCTCCCACCCTGAGGCCTTGCCTCAACAGAACAATACACAGATTTACATGCTAATTTACATGCTAATCCTCTCAACCAAGGGTCACACAGTATATATTCCCTACACACCTCCATGCCACCATTCTCTGAAGATGCCAGTCACAGATGCAGGTGAAACATCAGGAATAAATTCTTCTAGAACATGGCCTCACAGCCCGAAAAACCCACAAAAACCTATCTTGGCCATGAAATCCTTCAACTTCAAACTGTATAAATGTCACTGTTTACAACTACAGAAATCCTCCAGTCACCTTGGCCACTGGAGGTATTCCTGGAGGTGTCATCTAACAAAGTCATTTTTCTAAACTCTGAATATAGCCCATCCCTTTCCCAAACAGTTCAAGACATAATTTCTAACATGGATTCTATGATAAATGTTTCAGCCCTCTACGAGAGGATATCGTAAAGTAATAATCATCATCCGGGAATTATTCTGGTATATTGATGTAATTTTGTCAGTATCATCATCACAGAGGGGGGTTGCAGACTGCCAGAAATAGTGTGAATTCAGTCCACTTTTAGGGTTAGGGTTAGTGCTAGGGAATAATGGGAACTGTTATTTTTCTGAGACATTGAGCCTTCTCTGTCAGACAACTCTGATGCCACAATAAAATACAGTTCCCATGGTTCCCTAACTCTAACCCTAACCCTAAAAGTGGACTGAATTCACACTATTTCTGGCAGTCTGCAACCCCCCTAAGTGACTTTTTCTTTTCCCAAAAATGAAAAAATCCATTGCAGGGTCACCGATTTGACAACACAGATGACATCATTCATGAAATGGAAGAGTGGTTTAAGCTGCAATCTGCAGACTTCTACAATAATGGTATTTGGAGGGTCAAGAAATGCTGGGAAAAATGTGTAAATCTGGATGGTAACTACATAGAGATAAGTTAACAACTACAAATCACAATAAACTTTCTGTCAAAATTTTTTAAAGGTGATAATTAAAACTTTATGATACCTTCTCATATTCTTTGTGAATTCTGCTACAAACTGACCTAATCCAATGGTCCTGGATAAATGAGCAGATCAGAATGCTATCCACTGATGTTTTACACTTGCCTATCAAAGCAGGTTCATATTTTGAGAATGATACATTTAGAAAATACTTGGAGGGTAAATATTTTTAAAATATGTATTTAATGCAAATTTTCATAGAGTCTTCCCCCCCCTTCAGAAATCTGAATCTTTGGTTCTCTGATTGCCTTACACTGCAAAACCAAAACATTTTCATTAAAAAATAAATAAAAATAAGTGCATGAAATTTGAAGACACATTCAGAGCAGGTGACCCTAATCAGTTGTGGACTGGTAGTTATATAGCTTTTCCCAAAAGCTAATACAGTTTAAAAACATATATGGACAGTTGAGGGCTCAGTCCTGTTAGCATATGTTCACCTGCACACAAAACATGTTTTTGCACAAAAACATGTTTTGTTTTGTTTTTAAACAGATAATAATTCCTTGACAACACTTCTGGATGTTCAAATACTTGGAGAAAGAATCTGAACAAGAGTCTCACTGTTCTATTATTCTTCCCTGTTAGGATTGGGTCCCAAGGGAAAATGTACATTGTGGGATATTGCAGCAGCCATGATGACACAGCATTTGGCCACAGCTGAGTCATGCAGCCTTATGCTGATGAAACAGGACATGACATCATGGGGGTAGTCACCTGGTGCTGGAAAGCACAGAAACTGCTGCAAAAGTGCTGTGTCGCTCAGGCGAGTGACAGGTGTCCAGCAGGAAGAGGCAGGGCCAGGAAGCCATGTGGAGCACAGGCTACATAAGGCACAAGCCTCTGGACACACATGTGGTAGTGGACTGTGGGTTGCGTATTGCTGTTGGAGTTGTGCTGGTGTATGCTGTACATATCTGCATATAGAGCAACAAAGATTAAAGCCTCATTCGTGAGACATCTGGCTGTAGAGTCTCTGTGCTCTATCTGGAAGCGGAGAGGAGTTTCTCCTGCTGACAAGCAGCCTGCTTCATCGGAGAAGTCTGGATCCTGGTGCTTCACATTATGTGGTCTCCACGCGCTGTGTTACCACGCCTAACATGGGATATGGGCCCAGTTTGCGCCAGCGGTTCTGACTAGACGCACGTAAGATGCTGTTTATGTGTCTGCATCCAGAAGAGCTGCTTTCTATTATCTATAGTGCCGGAGGGCAAAGAGTTAAGAAGCCTTGCTGTTTAGCTGTGTCTTCTTATCAACTCCTGACAGTGAAAGCTGGGAAGACCGCCAATGCTGAGTTTTGTTTTGATTACAGGCAAGAATGGAATTTTTAAGGTTCCCTAAGTTGACCGACAGCAACTATTCTCAATGGGCTGTTTACATGGAAGCTACTTTGATAAGAGAGTCTATTTGGGAACTGGTGGAACAAGGTCTCACTGTTGCAAATGCTGAAATAGACAGAAAAGCATGCGTGACTATCTGTCTCAGCTTGGACCCGAGCCAACTGGTCCACGTGCGAGATAAAAGGTCTGCCCAAGAGGTTTGGTTAGCTTTGAAAAGTGTGCATCAGTCTGACTCCTCGTCTAAAATACTTTGGTCAAAAAGGCTCTATGCTTGCAAAATGGCTCAGGATCAGCCTCCAGAGGAGCACCTAGCAAATATGAAGCATTTGTTCCTGGAAGTGCAGTCCAGAGGAATTATCCTGTCAATGGAGCAAAAGGCATACCTCCTGTTGAGCAGTTTGTCCTCTGATTTTGACCATATACTGTACAGCCTCCAGGGAGTGCCAGAGAGTCAGCTCACAGTAGACCTTGTAACTACACGTGTATTGAAAGAATGCCAGAGACAGCGTTTTGAGACTGGCATTCAGAGACAGCAACAGACAACAACAACCACACCACCAGAGGCAGTTCAAGGGACTGAGAGTGCTGCTGTCTGCAAGTTCAAGAGCTGTTTTGCTTGTGGACAGCCAGGGCATTTCCAGAGGAACTGCAAGAGGTCACCTGCTGCCAGAGGGAAACAATGCCGGTCTCCTGGAAACAGGAAAGGAGTTGTTTCGGCAGTAAAGGACAGTGACTCCCAAGCCCATCATGCTGATGCTGCCAGACATCAATGGATGGTCAATAGTGGTGCGACCCATCACATTGTGAACCAGGAAGCCCTCTTGTGTCAACAAAATGGGCTTGGCTGATGGGGGTTCAAGACAAATCAGAGACATGTGGACAGTGCATTTCCCAGGGTTTGACAGGGACTTTGAGAATGTACTGTGTGCCCCCCAGTTACAGAATTGCTTAATCAGTGTCTCAGCACTGGCTGCAGAGGGCTATGCAGTGCATTTTGAGGGGGATGAATGTCTCATCACCAGAGGGGGGCAGGTTTGTGCTAAAGCTCACAAGCAAAATAAGCTTTACTATTTGGATGCCCAGGCAGGGTGTGCTACAGTTGGGAATGTGCCATTGCACTCAAACTGTTTACACTATCTCCACAGAATATTAGGACATACCGGGTTCACTAATTTGGAGAGATTGAAGGGGGTATGTCCTGGGCTAAAGTGGGAGGACTGCAGCAACCACTTGGAATGTTCTGTGTGCAGCAGGATCAAGCTGAGGGCTTATCCTATTGCTAAAAGGAGCAAGTGCACCACCCAGAGGCCATTCCAAGTGGTGCATGCAGATATTGCGGGCCCTTATACCAAGTCAATAGGGGGCAGCAAATATCTGGTGGTGGTTGTGGATCGCCACACAAGGTACACCTATGCCTTCACCCTGAAGGAGAAGAATCAGGCAGCTCCCACATTTAGAGCCTGGGTGGAGATGGTCGAGAGGGAGTTCGACTACAAGGTGGGCTCCCTGGTGATAGATCGTGGTGGCGAATTCTTTTCTTCCAGTCTGGGGAACTGGTTGAGGCAATAGGGTATCCACCACAACACCACTAACCCTGCCAACCCTCAGGAGGAAGGATTGGTGGAGAGGAAGATGGGGTGCTGACACAGATAAAGGATTGTCTGATGCTGGATGCTGCTGCCCCAGAAGGTATTTGGGGGGAGGCAATCCTGACAGCATGCCACATTAGCAACAGACTGTGGCATTCAGTTGTAAAACAGACCACATACTTCATGCTTTATGGGAGGCCACCCATTTTGAGTTATCTGAGGGTGTTTGGGCAGTTTGCCAATGTGCTGGTTCCCCAAAACTTTCGGAAGAAAGGTGACCCCAAATGGCGACACCTGATGTTTATAGGGTATGAGGGGAACATCTACAGGTTCTACCTGGGGAATGGGCACATCCTGTTGTCAAGAAGTGCTAACTTTGAGAAGCACTCTGGGTGGGAGAGGATTCACTCCAACCATGAAGTCTTTGTTAGACTGGGACAACAGGGTGATGGTAGTACTGGGACTGGAGGGGTGGAAACACCAAGAAAAACATCTGAAAGCCAGCCAAGCACCTCCAGTCAGCCCAAAGACACACAAGCCCCCATTATCACTATACCTAAGGTTGAGGCATCAACACCTAATGGTCTGGAGGAGCAGGAAGCAGAGCTGTGTGGCACTGAGCACTTCAGAGGCAGAGTTTGCAGCTTTGTCTGAGATGGCAGGGGAGGTGCAGTGGATCAGGCAGCTTCTGAAGGATCTTGGTGAGAAGTGCACAGGTCCAACGATTGTGCACGAGGACTCACAGGCCTGTATTGCCATGGCTGAGGCAGAGAATTTGAAGAACAGGACCAAGTATATCGGTGTCAGATATCAGAATGTGAGGGAGATGGTCCAGAACAGTGTTCTGTGTCTGTCCTACATAAGTTCAGAGGACAATGTGGCAGACATCCTCACAAAGTCTCTGCAAGTGGAAAGGCATGAGCGAATGACATCAGAGTTAGGCACCAGGAGCGGCAACAGAAGCTCAAGTCTCTGGGAACTGGTAGGTTCAGTCAAGGCATTGGCAGAGTGGAGAACATCTGGACCAGAGGACCAGAAGATCTAGGCCAGAGTGCGGGTGCACTAGAAGAGGTGTGCCTGGAATGATGAACAGTTTCCAGTATAGGGGTGCATATCAGGAGAGTGCTGCTGGAGAAAAGAATGGGGTTCCGAGACTAGAACGGAGTTCTGAGGTCTGGGGCGCACTAGGTCAGGTTGACAGTGGCACAGACAGGGGACCAGAGCACTAAGAGCCAGCAGGAGGACATCAGTGATGTCAGGCTGGTGGGATATGGCACACTAAGGAAACTAAGGGGTTCACACACAAATACTCCATGGAAACAAGCTAAGAGATGTGCACACATTGTACATTTTGGAGGGGATTGTTAGGATTGGGTCCCAAGGGAAAATGTACATTGTGGGATATTGCAGCATCCATGATGACACAGCATTTGGCCACAGCTGAGTCATGTAGCCTCATGCTGATGAAACAGGACATGACATCATGGGGGTAGTCACCTGGTGCTGGAAAGCACAGAAACTGCTGCAAAAGTGTTGTGTCACTCAGGTGAGTGACAGGTGTCCAGCAGGAAGAGGCAGGGCCTGCAAGCCATGAGGAGCACAGGCTATATAAGGCACAAGCCTCTGGACACACATGTGGTAGTGGACTGTGGGTTATGGATTGTTGATGGTGGATTGCGTATTGCTGTTGGAGTTGCGTTGTATGCTGTACATATCTGTATATAGAGCAACAAAGATTAAAGCCTCATTCATGAGACGTCTGGCTGTAGAGTCTCTGTGCAATATCTGGAAGGGGAGAGGAGTTTCTCCAGCTGACAAGCAGCCTGCTTCATTGGAGAAGTCTGGATCATGGTGCTTCACGTTACGTGGTCTCCACGTGCTGCGTTACCACGCCTAACATTCCCAACATGTTTCCTAAGTGCTGGGAACCCTTGTTTTTGTTTTTGATCTGGGAATTAATAATAATGAATATTGTTTCCATCTGTACCTCAAAGCATCTCTTCCCCACCACTCAAGTATTGTGACAAGAGATAGTTGGTGAAATTCTTGCTCACATTGGAAGCTGGAGTTATGATTGTGTGAGGTCCAAAATGATCATGCCAACAGAATCACACCTTCTGTTTTAAGTCTCCACTTCCCACTTTAGTGGCAGTTTTTATGTTTTATTTGCTCTTACATTGTTGTGATTTTATATCACCCCAAACATCCATCAGGTGGAGAGGCAATTCATGAATGTGGGCTGGAATCCCACATAGATTTAGGTATGTGTAAGCGCCTTAGTTATGGTAGTACTCAGTGAATCCCAGCCCAACTCTCCCCATGTTCACTTATGGAGAAGTGACTGCTGTGATTGATGGAGTTTGGTTCTCCTGTCACTCAGGAAGCAGCTGAATGCAGTTTCTACTGTGAGTTATCTCTGGTTGATAGGCAGAATCAGAGTCCCTGTTGCAATTCCCCCTTGCCCTAGAGATTGCTCATGCAAGAAGTGGGGTAGCACTGTCAGTTAGCTGCTTCTTGGGTGAGAGGGGAATGGATCTCCATCAGTGGCTGCTTCCCTCTAAGTGGGGTCTGCAGGACTTTCATGGTCCTGTATGAATACATAAGACCCACAAATGCATAACTATAGATTATGCATTCATAACTGCCATAGATAATTCTAGCCAGAATAAATAAGAAATAGTCTGCTCACAAGTAAGACACTATGTATTCATTGTGTAGTGAGCATAGTATTTCAGCCCCAAGTACAGATGCAAGGGTATCCATCTGATAGAACTGTCACCAGATCTGTTTTAATTTCAATACTTGATTTACCTGTCTTAATCATGGTTGCAATAGAATAAGCTGATATTTTCTATGAGTTTTTGAGGCCACAAAATCTGAGCAGTTAGAGCTTCATTCATTGAGTGCTAGCATCAGCAAGCCTGGATGCATCACTACTCTCCCGTGTCTTTACTTCTTAGTAATCCCAGAAATGAACAATATTCCTCTTTATCCCAATACCTTTTTCATATTTAGAAATGACTATTTCCTTCCATCTTCAATTTTCTGCTCAACAGAGAAGAACCAGGTCTCTCTATATCACTGAAGTATAGCTGTCTTATGAATTACTTGGTGATGCAATTCACCCAAATTTCACATTTGTTGGTGGTATAAATGGAAGGAAAGAAAGAAAGAAAGAAAGAAAGAAAGAAAGAAAGAAAGAAAGGAGTATATGTAAGCATTTTTTAAAAGAAAAGAAAAAAAGTATTTGGTTTTTAAAAAGTTTCTAAGCTATTCTATGCAATTGTTACTGATTTTTCTGAGGCTTTTCTCATTATTATTTTAGATCATAATGTGTAAATGTAGTATTGGACAGCAGAACTAGACATACTAAAATGGAACATAAATCTTACTTTATGCAAGGTGAAAAATACATGACATTTTCTTTCACAGAGACTGTTTCTTTGTACAACACAGTAGACCTTCTATAACCGCTTTGAGCCTTTCTGATTCCAGTCTGTGTGTTTCTATGACTTAATTTGTCAGTACAAATGTTTCTAGACTTTATATTTGAGAAGCTGTCTTGGTAAAGGAACTATTTTTCTCCACCTTAGAAAATCTGTTTCTTAACAAATGATTTTGATATGTAGATTGTCTGGCCTTAACTTGTCTTTTATTATGTAAGATTTTAATGGTGTCTATGTTGTGGGGAGCAGGAGAAGCTAAGCTCTTCTAAGGTTATTTTTAACCTTTCTTCACCCCCTTACCAATGCTATATTTTTAACCACATATAAACAATAAGAACTAAGAAAAGGTATCCTGAATTAAAGGCCTATCTCAGGGATAGGCAACCTTTCCCCTTTAAGGGCCGAGGGACTTCAACTCCCAGAATCCCAGGAGCTATTGGCTAACATGGGACTATTGGCCAACATGGCTGAGGCTTCTGGGAGCTGAAGTCCCTCAGCCCTTAAAGGGGAAAGGTTGCCTACCCCTGGCCTATCTTATCCAGCATTCTGATCACACCCTCTTGCTGGTGTTTCCCAGGAACTGCTATATAGAAGCATACTACCTCTGATACTGGAGGGAATATATAATACACACACACACACACACACAGATATATATATATATATATATATATATATATATATATATACACACACACACACACACACACACACATAATATAGTCTTATTCTTTGGTAGTTCAGTGATTAATTTATGATTAATTTCTCCTTTCATCCAAATTTAAAGTAAATTTGGAAGCCATATTGTCTAGAGGATTCTGGGATTTGTACTCTAAAAAGCAACTTCCCCAAGCTTTCTCATGCATGCATAAATATGAAGACTGGAGAGTGTAAGAAAGGAGACATATTCAAGAGCAAAGGAGTAGAATCTTAAACAACATTTGGAAAAGTTATTTTTTGACTACACCTCCCAGACCAGGGGTAGGCAACCTTTCCCCTTTAAGGGCCGAGGGACTTCAGCTCCCAGAATCCCAGGAGCTATTGGCCAACATGGGACTATTGGCCAACATGGCTGAGGCTTCTGGGAGCTGAAGTCCCTCGGCCCTTAAAGGGGAAAGGTTGCCTACCCCTGTTCCAGATGTTCTCTGCTAGCATGAACATTAGCCATGGAAATCCTTAGAATTCAAAATGTAAATTTCCCAAGCTCTTATATTAACTATAAAAGCTCAAGTTCTGGATCAAGTGAGGTCAACAATCCATTATTTATAAAAATGATGTTCTAACAAAAAATCCAAGTGCTACCTTATAATTTGCACAAGCTATTTTTCATCTGCTCTGCTATTAGTGTGTGATTGTTTGCAATTGGAATATTTTGAATGAATATTCTGTGTGAATCAGACTTGGCCTCTGAAAAGTCTTTCCTACCACCATTTAATAGCCACTGTACTTAGTCTAGCATTCTATTTATGTTTCAGTTCACACTCCAAAAGACCCATGAATGAGTTTTCTAATTCATCGAAATACTCTGTATAATTATCAGAGCTCCACAAGAAATGATTGGATGGTGAAAATGCTTTTCAGGAAAAAAATAGTTAAATATTTGGGGATAAACTTTACAACAAAGAACTCATACCTGTTTAAGAATAATTATGAAAAAATATGGAATGAAAATAGAAAAGATGTAGATAGGTGGAACAAACTGAACTTATCCTGGATGGGAAAATCACAACTATAAAAATGAACATTTTACCAAAAATGCTCTTCCTGTTTCAAAATATCCCCATTATAATTATTGTAATGACTCTCCATTCCAAAGATGGCATAGGGATTCATCTAAATTTGTATGGGGAGGGAAAAAACCTAGAGTAAAAATGAAGTTAATGCAGGATGAGGTGTCCAGAGGGGTCTACCAGAACTGAAAGTCTACTACTACGCATGTGGCTTAAATTGGTTATTAGATTGGATTAAACTGGAGAAAGAGAGACATTTAAAATTGGAAGGATATTGGATTAAACTGAAGAAAGAGAGACATTTAAAATTGGAAGGATATGATAATGTTTATGGATGGTATGGATATTTGATTTATGATAAAATAAGAGTACGCAAAGATTAATGACCATTATTAAGAATTATTAATGACCATTATTAAGAGCAAAGAATTTGAGGAAATAATCACTTCAAAGGATAAAATGAGGAAAAATTAAATGAATATGTGTTGGAAGTGTGAAAAGAAGGTAGGTACCTTCTACCATTTATGGTGGACATGTAGAGAAGTGAAGAAATACTGGGGGTATATCCATAAGGAAGTAACAAAAATATTAAATACAAAATATCACCAAATCCAAAGATGTATTTATTGAGGATAATAACAAAAGAAAAATTGGGTGTGAAATTTATAAAGGAACAAGACAAGGATGTCCACTTTCACCGCTATTGTTTATATTATCATTGGAGGTACTTCTGGACAAGATTAGATTAAAGGAAGAAATAAAAGGAATAAGAATAAACAGATTTCAGTATAAAGTATGAGCATGTGCGGATGATCTAGTAATAACGTTAACAGACCCACTGGACAGCATACAACCAATGATAGAAACAATTAAAGAATATGGAAAATATGCAGGATTTAAAATTAATGAAAGAAAAACGAATATGCTAGTACTGAACATGGGCAAAGAAGAGAAAGAACAACTTAAACAAATATCACAATTTGAAATAAAGGATAAGATAAAATATCTAGGTATATATTTAACAAAAAGAAATGCAGACTTATTTAAAAATAATTATGAAAGAGTATGGCGAGAGATATGAGAGGACCTGCAAAGATGGACAAAAATGAATTTGACATGGACTGGCAGAATTTCAGCTGTTAAAATGAGTCTTACACCCAAAATGACATTTTTATTCCAATCACTACCAATAATAGTCAATGACAAGCCATTTAAAGAATGGGAAAAAGAGATTGCGGCATTTATTTGGAACAAAAAAAAGGCAAGAATAAAAATGAAGATACTGCAGGACAATAAAGATAGAGGAGGGATGAATATCCCAAACCTCAAACTTTATTTCTATACTTCATGTTTGGACTGGGCAAAAGAATGGGTACTGATAAATGACAATAGACTATTGCAATTAGAAGGAATGGACTTAGCATATGGATGGCATGCATATTTAATGTATGACAAAATCAAAGTAAGCAAGGAATTTAATAATCACCCAATAAGAAAAGCAGTTTTGCGAGTTTGGCAAAAATACCAGAAAATATTTATTAAAAAGATTCCACAATGGACGTCGGTAAATGAAGCTTTTTATAGAAGGGAAAATATGAAAGGTGATTACTGGATTGCATATAAGGACTTATTAATATGGGAAAAAGATACACTAAAGATGAAAAGTATGGAACAATTATTAAAAGAAGGCTTTAAATGTAATTAATTTTTATATAGACAAATTATGGAAAGGTTTAAAATGGACATGAAAATAAATCAGATAGAGAAAGAAGAATCTCAGTTTGAGAAAGTAATGTTAGAAACCCCACAACATTTGGTTTCAAAATTATACAAAATGCTTTTGAAGGTTGAAATGGAAGAGGAATCGGTAAAGGAATACATGATAAAGTGGGCACAGGATGTGGGAAGACCTATAATGTTTGACGAGTGGGAAAAATATTGGAAGAAAAGAATAAGATATACACTAAGCTATGATGTAAGAGAGAGTTATTACAAGATGCAATACAGATGGTACTTGACACCAGAAAAGATAACTAAGATTTATAAAAACAGTAAGAAAGAATGTTGGACATGTTCTAAATCAATTGGTACATACTTACATATGTGGTGGGACTGCGAAAGGTCGAAAAGATTTTGGTCACAGATACATACAGAAATACAAAAGATTTTAAAAATTAAGGTGTGCAAACAACCTGAAGTGTACTTATTGGGTATGATAAATGATGAGATTGAAAGAAAATTTGGTAAGATAATATTTTATATGTTATATGCTGCTAAGACTGTAATTGCAAAAAAGTGGAAGAGTAAGGACGCTTTGAACATAGAGGACTGGCAAATTAAACTATATGACGTTATGGAAATGGATAAATTGACATCTTTATTGAAAAAGGACAAAAGTGGTGAACCTGGGAAAGAATGGACACCGATTATAGAATATTTTAAAGAACTTTGGGGAGAAAACAGTGTGATTGTGTGGAAATGAAAAGGGGTTATTAAATAATTAGATATTGATATTGCTGATAATGTTGGTGTTAAGAGGGGAAAAGCGGCGCTGTTAAAAAAAATTAATAGGTAGAGTGAATTAAAATATATGGTATGTAACGGTTAAGGATGATGAAAAATAATAATGTAAAAACAGGTGCAAAATAGAAAAGGAATTGGAAATCAAATTACAATACATAAAGGAGATATAAGAAAGTTAAAAATAATATGTATAATATTCAAAGTAAAGGAGGGGAAGTCATATTTTATGTTTTTTGTTTTGTTTTGTTGTGAAATGTGATGTACGTATGTATGTATATGTAAGTTGTTTGTTTGTTATTGTTTTTGTATATGTGTTATGTGTGTTTTAATAGATAATAAAATTAAAAAAAACCAACCCCCCCCCCCCAAAAAAAAAATTGGAAAATGGGTATGGGAAGTTGATTTTTTATCTGATAATGGCAGCAAGAATAAATTATGCATCGAAATGGAAATCCAAGGAAATCCCTACATTTAAGGAATGGCACATGAAACTATACAACCTTATGGTGATGGATAAATTAACATGTTTGATAAAGAAAAAAGGAATGGATGTTTTCAAAAATGATTGGAAATTAATGATAGAGTATTGGCGACAAGAATGGGGACCAAAGTTTGTGTTACGATTAGACTAATGTAGAGAACTCCAAAGTAAAAAAATAGGTTACAGAATAAAAATGCAAAGAGTAGTATTCTATAGTTTTAATGGAGATGTAGTGAAATAAGTATGATGACATAGTTAACTAACATATATACGAAGTGAAATAAATATGGGTGAGAAGACATGGAAGAAAAGGAAGTTTTTTTTGTTTTGTCTTGTATTTGTTTTATTGTTTGATATATTGTTTGTTTTGTTATTTTTGTGTGTTTTCTTCTTTTGATATAATAAATTTTTTAAAAAAGATTCTAAAACATTGGTCAGTTCCATGCTCTATCCACTACTGAATTATGTGGTGGTATTTCCAATTCCTTTGTGAATTACAGGGAACAGAATGCTATTCTTTCCTGTTCTCCATTCCATAGTAAAGTCAGTCCTGTCCTTCCCATCATTAAAATAGTACCTGTACATGTAACACTGGGTGGAGGTGGGAGGCTTACATTAGCTGAAAATAACAAGCCAACAGTTGTCTTAAAAGTCGTAACAGGTTCAAAGAAGAGAACAGATCACCTAATCTTTGTCAAGCTACAGAAATAGAACATGGCTATCTCTGTGTATATGTCTGTGTCTCTGCATATTACTAGATCAGTGCTGGAGGTGTTTGTTGAAACTGGAGGTGTTAGCACACAAAAAAGCAGGAAGCTGAAGGCAGAGATTCTCTGAAAGCAGCATTCTGGAGATCAGAGGCACTGAATCACTTTCATCTCAAAAGACAAGACACTTACTTGGAGAAGCCACATATGCTCAAACAAAAATGCAGGCCAAAATAGATTCAGCAACAGCCTCTCTCCTCTCTCAAATGTACATCATCTTCAAAAATGTGTTGGAGAAGAAAGGCTTTACAGTTATGTTTGTCTCATAATCTTTTTTGAATAACATCAGAATTATCCAAACACCAGCAGAGTCTGTAGTTACAATAACAGCATCCAAACCTGCACACATCTGGCAGTGGTAGATTGCAACTAACACTTCATAAATTGGTACTACAAAGGCAGGAGGTGCATTAGAGTTATTTTGTGCAATTCTGCACTATGGCTTGTTTATCAATTAACCCGTGTATAATACAAACTCTGTGGATGTCTATAAATCCACTTATAATGGGAGTGAACAGCTATCATGCTAAACATCTATTACACCACTTTATACAGGTTCCCAAAGGAATAGCCTAAAATTCTGTAAAAATTGTTACTGTGTGCCTTTAAGTCATTTCTGATTTATGGCGATCCTAAGGTGAACCCTTTCTGTGGATTTCTTGGCAAGATTTATTCACAGAAAGTTTCATTTTCCTTTTCTCTGAGGCTGACAGAGAGTGACTTGCCTAAGATCACTCAATGGACTTCTATGGCTGAGCAGGGATTCAAATGCTGGTCCTCAGAGTTATAGTCCAATGTTCAAACCACTCTACAATGCTGGCTCTCTGGCTGTCCTATACTGAGAAATAAGATCTGATGGGAAGATGTGGTCCTCTCCTCTTTCCAGCATTAAATATAAATGTGGAACATTTCCCCCCAATCTTTGGATGCCAATGAATAAGGCGTCAGTTGAAAATTATTTCTGAAGATTTGTTCTTGTGAATTTTTCAGCCAATCTTTGTGATACTTCATTTGCCTGGCTTTTCCTTTGTTTTAATCCATTATTATCATTGAGGAAGAAACAGGATGCTATGAGGAAAAGCAGGTAAAGATGAAAGAGAAGCTGTTAAAAGTTGTAAATCTAAATGCTGACATTTCTGAGGTGATAGGATATCTCTGCTTGATATAACTAAAGGTAAAAAGGTAAAGGTATTCCCCATTGACAAGGTTGTCAAGTTGTGTCTGCCCATAGGGGGCAGTGCTCATATCCATTACTAAGCCAAAAAGCTAGCATTGTCAGAGACAACTCTGATCATGTGGCCAGCATGAGTACACAGATCGCTGTTTACCTTCCCACCAAAGTGGTACCTATTTACTTGCATTTACATGCTTTTGAACTGCTAGATTGGCAGATTGGCACCCCATCAAGCAGCACCCGGGCCTCGAACTGCCAACTTGCTGATCTTGCAATCAACAGAGTCAGCATCTTAACCACTTGAGCCACTACATCACTTTTGATATAACTAAGCAAACATAATACAATTTAGCAAACTCTGGGATTCTATCATTCAAATTCAAGTTTAATGTATAATGTCTGGAATCAGAAATTGAACTCATCACAGAACTTTGAGATATGTATATCTTAGAAAACAAATAATATAATTTTCTGATAAATGGTATTTAGGTTTTTTTGAGGAGGGATGCAGGCAATTGCATTGTGTGGCAGCTATCCACAAATAGAAGAACCTTGGCAGAGATTCTTAGGCTGGTTTTGTTGCTGTGTTTCTTCAAGTCATTTCCAACTTACGTTAATTCTAAGGCAACTTTATCATGGGCTTTTCTTGGCAAGATTTATTCAGAGAGGGTTTGCCATTGCCATTTTCTGAGGCTGAGAGAGTGTGACTTGCTCAAGCTCACCCTGTGGGTTCCTGTGGCTGAGTGGGGATTCAAATATTGGTCTCCTGGAGTCTCAGTCCAACACATGCTGGCTCTCTTCTTAGGCTATAGTCCAATTCAAATTTACCTGGAAATGTGCCCCAATGAACTCTTCTGAGTTCTAAGTCTCCACAACCTTTTATGACAGATAGGCATATAACAAATTTGAGAGCGTGTGCAGTTTTCGAACACTTCCATTAAGAGTATCAGGTTGCAGAAATAGTGCAGCTTGAGGCCACTTTAACTGTCCTGGCTCAGTGCTAGGGAATCACGGGAACTGTATTTTTTTTCTGGGACATTGAGCCTTCTCTGTCAGAGAGCTCTGGTGCCACAATAAACTACAGTTCCCATGATTCCTTAGTCCTGAGCCAGGACAGTTAAAGTGCCTTCAAGTTGCACTATTTCTGGCAGTCTATAAAGGCCCTAAGTAACATCAGTTGGGCTAAGGAATAATTGACACCTCTGCTCCAATTCAGGTCATGCTATAAGAGTTCCATTCCCCATCATGTGCTTCAGCCAGTGTTTGTGGTGACTATATAAAATTTCTGATTATTCAATCAATAGTCACTTGGATGTGATACTACACTCAAAATGCATAAGAGATTATTTTAAGGCTGCAGAACTATTGTGCAAATGATCAGTTATTAAGACACACCCTGTTATATTTCAAAAGCAGACATCGCAATAATTGTTAAATAACATTTGTATGTATCTTGTCCATTCCTTTCCTCTCTGCAATATTCAAATAATACTGGCTTTAATTAAGTCTATGCTATTTCACTCCTGCATCACTTCCTAAGGAGTGTCCCTCATGTTATCCCATGGTAGAGACATTTGTTCTCAAGTAAGTCCCATTCAGAACACCAGGACTTAATCTGGAATTGCACTGTGTTGCATCTGCAAGATGACAGTACTGGAAGAAAAATATGGCTATTTGCACCCAATTAAATCTGTAACAATGAAGTTGAACAAATGTGGTAAATTACATGGGCTGTTCCTAACATATAATTTTAAATTATCAGAGATATTTTAAATATTAAATGTATTTGGTGAACAGAATTTGTATTACCCATCTTTCTTGGCTCCATCCAGGGACACCATTTCTGGGAGAGGCAGAAGAAAGATGAGGACAATGTTGATTTGACAGTGACATATGTCCCTATCTACTTAGGCTTCCTTTTCTACAGCAGCTCAGAAGGGAAAGATCTTCATTAGAAGTACTCTTGTTTGTCCAAGTGGTACACGGCTGGAATCACTTTGTCAGGGAAGAGGATTTTGTAGCAGCACTTATTATTTTGATTTTTGGCAGTTATAGAACTAGTGTCAGATTCTCTCTTTTCCTCTGTGCCATCTTGTGAGAAGGAATTTGAAATTTTAGGCCTTTCTGATGTGACTTAAGGCTGTGTGGTGGGAATGTTGGTGATTATTTTATTTCAGCAAGAGGTCTTCATGTTAAATTGATACAGACTTTAGGTCTGCTAAATTTGGAAAAGTTTCCTCAAAAATCAGTTTCCCTTTGGTTTTTTTTTTAAATGTTGGAATTAATAAATAAGGCACTAGTTCAACTAAACTTTGTTATCTTGCCTCTTTATTTCTGTTTCTGTTTGAAAAGCCCACGCATCCCTTTATCACTTCATCCAGTGTTTTGGATAATCAGGCCTTAAAAGACAACTGGTGCTTTTATATTTGTAACAAAACTATCTTCAGTATGGCACAACAGTCAAGTTAACAAAGAGAAACCAAAAAGGATTTAGAAAGTAGCAATAAGTGAGCTGTACAGTCTTTTGTGAAGCTAAACATGTCACATTATACCACAGATTTGCAGAACATGAAACTTCCTCCAGCAAATGATGGACAGGGATGTATCGACCTGGATTTTACAGGACTGCTTTTTCTAAAGTGAATTTTCTCTTATTTGTGATGACAGACCCTTCTTCATTAAATGAACATAGAAGTGTGCTCTTGGAAGATTGAAGCTCTCACTAGCAATTAAGGTTACAGTTGGCCCTTCATATCCATGAATGCTGCATCCATGGATTCAAACATCTATGACATGAAAATATATTTTAAAAAAATCCAAAAAGCAAACCTTGATTTTGCCATGTTATATAAAGGACACCATTTCACAATGACATTGTATATAATGGGACTTGTGCATCTATGGATTTTAGTATCCATGGGGTATGTCTGTCCTGGAACCAAACCCCAGCAGATACTGGGCCCACTGTTTAATTTTCACTGAGTTTCTTCTTGAAGGAGGCAACAAGTAATCTTAGCAATGTTCTTCTAGAGACAGTCGTAGAAAACCATGCCAATTTAAAAGTCTATTTTCAGTTTCCTGCAAAAAAATAAAAATAAAATAAAATAAAATAAAATAAAATCGTATGTGGTTGATTTGCATATAAAACTTTTCTGCACTGGAAATAGCATTTTCTGTGCAAAATTTTGTATTGCTACAAATGTGCAAAAAATGCTGTTTCTTTTTTAAAAATAATTTTATTTATAATAAAATATTAAATTATATTTCCATAAAATTTTAAATATTGAATCATTTCTATGATGCATTCTTGAATCAGTCTTCATAATTAACCTTCCGTAAGTTCATTAACACTACATACTGGTTTATCAGTACACTTATTTAAAGCCTTTCTCATAATTTTGAACAATTGTCTCTCTTGTTCATAATTTAAAAACAAGTAATCTTGCTTATGTTTCTTGCAATATAATTAATTATTTTGATTACATTTATTATACATTTGATTTGCTATTTTAACACCATCTCATTTTTACATGCTCATCTATTAGCGACCATTCATTATTAACTCTCTCTATATCTTTTTGGTTCAATAAGGCTGTTAATTTATCCATTTCCTCCATCTGTGTTAGTTTTATCAACCATTCATCCACTGTTGGTATTTCCTCATTTTGCCATTTCATGGCTAAAAGTAGCCTTGCTGCAGTTGTCATGTAAAGAAGTATCTTCCAGTATTTCCTTTCATTTGTTGAGTGTAATTTATTCATCATGTTCAATAAATAAATTTCCGGTGTCATCTCAAATCTGATTTGTAAGATTTCTTGTATTAGGCCATGTCCTTTTTTCCAAAATGTCTTAATTTTTTGGCACTTCCACCACACATGGAACCATGACCCAATGTTTTGTTTGCATTTCCAGCACTTGTTTGAGTTGGTATTATAGATTTTTATGATTTTTGCAGGAGTCAGATGCCATCTATTTTCCATTTTCCAAAAGTTTTCTTTCAGATCCTGTGACTTAGTAAATTTCTCTGTCTTTTTTCTTGTGTAGTTCCAGCTCTAGGTAACATCCTCTAAATATTTTTCTTCTTTTTTAGACATGTTTTTAGTCATTATCACTGTTTTTTTTTTACAGTTTATTTTAAATCCTGCAAATCTTCCACATTCCTCAATTATTTTGAATACATCTCCAATTTGTTCTTTTGGAACTTCTAGTAATAAAACTATGTAATCTGCAAATGCTTGTAATTTATATTTCAGTCCTTTGATCTTCATTCCTTTTGTTCCTTTTTCTTTCCTTATTTTATTCAGCAGAATTTCCAAGACTATTATAAACAATAGAGGTGATATAGGACATCCTTGCCTTGTCCTTTAAATATTTGAAATTCTTCTGTACAGTTTCCATTAACTATTAATTTTGCTGATTGCTCCTGTATATTTCCTCAATCCATCTGCAGAAGTTTGTACCCATCCCCATTCTTTCAAGTACCTGAATCATAAAATTCCAATTAACATTGTTGAAAGCTTTCTCAGCATCTGCAAATATTAGTGCCAATTGTCTTTTGATATTTTTCTCATAATATTCAATAGTGTCTATAATTAATCTAATGTTATTTTTGAGTTGTCTTCCAGGTAAAAATCCTGCTTGGTCTTCATGAATTGTGTTAGATAAGACTTGTTTTAATTTTTCAGCTAATATTATCGCCAATATCTTGTAATCTGTGTTGAGTAATTCCCTACATCCTTGTCAACTTTTCCTTCTTTTGGTATTAATGTAATATTTGCTTTTTTCCATGATTCAGGTATCCTATCTTTTATAATGTTATTTAGGGTCTTAAGTAATGGAATTTTGAGTTCTTCCCCAAATGTTTTATAATATGTTGCAGTAAATCCATCTGGGCCTGGTGCTTTTTCCTTTTTCAATTTACCAATTGCTTGTAGTATCTCATTTTCTGTAAATTCCACATTAAGCATTTTCTTTTGTTCCTGTGATATCTTCTCTATTTTTTGTTTCTCCAAGTAATTTGTTACCGTGTTTGCATCTACTCTGTCAGCTTTATACAATTTAACATAGTAGCTTTTAAATGCTTCTTGAATATCTTTTTGTGCTTGAAGTATTTTCTCCCCATCTTTTATTTTTGTAATTACTCTTTTTTCTTTCTCTTTCCTTAACATGTATGCCAACCACTTCCCAGATTTATTTATGAATTTGAAATTTATTTTGTCGAATAAACTTCATCTTCTTCACTACTTCCTCTATTAGAAATTTGTTTGCTTGTTCTCTTAACAGCTTTAATTACTTGTTCTTTTTATCAGTGGTAGGGTCTTTGGATAGTTCCAGTTCGGTTCTTTGTATATCTTTTCCCAGTTTTTCCATATTCTTAGCATACTTTTTTTTAATCTCAGCTCTCCTTTGTATTAATATACCCCATGTTACAGCTTTACTTGCGTCCCATACTGTTTTTGCTTTGATTGAATCTTTTGTATTCTCTATGAAATAATTCTTAATTTCTGTCCTCAGTTTATTCTTAAATTCCTTACTGTTCAATAGGTGGTCGTTTAATCTCCAAAAGAAATTATTTATAGGCATTTCTAACTCTATCTGGATTGAGCTATGATCTGACATTATTCTTGGCAACACTCCCATCTCTTTGATCTTGGGCATTAATCAGCTGCTACCAGAAACATGTCAATTCAAGATGAAGATTTATTACTTTCTGAATAGAAAGTGTATCCATCTTTTTCTGAATAAATTCCCCTCCAAACATCCTTTAAGTTAATTTACTCTTATAAATTGAAGAAAGAGATGGGGAGTTTCCCTTGATTTTTTAAATTTTCATTTATTGATTTCCTGTCTTTTTTCGGACCCATCATACCATTCCAGTCTCCCAGCATCATCACTTTTCCATTATCTAAATCTATTTTTTGTAATTCTTCATTTAATTTTTTATAAAATTCTTTTTGCCTTTGCACCGGGCTATAAACTCCAATCAGTATTAGTTTTAAGTCTTCAATTTGATCTTCTATTGCGATATAATGCCCTTCATTGTCCTTAAATATTTCTTTCGCCTTGTATTTAATTTTGGACATATAATACCATTCCACCTTTCTTTTTATCATTGGCTGTAATAAACATTTGTCCTAATTTTGGGTTGTTTAAATACTTTATTTCTGATTTTTTGATCTTAATTTCTTGTAAGCATACTATTTCTGCCTTCTTTTTTGCAAGATAGTGGAAGGTTTTACCTCTTTTATATTTTGAATTCAGTCCTTTTATGTTCCAAGATAATATTTTTATTGCCATTCTTAATATTTATTTATCAATTATTTGAGTTTATGTTTCTCCACAGTCATGTTATTAATCCTCTTTTTCTCCTTCTCCTGGATACTTGTGAATACTTCTATCTTCTTCTGAATATAATTCACCAGTAACGTTTCCTTGCAAGTCATGTTCTTTTGTATCCAAGATATCTTCTTCCTGAGAAACTTCTTCTGTTTTCTCCTTAATCCTCTTAGTCTCTTGAGTAGATTTCTTTTCCTCCTCTTTACCATATTTATCAGATTGCATCTTGAACACAAATTTTCTTGCTTTTGCTATTGAATTTTTCCTGTATCTCCTTTGATTATATGTGAAAATAGCACCTTCTATCCTATCCCATGCATATCCAATTCATCTTTTGATTGATTCTTGTGTCAGGAATTTATATTCCTGTCTCTTCCTCAAGATTTCAGTTGGGGCATCCTTGTAAATTTTAACTGTTTTCCCATCTATAAGTAAATCATTCTGATAACTCTTTAGCAGTACCATATCTCTCGTTCTTGATCTAACAAAGGAGATCACCACATCTCTTGGTAAGTTCCTTTCTCTTGCAATTTTTGAATTAATCTGAAATATTTTGTCTGTGTCCCTTACAATGTCTTGTTTTGGCATCCCTATAAATTCTGCTATAGATGCCGTTATCTTTTCGAATAAATCTTGGTTTGGAGCTTCTGGTACTACTCTCATTTTTACACATTTTCCCCTATAACAGACCTCATGCGTCAAGTTTACATAGCTTTCGCATTTTTGTTGGCCTACCAATTCTGATGTTGTTATTTTCAGTTCTTGAGTTGCACCTTTAAGATCTTCTACATCTGTTCTTATTCCTTCCACTTCCTTATTTATTATGTCCAATTTCTTCCCAAATTCTCCCAATTCTCCATGTAAATCTTCTCTTGCTTCCTTTCTAGACTGTTTCAGTTTATCCTTCATTTCCAGTCACATCTCATATTTAACCTTTTGAAATTCCTCTAGTAATGTTTGCATTGGATCTGTTGCTTTCCCTGTTGTGCCCGTTGATCCTCTTCTTTGAGTGATTCCAGAAATGGGGTTTGGTTTCTTAATTCCTGTTGCCATTTTGTAATTTCTTATATAAATTCTAAAGCAAAGCAAAGCAAAGCAGCTTCATTCATATACCGCTTCATACCACGCTATGGGGTGTCTAAGCAGTTTACAACTGTAAGCTCATTGCCCCTCCAACAGTTGGGTACTCATTTTAGCGACCTCAGAAAGATGCAAGCCTGAGTCTAGTCTGAGCCTTGGCTAGTACTGAACTCGCAAGTGAGTGGCTGCAGTACAGGCATTTAACCACTGTGCCACTGTAAACAGTTACAAATATTAATTACAAAATCCTGAAATCTTTAAAGCCCTCCTTATTTATATCACAAACAATAATTTCATTAAATCATTCATTAAATCATTCAATTACAGTCTATTGTAGTCATCAATTTGTGTACCACTATTTAAATTCAGTTATCTATCTCTCTATATCTATCTATATATTCAATTTTCTATATAAATCAACCATCTATATATTCCGATAATTAAACTATTAAACTTTCTCAGCTTAAACCACTTTTTTGACACTAAATATAAAGATATAAAACAATTCACTCTGTCTAAAAACCAGGTTTAAATCATATAACTAGCTCTATACGTACACTTAAGAGGAAAAAAAAATAGAAGAGTAAGCATAATAAAAGGGTGCGATAAAAAGGATGTTACAGTAAAAAGAATGTTATGTTATTTCCCCAAAGGTTCTCTTCTTGCTCTCTTTAATCTCTGTATTTTCCCTCAATCTCCTCTGCCAAGTTCAAGCCTTGAATTCCTCTGTCGTTGTCCTGTCCTCCTGTCCTCTTTCTGCCGTGTCTTTCTTTAATCTTTGAAACCTCGTTCTCTCGTCTCTACCAAAATTAATCCTTGGATCTTCCTTCCGCTATCCCTTCCTCCTATCCTCTTTCTGGCATGTCTTTCTTTGATTTTTATATTCTAATTCTCTCTCCTCCACCAAAGCTAGCCTTGAGTCCTTCTGTCATTGTCCCGCCCCTGTTTCTTGTAGAGAAAACTCTGTGCAAAAGAACCTTGAGAATTTTGCACAAAATAAATCCCCAATTACAGCATTTTTTGTGCAGCAAGATGCTTTTTCTGTACAACAAATCATTCTTCTGTGCAGAAATACTGTTTTCTGCATTTTGCTGTTTCCTGCACAGAAAATGCTGTTTCCTACACAAAACCACCATGTGCAAATTTTGTTCTGTATGAGCCCTGAATTGTGAAGATTTTCATCAGTCCAGGATTCTTGTCATCAGAGTTTCCTGAGACTCTAAAAATAGGTTTTTCAATTTTTTTATTACTTTCAAATATTTTTTTAATGTCTGCTGGCAATAGTTTTGACTCACTGAGATAATTGATGTCAAATATTTTTAAAAGTTTCCTTTCTGAAAATGACATCGACTGAAAGAGAAGGGTTTATTGGTAAATCTTTCTTTGGCAGGAGAGAAGAGAACACTAAGCTTAATGTTACAATACCTTCTTGGTCCATATAAATCTTTATAGTACAAATAGCTTGGGCATTTAAAAAGCTCCACTATTATTTAAAATATGCTACACAATTGGATTTGTCCTATAGGAACACCTGCCTAGTGAAATATTCAAAAGTTTTCCAAATATAAAAATTAAAAATCTTGTTCCCAGCAGCAACAAGTGGCTTTTATGTTGGTGGAGCCATGAATCTGCTCCAATTGCTAGCATAGTCTAGCTTCTCATCTAAACTTAACCTATTCCTCAAATGGGTTCAAGCACCTTGGATCACTCCTTTAAAGTAGGGAGTGAAAATTGGATTGGACCTAATGTCCTATTCACAGGGATCCCACCAGTTGCCCCTCATCACTGTACTGATGAGCAAGGTAAAGAAGATTTTAGGTTCAGGAGCTGCTCAATCCAGAAGTTTCATTTGACAGAAAGAATTTAGAAATTTTTTTATATTTATCTATATCAAATAGAAAAAGTGCTCTAATTATTAGAAATTAGGAGGTACTTTTGATAACAGAGCCTTTTTGAATGGAAAAATTGCTATGGCAACAGAGTACTCTGAAGTGTTTTCTGATGTGAGTAGTGTGGAGCTTTTCTGAACTGGCCTCTTGGGTTGACAAAAAGCCATATTTCAAAAGGTGTCGAGATTTCATCTGCCAGAAAGGATTAAATACTGTATTGGTTTCATATAACAAAGCCTGAAGGTCTTCTAGCTCATCTTCTTTGCGCCTCAGTATGGGATGGAAGATCTTGTCTTAGTCAGTCTGAAAAATATTTTCCAGATTAAATTAGATAAGGACATCAAGGGGATGTAGATATTTTTATGATTTTGATTGCTCTTTGGGCTTCTGGGTCTGGTGGGGCTGATGGGTAGGTGGGAAAGGGAGGCGATTATAGGGGAGGAGTCAATGGCATCTCATTTCCTCCAGCCCACCTCCACCCCATCCTCGCCACCTCCACTCCTGCTTTGCATAGCAGCCACCCACCCAGCAAGCCACCCAGTAGTTTTGTCTGCCATGGCTGCTCCTGACTTACTGCCAATACTAATGCCTCCACCTCATGCTTCTTCACTGCCTAGGGCTCTCTTGGCTGAGGTTGGGAGAGCCCAAGGCAGCAGAGCAGAATGAATGGGAGGTGGAGGCATTGAGTTGCTGCTGCTGTCTTCCTCTATTCCATCCTTGACTGCAACCTTTTTGCACCCATCCTTGGCTGTAACCTTGTCCTCCCATTTATGATTCTCCACCACCTTCTGCTTGGCTAAGGTCAAGAAAGCTCACGCCAGTGGAGAAACACAAATGGGAGAAGAAGGCAGTAAGATGCTGCTGCCATTTGACAGCCTCTTCAGACTCCTCATGCCAGAGGAGATTATAGCACTTCCAAATCCCACCAGGATAGATGTGGGATTGAAAAATGAGTGTTATTGCATACAGCTGAGGCCAGGTGAGTGCAACCCATTTGCAGCCTGGACCCCAGCCTTGCTTATCCAGCAGCTTTTCAAAAACGGGAGTTTGCCATTCTTGAAAAGCTGCTGGATAAGCATGGCTGGGGTCTGGACTGCAGATGGGTTGCACTTGCCTGGCCTCAGCTGTGTGTGTTAACACCCAGTTTTGACTTTTCAAACTTGTGTCTATCTTGGCAGGATTTGCAGGTTCGATAATCTTCAGAGATTGCTCACATGAGGAATTAAGATGGTCAGCTAAATTCATCCAGGTCAACAGGGAATGAACCTCCTCTGATTGCAGCAGCAGCCCATTAAGTGGGGATTGGGGGACTTCCCCAATCAGTATGCATCCCCAAAATGAAGAGCTACATATGGTCATAACTGCACAACAGGATTCCAGCCCATGTTATTTAACATTATATATAAAATAAAATATCTCTAGAGAAACCAGCTGTAATCATTGTCCCATGGATGGTTGTTTAGAAATAATCAACAGTGATGGCACCAAGATGGGGAAAGGTACAGTGACAGCAGCATGGGCTCTGTGCCCCCCAATGCTCTGTTCCTGAGCACTGCTGGCTACTCATTTGTTTTCTTCCTTTGTAGAAAATTAACACAATTGCACAGAGTGTGAGAGAGGTAAAGAAAGTAGGGCCATGTCTTCCCACTTGTCATTGATTGTATGCTTGGAGAGATCAGGTAGAGAGGCAGGAGGAACTGCAGTAGGAGCAAATGCAGGCCCAGCAGGTTCATGGGACCCCTATGGCCTTGGCACATTCCCAAACTTGCTTACCAATGTCCTGTTGGGATTTGCAACCTGAGTTTAAATGTCCAGATGTGGGAAAGTGACAAAGGATACTACAGGTCACTTTACAGCTTGCTAGCTGGGAAAGTTGTTTGCAGCTGGGACTCAAAACATCTTAGCAGTGTCCAAGGTCAGTATGTGCCTGAGAGCATGTAGACCAAGCGTAAACTTATTATGTCATCATGTTTGGGGGAACAACAATTCAAGTGACACAGGAAGAAGTCACTGGAAGAGGCTGGACTTTGAGGCCACATGGCAAGTGTCTATAAAAACACCAAGACCACAGCATGTGGGTGGTTAGTTAGTTCTTTGTTCTTTGTTCCTTCTTGTTGAGTGTATATAGCTTTTCTGTACATATTGCAACTGAAGAATAAATGTGCCTCTTTGGATTTTAAACTTGGCTCCAGTCTGTTTTCATCAGAGGCTGGGAGGATGCATTCTTGAAGCAGCCAGATAGCTCCAAGGTCGCTGGGTGTTCTTCTCTGCAAAGTGAAGAAAGCTTCCAAATTACTTTGTCTGCGTAGTTTTTTGTGGGTTTTTCGGGCTGTGTGGCCGTGTTCTAGAAGAGTTTCTGTGGCTGGCATCTTCAGAGAAAACTTTGTCTGCGTGCTCAATTGCTTGTCTGCGTGCTCAATTGCTTGACACGTCCTGCTAACCCAATTATTTTTTATGAGATCCAAATGTTTGGAAGTGTACTTAGGTCAACATAGGAAGCTTCACTTCATTTTTCTGATCTTGACAAATGGCAGACAGTGTCATTGTACAATTGTCACTGTATGCATATGTAACCTGGCATGAGCTACTCTGTTAACACTCAATGAGACAGTTCTCCTATCAGGTCTTCATATAAAAGACCCAGCAAGAAGTAAACATTAGAATGGGAAATCTAGTGAAACAAAGTGTAAACATTTAAGCATTAATTAGGACAGACCATCTTTACTGTTTCTATAGTACTTACAGTTACTAAGTGGTAATGAACGCAGCCTCTATGACTTTTATCCATAAGAGAATGCTTAAAACAACAAGATATTCTCATGAGCAATTTACAGAATTTTCACAGTCCTGTATCTACTCAGACTAAGGGGCAATGCAGACGGGCAGTTCTGGGCCACCCCTGCTAACTGCATATCGGGGCTGTGGCAACCACGTGCTGCTGCCCCGATCCTCCCTTTTGCTGTCCCTAAAAGAGTGGCAAAATGCTGCTCCTTTTAGGGGTGGCAAAAGGCTGCCCTAAGAGCCAGCACCGCGGCTCTTCCACGCCCTTTCAGTGCAGCATGTCTACACGCTGTGCCAAGAGGGTGTTTTGACGCTGCACACCGTGTGTACGGGCGCGCAGCATCATGATGCTGTCGGGCTGGGGTTGGGGTGGCCAGCGTGTGGCTGCCCCGCCTCAACTCCACCCCCAGGCCAGCCCTTTAGGCCGGTCTGCAACACCCCATACTTTTTAAAATTACTTCAATTGGATTTTTTTCTATTCAGTTTAGAGCTGGGCAAAAGGGTTGGAACTTTGTACTGTGATATTTCTGAGTATTGCGTCTTTCTGGCTTTACAGAGTCAAGGTGAAAAATACCTTATCATGGCTAATAATGTCACATGGTCATAAGCTGTCCTAAAAGGGTTATCTCATTCCAACCCCTTGAATTGGTACTCAATACCACAGTTTTAGGAATTGGACCATGGAGTATTGATGGAGCACATCCTTTGTATACTAAAGCCCCCTAGTTCAGTCCTTGGTATCTACCATAGGAGAGAAAAGGCTACTGTTTGAAACTAGAGAACCTCTGCTAATCTGTATGTAGTCAACACTGAGCTAGATGAGACAATGATTTGAATCAGAATAATGAAGATCCCCAGACTTCCGGTTGGCATGGCGTCCCTTTGAGAAGCTTTCCATACAGCCTCTGGAAGGCTTCTTTAGAAGTGCAGTTTTCGACCCTTGTGGGTTTCCACAAAAGGATCGGCAACATCCCCTTGGAATAGGGGATCCGGACGTCTCTATCAGGATTTATATTTATTGCTCAGAGGTCCTGGAACCCCTGATGAAATTGGATTTCACAAGAGGCAAAGAGGCCAAGAGCAATTAATCCCCAGAGATCGCGACCACGCTTCTGAAAATCTTCCCTTGGAAGACCTGGGACACCACCAACTCCTTTATTTTAATCCTAGATGAACTGTGAGTAAATATCATTCGTGTTTGGGAATTTAGCACAAGCTTGACTAAAACACTTTTGAGGATTGGCGTCATTTAGAGACTATTTTTGTTGTATGAAATTAAGAAATGACTATTTCGTAAACCTTTCATTGAGAGGAAAGGAAGATCAGAAGAAACCCAAACGAATACAAAATAAATAAAAGAGATTCTTGTATATCGGATATCTGGAAGCCTAGTAGATGTTTTTGTCAAAAGACTGAGCCCAGTCTGCAATTGTATATTATATATCTACAACGTGTCTGCAATTGATTTATTGGGAAATATTGGGACGATTAACAACATAACAACAGAGCGGTGCCTAATTGAAGCTTAAATTAGCAACAGGACAATATTTATTCAATTAGTGACAAAATAAGTCTGAGAGTTTGTTCCTTAAGCTATAAGCAAGTAAACAAAGAGTTAATAAAACTTACTGGCTATCCCTTGAGACAGAGGACAGCGGAGGACGGCTGTGGGGGCGGGAGGCTCTTTGTGGCAGTGCTGTGTGAGGCGGCCTTGACTGGGATCTGAGGCGATAAGGAGGAAAGCAAGCACCTGGCCCCCCTCCCATCTGGGAGAAAGAAAGCGATACGTCATAGAAAGCAGACGCTCATAAGGCTTAGAGGAAAGACCCAATCCACCATAAATGGAAAAAGAAAGAGCGGCAATAAGTGTCCTGGAGGACTAAAGGGGGCTGTAAGGATGGAACAAATGAGTACTGGGGCAAGAAGGTCCTGATGAAAGACTAAGACTATAGAGTTCAAGGAAAAAAAGAGGCATTTACCATCTCAAGAAGTGAAATAACACGCGGAGGATCTTCGGCGGCTTATTATCTGGAGGACTAATACTGGAGGTTTGGGAGGTATTAAATTACTGGGAGATGCTGTATTTTGTTTAAAAAAGAGAGTGGCTGGGGAGAAGCTAAGTGCAACGTGCTGTAGGGATAATTGGAGGCCCCAAAGAGAAAAGGATGATATGATATTGCCTGTAACTGGGATATTGAACAATAAAAGAGAGGAGTAATTGTAACATAATATATTTTAGGACTGCGGAAAAGGGGTATTTAATTGTATTTGTTTAAAGGAGAAGTGTGCTTGCAGCTTAGAGGAAACCAATTTGATAATAAGATCTATAGTGATCTTGGAAGAGGAATATTACCATTTGTATTGAGTGAATTATTAAGTACTTTTTCTCCTCTTTTTTTTTTCTTTTCTTTCTGTCTCCCTTTTGTTATAGAATAATCCGGCGCTAGTTAATTGGGAAACAAACAGCAAATAGCAAATACTGAATAACTGTAAAACTCTTTTGCATAAATTGGGATATAAATTGAATTAGTGTCTGGATTATGATGTCTAGAAGTCAAATTGCTGAAGTACAAACTTCCACCCAGCTGCTTAGACGTTCATTTGACCAAACAAAAAACACAGATTCGAATACAAACCTATTAGATGAAATTCGAAAATGTATTGGGCAGGAAATGCACGAAGTTAAAGCTGAGATCCGCCTGGAAATTAGGATAGATTTGCAAGAAATAAACCAAAGCATAGAGAAAATTACAGGCGAAATCTTAGCAGTGCAGCATAGAATTGGAACTCTAGAAGATAGGGATGAAAGATTGGCAATGGAATTAGAAGACATCAGAAAATTGAAGGAGGTGGATTTGGATGAAAGGGCAGTATGGGAGCAAAAATTGAGGGAAAAATGTGTTAAGATTAGGGGTCTACCAGAGAGTAAAAATGAGAACCTAATGGAATTTTTAGTCCCTAAATTGGCGTCCTTTTTGAACCAAGATGAAGAATCTTTTTACTCAGAGGCTGATAGAATTTTTCATCTGAATTCCATATCAGCAAAAAAGAAAAATTTACCCAGAGACATTGTTGTTTATTTGTTGAGAAGAAGGACAAGAGATTTAATATTAAAAACACATAATGAATCCCCTCTGAGTATAGATGGAAAACCAGTACAAATTTTGAAGGACATCCCAGCTCGAATACTTAGAAGGAGAAAATAATATGGCCTTCTAACAGTATTTTTGAGACAGCAAGACATACCCTATAGGTGGGGTTCACCAGAGGGGCTGGTGTTTTGGCGGAGAAAGAGAAGGGTGGTCCTAAAAAATTTGGATGATGCCCGTAGATTTTGGGACTCAGAAGAAAAGAGAAGGAAAACAAAAGAGAGCACACAACGAAATCAAGGAAAAGGTTCACAAGATAGCCAAACTCTAGCCAAAAACTTGATTATCGAAGAAAAGGTTATAGGAGAGGACAATAGATTGAGTGAGGTGGAAATAGCAAGCTGGTGGCGTAAAAGCAACGGGGAGAAACAGATGAAGAGTCACTAAGTGACTTAGAAGGTGAGCCATGTATCCAGAATGGAGAGGGAGATATATAACAAGTAAGTAATTGACTCTCTAATCAAAAATGGAGCATCTCAAAATTTTAACATGGAATGTACGAGGCCTAACTACTCCCCAAAAGAGAAAAAAGATATACAATTATTTCCAGAAATTAAAGGTAGATATAGTATGTCTCCAGGAGACACATATTAGACTTAAGGATGCCAAATATCTCGAATATAGAAAAATTGGAAAAGAATTTATTGCTGCTGCCAAGAATAAAAAGAAAAGGGTGGTGATTTACGTGACGGATAAATTTGATTCTAAATTAATAAAGTCGGATCCAAATGGCCAATATGTGTTAGTTGAAGTAAATCTAAGAGGAGAAAAGATACTTATCGTTGGGATTTATGCCCCATTTGATCAGCTGTTGGACACAATTCAAACTGCTAATTGTGATTCAATTATAGCTCTGGGAGACTGGAATGGGGTCCTAGATCCCCAATTAGACAGAACTTGCATTGGGAGCACCGGCGGCGGCGTTGGGGGCTCAGGGCAGGACTATAAAGCCCTGCCAGAAGACCAAGCCGCGGAGGACGCGGCAACACTGGCCCAGGAGACCCGCGCCAAGGGGGAACCACAGCTGCAGCCGCGGAACGCCTGGCTCCCTTTTCTCCACCTGGGAGCACCGGCGGCGGCGTTGGGGGCGTGTCCCCGTGGCTCAGGGCAGGACTATAAAGCCCTGCCAGAAGACCAAGCCGCGGAGGACGCGGCAACACCAGCCCAGGAGACCCGCACCGAGGGGGAACCACAGCTGCAGCCGCGGAACGCCTGGCTCCCTTTTTTCCACCTGGGAGCACCGGCGGCGGCGTTGGGGGCATGTCCCCGCGGCTCAGGGCAGGACTATAAAGCCCTGCCAGAAGACCAAGCCGCGGAGGACGTGGCAACACCGGCCCAGGAGACCCGCGCTGAGGGGGAACCACAGCTGCAGCCGCGGAACGCCTGGCTCCCTTTTCTCCACCTGGGAGCACCGGCGGCGGCATTGGGGGCATGTTCCCGCGGCTCAGGGTAGGACTATAAAGCCCTGCCAGAAGACCAAGCTGCGGAGAAATGGTCCTCCTTTTGTCCCAATGCAAGTTCTAATATAACTCTACTAAGCCTGCTATTATGAACTAGCCGCAGAGAATTGATTATTATTTGGATCATCGGTGTAGGGGACGTTATAGCTGTGTATCAACTGGGAGTGATCTGTCTTGTTCTTGTGCCACTTGGAATATCTTAAAACAGTTAGCAGATCAACCCATTGAGTGGTCTTAACATATAATCAGTTTGAGTGTTACCGAGGTGGGAATAGAATTTGGGGCGGCTATAGAAGTAGCGTTGGGGAATGGGAGATATGGCTTTACAGAAAGGACAAATGTTACAAAAGAAGGCGGGATCGCTGTTTAATAGCTATCCCACCTTCAGTCCTCCCTGTATCCCAGAATGGGTTGGAGAGCAGACCTTCCATTCCGCATAACCTCACTCTGCTCCTCTGTAATGCCAGGTCGGTAAAGAACAAGACCCATATTATCCAGGACCTCCTCCTGGATGAGGATGCCGACCTGGCCTGTTTTACAGAGACCTGGCTGGGAGAGGATAGCGCAGTCACCTGGACGCAAGCCCTCCCAGCCGGGTACTCTGTTAGTGAGCAGGTGAGGGGAAGCGGGCAGGGGGGGGGCGGTGTGGCTATAGTTCATAGAAACACCTTGACCTTGACCAGGATACCTCTCCGGAACACAGTCCACATCGAGTGTATATACCTCAGCCTGAAGACCAGGGATAGTTCGGGGATTTTGCTAGTCTACCGACCACCCCGTTGTCTAGCAGACTCCCTGACTGAGCTGACGCAGCTGGTCTCTGAGCTGCTGTTGGAGACTCCCAGACTTCTAGTCTTGGGGGACTTCAACATTCCGCTCGAGACCAGCTTAACAGGTGCGGCTCGGGAGTTCATGGATTCCATGACAAACATGGGCCTATCCCAATTGGTCAACGGGCCTACACATTGTGCAGGTCATACCCTCGATGCGGTCTTCAGTACGGAACAGGAGTATCCGTGGGCGGAGGTTGTAAATACCTCCGCATTGTCATGGACGGATCATTTCCTGGTCAAGACTGAACTAAGAGCCAACATTCGCCCCGCTGGGGGTGGTGGACCCATTAGAATGGTCCGCCCTCGAAGGCTTATGGAACCAATTGGATTCCGGAAAGCCTTAGAGGGATTAATGGTTGGGAATGCCGGTGACCCTGTCGAGACCCTGGTGGACACTTGGAATAGTGATCTTACCAGGGCCATCAACACGATCGCTCCCAAGCACCCTTGCCATTCCGCTCCTAATCGTAAGCCATGGTATACACCTGAGCTTAGGAGGATGAAGCGGCATGGACAACGGCTAGAGTGCAAGTGGCGGAAATCTCGACTCTTATCTGATAGAACTCGCCATAGGAATTTTCTTTATTCCTATCGGGAGGCGATATGTGCAGCGATGAAAGCTTTTTCCTCTGCACGTATTGCGTCTGCAGAGTCTCGTCCAGCAGAGCTGTTTAGGGTGGTGAGGGAGATGACGCAGGTTTCCCCTGCGCCTAATCCCTTACTTAACCCGACAACGGCCTGCTGTGACATATTTAACAACTACTTTGCAGATAAAATCTCTCAGATAAGAGCTGAATTAGACGCCACTATTGGACCAGAGTCCAACAGGTCCAACGACTCCGCCGATGTAATTTTACTGGATCAGTGGCAATCTGTGAGTACTGAGGACGTGGACAAGCTGCTTGGTAAAGTAAGGAAGACGACGTGTCCTCTCGACCCTTGCCCATCATGGCTGGCCGTCCAGGGGGGGATGCATTGTTGAGATTCCTTATGGATATCATCAATGCATCCTTCAGGGAAGGACATGTTCCATCATGTTTAAAGGAAGCGGCGGTTAGGCCGCTCCTGAAAAAGCCTTCCCTGGACCCCCTGGATATGAAGAACTACAGGCCTGTATCATTGCTGCCATTTTTGAGCAAGGTGATCGAGAGGGCAGTTGCTCTTCAGCTCCAAGCAGTCTTGGATGAAACCGATTATCTAGACCCATTTCAAACCGGCTTCAGGACAGGATTTGGGGTTGAGACTGCCATGGTTGCCTTGACCGACGATCTGCGTCGGAGCATCGACGGGGTAGTGTGACCCTGTTGGTGCTCCTAGACCTCTCAGCGGCTTTCGATACGGTAGATCACGGCATCCTCTTGGACCGCCTGAGGAGGTTAGGTATCGGGGGCACTGCTTTGCAGTGGTTCCGGTCCTTCCTCTCGGGTCGGTCCCAGAGGGTGCTGCTCGGGGACTGTAGCTCCAGTAAGAGAGACCTCACTTGTGGGGTCCCTCAGGGAGCTATCTTGTCCCCGATGTTATTCAACATCTATATGAAGCCGCTGGGTGAGATAATACGGAGTTATGGTGCTGGGTGTTATCAGTATGCTGATGACATCCAAATCTATTTCTCCATATCTCATTCGTCGGCCTCGAATTCCACTGGCATCTCTTCTCTCAATGAATGTCTTGGGGCGGTAATGGGCTGGATGAGGAAAAACAGATTGAAGCTGAATCCAGACAAGACCGAGGTGCTCACAGTAGCAGCCCTGAAACCAAGAATTGGGTTGCAACCTCCAGTCCTGGATGGGGTCACACTCTCCTCCAGTGACTGTGTTCGCAGTCTGGGGGTGCTCCTTGATTCGTCGCTCCAGATGACAAATCAGGTCAATGCGACGGTTAGGAGCGCCTGCTATCAGCTTCGGCTGATACACCAGCTGCGCCCTTTTCTGGAAGTAAGGGATCTCGAGACTGTGTTGCACGCGTTGGTAACCTCACGCCTCGATTTCTGCAATGCACTCTACATGGGGCTACCCTCGTGCTTGATCCAGAAACTGCAATTGGTACAAAATATGGCGGCCAGACTTGAATCTGGAACATCTCGGAGGGACCACATTACTCCGGTTCTGCGGTCCCTCCACTGGCTGCCTATTGGTTTCCGGACCCAGTACAAGGTGTTGGTTATTACCTTTAAAGCCCTAAATGGCTTGGGTCCAAACTATCTCAAGGACTGCCTTCTCCCGTACAATCCTCCCCGCGCTCTTTGGTCCTCTGGGAGAAATTTACTGCAACTTCAGAAGTCGAGACTTGCAGCTACCTCCCAGAGGGCTTTTTCAGTTGTCGCCCCTAAACTCTGGAACGACCTGCCGGACGAGATCCGTCTTTTAACATCCTTGGACAGCTTTAAAAAAGCGGTCAAGACGGATCTCTTCCGGCAGGCCTTTCCGGACTAGTGACTCCCACCTCGGACATAGCCCCACTAATCCGATCCTCTCGTGGCCCCATCAAATCTGATGGTGAGGATCGTGGTGTTCAGGCTTTTTAAAATCATTTGCACTGGGCTTTTAATTTGAATTGTTAAATTATCTGTTTTAACATATTACTATTTAATACTTTTTAAGGGGGAGGGGGGTATCTTTTATTTTTATTGTATGGGTTTATTGATGTATTTCATGTATTTTAATATGTAAGCCGCCCGGATTGGGTTTCCATTGGGCGGGGTAAAAATAAAATTTATTAAAATTTATTATTATTATTATTCAGCTAGGGATAGGGGAAAAAAATCAGGGCAAATTGCCTAAAAGCTTTTTTGCTTTTCAAGAAACCCTAGTATTGAAGGATATATGGAGAATACTTTATTCTAATTCAAAAGATTATACTTATTTCTCCCATGTTCATGCATCATGGTCGAGAATTGATATGTTCTTAGTCTCCTCACAATTATGTAACAGAATAGCTAAAATAGATACTTTGCCAGCGATATGGTCTGATCATAACTCTTTGGTTATGAAAATGAAATATGGGTTTAAGAATTTTAGCTGGAGATTAAATGACAATTTGTTAAAAAATGAAAAGATTCTTAAAGAAGCACAGGAACAACTGAAATTATTCTTCCAAGAAAATATGAATAAGGAAACTGCAATTAATATAATTTGGGATGCTTCCAAGGCATATATGAGAGGATTCTTCATGAAAAAGAACTATGAATTGAAAAAAACAAGGGAGAAAAAGATTAAATAATTAGAGGGAGAATTAAAAAAGTATGAGGATCAATTGAAAATTACCCCTAGAAAGAAAAAGTAAAAGAAAACATCCAGAGAATTCGTAGTGAAATATCTGTTATCCATGGAAGAAATACATAAGAAAATAAAATATGTAAAACAAAAAACATTTTGAGTTTTCAAATAAACCAGGGAAATTATTGGCTACATTGTTAAAAAAGAAACAAGAAAAACAGATTATAGTTGCACTTAAAGACAGTGAGCAAACCTTCTCGATTCAAGATCAGATGAAAAAAAATCATATTTAATTATTTTTAGAATTTATATAAGGAGAAGATAGATAATCCAGAGACTATTAAGGCCTACCTAGAAAATCAAATATTGGATATGATCCCTGATGTGAATAAGGAAGAATTGAGTAAAAGGATAGAAATATACGAAATATTAGAAGCAACTAAGAATTTGAAAATAGGAAAATCCCCTGGCCCAGATGGGTTTACTGCTGAATATTATAAAAAATGTTATGACCAAATGGCAGTCCCGTTATTACAAACAATGAATAATATTTTGGTTGAATCGATCCTGAAATCCTGGTTAGAAGCAAACATTATACTTATCCCCAAAGAAAACAAAGATAAAACAAATCCTAAAAATTATAGGCCTATATCTTTATTGAACAACGATTACAAGATTTTTACAATGATTTTAGCAAACAGAATTAAGAAGTGGTTATCATCTTGGATTCATAATGATCAGGCGGGGTTTCTCCCGGGTAGGATGATAAAAGATAACATATGACACTTAACTAATCTAATAGAATTTCATAATAAATTGATTAATAATAAAGTGGCTTTAATATTTTTTTGATATTGAGAAGACCTTTGACAATTTGAATTGGGAGTTCATGTTTCATTTATTGGAGAAGATAGGCCCAGGGGAGAATTTGTTAAAGTGGATAAAAGCAATTTATCATGATCAGGTAGCTAAAATTATTGTTAATGGAGAACTCACAAAGCCCTTTAAGATTGAGAAAGGGGTTAGGCAAGGTTGTCCTCTTTCCCTGTTATTATTTATTTTAAATTTCCAGATTTTATTGAATAACATAAGAAGCAATGAGAAAATACAGGGTATAAGATTGAAAGGGAAGGAGTATAAAGTGAAAGCCTTTGCGGATGACCTGATGGTCTCCCTCTCGGATCCTTGTGGAGATTTAGTATTGCTATTAAAGGAATTAACTAAATTCGGAAAAGCTACGGGACTTAAAATCAACAAAGATAAAACTGAAATGTTATTAATGAATTTGACCCAAAAAGAAAAAGAAGATGTAATAACAATGTCTAAAATACAAGAAGCAAAAATGGTTAAATACCTTGGGATTAATTTTACAATTAGAAATGGAGACCTTTTTAAAAACAATTACGATAAAAAGTGGGCGGAAATAAAAGAAGATTTGAAGAGATGGAATAAGCTTAAGATATCTTGGATGGGACGTATTTCGACAATAAAAATGGGTGTTCTCCCTAAGTTAATGTATTTGTTTCAGAATATACCAGTGATCTTAAATGATAAACCTTTTGAGGATTGGAATTGGGAAATTTCGAAATTTGTCTGGGCCGGAAAGAAATCAAGGATAAAATTCAAATTATTGCAAGATTCGATTGATAGGGGAGGTCTGGGTCTTCCAGATTTAAAAAATTATTATTATGCATGTGCCCTCTTTTGGCTTATTGATTGGTTTAAACTAACAAATGAACGAAATCTTAAATTGGAGGGCCACGATAATGTTTATGGTTGGCATAGCTACTTGTTTTATGATAAAATAAAATGCCATAAAAATTTTAATGATCACTTTATCAGAAGATCACTTTTGAATGTTTGGAATAAAATAAAATGGAATTGGCATGATATATTACCAATTTGGACTGCAATTGAAGAAGTAGTAGCAAAAGATAACAAGCGTGGTAAAACTAAATGGTTGACATATGAGGAATTACTTATAAAAGAAGGGGAAAACTTGGAAATTAAATCACAAGTACAATTGAACTTGGAGGGATATAATTGCAATTGGTTCCTGTATAGACAGTTGAGGAAACGTTTCTGGATGGATAAAAAGTTTCGACCGATTGGAATAATGGACAAACAATTTGAAAGTATTATTTGGTCAGAAGATAAACATAAAATATCTAAATTTTATAAGATACTTTAAAGTTTAGAACTAGAATCAGAAATAATTAAATTTTCAATGATCAAATGGGCCCAGAATTTTGGATATACAATAGAATTATCTCAGTGGGAAAAATGCTGGCAAAAGAGATTAAAATATACTCTTAACTATAACCTAAAAGAAAATTTTTATAAAATGATGTACCGATGGTATCTCACCCCAGAACGACTTGCAAGGATGCACAAAACTCATTCAAATATTTGCTGGAAATGCAAGGATAAAATCGGCTCCTTTTACCATCAATGGTGGCAATGTAAAAAAGCAAAAGCATTTTGGAGAATTATAAGATCTGCCTTAAGTGAGATTTTAGATTATAATCTTAAATTAGATCCTCAATTATTTTTACTAGGAATATGCTCCGATGAAACATTGGAAAGAAAATACGGGAAGTTAATTTTTTATTCTCTTTCAGCTGCCAGGTTGCTATATGCCACAAGGTGGAAAAAGAAAGAAATCCCAACATTACAAGTTTGGACTTTAAAAATGTTTGAGCTCATGGAAATGGACAAGCTCACAGGGATGATTAAAGGAGTCAAACAAGATGCATTTAGGGATGACTGGGAACTTTTGTACAAGTTTCTTGCTTCGAGAAGCAACGAAGACTAGATGATTTAGGCTTAGAAAAATTAAGATGGGTTATTTTTTTATTTTTATGTGAAATGGTGTTAAGAGTTAGGAATATAAGAAGAGTAAGTGTAACTGAAAGGAAATGAAGTATTTAAGTTTTCTTTCTTTCTTTTTTTTTGTTCTTTACTTTTTTTACTATTTGCTTCTTCCTTTCTCCATATTTGTCCTCTTACTCCATATTTTCATTATTGTAAAAAGAAAAAAAAAGTCACAATATAGTTGACGTTGAATATGTCAAATGATGGAATTTATTTTTAATGATGACACATATAGAAGTCAATGTATCAGGATAAATGACAAGATGTACTAAATGAGGAAGTCATATTTATTTCTTATTATTAATCTTTAACTTTTTTATATTTCTTATATTTTTCTTTTTCTTCTTCCTTTTTTTTCTTCCTCTTCTTTTTTCTTTCTTTTTTAATTTTATTATTATTTTTTTAATCCTATCAGGACATAATATCAATATAATATGGATAAGGAATAAGGTATGAATGAATGGCAATAATACCAGAATTTTATTTTGTAAGTTAGAGTTGCATTTTGGTCTGTTAATAATGGTTGGTTAATATTGAGTCTTATCTGGATATTTGCTTGTATATGTATTTTTTTCTTTTTCTTTCTTTCTTTTTTCTTTTTTCCTTGATGTATATGTTTATTGTCGTGTATTGTATTTTGTTTTGTTTTTGTTGTTGTTGTAATGTTCTTTTTAATCAATAAACTTTATAATTAAAAAAAAAAGAGAAGATCCCTAAGGCCTAAATCGAATTGTTAATCCCAACTACAGTAGATCCACAAGCATAATTTATGTTAGGAGCTTATCGCATTACAAAATATATCGTCTTACCCCTGTTGTTTTGAATTCTATTACGGGATGCAGCCAGGTACTATCGCATGCAAAATGCTACCAAATGCTATCAGGAGCTTTCCAACTTTGCAAATTGGCCAGCTGAGTGCAGATTTTAGCCACGTTTTAGGAGAGATGCAGCTGGGTGGTGGCACTGGCAGCATTTTTCATGCGCTAGTACTTGGCTTCATCCCATAATAGAATTCAAAATGGCAGGGGTAAGATGATTTATTTTGTAATGAGATAAGCTCCATAGTGTCAACTAACCATTCACCAGTTGCTTTAATGAACCTGCTCTAGATCTATGTTCCAAACAGTAACCCATTATTTATTAAGGAAAGAAGCATACTTAGAAATCATTTTGACCCTGTAAAAAAATAAGTTAACATTTGGCTGGCATGTTAAAATAAGAAAGTCTTAATTGAGTGCTAAACATCAGTTCAGATCTTCAATCCAGATCAGCATTAGTAGATTTTTCTGTTAATGTTGGGAACTTCAGCATGTTAATGTCAAATAAGTGTGTGAAGGCAGAAGGCATGTAATACTGGAGAAATTAAAAATGTGCACCGCCCATGCAATTTTCTAAAATTAAACAGTAATGCATCATCCTGAAATTGCCTAAAGTATTATTTGTTTCTGAGTGTCAAATAACTTTTTTGTGCTTACTGTTCATAAATCCTTGCAGCCTAACATTTCTAAAACCAGTTAACTATGGTTATTGAATGTTTTAAAGATTACTTGTTTTATATTGTTGTTTAAAAGGGAAAGCCTACAAAAAAAATTGAGGATGAATGAATGAACATTTTCCTTTGCCAGTGCCAGAGGACCTCTGTTTTTTCACAACTCACATAAACAAAAACCAGCAAGCTGCCCACTTTTTCTTCCACTTCCTTCCATTTCTTTGATCCTCTTCAGCAGACGTAGATTGAGATCCAGTAAGTATGCTGCTGAAGCACAAGTCTCCACTATCATCTAGGGCAAAGAAACTGCTCTGTGTAGGATGGTAGGGCATGTAGAAATGTGGGTCTGTCCCAGAGATGTTTCCAGACTGTGTACCCAGGGGAAAAGAAATAGCTTCCATTCCAGTACATAGTTGCTTGTTTTTCCCTGGGTGCACATGGGCAGCTAGACTATGTCAGGATGCACTCTGCAGGTGTTTGGTGCCTGAAGGGATGGAGCTGTAGTCATGAGACTCCTGGTTGCTATGCTAATCTAGGGCAAATGGATTGTGCCAGGAGGTACCAAACGCCTACTTTGGTGACGTCTCCAAAAATGGCATCCTTGGGCATAACTATAGATATTGTAGCCTCAGCCTGATCAGTTCTCATAAGTAAACATTATGTCTCAAGTCAGGGGTCCCCAAACTTTTTGATCTGGGGGCCTGCTCGCTGGCCCCAAGATCGCCGGGGGGCTGGAGGCGCGTGCGCATGCGCGCATGTGCATGCACATTACTTGGGCACCATTTTGTCTTCCAAAATGGCACCCGGTTGGTGGTGAGGAAAGCATACTGGGAGAAGCAAGTTGACCCAAACCACCATATTTTTAAATTAGCTTGGGATGATTTTCATGGCTCCACACTTCTCACACTTGTTTTATAAGCTTATCTCACTAGTACTTGTAATGTTCCCATTGAGTCCCTGGAACATAACGATATGGAAACAGGTGTTACTGCATTAGACCATTGATAACGCAATAGTAACTTTATGAGAACACATATTATTGCACAGCATTTATTGTTGTACCAGTACCAGCGCTAAAGCAGTTCCTCAGCTGTTCCTCATTGGTACATGATCACTGTTGAGAAACCCCCTATGTCTGCATTGGAAAGAATGCTACCAATCAGTAGCAAGCATTCATTGTTTTTTCTTGTAAACGCAATGCAATTCAATCTACAAAAATAAAAAAATATTTTTTAAATTGCCTGTGGCACCTTCCTTGCATCAACACCGGAAGAGGTGAGTTTGTGGATGTTCTAGGATGGGAGGGGAGGAGGTAGTCTTAGCCAATCAGAGCACGAGGACAGATTGAGAATGGGTAGGATTATCACATACAGATCATCTGGAACAGACTGAAAGTGTTCTTGCTGGCTGAGGATGCATTTTTACAGTTCTCCTGCTGGGACGGGCTAGAGACTGTCAGAGCACCGAAAGGGAACTTGATGAGGACCATACCATGCGATAAAATACATTCCATTCTGTTCTCATCATGTTCTCATCACATTTCGAGAACACAGTGCAATAAACTTATTAGATTAAAGGTGGGTAACCTCAACGTTTGTGGTAGCTATGTTTCTGCTCTTGAAATCTCATAGTGATGCATGGGCTGCAATAATTTTTTTTAAAATAAGAGAGAAAAAAAGAAAAGAGAATCAGAAGCATGTGGAGCTCAATTTCTGGTTGTGAAAAATGTGTATTTTTTGATACTAAATAGCTCAGGGTGCAGAACTATTTTAAAAAATGAATTGCTGCTCCTAGAGGCTTCTAGGAAATCTGGGGGATGGAGTGGGAACCACAAAAACAGCCTTGAGGACACTTTCAGTTCCTAAGGCTATACTTTGCCCACACCTGAGTCAGAGCAATGGGAGATAATTGGCAGCCCTGTGGATCTTATGCCCCAGAGCCATTTTGCATGCAATCTAGAAGTCCTACCAGTTTTCTTTTGAAAGGTACAGTAACCTGAAGTTCTACCACAGTTATAAAATATTTCCAATACACAGAGTGGCCTAATAGATTCATTACTGACTGGCTGATGAATGAATGAATGAATGAATGAATATAGAAAAGTTTCAAACACAGTCTGTTCTCTTAAAGATCTGGACTTTGCATCTTCTGTGCAAAATGGCATCAAAGGTCTGCCTTCTGTGAATGGAAGAAATCTGCCTATAGAAAGTGTCTCCACTCAGTTTTTAGAGATTTTACCTCATCATACTGCACCTCACTATTCAGCAAGGCTTCTGAACACTCTTTGTAATATTTTTAGGGGCTTGATGGGTGGCTGTGGGGAGAATTTATGAGGGAGTCTATTTCTTCCTGCCCATTTGCATGTGCCTCCGTCTCGATCCAACAAAATATTTAATTTCAAAATCCTGAAGCAGCTTTGGAGCATGCAGTCTCATTAAACCATTACTTCCCCACTGGAAAAATCAGTATAATTTTCAATAAATTCCTTCAAGGATGCCTGTCATTTTTTTCCATGTCATCAAGCACACCTTTTCTATTCATTTGTAGCAAGAAATATGCAGGGAGAGCACTGGATGAACTTAAATGTGTCCATTTACAAATGAAAAGAACAATTCTTGCCCAAGGACTATGGTTCATTTTCTTCAAGCCTTTTCAAATACAGTATGGCTTACAGATGTTCAAAATACATAGGATTCATCCAATCTTTAATGCCTACCAATCTAGCTTGTTGTTGTTCTGTACCTCCAAGTGAAGAACAATAGTATTTCTTTTTGTCAAAATTTAATAATGGAATAGTTATAATCCTTATACCTTGCAATAATTTCCATTGAACTCAGTAGAACTTGGTTCTGAATAGAAACCAGAGTGAGGAAAAGTTAACATTTTGGACTACAACTCCCAGAATTCCCCAGCCAGGAATATTGAATCTCACATAGAAGAAAACAGATCCCCACTTCAGAGTAGTCATCCAATACTTGAAGGATGTATTCTGAGAAGGTAAAGAAGTAAGCACCTCAGTAGAGTATTATTTCAGTTCAATATACTTACCACAAGTGAGAAGAAGACTTGTGTTTAAAATGCCGAGGCTTCTTTCACCAAAAGGAAGAAAAATCCTGAAGAGATTTCATTCAAGAGAACTCTCTCATTAATGTAGCTATGGCCCCTCATGGCAAGTGAAAAAGAGGGAGGCGATAAGTATGTCACAGTAACAGTCAAAAATTTAAACTATATGTTAATTCAGTTTTTTATTGCAGGTTATATTGTTCAATGTAAGTAACAATCAAACAAGTGGACAAGCTTTTTAGAAAGCTAAACCATGTAAGACATATGCAGTAGAAAATAAGGTAAAAGAAAAAATAATAATCAGGTTACATTGTGTATTAATTTCACACTAAGACAAGTTGGCTTATGTCTTCTTTCAGAGAAGTTAAACATAGGAGTTTATCACATGGGGGAAATCCCGTGCAAAAACACTGCTTTAAAGTAAAAAACAAACAAATGCAAAAGCGGGTGTTTTTTCAGATGACGTCGCTGTTAAAAGGAGGTTAATCCGAATGGCAATTAGACAGAAACTGCTTCTTTTTACTTTTGGAAGATCCCGAAAGTAAAAAGAAGCAGTGTTTGTCTAATTTCCATTTGGATTAACCTCCTTTTAACAGCATTTTCACTTTTCACACAGGGCAGAATGGGAGAAATCCCATTCATTAAAAGCTTCCGCTTTTGGTTTTTTTTTTTACTTTAAAGTGCGATTTTGCATGGGGCTCCCCGTGTGACAAACTCCATAGTGAAAACATTGGAGGCTACATTGCTGGTGTCAATAAAAACAAAATAAAATATCTGTAGGCAGCATGGTGTATGGTTTGAGTGAATTCCCACTCTCTCAGCCTCACACTCTCTCAGCCTCAGAGAATGAAAATAGCAAACCCTCGCTGAAGAAACCTGCCAAGAAAACTCTATGATAAGTTTAATTTAGGGTTGCCATCAGTAAAAAAATGAGGCACACAACAACAACAGATAGCATTTTAAACCTTTTATCATCACAGCAACAACCAAGATCCTTCACTAGAGGTAAGACCTATCTGTGCTCTACCTTCTGATCTGACCCCTAAAACCCACTTTAAAAGCCATTAAGTTGTCCTAAGCAATGGAGGTCTGCAGCACTGGCAAGTGGGGTACCTCAGGAAGACATGACCAGCCCTCTCCCACCAATGAGTAGCACTGTGACAATGGAGATTATTGCATTGACAGATAATGCGACTGCTCCCCAACATGATACAGTCACATTTCAGATTGCTACCAGGAATTATCACATGTAATTTGGCCTGGCATCATGCCAGATCCCAGCAGTGCTTCAGAGGCCACTTTTCCAAGACAGGAGCTTGCTATTTTGGAAAAGCGGTCTCCAAAGCATGACTGGGACTTGGGATGCAGCTAGGATAATAATAATGTTAACAGATATGGAAAATGAAATGATGGCCAACAGATTGGAAGTGATCAATATACATCCCTATCCACAAAAAGGGAGACTGCAGCAACTGTAGGACCATAGCACTAAACTCCCATGCAAGCAAAATCATGCTCAAAATTCTGCAACATAGGCTCCAACCATGGAGAGAGGAATCCCAGAGGTTCAAGCAGGGTTCAGGAAATGAAGAGGCACTAGGGATAAGTTTGCAAACATATGATGGCTAATGGAACATAGCAGGGGATTCCAAAAGAAAATCAGGATGTGCTTTATAGACTATAGCAAAGCATTTGAATCCATAAATCATGAAAAGCTATGGAATGCCCTTAAAGACATGGGAGTACCAATACATCTAATTGTCCTGATGAGGAATCTGTAGGCAAGAGGCTACTGTCAGAACAGAATATGGAGAAACTGAATGGTTCCCCATTGGCAGAGGGGTCAAACAAGGCTGTATCTTTTCACCCTATTTGTTCAACTTGTATGCAGAACATATTATAAGAAAAGCAAGCTTGGACACAGAAGAAGGAAGAGTGAAAATAGGAGGAAGGAATATCAACAATCTAAAATATGCAGATGACATCATAGTACTAGCAGAAAACCTCACAGACCTGGAACACCTACTAAGGAAGATCACAGAGGAAAGGAATGTTGGAATATGGATGGGTTATACAGTCAAAGGTGAAATGTAAAGATGTGTGTGTGGAATTTTCCTCATGAGAACAGCATCTAGAGAAACAAAGAGGACTCGGTCCAGGTGGCCCGAGAGGACATAACATGAACAGATTTAGCTGGGAAACAGATAGTGAAATTCAAACAACATTAGGTCATGGGGAAAGAGTCACATGGGTGGATGATGGACAGCTAGGGGCTGGGTTAAAACACATCATACAGGCATTACCAATCAGCATAAGGTTAACACCCAGAAGGTGGAGTAAGGGCAGGGCCAAGAGATCCCTTTGTCTAGAATGTTTATATTTCATGCATTATAGTGTGTGTGCGTGTTCGCAATGGTTTTAACTATGAAGTTAATTTCTGGACTATAATATGCTTATATTGCTTTTACAATGTAACTCCTGGATCTGGAAACATGGATCTGTAATTTTTTTTTAACCACATCAGCAAGATGTGATCCTATGGTGGACTGTATGTTTTCTTTGCTTATTTTTATTTTATGGATCTACATGATTTGTCTGCATGCTTTCAGCATGGGAAGGCTGATTAAGGGAGCTGGTTCCTGGGCTCTGCTGTATTCATGCACACCACAACCAAATAATCAACAAGGCAGGCTTACTGTTGAACATAAAGAAAAAAAATAATGACCGCTGAGGACCTTCACAAGTTCAACCTAGACAATGAAGAAATAGAAATAGTAAAAGAATTCTCATACCTGGGATCAAACATTGAGAGAATTGGGGACTGCAGTCGGGAAATCAGAAAGATAAGAATGGGAAGGGTGGCCATGAAAGAACGAGAAAAGATTCCAAAATGCAAAGATATACAATTCAGCACAAAAGTTAGAATCATACAAGCCATCATATTCCCTATTACCATGTATGGACGTGAAAGCTGGAAATTTAAGAAAGATGATAGGAAGAAAATCAATTCATTTGAGATGTGGGTTGGAGAAGAGTGCTGAGGATCCCATGGACAGCCAAAAGGACAAACAAATGGGTCCTAGAGCAGATCAAGCCAGAAACCCCCCTGGAATCCAAGATGACCAAACTGAGGATGTCACTCCTTGGACACATCATGAGAAGGGAGGACTCAGTAGAAAAGACAATAATTCTGGGAAAGGTGGAGGGAAGTAGGAAGAAAAGAAGGACACATGATGGATGGACTCTATTAAGGAAGTAATGGGTATGGGTCTGCAGGAATGAAATAGAGCAGTGGAAGACAAGGGGTCTAGGAGATATCTCATCCTTAGGGTCTTAATGGGTTGAGATCAACTCCAGGGCAGTTAACAACAAGAAACAAAAATAACTATCAACCTCACAAATGTGCAAATTCACTCTGAGATTGACAGAAATAAACAAAAATCTCAGCATCTTTTGGGAAGGAGAATTTTTGTTGTTTTTCATTTTCCTTATTTAGCATACAAGGGTGAACCAGGCCACATTCCTAGTGGCCCCATCCTATTCTTTCAGTTTTGTTTCTCTCATCAGATTGGGAGCTAATGGCCACAAGAGAGAGCCATCCCCATACACTAATTGCTCATTTTAAAGTACTTAAAAACAATTACCAGCAATGAACCCATCAAAGCCAACTGTCATCAATTCTTGTTCTACTCATAATCACACATTGTGTAACTCATAATCACAGTTTGTTAAGAGGTGCTCAGACAAATCTAAAAAGAATTCCAGATTCAAGGAGGTTTATGGGCAAAAAGATTCTAATTAGGCTCTAGGGACCAATGAGGCTATTTTTTTAAAAAAGTAAACAAAGAGACAGGTACAGCAATTTACAGAGGCATGGAAATGTAATTCATGGAGATACAATTATGCAGCTTGATTGGTTTTACTCTTATTGCCAGACTGATCATACAAAATGACAAGAAATGTGCCAGCAAATAAATGCTTAGGAGGTAGGTATACCATCTGATATAATAAATATTTGTTGTTAACTGCTGTCAAGTCAGCGGGTATTATTGCAGTACTGTATGTAGAAACAACAGTTTTGGAACAGGGTATTAAAGTGACAATTTTGTCAGGAAAAATGCTTCAAAGATCTTCAGGCAACTTACTCCCTCCAAATGGGAGGATAATGCAGAAAAGTATCTTTATTAATAGTCAGGTCTTCTGTTGGCTGGAAAATATACTACATGAAAATAGTTGCATTTTCTTTCTCAATATGAAGTGATCTTACTGTTTCTTCACATGCCAGAGTTTTACTAAACAAATTATATGAGTCTAAATCCAATTACTAATTCCAGCTATAGCAGCCCAACACAATAGATGCCACTTAGAAGAACTTAACATGCAGTATGCAATGGATTCAATGAAACACGATTGAATGGATCCATTTTGCTAGATTTAATCCAGAGGGTAATATCCTATTTAGCGTTTTAGACTAGGACTAGATTTATTGAAATTAGTTGGATTTAAGTTAGTTGTGATTAATTTATCACATTGTTTTTTGTGGGTTTTTCGGGCTGTATGGCCTGTTCTAGAAGAGTTTCTTTCTGACGTTTCGCCAGCATCTGTGGCTGGCATCTTCAGCCACAGATGCTGGCGAAACGTCAGAAAGAAACTCTTCTAGAACATGGCCACACAGCCCGAAAAACCCACAAAAAACTATGGATGCCAGCCATGAAAGCCTACAACATAATTTATCACATTGATTTCAGTGGGACCATTTGCAGCATGACTAAAGTCTGGATTCAACCCATTAAGAAGCAGATCCTAGAGCTAAGATCTAGAAGCAAGCTAGGGCTGTGAATTTAAGTAACCAAGGAAGTGCCTTCACATGTACATAAAGAAACCAGAGGGCTTAACCAAGGAATTGCCAGTCTGGAAACTTCAGTTACATAGTTACACAGTTACACACTCATGAGATACAGATAAACACTAACCCAAAAACAAACTATCATACACTATTTCCATCACTGATTGTCTCAGTAGAGCACAACAAGTAGCTCTGCACATAAAAAACTGTTGATTCAGATAACAACTAACACAGATATATGATGAGAAATAAAGCTTTGCTCTTAGCAAGAAAAGCTCATCTGAAGAGTTTTGCTTTAAGCAAGGGTGTAACTTCTAGGCTACAAAGTCAATGGTAAAGGATGATGCAGGTTGCAATCCAGAAACTTTTGGAGGGTTACAATTTGCAGCTAGCTTTAATTGAAAGAAGGAAAGCTGGAAAGCCTTGAGCAGCTTAATTCTTCATATACTGTAGAATGGGAAGCAAAAGAACATTATTTGTTAAAATGAGAAATATCAATCTCCATTCTTCCTAGGTTTCCAATCTCCTGTAAACTAAGATGGGAAAAGCCTAAACTAAGACACAGGGGAATAACTATAAAAATGAAACTGTTTTTGATTGTAAATATATATGATTGTGTGTACGTAGAATATGGATCTAGAGTACTTTAAATGAACAAATCATCCAGAGCCAGTGTTTAGACTTCATTTAATCTTTGTATTCTCCCAAAGGAACCTATATCTTGGGGCAAAGACATTTGTTAGCCATACTGCAACTTATTTTGATTCGATACTCAGTCATTTCTGAAGATGACAGGGGAGGGATAAAGGGGGCATTATTGGATTGATAGCTCTATTTGTCTCCTGCCATTTTCAAAGGCATAATATATCATCTTGACACAATTCTTCTGTGTTATTACTCTACAGATGTGGAAGAAATACTCTGCAATGCATCTGGATTTTTTAAAAGTACACTAGACACCAATAAACCTTGTTCCAGTGGTTGCCCCATTAAATAATGAGAAAGGAGATCACATTTTCTTCTTACATCCCCATCTCAAAGAAACATGTAGCTGTTGCATTTATGGTTTGCATTTGCATTTATGGTTATTATATTCAATGCATACATACAATTTTCTGTCAAGAGAAGAACCCTGAAAAAAATATGTTTTCGGTGTGGCTTGGATTTAACAGTGAAAACCTGGCTGTAGATCATTCTTATTTGCTGATACATGTTGTACTTCCAATACCCCACTCTTGAAAATCTGAACCGGTTTTTCAACTCTTTTTAAAATGTTTGATTCTGCCCCTCTCCTTGATGAAGGATGAACCTATAAGGTTTGCCAGATGCAGCTTTAGAATCTGGGGGCCTGCACATTTAAAAATGTGCAAAAGAGAAAATGATTGGAGCATGGAAAAGAGTTTTGTTGGTTTCAAAATTCCCTATGAAAATGTCCATTTCACACTTCCTGCGTCATATTACAATATGAAGGACAGTTGCCTCATCTGCACACATGAGATGCATGCAGTACATTTCAGAGAAATAAAATATGTTAAAATTGCACACATATTATAAAAATAGAAACAGATAAGCATCTTCACATTTGAAACTTATGCACATCCATGCTTTAGTTAGTGGATTTTATCACATAAGGTTTGAAAATTAGAACAGGACAGTAGCATGTATGGCTGTGCCTTATCACATGATGCTGTGTCTGTCTTGTAGCTAATCAGTAGTCCATCCACTGCTGGGGCACTTCTTATTGATAGGCAAAACTCAGCAATGCCTTCCAATCCTGCTGCTTTTCCAGTTTCTTCCAAAGCAGTTCTGATATGTAGGCAGTCACGTGGTGCAAATGGGTGCAATTATGCTCCTCTCCCACCCTTCTCCTCACTATTCCCAAGTAAGCTGTTTTTCGTTCTTCCTTAATTTCTTTTCTTTATTTTACTTAATAGATTGCCATAATCATGCAGTTGTGGTAGAAATGAAAATGAATAAAAATAAATGCAGACTAAAAACATGCTTGGAAGAGGATAGGGCAGGAAGAGGTGGGCTATGGATACTAGTGTGCAGGAGACAGAGCCTGGGACGGAAATGGCACCATGAAGATTTGGAAGAGTTGGGTGATAATTACTGTCCCCAGCCTAGTATGTTTGTGTTTCCTAGACTAATGCGATTATGGCCCCTTATGAACCTGGTGTGATAAAGTCCAATAATAAAATGTGTAGGAAAATAAGTATGTTAACCATGCATAAAAAAATACAAACAGTGGCTAGCAATCTGTGTTGTAGTTATGGATTTATAACCTAGAGCAGGGGTAGGCAACCTTTCCCCTTTAAGGGCCGAGGGACTTCAGCTCCCAGAATCCCAGGAGCTATTGGCCAACATGGGACTATTGGTCAACATGGCTGAGGCTTCTGGGAGCTGAAGTCCTTCGGCCCTTAAAGGGGAAAGGTTGCCTACCCCTGACCTAGAGCTATGGATCTGTAACTACTCTATATTTAAAGAGTACATAGTCTTTCTGTAAGATTATATATATGCAAAATTGCTGATATATTAGGAAAATAGTTACATGTGACTAACTAAGGAGCTTATTGCACTCTTAAAAAAGCTGTCTTACCTTTTCTGGGTTCAATCTTCATCTGGGATACACCCAGACGTTATCGCATGAGACATTCCTTAAATCGTCACCAGATCCACCACCCGAATCATAGAATCATAGAATCATAGAGTTGGAAGAGACCACAAGGGCCATCCAGTCCAACCCCTGCCATGCAGGAACTCCCAATCAAAGCATCCCTGACAGATGGCCATCCAGCCTCTGCTTAAAGACCTCCAAGGAAGGAGACTCCACCACTCTCAGAGGGAGTGTGTTCCACTGTCGAACTCCCAATCAAAGCATCCCCGACAGATGGCCATCCAGCCTCTGCTTAAAGACCTCCAAGGAAGGAGACTCCACCACTCTCAGAGGGAGTGTGTTCCACTGTTGAATCCACACCGGGTAAACTGTGGGTCGAAGCTGCGCTAAGCTGGCCGATTTTTGATCTGGTCAGAAGCAGGACTCCTATTGTAAATCCTTGCTGCAGCCTTTTATATGTGAAAATGTGAAAAGTGCAAGGAAATCTTTTGCAGGAATTAAAAACAAAGTCTCATAATCCAACATGAATCAAGGATGGGATAACAATACAGGTGGTATTTCAAGGCACACAAACTGAGAGATAGTTTCACATCACTGCTTGTGGAAGAAGCTATATCTACTAAAATTTCCATTCTACACAACAATTAAAAGCCCAATCTTCTTTTGCATCTCACTCATCTCCATGTGGGCTCTCTTCCTTTGATTTATTTCCTGTATTTTCCCCAGGTCTGGGGTGCAGGGCAGTTTCCAACATAATTAAAAATCCGTTATATATATTACAATGCAACTTAAATTAATTACATTACACTATTAAAGCATAAATCAAAACAATTTTAAACATAATATTTAATAATAATAAATAAGTAGCAAAACATTAAAATGCCCAGCACATCCATTTAAACCTGATGATTGTAACAAGAAGTCAGTTGCACGCTTTATTATTTTTTTAAAAAAAGATTGCTCTGATTTTTTTTTAAAAAGGCAAACAATATTATTGGACAGACAAGATCTCAGATTAAGTGCTCCCTGTGATTAAGGTTAAAATATTAATACCTCTCTTCACCTTTCTTTTTGACAGACTTCTGACTTGGTTGTAGCTTGATTTTATCTTCTCAGTTCTGGCAAGAAGGTTGACTATGGATTTTTTTGTTCTCATCTGGAGGCATTTGACAGGGGCATCACTAGGGAATGCGGGGGTGTGTGGACCACATTGGGTAGCACCCTGGGGGTGGGTGTATGCCTGGTGGAGTGGTACACCTAATGGGACTGGGCAAAGAGAGTGCCACCTCCCTTATTTTCTCCCAGCAGTCATGTCAGACCCAGAATGGGCTTCTAGGAGGCCTCAGTACTGCTTATCAGTGCTAGTGGAGGGTACAGTGCCTTCTTTTCTGGGTCTGGGGCAGCTGCTGCTGGGTGGGTCATGCCACCAGGAGACCATAACACTGCCCTTCATCAGTGGCTGCTGGACAGGTGTGTAGTGCCTTCCGTTCCAGGTTGCTGGTTAAACAGCCATGCCAGACCTGGAAGAGGGCATCGGGAGGCCACAGCACCACTCTAATATGGCAGAATGAGAAGCCATGCTAGATCTGGAACAGGATTTTGAGAGGTTGCACCACCGCCCTCCATCAGTGGTCTGGTTGGGTGGCAGCTTGCTGGCTTTGGGACAAGCGAGAGATGCAGTAGGAGAGGAAGGGTGGGCAAGGCAGTCCTCTGCCACCTTCCATCAGCTCTTTCCAGGCACTGGGTGACACTAACCCCAATGATTCCATTAGACTTTGGAGTTTTACTAGTGCAACCATCTCTGTCAGCACTGATATAAATGTTATCATCCATGCTCTGCTTTATTGTGTGTGTGTCTATGTGTGTGTAGAAAAGTGTCTATAGTTTAGACAGCATGAAAGAGCTGGTTAAAGATAAAAGGGGGATACAGCTTTGTTTTTATTAATAGTATTCACTATCCACTTTCTCTTGCAGCCAGTATATTATTACAATATGGCAGATAGCATAATTTGCAGGTCAGGTCCTTTAAAACCTTGGCCTAAATTCAGTGTAGTGCTAGCAGAATTAAAATCTCCACCTGTACAGTGGCACTGGATTACATCTTTGCAGGAGCAGCTGTTCAAAGCAGATGCACAAGAGCATGTACAAACTACTTGCAAAAATCACTTATACAACCTCTTGTGCAATCACTTTGCATAACCAATTGTACAATAAATGCTGTACTGTATGTAACCCTTGTATTAATAAATAATAATAATAATAAATAAAATTTTATTTATACCCCGCCCAATGGAAACCCAATCAGGGCGGCTTACAAGGTAAAACAAACCCCAATAAAATACATAGTACAAAACCCCCCCTTAAAACAGTATTAAATCAAGCAAATTAAATTAACTCTGGTAATGCACAACCCCTAGCACAATGAGCCTTGTGGAAGTACAATCAATAACTAGATTAATCCAATAGCATAATTTACAACTTAATATCCCCTCTTTCTTGTCAGCAATTTGAATATTTGTTGATATTCTTCCCATCCCTGAACCTCAGCTCATTCTGAAGGAAATAACATTTTAGAAAGCATTTTAAAGTGAATTTTCCAAAATGAATAAAATCTGGAAAAAAACCACATCAGGCTTGTAGTTCAAATTAAGATAGCCTGACTCACTTTCCCCATCAAAATATAAACAAATTTAAGTTAATTCTTTTGGATTTCCCCCCAAAAGAACCTCTGCCTTCTTGCCTTTCATTCAGGCACAGATAATGTGAGTGGTTATGACTGAATGCATTTCTTAATTTTGGCCATTCACTGGAACATTGTATGATTCAATATAAAATTGCTCACTTCAGACAAATGTTATTTCTTTTAGTCACTTTGAAGATGGGTGTTGAGAATAAAAATATTCACTTTACCTTTAATGAGGACAAGATCCCATCTTATTTCACTAAGAAACTTATGTTGCTGTGTGGTTTTAAAGCACTGGTTCATACAGATTTAATCTCTTCACAAATACAACATTCAGCTCCAGGTTAGATTTATGAAAGAAACAGGTTTAGGCTAGAGTTCTGTATACCAAACTGAGTATAATAATAATAATAAATAATAAAACTTTACTTATATCCCGCCCTTTGGAACCCAATCAGGGCGGCTTACAACCATAAAATCGTACATGAATCCTAAAAACAGACAGCCCTCCCCTGATTAAAACAGTATTAAATCCATAGAAATTAAAACCACAATTCAAAAATTAGAACAAGTAAAACAATTAAACAATATAAAAAGCAAAAAACCGATATTAGGCCTATGGCAATGAACCTCATCCATCGTTCAGATGGGGCCACGTGAAGATCAATGGGGTGGGAAAGCCTGAGGTCGGGATAATTAATCTGGAAAGGCCTGCCAGAAGAGAGCTGTCTTGACAGCCCTTTTGAAGCTGTCTAATGATGTTAACTGATGGATCTCATCTGGCAGGCCATTCCAGAGTCTGGGGCAACAGCTGAAAAAGCCCTCTGGGAGGTCGCTGCAAGCCTCGATTTTTGAGGCTACAGCAAATTCCTCCCCGAGGATCGGAGAGTGCGGGGAGGATTGCATGGAGGAGGCGGTCCCTGAGATAGCTTGGACCCAAGCCATTTAGGGCTTTAAAGGTAATAACCAACACCTTGTACTGCACCCGGAATCTAATAGGCAGCCAGTGGAGGGACCTCAAAACCGGGGCAATGTGGTCCCTCCTAGATGTTCCCTAAACAAGCCTGGCTGCCATATTTTGTACCAGCTGTAATTTCCAAACCAAGCACAAGGGTAGCCTCATGTAGAGCGCATTACAGAAATTGAGGCATGAGGTTACCAGCGTGTGCACAACAGTCTTGAGATACCTTACTTCCAGAAAAGGGCGCAGCTGGGGTATCAGCTGAAGCTGATAACAGGCGCTCCTGACTATCGCATTTACCTGATTTGTCATCAGGAGTAATATATGACACTCTCATATGTTTTTAGACTGGAACTCCCACAGTCAATCATAGTCAGCAGAGCCATCTTTCAAAGGACAAAGACAATGGAGGACAACAACATCTAGAGGGGTATATCATATCCTCCAGCATTTCACAGATGAAAACCAGTAACATGTGATGAAGCAACACCATAGGGTGGTCAAGATAACATATTAATGCTAGGGGAGGCTGCAGCAGTTTATTTTTGCTTGAGCCCACTGGGAATAGCAAGCTTCTACCTCCTTTTCTCTCCCTCTTGCTGAGCTGAGTACAAATTACTGTTGCACCTGGAACTAGGGGGCTGAACAGAAGTTTTGCCTTTCTAAAAAGAGCTGGTAAATGCAGCTCCTTTTTAGTGGCAAAAAGCTGCCCTTGCTGCTGTGGTGGCAGCTTTTTGGCACTCCTCCAGCACAGCATGTGTGGATGCTGTGCCAAGAGAGTGCCCTGATGCCCCCTGCCATGTGGTGGGGTGCGCAGCATGAGTACGATATGGAGCCAGAGTCAGGGTGGCTGGATTGTAGTCGCCACACCCCTACTCTGCCCCCCAGGCCAGCCTAAAGTGCTGGTCTGTTTAGCCCCTAGGTTTGCAGCAATTGAAGTAAGCTGAAGACAAAGAGGAGAAGTGGGAGGAGGAGCTCGTAGCTGAGATTTTTTAAAACACCTGAAAAAGTCGTAAAACAGAGGATTAATTTGGTCTGTCCCTGTCAAGCGTATGCTGTATATGCTACATACAGTTGAAGTGTATGCTGTATACACCACATTCTGTTTTGCCTTCATAACTGGATGCAGGTCATGGGACCCTAGCTGCTAGGGACATATTGGAAAGGAAAGTGGGGAAGGTAAGATCTTCATGCTTTCTTTGAAACAGACCTTTGAAAAAAGGGAAAAGATAAGTTCAGGGAAAGAAAAACAGAATGTGCCAGCAGCAATACATCAAAAAAGGTAAAGGTTCCCCCTTTGACAAGGTTGCCACGTCGTATCTGACTGTAGGGGGGTGATGCTCATCTCCGTTACTAAGCCAAAGAGCCAGCATTTGAAAAGATGACTGTGATCATGCATGACTGCACAAAACGATGTTACCTTTCCACAAAAGTGGTGTCCATTTATCTACTTGCACTTTTACATGCTCTCGAACTGCTAGGTTGGAAGAAACTGGGACTACTGATGGAAGCTCACTCTGGGGCTAAGCAGACAGGCATGGGCCGCCCTGGGAAGCTGCGCCATGGGACCGAGGCATCCCCATGCTTCGATCCTGCGGCGCACCTTCGCCGCCCCTGAAAGAAGCGCTAAATTAGCGCTCCTTTCACAAGTCAGTGAAAGTGCTCCACAAACGGCTGCAGTGCACTTTCGCTGGCTTTTCCGCTGCAGCGTGTGGAAAGGCTGCAGCGGGAGGTCCTTCTCCGAGCGCCGGCCGTGCAGAGGGCCAGCTGCTCCAAGGACGACCTCAGGAGGGGGAGGGGGTGCCGAGCGTGCAGCTGCCCCTCCCCTTCCCTGCCCCCAAGACGGCCTTTTAAGCCGTCTGCTTAGGCCCTCTGTCATGCAGTGCTTGGGCCTCGAACTGCCAACCTGCTGATCTTGCAATCGTCAGAGTCTTAACCACTGAGTTGCCGCATCCCAAGTACATTAGCTGGAATAAGACCACATATACTGGAGAAGCAGGTGTGTAATTTGATTATACAGAGAGGTTAAATGTTCATAATTCAGATTATGAATATTAAATCATCTCCATAGGGAAGTACCAAGTGAAAGGAGTTGCCCTATTTTATGTGGAATTAGAGTAAAACCAGTGTTTCTACAAGGTTATTCTAGGTTATTCTGCACTGATTATCCGAAATGTTATTAGAAATACATATTAAACATATTAACAACAATAATTACAATGCAAGTTAATATTAGTCAGTGCTTATTTCATGGATGATCTGTCCTGCTAAATGACAAACACACATGCACATACAGACAAAAACAGAAGCAAAAATGAATATTCAAACTGTATTCATCTTAAAAGCATCTCTCAATTATCCAAACTCCTCAGAAAGTTATAATTTCAGCCCACACACCCCTTTACCACTTCTTTCCCCAATGATGACATAAATATTCATCTACATAGAAGATCTAAGCCTCTTTTTACTGCCAAAGCAACTGTAAGGAGCAGGATTTGGTTCTTTTTTTACTTGCAAGTTTTCTTTTGGCCAGATTTCTATTTGTTTTCTAATAGAGATATATCTGATTATTTCCTTGCATGCATAATTTCTGTAGTTTTTGCACTGCTGCCAAGAAGAAAACAAATGTTTCCATGCAGTTTGCAGCAGGTATGCTTACAATCCAAAGTGTTTCCAGAAATTATTCTTTGTGGAAATGCATGTGCATTTTTAAAGGCAAAAGTTGGATTATTTATTTTGCACAACCTCCCCCCCCCCCCAGTGTCCCCATGCTTTACTATGGGGTTTCCCCCAGTTCTACAACAGTTCTGGGGTTCTGTCCCAGGCAGTGCAGTTAACTGAACATGCCCAATCTTTCCATAGTCACTTCTGGACAAAGTCTACAGCCTACCACAGAACAAAACACAGTTTGTTAAGTATCAAAAACAATTTCTCAATTAGAGTTAAAAACTTGTAAAACCTTTATAACATAAAACAAAATTCAACACAGAGTTTAAAAGACAGAAATTCAACCTTAGCACATGAATTAAAATCAAAGTTACAAATATAGTATCCAGGTTTTCATAAAAATCCCACTTACCAGATTTAATATTATAGGCCTGTGGAGCTTTCTCATTAAGAAAGCTCTGATTCTGCCTTTGTCTGAACCTTTATCTAGGATTTTGTTAGAAACTGTCTAAGACTGAGAACAGTCTCTGAAGTTCTCCTTATTAGTAGTGCTCCTTTGGAATTTGGAATTAGTAGTATTTCTTTGGAACAAGGTATGGTTATGTATAATGAGATGTTTTTATGAACCCTGATCCATAGGACCTTGGTTTTTTACCTTGTCTGGCAGGTGACTGCTTAACTGGCATAATATGTGGTGATTTTGCTAACTAGGGGTTTTGATAGTCCTACTTCTCTTTGTGATATCTATGTGTTTTGATCTTGTTCTATGATTTCACCTGCATTTGTGTCCATGTCAGGGCTGCCAACAAGTGTTTGTTCTGCACCTAATAAGTCTGGTTAAATTCCATTTTTCCTTGGTACTGTTTGCCGGCTTCTTGATTTAGCAGGTGTCTTGGGGTTAACTGTAGGGCTCTTATCTTCTTTGAAGTATTACTTAAGTTTTAGCTTTCTCAGTTTTTAGTTTCCATGTTAGTTATTAAATCATCTGTGGCATCTCTTTAATTTTATGTGGAACTAGAGATATTTTATTATCTATCTCACTAGCTTTTTAATTGTAAAACAACAATTTTCAACTGATTTTTCAACAAGAAGCAGTCACTTATATTCTACATCAGCTCATCTGCATAACTAGTGTCACCTGGCCTGATCTGGGAGCAGGGATGGAGCTGGGTGGCAGATTCGGTGGTAAAATCACTGAGATAGAGTCCAGATGCCAGCTGAATTAAAATTTAAGTCAGGAGAGGTAAGATGATATAAAAAGCTATGCGATAAGCTCCCTCCTTTGTCCAGTCTGGCTGCTAACTGTTAAGGTGGGCTGAAGGAGTGTTTATATAGTGTATATACTCTTGTACAAGTCTAAAAATGTTAGTCAAAAAATTGACCCAAAAAACCTGGGTTGACTTATCCATGGGTCAATGTAAGTACTGTACTTTAACGCTTCAAAATAAAAACTATTCCCCTTCTCTAAGTAGAGTGGCAAAAGGTGAGAGCTTAGTCTGTCCTGGACATTTAAAAGAAGCACCAGCCCCCTCTAATATCTCTGCTGCAGTACCACTTGGGTTGTTTTTTTTTTTAATGCTTGGCTGGGAAAATGATGGCAGTGGCAGCTTTTTGCACTTTCCTCTAAAGGAGCACTAAGATGAATCAGGCTTTGAAGGATTTGAGTAACACATTTCTGTGTGTATTTGTCAGGTTTTCACGGTTAAAATCAGACAAAGTTATCTTACTAAAGTTAAAGGCTATAATCACTGCCAACATAGTTGCCATTTTCTTTGTTTACCTTTTCATCCTTTTTGACACATATGTATTTTCTTAGCCCTAGCCTTTACTGTAGTTCCCTCTTCATCCATCCAGCTTTTAGGTCGAACTCAATTAGGGCCTTTGCAGACTGCCAGGAATAGTGCACATTAAATTGAGGCACTGCCCTGGCTCAGTGCTAGGGAGTCATGGGAATTGTATTTTTTTTCTGGGACATTGAGCCTTCTCTGTCAGAGAGCTCTGGTGCCACAATAAATTACAGTTCCCATGATTCCCTAGCACTGAGCCAGGGCAGTGCCTCAATTTAATGTGCACTATTTCTGGCAGTTATGCCTGCCAGAATTTTGTAAGTTCTTTAGCATCATTTTCCTTTGCTTCCTCCTTTATATGCTTTGTTTCATGTCCCTAAATTTTACCCCTGACTTATCCACAGATCATTTTAAATCCCATAATTTTTGCCCCCAAGCCTGCCTTCAATTTATACATGAGGTCAACTTATGCCTAACTTACAGATCTGTAATTCTAGATTAAGAATCTGTAAATGCAGTACAGAATGTTTGCCATCATTGGTTAGAAAGACAATGACAGATGGGCAGTGTGGAGCGGCCTGTGGCCATAAGCGCACCCTGAGATGTGTGGGAATATGGTGACCAGCCACCACTGTCCCAAGGACAGCCATCACTGAGTTCTGCAATAGACCACTGGCAAAGAATGTTGTTTTGGTGCTCCTTTTGTGGCTGGGTTTGGGCTGCCTCACGTGGCTGTGGCACATCTTTGGCCCAATCCGGGGGTGTACAACATCTGAATGCCACACCCCTGGATCAGCCCGAAGGTGACACTTTTGGCCCGTCTGTTTTGGGCCAATGTGAGAAATATACAACATCCAGGCACATTTTGTGGGTGTGCAAAAAATGACCAAGAGCGTACATCATGCTTATGTAATGTAAATCTACATTCACATGGTTGAGTACCAGTTGCACTACCCCACAACTGAAACCTATATTGTGCAACCAATTGTGTAGTCCATTGTGTCAAGGGGGATGCACAAAGGCTGTTAAGTGGTATATTAAAGTAATATAAATAGTTACATATCAGCCAAGAATGTGCAACTATCCAATGACTAGACTTGAGGAACTTGAGGAGGCATATGCAATTGTGAACTGAATGTAGATGTTATAAATTGCTACAAAGTACAGCAGTCAGTGGATTATGTATGCATAAAACACCAACAAGATGCCATCCATGGTGTTTTTCATGCATGAAACTACATTTTTTTCCATTTAAAATTGTGTGTATCCCTAGAAACAGGATTATTTAGCACAAAAAATTGAAGCATATTTCTATGCAAAATAAGGTTTTGAAACACTTCGGTATGTGTGAATATTAAGCAAAAACACACAAAATTCTCGTGTCAGTCTTATTCTTTCCAACTGGGTTTCTCAAGTGTTGTGAAACCCAGGCTGGCATCTTCTTCAGTATTTACACTATCACAAGCCAGATTTACAACATCATAAATTTTGGAATTCATGTTTTACAATCATTGTATGACTAAAAGGGCTTCTAGGGATTTCTAAGGAGCTGGGAAACAGGATGGTGAGTGAAGAAGCATGCAGCTTTTTCCCAGCGGCAAGGTACTTTGAATAATGGGTGTGGGGGGGTTTGCATTGGCAGATGTAGCCAAGTCAACACAGATCTCCCAATACAGGGTCCAGCCCCTACTTCTATTTAGCTAGGAAATAAATAGAAATAAATATTCTTTCCACCTCCGTTTTCTAGTTACGTTGCCATCTGTGGAAGGTTCAAACCTGGGATGTGGATTTCTTACAGTGATTGGTTTCTTGATGGAAATCTTTGTCCACAATCTATTCATTGTCCATTTTTGCAAGAAGTTGCCTCAGGTTTATAATAATCACTGTCTGTAAGCTCAGACAGCGACACTGACCAAGTCTGACTGAGAAAATAATAATTTCCTAAGGCTTCTTGTTAAAAGATATCTGCAAAGCGTTTTTCCATTGACTTTTACTGGCTTCAGCCTCTGAATAATGTTTGATATAAGACCAAAGATGTCACATCACATTCTAATAATCTATCCAATTTATTATAATTATAGATTCTTTAAAAGGATCTTACGTTTCCAATCAATTGTGACTTACATGGAAAGCCATGGAAGGGGAAAACATTTGCTTCCTTTCTTGTTTAGGCAAGCTACTGAAACAACAAACTGTTGATGAAGTGCAAAGGGTAGTTATAAAAGCAAAGAAGAATAAAAAAAAGTAGGCAGACTTGGATTAGGCAAAAGAATGAAACGGGTGAATGTCTGATAGATTTTTGTGAAGCCAGCAACCTATTCATTGCAAACACATTTTTTCATACAACCAGAAAGAAGGCTATACACATGGACATCACCAGATGGTCAACACAAAAATCAAATAGAATATATAACTGGAAGTAAAAGATGGTGGAACTCTATACTGGTGGCCAAATCTAGACCAGGCGCTAACTGTGGCACATATCATGAATTATTCATATCAAAAATAAAAGTAAAACTCAATAAGAAAATAAAATCAGTAATCATACCAAAATATGATCTAAATAATATCTCAACATAATTTATGGACAGCATAATAAACATATTTGTACCACTAAGCATAATAGACTGAGAACCAGAAGAACTATGGTCTGAAGCCAGGGACATAATAAAAGAAGAATGCAGACAGACACTTTCAATAAACAGAAAGAGAAAAAATCATGGATGACAGAAAAAACACTACAAGCAATAAAGAAAACAAAAACAAAAGGGAGATAGGAACAGAATAAGAATTATGAATGCAACAGTATAACAGCTTGTGCAGAAAGATAAAGAAAATTACTACAACACCCAATGCAGAGAAATAGAAGACAACAACAAAAAGGGAAGAACAAGAGATCTAGTTCACAAGATCTGGGAAATCAAAGGAAAATTCAAACAAGGACTGGGACACTCTATGACAACAAAAATAACATAATTCAAGACCAGGAAGGAATAAAAAGATGTTGGATGCAATACAAAGAAGAATTATACAAAAGAGATGACAAAATGAAGTACACATGGAATGAAGAGCAATATGAAGATGAACCCCAAATTCTAAAATGCGAGGTGGAAACTGCAATAAGAGAAATAGTGAAAAACAAATCACAAGGAACAGACAACATTCCAATTAAACTGCTACAATCCACATTGTCAGAGTCAACTCTAGTGCTAACCAATATAGGTCAATAGATATGGAAAACAAAATGATGGCCAACAGATTGGAAGGGGTCAATATACATCCCCATCCACAAAAAATGAGATTCAAAAGACTGCAGCAACTATGGAACTATAGCACTAATCTCCCATGCAAGCAAAGTCATGCTCAAAATTCTGCAACATAGGCTCCAACCATACATGGAGAGTGAAATCACAGAGGTCCAAGCAGGGTTCAGGAAAGGAAAAGACACCAGGGATAACAATGCAAACATAAGATGGCTAATAGAGTGCAGCAAGGAGTTCCAAAAGAAAATCAGCATGTTCTTTATAGACTATAGCAAAGCCTTTGACTGCATATATCATGAAAGGCTATGGAATGCCCTTAAAGACATGGGAGTGCCAAACACATTTGATAGTCCTAATGAGGAATCAAGAGGCTACTATCAGGACAGAACACAGAGAAACAGAATGGTTCCCAATTGGCAAAGGGGTCAGACAAGGCTGCATCCTATCTCCCTATCTATTCAACATATATGCAGAACATATTGTAAGGAAAGCAGGCTTGGACATGGAAGAGGGAGGAGTGAAAATAGGAGGAAGAAATATCAACAATCTAAGATACGCTGATGACACCATAATACTAGCAGAGAACCTCACAGACCTGGAACTACTACTAAGGAAGATCAAAAAAGAAAGTGCAAAGGCAAGCATAATGTTAAACATAAAGAAAACAAAAATAATGACCACAGAGAACTTATACAAATTCAAACTAGACAATGAAGAAATAGAAACAGTAAAGGAGTTTTCATATCTGGGCTCAAACATTGATCGGAATGGGGACTGCAGCCAGGAAATAAGGAAAAAATTGAAAATGGGGAGGGTGGCTAAGAATGAACTAGAAAAGATCCTAAAATGCAAAGACATAGAACTCAGCACAAAAGTCAGAATCATACAAGTCACTGTATTCCCTATTACCATATATGGATGTGAGTGCTGGAAAGCCAAGAAAGAAGATAGAAGGAAAATCAATACATTTGAGATGTGGTGCTGGAGAAGAGTACTGAGGATCCCATGGATAGCCAAAAGGACAAACAAATGGGTCCTAGAGTAGATCAAGCCTGAAACCTCCCTGGAAGCCAAGATGACCAAACTGAGGTTGTTGTACTTCAGACACATCATAAAAAGGGAGGATTCATTGGAAAAGACAGTAATGTTAGGAAAGGTGGAAGGAAGTAGGAAGAGAGGAAAGCCACCTGCCAGGTGGATGGACTCTATTAAGGAGGTCATGGGTATGGGTTTGCAGGAATTAAGCAGAGCAGTGGAGGATAGAGGGTCTTGGAGATGTCTCATCCATAGGGTTGCCAAGGGTTAAGATCAACTCAAGCGCAGTTAACAACAACAACAAAATCACAGGCAGGCAACTGCAAGTTTTTAATTGAAGCTATCTCAGGAGTGATTACCTTTCTGTTAGGGATTTATTAGGAGCTTGTGTGTTTTACTTCCTTCAGTCAGTTCTATTCCAGAAGAGGTCACCAGAAGGTACCCAATTAATCATCTTAAAAAGAGAAAAGAAAAAGAATGAAATATGTGAGGAGAAAATTCAACAATTCTGCTTAGTAATAAATATGGATATTTGTATACAAGCATCTCTGAAATAGAGTTCTCCAAGAGCTCATAACTGTAGTGTTGCCAAGCAACAACACCTCAGACAGCCATAATATGCAAAATAAAGCAGGCCCCTAGGAGTACAGCACAGTTAAAATGAAGGGAGGGAATATTGCAAAGAGGATGCAAAACAACCAGCGAAGAGTCTTTCCTGAATCATTCTGTGCTGCAAGACATGCAGGGGCTAATAGTATCTCATCCAATGGTTTTTTTTTTCTGTTCACTAATGACAGGGCCAGTTATTGCTGTCCTGCCACAGAACATGGGTACTAGAAGTAGGAGTATGCAGAGAGCATGGCTCTTTCCAAAGCATGCATGAATAAGGACATAATCTGATGGAAAAGACGTTGTCATTCTCATTTGCCATCAGATCCCTTTTGGCAGGCTGAGGCTGAGCTTTATATATTACTTACAGCAGGCTGAGGCTGAGCCAGCATGGTATAGTGCTTTGAGCACTGCACTGTGGCTCTGGAAACAAAGATTGTCATCCCCAAATTACCCATGGAAAGCTACTGGGTGACCTTTGGCAAGTCACACACTCTCAGCCTCAGAGGATGACAAAGGCAAGCCCCTTCTGAACAAATCTTGCCAAGAAAAACCCAGTCTTAGGATCTCCATAAGTCAGAAATGACTTGAAGGCACACAACAACAGGCTGAGCCTGAGCCTGATACCAGGTCACCCAACAGACTTTGTGGCTGAACAGAAAGGCTGAAATTTGCTGTGGAAAAACATGGAGTAAAGCTCCACCAAGAAATCTTTCCCATTTCCTCCTCCATGCCCATTGCTGTCATTTTGTGGGCAGCCACTGACACACCTGTACAGTGACTAGGAGGGCATCTGGCCATGATAGTTGGATGCACAACCTCCTGGAGGTCTTCAGAGAATCCTGGAGGGTGATGTCATCATTGTCTGTCCAGCTTTCAGAACATATCTGGACATTTCTGAGCTGCCACTTCCCACCCTTACATGGCTGTGTTGAGGGGCCCAGCTGGAGCAGAGTCAATTCAGTGGTTAGAGGGTTATTGCATGAGGAAAGTAGTGAATTCTTCCTCCTTCTACAATGACCATATAAAAATATTATTTGAGAAAGTGGCTGTCTTAGCTGCCCTGATGGGTCTTCACATGTATAATTCACCATTACACTCTTAGTAATCAGCATGCTGATAATAACCAACTCTATTTCTTCTTTCCACCTCAGTCTAGGGTTGGAAAAAGGCAGAAAATAAATAAATCACCCCTATCATCACCATGAATTGTGCTCAGAAACAGTCTGATAGCCAGTGAAGTTGTGCATTCCATATAACATCTGTGGTCAACAGTCTATTATCACAGCACTAATGAAACCAGTTTAGCTGTGTTGGCTTAAAATTTAAAATGGATGGTATCCTGATTTTATCACAAGGATTTCTGCTAGGAAGGAGAAGGAAAGCAGTTCCTGAGCAGCCATATTGAGTGGAGGGAGAGAGACAGAGACTTGCCTCCAGAATAAGGTAGCATCCAGGAGCTCTCTGTAGAGTTAGAAACCCAGTTGATTGAGCTTGCTGACAGAGCCTGGTGAAAAGACCAAAAGCACAGGGGCCCTTTATGTGGGTCTTTACCAGGGGACTTTTTGAGGGAGAAGCCCACAGTTCTCTTCCAGTGCTTACTTCAGATATCTCAATATGGACACTGAGGGAGTTGCTGCAGTCACCTGCAACACTTGTGGGATATTTGTCTTTTTGCCAAGATATGTGGGGAACTTCACCTGCACCAAGTGCAAGTTCGTAGCCCTCCTGGAAGAGAAAGTCAAGCAGCTGGAGGCCTGGGTAGCTACACTTCAGCATATTAGGGAGCAAGAGATTTTCCTGGACAGAGCGGAAAGAACAGTCTTGGACGGGGACCACACAGAGGAAGTTGTTGAGGAGGATGTCATTTCATGTACACAGGAGGTGGACACCTGGAGGAACGTCACACATAGAAGTAGGGAAACCAGGGATCGTTCTTGGAGCTTGCAGCTACGGAATCGATTTGAAGCTCTCTCCCTTATCAAGGATGAAGAGGAAGAGCAGCAGGAACAGTCCTCAGTGACAGTGCAGGATACACGAAGAGTACCACTGCAGGGAATAGCCACTGTTAAGCCTCGGAGGAGGTGTGTGGTGGTGGTTGGGGACTCCTTGTTAAGGGGTACAGAAGCAATGGTTTGTGGCCCTGAAAAGATGTGCCGGGAGGTGTGTTGTCTCTCTGGGGCAAAAATCCATGATGTGACAGTGAGACTGATAAGACTTGTCAAGCCTACTGACCATTACCCCTTCCTCTTGGTCCATATGGGAACCAATGATACTGCAAGGCATAGTCTTCAGAATATCAGAAGAGATTATGAGGCTTTGGGCAGGAAGCTGAAAGAGCTGGATGCACAGATTGTTATCTCATCTCTTCTCCAGTTGAAGGGCATGGTCCAGGAAGGGAGAGGAAGATAGCAGATGTAAATAACTGGCTTGGTAGGTGGTGCCGCCAAGAACGATTTGGATTCTTGGATCATGGGTTGCAGTTCCATGAAGGTGGACTTCTAGCAAGAGATGGGCTGCACCTCACACTAGCTGGTAGAAGCGTTTTTGCCAGTAGTCTCAAACATTTGATCAGGAGGGCTTTAAACTGAGTCATGTTGGGGAAGGAGACAGTACCTTGGAGGGTATCTTGGAAGGCAGGAATACATCATGGGCTGGAGATAATAGTAAAAGTGTTATAGAGGGAACAAGGCAAATGATGCAAGGGCAAAAACAGTGGAAGGAAAAAACCTCACACAGGGAGCAAGTGGGAAGGACAAATGCTCTTAGTTGTCTCTACACTAATGCACAGAGCATGGGAAATGAACAAGATGAATTTGAACTCCTGACACAACAAAACAAATATGATATAATAGGCATCACTGAAACCTGTAGAGATGAGTCTCATGATTGCAATGTAAGAATTTTTTAAGGAGAAATAGACCAAACAGGAAAGAAGAAGGAATAGCATTATATGTCAGGGATGTTTACACCTGTGAAGAGATCCAGGACTTAAATCCTGGAAATCAGGTGGAGAGCATCTGGACAAAAATCAAAGGGGAAGGAAACAACAGAGATGTTATTGTGGGAATCTACTACAGACCCCCGAGTCAAACTGAGGAATTGGATTATGCCTTTCTAGAACAGAAGACCACATACTCAGAAAGGAGAGATGTAGTACTGATGGGTGACTTCAACTATCCTGATATTTGCTGGAAGTCAAACTCAGCCAAAACTTCAAGGTCCAGCAAATTCCTCGCTTGCCTCAAAGACAATTTCATTGTCCAAAAGGTAGAAGAGGCAACAAGGGGATCAGCTATTTTGGATCAGATCCTAGCCAACAGGGATGGCCTGGGAGATGGGGTGCAAGTGGTGGGATCCTTAGGTGGGAGTGATCATGTTCTCCTGGAGTTTCTTATACAGTGGAAAGGAGAAGCCAGGCATAGTCAGACACTCATTCTAGACTTTAGGGAAGCTGATTTCAATAAACTTAGGGAAACACTGGGAGTGATCCTATGGTCAGGAATACTAAAGGAGAAGGCAGTTCAGGATAGATGCGAGTTTCTCAAAAGGGAGATACTGAACGCACAATCTCAAACTGTTCCAAAGAGGAGGAAAAATGGGAGGTGTCTCAAGAAATCAGGTTGGATGACAAAAGAACTTTCAACTGAACTAGGTTTTAAATGGGAAATGTATAAGAAATGGAAAAGAGTCAAAATCACTAAAGAGGAATACAAACAAATAGCTAGCATATGTAGGGGTAAAGTCAGGAAAACCAAAGCACAGAATGAGCTCAGGCTTGCTAGAGGGGTTAAGAACAACAAAAAGGGCTTTTTTGGGTATGTCCGTAGCAAACTAAAGAAGAAGGAAATGGCAGGACCACTGTGCAGAGAAGATGGAGAAATTCTAACAGGAGACACAGAAAAGGCAGAACTACTCAACATCTTCTTTGCCTCAGTCTTCCCACAAAAGGAAAAGGGTGCTCAACTTGAGGAAAATGGAGCAGAGGACACAATAGGGGAAATGCAGCACAGAATAAATAAAGAAATAGTACAGGAATATCTGGTTAACCCAGATGAATTTAAGTCTTCAGGACCAGACAAATTACATCCAAGGATATTAAAAGAACTGACAAATGTAATCTCAGAGCCACTGGCAATAATCTTTGAGAACTTCTGGAGAACAGGAGAAGTCCCAGTCAGATTGGAGGAGAGCAAACATCCCTGTTATACTGATAAAAGCCATTTTAAAATTAAATCTCTTTAACCAAAAGAACACATGCACACCACACACACACGTTGCCTTTAAATCAGTTTAGCAGAATGGGTTATTGCAGAGAAAATGGAGATACAAAGCAGGCATGTAGAAAAGAGCCTTCAGCAACATCTAATTGATTGATTGGGTGGGGGCAGTGATCCTTAATGTGAGAACATTAACAAATGCATGTCTCTTTTTCTAAATGTTTGAACAACCAGTTCAACAATGAGAAACCTACTCTGTGCTGCAAGCCAAACCTCAAATTCATGAACTTAGTGTCTGTAAATATCTTCTTTTCCATTCTTCATTCTGTGCTCTCTCTCTCTCTCTTAATGGATTGGATAAGCTCCACATTTGGTTGCCCATATGTGAAATAAATGCTTTGACATTTGCAAATGTCACTTTAATAACAAACTCTGGAGGCCCTTACATTGACATGAGCTGGATGAAACATTGGAAGAATGAAACAGACTGTCTCTTACCAATGAATGAAGTTGTAACTGAAGGATATGAGTACAGTCTGTTATTGATTGTCTTCCAATAAATTGCCTTTGTTGTGAGAATCAAGCCATTCCTTGTTCTTTGCCATAGCATTTCATGCTGATTAATCTAGAAACAGTATAAAATCCATTTGTCTTTTCTTGCTGTGTTTTGTTCAAGTTTCAGGGACAGTTGAGATTTATTTTTGCAGCTCCTTAGCATCCATGCCCATGTTTTTGGGGGGTTATTATTATTATTATTTTGCTTTTTCACCTTGTGTCTCTTTTTCTTTATGTGCTATGCAGCATTCATGTAATGGGTACAGATTAACTGATAGAAATATAACTCATTAGCTGGGCGTACAGGTTTTGAGTCTCCCTTATCCAAAATGCTTGGGACCAGTAGTATTTTGGATTTCACATTTCTTTTTGGATTTTGGAATATTTACATATACATACTCTTGAAGATGGGACCCAAGTCGAAACATTTAATTTATTTATGTTTCATATATGCCTTATAGACATAGCCTGAAGGTAATTTTATAATAATATTTTTAAATAATTTCATGCATGAAACAAAGTTTGTGTACACTGAACCATCAGAAAGCAAAGGTATCTCTATCTCAGCCACCCATGTGGACAATTTTGAATTTTGGAATATTTCAGATGTTGGAATTCCAAATAAAGGAGACTCAACCTGTAGTGAGTAAAATCAAATGGGATACAATGGATTCGATGTTCTCATGAAGCTAAGCATGACCATCCCTGTAAACCACATGGTTTGGAGACCATGCCAAGAACCATGAATAAAAGAGAATGAATGAATGAATGAATGAACGCACTTATGTTCACTCTCAAATACATCTGTGCTTTGCAAATATTCCTTAAAAGTACTAAACACACTCACACACCCATCAAGGGTACATCCACAGATTGCTTGCAAAACACAGATGGTAGACTCTTCTCTGTCAGAAGTATGATGGTACCATGCAGATAGGTGGTGGTGTAGTAGTTAAATGCCTGTACTGCTGCCACTCATTCACAAACCATAAGGTTGTGAGTTCAATACCAGACAAGGGCTCAGGCTTGACTCTGGCTTGTATCCTTCCAAGGTCACTAAAATGAATAGCCATCTTGTTGGGGCAATTAGTTTACACATTGTAAACCACTTGGGGAGTGCTGAAGTGCACTGATAAGCAATATAGAAATGTATTTGCTATTGCTATTGCTATAGCTATATAAGCAGAAGACTTGCAACATTTCTCTCTGCGTGGAGGTAGGTTGTTTTTTTTTACTTGGCGAGATGTTTCTGTGAGGTTGAGAGGAGGTATACCATGCAGTTTTCAAGACCCACAATTTCAAACTACATAGAGCCAGAACAATGCAATCCCCAGTTATAAATGATGGAGGCAGGATGCAAGCTCTGATATGATTAGGGGTAACATCAAAGAGATGGGACAGTCTTGACCATGTTATGGGACAGAGGGGAATTAACCTGTTAAGTTTCCTGTCTGAAAAGTTGCCTCATTCTTAAGCCTATTTTATTCTGTGCATGGATGGGAGTCAGCATGGAAGGATTCATCAGTTTTGTTTCCTGCTGAATTCAAATCTTGCAAATCTTAATTTTCATCCATGCCAGCTATGGAGAAATTTGTACATGCTAATAACTTCTTTCAAAACCAAGTGAAATGACATTCTTTTTTAGTGACACTAGCCAAATTCATGAGGTGCAACTCTGTTCAGGAGAGGGCTGTTGTGTACCTGCATGACTGGTAGATACTAAAGGTGAGGCGCATCTCAAAAGAAGGAGATGGAACTCTATTCCAGCATTAACATGGTTCAATAAACAGGGAGTCCATCTACACTGACCACTTAACCTGGGGCCAGTCCAGAGTATTATGCCCTTTTCTTTTCTCAGCAGAAGTGAGACTATGCTGGGCAGGCTTTACATAAAGCCCTGCCCACAAAGAATAGAATCATAGAATCATAGAGTTGGAACAGACCACAAGCGCCATCCAGTCACATCTTAACCATCTTTTCTCCAAGCTAAACATACCCAGCTCCCCCAGTCTCTTCTCAGAAGGAAGTCTCCAAACCCTTCACCATTTTAGTCACCTTCCTCTGGGCATGCTCCAACTTCTCAACATCCTTTTTGAATTATGCTGCCCAGAACAGGACACAGTATTCCAGGTGAGGCCTGGCCAAGGCAGAAAAGAGTGGTACTATTAATGGCATCAGTGGCTCTGAAAACAGGCATCCCATTTCCTTGCACAGCTCAGCATAGCTCTTGCCATCTGGACTGTGGATCAGGCTGAATCAGATCTGATCCAGCTGTCCACATACCAAAAGAACCCAAGGTCACTCTGGGGTTTCTGGGAAACACTGGTCTTTCCCCTGACTTTGTCTGATTCAGAGCAAAGTCTGCACTTGAGTACCTTAGACTGGACAGGTGCATTTGTCAGTTTTAGTTTCTCTAACATTTGAATTTATTTACACCATTCCATGCTGGATGTGAAGAAATTTGTGAATTTTGGTAAATTTATTAAAAGTGAACAGATATGACATTCCCATCTTTAAGTGAGTATGATTAAAACAAGAAGTGGATAGTATTAACCAGCTTCTTTTCTTTTTCGGTTCTTCATTCCTTCTATTATAGACTGCCTTAAGAGTATGTTTTCCCTCTTTTTTGGGGTGGAGTAAGATCAAATTAAATATATAAAAGATTCAGAGAACTCCTGAGGTGCAGTATTATTTTGTAAACTGAAAGGAAAAGAAATGCTTAACAACAGATTTTAATCTGTGGGAAATTTTTCTGGTTTAATGGATAGGGAGATAGGCTGAACATTTAGAAATTGAAGGTATTCATTGGGGTAAAAGAGTCTAAGACAAGAAGTTAAATTGCTCTGCTGTAATTCCAACAAGTTTATAATATGTATGCTGAAGGTCATGGTTAGGCCTAGGTATATAGATTAAAAGGATCTCCCTGAATCATAAAGGTGTGGTTCCTAGCCTTGCCTCTTCCTCTGGACACATGTCACTCATCCATGGTGACTTGACAGTTTTGCAGCCATTTCGGTGCTTTCCAGCACCTTTTGACCATCAGCTGATGTCACTTCTTATGACACAGTGCCTGGTGGAAAGTGCTGTGTCACTATGGCTGCCAGTGACCCTTTCATGCCTATTGTGTATTAACCCATATTGGACATTTTCCTTGAGACACTGTCTCCACAATCCCCTCCAAAATCTCCAATGTGTGCACAAATCTTGGTTTGTTTCTCATTGGGTGTGTGTACCTATGAACCTTCCCTGTTTCCCTGTGCCATATCCCACTGGCCTGACATCTTCCAATGTCCTCCCACCAGTGCCCAGTGCCCTGGTATCCCATCTGCCACACTGTCTACCTGACCCATGCATCCCAGACCCAGAACATCATTCTGTTTCCCCAGCAGCACTTTTGTTGATATAGACACACTCCCAGGAAACCTGTCCATCACTCCATTTATCTTCTTCAGTGCTTCTGCACTCTGGCCCAGATCTTCCGCCACTCTGCTCATGTCCTCAGGCTAGATCTTCCATCCTCTCAGGACCTCGGGCTTTGAGCTTCCTATCCCGGTGTCATGTCCTAGTGTACTGATATTTGCTCATGTCTCTCTACCTGGAGGGCTTTCATGAGAATGTCTGCTACATTGTCCTCTGAACTAATGTAGGACAGACACAGAACACCATTCTGGACTAACTGTCTCACATTCTGATACTGGACCCCTATTATTTTGTCCTGTTCCTGAGGTTCTCCGCCTCTGCCATGGTAATGCAAGCCTGTGAATCCTCATGCACAACTGTTGGGCCTGTGCACTCCTCCCCTAGATCCACCAGCACCTGCCTCACTCACTGCACTTCTCCGCCATCTCCAACAATGCAGCAAACTCTGCTTCTGAAGTGCTTAGTGCCACACAGCTCTCTTTCCTACTCCTCCACACTACAGGGCTGTCAGCATACTTGATAAGTAAGCCAGTCACCGACTTCCTATCATGTAGCTCTAAGGCAAAGGAGCTATCCACAAAGAAGTCCAGCTGGGCTTCAGATCCCTGCAGCACCAGCTTCCTTTCCTTGCTGCCCTTTAGGTATCTGAGCAACCTCTTGACTGCTGTCCAGTCCTCCACCTTTGGACTATTTACCCTCCTGCTCAGTATACCTACAGTGAATGAGATGTCTGGCCTGGTGTTGTTGGCTACAAACATCAGACTGTTAATCACAGACCTGTACAGATCAAGGTGCTCAAAAACCTTGTCAGACTCACTGCTTGCAAATCCTGAGGTTATTGGGCTCTTCACCACCTTTGCATTCTCCAGGCCACACTTCTCCACCAACCTCTCTATCTTTTTCATTTGGCTTAACAAGATCTTACCATCACCAGTCCTCTCCCCCTCAATTCCAAGGTAGGCCTTGAGGTTCCCTAGGTCCTTCAAGACAAACTGCTTCGCCAGCTCCACCTGCACAGCCTTCACTTCCTGCTCAGTCTTAGCAGCCATACACAGGTTGTCTACATAAATTACTAGTATAACCCCTCCTTTCCCGTACACACAAGCATCTGCAACTCTGCCCTTGTATCCCAGCCTCACCAACTCCTCATGGATAGAGGTTCCAGCAGCATGCACTCTACTTAAGCCCATAAAGGGCTTTCCTGAGCCTGTACCCTCTTTGGCATCATCGAAACCTGGTGCTTGCTCTACATACACTTCCTCGTCTAGCTGTGCATTCAGGTAGGCCATTTCAAAGTCAAAATGCCTTACTACCTGACCCTTTCTGGCAGCCAAAGCTAGCACCAACCTGAGGCTCTCTGGCTTTGCTGTTGGGGAGAAAGTTGTATCAAAACTCTCAAATTGCTGCTGAAAGAAACCACAGCTAGCAGTCTGGCCTTATACTTGTGGGTCCCATCTGGCATCTCCTTCTTCTTAAAAACCCACTTACAGCCCACAACCTTCCAGTCACCTGGCCTGTCCACTACCTCAAAAACCTCCCTATTCATTAGAGATGAGAACTCACTGTCCATGGCCTCAAACCACTTCTCCTGTTCCTCCCTAGGATAGGTGAGAAGCTCCTGGTAGCTTTCTGGCTCCTCAGCTACTACTGAACACACCCTGGCATTCTGTACCACAAAATGCTCAGGTGGCCTCCTGACTCTCTGAGTCCTCCTGGGTATGATTAGCTTGGTTCTTCACTGTCCCTACTCATTTGTACCCCCATATCTGTGGATGATGGTGCTGGATATAAGGAGCATGGCAAGCAGCTCGACTTCTTAACTCTCTGCCTTCTGGCGCTCAGACAGCAAAAACTACTCTTCTGGAAAACTGCACACACACAGCTACTCACATGATTGTCTAGGCGGATCTGCTGGTGCAGACTGGGCTCATAACCCTTGTTAGCATGGTTACACAATGTGTGATGATCCACATCAAGGTGCAGCACCAGTGTCACCACCTTCTCAGATGCAGGTAGTAGCTTGTGAGCTGAAGGAGCACCTCCCCCCTTCCAGAAAGAGTAAAGAGACTATACAGATGACATCTCTCAGATGAGGCTTTAATCTTGGACAGGAGAAATTTTATCTTGATTATTTTCTTGCAGACTGCAGTGAATGTATAACCTATACATTTACTAAATTTTTTGCAGCTGCAATCACTAGTCGTAAAAAGTTTTTAAAGCAGATGCAGTAACTGATACTGACATTTTATTGTTTTAAATAGATTATATATCTATCCTATCATTTAAATATATATAATGCAACCTTGTACATACTGATTGATTATGTTAACCCATAGGAATCTGTATAAGCTTTTTTCCCCACAATAGGATTATTGAAATTATGTCCTTGAAATGTTTTTAAGAGATAGGTTCATTTGTAGTTAAATGTTCATGCTATATCTATACTTTAGACCAGTATCGGCTTCCCTTGCTGAAAATATACACAATTTACACCTTGGGTATTTTCAAGATTGATGCTGTAATCTTATGTTGCTTATGCTGTGTGCACATGTGCATATACTGTTGAATGTTTTGACTACTGTCTTTTTCTTTGTGCTGGCTGTATGCCATAATAACAAATGTTATTGTAATCTTGGTTCCTCTATGTACAAGGCTATATACACACTCCACAGCAATGACTCCAAACTCCATCAACCACCATCAACCCACTCTATCAACCAACAATGTGTCCTGAGGCAACTCCCTTATATACCCAGGGCTGCATGTGGCCTCCTGGCCCTGCCTCTTCCTCTGGACACATTGGACATTTTCCTTGAGACACTGTCTCCACAACTCAGGTCTTTCAGCCACAAATATTTTCAAAATGTGGCAACTCACATGTTACATGAGTGATTAATACTGTATGCATATTGAAAGAAGAATTGATTAGAATCTTCCAGGATAGTGATCATTAACAAGCATTTATTATGTAGGCCCCAGACTGCTTTTGATGGTACATTTACAGTATCTTCTGAATTGTACAAATTAAATTTGAGGTGGAGGTGGAAAACTAACATACTGCAACATATTCTTCTTATTTGCAGATTGTTATCCACACAGCATTTGCTGCCAACAGAATTCAGATTGATTTAAGATCTATCTTGGAAACTCTCTATGGAGATTATTGCATGCCTTTTTTCACCCAATCTGGGCACAAGCTGGGCATGGGCTTAAATGGGTGAAAATGGATCTTATTGCACATCTCTGTGCCCAACTAAGCCACATCACAAACCTGATCCAGACTCCTGGTGTACTTTTCTGGTGAATAGGAAAGTATCATTTTTTGAAAAGTACATCAGGAATCTGAGTCGGGTTTGTGATGCAGCCGAGTTGGGCATGGAGGTGTGTGATAAGATCTGTTTTCACCTGTTTAAGCCCATGCCCAGCCTGTGCCCGGATCAGGAGAAAAAAGGCATGCGATAATCTCCTATGTTACATGTTATAGTTTTCTGCAGAAGAGAAAATTTCACTCTGCCTTAGACATCTTGGGTTTCTGCATTACATCTTCAACAGCAGGGGCTGAGTCTCCCTTGACGGAGGTCTTTAAACCCTCCCTCCACTTTCCACCAGGACTGTTTGCAGCAGTGGGGGCTGAGTCTCCCTGAGCAGAGGTCTTTAAACCCTCCCTCCCCTGGGCGGCATGGCTCTAGTTCATAAAAACAACTTGACCTTGACCAGGATAACTGTCCGAAACACAGTCCACTTTGAGTATATGTACCTGAGCCTGAGTACTAAGGATAGTTTGGGGATTCTGCTAGTATACCGACCACCCTGTTGTCTAGCAGACTCCCTAACCGAGCTGACACAGCTGGTCTTAGAGTTGCTGCTAGAGTCGCCCAGACTTTTAGTTTTGGGCAACTTTAACATTCCACTCGAGACCAGTTTGTCAAATCTCACAGGTGCGGCTTGGGAGTTCATGGAATCCATGACAAACATGGGCCTATCCCTATTGGTCATCGGACCTACACATTATGTAGGTCATACCCTCGATGCGGTCTTTAGTATGGAACAGGAATATCCGTAGGTGGAGGTTATCAAAACCACCACATTGTCATGGACGGATCATTTCCTGGTTAAGACAGAGCTAAGAGCCACTATTTGCCCCTCTGAGGGTGGTGGACCCATTAGAATGGTCCGCCCTCAAAGGCTAATGGAACCAATTGGATTCCAAAAAGCCTTAAAGGGTTTAATGGTTGGGAATGCCGGTGATTCTGTCGAAGCTTTGGTTAATACCTGAAATGCCGATATTGCCAAGGTTATCAACACAATTGCTCCCGAGTGTCCTTTCCAGCCCGCTTCTAACCATAAGCCATGGTATATGGAAGGGCTTAGGAAGATGAAGTGGGAAGGACAACAACTAGAGCACAGCTGGCAAAAAACTCAACTCTTATCTGACAAGACTTGTCATAGGAACTTTCTTTCGTCCTATTGAGAGGCAATACGTGCAGCGCAGAAATCCTTCAGTTCCGCACGTATTGTGTCTGCAAAGTCCCATCCAGCAAAGCTGTTTAGGGTGGTAGGGGAACTGACGCAGATTCCACCTGTGCAGAACCCATTACTTAACGCAACAACGGCCTGCTGGGACACATTTAACAACTTTTTTGCAGATAAAATCTATCACATAAGAGCCAACTTAGACTCCAGTGTTTTGACAGAATCAATTGACGAGGTGTCCAGCAACTCTGTTAAAGAAATTATTCTGGATCAGTTTCAATCTGTGAGTACCAATGACGTGGACAAACTCCTTGGTAGAGTGAGGAAAACGACCTGCCCTCTCGATCCTTGCCCATCATAGCTGGCCATCCAGGGGGGAGATGCATTGAGGAGGTTCCTTATGGACGTCATCCATGTATCCCTCAGGGAAGGTCATGTTCCATCTTGTTTGAAGGAAGCGGCAGTTAGGCCACTTCTGAAAAAAACCTTCCTTGGACCCACTGGATATGAATAACTATAGGTCAGTCTCCTTACTACTGTTCTTGAGCAAGGTAATCGAGAGGGCAGTCGCTCTTCAACTTCAAGCTGTCTTGAAAGAAACTGATTATCTAGATCCATTTTAAACTGGCTTTAGGATGGGATTTGGGGTCGAGACTGCCATGGTTGCCCTGACTGATCTCATCTGTCTGAGCATCGACAGGGGTAGTGTGACCCTGCTGGTGCTCCTAGACCTCTCAATGGCTTTTGATACAATTGATCATAATATCCTCTTGGATCGCCTGAGTGGGTTAGGAATTGGAGGCACTGCATTGCAGTGGCTCCGTTCCTTCCTCTCGGGTAGATCCCAGAGGGTGTTGCTTGGGGACAGTTATTCCACACACACAAAAACAAAAACAGCTTAATTGCAGCATTGCTCAAGGTGCCATTCTGTCCCCGATGCTGTTTAACATATATATGAAGCCACTTGGAGAGATCATCCGGAGACATGGGTCTGGGTATTATCAGTATGTTGACACCCAGATATATTTCTCCATGTCTCAGTCTTCAGCTTCAGCTTCCGATGGCATCTTTCCCCTCAGTGACTTTCTTAAGGCAGTAAGGAACTGGATGAGGAAAAACAGATTGAGACTGAATCCAGACAAAACGGAGGTATTCACAGTAGTGGCCCTGAAACCAGGCATTGGGATACAACCTCCAGTCCTGGACGGGGTCACACTCTCTGTGAAGGACTGTGTTTGCAGTCTGGGGGTGCTCCTGGATCCATCGCTCCAGATGACTAATCAGATAAATGTGACGGTCAGGAGTGCATGTTATCAGCTTTGGCTGATACGCCAGCTGCACCCTTTCCTGGAAGTAAGGGACCTTGAAACTGTGGTACATGCACTGGTAACCTTCCGTCTTGACTTCTGTAGCATGCTCTACATGGGGCTACCCTCATGCTTGGTCCAGAAACTTCAATTAGTACAGAACATGGCAGCCAGATTAGTATTGGGTATATCTAGGAGAGATCATATAACACCTGTACTAAAGTTTCTCCACTGGCTGCCTATCAGTTTCCGGGCCCAGTATAAGGTGTCGGTTATTACCTTTAAAGCTCTACATGGCTTGGGTCCAACCTATCTCTGGGACTGCCTCCTCCCATACAATCCACCCTGTACACTTCGGTCCTCTGGGAGGAATCTGCTGCAGCCGATAAAAACTAGGCTGTCAGCAACCTCCCAGAGGGCCTTCTCGGCAACCACTCCCAGACTATGGAATGGCCTGCCGGATGAGATCTGTCAGATCATAACCTTAATCAGCTTTTTAAAAAAAACTATTAAGACAGATCTCTTCCGGCAGGCCTTTCCTGACTAGACTTCCTGGCCTTAGGAGTTCTGCCCTTCTCCCCATCTCCCATTTTTGTCAGTAGTCGCTGCTGTTTTGTTTGTCTCTTTAGATGCTTTTATGAGTTTCATCTTAATATGTTTTAATATATAAATTTGTTTAGTAATTTTTAAGGGGGGATTTGGGGATTTTTAGGTTTTATCTATGTGATCTGTATTATTCTGTACAGAATTTTTTAATGTTGCAAGCCGCCCCGATTGCTTGCCAGAGGGGCAGGGTATAAATAAATTTTATTCTATTATTATTATTCAACCAGTAACAGCAACTGGGGGAGTGGGATGACGGGGATCTGGCAAATCCTAGTGTTTGGATGAGAGACTGATTAATCAAGATAATTTCCAATTGTGGTTAGGATCTAAAGCAGGGGTAGGCAACCTTTCCCCTTTAAGGGCCAAGGGACTTCAGCTCCCAGAAGCCTCAGCCATGTTGGCCAATAGTCCCATGTTAGCCAATAGCTCCTGGGATTCTGGGAACTGAAGTCCCTCGGCCCTTAAAGGGGAAAGGTTGCCTACCCCTGATCTAAAGGCACCAGATCCCATCTGATCCTGGAAGCTAAGCAGGTCAGCCCTGGTTAGTATTTGGGTGGGAGACTGTAATCAAATATCAGGCCTCTGAGGATTCCTTGCCTAAGAAAACTGTATGAAATTCATGGGCTCACAATGTAAAAAGACAACTGAAAGACACACACACACACACACACACACACACCCCTCAGAAGTACCTCTCCCCATCCCTGACAGTATGATTACAACAAAACAACTAACAATTTATGGGCCTTATCCCACGGGGTCCCAAGCAGAAGATATCCAAAGGCAATCCAAAGCTAAAACGTTTTTCCTTTCCTTGTGTCCACACAATATCCAAAGGCAATCCAAAGCTAAAACGTTTTCCTTTCCTTGTGTCCACACAATATCCAAAGGCAATCCAAAGCTAAAACATTTTCCTTTCCTTGTGTCCACACAATATCCAAAGCTGAAACGTATTTCACCCACTTGATCCGAAGTCAAAGGGGATCTTTTGACATTCGGATTTTTGTGGATGTACCAAGCGAGGCGCGGGAGGGAGCCTCCGCCGCCGCCTCCTCCCCGGCCAGAGCCGCCTCTTCCCCTCTCTTCTTTTCCTCATTTTCTTTTCCCATCCCTCTTTCTCCTTCTCTCCTTCCTCTTCTTTCCCTCCTCCTTTCCCCATCCCTCATTCCTCTGCTTTCTCTCTCTCTTTCCTCTTCCTTCCTTCCTTCCTTCCTTCCTTCCTTTCCCCATCCCTCCTTCCTCTCCCCCTCCTTTCCCGCCTTCCTTCCCTCCCTCGGAGCTCACTGGAAGCCGGTTTCCATTTAGATTAAGGCAGGGAACCAAATTCCAGGGCAGAGGATCGAAATCTCTGGCAACAAAGGGAAATAGCATATTGATCAGAGGCTCCAGAGATAAGAGACAAGTGTGTGTATCCATCAACGCTAAACTGCCTCCTGCCTCCCTTCGACGACGAGCCAGTCTTCCCTCCTCAGAGAGGCAGAGGCAGCCAGCTGACGGAGAAGGAGGAGAGAAGGAGAAGGAGAAGGAGAGAAGAGAAGAGAAAAAGGGGAGAAAGAGAGGGAGGAAAAAGGGCCAGGGACTGGCTCTCCTCTTCTCCGGATGCTAGCATGCAGGGAAATGCAGTTTCGGTACTGAACTGCATTTACTCCTATTTCGGTAAACTTTTGCTTACCTTTCATTTCGTGGCCAGTGTTTGATAAGGTCCTATGTCCTTGTCATGATAGCTCAGCTCTGTTGATTGAGGCAGCTGCTTCAGTTGACCTAAAGATGGAGCTGGGTACAACTGGCATGGCAAAATACATGTGAACAGCTTTAGAAGCTTGTGATGTTTTTCTTGATTCAGAGTGCAAAGATTTAGACACATGCTTGTGAGAAAGGATACCTTGTGAATACCCTGATGTGTTTTATGAATAGTCAATGATCTCATTGCTTATGTTGCCATGTTGACAGGATATATGAAATAACTCATCTTCTATTGATATGGAGCCATTATTATGATCATCATGCATATGAATGGATCTGATTTTTCTTTGTGAAAAGAAACTTAATGACAAAACTATTTTTAGAATTATTCATTAGAGCCTTTTCAGGCAAATTGCAACTCAGAGTTAATGCACAAATAGATGGGAAAGAGGAGGAGCAAATTACATTAATTGCTAACCTTTCAATTAATGAATGTACACATGTGACTATGCATGTAATCTATGAAAAATATATTTAAATTCCAAAAAAGGAGGAAGTGATTATCATTCATGGTATTCCTTGATCAATACACATATAATTTTGCACCATCCCTATGATATAGGTCAGGGGTAGGCAATCTTTCCCCTATAAGGGCCGAGGGACTTCAGCTCCCAGAAGCCTCTGCCATGTTGCCAATAGTCCCATGTTGGCCAATAGCTCCTGGGATTCTGTTGGCCAATAGTCCCTCGGCCCTTAAAGGGGAAAGGTTGCCTACCCTTGATATAGGTAAATAAAATAATATACACTTAATTAACAGCAATGCCAATTCTATTAATGCCATTGCTTATGCAGTTAAAACCATACAAGAGCAAGATATTAGTTTGCACAAGAGGAAGATATTAGTAGGTTTAGGGAAACCCTAACATTTACACAGTCACAGGCATACCTGGCACACTAGTTTTAGCTGTGCAAATGCACTCCTGGCAACTGCTGAAGCCTCAGGCTCAGAGTTCAGGAGAACACCCAAACTGCAAGCCTGAGATTACAGGGTGAGTGTAACCCAATCCAACATAGGCAAAGCCCTCATTGCATGATCTGCTTTATGACTGACCAGAAGCATCTCTGACTTGTCTGGATTACGTTTCTATTTATTTGCCCTCATCCAGTCAATTACTGACAGCAACATTGGTTCAGTACAGAGATACTTTCCTTGGAATCAGATGAAAAGGAGAGATAGAGTTGGGTGTCATCCACATACTAGTGACACTGCAACCCATAATTCCGGATGACCTCTCCCAGTGGTTTCATGTTAAATACACAGAACCCTGTGAGACTTCACAGGCCAATGGCTAGGGAGTTGAACAGGAGTCCTCCAATGCCACCTTCTGAGTGCACTCCTGCAAAAAAGACCACAACCACCACATAACAGTGTCCCCAATTCTCATCTCAGAGAATCAACCCAGAAGGATACCATGGTGGATGGTATTGAAAGCCATTGCGAGGTCCAGCAGGACCAACAGGGACATGCTACCCCTTTCCATTTCCCTGTGTAGGTGATCAACCAAGTCTACCAAAGCCTTCTTGTGGACCAGAGTGTAAAAGGCCCCTGACCACTCAAGACAGCTCTGGTGGACAACACTATGCAGACACGATGATGACAAGGAAGTATAATTTCTTTGCTCCCATCATTGGTATGGCATAGGCCTTCCAATGAGCTCTAGCTCACGTTCGGTCGGACTTGCTCCAAGTCTTCCACTATCATTGCTCTAGTCTCTGTCCCACTCACTTCATCGCTGCCAACTTCCTAGTGAACCAGGGGGCTCATTTGGCTCCACTTTGTGGGAGGGCATAGGGACAATAGCTTCCACTGTCCTGGACATTTCTCTAATCCAGAGATCAACCAAGGCTTTGGCAGATCAAGACAACAGGGAATTCCCTCAAAGCCATCTTAATGCACCCCCACCCCTGCAGAGTCTCTGAGTCCCAGTGAGTCTAAACCTTATCAGGTAGTGATCACCCATGACAATGCAACTACAGAAAGTTCCTCCATACCCAGATCATAGTCATCTTACCCAGAACAGAAAACCAGGTCCAGAGTGTGTCCTGTAGTGTGGGTGGCATCAGATTTTACTCGGGACAGTCCCATGGTTGTCATGGCAGGCACAAAGTCCAAAGCTGCTTCTGACAGAGGACCCTCTGCATAGGTGTTGAAGTCCCCCAGTACACCAAGCTGAGGGGACTCCAACACCATTCCTGGGACCAACTGAGCAGCTCAGGAAGGGAGACTGTCGAGCAGTGGGGTGGGAGGTACATCAAGAAAATCCTTATTCTGTTCTGGCCACCCACTTTTAAGTAGACTCACTCATACCCAGCAGACTGTGGGACAGGGCACCTGCTTAGGGAGATGGGATCCTGATAGACCACTGCAAGTGTGTCTGTCTGTCCCCAGACTTCATCTGCTGCTGTACAAAGAAGCCAGGTGGACAACAGAGGGAGAGAGGGACCTCCCAGCTTCATCCAGCCAAGCCTCAATGATACAAGCCAGGTTGGCATGCTCATCAAGGATCAAATCATGGATCAGAGAGGTTTGATATTGAGCAGCAGCATTTTCAGCCCAGGGGTCCTGTCGCTAAGGCTATCCAGACTATTTGAAATGGGGAACACTTGGGATTAACTAACACCCTGTGGCTTTCCCTTCTACCATAATAATAAGGCTGACTCCTTATGATCTAAAGCAAAATGCAAAACATAATAGAAGCAGTGATGGCAGCAGAAACAGTGGGGGAAGAGGAGAGACAGCCTGAGGAGGAGGAGGAGAGGAGCAGACACAGCAATAAAAATCACCAGCCTCCCAGCAGCAGCGGCAGTGGTGGAAGCAGTGGGAGAAGAGGCAAAGCAGTCGGAGGAGGAGGAGAGGAGTGGAGGTGCTGATAAAGACAGCCAGCACAACCACCAACCTCCCAGCAGCAGTGGCATCAGTGGAAGCAGCGGGGGAAGAGGAGAGACAACCAGAGACAGGAGAGAAAGGACCTCCATTGCTGCACTGCTAGTGAGGGTACACTGATAACTCTCCACAACCATATGCTTGTTTGTGTGTCCCACTAGTGAAGCAAAGAAAATTTGGTGGATAGATAAAAGCGTAAGTCAAAGAATAAAACTTAGTTAAAATTTTAAGAACAGCTTATTCCCAGTGTATATTTTATAATTATATCAAAAAGAATTAAAGCAAAGATTCTATTCAAAACTAGCAACATGGCAAGCAATATAAAGCAGCCTAATCAAGAAGAAACAAAAACTATCTTTCAAACAGAAATGCTAGTAGATTTAGGTCAACAAAAAGGCATACATATTAACTCCTATTTACTAGAAGAATTTAGGAAAATAGGAATGGAGATAAAAACTGAGATAACAGCAAAAACGAGGAAGAAATAAAAGGATTGAGCGAAGAGATTAAAACAGATATACAAAAATAATTAAATGTCTTTAAAGATACTATAACAAAAATTACTGGAGAGGTGAAAGTTCTGAATTAAAAAAATGACAGAAGAAACAGAGACATTAGAAAAGAGAACAGGCTCCATAGAGGGAAAAATACACCAGGAAGAATATTATAAAGCAAATCTAGAACTACGTCTGCAGAGGAAAGCACTAAAACTGAGAGGTGTAGGAGAACAACTAAAGGAAAATTTAAACATAAAAATTATTCCTGCTCTTGCACATTTTATTGATTGGTCTGGAGAACAATTAGATCTTGAAATAGATAATATGCATAAAATAGACTTTTGGATTACTAAAAACTCTCCTCTCCTCCTCCTCAGGCTGTCTCTCCTCTTCCCCCACTGTTTCTGCTGCCGCCACTGCTTCTATTATGTTTTGAATTTTGCTTTCTATCATAAGGAGTCAGTCTTATTATTATGGTAGAAGGGATTTTTTTTTGTAAGAGAGAGAGTAAGAGATTTTATCTTAGAGATGAACTTTAATAAAAAAATTGAGGTGGAAGGACAAGAAGTAAAAGTATATAAAGCAATCCCAACACAAATGTTGAAGAAAAGGAGAGATTATATAATACTAACGGAATAGCTAAGATATAATAACATAAAATATAAATGGGAAAGAACAGAAGGTGTCTCCTTTACATTAAAGAAAGAGAGATTTATAATAAATTCAGAAGAAAAAAAATGAAAGCCTTTTTAACTAACCATAAAGAGATGCAAGAGGCAGGGGAAATAGAGGTGGGAAAAGGAGGAACAAAGGAAAAAGGAAAAAAACCCCCCGATGAAGATGGAGACAAGATCTGCAAAAGAACTGAGAATCGGAAACTCAGGAAGGAAAGGAAAGCACAGAGGATTCAGACAGGCAAACATCAGAAGATGAGAGAGAAATGGAATCAGAGCAGGATGTTGAATTAAACTCTGCAACTTCACAGGAAAAAAGATTTGCAGGTAGAAAGAAAATGGGAAAATCAGTAGCAAGGAAAGAAAAAATCAAAGGAAAGAAAAAATCAAAGGAAAGAAAAAGGAAAGAAAAAATCAAAGAAGCAAAGAAGAGTTAGATATTAACAAATTTATATAAAAAAATTATGGTCTATGTCAACACAAATATTATCATGGAACATAAATAGCCTAAACTCAAAGTTAAAAAGGAGGAAAATCTTTCATTACTTAGGCAAACAAAAATAGATCTTATTTCTTATTCAAGAAATGCATATCAGAGAAAAAGATAAATATGTTTTGGAAAATAAAGGTCTATATGAATTGTTTGTAGCATGTAATGAGAAAAAAGAAAGGGGTAGCAATTTATGTTAGAGTTAAAGGACATGTAAGGGAAATATTTAAGGATACAGATGGACATTATGTTGCAATTGAAATGTTGTATCAAGGAGGGAAAATACTGTTAGTAAACATATATGCTCCATAGGAAAATAAAGGGAAATTTTATAAGAAACTGTATCAAATAATTGAGAAATTGGAATATAAGAGAATTATTATAACAGGTGATTGGAATGGGGTATGGGATAAGGATATTGATAGATCTAACTCAAGCTCTAAAAAGGGTAAGCAAGGGAAACTACTATTATCAGTCTTTACTTTAGTAGAAAACTTAAACTTAATAGATATATGGATAATAAGCCATAATACCTGCAGAGATTATACATTCTATTCAGATAGATTTAAAACATGGTCCTGAATTGACTTAATTTGCGTTTCAAAACAGCTCAGTAAAGAAATTTTTTAAATAGAGATACTCCCCAAAACCTTTTCTGACCATAACACAATCAAAATGGAATTTAAAACAAACAAAAAAGAATTTAATTGGAAATTGAAGGATTATTTATTGAGGAATGAAGAATTTGTTCAAAGAGTAAAACAAGAACTAAAATTTTACTTTAAAAGTAATACAAGTATGGGAATGCCAGCTCATATTATTTGGAATGCTAGTAAAGCTGTTATAAGAAGCCAATTTATACAACAAAAAGTAAGGGAAAAAAGATTAGAGCAACAAAAAGAAAAAGTGATATTGGGGAAGTTACAGGAGAAGAAACAAGAGTTTTTTAAAAATCCAAAAGATAAACAATTATATCAAGAACTATAAATTCTGAAGAATCAACTAAACCAAAAAACTTACACTACAAATAGCAAACAAAGTATTTAAAACAAAAATACTTTGAACATACTAACAGAAATGGTAAATGGTTGGCATACAAAATTAAAAAGCAAAACGAAAGGAGAACTATAGTAAACCTAAGGGCCTTTGCAGACTGCCAGAAATAGTGCAAATTGAGTCCACTTTAAGGGTTAGTGTTAGTGCTAGGGAATCATGGGAATTGTTTTTTTTCTGAGACATTGAGCATTCAGTCAGAGAGCTCTGGTGCCATAATAAAATACAGTTCCCATGATTCCCTAACCCTGACCTAACCCTTAAAGTGGACTCAATTTGCACTATTTCTAGCAGTCTGCAAAGGCCCTAAGAGACAAAGAAAATACCCAACAGAACAAAATCAAGCAAATAGCAACAGAATACCTTAAGAATTTATACAAAGCTGATAATTTAAATGAAATTAAGAAAACAACGATTCAAGAATTCATCAAGAAAGAACAAATTCCACAAGTTACAGAAAAACAGAAAAAAGATTTAAATACACCAACAACAAGGGAAGAAATACATATGGCAATAAAGACATTAAAAGATAATAAGGCTCCAGGGCTGGATGGCCTATCTGCCAAATATTACAAGATTTTTGCCGAAGAATTAGTATACTCACTATACCAGGGGTAGGCAACCTTTCCCCTTTAAGGGCTGAGGGACTTCAGCTCTCAGAGTCCCAGGAGCTATTGGCCAACATGGGACTATTGGCTAACATGGCTGAGGCTTCTGGGAGCTGAAGTCCCTCGGCCCTTAAAGGGGAAAGGTTGCCTACCCCTGCACTATACAATACTATAAAAGAGATAGAAGATGAACTTTATCCTCAAACTTGGTGTCTAGAGACAATAATATTGATACCTAAAGAAGATAGAGATCTTAGCTTAATTGAAAATTACAGACCTATATCTCTGTTGAATCTTGATTATAAGATATATGCCTCAATATTAGCGGAAAGGGTGAAAAAAGTACTAACACAATGGATATATGAAGATCAATCAGGTTTTTTACTGGGACGCCAAATTAAAAACAATATTAGATCATTGTGGATATTATAGAATACCATGAATTACATATAGAGAAAAAATTAGGCATTATCCTATTTGATCTAGAAAAAGCTTTTGATAATGCCAGCTGGTTTTTCATGAAAGAAGTACTAGAGCAAAGCAAAATAGGAGGTAACTTTCAAAAATGGATCAATGCTATTTATTCCCAGCAATATGTACAGATAGATATAAATGGGGAAAAATTAGATAAATGCAGAAAAAATAAAGGGATTCGGCAAGGCTGTCGATTCTCTCCACTTATATTTATAACAATGATAGAAATCCTAATGAGAAAAATAAGAAAAGACAAATAAGAAAACGCCTTTAAATAAGGATTCAACAATTCAAAATCAAAGCATTTGCTGACAATATTGCAATCATATTAGATAATCCAACAAACAGCATTACAAAATTATGGACAACTTTAGAAGACGTCTGCAACATGGCAGGTTTTAAAATTAATAAACAAAAAAGTGGAATCTTGATAAAGATTTTTTCAAAAATAGAAGAGAAGGATTTGGCAACAAAAACAGATTCAAGGATCGTACAAGAAACAAAATATTTGGGCATTATTATGACAAAACAAAATTCTGATCTTTTGATAAATAATTATACAAAGACCTGGAATAAAATCAAAGAGGACTTGAAAAAGTAGAAGACATTACAGTTACCATTACTTGGAAGAATTGCACTGATTCAAATGTACGTTCTGCAAAAAATGCTATACCTTTTCCAAACTATACTGGTTATTACAACAAATAGTATTTTCAAAACATGGTCAAATGCTATCAGAGATTTTGTTTGGCTGGGCAAAAAGCCTAGAGTAAAAACAGTCATCTTGCAAGATAGCAAAAGGAAAGGAGGTCTGGGCTTACCGAACCTCCAAACCTATCATAATGCCTCTGCTTTTACATGGCTAAAAGATTGGATCAATTGAAAGCACTGCAAGGCACTGATTTAGGGAAAGGTTGGCATATGTACTTAGGTTATGAGAATGAGACAACATATAAAAACTTTAATAATCAAGTGTTCAGGAAAGCATTATATAAAATCTGGATCAATTATAGAAATTTTTTAATACCAAAATTCCAAGGTGGATCTTGGCCCAGGAAGCTTTCAATACAACAGAAAAACTCATAAAGGAAAGTGGATCATTTATAGAGATACTTTAATCAAAACAGGGAAAGGTGATAACTTTAAAACATCAGAGGAGCGGCAAAAAGGAGGAGTAGAAATACAATGCCTACAGTATTTTCAATAAAAAGAAAGGTTTAAAAAAGACAATAACCATATCAGAACAGAAACTGAAAAAAAGATCTAGAAATTTTTTTGGAAAGGGATGAATAGCATTTACTATCAAGAGTATATAAGATGTTACTAGATATTGATTTGAAAGAAGAGTCAGTCAAAGAAAGCATTATAAAATGGATGCAGGACATTGGAGAACAAATACCACTTAATATCTGGGAAAAAGTATGGACAAGAAATTTAAAATTTACTAAGAGTGCACACTTAATAGAAAATTATTACAAAATGCTCTATACGCAGCATTTGTTGCCTGCAAAATTGGCTATGATTAAAAACAATAATGAAAACAGTTGTTGGAAATGTGGACCAAAAAAACACCAGCTTTTCTCATATGTGGTGGGAGTGCAAGGAGGCAGTAATGTTTTGGAAAATGATTGATACAAAAATACATGAGCTCTTCCAAATTCCTTTTGAGATTATTTTTATTAAATATAACAGAGGAGTTGAAAGGGAAGCTAAGTAAAGAAGAGATAGCCTTTATTTTATATATGATTACAGCAGCCAACTTAATTTATGCAAAGTATTGGAAAAGGAAAAATGACCATATATTTGAAGAATGGATAGTAAAAGTAAATGATTTAATGATAATGGACAAACTAACAATGATGATAAATGGCAAATCTGAACAATAATTTTGCAGGAAAGGGGAAAAAATTAAGAAATTATGGTATTAAAATTTCATTTTCAAATATTTAAGTAATGTTTAGAAATTGGTTCATACATTAGAAAATGCTTTTAATTATCCTTCATGTTACAAGCTCAAATTCTCCCTCTGCAGTGTTATGGTGTATTAATAGAAAATAACCACACTAATTTTATTTTTGTAACAGCAGAATGTTTGTACTTAATAATAATAATAATAATAAACATAATAGAAAACAGAACAGAAACCTTCATATGTTATTAACACAAATAATATTGTTGATAACAGGAACATCAGGGATTCAGGCAGTGACTGCAGAAGAACAGGAAGCAAACATCCTTTTATTCGTTCAGCAGTGGACCTTTAGTCAATGAGGGGCCTGGCGTGACTATGGAGACCTGGTTGAGACTGTGTCTTATCGCACAGCTCTGTGCCCAGATTGTTACCATCCCATCCTTAGTTAAAAATGCTTCTTTTCCATAATGGGAGACATTCCAATTGGGGATGGGATGATAATGATGTGGGCACGGAGCTTTGCGATAACATGTTACCAGCCCAGTCTCAGCCCTTGCCCAGATTGGGAGAAAGGAAGTGTGATAATCTCCTACACCAACTTCACTAGTGATAATAATGTGGCCCCGTACTGGGGCATTCTATGTTTGGACAGCCATCGGGATTTGTAGCCATTGCTACCAGATGTCTAACAGAAGATCTCACAACTTCTGGCTAAAAGGCACTTAAAAGCAACATCTGCCTCTCTCTCTATTTTTATAGGGAATTGCAAGCGAGGATTATGTGCATGAAAAGTGGGGACAGGTATTTTAAATTGTTGCTGTTTTCCTTTCTGCTGCTTGAATTAGCATATAGTTAATTAAACTCTGAAATATGAAATCTGGCAGGATGTAAGCCTTATCATCCTTAATTCTGTGCAAAGCTTCTCGGCTCAGCTAAATTATGAGTGCCATTTGGGAGCACTGCAGTTTCTATCAGAGTCTCCAAAGTGGTCTCCAGCCACTGCTGTGACAACAGACAACTTCAATATTACTTCTACTTTAAATTGCTTCTTACTGTTTTATCAACAAATTACCCAGTGTGAAAAAGTATTCAGTTTAGGGCTTCATATCAGCAGAAGTGGAGGACCTGGCTACAGAATCTCTGGCTTTCACCCTACAGTTCCTGTCTGAGTGGAAGAGTGGCTTCTTCCCTAACAAGCCATAGAAAGAGTAAGACTTTGAAGCATGGGGCTAACCATCTGTTACTTTCACAGTGTCTGCTCTTTGGTCTGAGGGATACATATGTGTGTGGCTGGATGGGAATAAATTCACATACGTTCTTCACATCCCCATTGCTCATGTGCACACATACATGCATGCACCCCATCCACTCCCACATATCATGATGGGGAAGGTGTATGTGTGCATGAGAAAGGGGGAGGATGATCACCTCAACTTAAAGTCATCACCACCACTATCACCATCACCATCAGCATCATCCTCATATTTCTTTTTATCAATATTTGTGGGAGAAAGAAAAATAGCATGGTGCGTTAAAGAGAAAGAGAAAAGGAGTGACGGGAGTGTTTTTGTCCTAGGTCTTGTCCAACTCTGGTTTCTTATGTCCAGCATAGCATGTACCCCAGCCAGATTTTCTCTGTGAGAATATGGTCTGTAAGGGAAGAAAATGTTTCCCACTCCTGTTCTACAAAGGAAAGAGTGTGCTTATCTCTTATCTTACACTGGAATAATCTGACTTAAAATTCAGGCTATGTGGCATATGCAAAATACACCTCAGAAGGTCCCTGGTGGAGCTTCCAGAAATTAACCCAAGTGAGGTTGGGTGCTCTTTAGACATGACTCATTAAAAGAGATGATAATGCTTGGCAAAGTGGGAGGCAGTGGGGAAAGAGTAAGACCACACTACAAGTGGATGGACACAATATAGGAAGTCACAGCCCTGAGTGTACAAGACCCGAGAAGGGCTGTTAATAACAGGGTGTCTTGGAAGTCACCTCTGTAAGAGAGTTACCATGAGTTGAAGCTGACAACAATGCTGGGAAATTTTGCTGGTGGAATCCATGAATGCTTTCTCCTTCATCTGTCAAATGCCCAACTTCCCAGCTTGCAGTGTATACACAAGGCTGTACTGTATTCTGTTTTTTGCATAAAAGCAAATCCAAATACAGTAGTAAAAATTTGTTAAAGTGAGAAAAGAGATGATAATGCTTGGCAAAGTGGGAGGCAGTGGGGAAAGAGTAAGACCACATTACAAGTGGATGGACACAATATAGGAAGCCACAGCCCTGTGTGCAAGACCTGAGAAGGGCTGTTAATAACAGGGTGTCTTGGAAGTCACCTCTGTAAGAGAGTTACCATGAGTTGAAGCTGACAACAATGCTGGGAAATTTTGCTGGTGGAATCCATGAATGCTTTCTCCTTCATCTGTCAAATGCCCAACTTCCCAACTTGCAGTGTATACACAAGGCTGTACTGTATTCTGTTTTTTGTATAAAAGCAAATCCAAATACGGTAGTAAAAATTTGTTAAAGTGAGAAACAAGAAATTGAAAGCATGAAGAATTTATGATTCAGCAGGGGCCTTTTCACACTACACAAATATAGCACTAGGATTCCAGTTTAACTGCCATGGTTCCAGCCTATGGAATTCTGGAATTAGCAGTTTAGGGATCCAGAGAGCTCTAGTACCTTCCCCCACTACAAATCATAGGATTCACTAAGGGCCTGTTCACATTACTTATAAACCTTGATTTCCCCCCAGAATTGCTGTGTGCTGTTTACATTACACAAACCCAAAACTCTGAATTGGGTCCAGGCTGTTTTCACAATGTCTGGACCCAATTCAGGGTTTCCACCACTTTCCCACATTAAAAAAGTTCATCTTTTGCTCTGTAACCACAAAACGTAACCATGATGGATTTCAACCTGGTCTTTGCAAGTGTCCCTGCTGTGTCACTCTGTGAGTGGGAGTCACTTTGAGAGTTGAATGAGGCTAGGTGCCTCATGCCTGCAGCGTTGGTGCCTGGGCAGCCCAGAGTATTCCGGCAAATGTAGTTGAGCCCTAGGATGAAGCCATGGAAGTGGAATGATAGTACTATAACTGGATGGAGGACCCCAGCCCTTCTAATTCTAGCCCCTCCCCTTCTTGTCATCTAACATCTCACAGTTTGTCCAACATGAGGGGTAAATGTTTTGGTGTAATATTATTCAATTGGAATTCACTATCACCACAGATGAGCACAAAGAAAATTTCAACTTTGAACAAAGGTTAAAAGTGCAAATGAGACCCAGGCTGATATCCTGAAAAAAAATATGTAAGGGAAAATTATTTGAAAAGATAATCATATTGCTATATGTAGAAGATGCACTCATAAATTTTGGAAGAATGCAAATGCTAATGAGAAACCATGCGATTGGATTGGGAGCACTTTGGATAATGTAGTTAATGCACTGGGGGAAAAAATGGCAAGCTTCGCCACTTAAAAACACGATTGCTTAGCTGCTCATTCTGCATACCATGGCCAAGCTCCTATTTGTTTGATATTGATGGGATATTATCACGAAAAGTCAACAAAAATTTGCCAAAAGCTTTTAAAAAAACCTGGCAGACATAAATTAGGCTCTATCACATTTTCTCAGGCTATTTTTAGAACTGAGTTTACTTCCAATTTAATGAAAGTATGTTAGAAATTCTTTTTTTATAGTTTGCAACCCCTGATCCATAAATAAAAGGATAAGTAATTTAATAATAATCACTCAAGACAAATTTAATCCTATTAAAACATGAAAGTACAAGGTACTCCTACTTTACACTTTATATACTATATACTGAATGCAGATTCCTTGATTCATTAAAAGAGATCCATGTAGAAAGAAACAGCTTGTCTTCATTGATGCAACTGATTCATGGAAGAGTGCTGCAGAATGGAGAAATCTGTTAATTTCAGATTGTTCCATTTTTCTTTTCTTTTGTGTTATTTCCCAAATTCAAGGTTCAGATGAAATGTTTGGTCCATAGAGTCACAGCGTTAGAAAATGACAATGGCAAGAATCCTATAACTAAAAAGTAACCCCTCCTGCCCTGTCTAAAGCTAATAGAAATGTATTTAGCCATGCTCCAGAATGACTATCCATCTCCCCATGCAGATGATCAGTCAAGTAGTCTGTTACAATTACATATGAGTAAATCTGTAGGTAGCTGTTTCATATTCATGATTACTATGTAGGCTGTATTCACACTGCAGAATTAAAGCAATTCAACACCATTTTAACTGCCATGACTCTATCCTACAGAATCCTGGGATTTGTAGTTTGGTGAGACACCAGAACTCTCTGACAGAACAGGCTGAATACCTCACCAAACTACAAATCCCAGGGTTCCACGGGATGGAGCTTGTGACAATTAAAGTGGTGTCAAACTGCTTTATTTTTGCAGTGTGGCAGGTTTTTTAGGGCCTTTGCAGACTGCCAGAAATAATGCAGCTTGAGTCCACTTTAATTGCCCTGGTTCAGTGCTAAGGGATCATGGGAACTGTAGTTTATTGTGGCACCAGAGCTCTCTGATAGAGAAGGCTCAATGTCTCAGAAAAAAATTACAGTTCCCATGATTCCCAAGCATTGAGCCAGGCATTTAAAGTGGACTCAAGCTGCATTATTTCTGGGAGTCTGTAAAGGCCCTTTGTCACAATTTTGATGCTATTGCCATTCTACATGAGGTCGACTTGTACACTTTCTCTCTATTATAACTTTCTCTCTCCCCAAATCTATGTTACTGGTGTCAGCTGCATGGGGTGAAGGATGTCCATTCTACTGGCAATTGGAATGTAGGTAATCAATACTTCTACCAGGTTTTTTTTTGGGGGGGGGGAGAGAAGGATATCAGACTAGGAGAAGTTACTTAAGTAGCTAATGCAGGATCTGGCCCATAAATTTCCCATTCAGTGAAGGGATCTCTCCATAGGTCCAGATGTGACAGTGGAGGAAGTGTAAATTCTTCATTATCATTGAGGAAATTAATAAAAGGAAACCATGTTTCAAGTCTTAAATTAGTTTCACTCAGTTTCCAAATTAGTTGGTGTTTGTTTTACAGACTGCAATTTTATATGCATTTTGTGCTGCCTTTGGTTGCAGGCTGGTAGAAAGATGGGCTGTTGAATAAATAAGAAAAATACCTAATTTTGCCTAACACTTTTGCTCACTATCATCATCGTCGTCATCGTCATAATCGTCATCATCATCATCATCATCATCATTTTTTATGCTACTTTGAGATACTGTTTTAGATATGGCAAGTTTATTAAAGAGATAGTACAATCCATGTTTATTTCTTATGTTTAGGCATGTACACATTTTGGGATACACTCTCCCATAACACTCTTTTTAATATTCATTATTTTGTTTAATTTTTTTTTATCACAAAGTGAAGAATATGCACACATTTGAGGATAACTGTGCATAGTTTGCATATTGGCTATATTGCATACAAACTACCCTATTAATCTTTTGACTCTTGGAGGAACTAGACCTGCAACTATCCTATATCATTAGTACTTTTGAAGTGTGCACATCCTCTTTCTTCATTCCATCATTTCACTATGGGAAAGTGAACAACTCCAACTCCTCCCTCCTCCCCTTTTCTACCTCTTCCTTTTTCTTCATAATCTTTAGCTGTTTTATATAGATTCAACTTTTATTTTCTACTTTCTGTTCCTTACACCCAATGGCAAAAGATCATAGCATAGAAAAGTTATTTTTGGACTACTGGTCCTAGACTCTTTCAACCAGTATGGTCACTGGCTCCAGCTGTGAGATGTCATCAACAAAAATAACCTTTCTGAGCTCAACAGATGATGGTCATTCCTTGACACACCTTTCTCTTCATCCTTTTAGCAGGTGATCAGATCTATCAAAGTACCTCCAGCCATCTGTTTAGTAGAGATGTTCTTTGAATGCAGCAACATGTCTACAGCTCATAGCTTCATGTAAGAATACCAAGTATAAATGCCAGTGACTCTAGATGTGGAGAGTTACAGGGAAGGTGCCAAATCTTAAATACACAGCATATTTCTAAATGGGAGACCTCTCAATTAGTCAGCAGTTGGTTAGATTACTTGACTGAGAATACAACAGTGGAAGTGTTGTCTGCTCTTGATTTTGAAAACACCCTCCATTATGAAAATGGTTTTCCATGTGAGAAATGCACCATGTGTGCTTTTACAGAAGACCTTTTTGAGGGGAAACTGCCATCCTTCTTTACTGATCTTTTACAGAACATTAAAATCAAATCATTGTTAGCTGTTGCCTTCCAGTGTTTACTGAGTAACCCTGCCAGGAAGGGCCATGGGGCGGGGGAGATAAAATTCAGACCTGATTTGTGTTAAGTAGCTGTGCCAGAAGTCATAAAATATATGAAAGACTCTATATAGATGGTGTAGATTGGCAAAGGAGTGTAAAGGCTTTTTAGTCATTAATCAGAATGGAGACTGTAGTCAAGAAATCAGAAGACTAGGACTTGGAAGGACAGGTATGAAGGAACTAGACAAGATCCTGAAGTTTAAAGATATAGCATGGAATACTAAAGTTAGGATTCTCCATGCCATTGTTTTCCCCATTTCTGTGCACGGTTGTGAAAGCTAGACAGTGAAGAAAGCCGATAGGAAGAAAATAAGCTCATTTGAAATGTGGTGCTGGAGAAGAGTTTGGTGGATAACGTGGACTGCTAAAAAGACAAATAAATGGGTACTAGAGCAAATCAAATCTGAAGGCTCCCTAGAAGCCAAGATGACTAAAATGAGAGTTTTGTGCTTTAGTCATATCATGAGAAGACATGCCTCACTAGAAAAAGACAATCATGCTTTCTTCCTGTCTTTTTGTTAGTTCTCTGATCCTGCCTTACTTGGAATGTCTCATCATGGGGTTTTCTAGGTGAAGGGTTACACAAGGAGGGCCACCTACACCTCTCTGTGTGCAGTGCCAACAAGTGTTAGCTATGGTGTCACTGTTATTTGTAACTACCATAGAGGATTATGGCTTTTATTTTAAGTTTAGAAAGGTAAATATTGTTCAGTTATCAGAAGCTCTCACTGCTTTGACTATGCATGCATTTTTTTAATGACACAGTTTCAAGAAAATGTAATTTTGGATATGTGGTCAGCTTATAGTAAGGTATATGCCTGTTGCATTTTCATGGTGCAACATTTGTCTTGGGAATTCCATCAAATCTGGTTTGTTCTTTGGGAACCATTGTGTGAATTAGCAACACAGCCTTGTCCATTCATGCAATTAGGGCAAAAAAATTAATATATGCAGCAGTTCCCTAAGAGGAGGCTAATGATGTTTGATAAGAAGTCCTTGACATGATGTGGATAACCTCGTTCTTCTCTACATACATTGTTGTCAAATGTATGCAAAAAAGAAAAGGAAATATAATGGCAATTATTACTGTGCTAATCATTATGTTATGGAAACTGTCACATCTAATATAAATCAAATGGGCTCTTGGCCTCTTTTCTATTAAGGGATGCATTTGCAGTTCTGCATTCAGGCTGCCTGTGAATTAAGTCTGGTTTAAACATGTCACTGGATTGTAAAAGTAAAATAAGTAATCCTCACCTGGGCTTCACACGTGTCATATTTAAACACTGGTACTAACATGTTCAGTGGTGACATGCAAGGAAGCACCCTTGTACAGGTGTACTATACTAATATGTTAACCTTAAGGTGGAAAGTTTTTAAATTCTTTACTGAAGTATATACCTTGCATTTTCTGAGGCTTGTTTCGTTTTCCAGTATAAGACGGCATGGACATAGCTTACCACAAAGATTAAAATGTAAAGAAACATTAATGAAATGTTAACTGTCACCCACCAAACAACATAAAACAGCAGTACCATCATTCACCTACACTGATAAAAATAGGAGGCTAATTCCACGACAATTGCATTGAAACAGGAACCATGACCCCAGCTCCAAATCCTTTATTGTTAATTAAAATCTTGACTTATACCATGAGGGCTGGTTAATAATAATAATAATAATAATAATAATAATGGTGTCAGGTGATCCTGTTTTGGAAGGAATTCCAAAGATAAGCATTATCCTAGAGCAGGGGTTCCCAACCTTTTTAACTCACGGAACCCTTTTTAGAATCAATTTCTATAGCAGAGCCCCTAAAAGGCCTGCCTTAATGATGTTTAGGAATAGTGTTACTTTTTGCTTCTTATTCTTTAATTTCATTCAACTTTTGTTTCTTTCATTTTCCTGGAGCATCTGGGAAGTGCCCACAGAGCTCTAAGGGTTCCTCGGAGCACAGGTTCAAAACCACTGCCCTAGAGAAAGTAGATATCCATTTCACTTTTGAACCTGTGACAACCTGGCAACAATCTTAATTTAGAGGTGGGTTTATGTGGTTTATCTTTCAGATACTGAAATTCTAATCTCTCTCTCTCTCTCTCTCTCTGTGCACATGCATGTACACACACACACATGCATGCACACACACACATACACATATTAAAATCATAATATAAAAATATTAATATTACCATTTAATATCTAAGTTAAACAAGTATGTAATATAGATCAAATTATACTGTTCCCTCCATCATACACAGGCCCAGTCATACACAGAGACTTTGGGATAAAATATAAAGATAGCTTTAATAATATTGGAAGTGGGGAAAAGTGCAACTATGCTTTGCCCCAAAAATCTAGGAAGTGTATGGGAAATTAAGGGTAGATTGTAAGTATAAGAGAATTAAGGATAGCCAGGGTGACCTAGGCCCCCCCCTTTTATCTCCCTGTTCCATCTCTGATACAAACTGACACTCTCAGGGTAGTGGTAGTGAGTGACTTCCATGTCAATGGGACAGTGAGTCCCCACCCTAGGTTTATTCTGAAGCAAGGAGATAATTTACAAATAAGTTCTAGGACCTTGGACAGCTTCTTTAAATTTTAAGCTGAACCCTAGATTTGATTTCTGCCCATATGGAAGCTAGCAGCTGCCACTGTTTTCAATCCTCAAGCTTACAAAACATGAAAATCATGCTTCACAAGTCTCTTTCTGCTGTCTCCCAATCACACATGTCACCTAGTGTAATATACTAATGGGAACCAGCGTGGCATAGTGCTGTGGGTGTTGGACTAGGACTTTGGAGACTAGGGTTTGTATCCTGGCTTGGTCATCTCTCACTCATGGGATGACCCTGGGCAAATTACATATTCTCAGCCTCAGAGGATGGCAATGGCAACCCTCCCTCTGAAGAAACTTGCAAAGAAAAACCCCATGAAAGGGTCATCATAAGTCGGAAACAACCTGAAGGCACTCAGAACAAAAACAATATCCTGCGTAATTATCCTATTCTTAAAGGGAATTCCAATAACATTTACTTTGTGTCTCCCCATATGTTCTCTTTTTTCTTTAAATGGATCTCACACAGACACTGCACTTTTTCCTTTAAAGGAACCCTTTAGAGAGATCTTAATCCACTTGGCCAGTAATTTCCTGAGATCTGATTTTAGCAATTTCCAGCCCATTTGTGACAATGGGGAGAAGCAGGGTTGTATATGTGCCAAGGTGGAGATAGAAAATAGAATTCGAACTTCCCCATCCCACTGATGAACAGGGTCATGTGTTGTCAAAGAACAAAAGACAACAACCCCTAATTTACTTTGCAGGAGGAAAAACAAGTAGTGATGACACCTATATTTGCATTTCTAAAGTGCTCAGGTTTCATACAATTTTGTCTTATGCTTTGTTGTTAGCTACTCTGGGAATGTGGCAAGGGATGTGTGAGGGCAGACAGAGAGGAAGCAGTCAATATGTTGACATTGACCAGGGAAGATCATACTCTGAATTGTGTTCCAAGGCATAACTTTTTTTAGTTACTTTTATTCATCTACTTCTCATTGAACCTAAACTTCTGATTGCACCAATGTTGTTGACACTGTACATCTGTCACACAAACCATCATCTTCATGTGCAAGATACATGATGCAATGGGCTCCAGGGAACCAATCCATGGCAAATCACATTACCCATAGACATGCTTTTGATACTTGTTCCTTTCAACAGTGATGCAAGAAGTGGCTGTCGTTTATCATCAGAAAAATGTACAAGGCATAATTGTGTTAAACCCTCATTTTCAGCCAAGCACATCTAGGGAAAATGGATCATTAGAAGTGGTAAAAGGAATTAACTGTCAAGAGTGACTTGCACACATTTTTTGATGCGAAGAGAGAGAGAGAGAGAGATGTCCTTAATTTGCCATAATTTCATTTCCAAAGACCAGTGAGGCTATCTAAATCATCCATATATGGAAACATAATGATTGAATATAATTAAGCATGTTAACTTTTTATTACTTTGTATTGATTGCTATAATATACAAGCATTAAAGTTTTCTTTGCAGCATGCATCCAATAAAATGAGCTCTGGTTCATGAAATCTTATTTCATAATAAATGTGTTAATCTTTAAGGAACAAGAGTCTATGACATTTCTACAATAGACTAAAACAACCATCTGTGGAATTTGATATTTGAATTACTCAAAGTATTCTCCAGACACACAAGTACTTCCTGAATATGTTATACATTTTAAATTTCTCCTATTGCTTGTAAAACATATTTCTCTATATGTTATATGAAACCAAGATATGTGGGAATAGATACAGCCACTGAAAAACAATTTTAAAAACTGACCTGATTTGTACATATTAATTGAAAATTCAACCTGTAGAAGCTTATGAGCAACTCAGCCATACTCCCCATCACCTTTCAATAAGGATCAGCAGTAAGGAGACCTATATGTGTTTATTTGTATACACCAGTTTTGTACATATAGATATCATATATTTTATTTTAATAAAAATAATAGTAAATAGTAATATTTAATGAATGAAACAGAGCTTAATATGAAAGATGTTCCATTCACAAAGACCCTGCATTGAAAGGAACAGGAAATAATATTTCTATGAAAGCCTTCATGTACACACTGAAACTTCCATAGTGGGAAAAATCACTAGGTAGGAATACATATATAGTCATCTTCTCTGCCCTGTCTTCCTCCTTCGAACATAGGAGGACACAGAGGTGGTGTGCCTTCAAGTCATTTCTGACTTATGGTGAGCTGAACACAAATCCATCTTTTCTTGACAAGATTTGTTCAATGGGGGTTTGCTATGGCCTTCCTCTGAGATGGAGAGTGTGACTTGTCCAAGGTCACCCAGTGGATTTATGTAGCTGAGAAGGGATTCAAACCCTGGTCTCCTGCGGTCCTAATCCAGCACTTAAATCACTGTACTTAACACTTTAACCCAGACTTTTTGACACAGAGGAAGAGAAGGCATTGGTTAAGGACCTTTGAGTGTCCACTCCAAGACCTTCAAAGCTGGACACTCTTTAGATTAAAATATACATTTCTGGCACACTTCAAGAAGACTGGATAATCTTTATTGATTATGTTAATCATCACTCCCACCGGATCTAACCTCAGACTTTACAGATAGATCTTTAGACAGACACTCTACACCTTGATAAGCCAGACTCTCTGGCTCTTGTTGAGAACTAGTTTTTGATTCTGCTACAGAATAACTATCGATCAGTGGCCCTTGTAATTAATTGTTATTGTTGTTGTCATTGTTCTACAGACTTTATGTGTTCTATTGTAAAAACTCAATAGAAATTTAATTAGGAAAAAAAAGATACATTTCCAAACATTTCAGTCTTTACCACCCTATGCCTACCACACTGTAGGAACCACTAATGACAAAGCATGTGTCATTGTTGTTATTGTTATTTGCTGTCAAATTGACTTTCATGGAGCCCTTAAGAATTGGAGATTTCATCAACAGCTCTGCTCAGGTCTTGCAAACTCAGGGCTGTGACTTCTTTGATAGAATCAATCCACCAGTATTGTAGTCTTCCTTTTTTTTTTTCATACTACCTTCCACTTTATCAAGCCCTGTTATCTTTCCCCCAATAAATCCTGTCATCATGATCTTTTAAGAACTCAGAGGATTCAGAGTTAAAAGCAAGACCAGTTGAGCCAGTCTTCAGAAAATTTCCAAACTGAAATGAGATAAAAGCTTTCATTTGTTCTGCACATTCCAGGTGGAGGAAGCCCCTTAAATGTAGAGTACAAATGAAATGTACTTCAGTAGAGTGCATGAATTGATGGATGCATCATCTGCGCAGTGGTCCTACTATTTCTTTCTTCTTTCTTTTGCTATGGATATACTGCAAAAAGCCCTTTTTATTGTTCTTAACCCCTCTAGCAAGCCTGAGCTCATTCTGTGCTTTGGCTTTCCTGACTTTACCCCTACATATGCTAGCTATTTGTTTGAATTCCTCTTTAATGATTTTGACCTTTTTCCATTTCTTATACCTCTCCCATTTAAAATTTAGTTCAGTTGAAAGTTCTTTTGTCATCCAACTTGGTTTCTTGAGACACCTCCCATTTTTCCTTCTCATTGGAACAGTTTGAGATTGTGCGTTCAGTATCTCCCTTTTGAGAAACTCCCATCCATCCTGAACTCCCTTCTCCTTTAGTATTCTTGACCACAGGATCACTCCCAGTGCTTCCCTAAGTTTATTGAAATCAGCTTCCTTAAAGTCTAGAATGAGTGTCTGACTATGCCTAACTTCTCCTTTCCAATGTATAAAAAACTCCAGGAGAACATGATCACTCCCACCTAAGGATCCCACCACTTGCACCCCTGTTGGTTAGGATCAGATCTAAAATAGCTGATCCTCTTGTTGCCTCCTCCACTTTTTGGACAATGAAATTGTCTTTGAGGCAAGGGAGGAATTTGCTAGACCTTGAAGTATTGGCTGAGTTTGACTTCCAGCAAATATCAGCATAGTTGAAGTCACCCATCACTAATACATCTCTCCTTTCTGAGTGTGTGGTAATCTGTTCTAGGAAGGCATCATCAGTCCTCAGTCTGACTTGGAGGTTTGTAGTAGACTCCTGTAATAACATCCCCGTTGTTTCCTTCCCCTTTAATTTTTATCCAGATGCTCTCCACCTGATTTCCAGGATTTAAGTCTTGGATCTCTTCACAGATGTAAACATCCCTGACATATAATGCTATTCCTCCTCCTTTCCTGTTTGGTCTATTTCTCCTAAAAAGGTTATACCCCTCTATTCCTACATTCCAATCATAAGACTCATCCCACCAGGTTTCAGTGATGCCTATTATATCATATTTGCTTTGTTGTGCTAGGAGTTCAAGTTCATCTTGTTTATTTCCCATGTTCTGTGCATTAGACATCTAAGATCATGGGTCCTCCCCACTTGCTGCCTGTGTGAGGATTTTTGCCTCCCACTGTTGGGCCCTTGCATGATTTGCCTTGTTCTCTCTACAACACTTTGCCTATTATCTCCAGCCCATGATGTACTCTTGTCTTCCAAGATACATTCCAAGGTACTGTCTCCCTCCCCCACATGACTCAGTGTAAAGCCTTCCTGATAAAAATGTTTGAGACTATTGGCAAAAATGTTTCTGCCAACTGGTGTGAGACGCAGCCCATCTCTTGCCAGAAAACCACCCACAATGATATTGTGTTTGTATGTGTCTAAGACAGTTCAAAGGGAGACTGGAATACAAGAAAAAGAAAAAAGACTGGGGTGGTGAAGGAATATATGTGAACAAAATGCATTGCCTACAGAAGACAGTGAAATGACAGCGCTTCAGCAACAATTCCCAATACTGCCTTCAGCTAGTGGCAGTTTGGGCGCCAGTTTGGAGACTGGCAGGGCAAGGTGTACAGATGCATTTCATCCCAGTCTGTATACTAACAAACACACCTGGCAGAAGAGCCTATGTCCCTGTCAGTGGTCAGGGCATGCCAGGAAGGCCATATACCCCTCAGCATCCCTTGAAATGTTTTTGATTTTTTTAATCTCAGTTTCACAACATGTTGGCTCTCTCTCGACCAAAAGATCCTCCTCCCCCAGAAAATTACTTGGTCAACTGGGGGCAAAACTCTAGTTAGATTTTTTTAAAAAATGGGTAAGTCACATGCTCTCAGCCTCAGGGGAAGGCAATGGCAAACCTCCTCTGAACAAATCTTGCCAAGAAAACCCCAGGATAGGTTCAGCTTGGGGTCGCCATAAGTCGGACATGACTTGAAGGCACACAACAACAATACAATATATAATTACAGCTACCAGACTATTGTATGTACAGAGATGGAAGACTGCAGAGATTTCATGCAGGAGGATTGGTTAATGAAAATGTATAACCTTGCTGAAATGGATAAATTAACTGTTTTGATTAAAGTCAGTGCATGGTTTTAATAAGGATCGGGTGGGGGCGCTGTTGATGGTCTATTTGAGGTATTACTGGAATAAATTATAAATAGTAGGATTTGAATGTGTATATCAAAACCTTTGACTACATAGATCATGAAAGGCTGTGGAATGACCTTAAAGACAGCTTCAAAATATAATTTAAGATTTGGCATGGCAAGCCCCCCCCTTCTTTAGCATCCTGCAGATATTTTAATTTTATCCTTGTTTTTTCCCCATTCCATATAAAATCTGAGATCCCCTTTTGCCATTCTTTAAAAGGGATATCATTTTTATAACTGGAATAATTTGAAACAGAAAAAGGAATTTAGGGAATACATTCATTTTTACCGCAGTAATTTTCCCTAGTAATGAAAGTTTCAAGTTTCTCCAATTTTTTAAGTCTTCTTTGATTGTTGTCCATAGTTCATAGTTATTTGCATAAAAATCAGAATTTTTGTTAGTTAATGAAATTCCTAAGTATTTTACTTTTTATGGACTTTCAATCCAGTATTTGCTTCCAAAATTTTAATTTCACCCATATTCAAATTTTTAGTTAGTATTGCTGATTTGTCCTTATTTATTTTTAGACCTGAAATTGATTCAAATACTTTTAATTCTTCCACTAACTCTTCTGCATCATTGATTGGATCACTAATGGAAACCATTATATCATCTGCAAAAGCTCTAGTTTTGTGTTCCATTCCTTTGATTTTTATTCCCTTAATTTTTTGGTTATTTCTTATATTCTGAAGGAGAACTTCCATTGTAATCACAAAAAGTAAAGGGGACAGAGGACAGCCCTGTCTTGTCCCCCTTCCTATTTTTATTCATTCAGTTCTCTCTAGGATTACCAACATATTTGATAGTTCTGATGAGGAATCTATACTCAGGACAAGAGGCTATTGTTAGAACAGAATATGGAGAAATTGAATAGTTCCCGATTGGCAAAGGAGTCAGACAAGGCTGTATCCTTTCACCCTATCTGTTCAACTTGTATGCAGAACATATAATAAGAAAAGCAGGCTTGGACACAGAAGAAGGAGGAGTGAAAATAGGAGGAAGGAATATCAACAATCTAAGATATGCAGATGACAGCATAATACTAGCAGAAAACCTCACAGACCTGGAACACCTACTAAGGAAGATCAAAGAAGAAAGTGCTAATGCAGGCTTAATGTTGAACATAAAGAAAAATAATGACCACAGAGAACTTACACACATTCAAACTAGACACTGAAGAAACAGAAATAGTAAAAGAATTCTCATACCTGGGATCAAACATTGATATAAATGGGGATTGCAGTCAGGAAATCAGAAGAAGATTAAGAGGCGGGTGGCCATGAAAGAATTAGAATAAGATTCTAAAATACAAAGATATACAACTGAGCATAAAAGTTAGAATTATAGAAGCCATTGTATTTCCTATTACCATGTATGGATGTGAGAGCTGGATAGTTAAGAAAGAAGACAGTTGCTGAAATGTGGTGCTGGAGAAAAGTACTAATGATCCCGTGGATGGCCAAAAGACAAACAAATGGGTCCTACAGCAGATCAAGCCAGAAATCTCCCTGGAAGCCAAGATGACAAAATTGAGGCTGTTGTACTTTGGACACATCATGAGAAGGCATGAATCACTGGAGAAAACAATAATGCTAGGAGAGGTGGAAGGAAGTAGAAAGAGAGGAAGGCCTTGTGCTAGATGGATGAAATCTATTAAGGAGGCTACGGGTATGAATTTGCAGGAACTAAGCAGAGCAGTGGAGGACAGGGAGTCTTGGAGATATCTCATCCACAGGGTCACTATGGGCCAAGATCATCTCAAGGGCAGTTAACAACAACAAAAGTCCCATATAAGATGAGGAACAAATTAGTCTATAGTACAGGAAGCATGGTAATAGAACATATATATGCATCAGTTGGAAAGTTGGAAGTCATTGCTTTTCTTCCCCCCCCCCCCCCCATTTTGTTGTTTTTGTTGTATTTTTGATTTTACAGTGTTGTTCTTGTTGTTAGTATCTATATCCAGTAAATGTAGTTTTATGTCTTAAAATTCTTTTCTTTAATAAATATATATTTATATTTTAAAAAGTGTGATAGAATAGTGTATTATATTCTAATGATAACACTTCAGCCCAACTTACTCCTAGAGATTACTTCAAACCCCCCCCCCCCGTTTTATGTCATGGGTGGGCAACCTGAAGGATTATGTGAATTGCAGTCTAAAAACATTAGGAAGTCCACAATTGTCTAGCCCTGCTTTCCTTCCTTATGTAAGCAGCAAGGAAGCATCAAGTGTAGTCTTTCAATGAACAATATGCTAATTATAGTAAGGATAACAGATGACCCTATCTTTTATATTAGAAGCAGCTTCTGATGCCTAATTGCCTTTGTAAACTGCTAGAAATAGTGCAAATTGAATCCACTTTAACAGCCCTGACTCAGTGCTAGGGAATCATGGGAATTGTATTTTTTTCTGAGACATTGAGCCTTCTCTGTCAGAGAGCTCTGGTGCCACAATAAACTACAGTTCCCATGATTCCCTAGCACTGAGTCAGGGCAGATAAAGTGGACTCAATTTGCACTATTTCTGGCAGTCTGATCACTAGTCTTCTCTGTACAAGCAAATGTATGTTCTATTTCTTGCTCGCAGACTAAAAAAACATCAACAGCAGGCAGAGCAGAATTTTTTGAACTTTTTTTCCTGATTGTTGTTGCACATTGCATCTGTATCTAACAGTGAACAAAGGGTTTTCTTTCAAAGCCAAAATCATGCCATGCCATTCAATATGTATTGGGGCTGCTTTGAACTTTCCCATGTAGAGTGAGAATGTTCATTTTCATACAAAAGACATTTCTTGCAATCCTTCGATTTCTCCTTCCACAAATTGTTGATTGGAAAGCACTCCAAGTGGCAAGACTTCATGTTCCACTGTTATTTCAAAGGCACTGTATTACATATTTTTCCCACTGGAAGCAGGTGGTTTTGCTTAGCATTGGAAGCATTTCAAAGAGCATTTCAAACATTTGCAACTCCAAGAAGGGAAAATAAGAATAAAGTCATACATCAAAGTGCCTAAATTGATCATGGTAGCTTTCTGAGTGGACATGACCCTGTCCCTGAGTCTCAATGGAGTAAGAGCATCATCTTCTGCGCCATTAAAGCCCATTTTTTTTGCAATTCATCCCTGCCTGCTCCCCAAAAAACTTAGCATTAGTCCCTTCACAATAAAAGCTTATGTTGTGAATATCCACCAACAATTAAAGTGTTTTGGCAACCTTCACAGTCAGAAAGATTCCCCCCCTCCTCGTTTTAGATTTGCTTCTAATGTGTTCTCACTATACTTTCTTGAGAGGAATGCAGTATGGACAGAACACCAGCAGCAGTCCATTATCTAAGCCAGAAGTGAGCAGAAAGTGGAACACCAGAAGATTGGCCTTCAGTTTTCATAATATATGCTCATGATTAATGTCTGATTGTACTCCCAGTCCTTTGGAGATCTGTCTTCTTTACACACATGCCAAACAATTACATGATGTTGGTAAACTGCAGAGGGACTCTTGAGAATCCTCTCTGTGATTGGGGACCTTTAGAGCACTAGGCTCCTGATTATGAAAAGGATTCTACATGCATCGAGCCAAACTAACAAGGCATCCCCATTCAGGTCTTTCTACTCAGTGGGGAAAGGTTGAGAAAACAGAACTATTATATGAGGTATGCTAGGCAGAGAGCTTGTGTATGTGGCTCTCCTCTTTTCCCCACAGCTGCAGGAACAAGGCTATAATCTTAAGCTACTAAATGCTCCAAAAACACAATTGAGGTCATCACTAGACTCTGGATGCAAGGCTACCAAAGCAGTTTTATCCTCTATTATCTTATCTAAGATCATAGATAAGTTGGAAGAATACTTTTTAATTGCGGGCGTGCACGCATGGGGCACCATTTTGGGAAACAAAATGGTTCCCCCACGTCACACGCGCATGTGCACAATGGGGGGGGGTGCCATTTTTGTGGCCGCAGGTGTCCCCCAGGAGGGCTCCCTCGACAGCGCCGGGCCTCAGAGAGGCCCAGCATGGCCATGGGGGTCCTCCAGAGTGCCATTTTGGATTCCAAAATGGCACCCTGGAGGACTCCCGCAGCGGCGAAAGACAGCGGCGGCAACTGCATGGCAGTGGCAGGACCGGGCAGGGGCCGGTCCGAAGGCCTCCGCGGGCCACACCCAGCCTGTGGGCCTTAGGTTGCCGACCCCTGCTCTAAAGTGTTTCAGCAAAGTTAACTCTAGTTGACTTTGTTTTATCTAACTCTCTAAGACTATTGAGGATGCAACTACACTGCAGAATTAATGCAGTTTGACAGCCTTTTAACTGCCATGGCTCTAGTGCCATGGGATGCTGGGATTTGTAGTTTGGAAAGATATTTAATCTTCTCTGTCAGAGTGTTCTGATGACAGAACAAACTACAAATCCCAAGATTCCATAGGATGGAGCCATGGCCATTAAAGTGGTGTCAAACTGTATTCTGCAGTGTGGCAGCAGTCTGAGTCTTTAGCTCATAAGACCAATTCAAGATTGGAAAGGTTGCTTTTTCAGACTACCAGAGTCTCTCACCCTCTTGGCCACAATACTCCTTGCTCCTGTTTTTCTTTTTCTTTTTAAATTTTTGCCTCTAAAGGCCACCACCATGATTTTTTTTGTGCCTTTTCACTGGACCTTTTCACTGGACAAGGCATTACCTCAATGTGGATTTATGACAAACATAACTTTGGTTGGGAGAATAGACAGTTGGATTATTTGAAGCTTGCTAGAAGCAAAGGAGATACCTATACAAGTTGCTTTTATTGGAAGGCTGTACATTTTTAAAAAATTGAATTTTCCTCAGAATTTCTCCGTCTTCTCCATAAAAATTAAAAATGGATTGGCAAGTGATATTTTCCACTGAACGTTTCTAATTATCTGTGAATATTTGTTTCAGTTCTAGGGTAATCATTGACTTAGTTAATTTTAATAACTAAACCATAATTACATAGCACAACCTCTGAATGCAAGAAAGCCAGAAAAAAAATGGATTGTTATTCCTCTGTCACCTTTTTAATTATTACTTTTCAAAACAGAGACTACAAATGTATTACAGATTTATAACAGAATTAAGTTTTGCAACTAGAGTTGACTTTACTGAAGCACTTTAGAGCAAGCAGCAATTAAAAATATCCTTCCAATTTGGCTGCATGAAGGAACTTTTAAAATCTCTTATGCATAGTGGTGCACACAGGCCTGCAGAAGAGACCTAGTACATGGAAAATTAATCATGCTATCTGTATCTGACAGCTCAAGTGATTAGTGTGCAGAGACCTTTCATATCTCAAACTAGCAGCACATAAATTTGATCAATTTTAGGCAGCTGACATCCGTCACATAAAGTCATATTGTAGCAGGAGCCTAAGCTGCCCAATGATAGTGCTGTGCTAATTTACTGCCTAAGTAACAATGGCTTAGGGGGACAAAAGTCATCTTCCATTTGGCTGGGAATCATGCAAGTTCCATTTCTATTTACAGAGTCATCATATCTTCAGCCAAGCTAAGATCAGAAACTCAACAATTTAGTTGATGGATTTACAATTCCTTCTACTATTTCTGTACGGCTCCTCATGCTATGACCAAAAGCACAATTTCTATGTACATTGAAAGATAATGAGCAGATAGAAAAAAATATCCTGGAATAGATCCTTTATCTGTGGTTATTTTGTTTTGCTATGCATAATAATTTTTCATTCTGAAGGTGACTGAATCATGTCCAGTACAATTAAAGATGCCGGTATTAATCTTCAATCTTTGTATGACTTGGAGTCAGGTTATTGTGAAGAATCATCTCCTCCTAGACAGAGTTGCCTAGGATTTAAGATCTTCATCACAGACTCTCCTCTGGATGCTCATGTTCAATGAAGCAAGAACCCATTTGGTAAAAAAGAAAAAAGGACCTTTTTTAGTGGTGGCAGCCTGGTTGTAGAATGCCTAACAGTGATCTAGCATTAAGACTACATTTTTTTCCTATGCCAGATGAAGACTGTTTATTTTGCTAGTTTTTTTTAATGACTGGGTGGGATTTCAATTTTTATATGCTGTGTTTATGCTTTTTAAATTCTATCATTCTTGTGAGGTCTGTTTGATTTTTATTCTGTAGCTGTTTTCAAAACATTTATGTTTAGTTTTCCCACATTCTTAAATTTTTGGTTTTAAGCCCTATTTTCTCAATACCCAGAGAATTACTAGAAGGCAGTGTAGGAATGGATGATATCAAACATTTTCATTCCATGTTCCATTCATTTCTCTAATGTTAGAGTATGTAGTGTGCTTTAAACTTAGAACTTGTGATTAGAGAGCTGCCTTTTAAGATGATTCACTCTCTGACTCCATCTCCATGGTACTGTTTATGCTAACCAGTATTTTCTCTTAATAGCCTCAGAAATGTTTACTGGCTCTGCTATTAGAAATCCCCTTTTTTCTGAAGATATCATGGTTGAACCTAGGCAACATTATCTACTTTGGAACTATGTTTCTTGATAGGTTGGAGTTAGGAGTAAGACTATCCAGAAATTCATTGCTGTTCCAGGCTTCACAGTATATATAAAAATACTACATTTCTAAGTGGGGGTACACACTTTGCATGTAGCAGGTCTCAATTTCAGTCCCTGGTAATCCCAGGGAAGGCTAGGAAAGAAACCCAGAGAGCAATAGCTGGTAAGTTTGAAGAATATTGGCCTATGAGGCAGTGATCTTTTCGATATAAGGCAGATGCTTATGTTTACTGGAATATTGGAAGACAAGATTTGATGTCAATTGGTTCAGTAAAAATGGTGGCCACTAGTTGGCAGTCATGAGAAGGAGGATTAAACGAAAGACATAAATTCTCTTCAGATTTTCTCACACTCAGAACCCCCCCCCCCCCCATACACACACATAGGGCAAAATGTGACAAAACTGAAAATAAGGTTTTGATATGATGAGGCTTTTGGCATAACTCATATATTGAACTCCTATATCCAGTTTGCTAAGAAGATTTTTTAAAGCTCTAATATCTAGGTGTTCTCACCCTTTTGAAATATGTTAGGTTCCCAGATGGCTACTGAAAATGGGGCTTCTCCTGTGGTACACGTTAATCTGGATAACTCATTCCCAGATCCCTTTATTGATCTCCTTATTGATTTAGGGATGTTTTAGCAGCATCTTGTGTTTAGAATGGTTGTGCCTTAGTTTTGGGAAATATGAGAAATAGTAGTAGAATTCTTGGCATAGTAATCAAATTGACAAGGCAGAAGATGAGCAATAACCAGTTCTATGTCCACCCACCCGTGGGGTCTAGCAGAGAAAGAAACAGCTGTTTTTCTTGCAAAACATATAAAGTAGTTTTGCTCATGGATTACTTGTTCATAATCAAACACAGGATCTTATGGAGGACAGAGTGGAGAGAGAGAAACAATGACAGCAAGTTTGACTGAAGGAGGAATGGAATAGGTGTCACAGCTTATTGCATAGTTAAATAAATCGCCTTACCTGATCCAGCTTAAAATATAAATCAGGCAGCATCTTGATATTATTACAAGGATTTAGCCACCAAATTTGAGCCCAAAATGCAGCCCAGCTCCATCCCCACTCCCAGGGACACTCCAGCAGCCATTTTCTCAAGCTGGAAAATTCCCGGCTTCGAAAACAGCCATGCGAGTGGCCCTGGGAGTGAGGATGGACCTGGGCTGCATTCAGGTGGCAAATTTGGCAGCTAAATGCTTGTGATAATATCATGATGCCACCTGATTAAAAATTTTAAGCTGGATCAGGTAAAGCAAATTATTTAACGATTCAGTAAGCTCCATAGATTATCAGTCAGTGAGTATATCCATGCAAAAGCTGCAAACCGTTAACATTTACTGTGCAGTTTTCAAATGTACACTTTTTTGGGGGGGGCATGGCTGTTGTCACAAAAGTGAGATTCATTTCCCAGCAGATGGCTCAAATTAGCAGAAGCAAGGTGAGCAAGGTGTAGGAAGAAATAATTACTTCTGCAGAAACAGGTTTATTTGGAAAGGTCCAAAATGAGATAACTGAATGGTTCAGATAACTCAGAGTCCAACTTTTTATAACCTTTTATAATTTGGAAACTTTAACATCTTAGATCTAAGTACATCCTCTCTATCTACCATTCATCAACATCTTTGAACTGTTCCAGAGAAAGCCATGTTTGTTCTAATCTGTTTATCAAATAGTATATGAAATTCAGTCAACAGGAATGCTGGATGTTGGTAACAGTGAATCTGTCACTCAAACTAGGAATTAACACTTGTAAATCAGGGATGGACACTTGTAAATCAAGCAGGAAGGTCCCCTTCTTATCAATATGTTAAACACAGGTCAATGACAGGGGTGTGAAAAGCAAAGAGCCTAAGTGAGGGGCTGAACAGACAGCCCTTTTGGAGCGGCTTGCTGCCACTCCTATTGAGTGCTGGATTGGGGCCACAGCAACCTCATGGCATGGCCCTGATCTGACAGTTTGCCGACTCAGAAAGAAGCAGCAAAATGCCCTTTTTTTTGAGCTGGCAAAAAGCTGCCCTTGCCCAGGACTATTCCCACACTGCCTGCTATCTGGTCAGGCAGGCGGCATGATGGAAGCTTGGGGGTGGAGTCAGTGCATGCGGTGTGCAGTCACCACGCCCCCACTCCTCACCAACACTGGCCATTTTGGCCGGTCTGTACAGCCTATGAGTCTCCTACCAAATGATTGAGATTTCAAGGCTCCTGAGTCCAGCTCTGGAAAAGGAATTTATAAACTAAGAGCACACCCATATGTCAACATGTAGATACTGGAGCATGAATTCTATCTAGCCTGGAGACAGTTTGGGAAAGGTGGACCAGGGGGAGTCCATAAACAAGTCTACTACAGCAGATTCTTCACACTTTTCTAATGTAAATCCTGCCTGCACACTCCATGGAGATTATTTCACCACTGATCCTTAATGGGATACAGTCATGTTTTGGATTGCTACCAGATATTATCATACTCAAATCACTGCCGCTGCCACTGGGCAACTGCAATCTGGCTGCAGCCTGGGTCCCAGCAGCAGTTATCTGGCTGATTTTCCAAAATGGCAAGCTCCTGTTTTGGAAAATCGGCCAGCTCAGCACTTCTGGGATCTGGGATGCAGCTGGATTGTAGTCACACAGCAGCAGCTGTGGTGCTTTGAGATAAACCTGGTAGCAATTTGAAATGCAATTATATCCCGTTGGGGATCAGTCGCTTTATTTTGTGGTGTGATAATCTCCCATGTCTGTCTACCTGTCTATGCTCTTTACTATCATGGTCATCCAGTAAGCTTCATGGCCAGATGAGGATTTGAACCCAGATCTTTCTGGTTCTAGTCCATCATAATAAGCACATTGGGTCTTTCACTTCTGCTTTAAGCTTCTTCTAAAGATAGTTTTCATACTGAGTCACTCAGCAACCTTGTCTTTTGCTACAGACAATGAAATCAAGATTTTCTAGAGAAGTCATATTTCTCCAGTCTTCTGATCTACCCTGGACACACATTCTTTACAAACACCTGTCATCTTTCCTATCTAAATTATAAAAGTCACCCATGGTTGTTCCAGCTGTGTCATCTGCCCCATGTGGCAAGCAATTGATCCATCACACTGAAAACAGACATGTATCCAAACACTGTTGCTGTGTAAGCTAATATGTACCTGTATTTGTAGCTGGAAGAGGGGGAATTGACCTTTTGGGACTAATCTCTATTGCACTGAAAGGAAATAAGGGGTGTGGGGGGTAATGTTTAGTAGAAACTTAATGGCTATCAGAAAGCTAAAAGGACTATTGTTGCTTCTGAAATAAATTCGCTTCTCATATGATTTCCCTGGTAACCATGGAGTGCAGAATGCAGCTTCTTCTTCAGGAGAACATCCCAAATTGCCCTCACATTTTTTCCTGTTATCATTTTAAAACTGGTTCTTCAGCCAGCATGGAAGAGGAGGGGAGGAGAAGGAGAAGGTAAAGGCAACTAGAAATCCTTAAATGAGAAGAACAATTGCAAGTTGACTAGCACAACAACACTGCTAAGCTCACCACTGGGAAGAGTAAAAGGAAGAGTGGGGTTTTTCTTTTATGTGAGGGCTGCATGGATCCTTAAGAGGTATTCTATATACGGTAGTCCTTGGATACTCCAGCTACCCCCTTGCTCATTTTTGTCAACCAAATCCATCCTATTTCTTCACTGAAAAACACTTGAGAGCATCCAGTGCTTTAAAGTACTTTCCCAGGGACCCTCCACCCTAAAACAGCAAGATCCCTCTCGAAAAATCAGATTGGAGGATATGCACCACAAGTGAGATGGTGTGCTGTGGCTCTCTGGAGGCCAGCATGGCACATGTCAGCTTCCCAGGCTCCAGAGCATGTCCATCCCTAACCTATGGGAACACAGACTGCTTTAAAAAATATATGAAAAGAAGTTGTATGCATTATGAGCCCATTATTGCCTGAGCCTATTGGGAAGGACAAGATTTCCCCCCCCCCCCCACTTCCTCTCCCCACTGCTTCATTAGTTGGATACAAACTACTTCTGCAGTTTGAACTCAGTTTACAGCAAATGACATAAGATGAGGAGAAAGGGGGAAAGTGAAAGAAGATGAGAGAAACTGGGACATATCAAAACCAGGTTAAAAAGGTGAGACAGCTGAAAAAGAGGATTAATCAGGACCATTCCAGCCAAATCAGGACAGTTGGAATGTATGTGGACAGACTGTGGAAAAATAACTTTTTTTTTTTTTTTAAGTACAACTCCTTTGGACCATATAGGATGAAGGGACTCTGGGAACTGTAGTCCCAAAAGTGACTTCCAAATTTTTATTATTAATGTTTCCAAGGAGAGGCCCAGTTTTAGCTAAGTGTTCCAATATCATAGGCTATTTACAGGATCGCAGGTCCTCCAGTCTGCAACAGAGGTATTTGTAACCGAGCCCCTTGGGCTAAGACTCAGATGTAGGCATTTCAACATGTGATTTCACGTAAAGAAGGAATTTCTTTCTGAGCAAACCTCTGCTCTAGAGGAGGTTCTTATGTCTTTGCAGAGAAGTACTACTAGGTTGTCTTCAGACTCACTTGTATTTTTAGAGGATAAAGCACACAAGAGAGTGATTTTTGGGCTATGAATGGGTCTTATTCTCAGACTGATAAAACAGGCTCCCTATGCCTCCAGGAGGTAGGGTTCCAAGGTCAGCTACTTCCCATACCCTGACATTTCAGGACTAAAAACTGAGAGCAGATGGGACCTTGTAATGTAGACTTACTGCATCATGCTATGAACTAAAGCAAGGAATTTAGTTGTTAAAATCAGTTATTGAAACTATTCCATGTGTTTGATTATACCTACAAGTTTCTCCCAGTGATCAGAATATGTAGATCTTCCTATTGCCATATTAGCTTTAGATGTTTAACAGTTTTCTGTAGCCTGTTAAACTCTTAACAGACTTTTCTACTTGTTCAGTAAGGGACATCTGACTGTGCAATTACTTCTTTAGCAACATGATTGTGGAGTCAAAATCAAGGATTAATGTGAGGCAATAATTTATCACATTTCAGAAAATTTCCCCTGCCTCGACTAATCCTGCCCAAGTATCTTTCCAGTATTTTCTTAATCCAGTGAAAATCCTTATATTTGTATTGTGATTTAGAAAGGAGATGGAAAACAGGAGAGATCTAGAACATACGTAATTTTGATTTATCAACAAGGACAGGTGAGGTGACCCCAATTGAGATGAACAATTGGATTCAGGCTATTGATCCATAAAGGAAAAATATGGAGTCTGATTGTATTCTATGGGCAGTTTTGCAATATGTAATTTCTTAGGACTTAGGGAATTAATTAATATGCTGGGAATATACAGCTGGAATCTTGTCTCTATGTTTTACAGTGGTGCAGAGACAACAGGAACTGCAGTGGCAGACTCTCAATGAGATGCATTTTATTTAAGGGAAGACATTCATACAGTACACATGCACACACACACATTCATACAAGAACTGGGAAATACAGATGTTAGCTTGGAACAGAATGAGGCATCACTGATGGAAATATTCACCTTATTGGAATCTGGCTCCTCTTGATGGGGGAATGGACAAGAGATGATGTCGGCAAGCGATGAGGGAGTATTAAAATATTTTGTCTGCTCCCAAGATAGTCCCAACGAACAAAGGAAGCCTGGGGTTTAAATACGCTTTTGAGTTCTCTGGCAAAGTCCAGAGACTATCTGGCCAAATGGAGGGTACTCTGATGTATAAGGTGGCACTTTGATGTAGAGTTTCTGAAGAGGAATTAGGGATTATAAATAACCTGATTCTTGCATCCACTGGCTTGCAGGAGATGTCAGATCAAGATAGTTACTTCAATCAGAACCAAACCCTTTTCTCACCTCCTCAGGGTACATCCTCTGGTGACTCCTAGGCTAGCTGTGTTGCTCCTGATGGCATTCACACAGGGTCCTTGAGGCAGGTTTCCCATTGATTTTGATATTAAATAGGGAGGGATAAGTGAAGGCTGGTCTCATTGTAACAATCCCTACAATTGGATTTCTCTAATCCCTAAAAAAAAGTTTGTTTCATTTAAATTTGTTTCAATTAATGCCTTCTGGATGCACTGTGAATCAAGTGTGTGCAATTAATTTTCTCAATATTTAGGTCTTGATGAGTTAATTATAAAGTATAATCCAGTGCAGTTAAACAATGCAGGCTTCTGCATGAACCTTAAATAATTTATTAACCATAGGGAAAGTAACAGAAGAAATATTCCTTCTAGATTATATTTTGTCAATGATCTTATTTTTTTTAAACAGAAAAAAAAACATTCATGTCTTTATAGTTATGACTGGGATTCATTATTGGATTATTTGCTCCTGAGTAAATAAAAACCACTTTGTTTTTATCTAAGGAATTCAAAGAGAATCTAATGATGATTTTCATTCATTCTGTTTCATCCCTTTAAGTGTAAAAGAAATAACAAATGAGGATGAGTAGCTAACTGGGAGCTAGCACATATGCTTTCTTAAATTGTGAAAAACAATTTTTAAGCCTCTGCTTTTCAGTTGTGCACCAGTTTATCCCAATGAAAGTGTTAGGTGTAGTGTGGAGCAGAGAACATCTATCTTTGCAATTATAGCTCTGCTGCATTTAACGTAGGTGCTTTAAATGGCTGTGCTCAGCACTACTATATGCTGCATGTGGCAATTTTGGAGTGTGCCAAAATCATATTAGTGCTGTGACAGGAACCAATTTGATGAACACTGACAGGAACCAATTTGATGAAATTAATTATGTAAATATTTTTAAAAGTATTATATCCAAACCTACATCAAATTATCTTCTCCAAATACTATTTTTGTCATTGTTATATGCTATAAAGTTGACTCTGACATATGACAACCTCACCATAGGATTTTCTTGGCCAGATTTATTCAGAGGAAGAGGATTTCTATTGCTGTCCTCTGAGGTTGAGAGAGTGTGGCTTGGCCAGAGTGACCCAGTGGGTGTCCATGGCTCAATGGGGATTTGAACCCAGTATCCTAGTCCAGTACTCAGACTACTACCTCATATTGGCTCTAACATTACTCAGTGAATTGTAATGTCACTTTACCAAGGGGATAGTATTATTATTTTTTTCTCTACTGTTCCCCCTCTCCCAACAATCAGCCTTGAATGAATTTTTCATTCCATTGTGGAGTGCAGTAACAGCTGAAGATGGCACAAAGGGAACAACAACAAGGGAAACAGGAAAGAAGGAGGATGAGGCAGAGGAAGCCTATGTTGCATTGCACCAGCATGGTTTGGGGCTCCCCCCCCCCCACAGTGAATTTTATTACTGAAGATAATCTGTTTCATTCTGTTCACCAATCAGCTGCTTATCAACTTGTCTTGGTTGCTCCTTGGTTGCTCCTTATGAATCATAACATCTTAAAGAGTTGGCAGAGACTGCAAGGGCCATATTGTCCAATGCCCTGCCAGGCAGAAATACGCAGCTGAAGCACTCCTAAAAGATTCCTTTCCAAAGAAGGATCATCTTTTGGCTGGCTGGCTTCTGCTTTTCATCTTTGCCTTGGGACTATAGTCACTTCTTTTCCTTTAAGTGTTGTAGGAATCATTTTTTGGGTTGCTGGAAGCCTGGATTGACATGTCTATATTACTAAGGTTATTTCCATCATTTGGTTGTTGTATCATCTCCTTTAAATTTAAATATTGTTTTAATTGATGATTGTTTAATAATTTTTAAGGGGAGGGAGGCTTGGGTTTGGGATTGATTTTATTGTATTGTATTTTATGTTGGAAGCTGCCCCGATAGCTATGCAGAGGGGTGGGGTATAAATACATTTTATTATTATTATTATTATTATTATTATTATCATTATTATCTCTGCTTATCTATTCAGAAAGCATTCTTGCTTACCCAACTTTTATTGCTGCCATGATACATAAAAACTATTTTCTGTGTTCCTTGTGGGTGTGATTTATTTATTTATTTATTTCCTGCCCCTTTGTAAGTTAATACAAAGCAGTTACAGAGTGGCTCACAACAATGGAGATTATAGCATTAAAAATAATGTAATTTATCCCTGATGGGATACAGTGGCATTTGGAATTAATACCTGATATTATCACATTCAAATTGCAATTGCTGCTGCTGGATGACTCAACCCACAGGCATCCTGGATCCCAGCCGCACTTATCTGGCCACTTTTCAAAAAACAGGAAGCTTTCTGTACCTCAAAATTGGTGGGATAAGCACAGCTGGGAGATGGGCTGCCTGAGGGTTGTAGTCACCTGGCAGCATTGGTGGCATTTTGGTGTGCGATAACACCCGATAGTGACCTGTAAGGCGACCTTACCCCATTGGGGAAAGGACGGTTTATTTTGCCATGCAATAACCTCCTAAGTAACATTTCCTGACTTAACTGCTCCCAGGCCACTTTGAGAGTCAGAAGTCAGATCAAGCAAAGAAGTACCATTCACCTTCTGAGCAAGCTGCACGGATGTTGCTTCTACCCTCTCTTACTACTGAACGAAGCTATAAAAAGGGCTTGCAACAGAGGGTCATGCTTCTGATTTTTGCAGCTGCACTGGTTGGCAGAAGTGGGGTTGAAGAGTCATCCTCCTTGTGCCCTGACTGGAAGCTGACTGGACCTCATTCAACTGATCCAACTGCTGACTCTTATGGTGGGCTGAGGTCACACTGACATAGGAGATTATCACATGACTTTCTCCTCTGATCTGGGCATGGGCTGAGACTATGTATAAATGGATGTTATCTCACAGCTTCGCGCCCAGATCGGAGGTATCCCATACTGGATCGGGACTTCTCTTGTACTTAGCAATGAATGGAAAAGCACTTTTTTTTTGCTAAGTACAGGAGAAGTCCCAATCAGGTATGGGATGCCTCTGATCTGGGCATAGAGCTGTGTGATAACATTCATTTTTACACTGCTTTGGCCCATGCCCAGACTGAGAGAAAACAGCCAGTGCGATAATTTCCATAGTTGTACTTTAAGACCACATAGTAAGTTAATACAAAGCAGTTACAGATCTGCTAGGGTCCAAAACACATTGCAGAAATAATCCAGTGTGAGATGGCTTTAAATGCCCTAGGGAATCCTGGGAACTGTAGTTTATTGTGGCACCAGAGCTCTCTAACAGAGAAGGCTAAATGTCTCACAAAACCACAGTTTCCAGAATTCCCTAGCATCGAGCCAGGGAAGTTAAAGCCGTCTCAAACTGGATTATTTCTGCAGTGCGTTTTCGACATAGGTTACAAATCTGTGCCTGCAATACTGAATGCCAGACAACTTTTAAAAAACATACGCTTTTGTGAACTGCAGTGTACATCATCAGATGCAAAGTATGTTTACTCCACTTATCATTTACTATACACATACTTGGGTTGTGCAGCATAGATCAATGCCAGCAATAATTAGATGTGCCCCTAGTTTATAAAAACACCCTTACCTTGACCAGGATACCTGTCCAGAACACAGTTCACAAAAGTGTATGTACCTTAGCCTGAGGACCAGGGATAGTTTGGGGATTCTGCTAGCCTACCAACCACCCCAGTGTCTAGCAGACTCCCTTACTGAGCTGACACAGCTGGTCTCAGTGTTGCTGTTGGAGTCGCCCAGACTTTTAGTTCTGGGCAACTTCAACACCCCGCTTGAGACCAGTTTACTGAATCTAACTGGCACAGCTCAGGAGTTCATGGAATCCATGACAAACACGGGCCTATCCCAATTGGTCGTTGGGCCCACACATTGTGCGGGTCATACCCTCAATGTGGTCTTAAGTACAGAACAGGAATATCCATGGACAGAGGTTATTAAAACCAACACATTGTTGTGGATGGATCATTTCCTGGTCAAGACTGAACTGAGAGCCACTATCCGCCCCTCCGGGGGTGGTGGATCCGTTAGAATGGTCTGCCCTCGAAGGCTAATGGAGCCAATTGGATTCGGGAAAGCCTTGGAGGGTTTAATGGTAGCTTTGGTTAACACATGGAACACCAATCTTACCAAGGCTATCAACACGATTGCTCCCAAGCGTCCTTTCCAACCCGCTTCAAATCGTAGGCCATGGTATACATCAGAGCTCAGGAAAATGAAGCGTGTTGGACAATGACTAGAGCGCATCTGGCAGAAAACTCGACTCCTATCCAACAAGACTCATCATAGGAACTTTCTTTGGGCCTATCGAGAAGCAATAGGTGCAGCGCAGAGAGTTTTCTCTTCTGCATGTATTGCATGTGCAGAGTCTCATCCAGCAGAGCTGTTTAGGGTGGTAAGGGAGATGATGCAGGTTACACCTGCCCAGAACCCGTTGCTTAACTCAACAACGGCCTGCTGTGACACATTTAACAACTTATTTGCAGATAAAATCTCTTGGATAAGAGCCGACTTAGATGCCAGTATTTTGACAGAAACAACTGACGAGGTGTCCGTCAATTCCGTTGATGTAAATTTACTGGATCAATTTCTATCTGTGAGTACTGAGGATGTGGACAAGCTACTTGGTAGAGTGAGGAAGACAACCTGCCCTGTTGATCCTTGCCCTTCATGGCTGGCCGTCCGGGGGTGGGAGGAATGCCTTGATGATGTTTCTTAAGGACATCATCAATGAATCCCTCAGGAAGGACATATTCCATCTTGCTTAAAGGAGGCAGTGGTTAGGCCGCTTCTGAAAAAACCTTCCCTGGGTCCCCTGGACATGAACAACTATAGACCAGTCTCTATGTTACCAGTCTTAAGCAAAGCAATCGAGAGGCCAGTTGTTCTTCAACTCCAAGTGGTCTTGGATGAAACCGATTATCTAGACCCATTTCAAACTGGCTTTAGGGCGGGATTTGGAGTTGAGACTGCCATGGTTGCCTTGACCGACGACCTGCGTCTGAGCATCGACAGGGATAGTGTGACCCTGTTGGTGCTTTTAGATGTCTCAGCAGCTTTTGATATGATAGATCATAGCATCCTCTTGGATCGCCTGAGGGAGTTAGGAATTGGAGGCACTGCTTTGCAGTGGTTCCATTCCTTCCTCTTGGGCAGGTCCCAGAGGGTGTTGCTTGAGGACAGTTGCTCCAGTAAAAAGGAGCTTACTTGTGGCATCCCGCAAGACACCATTTTGTCCCAGATGTTGTTTAACATCTATATGAAACCGCTGGGTGAGATTATTTGGAGTTATGGGGCTGGGTGTTATCAGTATGCTGATGACACCCAGATCTATTTCTCCCTATCTTGACCATCGGCCTTGAATTCCAATGGCATCTCTCCTCTCAATGACTGTTTTAGGGCAGTAATGGGCTGGATGAGGAAAAACAGATTGAGATTAAATCCAGACAAAATGGAAGTGCTCATGGTAGCGGCCCCAAAAGCAAGAATTGGGTTGCATCTCCAGTCCTGGATGGGGTCACACTCTCTGCGAAGGACTGTGTTCACAGTCTGGGGGTGCTCCTTGATTCATCGCTTCAGATGACTAGTCAGGTGAATGCGACAGTCAGGAGTGCCTGTTATCAGCTTTGGCTGATACACCAGCTGCGCCCTTTCCTGGAAGTAAGGGATCTTGAGATCGTGGTGCACGTGCTGGTAACCTCTCATCTGGATTTCTGTAATGCGCTCTACATGGGGCTACCCTCATGCTTGTTCCGGAAACTTCAGTTGTTACAAAATATGGCAGCCAGAGTGGTCTCGGGTACATCTCGGAGAAATCACATAACCCCTGTATTAAAATCTCTTCACTAGCTGCCTATCAGCTTCCAGCCCCAGTATAAGGTGTTGGTTATTATCTTTAAAGCCCTAAATGGCTTGGGTCCAATTTATCTTCAGAAACGCCTCCTCCCATATAATCCTCCCCACACACTCTGGTCCTCTGGGAGGAATTTGCTTCAGCCACAAAAATCTAGGCTGTCTACTACCTCCCAGAGGGCCTTCTCGGTAATCGCCCCCAGATTATGGAACGGCCTGTCGGATGAGATCCGTCAGATTACGTGCCTGAGTAGCTTTAAAAAGGCAGTAAAGATGGATCTCTTTCGGCAGGCCTTTCCTGATTGATCCTGGCCTTAGGAGCTATACCCTTGCCCTTTGTGTCTCTGATTGCCGCTGTCTGATTCTGTTTATTGTCTATTTGTTTATTGTATGTTATTTATGATTTAGTTGGTTTTAATTGGATGTTAGTTTAATACGTTTTTATGGGGAGGGTGGGGGTTTGGGTTTTTAGATTGTATCAATGTATTTTTAATTGCTGTAAGCCGCCCCAATTGTTTTAACAGAGGGGCGGGGTATAAATTAATAATAATTCTGATGCACATTTAGGTATAAGTCAAATTTATGCCAGCAGTTACACATGCAACAAGGGATAACATTCTTGAACAAATAGTTGAGTGGAGTGCATATGCTTAGTATAAAATTCAGTTTTGCTATTTAATTGAATCATCTATGTAGTAGTCACAGTGCACTGCTTTCTGGCACAAAATCCCATAGAGTCAGACTATAAAAACACTATTTCATTCTGAAACTAGTGAGCCCTTCAAGGATTTGCTTTAAAATTTATGAGTCCTGAATGTTGGCATTGTTACATACTTATCTTTTTCTCGAGAGAGGAATACTTGATTGTACTAATCTGTCAATCAAGAAACCTGTGATTTTTTTTTCTTTATTGATCAGGAAACTGGTTGTCATTTGTTTTCTTAACACAAAAATCATAACATCTAGAAAGGGGAAATACTTTCTTTGACACCTAATTCTTCTTACTTGGTATGGCAGCACAGTTACCCACTGATCACTAATCTATTAATGAGATCTTCCCTATAAAGTTTCAATAGTGCTTAGTAATAGAGCTTCCATAAATTACCTTGAAAGATACATCTTTTTTGGTGGGCTTTTGTGAATGTGTCTCATTTGAAAAAAAGGATAAATTCTCATCTTGATACTGCATGTCAAAATGAATCCTAAAACATTTGCATTTACATATGATAAGAAGGAAGGAAGGCTTTCATCCCATTCCTTTATTCCCACTATATCAACATCTACTCATCAGCGTATTTACTTCATGTATAAAGCCATTGACCTTCCCATTAGGGATCAAAACAGACCTGACTCAGGAGTTCCTTGATTAGATTCCCCCTGTTTTATTTGATTTCCCCTCACTTTAAAGCCTTAGCAGTGGGCTCTGAGTTTGTTTTGAAACAATGGCACCAGGCAGATCTTGAAAAATCATTTCTAAGAAGAATGAATGTAATGATTATACTGAAGCCAGCCATAATTGAACAATGCCAGGATGAGGTACTGGGACCTAGAGCATCATGCAGTCAGTTATGGATGGCTTCAGCATGTTAATATCTTAATTCTTTTTAAATGTAACATTCCAACAAACTATTTTTTTAAAAAAACTTTTCTCCCTATTATAATTTCCCCCATTGAGCAATTCCCCTAAATTGCTATTAATTCCACTTGGGCAGAGTGAGCCAGGGGGCTAGAATGCCCCTTTTATACTTGCTTCAGATAGCTGGTCTTGGTTCTCAAGAAATTTTGGCGAATAGGGTTCCCAGATCTTAGGGGCTGGCCCTTCTTTTCTGGACTGCAGAGTAAGGGGAGGAATCTTAGTGTAAGATCATTGCCTTGAAAAATATGGGTGCATTTTGTTTACATTTACAACATTTATTTGATTTAGTGTTATAGAATAACACAAAAATATTGGGTCATGGTTTCACGTCTGGTGGAGATGTCAAAAAATTAAAAATTATGGAAAAAAGTACATGATTCAATATAAGCAATTTTGAAGATTAGATATGAATTAAGACCAGAAATTTATCTATTGAACATGTTAAATAAATTAGATCCAGTTATAGAAAGGAAATATTGGAGATCCTTTTATACATGATTACATCGGCAAGGCTGCTCATAGCCCAGAAATGGAAAAATCAAGAACTACCAACTTTGGACGACTGGCTGATGAAATTAATAGAGATGAAAGAGATGGACAAATTAACTGCCTTATTAAATAAAAAAGAAATACAGAAAGTGGACAGGGATTGGTCCTCAATTGAAGATCATGCAAAATTAAGATGGTGTTAAGATAGCAAATTAAACTTGATATAAATGTATGGAATCATATTATAGAGAGATTATTGAACAAGAACGAGGACCTGATTTTTACTTTAAGAGCAAGAGAGACAAATACTTTATGAGCTATAGAAAGACTTAGATCTATGAATACAAATAATAAGTATTTATTGTCAACAAACTTCTGGAAGTATAATTTTTTTAGGTGGTAAATTAGATGACAATTAATAATTCACTTTTGTTTATCTTTTACTTTATTGTAAGATGTTTAACTGTAAATAAAATTATTTTTAAAAAAGAAAAATATGGATGCATGCATGTGAACACACTTTAAAAAATAAATTGTACACTCTGAGCAACAATAGTTGATGTTGACTATCATTCCTAATGACATCACCAGGGTCTGCAACACAAGCAGTTGTCCCTTTGTCTTAGATTTTGGTCCTGAAATCTCAGTGTAGGGGTGCTACTAACCTGGCAACTGTTGAGGTAAAATGGTTATCATTAGGGTCATTGGGCCCAAGAAAGACCACAGCTATCCAAGTTGGCCATCACACCTTCCTGGACAGGACAAGTCTTCCTGCTGTAGTAATGCCTTATCTGAGCAACAAGGTTTTTCTGAACCAATGTGCATTGTGCACTGCTCATACAGGTTTTAAAATGTGCTTTTTAAAACATTGTTGTTGTTAACTGTCACCATCAGCTTTGATTTTTGGTGACCTTGTGCATGAGAGATGCCCACACCACCTTATCAACAACACTGCTCAGGTTTTGCAAATTCAGAGCCATGGCTTCCTTAATTGAATCTGTCCTTCTGGAATGTGGTGTTCCTTTTTTCTACTGCCTTCCACCTTGCAATATTGATATTTCTAGTGAGACATGTCTTCTTATGATATGTTCAAAGTATGATAAGTCTCAGTTTAGTCACCTTGGCTTCTAGGGAGATTCAGGCTTGACCCATTTATTTATTTATTTTTAGCAGTCCACAGTATCTGCAAAATTCGTCTGCAGCACCACATTTCAAATGTGTTGATTTTCTTCCTATCAGCTTTCTTCACTGTCCAGATTTCACAACAATACATAGAAACTGGAAATATGATGGCACGGACAATCCTATTTTTAATAATAATAATAATAATAATAATAATAATAATAATCCCGCCCCTCTGCAGATGCAATCGGGGTGGCTTACAACATTAAAAGTACAATACAAATGCAATACAAATCCCACAAACCCACCCACCCCTTAAAATAGAATTAAACAATAAAAGAATTTAAAACATACTTTAGTATTCAATGGTATATCCTTACACTTCAGAATCTTGTCTACTTCCTTTATAGCTATCCTTCCAAGTCCTACTTTTCTTCTGATTTCATGACTGCAATCTCCATTCTGATTAATGACTGAGCCAAGATATAGATAATCTTGAATTATTTCAATGTCTTCATTGTCTGGTTTAAAGTAATATAAATCATCTGTGGACATTGTTTTTGTTTTCTTAATATTCAGCTGTAAACCTGCAACTCTCTAAATCACCCAGCCAGCATGTTGCAGCAGTTGTAGTATAAAAGGGGCAATCTAGCCCCTTTTTGTAATTAACAAAAGTAACTTTCACCACCCATTCCCCACCCCCTCTCTCCAGTTTTACCTTTATATTTTTGAGAAGCATTGTGGGTATTTTTGCAAGCAGAAGAGAGATAAACTGCTTCAGTTCCGTGGAACTGAACTGATTTATTCCGCTAGAATTATTATTATTTTTTGCATTTGCAACAACATTAATTCTCACACACTGCTGCCTTGACATTAATTACTCTGCAACAAAGACAAACGATCTTTGTAAACTGCTCAGTGCCATGCATGTATTAATGGAGGCTGCCCAGTGGCATGTGGATCAGAAATAGGTTGGAAATGCAACTAATTATGGTAACAAAGTGGTGTGCCAAGATCTGTATGAAAGATATCTCTGCAAGTTGAATAAAAATTATTGCCAGTACTTCTCCTTGAAACCCACTGATTCCTGTGGAGCATAAATTTGACTTCCAAACATTGTCATGCTCAATCATTAATTTCACTTAAAAAATGAAACTCCCACATGTTTTATGTGCATTAGCATTTTTCTTGTGTCACTGGCATCTATAGAGGTATCAGTCTAAGATCTTTAACCAACTCTACACCCAGACTTGAAGGTTAGGGGGCTGTCAGAAATTGACAAGTTATCTTAAAGTTAAAGGCAAACACACACACAAGCAGACACACTGATACTCAGAAGTAAGCTACATTGGGTTCAGTATCACTTATTCCCACTGTATAAGGATATAGGCCATGGCTGCATAACATTGTGGTCTGGAATTCATGAGCATCCCCATACCTTTGCTGGGCAAGGTGATATGAAAAAGTAGGTGAGGGACTCATATAGATGCAGAGACCAAAGCACCCCTAATCAGAGATGTCCAATTTTCACTCAGATATAAATTCTTCACAAACCACTAACAGTATTTCCAAGTACAAAAATACTTAAAATTATATACCATAGTTCAAATAATATATCATCATGTTTCCGAGTGATAAAAGTTTCTCAAGTTTGCATCAATTCATTTTGAAAAGATGATTCATATAGCCTTGTGAGACAGCTCGCAGGGGAGGGGGTATGCTACATATCTGTGTTTCTTGTGTACAGAAAGCTCCTGCTTATCTGATGGGTTAAGGACTGGAGGACACTCAGTGGAAAGTGGAATCCAGGGTTGTTGTTTTTTAGTTTGCAGATGCATTTTGGTCACTGAAAACATAAATAACACACTATATAATACTTTTGAATGTATACAAAAGCTAAATTAATACACTACATGTATAGAAAAGTGTGTGTGAGCAGTCCCAACAAGCAAGCCTTGTAGACGAGAAGAACTGATGAAAGAGTGGAACTCCTGGCAAATTAATGGTACTTGTCTGTAATCTGCAAGCGTTGAAAGTGTGAGTCATCGGAAAGCAAGGCGGAAGTCTGTAACTTAAGCTCAGGATGAGGAATCTTCTGATTAACGCTTGCTTTTAAAGAAGCATTTCAGCAGGCTATATGGGTTATCTTTTCAAAACATTTTGCATCCATGAACCAAGAGGAAAAGGGAGTTAGCAAAAACAACTTTGTCCTTTTCTTTGTAAAGATGTTTTAGCTCATCCAGATAAGCTTAGACAGAAAACGATGGATTGATGCTGCAGGTCAGATGCTTATAAACAGAGGTAGGTAACCTAAGGCCCGGGGAATGGATGCGCCCCCCCAGAGGCCTTTGTACCGGCCCTAGGCCAGTCCTGCCACTGCCGCTGCTGCCGCCGTCCCCTTCCACCCCCCGCCATGATGATATTGATTATTGTTGTTATTACTTGTTCTTGGGGTTTTCTTGACAAAATCTCCACAGGGTTTTTGCCATGGCTTTTCTGGGGCTGAGAGAGTATGCATGCATATTTTTAAATTTTTTTAATTTTTTTAAAAAATTATTTATTTATTTATTTATTTATTTTTGGTGCTTCGCCCCCCCCAGTTATCTGAGAGACAGCAACCCGGCCCCTGGCTCAAAAAGGTTGCTTACCCCTGCTTATAAAGATGCCAAACACATTTTACTACCTGAAACATTGGAAAAGATGGTACTTCTCCATTTCATATACAGTAAATGATCAGATTGGTAGCTGAATGCTATATTACTTTAACACTTATAATAGGACACCATTCTTTTTATGATGCCTGGAGTACAGCTAAAGCACTCATAGCTTCATCTTCCAAGAGGAGACAATGCCTGAGAGGGCTCAAGTGGATGACCAAGGATGAAGTGGTAGCTATTTCCCATTTGCTGCCTAAGATAGTTGCCTCAGGCTGTGTAAACATAGGGCTGATCTCTAATGAAGAACTCAGAGCTTGGAATAACTATTTACAAATTATATCACTTGGGATTAATTACTGTCTCCAACAACAAAGGTATAACTAAGAGATGTTACGATTCTAACTTAATAAGAGAAAAAAATCATTTCTTTTGTGGTACAACTGTAATATTTCAATTAAATAATAATTTGTGAGTGTGACCTCACAATGGAGGAGGAATATCATGCTCAAAAGAAATAAGATGTTGAGCTTCTGATTAGAATCTGTTATTGAATTTATGAATTTACTCTGCAGTTTGACACCGCTTTAACTACCATGGCTCAATGCTATAGAATTCTGGGATTTGTAGTTTTGTGAGATATTTAGCCTTCTCTCTCAGAACCCTGTGGTGTCACAACAAACTACAAATCCCAGGATTCCATAGGATGGAACCATGACAGTTACAATAGTGTCAAATTGCATTAATTCTGCAGTGTGGCAGCAGCTTCAGTTAAAAAAAATATGAGGGGATATTGTAAATTTTTAATTATCAACTTTAAAAAAATTGATAGAAAGTTTGTTTTGATTTGTAGTTCTTAACTTATCTCTATGTAGTCACCATCCAGATTTACACATTTTCCCAGTGTTTCTTGATCCTCTGAATACCTGATATTATAGAAGTCTGCAGATTGCACCTTGTGGGGTATCATAAAGTAATAATTATCACCTGGAAGTTATTATGCTATATTGATGAAATTTTGTCAGTGTTGAGGTGGAACCTTAAGTGCATGATGTTGAGAAAATCAGCTCATTGTGTCCTTTATTTTGTGATGGTTTGTGAAAGAAGTGACTAAAGTGTAAAATCCTCGTAAGGTGCAATCTGCATACTTCTACAATAACAGTATTCAGAGGGTCAAGAAACACTGGGAAAAATGTGTAAATCTGGATGGTGACTACATAGAGATTATTTAACAACTACAAATCAAAACAAACTTTCTGTCAAAAAAAAATTTAAAAGGTGATAATTAAAATGTTATGACACCCCTCAGCTTTCTGCTGTTAAAAGTCCACCAATTACCCTTTAATTCTATAAGCAATTTATTGAACTAGTACTATCTATGGATTTTTTTTTTACAGACTATCTATTCTCTCAGCTTGAGCATCTATATGTATTTGTGTGTATTTATGTGCATCTCTTTATAAGAAGGAAGAAACAAAAGTATTTCACCATGACTTAAGTGCAAGACATCTCTTTCTCAAATCTGTCTTTCCTGAACTGAAGTTATTTATAATAATGGGGTGTATGTGTTATAGATGGAGTAAATGCCTTTATCTTCTCCTTTTCATTATAATGGACTAGGAAGAATGTGTATTTACCTATGCTGCCCCTACCCAACATCTTCTACTGAAAATTTGTCAAATGGAAGGAATGTTTATTTCCTAAGATTTATCTTGTGTAATGGAGGCTAGAATGTGAGAAAGAAGGGAAGTGGGGGCAGCAGTTTTCCTCCTGCTTCTAAGACCTTGTCTGCATTGGCCAAATAAACATGCCTTCCCACATCCTCTTGATGGGAGTCCAAACAACTCAGGGCCCAATCCCCAAGATTGGCATGAACAATCTGGATGACATTCAGCACCAAACCTGGGATAGACTTCTCTTACAGCAGAGTTTAAAAACTCCCTCTTTGCCCCAGATCTTTGTAAATAAAATAAAATAAAATAAAATCATAGAATCATAGAGTTGGAAGAGACCACAAGGGCCATCCAGTCCAACCCCCTGCCATGCAGGAACTCCCAGTTAAAGTATCCCCGATAGATGGCCATCCAGCCTCTGCTTAAAGACCTCCAAGGAAGGAGACTCCACCACACTCGGAGGGACTGTGTTCCACTGTCGAACAGCCCTTACTGTGAGGAAGTTCCTCCTAATGTTGAGGTGGAACCTCTTTTCTTGGAACTTGCACCCATTGTTCCGGGTCCTAGTTTCTGGGGCTGCAGAAAACAAGCTTGTTCCCTCCTCAATATGACATCCCTTTAAATATTTAAACAAGGCTATCATATCACCTCTTAATCTTCTCTTCTCCAGGCTAAACATCCCCAGCTCCCTAAGTTGTTCCTCATAGGGCTTGGTTTCCAGACCCTTCACCATTTTAGTTGCCCTCCTTTGGACACGCTCCAGCTTCTCCACATCCTTTTTGAATTGTGGTGCCCAGAACTGGACACAGTATTCCAGGTGAGGCCTGGCCAAAGCAGAATAGAGTGGCACTATTACTTCTCTTGATCTAGACATTATACTTCTACTGATGCAGCCTAAAATTGCATTGGACTTTTTAGCTGCTGCATCGCACTGTTGACTCATGTTCAACTTGTGGTCCACCTGGATTCCTAGATTCCTTTTACACATAGTCTCGTTCAACCAGGTGTCCGCCATCGTATATCTGTGATTTTCGTTTTTCCGCCCTAAGTGCAGTACGTTACATTTCTCTGTGTTGAATTTCATTTTGTTAGCTTTGGCCCAGCTTTCTAGTCTGTTCAAGTCATTTTGAATTTTGATCCTGTCTTCTGGGGTATTAGCTACTTCTCCCAATTTGGTGTCGTCTGCAAATTTGATAACTACACCCCCAATACCGTCATCCAAGTCATTGATAAAGATATTGAATAGCACTGGACCCAGGACAGAGCCCTGTGGCACCCCACTGGTCACTTCTTTCCAGGTTGAAAAGGAGCCATTGTTGAGCACCCTTTGGGTTCGCCCAGTCAACCAATCACAAATCCATGTAACAGTTACTTTGTCTAGCCCACATTTTATTAGCTTGCTTGCAAGAATGTCATGGGGAACCTTGTCAAAGGCCTTACTGAAATCAACATATACTATATCTACAGCATTCCCTTCATCTACCAAGCTGGTAATTTTATCAAAAAAAGAGATCAGATTTGTCTTGCATGACTTGTTCCTCTGAAACCCATGTTGATTTTTTGTGATTATGGAATTACCTTCCAGGTGTTTACAGACTCTCTGTTTAATGGTCTGCTCCAGAATCTTCCCGGTATTGAAGTAGAAGATCTGGAGTGCTCTGTTCAGATGTGGGATGATTCTTTGCACATGTGTCCCACTGTGCCACCTCGCATGGCCACTGCTACTGTGGGTTGCTTTGCTGTGAGGTCAGAACTAGTTGCGCAGCCATATAATCGGCTTTTTCCCCTGACATCAGAAGTGAGCAACTTGCTGTAGCCGTGGCCATGGCAGTAGGGTATGTGTGTGAACATCTGCCCAATGTTGAAGTGGAGGCCATGGTAATGGGGAAAATGGGGCAACTCTGGGGCCAGGATACTCTAGGCTTCCACTGGAGTGTCCTGGCCAGTGCAGGCAGCACCTAGGACAAACACAAAGTTAAAAGCACAGGAAATGCAAGATACACAATTTTATAGTCAGATGGCTTTCACTACTTGAGGGAGCTCTCTTTCAAAATACAGGTTTAGTTTCATGTCTGTTTTGAGCTCTGCATGGTTTGAGTACTGGCTCCTAATGCTACAGTAATATTGCACTTATCACTTGTATTCTCATATAGAAAATGACTGAATTTCCATGCAATAAATCATTTATACTATCATGTGTGCAGCTCCAGACGGAAGGAAATATATGCATTCATAAATATAATTTTCCGGTATTCATGGCTGCCTAAAATCATTGGGTTTTGAAAAATAATCATCCAGCTATTCCTGAAGTTGTGCCAATCCAACATTTATTATGCAGTGAACATTTTGAGAATCCCATCTTGCAGTCTCCTTTCTCATTTAACAGATTTTGATATAATTGTTTTTGTAGAAATGGATCACATAAGGTGTGAGCTTGATAACATTTAGATGCTTAAATAAGCAAGTGGAAGCACAATTGCCTTGGCTGGCAACTACTGGGTGCCAGTCACACATATGAAAAGAAGAATACTAGAAAAGATTCTTCATAATAGGATCTCTCATTCCACCTCTCTACTTTTCTTATTTTTAAAGAGAGTGGGACACAATAAAAGATCTAGGTAGTGCTATCTAAGAGAGAGAATGAAGAACATAATGATCAAATATATGTGGGAGGAAGAAGCCCTGATGCTGTCAACAGTGACTCAGAGGAGGAAAAAATGAGAGGAAGGTAAAAACACACCCACTACATTGATCGAATAGTAGTATAAAACTCTGGCAGCATACTTATATCAAGCTTCCACTCCTACTCATCCCAGTGCAATACAATGTGACAGTTCTGGGATGCCCTCCCTCGGGGAAATTATTGGTAAGTGAAAGCAAGGTTTTACCAACCACCTTCTGGCTACATGCATGTAGGCAAAATTGGGCATCTACAGTTTGTTATCTAGCTTTCATCTTCCCAGATCTCCAGCAAGTACACTGGATGGTCTCTAATATATGCTGGAGGATAGTAACAGCTATTCCTTTCTCCTAGTTACACAGCTGCAGCTGGTTCCCCTGTCCTCCTCTGCCTGTGGTTGTTTGTTTGTGTGTGTGTGTGTGTGTGTGTGTGTGTGTGTGTTTTGTGCAATAAGGTAGTGGATGCCTTCTTCTGCAATATCCCAAACAGTTACATATGCTGATGTAACCCATGATTACACTAATATTAATAATTACAGTTACAAATTTTTTAACCAGGAAAATTTGGGGTTAAAGTTGGGGGTCGTCTTATACGCCGGGTATAAGGAGGATGAGGAAGATAGAGGTGCGAGGTGGGAAGGAGCTGAGCAGAGGAGGAGGAGGACTAGGGGGTCCTCCTTCTTCTCTCCCCCCCTTTCCCCCCTCCTCCCACCTTTCCTCCTGTCCTCCTGGTCCTCCTCCTTCTCTCCACCACTTCCCCCCCACTTTTCCTCCTGTCCTCCTGGTCCTTCTTCTTCTCTCCCTCACTTTCCCCCCTCCTCCCACATTTCCTCCTGGTCCTCTTTCTTCTCTCCCCTGCTTTCCCCCCTCCTCCCACCTTTCCTCCTGGTCCTCCTTCTTCTCTCCCCTGCTTTTTCCCCCTCCTCCCACCTTTCTTCCTGTCCTCCTGGTCCTCCTTCTTCTTTCCACCGCTTCCCCCCCAACCTCCCCAAGGTGGGAGGAGGGGGAAAAGCCAGGGAGAAAAGGAGGAGGACCAGGAGGCCAAGAGGAAAGGTGGGTGAGGGGGGAAAGCAGGGAGAGAATGAGGACGAGGAGGACAAGGAGGAAAGGTGGGAAGAGGGGGGGAAGCAGTGGAGAGGAGGAGGAGGACCAGGACGAAAGGTGGGAGGAGGGGGGGAAGCCGGGGGAGAGAAGGAGGACCAGGAGGATGAAGAGGCAGGAGGGGGGAAAGCCAGGGAGAGAAGGAGAAGGACCAGGAGGATGAAGAGGAAAGGTGGGAAAGCCATGGATTGAAGGAGAAGGACCAGGAAGACAAGGAGGAAAGGTGGGAGGAGAGGGGGAAGTGGTAGAGAGAAGGAGGACAAGGAGGACAAGGAGGAAAGGTGGGAGGAGGGGGTAAAGTGGTGGAGAGAATGAGGACCAGGAGGACAGGATGAAAGGTGGGAGGAGGGGGGAAAGCTGGGGAGAGGAAGAGGACCAGGAGGAAAGGTGGGAGGGGGGAAAGCAGGGGAGAGAGGGAGGAGGACCAGGAGGAAAGGTGGGAGTAGGGGGAAAAGCCGGGGAGAGAAGAAGGAGGACTTCCTAGTCCTCCTCCTCCCCTCCCCAGCTCCTTCCCACCTCGCACCTCTATCTTCCTCCTCCTTCTCCTCCTTATAACCGACATATAAGACGACCCCCAACTTTAACCCCAGATTTTCCTGGTTAACAAGTCATCTTTTACACTGGAAAATACAGTATGTCTTTGAATTCTCCACTCCCAATTACTAAAGAAACAAGTGTTGATGCCTTCCAACAGGCAGTACTTTTAATGGCCACTTAAAATGTCATTAGAACAAGGTGAGTCTTCCGGTCTTTCAGAATCTGTAATCAGACTGTGCATTACACTACCTGGGATGGAAGAGATACAGAAAAGTCCCCAAATGTTGAAGCCACAGATCTGCAACTAGACTAAAACCTCAAGAAAAAAACTACAACTTGAAGAATCACCTTGATGGACTGAAGCTGAAACTCTGAGCAATATGGCACTCCCCATATCAACAAAGCTGGAGTTTAAATACAGGTGGTGATTTGAGTGAGTTCTAAATACATGCTTGGGGAAAAATGCATACAAAAATCCACTTTTAAAAATTAAACTGAGGAAATACCTTACAAAACTAAATGCACACATGCATGACTGCTTCAGAAAAAAATATAATTTAATGCAGATAGAGATTTCTGGTTGAATACCTGTAAAACTGACATGGATTGGGAAAAGACTGATTCAACCACCTCTATCTGTACTAAACACATTTTCTCCTTAGTATAAATGATACATTGTAGCAATATATCATTTATACTCAGAAGACAATCTACTGCCTAATTCTTGCAACTCTAGCAATTCCAGATGATAATCACTGATTTGGGTGAAACATCAGCAACTGCTTCATTAAAGCAAACCAAACAGAAACAAACTGTTTCACTGAAGCAAATTAAATTTCCACATGTTTTATCATCCCTTACCAACAGCTCTTGACTCAATGGGTTTTTCAGAGTCTTTTCTAGCTCTGCCACTTTGCAGCCATTCTTGTAGTGAAAAGTGGATTGATTTTTTTAAAAAGAATATTCTCTAACATTGAGACCAAAGGCAATGAATCTGACATGCAAAGTGTAACTGCTACATGTTTTGGTGAGCAGTTGGCTGAAAGGTACTCCACTTGTCCATGTTGCCAGGGTTACTCTATGCTATTGTGGTATCCCTTAACAATTCCCAGGCCTGCAGCACAGAGGGTAGCTAGAGTTCCAACCAATGTAGCTCTCCCAGCATAGCAAGTATCCTCCAGCAGCCCACTCTTTACTCTGTGTCACTTAACCTCCTGACAAATGGCTCCTCACACCTCACTGCCAAATCTGTCAGAACACTTTGTTACACCAATGGGATTATTGTCAGCGCTCCTTATCCATGGATATTTTATCCATGGATTCAAGCATCCATGGCTTGAAATACTATCTATATGTATCTATATAAATTCCAGTAGGCAAACCTTGATTTTGCCATTTTATATAAGGACACAATTTTACGCTTCCATTGTATATAATGGGACTTGAGCATCCACAGATTTTGGTATCGACGGGGAGTCCCGGAACCAAACTCCAGCGGATATCAAGGGCTCAATGAACTACAAATGGCTTTTAAATCACCTTGGTGGACTGATTAGACCCATGGTAAGCAGCTTTGGCAATACTTATTGCATGTTGCCTCTGACCTGTACCTACTACATCCTCCAAGCATGCTTAGGGTGTCCCTTTTCACTGACAGGGAAAACTGTCAAAGAGCAATCAAAAGCTCAAGTCCCCAGCTGCAAAACCTTGATGTTGGGGTAGTTGTGTTACTAGCAGTCAGATGGTATCAGTGTCCCCTCCTTTTCCCCTGTTCCCTCCCCCTCATTATTCCTAAGCAGCCTGATTACATTTATTATTTCTATATCTTCCCCCCTCAAATGTCTTAAATTGCAGTTGCAGAACTCCAAAATTGCATGAAAAGGTGCAAATAATAATAATGATAATAATAATAATAAAGTAAAATATCCCAAAGGCATGCTGGCTAGAGCATAGGGTAAGGAGATAGGGTTAAAAGGGAGTCAATAAGAGATTGAGATGATGGGAGTCATTGCAGTCATGGGATTAAGAAGATATACAGTAATGGTTATTACACAGACAAGTATAATTCCAGACAAGCATGATAGCAGCCCAAGTGATCTTCACACCACCATCTCAGAAATTTTAGTGGAAATCCTTTTGAGAGCCAGCATGGTGTAGTGGTCTGAGTGTTGAATTACAACTCTAGAGACCAAGATTTGATTCCCAACTTGGCCATGAAACCCACTGGGTGACCTTGGGCAAGTCACGCTCTCTCAGTCTCAGGGGAAAGCAATGGAAAACCTCCTCTGAACAAATCTTGCCAAGAAAAAAACATGATAGCTTCACCTTAGGGTGGCCATAATTTGTAAACAATTTGAAGGCACACAACACACCTTTTGAGGACCGTGATTCAGAGACATATGCAAAAAAATATAGTATTTAATTCAAGAGATACTCTCTAGAATCACACCGTCATACAGATGAATGGTTCTTGTAGATAAACTGCTCTAACTCCCTTCGGGTAAATCTATGCTGTAGAAATAATGCAGTGTGACATAGCTTTAAGTGTTGTAGCTCTATCATATGAAATCCTGGGATTTTTAGTTTTTCAAGATGATTAGCCTTCCCTGACAAAGAATGGTGGTGCTACAAATCCAAGGATTCTGTAAGATGGAGCCATGGCAGTTATAATCTACATATTTCTACAGTGCAGATGCACTTCTTGAAGAAAGTTCACAGCTACAGTTTCCATAACAGATTGTTGTCCAGCCTCTTGCTGAAGTTTTCCAGAGAGAAAGAAATAAGCATGAACATTATAGCCACTGTGTGTCTGTCAATAACCATAATAAACCTAGTTCAAGTTCAAATTTCAAAATTCTCTTCCACTGTGAAGCTGGAGTCATTACATTGCTTTAGCCAGTTTGCCAACTCTTCCTCTATCCCAAACTGTAATACAGGGATAATAATGTGGACAGGGTTGTCATAAGGATTGATGAAATCATATGAGTGAGTGCTCCAAAGTTATACACATATGTTGGGCACTAATTATTTTTTATTATTTCCTTAATGAGAAGATAGTGGGATTTTTGTTCCACTGTATTAAATATGACCCAAATTTCCATTGAATATTATGTATGATTACAGCGATGGAATGTATGGGGTTGCTTACAGTATGCTAATACATGTATCTATAAGCCTTTTAGTGATCTAATGTCTTTGAGAGAGGTCCTGCTCTCTGTCCCACTACCTTCTCAAGCTCATTTGGTGGGAACAAGGAAGAAGGCTTTCCTGATGGCTGCTCACATATTTTGGCACTGCCTCCTTAAGGGGCTACATTGGCTTTCTCCTAGCTTTCCTTTTGCCAACAAGTAAAAACATTTCTATTTCATCAGGTTTTAGAAACTGACTGTGATGAGCCTTTAATGCTGTGCTGTTTTGCTGATTATTAAATATAGTCTTTTAATGAATTTATAATGGTTTTAACATTGCACATTGTTCAATTTTTAAAAAAATAACTGCTGGAATCCTGTTAGGCAGTTACTATATATAACTGAGAGTTACACATTCATGACTGTTTCACATTCGTGATTCCTATGTGGCCTCTAAATTAGACCAAGTTCCCCATTCTACACTTATTGGGAAGCAGTTGCTGTGATCAATTGGGATTTGTTCCCCTTTTGATCAGAAAGCAACTGATCCCAACCTTTCTCATATGAACAATCTCTGGTGTGAAGAGGAATTGTGACGGGGGACTGCTTCTGCCTGTTGCAATGGACATTGTTCATGGGAGAGGCATGGGAGTAGAACATTTTAAGATCAGCAGAAAAAAATTGTTTCTGCCAAATTGGGACAGTTGGAGGCAGTTTATGACAGAGTTTTATCACACCAGCTCTGCCCCCATTGCACTCCCTTCCCATACTGTCCCTTAACTCTGTCCTCCCTCCCAAGCATGCCTTTATTTTTTATTTTTTAAAAATGTTAGTCATGAAATTTTGGAGCTCTGCAGCCCTGATTTAATGTTTTAATTAAAAAACAAACAAACAAACAAAAACATCGAGGCTTCAGAGTACCGGAATTGTGTTAAAACCTGAGGAATTTTTTTTTAAATAGCAAGGGGAAAGGGGAGAGGGGACAGTGACACCTTGTGACTTCCAATCATGCAGATGCCCCAGGAATGGCTTTTCGCACCAGAGCATTGCATTATTGGTAGCTCATTCATGGGTTTCCCCTGTGAATGAAAAGGGATAACTGGGGAACAGGGCAGCTACAGGAGAGAAGTGGCATTGCGTGATTGAAGTCACCGATGCTGCTTCCCTCCCAAGGAAATTGCAGTTTAAAAGCCATGTGTGATAAATCCCTTAGATTAAAACAGAATGCAGTTAAAATCAATCATAATAGTTAAACAATGCAAAAACCAAAGTATCATATTAAAATAGCACTAAATCAAAAGGAATTTAAAAGAATTTAAACAGGCTCCATTGACTCTCAGCCAATTTGCAGAGTAAGGGTGGCAAAAAAACAGGACCTTCTCTCTGTCTAAGTGAGAGGTTTGTAGCACTGAGCGTAGTTAGAACAATTCCAACCAATGTATCTTCCCCCAGCATAGCAACTGCTGTGGGTACACTGCTGGCTTGACACCAACCTTTAGGCCTATACATATTTTATACTACAACTCCTGCCGACGGGGCTGATAGAGGGACATAGCTTTTCCATCTGTGCCTCCAGCATAAACTAAGGAGATTATCACATTCTCTTTTAAAGTGCCTTACCCCTGCCAGGATAAAAGTGCATTCAAATTTAAAATGGGTTTTTATCACATTTGCCCATAGCTGGGTGAATCCATCCCATATACATCTCGAATGCCAGCTGGCCTTATCCTGAAGCTTTTTGAAAATGGTGGGCATCCGTTCATGAAAAGCCACTGGATAAGCCCGGCTGACATCTGGGATATATGCGCTTTTATCCTTTTGGGGTAAGGTGCTTTAAAAGAAAATGTGATAATCTTCTAAATTACACTGAGTACAAATGTGATTCAAATAAACATGTGGATGCACTGGCTTTAAATGCTCAGGTGTACTCTAATTTTTACTATTTATTGATTTAATTTTGATCTTTTCTTTCCTCGAAGGAAGTCAAGAATTTCAACACCCTCCTTCCATTTGATGGTCACAATAAACTTACCTCCTGGTAAGTTATGTTGAGAGAGAGTGACAGGTTCAAGGTCACCCAGGGAGCTTCATCGGGGAGTAGGGACTTGAATCTGGGCCTTTTATGGTCTAGTCTGTCACCATGACCCATTTGCTGTTCAAGAAAAGCCAGCATTGCTGGTTCCTCTGAGAAGTAATGAAATAAATATCCTTGTCTGAAAATCAAGAAAGAGTAACAAGGGACGGTTGAGAATCTAGGAACATTCTGATCTAACATAATCTTAGGTGTACTCCTAGAATCCTGCTCTTCTCTGACCCCACAGAACTGGGAATATTTTTAAAGAATATTGGCAGCTTTGGTAGTTTTGTAGAAGAGAGAATGTATGTGGGACAGATTTAGGTTTTATCACTCATTGCAGGATGATGCAGTGGGGAGCACATGTGGTGTAGTGGTTTGAGTGTTGGACTAAGACTCTGAGACCAGGGTTTGATTCCCAGCTTGGCAATGAAACCCACTTGGTGACCTTGGGCAGGTCACATGCTCTCTGCCTCAGAGGAAGGCAATGGCAAATTTCCTCTGAATAAATCTTGCCAAGCAAACCCTATGGTAGATTCAGTTTAGGGTCACCATAAGTAAAAAAGAAAGAAAGAAAGAGACCTGAAGGCACACAACCACCACCACCACCACCACCAACAACAACAAGAGCAGCAGCAGCAGCAGCAACAGCAACAGCAAGGTTGATGAGTTGCATCCACTGACCTATTAAAGCACAGGGTCTGCTTTATGCTCTGTGGCAATGCTGTGTTAATTTTGGCTGGCTGTTCTACCTTGAAAGCTCCATATTCTGTCCCTAAACAAAATGAACAACCCAATAGGTATACATCAGAAGTGAAAATTGTGTGGCCCTGCAGATGTTCTTGAATTGCAACATTCCTCACTATTGGCTATTGTTATCTTTTGCTCTCATCAAGCACACTGCAACCATGCTGGCTGAGAGTGCTGGGAACTGAAGTCCAACAACATCTGGAGAGCCACAGGTTTCTCTCCCTTATTTACTATTTCTCCACTGATTACTTGGCAGACATTTAACTAGAAACAGAAAAATTCTGTAAATAAGTAGGGCATATAATATGATTTTATAAATAGGACATACATCAGGTGGGGAGGGACATTATCTGTACCATGAATCATGTACCAAATCCAGCAAGTATCACCACAGGAGAATGGATAAGGTCACATTCCGATAGACAGAGATGAGATCAATATAAACTAAGAACACATAGGTAGGATATTCAACATACACTTGGTTATTTTAGATTTTTTTAAAAAAAATTGTTATAGGCATTTGTGGAATTCACATAGGTTTGTCATTCCTCTCCAGATATTTTTCTCAGCATGGGATATGAAAAGGCCAAAGCAAACATTAAACAATGGGTGATAGACACAGAGTGACTAGACCTAGCTAGCACCCCAGCTTTTATTGTCAGTGACTCCAACCGATTTTTGGCATCACCTATGGCACATTTACCAAAACTTGAAGTACTTAAACACTGGAGAGCCTTTACTTTGGTATGATGCCATGCCCTCCTCTCAGCTGTTCTTGAAAGCCAATATAAGAAGAACCTCTTCTTAAACAGACTATGCCCCTGTAACTCTGGCCAAATAGAAACTACCGAGCACGTATTACTCCAGTGCTCATACTATAGGGGCATCCATCTCAGCCTTCTCTCTCCTCTATTGTATAAACACCAAGGACATACCAGTCAATTCTACACTTCCTTACTGCTTTTGGACACCAATCTAGATAAAACATATAGTGTTTCCAGATCCTGTGCAGCTGTAGTTGAAATCCATCAGGCAGTGACCTCTTCAGTAGACTAGAATTAATCTTGCCCTGCCACACCAGATTTTAAAAGGAAATACTGTTTTTACCTGGCTTTTAGCTTGATTTTACCATTGTTTTTAACATTACCTTCTTTTATTCTGAATCCCCCTTTTACTATAGTGCTGGTCTATGACTGTAATAAAGATGAACTGAACATAGGTTTGTCAGGAAAAAAAAAATCCATTACTTAACAAACATGATTGGACTTCCTCTAGAGCACACATTAAAGCAATACCTTGTAAGATATAGAAGCATATTTCAGTTTTAGCTGCTAGTCTTTCCAAAACACTTTGTTGAATAAAGACTGTTACAAAATAATAATTTGCATGGACAATTATTGATAAAGTTATGGTAGTCTTTGATTCATCACAATGGTTCAGAGAGCTGTCAATGATGGTTCACAACATCTGCCGCTTGAGGTAGTTACATCACTCCATGCTTAAGGAATCCCATTTTCAATGGCGAGCACAATTTATGTCCTAACTAAAGCCACCTTGCATTGGAACATAAGGAACATAGGAATGGAGATACTTCAACCTTCTGCTTATATTATCTTATATTTGTGAGACCAGATTGTTGAACATAATAATAGAGACAACTGAAGGTTTTGCCCTCTACCTTCAGACACCAGACAGATGGATAGTTTGTGTAGAAAAATCACTGCACCATGATTGGACCAAGGATATGGTGACATTTGTAAAAAGTGATACTGACAACATTCACTGCAAGAAGGCCATTGAAATGCAGCTGAAGCCAGGTTTACAAATTAATAAAAACAAATTAATAGCATATTTAATGAACAGCATGAGAATGTCATCCCATAATCTAGATGTGAAGGAGACAGTGTGTGGAACTATAAACCTTTGTCAATGGGACGTAGATATGCTTAGCTGTGCACTGCACTCAGACACTTTACATCAGGAGTAGGCAACCTTTCTCCTTTAAGGGCCGAGGGACTTCAGCTCCCAGAAGCCTCAGCCATGTTAGCCAGTAGTCCCATGTTGGCCAATAGCTCCTGGGATTCTGGGAGATGAAGTCCTTCGGCCCTTAAAGGGGAAAGGTTGCCTACCCCTGCTTTACATATTGGGCAGCTACTGGTAAATGTTGCCAGCCTGATTAAAGCATTGCTGTTGCAATGGTCACCACTCAGTAGGAAGTTCAGCTACAGCAGCAGCAAAGGGAAGTTTCACAGAATCATAGAATTGGAAGAGAACACAGGGACCATCCAGTCCAACCCTGTGCCATGCAGGAACCCACAATCAAAGCAAGTGTTTAAACAATCTGTTTAAAACAGGGGTAGGCAACCTTTCCCCTTTAAGGGCCGAGGGACTTCAGCTCCCAGAATCCCAGGAGCTATTGGCCAACATGGGACTATTGGCCAACATGGCTGAGGATTCTGGGAGCTGAAGTCCCTCGGCCCTTAAAGGGGAAAGGTTGCCTACCCCTGCCATAAACAGATGGGGACAAAAAAAAATTAAAAAATGAAGATGATGTATGAATGGGAGTATGAAACGTCGAAATCAACATAATTATCGGATAGATGTAAGAAAACTTGGGAAAATATAAGATACAATTAGTATCAAATCACATAATAAGAGAAAAATATAATCAACAAATGTTAACAAATCAGTAGAAACTAAAGGAAGCCAATTCTGATATTGCTGTTTGATGTTTGTTAGTGATACATATTAGAATGAATGAAACATGAAAGGGGTGGTGTTTAATGAATAATGTCTGTATATGTTTGTAAATGTTACTGTGATGTTTTTGTATTGTTTTTATGTGGTTATGTTTTTTTATAGAAAATGTTATTGGATACTTTTCAATTTGTACAGCCTGAGGATGTGGACAGGATCCTTGGAGAGGTGAGAGTCACTACATGTGTGCTAGACCCTTGCTTTCCATGGCTCATCCAACAGGCCAGAGGGGGACTGGCTGTGTAGGTGAGGGAAATAGTCAATACCTCCTTACAACAAGGCAGAGTTTCAACTTGCCTAAAGGAAGCAGTTGTTATGTCTTTGTGGAAAAATCTGTTCCTGTATCCCTCTGTAATATATAATTATTGGCCAATGTCTAATAAAGCTGTCAAGGCGGCTCTCTTCTGGCAGGCCTTTCCTAAATAACTATCCTGGCCCAAAGATTTAGCTAACTTCCCCTTCTGTGCTGCTGCTGTTTATGCTGATTATGCTATGTTGTTGTGAGATGGTATGTTTGTTTTATACCTTAATTTTATTCCATGTTTTAATTGTTCTAGTTTAATATCTTTTTAGGGGTGAGTGGGTTTGGGTGTTGATGTACCTATTGGTGGCACTGCAGAGGGGTGGGATAGAAATAAATTTTATTATTATTATTATATTATTTTTGGGCAAGGTGTTGCAGTTTGTGGTGACCTACCAGGTGCAGGGGTTCCCATATGAACTGGATTAGCTAGGTCCACTTCAATTTGGTTTTAGGCCTGGTTATGGAACAGAGACCTAAGTAAAGAACTAGACAGGCTCTTCTGGTGGTTCTTCTGGACCTCCCAATGTCTTTTGAAACCATGAACTATGGTTTTATTGACATTCTGTGCCACCTCAGTAGGATGGGACATGAAGGCACTGTTTTCCATTCCTTCCTAGAAAGCCAAAGCCAGAAGGTCATGCTGAAAGATGCCAATTGAACCCTCTGACCATTGGCCTCTGGTGGTCCCTCAGGGTTCTGTTTTGTCCCCTAAGCTATTTAATATATATATGAAACTGCTGGAAAGGGTCATCCAGAGTTTTTGGGTGCAGTGCTATCAATATGCAGATGACATCCAGCTCTACTACTCCTTTCTACCTCAATCCCTGGAAGCTACCTTGTTTCTAACCGAGTTTCAGTCATCAGTAAAGATAAAGTAAACAAACTGAAACTTAATCTAGATAAGACAGAGGTGCTCCTTGTCAGTGAAAAACAAAACAAAACACATATCAGAGGGTAAAGATTCAGCCTGTGTTAGTTGGGGTTACATTCCCACTAAAGATGCAGGCTCACAGTTTGGGTGTACTCCTGGAGTCAACTTTGAACCTGGAGGCCCAGGTTTCTGCAATGGCCAGGAGTGCTTTTGCACATTAAAAGCCTGTGTGCCAACTGCACCTCTCCCTTCAGATGTGAGATCTGGCCATGGTGGTACATGCCTTAGTTATATCTCATTTGAAGTAACGTAATGCACTCTACATGGGGATGCCTTTGAGGAGTGTTTGGAAACTTTATGGGGATGCCTTTGAGGAGTGTTTGGAAACTTCAGCTGGTCCAAAGAGCTGCAGTGTAATAACTCTAATAACTGTAATATGGTATTAACTGGGCATGTAATAGGGACTATACTTCCTGATTTATTTATTTTTGCTATGTTGTTCTTTTTTAAATTATAAGCTGCCTTGAATCCTAGTTTTGGGAGAAAGCAGGAAACAAACAAATGAACAAAGAATCTACTTGATAGAGTAATGTGAATGTGCACATTCACCCTGTTGTTGTTCCTCGCCAGTACTGGTTTTCTTCTCCTTTGGGACAAGTTTGGAAGCAGTACATTCTGTATAATCCCCAATGTGAATGGAAGCCTCCTGTGGGCTGTAGCAGCTATCAGTTCTGACACTGGTTATAAGCACAGCATTCCAGTACTGCTATCAGTACTGTTACAACTCCCATTTGCTAACTCATCTAGCTCTTTGGTAGCAAAGAGTCTATTTAGCCACAAAGAGAAGGCATAGTGAATTCTTTCTTTCTCTCTGTTGCCCTCTAAAGATTGTCATTACTGAGGAAAATGCAAATACAAGGGCAAGTGAGAAAGATGGAATCAGCCACTGTGAGCACATGTCTACATGGGCTATTTACACATACACCCGCCCTCATGTTGCCCAGTCCACATGATGCAGGACAATATTTCCAATTTGAGTGTGGACTGTTTTCACATGGGGAGGCTAGTTCCACACTGAATCAGGGTAATCCCTCCCCTAAACTTACTTTTTGCTCTGCATTTTCCAGTATGTCAGAGGCTTCTGCACTATTGGGACTGACCCTGTGTTCCTAGCTGAATTTGTTGTTATTGTTGCCATTTCCAACTTCTGGAGACCCTCAGGTAACCCTATTACAAGATTTTCTGGTGCTGAGAATGTGTGATCCACCCAAGGCCACTCAGTGGGCTTCCCTGGCGGGGGGTGGGGGGGTTGTTGAATCAAACCCTGGTCTCTAAAGTTACAGTCAAACACTCAAACCACTATGCCATGTTGGCTTTCTAATAATTCAGACATTTTGCTATAGTGCATGTCACTGCACCGTAAAGTGCTTTCATTATCACACTGTGCAGTATAGTGCTACTTATATGAGACAACAGGTCACACAGATACAACAGTTGAGTGGCAACACCCTTTCTGGCTTTTTATACAGGCACCAAGGAAACTTGTGCTTATTAGAACTTCAAGAATTCATCAAGTGGCTTGAATGAATAGCGCAACTAGCAGGATGTCATGGTGTCCTTCACAAATTTCACATAACAATACTGAACTCATGCCTCCCCATGTCTCATTTTTGACAACACTTTTGATAGCTTTTATGCTTTAGCTGGAGACCCAGATGTTTTCAATACAGATTACCAAAACCGAATCATTATTCAATCCTTTGTAACAGAATGTATGTCCTGATTTTGAGGCACCAATAATGATTAACCAATAGATTATAAGGCTGCCAAGGGAATTTCTAGTCCTTGCCAAGTAATTGCTGTTAAATTTCATTGGTGTGGTGTGCTTGTAAAACCAGCAGAGCCAGGGAACAAACTCCAAACTTCTAAAAGTAGAGCTTTATTGTTTCAAAATGTAAAAATAAGCAAAGAAAAATACAGTCCACCATAGGATCACATCATGCTGATGTGGTTGAACAAAAGAGTTACAGATCCATGTTTCCAGATCCTGAAGTTACATTGTAAAAGCAATATAAGCATATTATAGTCCAAGAATTAACTCCATAGTTAGATCAATTGCAAACACACACCCAATCAAGAAGAGAACATGAAATATAAACAATTCTACACAAAGGATTTCTCAGCCCTGCCCTTTCTCCAATTTCTGGGTGTTAACCTTATGTTGATTGGATGTTATGTGTATGATGTATGTTAACCCAGCCCCTTACTGTCCATCATCCACCACGTGGTTTGTTTTCCCATCCTAACGATGTTATTGTTACTGTTATCAGTTTTCGACTGACTTTCCCAGCTAGGACCTTCTGATGTTATGACTCTCTGGCCATCTGGACTGGGCTGCTTTTGTTTGCCTAGATGTTGTTCCCATGAGGAAAATTACAGACACACATCTCTACATTTCACCTTTGACTGTATAACCCATCTATATTCTAACAATTGCTATTTCTTTCCTTAAAAATACAAAGAGGAACAAAGTCAAAGATTCCAAGACAATGGAAAGAGTCATTGCCTTCACTAATGAATGTTCACACTGAATAGTCTTCTCAGATAAATAAGACTGGGAAAAGTTGTTATCTAAGAGAAAATCTAAATAGAGTCCCTTCTCAATGGTAAAAAAAGTGATACATGGTATTGCTAAGCAGAGATACAGCTTGGTGTAGTGGTTTGAGCATTGGATTAGGACTCTGGGAGACCAGGGTTTAAGTCCCTGCTCAGCTATGGAAATCTACTGGGTAACTTTGGGAAAGTCATATTTTCTCAGCCTCAGAGGAAGGCAAAGGCAAACCCCCTCTGTTTAAATTCTATCAAGAAAAACCTGTGATAGGTTCACTTTAGGGTTGTCATAAGTTGAAATGTCTTAAAAGCTTGCTGCTTTTAAAAGATCCCCATAATCTGTTTCAGAAGGCACTCCCCTTTCTCTACATAATGCTTTTTAGGGTGCGGGAAGTTGTTTTTGTTTTTTGTTTTCATTTTGCTGGCTTGCTTGTTTAATTCATATGCTGCCTTTCAGCCAATGCTCACAAAGTGGTTCATAATAACCACTTAAAACATGATAAAAATTTAAACAACATGAAATTGTTTTAACAACAAAAACATTGACAGTACAATCTATATGCATCTACTCAGATAAAAGTAGCCTGAATTAAATGGGGCTTATTCCTAATGGTATAGATTGCCTGGGAGCGTTAGGAATTGGAGGCACTGCAATCCAGTGGTTCCATTCCTTCCTCTCAGGCAGATTCCAGAGGGTGATGTTTGGGGATAGCTGCTCTTCAAAAACAGCTGAAATGTGGCATCCCTCAGGGTGCCATTCTGTCCTCAATGCCATTTAACATCTATATGAAGCCACTGGAAGACATCATCCATAGACATGGGGTGAGATGTTATCAATATGCGGATGACACCCAAATATATTTCTCCATGCCTCAGTCAGTAGCCATGATGCCAAATGGCAATTTTCCCCTCAGTCAATGTCTTGAGACGGTAATGGACTGGATGAGGAAAAACCGACTAAAACTGAATCCAGACAAAACAGAGGTACTCATAGTAGGGGCCCCCAAACCAGGTACTGGGTTACAATCTCCTGTCCTGAATGGGGTCACGCTTCCCACTAAGGACTGTGTTCACAGTCTGGGGGTGCTCCTAGACTCGTCACTTCACATGATGGATCAGGTGAATGTGGCAGTCAGGAGTGCCTGCGATCAGTTTCGGCTAATACACCAGCTGCACCCTTTCCTGGAAGTAAAGGACCTAGAAACTGTAGTACATGCACTGGTAACCTCATGACTCGACTTCTGTAACACACTCTAAATGGGGCTACCCTTATACCTAGCCCAGAAACTACAATCAGTAGAAAATATGGCAGCCAATTTGATCACCTGGAAATCTAAAAGTGACCATATCACACCTATCTTGAAATCCCTACACTGGCTGCCTATTGGCTTCCGAGCACAGTAGAATGTGTTGGTAATTACCTTTAAAGCCCTACATGGCCTGGGACCAACCTATCTTAAGGGATTGCCTTCTTCCATATAATGGAAGGAGATCCATCAAATAACCAACCTGGACAGCTTTAAAAAGGCTGTCAAGATGGATCTCTTCCAGCAGGCCTTCCCAGAATAGATTGTACTATCTGATCCTGTGCTCTCCCCTGTTATTCACCCTCCGCTATACACACCTATTGGTATCCCAGAATGTCTGCTGTTTTATTTTATATGTTTATTTTAATATTGTTCTTTGTCTTTTAAGGGGGGTATTGTATTATTGTTTTATTGTAATGTGTGTTTTAATCTGTAATCCGCTTTGATTGCCTAGGCAAAAGGCGAGATATAAGATGATGATGATGATTATGATGATGATGATGATTGATGGTCCTGACAGACACTGTTGCCAATTTAGGATTATCTGAAGTCTACCTTACCCAGCTCGGCCACTAAACTACCAGAAGTTGATTGCCTGTGTGAGTTCAGAAGGTGGGAAATGCCTTTTTATGTTGGGGAAAAGTGCCTGCTGCCTTGATGGAGGCAGTGGTGAGACCTTTCCTGAAAAAGACCTCACTAGTATATAAAAACTACCATCCTATTGCAAATATCTCTTTTTTGGGAAAGGTGCTTCAGCATGTGATGACTGAGCAACTTCAGGCATTCTTGGAGGAAACAGGGCAGATTTTCGAATTAGGTTGGAATACAAAACCCCACCAAAGATACTACCTTTCCAAGGTGGTGGGATTGCATGCTCCTGTGAGGCAAATAGCTATGCTGATAGCATCAGTGCTGCTGATAGGCTCTCCCATGTCAAATAAGCTTTTGCTAAGGAGCCAGACTAAATGTGTCAAACAGCTACTGGGGAGCAGCAGTGGTGCTAATAGGGTGACACTGGGCAGGAATCTCTCAGAGACAACAGCAATGGCACCATAACTAACACTGGCTAGAAATGCACAGAAGGAGACATGGGAAACCCCTTTTGATTTTTTTAAACCACTAAAACCCTATGATAAGACAATAAAAACAAAACAAGAAGTAGTGCCAAAAGATAATGCTGCCAGGTTGGACGGCGCTCATCAAAATAATGGGAACAGCAGGGAACATCTATGAGTAGTGCTGTGGCTGATAATGCAACTGGACTCAAGCAAAAAGGATGCTCATCATCAGAGTTGAAAAGAAAGTCCAAAGCTGCATAACACATATTATAGTAACATGGAATGTGAGAAGCATGAATCAAGGGAAACTAGACATAGTAAAATGAGAAATGGAACTTAACAGCATTGCAATATTTGGGGTGAGTGAGCTAAAGTGGACAGAATGGGACATTTTCAGCCAGATAATTATACAATGTTTTACTCAGGAAATGAAAATAAGAAGAAATGGGGTGGCATTCATATTGAGGAGAGATGTAGGAAAAACAGTCAAAGGATATAACAAAAAGTCTGGCTGAATCTTATCAATAAGACTTTAGGGAAAACCCACCAATATAACCATAATTCAAGTCTATGCTCCAACTATATACAAAAGTGTGCATGAGCCTCACAGGCAAGAAGAACTGATAAAAGACTAGAACCCCTGTTGAATTAATGGAACTTGTCTGTAATTTGTAAGCATTTAAAGAACAAGTCATCAGAAAGCAAGGAGTCAAAAGGCAGGGGAAGCCTGTACTAAAGGAAGCCAAAGAAGAAAGTGCAAAGGCAGACTTATGGGTGAACATTAAGCAAACAAAAATGTTGACCACAGATGATTTGTACTACTTTAAATTAGACGATGGAGGCATTTAAATACTTCAGGATTTTCCATTCCTTGACTCAGTCATTCATCAGAATGGAACTGCAGTCAAGAAATCAGAAGACCAGGACTTGGAAGGACAGCTATGAATAAACTATACAAGTTCCTGAAGTGTCAAGATTTGAAATTAGAATTATCCATGTCATCATATTTCCCTTTTTATGTCTGGTTGTGAGAGCTGGACAATGAAGAAATTGGATAGGAAGAGAATCAACTCATTTTGGAAGTGGTGCTAGAGAAGAGTTCTGTGGATGCTGTGGATTGTTAAAAAGACAAATTAACGGTCCTAAAGCAAATCAAACCTGAACTCTCCTAAGAAGCCAAAATGACTAAACTGAGACTGTTGTACTTTGGGCAAATAATGAGAAGACATAACTCACTAAAAAATACAATATTGCTTGGCAAGGTAGAAGGCAGTAGGAAAAGAGGAAGACCACATTCCTGATGGATAGACTCAGTGAAGGAAACCATGGCTCTGAGTCTCCAGGACAAGAGCAGGGCAGTTCATGACAGGGTGGTTTGGAGGTGTCTCATTTGTAGGGGCACCATACGCCAAGGTCGACTTGAAGGCAGTTAACAACAACAACAACAAATTTATATATGTTAGGTTTAAGACTATTTATTTGCCACTCTTCACCTAAAACTCCACTGTCAGCTTATCAAGAAAAACAATAACTTCAATCTTATTAGTGACATATGCAACTGTAAGTCCATAATACTCTTGCAGATATTTATACTGAAGATGTTGGGGAGTTTGGTACCATCTTTCTTTCTCCACAGTGTTGCAAGCCCCACCTCCCAACTCACCTTTTCAGTGTGATAGCCTCTCATGTGGCTTAAGACGGATCTCTTCCAGCAGGCCTTCCCAGCTTAACTCCTCTCCCTGCACAAGGTGATCTATGTCGCTTTGTCTACCAATTATCTCCCTTTTTAAACTTTTGTATTTTTGTTTTTAAATAATGTTTGTTTAATTGTAATTTTAGCATTGGGTGGGTGGGGGGTTGGGAAGGGATTGATTTTTTAATTCTATTGTATTCTATGTATTTGTATTGTTGTAATCTGCCCAGATTCTTTGTGATTGGGCGGGCTATAAATAAATAAATTATTATTATTATTATTATTATTATTATTCTACTGGTGGAGAGCAGAAGGGACTGGAGAAATGGCTGGCTATGTTCCTGTAGCCAGACCCAAACTGATGAAATCATCCACTAAGACCTCCAGAGGGCTGCAGTAGGTCTTGTGGGGCGATGCCCTCAGAGTGTTTCTGGATATGTGCAGCCCTTCTGGCACTACTGGAATTAAATTTTCATTTGACCTAGCTAGCATAAACAATAGTGAGAAATGCCCGGAGCTGCAATACAACAACATGGGGAGGGTCACACTTTGTCCACTCCTGAAGTAAAATAGAAACAATAAAAAGAGCACAGCAAAAGCAAGGAGAGCAGAATATAATGTGAACATAGAAAATATAATACAAATAGTACTAGAAAGCCCTGGATCACTAAGTCAGCTTTGACCTAGTTCTAAAAAGAAAACTAAGACATGAGAGAACCGAACATCTTCCAGAATCTAGGGTGTGCAAGCTTTCTGATATGGGCTCAAAATGGAACTGCAGAAGTTACCATTAGCCCAAAAGTGGGGATACTACATATGCCAGGCACTGATTTACAGATCAAAGCAGCTAGTTTGAGGAGCTGCAGTCTGGAAGATTCACACCTTCAAAACAGGAAGATTAGGTGATTATGGTCCTTGATGTTTGCTGGCAGGGTTATGAAAGAGCCATTTTCACCTTTGATTCTAACTATATCAAGGCAATCTTTGCTATGTAAATTGGGCATCTTTGAAGTATAGTAAACAAACTGCACCTCAGGGCTAGTTCTGGTCTATTTAAGGACCTCCAAATCCTTTGTTCAGTATGCTAGTTGAAATTCCAGGTAAATCCATGTCACTTTGAATTTTGACTCAGCTCTGACCCATGGTCGCTTCCCCCATCCCTTCTGTGCGGCTTGGGTCCAAAAGTATCATTTCATCATTGGAGCAGCCTCATTCAGGTAATTATCACCATTAGAAGGCCTTTTGTCTTTTCCAATGCTAACTGCTTTATTCTTAAGTTCTTGTGTGCATGCATGAATGAAAGGTTGTCTTGGAGTGTGTCTTTTTCCAATAAATTTGCAAACATTTGAAATACTTTGTCTCTGCCAATCTATTATTCCTAGCCACCTTTATATAAATAGAGATATATCCTTGCTAGTTATTTGAACTAATTAAAATTCCCCAAGTCCAAGGTCCCTCATAAAAGTGTTAGGGGGCAAGCAGATGATGGCGTCGGGGACACCGCGGGACGGAGCATCAGCGGAGTGGAGCCTCTGCACCGCGGCGCTCCTGCGGCGTCCCTGAAAGGAGCTCCAAATTGGCGCTCCTTTTAGATGTCAGGGAAAGTGTGCCCAAAAAGCGGCGGGCGCACTTTCCCTGACTCTTCCGCCGCAGCGCATCCGGTCACTGCGGCAGGAGGTTGCCCCGGAAGCGCCGGCCGTGCGGAGGGCCGGCAGCTCCCAGAGCAACCTCAGGAAGAGGAAGGAGCGCCGCTCATGCGGTGGCTCCTCCTCTTCCGGGCCTCCAAGACGGCTCAATAAGCCGTCTGCCGAGGCCCTTAGTTGCAGAGTGTAGTGTCGTGACTGGAAAGGCCCTCTCTAGACTTCCCCAACTTACTTCAGAAAGTAGAGAGGCCCAAAGCAAAGTCAAACCTCAATTCCTAGACAGGTTCTTATGAGAAAAAACAAGTATATTGTGATCTTTGCCCCAATGTTGTGGGTACTCAGATATGCCTAACATAAATTGAATATTTAAAATGGAATATGTTTTTTGTTGGCATGTTCCACACAAAGATCTTGCAAAGCATTCAAAATGTTATTAACCAAGGAACTCATTATTACTGATACCCATTAAACAGTATAATTACTAATCATCATGTTCCATGCCATATACAGTCATAATATTTAGAATAAATAAATGAAAACTAAATTCAGGAAGAGCAGTGAGAGGGAGGGCTTATGACTATTATGACAACAGCAGGGGGATATGTGTTACCAAAACTGGGACAAGGTGTTATAATATAAATTTGTTCATTAACATTGCAAACTATCAGAGTCAAAATGGAATATACTTACTCTTGTCTCAGCTTGAATTGACATACTGGTGAAGAAGGAATCTAACATTCCTTAATCATTGAGACAAGACATATTTTTGTTATGGTTTATTCAATAGATAATGTCTTATCATATGACTTACCTGTTAGACTTAGCAGGAAATGTATTTTCTCTAAAAGAAATGATCTGAGTCCTAAATCCCCTTTTAGTCCTGACTAGAGTATAAGGAAATATGACTCACTAGAAAAGACAATAATGCTTGGTAAGGTAGAAAACAGGATGAGGAAGTTCATGTTCCAGATGGATAGACTCAATCAAGGAAGCCATGGCCCCAAATCTGCAAAACCTCAGCAGGGCTGTTGATAATAGGGTGACTAGGAGGTCTCTCATTCATGGGGTCACCATAACTTGAAACTGACTAGCAACAAAGAGTAAACCCTCTGAATTCATTAGATCTATTTATGTGTTGACTCATTATGCAACCAACTGATTGAATGGGTCTACTCCAGTTGGAATTAACCAACAGAATGCCTACCTAAGGAAGCAACTTGGAACTAAATGATTTGGACTACATCTTACAAATCTCACTGCCACAAGACCCAGGTTTCCATAGCATTGAGCCATGGCAGTTAAAGTGGTGTCAAACTACGGTATATTATTTCTGCAATACAGATGCATCTTTAGGCCCTATACACCTGGTCTGAACTGCTTGGAACAAGGAAAGTCATGGGCTTCTTACTCCAGTCAAATTTTCATTGAACATCAGCATCTTCCTGAGCTCTGGTGGGCTTCTGTAATCTTTTGGTTTCTAGTTCTGTATCCTTTTGATTTCTGGTATGCCTCTACTTCCTGACTCTTGATTATTATTTTTTTGGTCCTGACTAGTTCTTTAGTCCTACCACCTGACTTCAAGTTATGTTCATCTTCATCTTCATCTTATTGCTTTTGGAATTGTCGCTCACCTATGATGTTAACAAGGTAGAATTCTAAACTTTTTCAGGTTGTTGGCAATGTTAAGTGGAATGGTGAATCACTCTGAGTTTTAATCTGAAATTTAAAGGACTTTACTTGAACCGTCTTCCTAGACTGGGTTCAGTATCTTAGGGCCTAAGCAGACTGCCAAAAATAGTGCACATTAAATTGAGGCACTGCCCTGGCTCAGTGCTAGGGAATCATGGGAACTGTAATTTATTGTGGCACCAGAGCTCTCTGACAGAGAAGGCTCAATGTCCCAGAAAAAAATACAATTCCCATGACTCCCTAGCACTGAGCCAGGGCAGTGCCTCAATTTAATGTGCACTATTTCTGGCAGTCTGCTTAGGCCTTTAGATAGCTCTTTTAAAGTTCACCTAGGGGATATACACTGTCCCTCTGCTGAGGAAGCCACCAACCACGAACTGGTAGCAAATCCATTCCAGGGCTTAGTCCAAATGTTAAAGGTTCTGACACCCAAAAGTTCAGCATCTTGAAAAACAAGTTTAAAGCTGGCAAAATAAATGTCCCCTAACTAATCAGTTTAAAACTGCAAATTCTCTCCAAGAATGGAAAAATATTCTCACCATCTTGTTGAGAAGATAAAAGTAGAAACTTGCATTGTCTCATGTATGGCTTGTTGGCTAGGCAAGGGCAGGATTTGCATCTCTAGGAAGTGATGGCAGCAGGCATTTTTCAAGCATACCTGAGGATTCGTATAGGACACATCAAAAGACTCACAGGGAGACTCATTCATTTGTAGCTGAATTCCTGTTTTACCGTTACATATTTTATTTTGTGGAGCAGACAGGGCTAAGCATTAAATGCACACAAGGATGAACACAATATATGCTGTGTTAGAAAAACCAAAGTGAAATGTATTCCCTTTGGCTGAATCGTAGGGAAAAGGGATGAGGCTGAATGCATGATTTGATTCAGCCACAAATACACCAAGTTATGTTCTGCAGATCACCAGACTGTTCTGCAGCTAATGCAATTTACTATCTACTGTACTGACTAATATTACATTTGAACAAGGGCTCCGCCAGGGTGTATTAAATTTGGATCTTGACTAAATAGCCTGGAGGCTTGGTCTCAAACAACAGCATGGATGGGCACTAATGACTTCCAAAGTAGTTTAGACAGAACTACTAACTACATGTTTGTAAAAGTAATTGGGATTATGTTCACTGAGACTGCTGTTCAAATGGTTTTTGGAGAATCTAAGTGGCTTTACTCCCCCTCCCCCCTTGTCTAACATTTCCTCCACTCATTCCCAGTTGAAAATTATAATTGTTTCATTTTCTAAAGCAGCAGCTGATCATTTTGGGTTAGGCAAGGGAGCTATAAACAGTGCCGAGAAAGAATTGTTATTTTAAAAAGCAGTGCACAGAGGATGACAAGGCCAGCCAAACACATTTTGCTGCCTGAGGCAGAGTAGCAAATGGGGTGTCACCCCTTCCTCTTCAAAGTGCCAAACATAGTATTTAAACACAGTCAAATTATTTTTTTGCCATATAAAGCAGAAAATCCTATGTTTTACTGACTATTTGGCAGCAAAAATTAAATTAAACCATAGATTAATAAGGAACAATTTTCATGACACCAGAAATTGCTGCCTGATGCAACCAGCTCATTCTGCCTAATGGCAGGACCAGCCCTGGAAGTTCAGAAAAGTTTAAGGTAGTGTAAAGCACTCATAGGGGCTCTTTTAGAGGTGGAGGGACTTGAAAGCCTCTTTTCCAGCTTTAGGGTGGCAAACTGTTCAGAATTTCAGAGTGGTATTGTGAAAAGTGTTGCTCATATAATTTGATGAGCAGAATTGTGGAAGCTATTGTGTCTCCCCTATCTTGAATCTGCTGCCTCCATTATGCGTGCCTGCCACTCTGTTCCCACCTCCCACACTTCTGAAAAAAAGCAAAATAAACTTTTAAGTAAAGAGCTCACTGAATCCCTCACTCAGCTCTCACATCTGGAAAGAAACAAAAATTGCTTTGGGGAAGGAAAAAAGGAAAATGGAGGCAGACATGTGAATCAACAAATGAGAGCTAGCATGGTATAGTGGTTTTCATGCTAGACCAGGGGTAGGCAACCTTTTTGAGCCGGGGGCCGGGTTGCTGTCCCTCAGACAATTGGGGGGCCGAAGCACCAAAAATAAATAAAGAAAAAAAGAAAGATTTAAAAATAAAAAAAATAAAAAAATATATATGCATGCACACTCTCAGCCCCAGAAAAGCCATGGCAAAACCCCTGTGGAGATTTTGCCAATTAAACCCCAAGAACAAGTAACAACAACAATAATCAATATCATCATGGGGGGGTGGCGGCAGCGGCGGCAGCAGGACCGTCTTGGGGCCGATCCAAAGGCCTCAGGGGGCCGCATCCGCCCCCCCCGGGCCTTAGGTTGCCTACCCCTGTGCTAGACTATACTCTGGGAGACCAGGGTTCAAAGCTCTGCTCAGCCATGCAAATTCACTGGTGACTTTGACCAAGTTCCGCTATCTCAGCTTTAAAGGAAAGGAATAGGAAATTTCATCAAAGAATCTCACCAAGAAAACCATATCACCATAAATGAAAGTCCACTTAAAGGTGCACAACAACAACAACAAGCTTCCATGTGAAATTACCAGACCTCTTTCAAGGCTTTCACGGCTGGCATCCTTTTTTTTTTGTGTGGGATGTTTCACCAGCAGTTGTAGCTGGTATCTTCAGAGAATGCTGGAATGGAAAAGAGTGGTGTTTATATACTGTTAGTTGAGAGGAAGCGATTTACATATTAGTCTGTGTATTGTTCTGTTGTTGAATGGCAAGCCATATGGGCTTACATTTGTAAGACATTAAAGATCCTGAACTCCTAAATATATGTTGAGGAATGCTATGTTCAGTGAAGGACAGGAGAGACCCTCTCATGGCCACAGGAGTTTACTGCATACCGTGCAGCTATGGACAAGTCTACATAGGGACCACCAAATGCAGTGTTCAAACATGAATCAAGGAACATGAAAGACACTACAGACTGGGTCAGCCAGAAAAATCAGCAGTAGCAGAACACGTTAAAAACTATCCTGGGCATAAACTGCTATTTGAAAACATTGAAGTTCTGGACCATGCCAACAACTATCAGGTCAGAATGCCCAGGGAAACCTGGACAACCTCAACAAGAAAGAAGAAACCCTTAAAATAAACAAAGTTTGGCTGCCAGTCCTGAAAAACACCAAAATTAAGACCTAGCAGATGCAAAAGAAAACCACCCAGGTGAGGGGGGATTCCCAGCAGACAATGGACCATTACCATAATTAAATAGACACCCTGAGGCCTTGCCATTCAACAACAGAACAATACACAGATTAACATGTAAATTGTTTCCTTTCAACCAACAGTATATATACTGTATTTTCTGGCATATAAGATGACTGGGTGTATAAGACAACCCCCAACCGTATCAGTTAAAATATAGCGTTTGGGATATATTAGCCATATAAGACTCCCCCTCTTCCAACACACAATGGATGTACAATTTGCAGCCAAATAAGTGACCCTGGGCATGTCACACACTCTCAGCCTCAGAGGATGGTAATGGCAACCCCCATTTGAAGAAACATGCCAAGAAAACCCCATGATGGTTGCCTTAGGGTCGCCATAAGTCGGAAAGGACTTGAAGACACACAAGAACAACAAAAAAGTCTGCAACTGTTTCATAGGTAGTACATGGGAATAGGAGCCAGCATGGTGTAGTGGTTTGAGTGTTGGACTACCATTCTGGAGACCTGGGTTTGATTCCCTACTCTGCCATGAAACCCACTGGGCGAACTTGGACAAGTCACACACTCTCAGCCTCAGAGGAAGGCAATGGCAAATCTCCTCTGAACCTGTCTTGCCAAGAAAACCCCAGGATAGGGGTTCACTTCTTATCCATTGCTGCTTCCTTCACCTCTTATCTGCTGCTTCCTCCTCCTTCCGCCTCGCACCGTGTCACCCTTTCTTCCTCCTCCTCCTCCACCTGGAGTATAAGATGACCCCCGAATTTGGAGAAGATTTTCCTGGATTAAAAAGTCATTTTATATGCTGGAAAATACGGTACCGCACTGTCTCCCATGCCAGCATTATTTTCCAGTCACAGCTGCTGGTGAAACATCAGGAATAAACTCTTCTAGAACACAGCCTCAGCTGGAAAAATCCACAAATGGGTCCCATTTTTGAAAAGGTGCAGGATAAGCCCGGCTAGCATCTTGGCTGTATATGGGTTGCATTTGCCCGGCTACGGGTGAATGCTATAACACCCATTTTGAAAATTAAATGCACTTTTATCCCATCCAGGATAAGGTGCTTTAAAGCCAATGCACTAATATCCAGTGGCAAGAGGGGCCTCCAAACAGATTAAAATTAGCTAACAAATGACAAAGAACCCTTAAGACTTGAGACTAAAGACAAGGGATGGGGAATAACACTTATCATATTCAAATTTTATGTTAAGATATAAGGTGTGTGTTTTCTTGTTCAAAATCATGGCCAGTGAGGCCATTATTCAGCATAGGGAGAAAACACTACCATTACTTCTGACCTCAATAAAGTTGATGAATGCAAAATGTGGAGGGATCTATTTCAAATTTTGCAAACATGGGATTGCACAGCTCATGTTTTATCAAATATCTTAATCATAGTATCACAGAGTTGGAAAAGACCACAAGGGCCATCTAGTCCATCCCCTTGCTATGCAGGAAGACACAATGAAAGCACTCTCAACAGGTGGGCATTCAGCCTCTGTTTAAAAAATTCCAAAGGACACTCTGCCACTATCTGAGGCAGTGTGTTCCATTGTCAAACAGCTCTTACTGTCAGGAAGTTCTTCCTAATGTTTAGGTGGAATTCTGTTCCTGCAGTTTGAATCCATTGTTCTATGTCCTTGTCTCTGAAGTAGCCCAAAAAAAAAAAAAAAAGAAAAGAAAAGAAAAGAAAAGAAAAGAAAAAAGAAAAAGAAAAAGAAAAGCTTATTCCATCCTCAATATGACATCCCTTCAAATATTTACACATGGCTATTATGTCATGCCGTAACCTAGATATACCACCTAGTTTGCCATGCATGATAAGCTATTTTACTATTCACTCACTTGATCTGTAAAACAAACGAAGAAAAGAAAATTAAATCTCCCATTTTCTGTTTGTGCTAACAACAGCAACTCTAGTAAAAGAAAGGAAGGAAAGAAGTTTTAGATCAGCAAATGCATAGTATTTCTTGCTTAATTGTGTTAGACAGCAGGTAGCTTTTGCCAACTGACCTGCACTGTGATGTGAATATGGGTTACTACAAGAAAATATGTAAGAAGGCAGAAAATGGATGGGTGCAAGACACAACTACTCTGAATTTGTTTGAATTTAGTCCAGCCTATTCAAGCAACATTAATTAAAAGGGACAGAAAATGGTCTTGCTAATGACTCTTTTATTGATCCTTTGTACTTCGGCACTTTTGTTATGCAGTATATTAAAAGCTAATTATTTTCCCTTTTGTAGTGGAAATACTAATGAAACAGGTGATTTGGGAAATGGCTTGGCTTCATATGTTATGACAACAACATATTCAGCCATTCATTTCAGTTTCAGCTGAAATTCTATAGACAATGTAAAACTGAGAACTTTTAAATGGAAAATCCTCTTGTTGCTGGGATGGGAAGCTAAAGGCTCCATGTGGCTTTTGGCCTTAGCTCCTTTAGCACTCACCTGGAACTCTGGATGCTGTAGTGCCATGCTCCTTGGACCACTTGTCATAGAATCATTTCCTCATCTGCTTTCACTGTGTGTGAGCACATGTGCACATGCAAGTGAGGAAGAGAAAAGCCGGATTGGCATAAACCCCACCCATCATTAGCTCTGGCTCACACATCATCAGCTGCAACCTCCAATTGATTTATTTCCTAGGGTCAAAGATCTGGGATTCTGACGTGAGCAAAGAACTCTCCTGCTTTCCAGGTCATTTTGATGATGGGGATCTGAGCAAATACTCATTCTTACATATGGAACTGCCATCCATTGAAATAGCTTTGTGTGCATGTTGGAGAATGTTTCAAGATGAGATAATTTGAAAGAGAAATGGAAAACTAATGTTCCATATGGTAAAGAGCTTAATAAAGTATCAGGAATCATATACTGCTAATCCATGTGGTTAATCATTGAACTGCAGGTGGTAGTTCCTCAGCAAGCAATCTTCCAGACCTGGCCTGACTCTGTTCATGAATCGTGACCATTGGTTCTTTCTTGGCTTCCTGTCTCAGCTGAAAGTTATTAGAACATCAAGGGCTATATGAAAGCTGGTGGCTCATGGGTTCCTAATCTTGACACCTGGCTAATTCTCTGATGTTGATCCTCAACTCTTGTTTCCAGAGTCTAAAGCTCAGTCCTGACAAAGATTTTTGGTATTATGTTAACAAACCTGGAGATTTATTTATAGTTGATATGGAATTTGATTTAGAATTATTATTTCAATTGCCTAAGGAACAGTTATGCTTTAAAAAAAATCAGTCTTGTGGATTTCAGCACTGCTATTTTCAGTTGGAAAGAGGATTAAATACAAAAATAAATTATATTCCTGTGTCTTCCTTCATTGTCTTTCAGTGGGAATATCATTTTTTTCCCATTAAAATCTTCCAGTAATGCAACTTTCCTCACTATTCAGAGTTTGCTAAGAATTTTGAAAGTATTGTAGTCTTTAAAAAGTGTTGAAGGTGATACTAGGAAATGTTGGCTGAATGTCCTTGAAGATGTTGGCTGGTATTCAGTATTGCAGTTATGGATTCATAATTCATAATGTATGTATGTAGTAAGACTATGTACTTTTACTAGAAAAATGTGTAAATGTCACCCTAATCCAACTTAAGTGTTAGCAGCTGAATCACGCATAGGAAGTCCACTTAGCTTCCAGCTGAGGTACAACAATAGAGTCTGGCTGCTGGCCTGTTAAGGTACGCTGGGGGTGGGGATTCAGCCCAGGATATATTACTTAGGAGATTGTTGTATCCAGAAATCCCAGAGGGAGAGACGTGGGATATTAAAGACAAAAACATGTTATTACATTTACCCATGTCTGGGCTGTAGGCAGCCTGTATCCACTCAGGCAGCCCATCTGCAACCTGGACTTCTCCCACGGCTTTTTCAAGAATGAGATTTTCCTGTTCTTGAAAAAGCTGGGGAGAAGTCCAGGTTGCAGATGGGCTGCCCGAGTGGATATGGGCTGCCTACAGCCCAGACATGGGTAAATGCGATAACATCCATTTTCATCTTTTTGATCCCGTGTCTCTCCCACTGGGATTCCCAGTCATGCAGATGTAATTAAGTAGCCAGTGTAGAATACAGGCAAATGTGGTAGATTATGGCATCATGCAAAACCCGAGTGACCTGACAGTGGTGGCTACTGGCTCAAATGTGAGTGAAGCAATAGGATTTGTTTTGTCAATGTCAGCTTTGGAGATAAGATTTGCATCTTGGATAGGGCATTTGAAGTTCAGAGTAAGACCTAGAGCGAATTCACTGCCCCAGATATATTGCAGTGCATTTCACCCTGTACATAATTGGATTGGCTTTCTTCAGAGGCTACAGTAAAAACAAATAAAAATACACATACTCATTTAACATCTTTTATAAAAGGACAACACATAAATAAAAATATTACACTATTTATAATAATTTAGTATTAGATTATGTACATACCATTAAATATATCAACAGCAGAAATTTCTGGAGTTATAAATGCACTCTTTCCATTAGCTGGACTAATAAAAGGAAACAACCTCAATTTTTATTATTATTTATACATTTCAATAGATAGACAGGCATAGGAGAAGACCTGGAGAATGTGGTGTAACAAGTTCCAAGGTCATCTGACCCAATCATGCTGAAAAGTTACCCTGCCTTTTAATTGTTTATATGGTATATGGGATGGAGTGGCCTTACTTTATTGAAAGGAGATCTAGCTCTTCATTGAGACCTACTAGTGTCAAACATTTCAACCTTAAAATCCATTCTACTTTCTTTCTCATCAGAACCCTTTCATCATTCTTACCTTTTTAATGAATAATTTTTGACCTTCTAGAAGCTCCCTTTTTCTACTGATTCACAATAGACTTTTTTTTTTTGTATTTATTCTTGCTCCCAAATACATCATAGCAACTTGTCTTCCACCTAGGCTGATCTGTAGTATGACTACAAAGAGTCAGAACATTCCAAGAACAAGCCTGCCTACTAGAGTTGAGGTGACAGAGTGAGTGTATGAAGTGGGTAGAGGTTCTGATTATGGAGCAAAGATACCAATGAGGCCTTATTGTAAGAACTCCATTAAAGATTGAAAAGCTAAGAGTGCTGAGCTAACACTAAACTGAACTGGTTTTACTTTTAGTAGATGTGAGAGAATAAGGAGGTAGAAAGAGAAGAGGTAGAATGATCCTTAAGAGTATCAGTTTACACTTCAAATGAGTTAGCATAAGTACGTAAGAAATGAGATTTTAGGTGATTGAAAACTATTTAACACTATGCCTGCTGATCTCTCTGCATCTTCATTGCAGAAATAATCCAGGTTGGCATCAATTTACATGCCATGGCTCAATGCTATGGAATTCTGGGAAGTGTACAGCCTTGTCTGTTAGCGAGATCTGGAGCCACAACAAACTACAATTCCCAAAATTCCACAGCATTGGCCCATGGCAGTTAAAGTGGTGTCAAACTGCATTATTTCTGCAATGTGGATGCAGCCCCCAACACCTTTACTTCCTTAAGTGACGAGTGTTGTATTTACTACATGAGAAACCTTAAACTGTCCATATGTGTTGGCCTCCAACTGACATCACCCCCACTAAAGTGGACTAACAATGAGGGATTATGGGAATTGTGCCTCAAAACACCTGGAAGGCCAAAGGTTCCTAGGTCTCTTGATTTACTACTTCAAACGAAGGTTTCAGTTTGTTTACATCAGGTCCAGTAATGTTTATACCTATATACAAAGCACAGCAAGTGTGGGAGACCAAGCTTTAAAACCACACTCAGCCATGGACACCCACTAGGTGACCTTGGGCAACTCATACTGTCTCAGCCTCAGAAGAAGGCAAGGACAAACTCTCTCTGAATAAATGTGGCCAAGTAGACCTCATGATAGGTTTGCCTCCAGAAATGACTGGAAGACACACAGCTACAAATGCACAAGGCAAGGGATTTGTGGAGAGTTGAAATGCTAAAAAGAATATTCTTTGCCATACACCTACCTTTCAACATACCTTTATAGTGCAGGTGGATTTCCTGACATATATCCCAGTAACCTACAAATAAATAGGATATTTATGGACTTTAGCAGGCTGATTCCTTCATATTTTTTAAAAAAGTAAAAGGTAAAGGTAGTCCCTTGACATAAATGTCTAGACATAACCAACTGTAGGGCACGGTGTTTTTCATCTCCATTACTAAGCCAAAGAGCCAGCGTTGTCCGAGGACTGCTCTGGTGGTCACGTGGCCAGCATGACTGCACCGAATGCTGTTACCTTCCCACTGAAGTACTACCTATTTATCTACTTGCATTTGCATGCTTTTGAACTGCTAGGCTGGCAGAAGCTGGTACTAGTGACAGGAGCTTATCCCATCATGCAGTGTTGAACTGTTAACCATCTCATCATCAGAATTGGCATCTTAATTACTAAGCCACCGCATCCCTCTTCTCATTTTACATCTTGGAAATTTATAGGTCCTTAACAGTATATTTTTATTTCTCTTTCTCTTTCTCAGTCTCAATCTCTTTACAATTTGTTTCTCTCTTAATTCACAAATGTATATACTTCCTTGTAACTAGGTAGACATCCAAGGATGTAGAGATTTTTAGCATTTGGGGTTTGTGTGTTCTATTTTGCTTCCAAACTGATACATAGTCAACCAGGGGAAATGATATCATATATTCACTATATAAAGAGAGAGAGAGAAAGAAGGGTGAAGGGTGAGAATGCTCAATGTACTACTGACAACAACAGCTCAAATATTTTTATTAGCTTCAAGCAACATGCTGTCAAAACAGCTACATATCATATTACTTTAATCCAAGAATATTTGCTTGCCAAAGCTTTCTGCAATATAACCCCAAAAGGTGAAAAACAAAAACCAAACAAATCATGGCTATTTCATTTTCCCTCCTCTCACTGTGCTCTTCATAAAATCTCTCCAAATCCCAAGGATTTTTAAAATACTGCTTTCTGTTTTGGCTACATAAAGATTTACAGCACAGTTGTATTCATATTCTCTCAGAAGTGCCACTGTTTCCATTTGGTCTTTTTCTTGGGTAATAGGCATTAAGATTCAGCTTAAATAAGGTATCTTTTAAATCTTTTTTAATTTTAAAAGAAATCTTTTTAATCTTTAAGGTATCTCATCCACAGGGTCACCATGGGTCAAGATCAACTTGAAGGCAGTTACCACCACCACCATCACAAGCAGCTTTTTAGTATAGCCCCAGTAACCTTAATGTATTTATTTAATCCTATTTTTATTTACTAACAGTCACTTAAATTGAACCACTTTGATTGTTTGATGACTAATGCATCTGGGTATAATGTTATTTCTGTATAGATACATGTAGGATTGTTTTATTAAAAAGCTTGAAAACAAGAACTAAACTCAGTGCCTTAAAAAGAATAAGAGGATCTCTCTGGAATAGAGCTAGGGAATGTGTAGACCTCCAGACATTATTGGACTGCAACTCCCATTAGTCTGATCCAGGATAACTAGTGGCATGAGGTCATGAGAACTACAATCTTACAACAGCTGAAGGGCCATACATGCCCCATCCCTGTTATGGAGGGTGTTAGTAGGAGTAGGATTGGGTTTTTAATATAATAATTGCACAGATATTGGTACATGGAACGTGCATGCCTTCCTTCAGGGTAGCTCCTCCTTTGAAGGATTTACATGTCCACCACTCAGGTGGCAATGTGTTTTGACTGGAAAGAAGTGGTGTTTTTGTCTCTCATCAGTTACATGGTAAGAGATGATGGGAGTTACTATCCTTCCAGCAACATCTGTAGGGCCAGAAGATGTCCACTTCTACTTCAGATCAATTCTGTTTCTCCCTGTTTAGAAACAGAGACATTTGCATCATATCATGGCAGAGGAGAAAAGGGAGATACATCCCAAGGTGCTGGAAGATCTTTATTGGCTAAAATGCTTTCTTTTCTTCAGTAAAATGTTTTGGAGTTCCTCGCTCAGAAATTTCTGCAGCTTTGATGTAATACCTTCCAACATTTTACAGATGAAAACTAGGACATTTTGTGGCTGAGTAGCAGCAGAATGTGGTCAAGATGGCAAAAATTATTAATGAGGAACACATGAGCTAAGAGAGGCTGCACTCATTTGCTTTTGCTTGAGCCTACAGGGAAAGGCAAGACTTCATCCCTTTCTCTTCTCTCTGCCCTGCTGGGTAAATAGAGTGGTAAGTACTTTGTACTCATTTTGCAGCAACAGAAATAAGGTAAAATAAAAAGGAAAAGAGGATGAAGAGAGAGAGAAAGTGAGGCATGTAAAAAGCCCCTGAAAAAAATGGGAGGACAGTGATTAATTGGGACTGTCACTGCCAAAATGAGAGAATTGAAGAGTGATTTCACTTGGCTCCTGAAGAAAGCCTTAAGAATATTCATAGGTCAAAAAATGTATAGTCCTGTAGTGGAGTGCATTTTTCCCTCCTCTCTTCTCCTCCTAGCTAACAAAGGCCATCTTCTGGCATCTTAAGATATGTCTTCCTCTTGTGGATTGCATTGGATGCACTCCAGTTTTTGCTCTTTGTACACCAAACCAGGCTGTTTGGGCCACCTGGCTCACAAATATCTATACTAACAGGCAGTGACTCTTCAGGATTTCAGGCAGAGATCTTTCATAGCTCTACCTGGAGATGCAAGGGATCAAACTGGGACCTTTTCCATGCAGTTCCATGTGCTTTACACTAGCACTAGTCCAACGTGTACATCAGTAAGACATCACAAAAAGCAGCCTAGTCATGATTATAAGTATGGAGGCATGGAGCTTCTTTTTTCCTGGTGTTTTAACTGTTGATTCAATCATGGCAATCATTCTTCTTCCATTTGGTTTTTTGTTTTTAACAGCCACTTGAAACAGTCATGCTGAAAACTTCAGTGCAACAATTTATTTAAATTCTTCAATTAGGGCTGATAAGGAGAAAAGGGCACATTAGGTGTTCCAGGTAGCTGTGGTTTTCTTTAAATGAAATGAAAGGACAAATAGAAGCACTCTCCTATCAGTGGGAGAAATTTCTTTAGGAAGGAATGCTTGCTACTGTTACACAAAGCAAAATGTCAATACAGACAGATCAACAGTCAGACATTAAAGTGTGACTCAAACACTAACAAATCCAATTTTATGGAAGATGACAAAAAAGAAAAAAGGAGGCACCCAGAAGCTTTTCCATTTTCCTCTGTAATCACTCCATATTCTAATAATGCCTTTATCTACATGCTAAAGGAAGGAAAAGTGGAAACTATGGGTTGGAATGTTTGCATTGACATGGTGAAAGTTATCATGGATCATTTTCACCCGAAAGGAGTTGCCATAGATTGTTAGGATAGGGAATTGCTTTGGGGCTTAGAGTCATTTTTTCAGTTGGCCATTCTTCTCATTAATTTTGTTTTTAAAAGTGTTTTATTTTTCACATATTTAAAATTAATGATAATTAAAATGATTTTTAAAACAGAAAGAGTATTAACTATTTTTGATTTTAAAATATTCTTAATTATCACAAATTAACACTGATTAATTAATTAATTGTCATTAATTGACATTGAACTCATTTTTTTATTAAGTATTAACAAATTTAAGTGGTTCCCCCAGGACTCTGACACTCATACGGCCTTTGCAGACTGCCAGAAATAGTGCACATTAAATTGAGGCACTGCCCTGGCTCAGTGCTATGGAATCATGGGAACTGTATTTTATTGTGGCACCAGAGCTCTCTGACAGAGAAGGCTCAATGTCCCAGAAAAAAATACAATTCCCATGGCTCCGTAGCACTGAGCCAGGGCAGTGCCTCAATTTAATGTGCACTATTTCTGGCAGTCTGCAAAGGCCCTGTGTCAACTCTCTTGTAATATTTGTATTTATTTATTATTATGCTGGCTATTTGCTATAATAAATGAAATGAATGAATACTTAATCAATTTGTTTGGAAACATCAATATAAAGTGGCCCCACTCCATCAGCGGGCTAATAATTCATGGATTTTACCATCCATGGATCATCACACCCCATGTTATTCAATGGCAGTACATGCATGCGGATGAACTGATGTGGATGCACACATGCCACTGCCCATTGAATAATATCGGGCATGACCATCTAAGTTCTTTGCCATCTGTGGGGAACCAAACCTCTACTGTATTCTTAAATTACTACATTTATTTTTCTTTCATTAAGTACTATTCAAAATTATTTGTATGTCATTACATTAATGACATCACACTTGATCAGTGTGAAGATCTGGAGTTTATTTAATTATGCCTTCTTGCAGAGGCAGTGCCAGAGACAGCTGATGTCTTAAATCAGTTAGAAACTGGAGCTCTTTGGTTGTTGCTCCCAGCATCATAGAGAGAGGAAGGTGAAGTGACTGCTGATGTTAGAGAGATGCTTGCTCTTTTTTTAATTCCTTTTTTGAAGCAAAATCTTGCTTTTTAAAGAAAGGCAAAGGCTCTATTGGATCTATTTACTCAGTAGTGATTACTCAATAAAATTGATAATCTCCTACCATAATTGCTTTCTCTTTAGTCTTCAGCTTCTGCTTTAGCTCAATTTTCAGTGGTCAATCACCTGCTTGTTAAAGAATGTAATTGCTTTGACTTTAATCCTTTTCTCTTCCAGGTCAGAAAAAGCCTTCTCTCCACAGAAACAGGTCAGAACCCCTCCAAATATGGCAAAAGTGCCCTCCACAACCCCTAGATGAGCTTTCTAGACATTTTTTTTAATGATCCAAAAATGGGGTTGAGGGAGAATTGAATGTACTTGGTGCTGACACTTTGTCCACCCCTTAATTGGACAGACGAATGATAATGGCCAGAAAGAGAAAGAGATCAGCAGTCTGATTGGAGAAAACTGAGGTTTGAACAAAGGAAAATATTAAGCAATGCTGGAATTAGATGTAATGTTTCACATAGGGATGATACAAGCAAACCTATGTCACATATTTTGTCTTAACTTCATATTTTTTAGACATGCTTATTATTTTTTGCAATTAGTGATAGTGACAAATTTTGGAACTATATTCAAGGGTAGTTGTGTTGGCCATATAGCAAAGTAAATAACAACCAATATCCATAAAACAGTGATACCTTTAATCAATCAACCAAAATGCACAAAATACATGATGCAAGCTTTCGAAGCTCCACTAGCTTCTTCATGAAACAAAGGTGTTAAGAACCATCAGCAGAAAATATATATATATATATATATATATATATATATATATATATATAATGACAATGTTAGTCACAGGCTTGCATTTTCTCAAGATGTTGGTGTTCTTCGGAGGGCTACCATGCAAGCAGCTCTCTCCTCCCTCTGGCCATGTGGCACTGGGAACAAAGCATTCCTAAGTCCAGGAGATAAAAATTGAGTTCCATTTAATAATGTAAAAAGACACTTCTGGGGGCCCCTCTTGTTAGGCCGAGATCACTGACTCTCTCAAAAGAAGCCTCCATGCTTTTGCATTAGGAAAATTGACCCCATTGCTTTTCTTTTTCTTTTTACTTCCTTTGTATCCATGGGGATTCTGTTCTGAACCCCTGTGGATAACAAAAGATGCAGGACCTCAAGTCCCATTGTTCTTAATGGCAGCGCACCATGTGTGCAACTGCACAAATGGCAAGATCCAACTATAATTTATCACAACTTGCATTCTTATTGTGGATGCATCTCCACTGTAAGAATAATTCAGTTTGATACCACTTTAAGTGCTGTAGCTCCATCCTATGGAATCCTGGTATCTGTTGTTTTACAAGGTTTTTAGTCTTGTCTGCCAAAGAGTTCTGGTGCCTCTCAAAACAATAAATCCCAAGATTCTCTAGGATGGAGCCATGGCAATTAAACTAATGTCAAATTATATTATTTCTATCAGTGTAGATGCACCCCTATTATGGACAATTCTTAGTATGAGCAACGTTCTGTGCAATCATGCTGGCCACATGATCACAGAGTAGTCTCTGACAATGCTGACTCTTTGGCTTAGTAACGGAGATAATATAAGACTTGACAACCTTGTCAACGGGGAATACCTTTAGCTTTAGTTATATATAGAGAGGATGGCTTTAGTCATTGCAATAACTCTGTTCATCATATAACATTTTTGAGCAGTTGTAGTCACAGAATAGGTTTAGATTATTCTCATATTCCCACTGGGGTTTGAATATCCAGATGTTGCCAGATTTTAACTTCCAGAACATGAAGCTAGCATGCCCAATGGTGAAGTATTCTGGAATTTGACATTCAACAATGTTTGGAGCCTCCCTGGAACCACTTCTCTGCAAGACTGCATATCGAGCTAAGAGCCCTTTCAACTGCATAATTATAGGAACATTATTCCACTTTAGTGATCATGGACAAATCCTGGGATTTTTAGTTTGCTGAGGACCTAGAGCTCTTTGCCTGATAATTCTAAATACATGTTCCTAAACTGCAAATCCCAGGATTACACAGAATGCTGCCATGGCAGTTAAAGTGAAATAGTTGTGCTATAAATGTGTAGTCTAAAATTATCCAAAGTGATTGTGTGTCCGTGCCTTCAAGTTGCCTGTCACCATATGGTGACCCCATAGAATTTGATAGGGTTTTCTTTAGCAAGAAATAATCAGAGGTAATTTTGCCAGTTTTTTACTTGGAGAAAATGTGATGACAACACATGCAGAATGCTGATTTGCGATAGTGGAATAAGCAAAACAATATATTTTTTCAATTTGGCAATTAGTCCAGTTATTTGTTTTATTTATCCTTGCTCTGTTCAAGTGATGTTCATCAAGATATGGAATTACAGCTGTACACTATCACATCCTTAACCCTTTGGTCACCTGGACTGCTGGGTTGCCTAGATAATGGGAGAAGCCCACAACAGCATGCAAATTGAAACCAATATGAATAAGTCATAGAACATGCACATATCAATAATGAATTTTTTCATGAATGCTATGCAAAATTCTGCTTTGTTCTAAAGACAATGCACATAATAGCACATATTATATTAGCACATAATCCTATGCACATTTTCCTAGGATTACATTTGAGTTGGGCCTAAAAGTATAGGATTACAGTGGGCCTAAAAGTATAGGATTACAGTGTTGATCAGGAATCTCAAACACTTTACAGTGTAAAGGGTATAACTTTGCATGTTTTGATTCATAGCTATTTGTCACTGGTATATTTTCAAATTAACCTAACCAACACCACTTAAGATTAAATCATATTAAATTAAGGGTTCAAGGGTTCATTCGTATAAGACACTAAGGGCCTTTGCAGACTGCTGGAAATAGTGCAAATTGAGTCCACTTTAAGGGTTAGGGTTAGGGAATCATGGGAACTGTATTTTATTGTGGCACCAGAGTTCTCTGACAGAGAAGGCTTAATGTCTCAGAAAAAAAACAAAAAACGATTCCCATGATTCCCTAGCACTAACCCTAACCCTTAAAGTAGACTCAATTTGCATTATTTCTGGCAGTCTGCAAAGGCCCTAAGATGTCTTATTAATAGACAATTTATGTCACTTGTTTCCATAGTATTAGAGCTTTTGGATTCTGAAGCCATAAATTTAAAATGCTATGATATGAAAAGAATTGGAAGGAGAACATCAATGATACATGACATGTGATACTTTTTTACTGTGCTCCAAAGCCCAGGAATAAAAGATATTGCAGGCATACATTTTTTTTATTACCCATGATCACTCAGTGGACATGAATCAAGCTACAATCTCATACTTACCTGAGAGTAAGCCCCACTATGTTTGAACAGAGATTTACAGATTTGTTCTGTATCTCAGGACTTCAGGCCAAATCTGTCCTCCTAGATTCCTAACCTAGGCCCTTTGGCTTGCTCAGATGGCCACATGCCCTTATTTGGTGGCTTACTCACATCTGCATGCATTCCCACCTCCATTCTAAAATAAATTGAGTTATCTCTCATAAAGCTTAGTTATAGGCAATAAGTACAATATTCTGCTATTGCTGGTCGCAATGTCTTGCCACCAATAGAATGTGGTTCCCAAGGATCTCTCTGAAATTAAAATTGGCTCTTGGACTGAACAAAGTTGCTAATTCTTGTGTTAAGTCATGACTCACAACCTCACTTTGTTGACACATACCCAGCATCTTTGGAGGCAGACAAAATTTTACAAACCTGGGGTGTAACTGGGAGCCAACACATTGCATCACAACTCCATTAGCTAGTGGACAGTATTCTTTGGAATAAGGGCATCTGCAGTATCACGTGTGACCAGTGGTACATCTGGAATATACCTCAGAGAGTCTGCTTTCCTATATCCAGTTAACTGGGTTTAAGTCCTCTTAAGCTCAAGGTCTATGCAGGTCTGTTGCCTACAACAAAGGAATGCAAAACTGAGGATCATAAAAACATTTTAAAATGCATGCAGGTTTTATTGGAATTTGGTGTTCTAAATCCAAAAATGACCTCAGATTTGCTCTGACATGTATATTTTTTCACAGCTTGCTTTGACATTTCAGTGTATGTGACTGAATAAAATGATCCTGCAAAAAAAATAACTGTCAAAGAGCAAGAAAGGGGTTAAAGTCTTCTAATAGACTTTCAAAAACTTTAATTTGCTGATATGAAACACCAAAATCGATTCAAAAGTATGAAAAGAAACCACACTGGAACGTCAGCATCTACACTCAATCATTGCTGAGTTTATCAAAATATCAAATTTGTAAAAAGAACTAGGATTTTAGTGTGTTTTTCAAATTCAGCACCCAAAATACAATAAAAACAGCTGCAATATTGAAAAAATTAATCACAAGCCTGTGTAATTAAATTAGACTGAAATTGATTTCCACTGTTCTCATTGCCTCACATATATTTGCATATTTAGTGTAAAGCACTACAAGGTATCTATGCTCAGGAACCTGGATTCTCAGTCATAGAAATATTAAGTTTATTTGGCTACATAGCCTTATGGAATTCATTCTACATTTTTGTGTTAAATCTGCAAAAATCCATAAAACAGGTGGCACATAGGACCATTATAGTTGGGGCTTGTGTGTGCAGCCATAACCCCTACCTTATTCTTTGCTTACTCTTGTCTAGAGCTGTGGTTTGATCAGGATGACCACATACTCTTTAGTATATTCAAATACCAGAAGAAAACTGAGCAAAGCTTGTGCTGCTTTATTATTATTATTCTTTCCAGTGGGGTATCCCAATTGTCAGGAAACCTGTTTTCCAACCTCTAAATGAATAATTGCAAACATTTTTCCATCCATACTTAAAATCAGCACCTCCCTCATAGATCTAGATATTTGTGGTTTATCCTAGATTCTGTTCACAGAAACACTGAAGTGGACAAAGGGATTTTTATACTCTGCAATACACTGGAACTCCAATGGAATTTAAAACAAACAAACAAACAAAAACAAAAACAAAAACCTAAAATTACTAAATGAAACTTTTTAAAATACCTGATTCTAATCTCATGGGAACCCAAACCTCCAGAATATTCAGATGGCAAATGATGTGACATTAATCTATGGTTTCAGCCTGTGTTGGCACCAAGGTTTCATCTTTGTGACAATTATGCCAATAGGCTACTTGACAATCTATAAATGATATAAAGGAAATGGTATGGCAATGCTTGGCAAGAGTTCTCAAGGATTTTCTCCACTGATAATAGTTTTCCTGTCTCCAGGCTGTTCCATAAAGTGTTGACAGAACTGTAATTTGACTGCTTCAAACTGGCAAGCACAATCTCATTGCAGACTGGATAATGTGACACTGGGAGGCTCAGAAAGAATGATGAAGGCTTCATCTTTCAACACCGTTGCCTCTATGAAATTTTTATCAACATTGAATGCAATTTCATCTCTCATTAATTTTTACATAAGAAATTAAAGTGAAACTTAAGCTGCATATGGAAAGGGGATAGTTCCACACATATTAGTGCTACATAGGACAAGAAGCTTCTCCAGGTAATTCCTCCGGAAGGGCTGGGTTCTAGATTACTGTGTGCTCTTGGCTTTATTTTCTTATATGTACACAAATGCAGAACACAAAGATATGCTTGTTATTACAACTCAAAGCTCATCACAGATGGGGCAGCTGTTTCAGGTGACAAATCATAATGCATTTAAGGGCAAAAGACAAATGGCTACAAACATATTAATGAAGTGGTGGTGGTGTCAGACACAGTGATATTTAGGGATGGACAAAGCCCCCAGTTTTGGTTTTGCTCCATTTCTGCTTTTTTATGTCTTAAATTTATTTCACCCCCTTTTTACAGTTGTTTAGTTTTTTCTAAAAATGCATATGTGAATTTTGTGCCTTTTCATGTGTATTTTTCTTAAGGTATGCATATTGGTGCACACATTTCCTAATTCCTTGGTGAAAATATCAAAGTATAATTGTGTATCAGCTTGTGTATTGGGTATTGGGTTGAAAAGTGAAAATTAGATACTGCCACTTTATAATGTAACTCAAAGATAAGTGTCCCCTGTCTCTAGCTTTTATTTACTAGAAATGGAAAGAATATCTGAAAAGATTTTAACAATTATCAAAAAATGTTTTTTCATTGTTGAGAAACCCTGATGAGAAGAATCCTGGACTGACAAGAATCTGCACAGTTCAGGACTTATTTTGTACAAATGTAGCATGTGGTTTGTTTTGTGCAGAAAACAACAGGATAAAAACAATATTTTTACTTATATATTTTCTGCACAAGAAAAAACATGTTTCCTGTGATTCAAAAGCACTTGGGTGATTTCTATAAACAGCTTTTTTTTTTTTGCATAGGAAAATAGAAATGTGTGATTTTTTTTTCACAGAATTTGTCCCAATTTGCAAATAGGCTTCAGAAATTGTGTGGTTTTGAAAGCTTTTCTCACAGTAGGAAGAAAATTGCTAAAATTACTCATTGATTCCTTCAAGAGAGAAAAAATAGTGAAGAATTACATCCACAGTATTTACTTTTGAGTAAGCAATCGTACAATTGTGCTGTTAGTCTGTGATTACATGCAGTGGAGAATGTTCAAAGGGTTGGTTGTTGAATACTGAAACTTACCTTTAAAAGCCTATTTCCACGGAGATGGAAATGATTGATATGGTATAGGAATCAATCAATTTACACTGTACCACATTTTGATAATATGCACTTTTATTTGTATTCAGAAATACAAATGTTAGAGTCAAAATACAAATATAAATATTGGTTCAGATGCACAGCCCCACCTTTTAACACAAAAATGGATGGATGGGTGTGTCTGCTAGTGGGGAGCTTTCTGCTAGAAATGCTTGTGTAAGAAAGAGAAGATGGTTGCCTTTATTGAATTGGTTGAGTCTTTCTGTAGACACCTAAGCTAAGAATGGTAAACTTGCATGAGTGCTACCTGTATTAATCAAGGCACATTGGGCACAGAATTTAGTTTTCATTTCACTAGAACATCACAAGCTGCACCGCTAATGGAGATGGGGGAAAGAAAAAATTAGAAGTATTTAGTCTTCTGTAATCGTTATGAATTTTGCTGGAAAGTTTTATGTCTTAATTCATTGGTAATCCAAACTGAAACAAATATAACATAAATTTCAAAGCAAACAGTATGAATGCATGTGCTGGAATACATGTTCCTTTGAACCGCTTAACCTAGTAACATAACTTGATTTTTCATATTACTAATACAGAACATGACTTGCAATGAATGACAACATAAGTAATGAAAGTCTCAATCCTGCAAATTCTCCATCCAAGAATATTTTAAAATCTGTAACTTGTTTTATTTAGGCTTACTGTATTCACAGGGGTTGACAAAGTGTGACCTTGCAGATGGTTTTGGACTGTGTCTGCTTTTAGCCCTAGCCAGAATAGCCAATGATGATGAATGCTGGGAACTGCAGTCTAAAACCATCCACTGGGCTACCCATTGACCACTCCTGTTGTGCACATTTAGGGTTTGGTGACATTACAACAACAATAAAAAGCACACGTAGGCTTTCTTGCACATTTAAAACCTTGGTTCTATGTCTTTTTTTCAAAAAGGAGGATGTATCTGGCAACACATTCTTCTTTTGACTCACTTCATTATAGTAAATGATTTTTAAAATGTGTATATGTTGATAAAACATCTTCAAGAGTGTTATTTGTATGCAAACGTTATGCAATGTAGTGCCTTCCAGAAGTGTAGGACTGCATGCCTCGTATTTTCAAGCCAGCATTACTTGAAGAGCACCAGGTTCAGAATATACTACTATATGCTACATACTACTCCATTTCTTAATTCCTCCTATGCAACCTATGTACACTGGCACTTTATTTTGTCCATATATAGAATAATATGGAGTGAAAAAAGAGCCTTCCCTTGACTGGATGTCAGATTATTTGACTTGTAATATTACCAGTGATTCTTCTTAGAGAAGCAAAACTTGTGGGATAATCCCCAAGATTAACAACCTGACAACCCACTACCCAAAAGACTTTAACATTTCCTGATTTTATTCTATAATACAATAATTTTCATTCTAAATTAGGTAAAACCTTTTTACTTTGGGGAGAGACAGTTAAATCCTGCCCAATAGGCTACTTGTAAACATTATAGAAGTCAATAGCAATTATGTATATCCTTTACCCTTAGATATGTATGATTTATAAAATATATAAATATTTTCAAAAGCTTGCAACAAGTATCTTGTGCATTTCAGTTAGCCAATAAAGGCATCACTGTTTTGTGGATTTTTGGTTGAATTTTATAAAATATATAAAAGCACTTTTTTATTCAAATTTGAACATACATTTCTTTGCCTGTGCAAATAACTCTAATTATGGAAAGACACCACAACTTACTCAATACTGGCCATATTGTAGACATCTGGTAAAGAATCAGATGAACTGAGTTGCTATAATAGCTCTGCAGAAAGCAGAGTTTTGGTGGATACAGTTTTCCCATTATTGAAATGTGAAAATGGGAAATGCTGGCAACATTATTTCCTCTGCATACCTATTCAAGACACAAGAGTCCTACTCTGCAATGGTTGCTCGTGAGAGGGGGAAGCGTGAAGGTAGGAAAGAATGGCACCAGTGTCTTCAGAGTATGTGTACAATAAGAATTCCCATTGGCCAGTTAAAAATAACGAAAGGCAAATGTTGAGGAGGAGCTTGCCATAGCTCCTGAAGGATGCCATCCAAATAGGTCCCATTCAAATCTATGTTTGTTGTGAAAAGTGGATTTTGAAAATAGAAGTCCCACCAATTTTATCTTTTTGCTTAATTAATCTCTCTCTTTCTTATTCATCTCCTTTCTAGAAATCTCCCCATTTCAATCTTAATGTGTTGGAGAAGAGACTGGGACTGTGAATTCTTTTTTTTTTGTTTCTGACCTCTGTGAGTTCCACTTCATTGTGTGCATGGATCCTATCTACATGCCAGTATAGATAAGTATGATTTGCTCCATGTGGTTTGGTGCATTTTCAGGTTTCCCAATCATGTGAAAAAGCCCTATGTGCCTATGCACATGAAATTATCTATTCCAAAACAAAAGCCCAGACATGCCATGAGGCAAGGAAAAGGAGGGATCTAGGTGAAAGAACCATTTTTTCCAATGTCTTATTGTCACCTATCAGCAATGCTGAAGGTGGCAAGTAGCTTTTTGTTCCTTCTATTTGGACATTTGGGGCTGTTTTCTCTTAATTTTTAAAATGTTTTCCCCATTGATTCCAATGGTATGGAAATAAATTATGCCAGCTCAACTTTTAGGAGTGTTAAGATTTGAGAATTAAGAAATTGTACCAAATTGCAGAAAGCTGGCACAACTGTGTAGACCAGGGGTCCCCACACTTTTTGATCTGGGGGCTGGTTTGCTGGCCCCCAGATCTTTGGGGGCCAGAGGCGCGCATGCGCGTGCGCATGTGCACTACTTGGGCGCCATTTTGTGTTCCAAAATGGCACCCAGAGTTGTGCACGGTGGCGGCGGCAGGACCGGCCACGGGCTGGTTCAAAGGCCTCGACAGGCTGGGTTTGGCCCGCAGGCCATAGTTTGGGGACTGCTGGTGTAGACTGTTAAATTACATGATATATATCACACATTTTTCAGTGATCCAGACAGCAATGTAAGAGAAGAATTATCTCATTAAATTTGAGCATGCTCCATTTGTTCAAGCTTCTGTCTCATACAGTTTGCAATACTCTGTTTTCAAATGTGCCAGATGGTTCTGGAAGAAGTCAAGAGAGCATGATGGAGATGGCCAACCAGTTGACTGGTCCACCATATGATATTCACCACTATACTGTCTCTGAAATTTGAAGGTTGCATTAAATTGTCATCATTGAAAGTTATTGACTAACCTATACAATTGCCTTGCAATACTTGATGGTTCAGCTATCTACTTCCATCTTATTGCTTTGGCTTAGTGAATCATGCCAAAATATTTGGAATGAAAAGCAAACATTATAGCCTATAGCTGCTGAAACTGAAAAGGCCAGGGGCATCTATTTTCTTTGCAAATGCATCTCTACTGGATTGTTCATCTTTACTTCATCAGAGACTTTAGCAGTGATAAGGTTAATGGTAAGCCTTCAGGCACTGTAGCTCTTTATGGATATGTAGATCTCTTGTGGGAGGCAAGAAGCTAACTCAGGCTGAAAGAAGAAGAAATAAGGCTGGTTGGCTGGTTCAGATGAAACTTTCCTTCCCACTTGCCTTCCAATGATCCATAAACACATCTCAGTTTGGGAAAGGTGAATTCATCAAACTATATGAGTCAAATACTCAAACCAAACTGTGTAGACAGCATCTGCCTATAGAATAGATTTCTTATGAAAGTGACACCTGTCCTGTAATGTAGCACTAGGAAAAAGTGAAACCACTATGCAAAATACAACAGAATGGAATGTCAAAAGTGGATGTTTGTACTTTCAGAAAATGGTAGTAAACAAAGGCCATCAAGTGTTGAGTTTTTGAATGAATTAAATAGGTTTTAGTGTACACTTCCTAACAGCAGTTACAAGTATTTTTAAAAAATAAAAATGCTCTATATGCAACTCAAAGAATGCTTAGTGAAACTAGCCTGGATATTCTACAGAACTCTCAGTAGCATTAAAAATATACTAAAGACCATGCTGAAATTGATCATGGCCTTTTAAAATCAGCACACTGTTTTCACAGGAGCCAACCCCATGGGAAGCCCAGAAGCAGGGACATGGCTCCAATAATACTCACAATCTTCAGCCACTGCTTTTCATACTGGTTCTAATACAAAGCTACTGGTATTCTTAACTTTTATGAGGACATGGTTGAACAAAAGGCATAGATAGTTCTTGTTTCATACATAGTTTGATGACTTTTTGAAAAATGTAACCTTGATCCAGTTTTACTACTCAATACACAGTGGAGGTTTTCTATATCATTGTGTATGATTATCAGAGTGTTCTCTTGTTGGTCCTGAAACTGAACACTAGTTCTGCACTGATTCCTGTCTTCCCTACAGCATCTATTATGCTATAATTTGTCAGTTATGAGGCTTGTCCATGTTACTGCAAAGGCTGCTTATTTTGCTGTATTCTTGTGTGGTCTTTTTGATTAATTGAGTAATGTGGTAGCCAACATAAATGTGATCCAGTTGTAATATTGAGGATGTGACCTGCTTGGAGTCTATTAACTGCTTTTTACAACAAAAATATGTCCCAAACAACTTTGTGTTGCTATAATCAGATCACATTCAAAATGTGTGTATGTTCATACATATGGTGTACATTTGTTTGCATAAAAATATACTATACAATTTGTCACAATAGTTTTTTTTTTCTTAGCATGACACAGTACTTACATAAAAGATATAGCAATTGTTATCTAAAGTGGTTAGCTTCTCTTTTTTGAGAATGCACACTCCCTGCAAAATGTGTGGCTTTGGGAAGAATTGTTGCTGATATTAGTTTTGTGGGATAAAATAAAAAAATGAAGTAGAGTGAGATAGAAGCAGATCAGAAATCAATACTCTAGTTAGATGAAATGCACTGCAGGGTAGTATATAACATTACAGCTTGTAGGCCACTGTTCCAAGGCAAAGCCTACTTAGTACAGCCATCTCACTGAAGATTCACTGCAGTAATGGAAACAGCTGCAGTTCTGCACAATAAGTGGTTTGTGAATAGCTATTATTCCAGACCCACAAGATACTGCATGATGCAATTAATTCACATTGGGGTGGGGAAATGAAATCAAAGCACTTCTCTCTCTCCCTCAACATGGGGTTTTGCTTTTAGAAAAGAGTAGGCCAGCATCTCGCTCTAAAAAGGCATCAATTCCTACCAGAAGCCATGCCTAACCCTCTGACAGAAAGAACAATGGTAAATGTTGAATCAAAACTATTTATCATTTCATCCATGTATATGATACTAGGAAAGGATGCCTTTTAAGAAAACTGATATAAAGATCTCTCTCCCCCCCCCCCCCATGCATTGTTGCTTAATGTAGATAATTTATTAGGAGCTCTGCTGAACAACAAAAGACACAAATTGTTTGAAAGAGATTTCTAGATGCTTCCAGAAATGTAGAACTTTGAAGGTGAGGAAATCATTGGCACATATTCAGTTGGTCAAAGCACAAAGGGAAAAAATGGAGATGTGATTGATCCTCAACTCTCAACAGAATTCTGTAGAATTCACCATGCTACTTCATGGTGTTGTCAACTAAGTTAGTGACACAATTAGGTGATCAGATCCCTCAGAAATATTGGTGGCAATTTTTTTAAAAAAAAATGATCATGAATCTACCAAAGAGAAATACTGTGAAGTATCATTGATTGCTATGCAAGTACATGTTCAATGCTCTCCAGATGCCATCAGTGGAGTTTACAAGAGCTTATGTTTGGCAGAATTCCAACAATCTGGAAACATTGCTGAATCTAAGAGAGAGGAATATTGCTTAAATTTGCATTAGATAGAGTCAACATGAGCTCAGGATGAATATAAGTGCAGATTTAGATCTGCATTGCTCTGTGAGTCACGGAATTTCTCTGATTCTGATACAGGATGAATTTATCTAGTTCTGAGGAATTCCTCTGATTCTGAGACAGGATGAAGAACACATCTGCTCATGGAAAGAAAACAATTTTCAAAGGGATCTGGATCCCAGAATGTACTGCATTGTTTCCATAAAAGATTGTTTTCTAAACATATACCTAAATTATAATTTAAGATTATTCATGTAACCCAAGATTTCTGCAAGATTTGTGTCAGAAGTTAGGGGATCAGTATTCTGATGTAAACAAGATTTTAAGCCCAAAAGGATTTTTTGTTGTTGTTATCAGATTAATCTTTTGGATAAGGCACAGTATAGAAAATAGAGGGTAGAATATAAAAGTACTACTCTGTAAAAGGAGGGTTTGATTTAGATGTTTTATATAATTGCAAATAATGCTTGTCGTTTCCTTGGAACACAGTCATCCTTCCAATGAAATCAAATTTCCAGTTGAATGTAGTGGTACGGAATGACAATTTCCCACTTTCTTAAGAAAAAGTCCAGCACAGATTATGACTAGCAGAAGCCGATGTCGTCCATTTAAATTTACCCATTGGGCAGAGTGTTTGCAGGATCTTTTATCAGGCAGTTATTAGTTTGGTTCTCAATCTTACTTATGCTGTCAAATCATTTTTGTTACTTTGTTTTTCTAATGCTAGGTTATGAGGTTCTTATTAGACAACAAAAAATCTTTGATATTTACTGTTTTTACACAAATGTGGATTGGTGTCAAATGGGGAACAGACATCTATAGATAAGACAAAAAACCCCTGTAAATGACTTGTTTGTTTATGGATAATATCTTGTACGGCCATACCACCCTGAACAGCCTACGGCCATACCACCCTGAACACTCCCGATCTCGTCTGATCTCGGAAGCTAAGCAGGGTCGGGCCTGGTTAGTACTTGGATGAGATTTTGTTGTTAAAACCTGAATTAATCATACATCGAGAAAACAGGAATTTGTCTTACACCAATTAAGCCCATTGGTTCCTCTAATTCAATATTGTCTACATTAATTGTTAGATGCCCTACAGATTTTCAGATACTTCTTCGGCCCTACCTGGTGCTGCCAAGAACTGAATTTAGGATCTTTTTTCATACAAAATATATGCCCTACCACTCAGCTATTATTCTTCCTTAGTGTTTTCTTGTAACTCTGTCAGAATCTCACATATGCTTTGCAAAAATGTTGAAATTAAAAATGCATTACAACAATCATCCTTCCCCACTCTCCCATACCTCATGTACTATTTTCTTCTAGTATTTTTCTGGGAAATCTTTCTTTCTTCATTTCAGGATTAAATGAAAATATATAGAACAATTTGAAAACATATATGTTTTCAAACAAGCAACATGAATACTCCAGAGTGACAGAAAAAGGCATTTGATGGTATTGATAGTACACTTCTGAAGATGCCATTCTATTCAAAGACTGTGTTTTTTTTTTAAAGAAAAAAATACTTAAATATTTTTGTTTAAAAAGAGGCATTTTGACATTTGTATCTCTGGGAAAGGAAGTAATGGTTCACCTATAATGAAAAGATGCAGGGGAAAAAACTTTCAGCAATTTAATGTTTGAACCATGTTTCAAAAATACAAAACAATTTAAAATCTATTTGTAGATTTTTTTGAAAAAAAATCCTAATTCTGCATCCCTAAGAACTTTTCAACTCTGTTGTACATGACAGAAACTCCCACTACTTCTGAAATATCTGCACACATAAGGTTCTTATTGATTTGTTAATAACATCATCCCCTACTGTGCCAGTCCAGAAGTTGCTTACCAGTGCAGGAACCTTAGGGAATTTTTCCACTAACAAGTGCTTCTCCATTCACTTAAATGGAAGAATTGAAGAAAACTACTCCAAAAAAATGTACATACAGATTAAGACTCTCTAATTAAAAAATGAATTGGCTGCCCTGTGTAGGTAAGAACTAGTATATTCATTTTAACTCATACAGAACCATGACTAAGGTGCATCAATTGTATTCTGCATAAGCAAAATAAGCAGAAAAGACTGTATCAGTAGCTTTTTCTGTTGGTGAAAATATCACTCAAAAAAACCCCACAACAAACTCAGCAATTCCAGTGTGTGGAAGAAAATAAATTTCAGTCTGTAATTAATGCTATCCTCCCCGTGCTATTAAATAGTGCTCCCTATGTCTTATCAACTACTGTCTGCTACACTACCATAAACGAGATAAGTCTTGTCAAGTTGCAAGTGTATTATACTCAGTCAATTCATTTCCTGCAGTGTTTGACCTGTCAGATGAATTTTATACCTTGCATTTATAGAATATTTAATAAAAGTATTTTTCTAACACCTCTATCATTGCGACAAGCCATTTGAAACACTTTTCATTTCAGATTAAGACCAAATACAAAAGTAAGGAAACTCATGGAGTGAATTTCAGTGTTTTTTCACTGTAGTCAAAGACAGTTCAAGAAAAAAAAAAGGTGATTTGAGATAATACCATGGAAAATCTGCACCAATAAACATTTATTCTCAGAACGTTTTTCAACACGTGAAGGGAAAAGAAGAATGAAAAACCTAAACATAATGCTTATACGTAGGGGTGAAACAGATGGGCAGGAAAAAGTAGCCTGAAGCTACCTTTTCCAAAGCTGCATTGAAACCCCACCAACTGCGCCACCGGTTCCCAAGGTGGCTGAAGTGCACATACCATAACCACATGGTGTAGCTTCAAGCCACACTGCTGGGTGCTTTTTTTTTTTTTTTTTTTTTACTCTTCTCCCCACTATCCCTGTGCACCTTCACAGGAACAAACTGCTGGTGACTGCCATCTCATTGGATGGCCATCCCTATGAACCTGCACACATTCACATGTGCAGCACTTCACTGGGACAGGACATCAGAGCAGAGATGTGCCCATGCAGATGCCAGCAAGCTACAATCATGTCCCCTTTCACCACCCCTTCTCCCCATGCCTTCTCTTTGACTGTCTGTTTTGTGTATGTTGTATTCATCTCCATGAGATGTTTCATGGTTTCTCTTTTGGGCATTGCCATCTTCACTGCTTGGATACAGCAGCTCTGCCCCTTTTAAATGCGCTCCTGTGATGGGGCGTTTACATGCACAATTAGGGTTAGGGCTTGGAAAGACCACCCATTTAGAGCCATCTTTTCATCTGTGCATTTATATGTACATGCAAAGGTGCGCACTTTCTGGGAAGAAGAGGAAAAATCCAGCTTCATTTTAGTCAGGCTTTTCTCCCTGTAGCGTGGCTTGGGTGTGCTTTCTGGCTGGTTTCAAGACCTGTGTCTTCAAATTGCTCCACCTCAAAGCCAGCCAGAAACCTGCTTATTTTGACCACTTGTTTCACCCCTTAGTTTCCTCACCTGTGTGCTACATAATAATCTGTAACCCAGAGAAGAGAGCTAATTCTCCATCATGTAGGAATAGTTAAACACTAGTTACATGACAGTGCCTGGTGTGTATTTAGCAAATATCTCAAACTGGAAAGGAAAAAAAAAGTTTGTCTTTTTCTGACAAAAGTGTAAATAAAATCTATTTCCTTCATGAGATAAGGTAAAGTGATCTTCAGACGTACGAAGAAACTGGCCATGTCCTGTATGTTCACTGTTCTTTGAGAGCATGAAACACAGTTTCCTTCACTTTCCCTTAGAGATAGAGGTATCCAACCCAGTATACCAAGTTAAACAGAAGAAATGATGTTGGGAAAAAGACTCTTGAGTAAGAGTCTAGTTCTAAGATGTCTATATGTATCCGTCCTTTCCTCCATGAGCCTGATTTACATTCTTCGTAACAGCAGAAAAAGCTCTGGCAGTCCTTCCCATCCAGACATTCATAGATACAATTGTCTTCAAATTCTTGCCAGTACATAGCATTATTCAATGCGATGACTGTAGGAGGTGGTCTCATCTCTAGTACAGAATAATTCTGTGGGAAAAGCAAAGACAAAAAAAGAATACACCCTGACCATCCTCACATTCATACTTGCATTGTGGCATGCAAACATTTTGGGCTGCCCTAGACATGAAAGGAAATCATAACAGACAGGTTTCTTTGTCACTTTCGACCACATGCCTATTGGTAATCAGAAAAAAAAAGCTCATAGAGCATATCGGAAGGGTTCTAGTTCAATTTTCATTGGCTTCTGGGCTGTTTGGATTTTCTGTTTGTGGACTGTAGCCATCCAGCTATGACAACAAAACTTGTTCAGGATGTGCATTTTTCTATGAGTAAGGGCCTTTGCAAACTGCTAGAAATAGTGCAAATTGAGTCCACTTTAACTGCTCTGGCTCAGTGCTAGGGAATCATGGGAATCATAGTTTTTCTGAGACATTGAGCCTTCTCTGTCAGAGAGCTCTGGTGACACAATAAACTACAGTTCCCATGATTCCCTAGCACTGAGTCAGGGCAGTTAAAGTGGACTAAATTTGCACTATTTCTGGTTTCAAGGATGGGTGAGGATTTCATTCCATTCCATTTTTTATCAGAATTGCTCTTGTCAGATACAGTTTGGTTTATATACTCTTGCAAAATTAATTCTATGGGGTAATCCAAATTTAGAAAATGGCAAGGGAATCTTTTTTTAATGGTAGAAATGGACTGATTGTGGTATTTATTTGTCAGTTCACTTGACAAGGATTTTGGCCATTTTCAGTATTTCAGCTCACACATTATTTCCCTTCAGGTACCATATGTCCATAACTTTTATTATTACAACTTTAGTGTCTGTATATGTGCCATTGGCTCTGAGTGTTTCAGCCACTTCTGTTGTATTGTGGAAGCAGAATTTGTATCCTCAGAGAAAATTAGACCAATAAGCTTAGTGTTGGCTGGTGATAAATTTTATGTCAGTGGGGTTATAACATAGTAAAGCAAAGAGTTACATTAGCCTGTACAAATCAACCCATGGAAAATTGCTGAAGGTCTTGAGCCAGACCAGACCAGCTCTAAACGGCTGCATGTCAGCCATTTTCTGGCAGCCACATGCCACAACCTCCAATATGCCATGAAGCCACTGCAGGGCTGTGAAGAGCTGCTAAAGATGGCTTTTCCATGGCCAAAAAAAGGAGCGGTTGAAAACCATTCCTTTTTCAGCTGGTGCTGCAGTGGATTGGGGCCATGGCATATAGTTGCCACAGCTCCAATCCATCTTCAAGTGGGGTGACTTCATGCTACCCCATCTGAGCCATCTACTCCAGCCCCTTGTCTGCATGAGCCAAAGGCCCTTTTCTTCCCCATTCTGGCATCATCCAGTTCAGGTGATGCATGTCCCAAGCCCTGGTTCTGGTGTAAGCAGTCTGGATGACATCTGGCACATTCTGCACCAGAAACAGGTTTTAACAGCCTTAAGTCACATTTTAAAAAATTTATTTGTTACTCCAGTTCTTCCAGGAAAATCTGGAACACATTGTACTCACACCATGGTGAATGTCTGCATGGGCATCCTGCTGAGCTATCTACCACCACCATGGGTTTTTTGTTCTAAGGTTAGAACAAGGTGCCCAGCCATGTGACCACTGCCTCTTTCTGACCTCAGAAGCCAGCAACCCATGGTGGTGGTGGGCACACCAGGGAGTTCAGTGGAATGCCCATGCAGACTGCCACCATGATCTGGGAACACAAAGCCAGGTAATGGGGGGGAGATTGAGGTAGTTGTGCAGACAGGATATCCCTAGCATATCTTGGTGAGTGCAGACAAGGCCCTGCCTCACTATCTAAAATTTCTTTTGATTTAAAACAGCCTTTGATTCTGCAAAAAATAATGTTTGATGTTTGAAGTATACTGGACAACATCAAGTCTTTTAAATGAAAAAAAAATTGCTGCTTCAAATAAATGTTGGTGATGTAAGACAGATAATGCTTCCTTGAGGTATATGATGTGAACGTGTCTAATGGCCACTCCTTCATAGCTGGATGTAGTGCAAGGAATTAATTTTGTATAGAAAAATAGTTGGAGACTCATGTGCCTTTTCAAACTATGTTCCTGTGACTTGGAAGTTAACTCATGGTCCACACGGCTGGCTCCTGCATGCTTTTACTGTTGCTGAAAGATGCATAATCCAGAGATGGAAAAAGAAATATTCATCATCTATTGCTTAGGGGTCAAAAGATCTTACTACTTTGGTTATGCATGAGAGTGTATTCTACAGGTGTTAGCTCAAAATAAATATATTTTTGGACATACAGTCAGTTTATATTATTATAGTATCTGTCAGTCAACATTCATATATTATTTTGCCCTTTACCCTTCTTATTTTTCTTGCCCCCGTTCTTGCATTTTTTTTTTTTAAAAACCCTCATTTTTAAAAACTGGTTGGCAAAATATGGTTTAGAAATGTGTATTCTAAGGCAATAAATAAATAAATTAATAATACAGAAATATGAGGAATTGGGGGAGATACCTAAAATAGTTCCCATAGTTTTCATTTTGATCCCATTTAGATAACACACACACTTTGATCAAGCATTTGTATTTGTATACAATAACAGACAAAATGCTTAAAATTATAAATGTTAAGTTGCATTCATACATATATTGAAATACATACATTTCTTTTAACAAAAGAAAAATCATACTCACCATCATGTGACCAAAACTGACATCAGGCAGCTCAAATAAAGGGGAAAAATTTGAACAATCTATAAGAATACATGTTTTATTCTATACAGACTTACAATGCTTTAAGTAATATCTCAGATTTGGAAAGGAGAAGATAATCAAGAAATTAATAAGAAATGTTATATAAAAACAACAACAGTCCAACACTGAAAATGTTTACTCTGAAGTAAGCCAAACTGGATTCTTAATTCCTGAATCAATTTACCTGTCATTCTGAATCCGCTCATATAGGAATAAATCCCACTGATTTAAGTGGGCCTTACAAATGAGTATACATCCATAACTTATGATGTTATTATAATTTATTTAATATTAGTTTATGTGCACAAAATTCTGCTTTCTGTGCCAAACACACACACATATGAATTTTGCACAGAACAAGTCAGGAATTGTGAAATGTTTTCAAAAATTGTGATGTTCACAGACTTTCCTACAGCAAGAAGAAAATTGCAAATAAATAAATAAATACTCATTGCTCCCTTTGAGAAGACAGTTAGTGAAGAATCACATCCCTAAAAATGTGTGTTTAATCAGACTCTATCATATATTTTTGATGCGGGTGCAATCGCCACAATTTACTTCTGGTTTTAAAGCAGCACAAGGTAAGGATAACACACATATCATCACAGAAGAATATATGCATTGCCCAGCCATTCTTGAAACTTTAATGCAATCCAATTTTCCTCAGTGATTGCTGCTCCTATTCCAGGACCAAAGGGGCAGTTAATCCCATTTGACTTTGAATGAAACTGTCCAAGATGTTGAATTCTGTCAGAAAATAGCTTCAGCACCTTGCACCTCCACTAAATATCAAATGTGAAATATATTTACTACTACATGCACATTTGATCCACCAGATGCTACTAGTCTTGATGGAGGTGGAAAGAATGTTATATGCATTAATCCTTCCCCTGTAACTTCAAACAACAACCATGATCCTTTGTTTACAAAACATGCCAACAAACAAAAGGGATATGTGGAAACTGTACTACTACAATATCTTTGTAAAAAAAGGAGAGCATTTATTTACTTGAATCAGGTGAAAAATATCTACATTCTATGGTGCCATAAATATCTTCATACCATAATAGTGTATCCTGCAATAAGTGTGCCGATGCCATTCTGAACTGTCTGAGCTGACAGTATACATACCACTTAAAGTATTCAGGCTTAAAGTAAAAGGAAACTTGTTGCAAAACAAACCTAACCTTCCCCCTTGCCACAGGATGTCATGAATATTAATATGCCTCCATTCCAAAGCAAAACAAGACACATTACAGGAAGAAGAACATTTTTGCTGTTTTCACTATCAGCTGGCTTCTAAGGGGGAAGGAAGAGAAGCAATCTATAAACCCCTATAGGCTGCATGTGCAGTGTAGAAATAATCCAGTTTGACACCACTTTAACTGCCATAGTGCAGTGTCGTGGAATTCTGGGAATTGTAGTTTGTTGTGACACCAGAGCTATCTGTCAGAGAAAGAAGGCAAAGGGCCTCTACAGTTGGGTGGCCGTGGGCTGCCCCGAGAAGCCGCAGATTGGGACTGAGGCTGCCTCATGCCTCGGCCTCGATCCACCCTTATGGCATCTCTGAAAAGGAGTACTAAAATAGCGCTCCTTTCATAGGAGCCCAAAGGGGTGTTGGAAGAGGTGCCGGGTGCCTCTTTCGTGCTCCTTCTGGCTCAGCGTGTCCAGACACTGAGCCGGAAGGACGTCATCAGAGTGCCCGCCCTGTGCAACAGCAGGCGCTCCGATGACGTCCTCAGGAAGGGGTTGGAGCACCCGGCGTCCGGCTGCCCCTCCCCTTCCTGGGATTGAAGACGGTGATTTTCGCCATCTGCATATCCCCAAAATGTTTCTCAAAAAGTACAATATCCAGAGTTCTGTAGCATTCAACCATGGCAGTTATAGTGGAGTCAAAATGGATTATTTCTGCAGTGCGGATCCAACCTCAGAGCATGAGCACACCTGCTCCATTCTGGAGACAAGAGGATCTACAGAGGTGAGCAGGTGCCACTTTGTCTCCATGAAGAGGCTTCATGATTGCAGCCTTCCAGTGTTCCTTGTATGAAGGATGCCATGCATTTACATGTATGGTTTGAATAAAAAGAGGACAAATGATTGGAAATATACAAACATGTTTTCTTGGGTGCAGGACTAGAAAATAAAGCCATAGCAGAGATGAAACCTTAGCAGAGGTGGATTTTGAGCAACCAGTTACTAAAACTGAACCACTACTATGGTTTCACAAACTCTCGGTAACCTGATCAACTTCTTTCATTGGGCACACCAATTTTGCATATCAGAAGACAGTTCCCATATTTCTATGTTGTGCTTTACAATGCCACACACAAATGAACTGGACTTGAAACTACTACTCAGAGTCAGCTTTGCAGGCCAGTTGGTGGAGTACCTTGGAGCATGCCAAGTGAGCATCCAAATCCAACAAGGTCATCTTTTATATTTTTTGGCTAGCCCTACTTCTCCTGGGCTCCACCTCTTCCCACAGGGTGCAAAAGCCATCCAGAGACAGATGTGGTGCACTGGTTCCAGGATTGTGAACGTCTCAGAGGAAGGCATGTTCTCTCAGTGCCAGAACTAGATCCACAGTTTGCCAGTGCTGATCTGCGGTCAGAGGTCTCTGGTACAGAGATCTCAGACTCAAGGATCCCAATATTTCTGACTCAGGGTTCTCAGATTCTCTAGAAGTGCTCAGACCTAGTGGGTCATCAACTTCTGAGTTCAATTTATGCCAGAACTGAACAGCACTTCTGTGCCAACTTGATAACTTTATTATGCCCCTACATCTTGAACATGCCCTATGTCCATGCTCTTCTTAAATTCCTTCACTGATATTGGATACCCTCCTACTATACAGCATGATATGTTTTAAAACTGGTTTGTATCCAAGGAATTCAATGACTTGAATGCAATCCAATGTCTAGTAATGAGAAGGACATATTCCCTACATTAAATTTCATCTCATCTTACCGACTTTTTCTTCTTTGTACAGTGTGGCTTCCTGCAACTTGAATAGTAGTTGAGTGTTGCATACTCCATCAATGCAGCAAAAACAAACAAGAAGCACACAGTCACAAACAGGTCCATGGCAGTGATGTAGGACACACGGGGTAAGGAATTTCTGGCAATGGTGCTGAGAGTTGTCATAGTTAATACGGTGGTGATACCTGAAAAGAATAACATGTATTTTAACCTATTTTGAATGGGTAAAGAGTCAATGCAGAATGGAACTTAAATTATTATACAGTTGGCCCTTCCTATCCATGGATTCTTTATTCACAGATTCAACTATCCATGGCTAGTTGAAAAAATTAATACTATTCTCATATCAATCCTCTAAGATTTTTTTTAAAAAAATTAATGAAGAAATAATGTAAAGTAACATACCATGTAATACATGCCATTAATAATCTTTTAAAATCTTTTAAAAAGATATAGTAAGATATGCTATGTAAGATTTATGCTAATAGATATGAATCAGTAAAAGAGTACACTGTTACAAGCTCTTGCAATCAGTTTCAAAAATCCTGTAAGAATAGAGAAGTTTTCTATTTCTATAATGGAAGGACAGCAAAGGGAGAATCCTGTCTTCCTTAGGGAGGGACTTCCAAAGCCTGGGAGCAGCCACTGAGAAAGCCATCTCCTGACATGCCTGTGAAAGAGGTGGGACTCAGACAAGGGCTGATAATTTTAGAGCTCGGACCCAACATATAGCGCTTCATTGGTCATAACTTGCACTTTGAATTTTGTTTGCAAATGGACGAGTACCCAATGGAGCAGCTGTAACAAGGGAGTTGTGTCACCCTTGTAACCTGCCCAAGTCAATAGTTTGGCAGCAGTTCTTTGAACCAACTAAAGTTTCAGGCACTTTTTAAAAGGAGCACCACATACGGCACATCATGGATTTGTTAATCCAAACAAAGTACTGTATAGCTAAAGCATGTGTGACTATGAATGGATCAGACATCTGCAGGAGCTGGTACAAAAGTTTTAGCTGTGCAAGTGCACTCCTACATACCACAGAAACCTGAGCCTCCTGACTCATGAGCATACCAATTGAGAGCTTGCATCTTGTTTCAATGTAATCTGTCTAGCATAGGCTGAATCCTTGTTCTGTGAACTGTATTTTGACTGACCAAGAGCATCTCAGGACAACGCTTCTATTTGTTTGCCTTGTTATTCCATGAATATGTAGGATAAAGTACAAATAAGGCCTCTGTATCTGCTTTAGCTGTTAATTCTATGTAATAAAGGAATCCTTGAAGAGTTCGATCTTTACAGATTAAAAATTTGCTATCCAACAATTTTCACACTTCTCTGAATGTGCTGTGATGTCATATGTGGTATTTAAATGTATCAAAATATGTATTTCCACAGCATTTTTGTGAGAAAATATTCATATCCATTTTGTGACAAAATGCACATACAAATACACACCTGAAAATATGTAATTTGAGGTAAAATACATATTTAAATGTATAGTTTGAATGGCTTTTATTTTGACCCTAAATATTCATATGTTTATGTTTATATGAATCTTTAGAGTCAAAATAAGTCTGGAATAAAACCAAGTATAAGTGATGTGAACTGCCCATGGAGAGATTTATTTATCCCTTGTAATATGTGTCTGTGCAATTGTAAGCAAAGCTAGCATTTTGATTACCAAGACTTCCGAGCAAGTCAGAACATTGTAAACACCTGGGTAACCAGAAATCACACATGAGCTATTCATTTTGATGAAAAAATAGGAAAAGAGTAGATACTTTCTGACAGAAAACCTTGCCAAACTGGGTACTACCTACTTGCCTTATTTTGTTCAATTCTAACATATGTCAAAGAGTTCCTCTTAGGAGAATTACACCTCAATCAAGTATTTTTAGGGCTCCAGATACAATGCTTCAATACATTATTTTATGTCTCTGTTCTCCACTCACCATCATTTTTCTGATGGTATTCATTATTTTGCCATAAATAGAATCATGTAGTAAGAGCACTGCTTAGAGGAATCAAAACTTTATGCAACTGTAAGCAGTTGCCAAAAACTCTAGCGTTTTACTAATTAATTTCACCAACTGAGTGAAATTTCTGTCTGATGTTTCTCATCTGAAGTGAATGGCATTACACCCAGTGACTCTCCCTATTCATTCTAACTAATTAACATTAATGATAAAGAAACAAATGGACACTTTCAGCAGGTAGCCTTCAATGTTTATTGAAATATTTTTTTAATCAGGCAGTCATTGCTAGTTCTGCAGGGATAGTTTTCTCTTTCAGGCTTAAATAAATGTCAGCCCATCAAATAAACAGAATCAACACATCTAATCTACAAAGCTTACCTTAACATGACCGTAAGGGAGTAGTGGACAGTGCTTCAATTGAATACTTTTAAAGGTGTGATTCATCTCTGTTATGATATTTTGCAATAATCTGATATGTTTGATCTTGAACTTTATGTGTTGCTCTGTTTTGGAGCAGTAAACATTTACTGGTGCTAATCAATAACTTTATCTCTAGATGAATCTCTGAATGGAGTGGTTTGTTATTCTGCTCATTATGTAGATAGAGAACTGATACTGGCTATAGTGGCTATATGAAGCTGGTGGAGGGTCTGCCCGTGTGCTTATTTGGAGATCAAGGAACATGAATTGGGCCAGATATGCCATGACTGTAGTATTGAATACCTCTGTACACAATACTGGAAAATGTTTAAATTGCTGTAATCCCTGGTTATGATAGTATAACGTCTTAAGGGGATTCTGGATTTAACCAAGAATCACACATAGTTAATGACATTTCAAACATGCCACAAAATATTGATGGCAGGGATAAGACAAATACAGTGTGCAGCTTTTCTCATTTAGGGTGAACAGGGTTGTGCTTTCTCTGAGATGGCAGTCCCCCTCCACTCATGTCTTGGGGAAGGAGGCTTCAGAAGCTTCAGTGACAGCAGAATGTGATCCCCATGGGAAGCCTATCTCTTCAGAAGGTATTAAGTGGGTAGCCTTTTCCAGCCAGGGAACTGGTGGTTGGATACAAGGGCTTGTCCAAGATATTTTACTATTTGTGGTTTTTTGTGGGGTTTTCAGGCTATGGGGCCATGAAAAAAACCACGGATGCTGGCCGTGAAAGCCTTTGACTTCACATATTTTACTATTTGATAGAAAGGACAAGATAGTACCCCTCCCTTTTGAGTCAACAGACAATATGGCAAAATGGACTGGCAGTTGAATCTTCCTTTAACACTGGGTAAAGGTAGGGATGGAAAACAATTTGATTAGATTCTACAGTCTCAATGAAAAGAGACTAATTGTTTTATGAGATTTATGAGATTGATTAAGAGATTATATTTTAACCTGAGTATTTAAATGGTTTCATGTCTTCAGCTATGGGAGGATGCAAATGGGTGGCCCTGGGCCGCCCCCAGAAGTGGAGGATCGAGGCTGAGGCTGCTGGACACCTCGGCCCTGATCCTCCCTTTTGCAGCCTGCAAAAGAAGTGCTAAAATAGAGCTCCTTCCCCAAGCCACGAAAGGGGTGCTGCAAGAGGTGTGGTGTGCCTCTTTGACATCTCTTACAGCTCAGCGTGTGTGGACGCTGAGCCGGAAGGATGTGATCAGAGTGCCTGTCATGTGGACGGGCCGTTGCTCCGATGACGTCCTCAGGGAGGGGATGGGGCGCCCAGCATCCGGCTGCCCCTCCCCTTCCTGGGATTGAAGATGATGTTTTTCGCCATCTGCATCCCTCCTATAGCTTGTATTTAAATCTTTCTTGTAACTTGCCTCAAGCATTAGGGCAGTGATGGAGAACCTGTTAAGGACTGAGTGCTCAAACTAAATGGCCTGCCAGCACCAGGTGTTACCTGGTGCTGGAGGCAGGATTTCCACCCTCTGTGAGCAGGACTTCTGGGCAGGATTTCTCCCCCCCCCCAGCCTTCGGCTGCCTCTCCAAAACTGCCTGGGGGGGCATGGGGGGAAGAAGGTCTGTTCTAGACCTGTTCCTCCTCCTCCCTCCTGCTGTCCCTGGCCTTCAGCTGCCTCTGGAGAAGCAGCTGAAAGCCGGGGAGGGTCTGGAATGAGGAGGAACAGGTGTGCCCCTCTTCCTCTTCGCCCTCCGTGTGCCAGGGAAAATGGCTTCGTGTGCCATCTCTGGCACACATGGCATAGGTTTATCATCATGGCCTTAGGGTGAGGTGGGTAAGAAATAAAAATGTGGTGTTGTTGTTTTATGCTGTCTGAGATTTTAGGAGTTGTAGTCCAACAATATTCCCCATTCATGCTCTAATTACTGTCTTGACAGTTGTAGGGGAGTGGGTTCTTGAAAAGCAACACATTAGACTACCCTGTTCCCACAATCTGCTGCATTTCAGCTGTGATTATGCACCAGTGTTCTGCAGGCATCTCTGAAACTTTCTAAAAATATTTTTTTCACTTATCCACTGCCTCTGCAACTGAATGTTTTTAACTTTCTGTTATGTCCCACTGGCTAGAGTGGCATTCAAACATTTAAAAGATAATACCCTGTTGTGATTAAACGTCTAACCTCTACCTCCTTATAATCAGATTGGTGCACAACGATCAGCAAGCCACTTCTGGAAAGCTGGGCCCAGAGAGGTTTTCCCAGTTGCATAAAGCCACTTGACATTTACACTACCTTTGTTCTTTGATAACAGTCAAGCATTGTGAAGATATAATTTGAGAGCACGCTCTGTCATTTTGTTGCACTTTGGAGGGACTGAGGGAGAGAAAGCTATTCACAGCCGCGCTTGATCCTTCCTTGTCTCAAATCCTGGGCCCAATTTAAAAGAAGAGGGCAATTTAGCAATGCCTGGTTCTTACTTAAAGCAATCCATCCACATCCGGTAGGTCAGGAAATGGGAAAACAAAGGTTTAAGTAAGGGTGAGCGATTTGTGACCTTCTAGTTGTGGCTGAGGTTTTGTTAAGGGATAGAGCTTTGGGGAGGTGAGCAGGGTTCCCCACTGCTGTTGCTGGTGGCTAGTGTTTCTAGACTGAAAAAATGGAGAGGAACAGTAGCATCACTGGGAGGTACAGGGGTGCAGGATGCACTGGGTGACACCCTAGAAGGGGGGTGATGCCCAGTAGGCCCCATACCCCATGGGTGCTCCTCAGGGGCTGTGAGGGTTCTTCTCAGGCCCACACAGGCACCCCTTGGTCCCACACAGCTGTGGCTCTGGCCTGCATGGGCACTGCTTGGCCTATGCAGGTAGCCCTATGGCCACATGGGTGCTGTTTCGGCCTGCCTGGGTGCCCCTCTGGTCTCACAGGCACTGTTTTGGCCAACACAGGTGCCTCTCCAGTTGCATGGGTGTTGTTTTATCCCACATGGACAGGCCCTCAAGCCTGCATGACTGCTCCCATGCACCCCCCACACTCAGAAGTCCCACCAGAAGTTCCTCCTGCAGTTACCTTAACCCCTCTGTTCTGATGCTGAATTCACACATGTATTCCACCCTGCTGCCTGGCTCAGCTGCCACCATGCATCACTTGCTCTGAGGTCAGAATAAGGCAACCAGCACTGGTGACATGGCTGGGCACCTCGTTTTGACATCAGAATAACTGCCTGGCATCAGAACATAGGGCTCAAGATCTTCCAGAAGATCTGGAGCAAACAGGGAGTTATTTTAGTCTGGTTTAATAGTGCTGTATCCCAGGCTTGGCACTGAATGGGCCACACATAATCCAATCTGTTCACATCAGACTGAGGTTTTGGGCTGTGTGTCATCTGAACTCCCTGCTGAGAGGATCAGGGAACGTTGGGCTATTTGGCCCATGCAGAGAGGGCCAGGAACATGTAACATTTTAGCTCCATCAGTTGTTTTGATGGCCTGGGTCATGTAGTATTTTAAAGAGGCAGTCCCTTCTGCACTTCTGTATATGGCCTTTCCTCACCTCAGAATAACTACAAGAAACCCAGATATATGAGGTATTTGGAATGGGAGGCAGTTTTCCTTCTCAGAGAAAGACACTTGAGTCTGAATTTTTTAAAAGGGGGCCAGCCATTGACTTTTGGTTTAGATTGCATCTGCAGTAAGTTGCCATTCTTATCAGGGCTGGCCATATAATTCAGCACAATAAGGTGACTGCTTTGGGTATCAGATTCCAGGTAACATAAACAGATAGAAAATTTTTGTGGGGAAAAAACTTGTGTGACTCTACTGCTTCAGAGATCAAAATAATTTGACTGGCTTAGTGCACTATGCACATAACTGTACTATGGTCTGGCTGTTATGAAGTAGTTGATAAAAATCCTGAAAAGTAAATCTGGACAGGAAATGCTTAAAATAAAACATGTGAATTCATGGTTAATTGAACACTGTATGTGTGTTGGCGCTCAACTCTCCACAGCTCTGAACTGTCATTAGCAAGTTAAGAGAATCTTTTCATTAGCTAAGAAAGAGCTTGGTTCTAACTAGTGGAAAAACAGCTGAACCCCAATTCACACCTTATGTTCTTTCCCAGAAATATAATAAAATGCTATTTTCTTCAATTCATAAATTCTGGGAAAGAGTATAAGCTAGTAAGAGGCCAATACTTGAAATAACCTTTGGAAAATTATTCCAGTTGCCACAGGTCCCAAACACACTGCAGAAATAATCCAGTTTGAGACTGCTTTAACTGCCCTCGTTCAATGCTAGAGAATTCTGGGAACTGTAGTTTTGTGAGACATTTAGCCTTCTCTGTCAGAGAGCTCTAATGCCATAATAAACTACAATTCCCAGGATTCCCTAGTACTGAGCCAGAGCAGTTAAAGTGATCTCAAACTGGATTATTACTGCAATGTGTTTTGGACCACAGTGCATCATGTTTCCCTAACCATTTATATTAGTCATTTGCCTTGTTTTCTCTGCAGATGGTTACAGCCACATAGAGGCCCATCTTCAAGATAGTTCCTGAGTTCCTTTACCACATACAACTCTTTCACCATTTAGAAATTAGTTGGTTTCCAAATGTGTAAACATGCTTATGAATGTCAAGTTTTGCTACTCAGCTTATTAGGCTGAATGTTAATTTTCTTGGTCTTTTTTGTTTGTTTGTTTTTGTTTTTGTTTGTAGTTGTTTTGCTTTTTTGTATTGGAATTGTTGTGTTGTATGATTATGTTTTTAATCAATAAAATTTTTTTAAAAAAAGTTTTGCTGCTCAGGTTGAGACTGAATATGAAAATTTAAAAAATGCCTGTGAGAAACAACTACTGGTGACCACTAAAGTAAAGATGTAAGATGGAACAAACTAATTTGATCAGGTTGTGCCATCTCTCCCAAAGTATTTTGATCATAACGCAATTTCCTATGGAGTCTGCAGAGGGATTTAAGTGAGACTTTTATGAGTGGAGGATGCCCATGGAGCTCCATTGATTAATTTCTATACTTCATATGTGCTGTAGTCCTACTGACTCACATATCAAGGATGGTGGTGAAACTGATCTGAGTTTCAGGCTGAACTTTAAAAGAGTTATCCAAGCTATCCAACCTCTTGTGAGATTTTGGTACCTTGTATAGCTGCTGTAAAGTTCAAATGATAATTTATAGCAGATTCAATAATTCACTGATGTGGAAGTCATCAGCAGATTACTGGTCTACTTAGGAGTAATAAATAGTTGGAATGAGACTCTTCCAAGAGAGTGAACAGGTAAATAGGCATCCATGTATAGCCAGCCTCTGGCTCTCAATTGGTTGTTGGACTCTTATTCCCACCAGCCCCCCTCAGGTCCCAGTCAGCCCCATCAGGGCCAAAAAGGCTGGCTAGAACATTGACCAGGGGCACTCCATATTGCTGTGTTTGGGGACCACTCCTCTAACTTTCTATTAAGTTAATTACAAGCTGCAAGCTGAGTGGCCCCCCTCTGTGTGTGTCTTCATGTTGCCTGTTGACTTACAATGACCCCATGAATTTCATAGGGTTTTTTCCAAAGCAAATAATATTCAGAGGTGGTTTTGCCAGTTCCTTCCTCTGAAATATCACCAACAGTACTTGGTATTCATCTGCAGCATCCCATCTAAGTACTAACCAGGACTGGTCCTGCTTAGCTTTCAAGATCAGATGGTGTCTTTAGTGTATTGATACCAAACATTTCCCCCTTTCTTCTTCTCTTTCTACCCCTGAATTTTATTTGGCTAACATCCAGCCAGAGGAAAAGTTCTGATAAGCTTGAAAGTCTGCATAGCATTTAAGGTGGGCAGGAATCCCAGAGAGGGCACAAATAATAAAAGATTAGATAATACAAGTGAGAATACAGATGCAGACAGAATAGAAATTTGAGGAAACTCAGATTTCAAATGCTTTAATCAGCCTGGGACTTGAGGATGGCTGTGGTAGCCAGGAATATGTTTATATGTGAAGAAGGGAAGTTGAATTTATGGACGCAATATGCAACAAACGATTATAAAACAATTGTCCATTGTAAATTAGAGGGAACTTCTGCATTACAAAGGAACCTAAGAAAGAGTCACATACATCAAACAGATTCCTCCCCTCCCCACCCCCCGAGATCTTACCTAGGGCTGTTCTTGCTGGTGTGGCATCTTTTTTAATCCAAAACGATACCCAGGATAACACAACTGTTAATATACAGGGGATGTATGTTTGAATAGTGAAGTATCCCATTCTTCTACTTAAATCGAAGTATATAGTCATGACTATATAATCACCTGCAACAATAACAATTCATATAGTTGGATAATTGGCTTGCATTCACTTGTTAACAGTTTGGTGGGTGTTTTGACTGAATGAAAAAGAAAACAGAGCATACTTCCGTAATCATTTGAAATGCTAAGCATCATAGACATTAGAGCCAGCTTGTGAATTTTATTGCCAAAGCACAAGATGATGCCTCCCTCCATTCCACATAAGTAAGTTGAATAGTCCACAGCTGACTCTCAATTCAGCACTCACCAACTGGAAAGAGTCCTCTGACATAACTAAGAGCAAGCTGATATATGTAATACAGAGCAGCCTTAAAATAACATATTTGAAGGGGGGAATGTCTTGGGGTTTGAGAAGAAGGGGGGTGCCCCTCAGCATCTGCTGCAGTGAGATTTTTGCCTGACTGCCTTATGCAAAGGCTACACTTGTTAAACTTCAAAGCTTTCTGAATACAGAATGATTTCCCATCAGGAATATCAAGATCAAATGGTCTGGAGGACCATTTGCAACCAGAAGTTCCCTGAGGTTGCACAATCCATTTTTTTACACAACAATAATGAAGCATTCCGACTTTTTGTGTTAATGTGCTGAATTGATCTCAACCTACAAAAATTGCAACCTAAAATCAATCAAAATAGATAATTATATGATTCATCCGTCAGGAGATTTCAACCATGCTAGTTATTCATTCATTTATTACAACAAACATTGACCTGAGAAAACCAGTGTAAGGTTGTGCTTATCATACTGGACTTGGAATAGGGTTAGATTCCTGGTTGACCATTGATTTACTGTGTGACTTTGAGACATTCTTTCCTTACTTAGCACTTCAGCCAGCCTTCTAAAGATGGATCTACAATTATAAATCTATGAAAATGTCAGTTATATGTGATGTCACTCATTGGCTAAAGACATTGAAAGAAGCAGCAGATTTGTTTCTCACAAACCTATTGAACAGGATAGTGACTGCACATTTTATCCTGTGTCTTGGTTCCTAAATGGCCTAGAGACATTTTTAAAAATGAAACTTGTAATTCAGGCCAATTAAGGTTCCAAATAGGCACTAGGTGGGAATCCTAGAATCTAGTGAAACATTGTGTACTGGTTAGTGTGGCAGCCATAGATATATGAGCACAAGATAGCACAGTCTCAAAACATATACGAGCCTTGAAGATAATTCCATTATTTATGCAGAGTGCAATATATCTACCATGGACCAACACTTATGGAATTGCCAAAGTATCTGATTGGAACACATTGCCTTACATTTGGCAGTATGTTTTAAATCATATTTTTGAAACCTAAATGGAAGCTTAAGAAGGGAATGGATTTAACTGAGCAGTCCTCTATGGATCTATTCAAAAGTAAGAGCCATTGAGTTTAATGGGGCGCACTCCCAGGAAAGTGGTTGTAGACTGCAGTCTTGTGCAGTATATTTTCAGTGTGACTGTGATTGAATAAGTGGTTGGAAGACATCACCCTGAAAAGAAAGTACTCAGACACCATTATGTAGCACTAAATTTTCTGTGAAATCATCATATGCCATTTCAGGAATACCAGATCTTTTAGCATACTGAATACTGAGTTTGCGGAGTAGTACAGTTCCAGTGTTTGAAAGCACATGAACAACAGATTGTGAGGGAATGTGAGGTGTATCAGTGCCAGGAGAATATGTCACATAGCTTTTGCAACATACAGTATAGGTAACTACACACAATGTGGTGAAGCAATCCTTCCTCTAACATGAAAAAAGTGTGTGAAATAACATGGTAATATAACATGGCAAATGTTTTACAAATGCAAAAAGAAGACAAGGTAACAAAAAGAAGGAGGTTATTATGTTTAGGTCTACATTGTTTCAATAATGTATTACTGCCTTAACTTATTTCTCACCATGTTTCTTTATAATAAAATGTTATTGATCTCAGCATTACACAATTGTACAACATATAGGAAAAAGCTACACAGGAAATTACTGGGCTGACTAAAATGTGCCTTTTTATTAGGGGATCTTGTTCACAATTTTGAAGAACCTTATAAATAAAATTGAAGCAAATCTTTGATCAGACTGCCTTACTCAAAGAGAAGGTAATTACATGGGCAACAAATTCTGAAGCAGGATTTCAATGAGATGTACAAAGTATCAGGGAAAAGGCAAGTGATTAACAAATAATGAGACAGAAAAGTGAGAAAAGTAAATAGTATTACTAGGAAAAGATTAGGGTAGATCACAGTGGTGCCATTGTGGGTGTGTGGGGGATGCAGACCACACCAGGTGACACTCCAAGGGGGATGACACTACTGCTCCCCAAACACCTACTGTGGCATTCATCTGCTTCCCTTTAAAACACTTTAAGAGATGGTAGGAGTGGAGTGAAGCTCAGTGGTAGGAGAAAAAAGATGCCCCAGATTTTTTTAAAATTAAAATTTCAAATTTCAAAATTTGAATTTTTTAAATTTCAAAAATTTGCATTTTGAAATTTTTAAAATACTTTCCCAATTTTCTTTTAAAAAATGTCACATTTTAACCAAATCTTCACTAAATACAGTCGTGCCTCCATTTTTGTGGCTTGAAACCTATGGGGCTTGAATATTTGCAGTTTTCTGTTTTCGCGGGGGTAATGGTGAAACAGATGCCCCACAAAAATGGAGGGGTGGCTGTATATGCACATTTAGGTTGTGCATATGACATTTTAATTTGAAGGTATATGTTTAATTTTGCTAGTTTATGTCACAGATATTAGCATGACATTCAGTGCTTTATGGGAATTATGAATTAAGAGTACCATTAGTGCCAAAAAAGCATGACTAAGGATCCTGTATAGTGTGAAATGGGAGGAGGTCATGGGGGGGTGACACCATGAGTTACCACACTGGGTGACACCAACCCTAGGGATTCCACTGGATCTGAGAACATTTTCAATTAGTCCTTTGAGTCAAGGGGCACATAATGAGCAAAGCAGATGTAGAAACAGGGTTAGGTATATGTTCTGCCATATTTCAGGGACAGGAATTATCTCCCCTGTCACTGTAGTTTATATCTTTCTTCTTTTTTTCCCAAAAGGCTTGAGATACTGTGGCTGAGTTCCTGCACTGTGAGAAGGATCTATGGAGATGTAGCTACATTTCCATAGCTAGGGGTGTAGCCACATTGCAGAATTAAAGCAGTTTAACACCACTTTAACTGCCATGATTCTATCCTACCAAATCCTGAGATTTGTAGTTTGGTGAGGATTCAGCCTGGTCTGTCAGAGAGCTCTAGTGCCTCACCAAACTACAAATCCCAAAATTCTTCAGGATGGAATCATGACAGTTAGAGTGGTGTCAGACTGCTTTAATTCTGCAGCGTGACTACACCTTAGGTTTCCCAACAATGTAGCCCCCTTCCTGACACATCCATTCCTGTGTTGTTTGATGGTGTGGGGATCACTGGAAACATATTCAGCTCTCTTCTTGTAACTATACATGCTGTGACAGGCATCTATCATAGCATGTCCAGCTGTAAGATGATTGCTAGAAATGTCTCCACTCTTTCCCCCCACTCTCCAGCAACGTGGAAGTGGCTTGTGTGGGAGAAGCTTCACTGCTGAAAATATATCTTTTTCAGGGGGAAGGGGCTCATTGCATGCACAATGAACATAAAAGTGAATTGCCATGTCAACTGACAAACTTATGCTATCATAATTACTGAATAGGCTGTCATCTTTTTCGGTTTTTTTTTTTTTTGGTTTGTTTGTTTTTGGACTGCTAAAAAAGAAAGTTTTTTTTTTTTAATTTTTAAAGACTCACAAATGCTTACATACAAAGAAAAAGTTCTCTACTTCAGATACATACATTTTCCTGTAAGGAAACCAGTGAAAGAAGGGGAAGGGCTAGGAGATTTCCTGTTCATGTGTTCAAGAAAACAAAGTGACTAGCAGGTGAACAGGGGTAGTGTGTTTACTCAATCCTTGCCCATCTTTGCTGGCAACAGCTTCCTCTTTGGGCCGGGTCAAAGTGGTCAGCAAAATACTGAATGTACCAATTAAGGAGAGATCAGCTTCATTTACATTGGAAAAGAAGTTGTGAAGCCTGAGAAATTGAGAAATCCTTGCCCTCAATCCAATTGTTAATCTCAGGTAAAGCAGCCCCACTGAAACAATGAGAACATAATGAAACATCACTTTTGTAAGTTCCATTGAATCGGTGGGTCTACTCTAATTAAGAACAATTACTGAATTTAGGCACATTTGGGGATTATGGATGAACTGGCACTGGTTACAAGGAAAGCATAACTCTTCACTGACTACCAGTTCATTTCCGAAAACAATTTATAATAGTAATAATAATATAGTTTATTTGTATACCGCCCCAGTGGAAAACCATTCTAGGTGGTGAACAATAAAATTGTAGATTACAAACAAGTTAAAACCACAACATCCCTCCTCCCCCCCTTAAAAAGTTATTAAATCAAATACAATTAAAACAACTGCAATTAAGCAGTAATTAATCTAAAACCAAACATAATAACAACTCCAAGAATCAGTACACACCACAGCAACAAGCAACAGTCCCCTGCGAATCTACTTAAGGGAATTACAATGAGTCCAATACCCGACTTCAGAGGGTCCTGGCCAGCTATCTAATCCGGAAAGGCCTGCCAGAAGAGATCCGTCTTGACAGCCTTTTTAAAGCTGTGTAAGGATGTTAATTGATGGATCTCATCCGGCAGGCCATTCCAGAGTCTGGGAGCGACGATAGAAAAAGCCCTCTGGAAGGTCGCCGCAAACCTGGCTCTTTGGGGTTGTAGCAAATTCCTCCCAGAGGATCGGAGAGCACGGGGAGGATTATATGAGAGGAGGCGGTCTCTGAGATAGTTTGGGCCCAAGCCATTTAGGGCTTTAAAGGTGATAACCAACACCTTGTACTGGGCCCGGAAACCAATAGGCAGCCAGTGGAGGGACTTCAACACTGGAGTGATGTGATCCCTCCTAGATGTTCCAGATAACAACCTGGCTGCCATATTCTGCACTAACTGCAGTTTCCGAGTCAGGTACAAGGGTAGCCCCATGTAGAGCGCATTACAGAAGTCCAGGCATGAGGTTACCAGTGCGTGCACAACAGTCTCAAGGTCCTTTACTCCCAAGAAAGGGCGCAGTTGGCGTATAAGGTGCTGCTTATGACCTATAAAACACCATACAGCCTGGGTCCAAACTGATGAATCTCCCTCTATGAGCCTGACCAACTTTTAAGATCCTTGTAGGAGGGCTTTGTCCAATCATGATTAGAGTCATCTTGGTGGCTGCTACCAGACTGTGGGCGTTTTCACACGGGGCTTTAGGAGGACGCAATCCTACCTCCGTCCGGCCCCACTCTGGCTCCATTTCCAGCTTGTTCACATGCCCGCCGCAGCAAACCCCGCCCCTTCCGGTGCCATCCCTGCGTCTGTCCGGCTCCTGGCTCCATGTGTTCAAACGCACGGAGCAGTAAGTCCGGCCTCACTCCGGCCGAACCAACGCTAACTCCGGCTTCAGCGGCTTAAAGGTAATTCCGGGTTTTAAAAGGAATTAGGGTTGCCGCCGCCAGAGCCATTCCGGAATGAGCAGCACGAGCCGTTCCGGAAAGGCTCCAGGCGGCTTAAGCCAGGTAGTGTGAAAACGTCCTGTGGAATGCCCTGCCATGGGAGGCCCAACTGGCCTACTCTTTGCTCTCTTTCTGCTGGCAGGTGAAGACTTTGTGGTTCACTCAGGTCTTTAAGTGTTTATTGCATGATTCAGAAGTTATTTTAATTTGCATGTGCTATAATTGTATTTTTATCATCATTATTATATATTCACTGCCTTAACATAAATGAGGGCTATTTCAGGGTGCCCTCTGAAAGAGCTCAGAAGGGCCTAATTTGGCTCTAATGTATCTGTATTTGGGCTGATTTTTTTTTTTTGTGAGACCAGGGATATGGGGACACCTTGTGGGTCTCAGGAGCTGTACTGGACCCCTCAAAGGGCTGTATGTGGTCCACAGACTGCATGATTCCCCTCCTGCTATAGCTCAATTTCCAGTGTGTCATTGTGGGAGAAGATAACAACAGTCACCAGGCAACCACTGACATCTGTAGACGAAGCTGATTATCTAGGTGCATACTAGGCCTTGTTTGAGAGAAAGAAAGTTTCATTCCCTTTAGTGGACTGTTTGCTTCAGGAAAAAGAATTTCTTTGTATTTTTTCTTGTTGTTGTTGTTCTACTAAAATATATACCTTGCCCTATAACACAAAATCTCAGAGTGGCACACAGATAAAATTAATTGAAAACAACATAAAATTATAAAGAATAGTTTAAAACAGTCATAAAACATACAAAGCAGTTAAAATAATTTTTAACACTTTATATTCATATATATAAAAAGGTGGGTGAGATCCCTACATGCCAACAGTGCTGATAAAAGCCATTTTTTTTATTGTAGTACCGGAACCAAACTAGCCAACTGGGTTTCCAAGGGGATGGGGGCATTTTACAACCAGGATGTGATGTCAGAAACCCCCCTTTTCATGTCCTGGTGTAGTTGTTCCCATAGGTGGGATATTGTTATTTATGATCTCTCAGCTGCTTTTGCTCCTCAGTCATTTTATCATGCAGGATCAAGGTAAAGCTCTGGCCTAAAGTGCAGACGGCATGAGAGTGAATAAATTGAAGTTCATTCTTGACAAAATGGAGCCTCCTTTGATAGACTCTAACAATTGCTTGGCTAGAGGAAATTGTTTCTCTTTATAGTCCATAATTCACTTTAGATTCACTGTTCTTTCTCCCCTAAATTTATAGTTGTCTCATACTCCTTGACCTAAGATCACTTGTGCATAGTAAGTTAGCTACTGTGAGCCTGAGTTCGTATTATCAACACTAGTGATTTTCTATATGTTCTTCATGGAAGACAAAGAACTAGCAACTACTGTTTCTGTATCTTTTTATTCTAGACTATTTTAATGCACTTTACATTTGCTTACCCTAGAAAATGGCTTGGAAACTTCATTGGGTTCAAGGATTTGTCTGCTTATTTGTAGCTGACAACACAATGTACTGCTGTGAATTTATAACACCAATTTTCATGTCTTCAAAATGGTGGTATCAACTATTTAAAATCTAAGAAAGTTTATTAGGGAGTATCTTCTCTTCGATGACACCATCTAAGCATTGAAATCTATCAATAAAGTATTGCCAGACAATAAGTAATATCTTTTATGGATGCTACCTAGCCTTCAGAAACAGTATGGTGTAATGATTTGAGTGTTGAGTATGGTGTAATGGTTTGAGTGTAGATAATGGTGTGAATTTCATCACAGTCATGGGAACCCACTGGGTGACCTTGGGCAAGTCACATATTCTGACACTCAGGTGAAGGCAATGGCAAACCTCCACTGAACAAATCTTTCCAAGAAAATCCCATGATAGGTTCATTTTAGGATTGCTATAAGTCAGAAATAATTTGACAGGTGGCATACAACACCAATAAACCTTGTCTTCAGTAAGGAGCAGAACATCTTAGGTCATATCCTACATCAAGGATGCATGCAAACCTTGTTTTGAGTGGCAAGATGATGCAACTGCATCAAGACACTATAATTTGCAACCAAACACATAGTAAAATACACACATCCATCCATCCATAATGTGAAAAGCCCATGAATGTATAATGTGCATATGCATATGCAAGAGCACCACATGTGCTACTCTGATTGAACTGAGTGTGGAGATTTGACATTAGAGAAAAATATCCAGCAGCTTCTTCATGAATACTTCTGCATCAATAGCTTTATTTCAGAGGGAAGGTGAAAATATACCTTTCTGTCACTTTGCTTCAACTATTTTATTGATTAGTTCTTTGATTCCATTTTTTAAATTTTCATTCAGTAATTATGATTTTATATGCCCAACGTATGACACTGTTTCACTTTTACAATTGTTGCATTATCACACTAACTGAAAGTGCCTCCCAAAACATACCTTTTAAGCCATACTGACCTCCCAACAGAGCAATGTCTGAGATGCTGGAGAGCAGAGCAGTAAGTAATGACATCCAGCCCTCTCCCACTAGAAGGATGTGTTGCAACAGACAATTGCAGAAGGATCATGAGGGAGCTAAATGGCTTAAAATATAGTTTTTTTAGGGGGGCATCAGGAGATGTAGCTAATTCATCAATATATACAAATGTATAAATGTCTGTCTCTGAAGGAGAGATGGGAGAGCGAGAGAGCAGCTGAAGATGGGAGAAACTGAAGTGTCTTCAATATTTAAATAGTTCTTTTTGTTAATCTCTCTGTGGGCCTCGGCAGACGACTAATTGGGTCGTCTTCCGGGCCCGGAAGAGGAGGGGCAGCCGCACGTTCAGCACCCCTTCCTCTTCCTGAGGTCGCCCCTGGAAGCGCAGGCTATCCGCACGGCCGGCACTTCCGGGTTGACCTCACGCCATGGCGACCGCACTCGCCGCGGCGTTTGAGTCAGGGAAAGTGTGCCCGCCGCTTTTGGGGCGCACTTTCCCTTAAATCTAAAAGGAGCGCCAATTTGGCACTCCTTTTAGATTCGGTGGGGAAGCGCCGCGGTGAAGCTGCCTTGGCCCCGCGGTGCTGCGGACCAGGGCGTCTTGGACGCCCTCGTCTGCATCCCCCCTGTGTCTCTCAGTCTCTCTAGGGCCCTAATAAGAACTGCTGTGGACTGATAATATAGGAAATGGTTGATAAAGATATACAAATAAGAATAAATTTCACAGTGTTCAAATCACCAAATTGACTCAAAGAGTCCAAAGTGGTAATTGTATTCAACACTCTCTACCCTTTTCCTCTCATTTCCTTTTACAAGGAAATTTACCTTCTGTTCAGCCTTTCTGTATTAAAACTGCTGATTTCAAATCCCTTCCTGTAATGGGCTGCAGTCTTCATGCCTGCAACCTCCTGTGCTTGTGGCTGCTTCCCATTTAGCTCTAATTCAAACTCCTTTAAAAAAATACCTCATCTTTTTATAGCTTCAGTGAAAGGATATAAACATGAGCACATTTAGGATAAAAGCATTTCAAAAGGCCTTCTGTGGGTGTAACTGCATTAACCATGATAAGTAAATACACAATTACTGCATTGGTTGAAATTCTACAACCACCATCTACATGAAATTGCTTGCACGCTTGCTTACTAGAATGTAGATTCTCTGCTCTGACAGTTACTTTGCTGTACTTCACATTAAATTGACATGAAAAGCAAGGATGGTCTACATTAAATTGACATGAAAAGCAAGGATGGTCTACTGTATAAGTGAGCAGAAGGTAGATCAGGACCAACTCATAGATATCTCAGTGATTTCCAATAAATAGGCAAGAGCTTGAACTTCCAATGCAACAATAAAAATGACAAAAGAATTCTATTCCACCCCAAATCTAAATAGGGCTGCTGTGATGAGGAAACCTGGTGTATGTGGGGGTGGGGAAATCACCAAAAGTGAACTTTTGTGTGAAAGGGCAGTGAGTACATTTAATTTGTTACAGAAAATAAATTCATAGCCATAGACTCAAGATATATACACAGAGAGACTGTATTTAATTGTAATTGCATGCTTCAGCAAATGAAGAAAAAGCAGTGAGATTTCATTGCTAAACCTGGAGAGGTAGAGATGACCCCTTGTGCAATCACGGGGGGGGGGGGGGTGAGGGTGGGTAGGCCATGGTGATGTTACAAGGGGAAGTCCCCATTGATGCCATTAAGGATGATACTTTAAGCATCAAGGACAGGTGCACTGAGTATACATTTTGAAAAAAACAACAATAACAACAAACCAAATCAAACAAATGGCCCAAACACACATGTGCATGCACACACATAATTGTGAAGACAGTGTTCTTGCCCTAAGATTCCTTCCTCTTGTCCTGAGAACTGGAGAAGTGGGTCCAGGACTTGAATTTTAAGAACACTATATTTTCACTTAGCCTAGTTTATGCAGTTCTAGTTTTAAAAAAAATTAAATTCGACAATTCTTAAATCTGATTGTTCTTGATCTAATGGACTAAAGAGTATTTACATTGTAGTGAAGGTCAAAGCACTTGACAACATTTTTTTAAAACAATGGCCAAGATCCAGTAGCATACTTTGTTATGCACAAATAGTGGGGTTGGGGTTTTCATTCTCTCCTTCTCCCCTTACTTGATGCCAAAAATCTACTCCAAAGAGTTATAAAGTCATATGGAGCAGTTTTTTAGGGTGCATAGGGGCTGCAGAAGGCAGTGGGGTTGCTAATTCTGGCAGAAGCAGCAGGGTTCATAAAAAAAATGGTCCCAAAGACAAGTACTTTGGGATTATCAACAGAGCTCTGAGTAACAATACTAAGAGATGTCCTATATAAAAGCCAAAAAAACCAAAAACAAAACAAACAAACAAACAAAAAACAACAACAACAACAAAAAAACCCAGCAACAGTACAACACATAATATGTGCCAGAACTCTTAACGTCTTATTGCATAGCTCTATACTGCTGCCATATATAGTGAGTTGTCAGGGATACATGCTAGAGTTTGCTAGGTTCTAAAATGTGTTTAGATGCTTGAGTGACTCATGTCTCTCATCTGGGAGAAATCTTATAAATATAACCAATTAACATGCTTTACACTGGTTACAAAGCAATAGCTGGTTAAAGGCCAATTATTAATTTCATATTAAAATCACATTTTACAAACTGCAGTATCTCAACTTCTGTATTCCATACTGAAGTTATGGATTCATAAGGAAGAGGTATGAATCTGGTAAGATAAGGAAAATTACTACAATGACAAATGTAGAGAAATAGAAGACAACAACAAAATAAGGAAGAACGAGAGACCTTCTACAAGATTCAAGAAATCAAGGGAAAGTTCAAACCAAGGACTGGGATGCTCTCGATAATAAAAATAACATAATTCAATACCAGGAAGGAATAAAAAGACATTGGATGCAATACACCGAAAAACTATTAAAAAAAATTGACAAAATGAAGAACACATGGAGCAAAGAGCCATATGAAGATGAACCCCAAATTCTAAAAACTGTGGTGGAAGCTGCAATAAAAGAAATGGCAAAAAACAAGACTCCAGGAATGTATACCAATAGAACTGCTGCAATCCACATTGACAGAGTCAACTCTAGTGCTAACCCACATATGTCAACAGATATGGAAAACAAACAATGGCCGACAGATTGGAGGTGATCAATATACATCCCCATCCACAAACAAGGAGTCACAAAAGACTGCAGCAACTATAGGACGATAGCACAATCATGCTATTATTATTGTTGTGCTACTATTAAGCTCAAAATACTGCAATGTAGCCTCCAACCACACATGGAGAGAGAAATTCCAGAGATCCAAGAAGGGTTAAGTAAAGGAAGAGGCACCAGGGATCACATTGCAAACTTAAGGTGGCTAATGGAGCATGCAAAGGAGTTCCAAAAGAAAATCAGCATGTGCTTTATAGACTATAGCAAAGCCTTTGACTGCATAGATCATGAAAGGCTATGGAATGCCCTTAAAGACATGGAAGTGCCAACACATCTGGTAGTCCTAATGAGGAATCTGTATTCAGGACAAGAGGCTACTGTCAGAACAGAACACGGAGAAACAGAATGATTCCCAATTGGCAAAGGGGGCAGACAAGGCTGCATCTCATTGCCCTACTTGTTCAACTTATATGAAGAACATATCTTAAGGAAAGCAGGCTTGGACATGGAAGAAGGAGGAGTGAAAATAGGACGAAGAAATATCAACAATCTGAGATATGCTGATGACACCATAATACCAGCAGAAAAACTCCCAGACCTGCAACAACTACTAAGGAAGATCAAAGAAGAAAGTGTAAAGTCAGGCTTAATGCTGAACATAAAGAAAACAAAAATAATGATCATAGAGAACTTACACATATTCAAACTAGACAATGAGGAAATAGAAATAGAAGAGTTCTCATATCAAACATTGATCAAAATGGGGACTGCAGCCAAGAAATCAGAAGAAGATTAAGAATGGGTAGGGTGACTATGAAAGAACTAGAAAAGATCCTAAAATGCAAAGACATACAACTCAGCACAAAAGTCATTATAATACAAGCCATTGTATTCCCTATTACCATGTATGGATGTGAGAGCTGGACATTCAAGAAAGAAGATAGGAGGAAAATCAATGCATTTGAGATGTGGTGCTGGAGAAGAGTGCTGAGGATTCCATGGACAGCCAAAAGGACAAACAAATGGGTCCTAGAACTGATCAAGCCAGAAATATCCCTGGAAGCCTAGATGACAAGACTTAGAATGTCGTACTTTGGATACATCATGAGAAGGCATGAATAATTGGAAAAGACAATAATGTTAGGAAAGGTGGAGGGAAGTAGAAAGAGAGTAAGGCCACATGCTAAATGGATGGACTTTATTAAAGAGACCATGAATATGAATTTGCAGGAGCTGGGCAGAGCAGTAGAGGACAGGTGGGCCTGGAGATGTCTCATCCATAGGGTCGCCATGGGTCAAGACTAACGCAAAGGCAGTTAACAACAAATGAATATGTAACTGCTCTATACTCAGTGGTGCTGGAGAAGGTAGAAGACTAGCTAAATGGCCCCTCAGTCCACCTTAACAAGCAACAGCTGCATTGGGCAAAGAAGGTTTGTTCAGCTACTGATCAGAGCAAAGGAAGGATTTCTTTTCCAGACATGTCCTGTGTTAGCATACCCAACATTCCTCATATTATATTGGAGTGTCCTTATTTTCATATATTCATATCTGGAGCCTGAGATGTTCTTAAGAGGTCACTATGACCTTTGGAACACCAGGTGAATTTCTCGTGGGAAGGACAGGTAGACCCGAAGACATGTGAATGACCCAGGTAATACTAAGGTAATAGCTGAATGGGTTTGCTGATCACTCTGACCTCCCACCAGGCTTTCTGCACATCCTCATATCTCAGGGACCACCTCCTCCTGTACAATCCTCCCCGCGCTCTCCGGTCCTCTGGGAGGAACTTACTGCAGCCTCTAAAATCTAGGCTTGCGGCGACCTCCCAGAGGGCATTCTCTGCTGTCGCCCCCAAACTCTGGAACGACCTGCTGGATGAGATCCGCCAGTTGACATCATTAGACAGCTTTAAAAAAGCTGTCAAGACGGATCTCTTCCGGCAGGCCTTTGCAGATTAACTATCCCGGCCCAGGCTTCCTGATCCCCTCATTCCTCCCATGGCCCTATCTTTAGTGATGGTTGAGGATCCCCAGAGGGACATCAGGGTTTTTGTTTGCTTTAATTATGGTTTTATGTTTTGATATTGTGTTTTTAATTTGTCATATTGTTTAATACTTTCTTAAGGGGGGGAGGGATTATAATGTTTTAATGTTATATTTTACTCTTGTTATTTACTGTTGTCACCACCCAGATTGGTTCACCATAGGGCGGTATACAAATAATAATAATAATAATAATAATAATAATAATAATAATAGAAACAAAAAAGTGAAGGCAGTAAGCAAACACTTCCTACCTACTTCCCCCCCCCCCCCCCCCCATGTTCCCAGCCAATGTCCCTATCCATCTATCCTTCGGTTGTCCTAAATCCAATTGATGTTTTTATCACTCTAAAGTAAAAGCCACCAGTCATTCCAGAATCCCATTGTTGGTTCCTGGAAAAACCATCAGGCGTTTGTTATATTGCAAGATAGCACCTAGTACCCCTTGCGGCCAGGATCCCAGATATAAATATCAGTTCCAAACCTAGCCCCTTCACACACAGTTGGCCTCTGGTCTGTGCTCCATGTGCACTGAGATGTTCTTCCACTCATTGTGTCACCCTTAGACACCATCTGAGCCACGTCCTGCTTTCCATGGTATCATCTCCAAGAAAGGTAAATACTACCCCCCCACACACACACTCCTAAAAACTCAGCTATCCAATTTCCATATTTCTGTTTTCGTCAGCTCTGAATGGTGTATCTGTTTGAATTACTATCTTGTGTTTGATTGCACTCTTGCATAGTTCCCTAGTCCCCCCCACCTTTTGCGAGTAATATCTACCATCTTGTGAGTCTACAACAATCAGAAGCCTTGCTCACTATGGGAAAGGGTTGGAAAAGTGATCCTCCTTGTACCCCAATCAGCAGCCGAACATACCTCCTTTGATGTGCTTGGAGGGTCAGGCCAACACAATTAGGGGCTCCTTGTTGGATTAGGGCTACAGCATGCGGTTGCCATGCCCCCAATCTAGTGGTTTGCTGCTCTTAAAAGAGCTGGCAAATGCCATTCCTTTTTGGAGCAGCAAAAAGCCTCCCTTGCTGCTGCTGGCTTTTTGGTGCTTCTTTGGTGCAGTGTGAGTGAACGCTGCACTAAGGGAGTGCCCTGATGCCACACCCGCTGTCTGGTTGGGTGGGTGGCATGAAGGTGGCATTGGGGTGGAGTCGGAGCAGCTGGTGTGTGGTCACCACACCAGCCACAGGCCGGCCCTATGGGCTGGTCTGTACAGCCCCTGTACTATTTTCCTCAAAAATGTGAAGGAAGGAGTGTTTTAATCTCTTAAAACCAGAGGGGCCTCTTATTTAATTTTTATTTAAAATATATTCTTCTTAATGAATGAGTATTTTTCTGATTTCACACTTAAGTGACCGAAGAAAAGTACTAATTTTATGATATGCAGACTCAATATTACACTCATGGGAGCCAGACATATTTGTCAGTGAGGCTTTGCTCTAGGATGTAAAATATCCCAGGTGCATGCAGTGTGCAGTGTGCAAAAAAGAGAGAAGCTGGCTCAGAGGGAGCTGATGAAACTTCAGTAGGAAGTTGTGTGGTAACAGTTCAAAACTGCATAGTCACTGTGGACATGTGACAGGAAAATGATGAAACACTGGCAGGGGTTTGGGTCAGAATCCTAGTCAGATTTTGTGTATATAAGAAAGAGTATTCCAATGCATTGAGGTTAGGTGGATGTCAGTTGGTGATGGATCATTGTGTCAGATGGTGTAAATATTGCTGTGTCGTTCTTGTAAATATTTGCTGCAACTAAGATTAAAAAAACCTCTTTGGAAGAACCTCAGCAGTTGTGAGTAAAATTCTGTTTAGCAGAAGGATTTTTTTTCTCTTCAAATACTTCCAGACTCTCCAGTGGCATTTGTTTCTTGGCTGACTGTCTTCTGTGTATGGACTGAGTTTTCACTGTGCTAACAATATTTATTGGTTACACTGCTTTAAGTAACAATAATTGTCCATAAATTATAATATTTTGGAAAAAAAATGGACAGGATCATTCCAATGCATTGAGGTTTGTTAGCTCAGGAAGAAAAGGGGGCAGATAATAATTTTTACCAATTCTTTCCTTCCACACAACCCCTTATACCCACTGAAAAGCTACTGTGGGAGGCTGAGTTTTAATTGTAAGCCGCCCAGATTGGATTACCAATGGGCGGGATATAAATAATAATAATAATAATAATAATAATAATAATAATTATTATTATTATTATTATGAGTGTCCCTCCAGAATGGTGGGTGGTAGAGGTGATGGGACCGAAACAGAGGCAAATTAGGGGAAATTACTGCTTTGCCTCTCTACAAAGAAGCATCTCCATTGGATCCTGGTTATATCCATGAAAGGAACAAGAGTTTTCATTTGTTCCTGGATGAAAAAGCCATCATGATGTAGTGGTTTGAGCACTGGGCTGACTCTGGAGATCAGGGTTTGAATCCCCAATTGGCCATGAAAACCTGTTGAGTGACCCTGTGATAGATTCACCTTAGGGTCACCATAAGTTGGAAATGACTTGAAGGCACACAATAAAAACAACTACAAGAACAAGTCTGAATTAAACCCTTTAAAAAATCTGTGAATATAAAAAGTAATTTTGGTGATGGCAGTTAGGGTCGAAGCAGACTGGTGGCTAGGAGTGGCCTCTGGCCACTCTAGCCATGGTTGGGTCATGATCGACTGGGGACCATGGCCAGCTTTCAAAGTGGACCACCACCGCAGTCCCAAACAGGCCACCAGCAGAGTGTTTTTTACTGTTTCTTTTGCTGATGGCTTTGGGCCACCTTAGGCAGCCTCAGAACAGCTTTTGACCATTTTGGGGGCATGTGTCATCTACACACTCCTTTTGGCCTGTCTGTTTCGGGCCTCAGACAACTCAGCCATTTAGATCTTGTTGCTACCTGCAGATTCTTCTTCATTAATCCCTCCTAAGATCAGTTGTGGGTGGTGGGTATCTTCAGTCTTCTGAAGTATACTCAAAGCAGGATATTAATGACATTTTAAGATTTAAGGGACATTTTTTCTGCTCTTAAATGTTTATTAGCAAAGTTACATCTGCATAGTATAAGCAGTGGTGTCACTAGGAATTTGTGTGTGTGGGGGGGTGCGGACTGCACAATGTGACACCCTAAGGGGTGTGTGATACCACTGCTGCTCAAACACCTATATTTTGGCAGAAACATTGTGGCATTTGCCTGTATCTCTTTAAAATGATTTAAGAGATGGTGGGAGTGAGGTGAAGCTCAGTGGGAGAAGAAAGGAGGGCCTCCAGAATTTTTAAAAAATAGTTGTCTGTTTCACCCCACTGTCACAATTTCTTATTGCAACTTCACTAGCTGAAGTAAACGAGTCGGAAAAGTCCACCTCCTTATGCCACAATCAGCAGTTTGGTCAATATGACTGATGGCTCTCAAGTTGGGCTTGGAAGGTTGAGCCATGCCACATGAATTAGCTAAATATATATAACTAGGCAGATGATGTGGGATATCAGTGACTATTATTTATAGTAATTAAATTAAAGTAATTAATATTAAGGATCAGTAATTAATAGTAATATGAGTGGTAGTATTAATAAACTAAACAGAAACTCAAGTGTTATGCATGCAGCCAATTTGGTGCAGTTGTTCAGAGTGATGAACTTTTTTTGTTAACTATCCTCAATTCGATCTTGACTCATGGCAACCCTATGGATGAGACATCACCAAGACCCCCTGTCCTGCACTGCACTGATTAATTCCTGCAACCCCATACCCATGACCTCCTTAATGGAGCCCATCCATCTAGAACAGGGGTAGGCAACCTTTTTGAGCTGGGGGCTGGGTTGCTGTGATAATGTTCTCTTATTCAAAACTAGTCCAGTGAGCAATTTCATGCATCATTTTTCAATAAACATTTTCAGATGAAGCTTCTTTTTCTTGAGGCAGTTTTTATTTCTAAGAATGGAAGGAATTCTACCTTTACTGGATGCCTGTCATTTAAAAGGAGATTTATTTTAGATGGCACCCCACATTTCTAATATATAAACATTTCTGGCTGGCTAAATATTACAGGGGAAGAATTGTTAGGACCTTTAGAGACATTTGATAGAGTCCATTTCCACTGTCAAAGGTGAAATGAATTTGATGAGGTACTAAGCAACAGGCAGCAGCTTTTCAAACTTTAGACAGTGTCATTCATGAAAACATTGACATTTTACTTGAGCTTCTGGAAATGCTAGCAGTTTCCAAAGAGAAATGAAAGATTACTGCCTGAGGAAGAACAAATAGTTTCAAATGCAAAACACTTGATACTGACTCATATCACACAAACATCATATAGTTCCAAGCAGGACTACATTTTAAATGTCATATTTTCCTTCCTGATATTGTTGCCCAAAGGGAAGAAGAGGTCCAAAAATAGCACACAAATATTTAAACACAGAAACATTTCAATACTGGCCTGTAATTTACAGAGCACTTGGGTCCTCTGGCTTTCTTGCATCATTAAAATAAACTCTTTTACAAATATACACTCCCCAACACCACCCAGTTCACTTGATTTATTTTGACCACTGGCCATAGCTATAGATGAAATTACAATGAAAAAAGTGATATAAGTTCAATAGTATCATAAAAGCAAGTTCAATAGTTCATAAAAGCAGTCAACCACATGAACATCTACAATGATTTCCTTCACATTTGCAGCTGCAACTGCAAACGAAGCAACTTTTTCCAACACGTTTATTTCTTTTTCTCTTGATTAACAGAAATTTAGTTGTTGCTATATAGACCTGCAGATTTTTAAAACCAAGAATATTTCCAATTATTTAGACAGCGGGCTAAATGTATTTGTTATTCCCAAAGACAGCAGAACCTTTGAGTCAATGGTGAACCAATATGTTAGTTTCAATGATTAGGTGGGTCTACTGTAGTTGGGAATGAGATTGGATTTAGGCAATAGGAGGAATTCAAGCATCCTCCTGTTGTCTGTAACTCCTAGCATTCCCCTCCATTTGCTATGCTAGCTGGGGATGGTGGGACTTGCAGTTCAATACTATTTAAAGGGCTGAGTGACTCTAACCCCTGATTTGGGGCCTTTAAAGATACATGCAGCAGGGATGTAAGCTTTCAACTTTTTTGTCCTTGCAAAATAGTTGCTTTCTCCCCAGTGTCTGCACAATGTTTTGCAAAGTATCTCCACATCCCAAAGTGTTTGGGGAAATCAATCTGTGCAAAAATAAATGAGAAGGGGTTTGAGTAAACTGTATTTTTCCACTTTTTCCAGAAATACTTTTTCTGTGCTTTTGTACATAAGCCATGAAGTCCGATATTCTTATTTCACTGCAGCACCTACTTGTCTTTCTAAATACGGAATACACTCAGAGTCCTCTGGGGCAAGTGGGGTTTTGCTCCACATGGATTGGCTGTGAGACTAGGTTTGGTTGGTTGCTTCACCTATACTGCTCTGCATTGTCAGGGAATGGTTACATCTGTTTGATGGATAGTTTGTTGACAATTTCTGTTGTTAGGTCATAGTTAGCAGAGTAGTAAAAATGCGAAGGAGGAGGAGGAGAGGAAGGGGGAGCTATCATGATGAGCATCTTGAAGAATGACTTAGGCCCTGTCTGCACAGCCCAGATAAAATGACTTCTCCTCTCAATGGAGAGTCAGGGATTGGACCCTGGATGATGCAGGGCCCAATTCCTGAGTCTGGTTGCACCAAATCCAGGGTATACCCCTCTTAAAGTGGACTTTAAAAGCCACTAGTTGCTCTGGATGTTCCCGGAATATCTGGCACCCTCTGTTCTGACACTGGGAGGCTGTTTAAACAGTCCGCTGTGCTGTCCAGTGTGACCACCATAGCAGCAAGCACTTGCTCTGAGATCAGAGCTCTGGTGTCACCACCACAGCTGCACTGGGTGGCACAGTGGGATGTGCATGTGAACAGCCGCTTGGTGCTAGAGCAGAAGGCTAGAAGTAATGGGGCAGGGGAGGGGGATTGGCTGCTCCTGATGTATTCTGGCCCATGAAGGCCCGAAACAGACAGGCCATATAAAGTGGTTTCTGGCCACTTTGGGGGGGTCATGTTACAAAGCTGCATAGAGGCCATGCCAGAGTGGCAAGAGCTCCCCCAAAAAGAAGTGGATTAAATCTGTTCCTGCCAGAGGCCCATTTGGGACTGCAGCAGCAGTTCACTTTGAGAGCAGACCGTGCAGTCACGATGGTCTTGGCATGATTGGTGCTGGAGCAGCTGGAGGCCATCTGCTTTGGTCCTGAGTAAGAAGAACAAAGTTTGATTGTTCATCTCACTCAAAGCTGATAGGTATGTGCTATGTTATTTGGTTTGGCTTTACCCATCATATTGTTATATGTGTGAGTTGAGAGGTGTGGAATGGTACAGCCACTCCTGAGCTCCTAGATAAAGTAGAGTTTCCCAAACATGGTAATTAATTAGGAAAAGGGAGATGATGTTTACTGCATCATCACAAATGCATTTACACCCAAACTTGAGATGTGCCTGGGATAGTTAAAATAGAGTAAGAACTCATCATCTTATATGTGCTTCAAATGTTCCATAAAGTTTTGCCCTTTTTTAAATCCAATGTGTGTGTTTTTCTTCTCCATTCCTGGGCCCATGCACAGAATTTCTGAAATGAGTGTCTCAGATCACAGACAGCATCTACTGAAATAACATAACAATAAATGCTCTTCTAATTGGATATCTGGTAAAAATCAATAAATAACTTTCATGCTCATGAGGCAATTTGATCCTATAATGCCAGGGGGCACTTTTCACATCATTTAGTGCAGACATATCAGTTTGCATAAGAACATCTTTAACTCTATTTTAAAATGAATCTTAGCTATTGCTGGTTCCATGCCATTAAAATATTCATAAGAGAATCCATAAAATTGAATCATGGCACCAAATAGACCCTTTCAACTTACTTGGTGAAATTTTACTTGCAGACAAAATGCAGGCAATCTGTTATGACCATCAGCTGTGGCCAATCCTACAACTCAATAATTATACATTTCTAGCTAGATGTCTGTTACATAACACAGATCTAATCCCAATTTCAGTCCTAAGGAAAACAGCTGATAATCTTTTAAGAAAATGGGGAAAAAATCAAAAAAATTATGTGGTAATTTCAGAATGGCCTCACTTTTCAGGTCTGCTTGAACTCAGTGGCATCCCTAGAATTGGTGTCACCTGATGCAGGAACTCATGGTGTCACCCCCCCCCCCCATTGACCTCCTCCCACTTCACACCATACAGAATCCTTAGTAATGCTTTTTTACACTAGTGTTACTTCTAAATCATAATTCTCATATACCACTGAATGTAATGCTAATAGTTGTGAACATAGCCACTTTTAAGACAGAGTGTTTATATGACGCACACTTGCAAAGCTGGTGGAAACAGAAACGATGATGCTCTCTGGGTCTAAAAAGCAGAGCAAAAAGAAGCTGGGATACTTCCACTCAAGGCAAAAAATGTACATCTTCACACCTGAATATAAATAGCCCAGTGCCAGTGAGGGGCTGTGGCAAAGCAAAAAAAATGAAAGTGTGACAACTCCAATGGATGTACTTACAGTGTACACAAACCAGATAGTTCAATAGGGGAGCATGGGGTAAAGGGGAGGTGAAGGGGGCAGGTATGAAGGGCCTCCATGATTGTGCTATGCCAGTGAATCACTCAGCACATCAATGCACCAATGCTGTGTACTGGCAGAGCATCGCAGGTGTGACTGTGTGGCCAAGCAAAGAGGCAACCATTTAATTTTATGGCATCTGGGTGAGAAGTGGGAGGTACGTAGAGATTGCAGGAAGTGTGTTTGTGTGACAGTGTGTATGCATGATGGGGAGGTGACCAAAAAACCCCCCTACCTAGCAGTGCAGCTTGATGCCGCATGGTCAGGTATCCCTGTGGGTGTTCGCCCACTTTGGGAGCGGGCTGTGTGGACAGTGGGGTTTCAACCTACTTTCAGAAAAAGCAGGATCAAGCCGCTTTTTCCTGCTCATGTGCTCTAGCCCAGAGATCCTCCTGCTGTTTGCCATAGCAGGGGTTTAGAAATGCTTTCCTTCTTGCAACTCAATTGGCAGCTGAACAGACCTCCTTCACCTAATGTAGCTGCTGCTGTTAAAATAGACTAGAGGGGGTATTTAGGTCATCTTACAATAAGACTATTTAGTCTTACTAAATATGGAACAATTACCTCTAGGTTATGAATAAATAACTGCAATATAGTATGCCACCTAGCATTTATAGTTTATTAATAGGAAACCCTGGGGAGTGGGGTGGGTAGAGATAAAAAGAGAATAATGCCAAATGATAACAACTAAATATCAATCAAATAGCAACATATAAACAATATATAAACAAACTGAGTCTACATGTCCTACAAATGCACTCCACTGGGATCTCCACTGAGTAGATATCTCTAGACATGCCACTTTGGGAGCTCATAAAATATCACTTAATTAGAGCATTTCCCTTAGGTCTCCAAACAAATATTCTCTTGCAATTTGCCGTCCTCTCCCTGTTATAACTTTACCTTAAAAGCTGAGCCATAAGAAAACTGAAATATTTGCTGTATATGCACACACAGCATGCAGTTTATTGGCTGAAGAGTTTCATATTGAGCAAGCAGTCCATTAAAGTAAAGCTAGGTAAGTACAAAGTTTAGTAGCTCCAGTGAAATTAGTGTCTCTAAAGGGGCTTGAATGACAAGAAAGAAAAATGAAGTCCTATATTTGGAAAAAGGGCAGGTTGGACATGTTTTTCAGCAATGATGCTTTCCTCACTGTCCCCTTATGACAGCACCATCAGATCACTTTGCCAAGTAGAGACTGGAAAAAAACAACCCAGTAGTGTTTTCTCATTGTGTAATTTTCTGATGAGCTTGCTCAGAGAAAGTAGGCTTAATGCCAGGGTTCCTTTTTGATGGAAATCTCTGTTGAGCAATGCCTAGGTCACCCTTCAAGATGATGACAGCCTGCCAGTCATGTATTGTGTGCTTGTCAGGTGCTTTGGTAATGCCCTTTTTTTGTTGTTTTTTTGCTGCCCCCAAGGAAAACATCAAGCATAAAAGATTTATGGATCTTGGGGTGAGAACATAAGTGAGTGGTGATCTGGTTTTGAGCTCATGGTTACAAGTTGTGGGAAAATTTCTATCCATCACTGCTTGAAGTGCTGTGGCTCCAATCTAAGGCCAGCAAGCTCCCCACTGAACTTGCCTGAACCAAAATATGGCTTCCTGCCTCCCTCTACAAACATGTACAACCAGGAATCAAGAAGCACTTGTGTGGACTTGTGAAACACTGTAGATGGACATCATTCAGTATGGTTTAACTCAAGGTGTGGGGAGCTGCCTGCTATATTCTTTGTGTGTTCATTCTAAAACTATTTTTTTCTTGGGGAAGGAAGTAATTCACAAGAGGATGGATGAGTGGAGGACACAGAGTAGATTTGGGCACTGAGATTTCCAGCTCCACCTTCCTAAAATCTGTTGTTAGTCTTGATTAGAGGTAGATAGAATCAATTGGATTATTTGCATATCAGTTCATTATTGAACAATTGATTGAATGGGTGTACTTGAAGTGGAACTAAAGTAGACCCAACAGGATGCCACTGTTTCCTCTCTGATCTGCTTCTGTTGCCTTACTTTCCCTCATGGCATTGTGTAATTCACAGCAAAATTCTACTCCATTGCTCCAATCAAAATGAACAGAAATTGCAGAGGAGCAGTGCATTTTGAAATTACATTCTTGTTGCTGTTGTGGATCATTTGCCAATTTTTCAACAAGTTTCCTGTAGCTTCAGTGATTAACTGAGAGCATCTTCCAAAGCACATCAATGTTCCTGTGTACACTATGAGACATTCCCAAGATGCCAGGGTCAGCACCTAAATACCTGAAGGTAACAAAAAATGAAGAGTAACTGCAGAGGGTTCAGAAGTACTTGGCCTTGCAAAAAGCTAAGATGGCAAAGTCATTTGAAATATAAAGAAATGTGTTTATCAATATTAAACAGATGTGTTCACTTGTTTTTTTAAAACAAAAACAAAAATGAGGACAACAATATTGATGTGTGTCAAATGAAAAGCGACAGTTCTCTTGAGCACTTCCTCACTTTTCCCCCTCAACTAATGGGGCTTTGATACATGTTTCAAGTTTGGATGTGTCAGCATCTCCCTGTTTTTCAAAGCTGGAGAAGCCAGTTTATAATTCATTCAGTGCTGGTAAACTTTACAGAGCCTTTGCTGCAAACTCCCAACCATTTAAGAAAAAAAAAGAGAAAAAACCCCCCACATTAAAGCCAGTGTGAGAATCAGTTTGAAACAAAACTCTAATGTGTCTTGATTGTAAATATTACACTTGATCGTTTGTGCTAAGTTATGCAATAATGGCTATTTTTTTTTAAAAAAAGAAAATAATTAATAACCATGCAGTTGCTCATTGGAAAGGTTGTTTAAATCATAATCTGCATAGATTAGGGATGGGAAGATTTCTCAAGAATGTTCTGTGAATTTCCTTCCTCACCTCAGGACTATTATGTTCTGTTTCCATGCAGTCTAGGGGTGTTTTTTTTTTTAAATGAAAAAAATAGTTAATTAGTGGGGGTTTTTTTTAATGAATTGGTTTTTCAAATCCATGTATCCACTGACAAAGATCAGAATACGATTGCTTTCATTTTAGAAATGTATGCAAAGGTGTTGGGGGTTTTTTTTGGCCTTTTTTCGCAATTTTTGAATGTACACATGCTGTAGATTAATTTTCTTCTTCCATGGAATGTAAATAAAACAATGAAAAAAGGGTGGATTTTCTACTAATGTTGTGTCCATTTAAATATTCAGGAGATGTAGATCAGGAGATACATATCTATCTATCTATCTATCTATCTATCCCTTTAAAGAAAGACTTGACAGTCTTTCTTTTTCTTAAACATTCCTATCCTGCATACAAATTCTTTCATTCATCAATGGTTCTTTGTCAAGAGATAGTGATCTACACTAAGCCTATCCCATGAAAAACACATACACCCTGAAAGTCCATTTTTTCTTCAGCTTTTCACACCTGCTTTTATGACTATCCTAGGCTATCTAGTCTACATATGTATACTTTGTTGTGAAAAGTCATGGAAATAGTTCTGCACCAGTGAAAGTCAGCCCAAGACAATTTGCTGGCTTAGCTGTTATTTGCTATTAAGCTGACATCACACAATAGCAATCTTATGAAGGAGAAACCTCCAAGATTTCCAGTCATCAACTGCCCTGCTCAAGTGTTGCAAACTCATGACCTTGCTTCCTTGATTGAATTAATCCATCTGTAATGTAGTCTTCCTATTTTCCTACTGCCTTCCACTTTTCCAAGCATTATTGCCTTTTCCAGTGAATCTCATCATCTCATGATATGTCCAAAATATGACAGCCTCAGTTTAGCCATCTTTAGCCTGTGTGTCTCACTCTACATATCCAAGTGCATGATACCCAAGGATGATCAAGCTAAAGATTTGGACATGCAAGCACTTCTCCTCCATTTTGACAGTATAGTTTTGCAACAATAAATTAAATGAGAGATAACTGTTTGTGTAAGGAGGAATGTTTTGCGTTTTGTGGAATTTTAAAATATGCTGTCTATTTCTGTACTAATGCTCTGTGTGTGTGTGTGTGTGTGTGTGTGTGGGGTTCAAACCCTATCAGGTGACACCCCAGAGGAGGGGTGACATCTGGTTGGGCCCTCCTCCCCCTTCAGTGCAGGAGGGGCGAATACTTGGCCTTCCCAGGTGATACTGTCTGCACCGTGTGACACCCTAGCTAGTGATGCCACTGCTAATGGTGTGATGCATGTAAAATGTTTTGGAAATATTTAGAAAATGAAGGTATAAATATATATTTGACATAATCTCACACTCTCTCTCTCTCCTGATCTAGCAAAGGGTACAGAAACACTCCCCATTATTAAAGCTAAAAATATTCTTACAGCACTATTGTTCAATATTACATCACCTCTCATACATTTCCTTTGGTGAAAAGTTTGATCGAGGAGTGGAAGGACCTTAGCAACAGGCCTGATAATTTATTCAAGGAAGTGAATGGAATCTCCTCAGCTAATTTGAGCCAATGATCTATTTGTGATCTAATGAGGCTGCCTGCAGCCTGACTTATGGATCAAGCTTTTCATCCCTGGAAAGTGTACACCTAGTACTCATTATTGCACAAAGGAGTAGAAAGGGCAGAAAAGATCAGAAACGGAAGAGGAAGCAAGGATGACGTGAAGTGGAATGAGTGAGAACAATGAAATGATATGAAAGAAGACATCATCTTACATGGCAGCATTATCATCTTATATATAAGCACTGAGCATGAGCACTCTAATACTTGCAGTTAAAAAGAAACCAACATAAAGCTCTAAGGATTAAAATAACAAGCTTAGTGAGAGAAGAGAGAAATTTTATTTTGTCTTGGGGTTCCTATAGGCATCTGATTGACATCTGAAGGAAAGAGAATGAAGGTCAAAATAGGTCTTTGGTCAGACCCAGTGGGGCTCTTCTTAAGTTCTTCAGTTTTCTTTGTTAAATGAAGACATTTGACATCTCTTTGCAGCACTATCACAGAACATTATTATTCTTCACAGTGATTGACATGTGTCACTTCATCTGACATGGAAAATAATAAGTTCAAAATGTTTACTTTCTGATTTGTACAAGTGTGAGTAATCTTTAGTGGTGACATAACGCAGTGTAATTAGCCTTCTGAAAGCAAGAACGATGCTGTCAAAAAGACGAGCTAGCATTAAAGTTGAATTTATGTATGGAAATATTCAGGTCTCTGACAATGAATTCCTACTGGATTGTTTTCAAGAGCACTTTTTCCTACAGTTTCCTCCCCCTGCCCCCACTTAGTGAACTGAATTGGTTAAAGGTATATTGTGAAATGTGACATAGTTTACAGACCACGAAAGAATTGTTTTGTATTATTAAACTTTTAAAAGGAAGTAAAATATGTTGCCTGGGCCACAATTACAGTTGAAGATTAACTTTGATTGCATCCAGAACTCTGAATGGGGCATATAGGGGGCATGGGCATGATGGTCTGATTGCTGAATGGGTTTCAGAACATTTATTTTCCTTTACTTATTGCTACTAAAATAACATTGATTTTTCTGTCTTTATATTCTTCTCCTTTTGATGTATTACACACTATTTTCAGGCACATTCATTTCTTTTAAGGTACATTCACTTCTTTTTAAGTTGCAGTCTACTTTTTTTCTGCAACTGCAATTGAACAATCTACTAACCAGCATGGTGTAGTGGTTTGAGGGTTGGACTTATGGCCCTGGAGATCAGAATTTGATTCCCAGCTCAGCCATAGAAACACACTGGGTGACTTTGGGTGAGTCACACACTCTCCAACTCAGAAAATCCCATGATAGTGTAACAATAAGTTGGAAACTACTTGAACACACACAACAACAAATTAGCTATGGAAATACCTTCCATGGAAGGTCTGACTGGCCTGATCCATGCTCTCTTTCTGCCAGAAGACAAAAATGTTTTATTTAAGGATGTATTTGGTGGTGGTAGATAGAGATTTTTAATGTGGAGAGGGTGTAGAGCAGGGGTAGGCAACCTTTCCCCTTTAAGGGCCGAGAGACTTCAGCTCCCAGAAGCCTCAGCCATGTTGGCCAATAGTCCCATGTTGGCCAATAGCTCCTGGGATTCTGGGAGCTAAAGTCCCTCGGCCCTTAAAGGGGAAAGGTCGCCTACCCCTGGTGTAGAGAGTTACTATTTTAGTCCGTCTAATAGTCTTTTAATGTCAATTTGTGTTTTTAACTCTAAATTATTTTGTTTTTTAACTTCTGTACTGAAAGTTTTAAAACTCTATTGTTTTAGAGGTGTATGCCTTGGGTCCTGTACTAGGATATTGATTAATTCATTAACTAATTAATTATGTTACTTTGAGGGGATAAAAATGGGATTTGGTGTCTATTCCTTTCTGCAATGTTTTCCTTAAAAAGAAAAGGTCTTGAAGCTTAGGAGATAGGGGGCAGAAGAAAGGGCTGCACGCCTTCTGCACTCATCTATCCTTCTAACTTGGAGGTACATTCATGTGTGGTTTGGACATTTTGCTTTGGATGCCTAAAGTCACAGTTTCCTATGTTTTCTCAAAAGGAGGCAAATGAAGAACAGAAAATGAGATCAAATGAGGAGCTGAAATACACAAGGCACCATCGAATTACATGTTCCTATTATACTATTCATGTTAAATTAAGTTTCATCTTAGTTACATGGCTTTTGAAGAAAGCAGCCATCACCACATTTGCCTGGGTGATTACAAAACATGTGTGAAATGGACAGTAGTTTATGAGGCATAGATTCCTTTTTCCTGCCCTGCCTTGCCCTTCCCTTTTACTGGTTTTAGTTAGGAAGTATCTGAAAAGGACACTTCGGCAATAGTGTAACTTCCTGTGCTTGGAAAACTCATTAGATTTTCAGAGACTGAAAGTGAGTGTTTGAAGGGTATGAAGTACAGTTGTCCCTTCTGATTCGTGGAGGAATCCATTCTGGAACCCACCCACCCCGCGAATCAGAAAAATCACAAATATTGGAGGCCCACTGATTTTAATGGGTGCATGCTCCCGCGGGGGGGGGGGGGGTATTTTGTCCCTCCCTGCTTGCTATTCATGAAGGAGTGAGACTGCAGACTCCACATCTGTGAACAAGGAGAGGCAAGTGTATATCAGAACATGACCTCCATGACAACTATTCAGGGTGAAGGGGTGAAAATGAGCAATAAAAAATGTGTTTTCTTTTCAATATATATATGTGAAGAGGTAATAAATACACACAAACAGTGGCATCACTAGAGTTGGTGTCACACATTGTAGTAACTCATGGTGTTGCCCTGTCAGAACTATGCCTGCATGCATGAGTTTTGTCAGATGTTTGGTTTGGGGTGTAATAGCTGTAGTTGTTTGGGGGATGATAGGTGGGTTAGTATATGGGAAATGTAGTTAGCCTTTATGAGTGGTAGGCTGCTTGGGGTGGGGGGATGGGAGTAGTGTGGGATAGTACGATAGTTTTGAGAAAGTTAGGCCTGTGGAATGCAAGGGCTGTGTAGGAGGGTGGCTGGTGCTGAGAGGAATCTCCAGCTGAAGGGGGTGATGGGTGGAGTGTTTTAGCTGAAGAAGAATAGTTTGGGTGAGAACATGGAGAAAGGGGGGTTGATGGTGGTAAAAGAAGAGCTGTGGGAATTGGAGGTGGGTGCTAGCTTTGGCGCCAAAGGGTGTGGGTTGGAGCCCAGTAGTTATGAGGGGTTTAATGTGGCATTTTGTTGTGGGGGGGGCACACCCTCCTAGTAATGCCCCTGAGCACCAATATTCTACAATGCCTACTTAGTTAAATATGTGTTACTAAGTGATGTCTTCTGGCTTTGCTGCACCTCTCTGCAGCCCATTTGAACAGCCATCAGCTGCACTGGGTAAAGGAGTGATGTTTAGCTGCTGATTGGGGCACAGGTAGGATGATATTTCCAGCCTGTTCCCACCAGTGAGTGAGGTTGCAACAAGGAATTGTAACAGAGGTCCTACTTCTGATTGTTGCAGCCTTGCTTGCTGATGGGGGGTGGAGATGGAAACATTATCCTTCTGGCACCATGAGGTTGTATGTGATGACCCATAGAGTCATATGATTCTATGATTAGCAGCTGAACAAGTCTCCTTCACCCAGTGTGGCTGCTGGTTGTTAAGGTCGGCTGGGGTGGTGGTGCATTTATGTAGTCATACAGTAAGATTATGTAATTTTACTGAAGATGAAACAGGTACAGATCTATAAATCTAGGTTACAAATCTGTAACTGCAATAAAGAATGCCAGCCAATGTTTGTTTGAAGGTCAAAATCAAGTAAAGATACATAAGTTATTTTATGATCTAGTGTGATCAAAATTCATACAATGTGAATTTAAGAGAGAACAAAATTGGCAGGTTTGCTGATATACGCAAACAGTTCTGAATTTCTGTTGTACTGCTTGACTTATAGCTGATTTAGTTTTGCTTGTTTTCACTATTCTATGTCTAGGAGTTTCTGCTTGATGAATTAAAATGCTTGGCTTTGTGGAACTTGATGTATGATTATAGGGGCAGAGGTCATTAGCTGCTTCACTTCAGTCAGTAAAATCTTCTGGGCCTGCCCTGCCAATTTAAGTTATTAACTATATATAGCTGTCATGATGACCATGACATACAACAAATAATGGCATTCCCAGTTTACTGGGAGCACGATTTGCAACAAAAAATGGCAGGTTCCATCTGCTATGGTTGCAGTTTCCCTCTTTCTTTTCCCAGAGGCATGCATGGTTTTTATGGGCTTTGGAAGGGATAGGAAGGCTGACTAATCAGGAATAGCAGGGTTGACTGGGGAGAAGACTGGAGAATGCCAAGCATATGTTTCACTCAGATGTACTCTCTGGCTATATAAGCCATACCATAGTGCTCCTAGCTTCATTTCATGACTGGACTTCCTAATCACCCCCCCCCCTTTCTCCTCTGTATCATTATTTTGGCTTTATGTCAGTGAAAGCTGTACTCTTTGTCACAACTACAGATAGTTTTAGGATGGGGTCAAGATCCACTTTGTGGCAACTGGAGCCAGTGTTCCCAACTAATACAGTTGGAGGTCCCTCTAATGTACACTGGGACAGGGAAATGGGGATGTGCCCAGCTTGGGGACAGGTGTCTATACCCCATCCCAAGTGACTGGAAGCCATGTGCTGGCTTCCACTCATGTGGATTTCCTTGTGTGTCATTCCAGAGGTATCCAGAAGTTGACTGGGTTTGATGACTTATACTAGGTGGGAGGTGGGTAGAACAATGCCTGGATTTGTATCCATGCTGGGGCTAAAGCTCTTGAGCTGCAACCAACAAAGTTGCCCCCCAAATGCTGCCTGTGCTTATTAGTCATAGGTATAGCTTCATTTGCTGCTCACTTCTTACAGGCATGTGAAATGACAGTAAATGTCACCTGTAAGCAAGGCAATAGTACAAAATGAAGCTAGAGTATGCTTGAAAGGGGGCGGGGTGGGGGATGGCATCTAGAGAAAGCTAATATATGAAAAGTTCTTCAGATGAATTCCACAATTTAGAGTCCTGGGATTATGAATCACTGCAATAATGCAGTATTCAAGCCTCAGGAAGAAACACATAGTTTAAAGATAGTTTTCTAATAGGAAAATCACATTTTTATTTTCTCTTATTGTACTATTAAAAATAAGTCTGACTTGCTTAGCTACCTTGTAATTCTATTTCTTTCTTTAATTGTGTTGCCAGCTAAATATATTTTAATATGCATCACACAGTGTATGAACAAACACTCCTTTTAGGTTCTCATTAAGAATGTAAGCTTTAAACAGATGTTTAAATAGCTGTTGAGAAAAGCAAAGTATCAGCTGCAGCTGTGTGCGCCTCACCACAAACTGGGGCTCAACCAACATTTCTGTGCTGGTACAAAACTGTCACTAGTGATGGTGATTCAGTAAAAGTAGGTCAGGTTCTGAGTTGCACAGTACAATTCTATACCAGGCTACTCAGAAATTCCCACTCAATCCAATGGTACATACTTCCAGGCAAATTAATATAGGAGCTCTGTTGGCACAGTGGTTAAATGCCTGTACTACAGCCACTCATTCACAAACCATAAGGTTGTGAGTTCAGTCCCAGCTAGGGGTTCAGACATGACTCAGGCTGGCATCCTTCCGTAGGTTGCTAAAATGAGTACCCAGCTTGTGAGGGCAGTAATTCATGCATTGCAGTAATTCATGATGTTGCCTCCTCACTGATCTCCTCCTATACCACACCATTGTAAACCGCTTAGGGGGTGCTTAAGTGCACTGATAAGCAGTATAGAAATGTACTTGCTATATTGCTATATTGTCACCTCACTGATAATTAAACTGGTCCATTTCCTATGAATCCATAATCCACATTCAATTCACATTCTCCCCATATTAGTTTGGTTGGCTTTCACACCTAAGTGGTTGTACCCATTCTCCTGGCTTTCATGAGCACAGAAAAGACAGCCAATGATAGGGAGATCAATGTTTTTCTCTTTTTCAAAGCAATATATAAGAGGGTAGTACATAATAAGTATCCCTCTCTCTTGCATACCCACAATCAAACAGCAATGCTAGGATCACATTCTTCAGTATGTCCTCTCCAACTCTGATTTGCTGTCACTTTTTTCGGCACTGAATTTGTAGGGATGGTATCTTCATGATTCTGTGAATGTATGTGTGTGGGGGGGGAGAGAGGTGCTTTTGTGGGGTAGGGAGCTTGAGAAGAAGAAAATGGGAATTTGTCTGTCTCTATCAGGAATGCACTGAATCATTTCTCTGAGGTTTAATCTACATTTCAAAGGCACTGCCTATAAGGTGCTGAATCCTGTTTTAATACAGTGGGGCCTTGGTATCTGCTGGGGTTTGGTTCAAGGATCCTCCATGGATACGAAAATCTGTGGATGCTCATATTCCATTAAATACAGTGACATTGTGAAATGGTGTCCCTTATATAAAATAGCAAAATCAAGGCTTGATTTTAATTTTTTTAAAAAAAATGTATTTTCAAGCCATGGATAGTTGCATCCATGGATGGAGTGGATATGGAGGGCTGACTGTAGTTCATTTACAATTTGGAATAAAATGCAGGGAAGATTGACCATAGCTTTGACAAAGAAGCCACTGGTCATCACTGGGAGGAGATCAGTGGTCAGTCATGACAGAAGCCATGGCTAATTAACTCTTAAAGTTGTCATATATGCATGTTTAAAATGTGTTTGTTTATTCTACTGGTGTTAGTTCATGATGTGTGTGTGTGGGGGGGGGGGAAGAAACTCAGCAATCCCTTATGACAGCTGGTGCCATCCCCAACCCCTCCACATGCTTTCTTAGAGTTATGGTACCTAGTAATCTAATCCAGCCTGCCTCATCCTGATGGCCTCTAGATGTTTTGGATTTAACTTGTACATTTTGCCAGAATGGCCACTGGAAGGGAAGCAGTTTTAGTCCAAAACATCTGGAGGGAGAGCTGAAGTCACTCTCGGAAGTATAATGTCATGGTGTAGTAGCATTTCATGTGGTACCATGAATGAAACAGCTTTGCTGTCACTGCAAAAAAACAACAACAAAAAACAAAAACAAAATGAAGCCTCCCCTAAGGTTTTTTTTTTTTTAAGTCACTACTGGTGTTTTGAAAATAATTCTCCCCTCACTCCTTTGAGCTGAATATCTCCATCAGAGCTCAGATACTTATTTTTTTGGACTATAACTCCCAGAATCCTCTGAACACTTACTATGCTGGCTGGGCAATCTGGGACCTGTAGTCTAAATGATATGTTTTCCCAACACTAATTTGCATACTCTGTGCTAATTCTTATATAGCATGTTAAAATAGGTTCCTTGTATTTTGTTTCTTGCAATTTATAAGCATTTGAGGGGATTTTTTTCTATTTAAAAATGGCCTTGGGCTTTCATACCAAATTGTGATGTGTTCTCTGGATGCTAGGAGCTCCTCCTTTGGGCAAAGTCAAAGGCTTGCAAATGCCCAGTAGAATTTTTGTTTTTGTTTTTATCTCTCTTGAACCTTGATTTCTATGCTACATGGAGAATTGTTTTTAAAACATGCCTTATTATAAGTTTTTAAAAGAAAACCTCATCTTTGGTTTTCCATTAGCACATTTCTATTTTCAAGCATATAAATTTACCTTGTTTTAAGGTACTTTGCTTTAGAGAACTTCACTAATGCAGTGCTTTTCAATTATATTCATGCTTACAATTTTCAACACTTCCCTTGTTCTTAGCAGGGTTTTCAGCAGTGACATGTACACCAGCTGATTCCAAGTCACCCAGCACCATTTTGTTATGTGTGCTCAGTCTATGAATAGGTATTTAATCTTTTATATGCACTGGCAGATGAAAAAAAGGCTGTGATTCACTTTAAAGCAATATTCACTTTACAACAGTGGTATCGAAGCTAACGTGCTGTATTAGGGAGATATGTCTGTACTGCAAAATGCATCTGATTGAGACAATAACAACAAAAACCAATAAGACTTTCCAGGATGCTAGTTAATTTTCTAGGATGTAATAGCAAACTCTCAAAAAATTGCCTTCGAAAATGGTCTCTCAGGCAATTTTGATTTGTGGACCTGGATGAACACCAAATTACATATTTGAAACCTCTGTGAATATTTTATTTTAAACTTTGGGGTTTTGCATTGCATTATTAATATGTCAGCAGACTCTGCCTTTAAGAGGTTTTCTGAAAGTTTATGAACTGAAATAACCATTAGATACTGATGTTCTATAATTATGGACCATAAAGGCAATGAGTTGTAGCCAGTGGTGGGCTTTGCTTTAGGTGAAGTCCTTCTGCTTGCTCAAGCCAGGGTGATTCATTTTTGTTGATACACCCTACCCACATATGGCTAACCCAGTCTTCATGAACAGCTATTTCCAAGGCTTAAGGAACTCACAGGAATAAAATGAGGTATGGTGAGGCAGGGAATATAGGAAAGAATAAGATGCAGTGACTCAAAGCAGAAGAAACATCTTCACCTAAGGCAGAGTGGACAACCTGTGGCTTTCTAGCAGTCCCTGGATGGAGGCATCTATCATCCCTCTCCACTGGCCATGCCATGGTTGGAGACTCGATACCAAGCTTTATGCCTGACTGGAGAATATAGATAGAGACCTCTGTTAATTTGGCTTTCTTCTATATTCAAATAGATTATTCCATCCTCAATAGATCATTCCATCCTCTTGGATCGTCTGAGAGAGTTAGGAATTGGAGGCACTGCTTTGCAGTGGTTCCATTCCTTCCTCTTGGGCAGATCCCAGAGGGTAAGGCTTGGGGACAGTTGCTCGTCCATAATTGAGCTTAATTGTGGTGTCCCTCAGGGTGCCATCCTGTCCCCGATGCTATTTAACATCTATATGAAGCCACTGGGTGAGATCATTCGGAGGCATGGAGCGCGGTGTCTTCAGTACGCTGATGACACCCAGATATACTTCTCCATGACCAGATCATCGACTCAGACCTCAGATGGCATCTCTCCTCTTAATGACTGTCTCAGAGCGGTAATGGATTGGATGAGGAAAAACAGATTGAAGCTGAATACAGACAAAACGGAGGTACTGAGAGTCACGGGCCCGAAACCAGAACTGGGAATAAAGTCTCTAGTCCTGGATGGAGTCAGACTCTCTTCTAAGGACTGTGTTCGCAGCTTGGGGGTACTCCTAGACTCATCACTTCACATGACTAGTCAGGTGAATGCAGCGGTCAGGAGTGCTTGTTACCAGCTTCAGCTGATACGCCAACTGCACCCTTATCTGGACATAAGGAATCTGGAAACTGTGGTACATGCTATGGTAACCTCACGTCTGGATTACTGCAATGCACTCTACATGGAGCTACCCTTGTGCCTAACCCGGAAACTCCAACTGGTACAAAACATGGCAGCCAGGCTAATTACATCCAGGAGGGGACATCCAGGAGGGAACATATAACACCTGTGCTTAAATCCCTCCACTGGCTGCCAATTAGTTTCCGAGCACAGTACAAGGTGTTGGTTTTAACCTTTAAAGCCCTACATGGCTTGGGGCCATCTTATCTCAGGGACCGTCTCTCCCCATATGATCCCTCCCCCCCACATACTTTGGTCCTCTGGGAGGAATCTGCTGCAGCCCATGAAAACTAGGCTCTTGCAGACCTCCCAGAGGGCCTTCTCTGTGACTGCTCCCAGACTATGGAATGGCCTGCCGGGCGAGATCCGTCTTATTACCACTCTTGCTGCCTTTAAAAAGGCAGTAAAGATGGATCTCTTCCGGCAGGCCTTCCCGGAATAACTCCTCGGCAAATTGGAGGTAATTGGAGGTGATTTGCTTCTCATCCCCCTGCTGCCTCAGCAGGTTTGTAAAAAAAAATAAATTGTTTTTATTGTATTTTAATTTTGTTTGTCTTGGTTTTAATTCTATCGTAGTTTAATATAGTTTTAAGGGGTGGGAGGGCTAGGGTGTGGGATGGAGGACTGTTTTAACTGTTGTCTTTTTAACCTTGTTGTACGCCGCCTCGATTGCCATGCAGAGGGGTGGGTTACAAATAAAAAATTATTATTATTATTATTATTATTATTATTAATTATTATTAATATTTTGTTCTTTCCATTCCATGTTCTGTCCATTCCAAATATACCATTCATGCATTTTGGAAATTTTTTGAGAAAAAACCTGAAACAAATTTCTCCCTTATTTCCACTGATCAAATTCAATAGATGCAACTATTAAGAAGAGGTGACAATCCCAATTGAACATTCATTCTGTTGAATACACAAAAATTCAAACCTGGTTTTCTTTAAACAAAGAACCCAAAGCCTTAGTTGGGCTTGAATGAATGAACCATTCAGTTTCAACTTGTCCCAGATTAGAAAGTTTTAAATCTGTGAACTTTGCAAAATTTCATCAAAATTGAACTGAAAATTGGATGTATTCCTACTGACTATATGTAGGGATGGGTGGGTGGGGTAATGAAGTGTGGGGGGTAGGGAAAGGATAACTTTGTTTCACTATAAGTTGGAAGAGAGGTGAGGACAATACTATTATTTCAACTTTCCTTTTCCAGAAGGAATGCTATCTCCATTTTAAAGGTGCCTTTTAAATTAATCAGCAAGCTTATTTTGATGAAAGAATTTCAAGCACAGTTATTGACAGGGGTGTAGTTCTGTGTGAGTGTGCAGCGGGGGAAAGAAGTCTGTCCCCAATAAAATTTTCCTGCAGTCTCCAAATTTCTAGCATTGCAGAGTGTGAGACATTGAAAATCATTCACATCTGGAACTGTTAAATATGCTGTCTTTGCCTCTCTTTTTTAATGGTGTCTATACCTTTTCTTGGATGCCTAATCTATATTTCTTAAAGCTCAATTAAAGTTTTAAGTTACTGCAATGCTAGAAATTTGGAGACTGCAGGAAAATTTCATGGGGGGGGGGGACATAATACTTATTTGGGGATCAATACTGTAATTTTGCCCTCTCCCTCCCCCCATGACTACACCCCAGAACAGGGCCCTATGTCATTTAGTAAGGGTCTATAACATTATGGCACAATTTGCTAAGAGAGGAATGAGAAAAGTCAGTTGAAAAAAATCAAGAAATTGTACTGAATAGAATCAAAATTTGTTTTAGAAACTAGGGAATAATAATATGTTTGCCCTAAAAGAGACCTATTTGGTTCTACAGCACTACATACATTTTTACATGGGTAACTTTAGCCCCGTAGGTGGAAATGGGTGTAGGTGACAGGTAATGTGGATGCCCCATTATAGAGATCACATTCATGAGAAAAACTATTTTAAAAGAAGAGAGAGAAAAAGAAAGAGAACATATTTAGATAAGGAATCATTTTCCATTTTCGACTGTTTTTCCCTGAGGGAGGTGAAACACAGAAGTAAGTGTTTAAACGTGAAGAGGTTTTATATATTCTAATTGATTTCTTAGCAATGGCTTCACAACTAGTCTGTGAGATATCTTAATTCCTGTTGTGAACTCAATACTGCAACTGGGATAGTGGTGAGGAAAATAAAATAAACTGCAACATTAGATGGCTGCAGGGTTTTAAAGCCATGAACTCAGTTGACACTCAGCAATTGGCCGTATATGTTTCCTTTGGGTAATTTTCTACAATAAAACCAGGTTCTCTTTTATTTCACTACATTTATTTTATTTTAGAACAACATCATTACACAAAACTAGGATGATGTGATAATTCTACACTTTAATCCAGATATTGGGAATGTTTGGACCGCTAAATGTTGCTAGACCCCAGATCCCACCAGCTGTAGTCTACAAAGCAAACAGTGGTAAGACTTGCATTCCAACAACAGCCAGAGGGCCACATGTTCCCCATTCCTCCTCCATCCCTCTTTCCTGGGTTAAGCCCTGTCTCTTGTATGGACTCTTGAATTTATAGATGTTCTGGTATTTAAGGCCTATGAGGTCAGGTGAGTACACCTTATCTCTGTTTATTTCTACAATAGCTTGCATCACAACTTTACAGTCCTCAGATTAGGGCTAGAAAAGAATTAAGAAGTTTGTTGGATCAAATGTATAGCTCCAATTTACATCCAACTGCTAGGACTTTTTAAAATGTACATAAGCACCATTTTGGAGTCATCAAGTGGACATGTTAGAAGATGTTAACTGTACAGATGCTACCAATGCATGGTATAGCAGGTTTTTCAAACCACGCACTGAATAAAAAAACCCACACTCCCCAAAATGTTTATCCTATTAAGAGCATTCATATGACAGGCATCCTATAAATGTGGCATCAAGACTTAGCAGGATCCACCAGGGCTTTGAAAAATGTCAGCAACATTCTGTGAACAGACAAGAACAATTAATATCCATAAAACAGATGCTTTTAGCAAGGTAGTTTGGATTTCAGCAGGAGTCAAATGTCATGTCAGTAGTTAATTTTATGGATTGCATACATTTTGTCTGTGCACACTTGTACGTCTCTGTATGTGTTTGTGTTGTGTATGGTGTGCCTAGCATATTTGACACTCAGTGCGGATCATTTTTTAAAACCCTTCCACAATAAAATTATATTCATCATCATCATTCCATCTCTTATGCACTTCTATTAAAATGACAGCGAATGCAGCTCTGCAAGTATTGCCTAAAATAGCAACACAAAATACTGTCTTTTGTTCAGAATACAATGTTCCAGAATAATAGGACTATGATAACAAAATATATTTTAATATATTGTATATATTTTAAAAAACCTTTCAAATGTGCAAAAAACCCCAGTTGTATGGAGAAATCCTTTTGGAAGACTGAGTGCCCATACATGCTAAATAAATGATATCAGTTCCATGCTTGCATTAACCAAGCTATGTAATTATTTCATCTCTAGACTAACTAGGCATACAATATATTTGTACGTGCCTCCATAAATAATATATATAAATTCTAGTAGTTTCAAACACAAATTCTTTTGTAGAACTGAAATGAATGAGTCACTTTGTATGCATGGAAAATATTCAGGGATTCATGAATATGAATAAATACCTTCCTTCAATTTGCATAGCTTGTGGAGTTTGAGAATTCATTTTCTTCATTGCTTTTAAAGATTTATTTTATAGTTTTGGTACACCAACACTTCCTGTGATTTTCTTACCCTAGGACATGGATCAGCCAATTTTTTGAATTATCCCAAAAAGATATTATGAATAGGGACAGTGACCAGTGGGGTGGCACAGGGTTTGGTCCTGAGCCCAGTGCTATTCAACATCTTTATAATTACATGGATGAAAGAATAGGGGGCATACTTATCAGATTTGCAGATGACACCAAATTAGGAGGAGTAGCTAATACCCCAAAGAATAGGATCAAAATTCAAAATGATCTTAATAGATTAGAAAGCTGGGCCAAAGCTAACAAAATGAATTCATGAGTTCAACTGTAACCGTAACTGTAGAAATGTAAGGTACTGCACTTAGGGCAGAAAAATGAAATGCATAGATATAGGATGATGAACACCTGGCTTAACAAGACTACATGTGAAAAGGATCTAGGAGATGAATAGGTAGGATGATAAGATGCTGCCTTGTCTGACTCTTTGCCAATTGGGAACCATTCTGTTTCTCTGTGTTCTGTCCTGACAGTAGCCTCTTGTCCTGAGTACAAATTCCTCATCAGGATTATCAGATGTGTTGGCACTCCCATATCTTTAAGGGCATTCCATAGCCTTTCATGATCTATGCAGTCAAAGGCTTTGCTGTAGTCTATAAAGAACATGCTGGTTTTCTTTTGGAACTCCCTGATATGCTCCATTAACCATTGTGTATTTGCAATGTGATCCCTGGTACCTCTTCCTTTCCTGAACCCTGCTTGGACCTCTGGGATTTCTCTCTCCTTGTGTGGTTGGAGTCTATGTTGCAGTATTTTGAGCATAATTTTGCTTGCATGGGAGATTAGTACTATGGTTCTATAGTTGCTGCAGTCTCTTGTGTCTCCTTTTTTGTGGATGGGGATGTATATTGATCGCTTCCAATCTGTTGGCCATCATTTTGTTTTCCATATCTGTTGACATATGTTGGTTAGCACTAGAGTTGACTCTGTCAGTGTGGATTGCAACAGTTCTATTGGTATATCATCTGTTCACTATAATAGGGTAAATGGCAGAGAAACAACAGGTATAAGACTCTTCAGAGTCAGCCAGGATCCAAAAACCTAAACTTGAGCTAGGCATTGTGAGTATGGTACACAGAGGAGAGAGGGTGATGAGACAGCTCTATTTCAACAGTAGCAGTAGAAAAGGTGGTTTTCATGTTTTTAGGGTGGTGAATCAGTTCTGGGTTTTAGTCCAGACTTAAAGGAGTTGCCCAAGCTCTTGAAACCTGTCTCCTAAAATAGTTTCCTGTCTCCTTGGGTGACATGAAAGCTTACACAAACACTAGCCACAAGGAAACCAGTACAGGGACTCCTGTGGCATAATCACATGAGACCTATGACAAGGAGAGCAATTCCTCCCCATCCTCCTCCTCCTCTGGCACCCTTGCCTACAACACATGGATTTTATATTGATATCTGAATCTTCCTCAACATGTACGTCATAGACATATTTTCATATCTAGAAATTTCTATTTGCTCAAAAAATATTGCAACTCTCCTTTATCTTGGCTTCATTTGTTAGTGATCAGCTGAACCACATAATCATCAAGATTTAGAAATATGCTAATTGTGTCTTAGCAAGGAAATGGATTTTAATTACAAAGATGTATTATTGATGTGAACAGCTGTACTGTAAATCATTGAGTTATAGATCAGTGTTTTTCTTTCTTTCAGTACAATGTGTCACAATACAGAAGGAAAAAATACCACTTGATCTATTAATTTCGTTTTTGAAGAATTTATCACTTTCTATTAAGGTAGCAGGAACTGCCATTACATTTTGATCCATCTAGCATAGTTTGTGATTTATAACTTTTAGATGGTGCTTAGCTGCATCTAAAGTTTTTAATGTACAAAGTGTTTCAGATTTTACTCATGCAACATAAATTTTTAACTCCTAGGAGTTATTCACATGGTAATTTCTGTTCTCATGTTTTTTCTTCATGTAGACTCATGTCCATAATCATGGAGTGGTGCAGAGAGGTCTGAACTAAGAACATACAGGTACATTTGAAAGAATATCTGTCCTTGTGACAGCTTTTTGATCTTGGGAAAAGAGCTCTGCAAACTGGGGAAATGGTCATTAAAATGGCTAGTAGAGTTCAGAATAAACAAGTGTAAAGTGATATACACCGGGACAAAACAACAACAACCAACTTCACATACATACAGATATGATTTTTGCTAAGAGAAAAAGATCTCAGAGATGTGATGGATAGTTCTGTCAAAGTATTGATCCAGTGAAAGGTTGCCCTTAAAAGGCAGTTCCATGGCAGGGGAATCTTTAGAAAAGGAACTAAAATATTGAAAACATGGGAGAGATGGAATGAATCACATGCCGGTCCATACCTAGAGATCTCCAAGGAAAATAGTCTTTGGCATGGTAGAGCAATGTAGATACAGAAAGTTAGCAAGCTAAATCCATAATTTCAGAATTGGCTCTGAGGACAGTATCATGCCTTGACTGGCACCTGACATGGAGTCAGTGTACATTGATGGTACTATATAAATAAATAATGATGATGATCATGGTGATACTAGAACTGGTGCAGACCAGAAGAATCTAACTGTTTCATTAGAATAAAGAATCACAAAGGCTCAAAGCAGGAGTTGATGTGATATGATTTCTGCCTATTGCTTTGAATGAATATTGAAAATAAAACTGCAAATAATTACACTGCCCTCATAGAAATCTACTTTGCAACTGCACTTTGAATACTATGTGTAGTTCTTCTTATTGAACTGAAAATAAGATATCGAAGAGCTGAAAAATAATCCCAAAAGTGAAACAAAATAATCAAAGGGCAGAGGAACTCCACTCAGAGGAAATAATGGCTGGAATCCTTACAGGGATTGACATATGTGTAAACAGTGTAGTTCCAGTGCCATGCACTGAGTCCCATCCTGATCCCTTCCCCCAATCCCCACTTACTGGGAAGCAGCTGTTGTGATCAACAAGGTTCTGTTTCACTGTTGTTCGGGAAGCAGCTGATGTTCCATCCACTCTTATGAGTGATCTCCATTGTGACAGACAGAAGCAAGATCCCTGTAGCAAGTCCCCCTCATGCTGCAGATTACTTGTGCAAGTGGGATGGGAATGTCAGCAATCCTGAGAGACAGTGGAACTGATCTACACTGATCACAGTGACTATTTCCCAGAAAGTGGGAGATAGGAAGACTTTCACTGTCCCTATGTAGACCCTAAAGCAGGGCCAGTTAGGAAATCATGAATATTAAACAGTCACAAATGTGTAACTCTAGGTTATGCATTAATAACTATCCAACAGGATTCCATCCATTACCACAGCTGTTATCATTTTGGACAGATGTGTTTCTTATTTTAGAAAAACAAAATAGTTAACAAAAGGAGACGTGATTGATGTGCATAAAATATACATGGTGTGGAGAAAATGTATAGGGAGATCCCCCCCCCCCATAATATAATTGTTGTGACGTACCCACAGGATTCAGACTCATAGATTGAGACAGAGGGACAAGATGGGCCAGAGAAACAAGACATTGAAAAAGAGTGCCACACTAGTGAGGCAGAGGGCCAACAAGGCATGGAAGTCTCTGAACAGCATGATGCAGAGCTAACAGCCTTTACTGGAGCCAAATAAAGGAGAGAAAAGGAGGGGCAATGGATGTTAAGAGTGTTTTAAGAACTATACATTCTTTGATCAAGTAGCAGCTGCATGCTGATAATGGACCATAAATTCCATCACCTTCTTTAGGAAACTTATTGCTCACAACTATCCTATCCTGAGGACCCAATATTCCTAAGTCATGCTCCTGGTTTGTGGTCCTGATAACCTCAGACCTTCCTCTATTTAAAGACTATGCTTTTGAATCTCCCTTTTGGACTTTTGTTTGGACTGATGGCTTGAATGTGGCTGCATCCGCACTAAAGAAATAATCCAGTTTGACAACACTTTAACTGCCATGGCTCAATGTTATGGAATTCTGGGGATTGTAGTTTTGTGAGACATTTAGCCTTCTCTGCCAGAGACCTCTGGTGCCAAAACAAACTAAACATTCCAGAATTCCACAGCATTGAGCCATGGCAATTAAAGTGGTTTCAAACTGGATTATTTCTGCAGTGTCGATGTAGTCTGTGTTTCACTCAGACTAGCCTGATTATGCTGCTACATCAAGCTTGCAGTTGAACCACACATCCCTTGAGCATTCTCCCATGTTCTGTTGCCTGAAGCACTGCTTCACTAAAACATAGTTATTCAGTACAGGTTGGGTCTGCTTTTTCTGGAATTCTAAAATCATGCACAAAATTATTTAAAAATATTGTTTAAAATTTCCCTTGAGTTATGTGCATAAGGTATGTATGAAACATAAATCAATTTTGTTTTTAGACTTGGGGTCCATCTCCAAGATATCTCATTATGTATATATATGCAAATACAGGTATTTCATTTTTTTTAAAAAAAAAAAAATCCAAAATCCAAAACACTTCTGTTTCTAAACATTTCAGATAAGGGAGACTCAACCTGCACTACAAAATGTAATTATGGCTGCCAACTTAGTTAGCTTTAAAGTGAAATTAGATAGTCCATGGAGCAGGGCTAGACAACTGCTAGGAGCTGGGTTGCCACATTGGAGGGCTGCACACACCTGTTATGTCCCCTGCCCCTGAATTCATTCATTCATTTTAAATTTGATTTAACCAAAATGTCCAACTTCACCATATGTTCAACCTCCCAAGCCCCAACAGGGAGAAAAACATGAAATTAACCTCCACAAGGACATTTTTAATCAAAACTATTATTTTTAAAAACAATTTTTCCAGGTTTAGGGGGACTAGGGAGGCCTTAACATAGGAAATGACTTGAAGGCACATGGCAACAACAACAAATCTCCAGTATCAGAGGCATTCTGCCTCTCTGTACTAAAAGTTGCTGGGGTGCATGAGTGGGAGGGTGATAAAGACTTTATGCCCTGCTTCTGTGCCATCTGGTTGGCCACTGAGGGAAATGAATGCCAGACTATATGGGCTTTTTTTTCTGTTTTAGCACAGCCTTTTTTTAATGTTCTTATGTTCAAGGAAATTACTACATATTCAAAATTTATTCAGGCATCTTTGGTTCTCAGGACACTTGCTTCACATATTTGGAGCAGCTTTTGTGGAGGAAAGGAGCTCAAAACTGCAAACTAGCACACTACTTAGCTTCGTTTCTTCTTCTTCTTCTGATGAAGTGGATCTTGAGGAGAAAAACGAAGATGACAACCAGGACTATTCTAAAAATAGGAGGAAGCTATCTGGGATAGAAGGTGACAGGAACGGGGGAAAAGAGAAAAATAGAGAAGAAACTGTATTAAATTTAAATTCTCTTCTTGGAATAGAGGAGTATTTTGATGACTGATAAGTGAGTGTTTAATTTCGGTGACTGGCCTTCTCTTTTAAAAGATCTGATTTTTGCTTTCAGTGGGTTTAAATATGGTTTCTTTTAAGCAAATTAGAATATTTTCAGCAAATGTTCAGGGGTTGAATACACCGCAAAAACGGAAAAAGATATTTCATTACCTACAAAAATTAAAATTAGACATTTATTGCCTTCAAGAATGTCGAATTAAAAAAAAAGATGTGAAATACTTAAGATGCCCTAAATTAGGAACTGAATTTACTGCTGCTTCCCCTTTTAAAAAAAGAGGAGTTACTTTATATATAAATGCAAATTACGATTCAAAGTTGATTTGGAGTGATCCAGAAGGTTATTACTTGATGGTAGAAATCCAAATTGAAGCGAAAAAATTCTTATTGATAGGACTATATGTGCCTTTAGAGAATAAAAATCAATTTTATAAAAATATGAAGGAAAGATTGTTAGATTTGAATTATGAAAATATAATAATTCTAGGGGATTTTAACGGTGTCATCAACCCCGAAATTGATCGCAAGTCTATGATACCAATTAGGAAAAAACAGGGACGTTTACCCAAAGAATTTTTTTGTTGACTGATATATTAAAATTGAAAGACGTCTTTAGGGGAAAAAAAGGGTAAAGATAAAGACTTTACGTTTTATTCGAATAGGCATAAATCTCACTCTAGACTTGATATGTTTTGGATATCAGGCCATCTATTACCCCAAGTGACAAATTTTAAAACTCTACCAAGAATCTGGTCTGACCACAACCCAATAACTATGGATTTAAAATTTGGACAGTCCGTATATAACTGGAAATTAGACATGAGTGCAATAAAGAATAAGTTAATTCAAGACGAGGTCAAAAAAACATTTACTTTATTACTTCCAAGAAAATTTAAACAAAGAAACTCCATTACATATAGTCTGGGATGCCCATAAGGCGGTAATTAGAGGGGTTATTATTCAAAAAAACGATAGAATGGAAAAGGGAAAGGAGAAAGCAAGAAGAAGCATTAAATAATGAGTTAAAAGAATTAGAAAGTAAGCTAAAAGAGGAACCAAACTCGCGGGAAATTAGAGAAAAAATTAAATATATGCAGAACCAAATTTCTACCCTCAATATGGACCAGATAGAAAGAAAAATAAAATTTGTGAAGCAAAAATATTATGAACATGGAAACAAGCCAGGAAGACTGTTAGCATACTCAGTAAGGAAAGAAAAAGCTAAAAGAGTAATCACAAGAATAAAAAAAGGGACAGAAATTTAAAAAACTCAATCACAGATTAAAAAAGTTTTTATAGAACATTTCCGGGAATTATACAAATCTGGTACAATCCAGGAGAAGGAAATTAAAGAATATCTGGAAAAATTGAATTTCTTTAAGCTTACTAAAGATCAACAAGATAATCTTAATGCACCTATTTCACGTAAAGAGTTGGAACAAGCAATTTCCAATTCTAAATGTTCTAAATCGCCAGGCCCAGATGGACTCCCCAACGAATACTATAAAACATTTTCTTCACAACTAGTCTCACCTTTATTGGACACTATGAATAATATAATTGCTGGTGATATTCCTCAGTCATGGAAGTCTGCTAACATTTCTTTGATTTTAAAAAAAGACAAAGACAAATTAGATCCTAACAGTTACCGCCCAATCTCTCTTTTGAATTCGGATTACAAATTTATGGCAGCAATACTGGCAAATCGGCTGAAATTTATTTTAGATAATTGGATCCATGAGGACCAAAATGGCTTTCTCCCATCCAGGGGGACAAAACAAAATTTTAGGAATTTAATGAATATAATTGACTTACATCATAAAAATATTCAGAAAAAATTGGCTTTAATCTTTCTGGATGCGGAGAAAGCCTTTAATAATATCAATTGGACTTTCATGATTGGGATAATTCAAAAAATTGAAGCGGGGGAGGCCTTTACAAAATGGATTCAGAGGATTTATGCAAATCAAGAAGCCTCCATTATGATTAATGGAGAGAGGACAAAAAAATTTGATATTCAAAAAGGTGTACGCCAAGGTTGCCCTTTGGCCCCACTATTATTTATATTAACTCTGGAAATTTTGTTGGTGCAAATTAGAAACAATAATAGAATTAGCGGGGTAGAAATTCGCAAGCAAAACTATAAAATGAGAGCGTTCGCGGATGATGTGTTATTGACAATATCAAATCCATTGGATTGTATTGGGGAATTAATGGAATGTTTACAGCAATACGGTAGAGTATCTGGATACAGAATTAACAAGAACAAATCTGTGATGCTGATTATGAATATCTCAAAAAGTGAGGGCAAAGCACTTAAGGAATTAACTGGATTTAAATTGGAGAATAAAATAAAATATCTAGGAATTTGGATTACAAAAAAGAATTCAGATCTATACAAGAATAATTACTATAATACCTGGCAAGATATGAAAAGTAAGTTTAAAAAATGGGACCAACTGAAACTATCATGGATGGGAAGAATCACTATGATTAAGATGATAACCCTCCCCAAGATAATGTATTTGTTTCAAAATATCCCAGTAATTGATAATGACAAGATTCTTAAAGTATGGAATGCAGATATACTAAATTTTATTTGGAATTATAAAAAACATAGGGTAAAGGCGCTGGACCTCCAAGACTCTATCGAGAGAGGTGGTCTGGCTCTTCCAAATGTCCAGTGGTATTATAAGGCTTCAGTCTTGGAATGGCTTCAGGAATGGCTATTATTGAAAAATCAAAGGATTTTAGATTTGGAAGGAGAGGACTTGCAATTCGGTTTTCATTCGTATTTATTTTATGACAAAGTTAAAGGTGACACTAGATTTAAGGATCATTTCATACGTAAAGTTTGCTTGAAAGTATGGCTTAAATATAAAAAGAAATGGTGTCAAAAAATACCTTATTGGGCTTCGCCGGCTGAAGCAATACTAATGAAAATGATATATACGGATGGGAAGTGGTTAAAATATAAGGACTTGACCGAAATAGTAGATAATAATATTTACTTCAAGACATTAGAGGAATTAAAGAGGATTGGACATGACCTCAATTGGTTTACGTATAGGCAATTATATGAACGGTTTAAAGTAGATAATAACTTGGGCAGGATAGGTCCTGCCGACAAAAATTTTGAAAAGATCTTGAGTGGGGGAAAAAAGGAAATGATTTCGAAATATTATAAATTGATACGAGAGTGGGATTTGGAAGAAAACACCATTAAAAATTATATGCTTAATTGGGCAAAAGACTTAAAACAAAATATATATTTGGAGGAATGGACTAAAAGTTGGAATAGATTAAAGAAATATGCCATAAATATAGGGATAAGGGAAAACACGTACAAATTAATGTTTAGGTGGTATCTAACCCCAGTTAGATTATCGAAAATTTATAAAGGATATAACCCTATTTGTTGGAAGTGCAAGGAGGAAACAGGATATTACTTCCATGCATGGTGGAAATGCAAGATAGCGCATAAGTTTTGTACTCTTATTAACAAAGAAATTAAACAAATTCTAAACATATGGATTGAAGTCGATCCCAAAATATATTTGTTAAATATATTTAAGGATGAGCTGGGAAAAAAAGGGGGAAAGTTATTACTCTTATTAATAACCATGGCGAGAACTTTATACACCAAATATTGGAGAAGAAGGGAATGTCCGACGGTGGAGGAATGGAGGTTTAAAATGTATGAGGTCTATGAACTAGAGAAATTAACATGTTTAGTTCAAAATAAATCTTTGTCATCTTTTCAGAATTTATGGAGACCTTGGTTTGAATATATGAAGAAGAATATGAAAGACTGTACACAACCTTCTATGGATTGGGAGTGAAAGTATTATCTCCTTGTCTTTGTTTTTGTGTTCAAAGTATCATAAAGAGTATAGTACTTCAAGTTAGCTTGATATAACTGAGTCTGTTACTATACATATATTTGTCTAAATTTGTTTGTTTTCCTTTATTATTACTATATATAATTTCGCATATAAGTAACATATACGTAGGAGTAGTGATAAGATATGTTCTGGGATGAATGTTCCTATAGATAATCTAAGCTCCGAACGATATTCATAACATATAGTCTGTGATGTGAATTTATAATAGTTTATACAATCAGGGATAATTATTTAAGGCAGATGAACAATTGTAGTACTGTGGAAGAATTTTAGGTAGTCTTTGTATGTCTTGTTATGTTTTATGTTTTACATTAGTCAATTAGTTACGTTAGTAAGTCATGTTTGTTTGTATGTATACGACTGTTTGTTTGTTTTAAAAGTTTTGTTAATAAAAATTATTTAAATTTTTTTAAAAAACCCTGCAAACTAGCTTCTTTGTAGCAATAAATACATTTGTTTTATTATGCTATGGGTACACCATGTTCATAAAGCAGGAAATAACTCCAGTTTTGGGCACCATTATTCAAAAAGCCCCTTTGTCTGCATAGCCCCTTTGTCACTTTTATTAGTGTTAAACCTGCACAAGCTGGAGTCCATGTTCTGCTTCAAATGAAAACTTTTCCAATGCTCTAGTTTGCCTAGACTGGTGCACCAGGAGTTAATGTTTGTCACACTAGAAATACAAAACAAACCTATGTATGGAAGCTTTATCCTTGCAAACAATTTAGCTGATGTACCAGAATGTCATTTCTACCATATCTTCTACAACATGCTATACATTTAACTTATTGCAGTGTTCCACTTGAAATGTGTAGGACGTTTATTTTTTGTTTTAATAAATACTTTAAGAATACCTGCAGAGTGGTTCAGCTACTATCCTTCTTAGTGGCGCTGACACAACCCATCTTAATTTAATCAAACCTAGGGGTCTTTTAACATGAATTCTTAAAAGGGGTTACCAGGGTACTCAGATCTGCAGTGATGTCAGCAAGTGTCACCTATTGTGATGTACAGCTGTCAAGAGATTAATAAATAATTTGATTGAAGTATTGATGTTTGCAAAATAGTTTCAGAAACAATGTACCGAATGACCTCCATCAGGATATATTCATACATAGCAACAGACTGTGTAGAAGACTCCTAACTCTCATTCAGTTTAACAGATGGTCCTTTTTGTCACACTGACAACACAGAAGCATTAGAATTGCCTTAGTGGATAAGACTAACATCCATCTAGTCCAGGAATTTGTTCCAACCGTAGCCAGCCAGACACCTTTGGAAGCTTACACATAGGACACAAGGTGGCTGCTATCCACAGTAACTGTATATCAAAGGTCTCTAAAAATAAAGATTCATTCCACTGTGCTTTCAGAGTTGTTAGCTGTTTATCAGAGCTGGAAAGGCTGGAGATTTTGTGACTACATTCCCAGAATGCCTCAGATGGCACAGCTAGTAGCCATGTTGACTGGGGCAAGTTAAAGATGTTCCCTTAAAAGAAGAAAAAGGAGTAAACTAAGGTCAATCACCACAGCTTGTAGTAGTGGAACTTATCAGTTAAATTTTATCTGGAGAAGTACTTTCCTCTTTTTTTTAATGTACTGCCCATGAACTTCATAAAGAGAGAAAAATATCTCCATTTTAACAGCCTGTATTGATTTGTCAAGTCTCTACCATGTTCCTCCCTAGTCATACTTAGTCATCTTTTCCCTCTAAATGATAAGCTCCTGCCTCATTGTATTGATTATTGAGGTGTCTTCTTTTTGGTACCTTTTCAATTCTCTGATATCCTTTTTAACACTATATGATCAAACCTGCACATAGCAGTCTCAATACAATGTCACTATAAATGTATTATTCCTTTCCCTGTTTATAATTTTCCCATCATTCCTAGCAACTAATTTATTTCCTGTTGTTTTTTTAGTATCACACCATGCTGACTGTGACCTTCCTATGTCATGATCTTTCTTTCCTGGATTGTCAAAGCCCATGTAGACCCCATCGGTATTCCTGTGAAGGTTATACTATTTGTCTCAAATTCCACCCTTTTGCATGCACCTTACATTGATGAAATTGATTTGTATATTATGTGGAAGGTATGTTACCTACTCACCACCTCCCAAGTGTCAGAGGAGAAGGATGTCAAGACTTACTTTCTTTATCCCATCACCTGTGTAGTTATTGATGTTGGTAATATATTTATGGTGAGCCTTTCACAAGCTTTTATCGGAAAGATTTATTCAGAGAAGATTTGCCATTGCCTTTCTCTTTGGTAGAGAGAGTATGACTTGCCCAAGGTCACTCAGGGAGTTTCCATGCCAGAGCAGTGGTTCAAATTCTGGTTTCCCAGAGTCCTTGTTCAACACTCAAACCACTAAACTACAGTTTATACATTTATAGAGGCAGTGAAGTTCCATGTTGTAGAATGGGATGATGATCTTTACCTGTCTTTAACAGTTTTCATGCTGTACTGAAATCTCCAGAATGGAACATTTCTTTGTTATTGTGTACCTACCTGCTGATGTTTGGACAATATCAGAGGTATTTCTGAGACCCATGAAGTCAAACTGATAAAGTCTCCAAGATTTCTGGTCTGCTGCTTCTACTGAGTTTTTTCTCCATCGGTAAATCATTTCTTCTTGAGGATAGCCATCTGTAAATTAAATTTCTTTATTAAATATTTGGTAAACTCTTGGTAGTGTTAAGCTTTTACATTTGTTTTTATTCACAATTTTACTGTAACCTGGAAAAATAACACAGAGAACCAGATTTAATGGTCAACATTATTGTCTATAAAAAGTTATATATGCTATCTGTAAAACTTCCATAATATACTGCTTTTTTCCTTTAAAAGTCATTTTAGTCTAGAAGAAATTTTGAACTAAACAAGCTTCATATAATATCAGAGTTTCCACTGAAAAGTGTTTTGTTTTGAATCACCTGGTCTAGATATTGTATTGTGAGGTGCAGTGTTTTCAGCTGGTCTAGTTGGTTTGAGTGGGACCTATGTGTTAGGATTTCTTTTCTTGTACAAATAACCATGCATATATATGAGTTACTCTGCAACTTTTGGCTCATTCATGTCTTCCCCTCCTTTCCTTCATGAATGATATGTGCATGTGCAGCTGATGAAGCAACACTCAAAATGAGACTTGACACAATGATAGGAAGGATTGCAACAAGATTAAATCCATGTTTTGCTGTGACACAAACATGTTGGACTGCCAGCTTAGACTAAGGAGGTATCAGTTATATTTTCATTTGTAACTCACTCTTGGAGACTAAAGAAGGGTACCAACATATAAAAAGGAAGTAGTCCATACTTAAAAAAAATAATTTTATTTATATATATACATACAAATAAACATCTTACAATAAAATAAACAAGATTTTTTTTTAAATGTCATCTCATTTTGTCTATAACTGATACTTCCAAAAGTTCAGCGACAACAGATACTTATTTGTATTCAAAATTCCAAGTCTTTCTAAGTTTCTCAAAGTTATTTGTCTCTCTTGCTGTCAGACAATAATCAATTCCACTTTCTTTTAGGCTATTTTGTATAGCGCAATTCAATGCAATTAAATACAGTTACCTAATTCAGTCAAAACACTTTAAATTATACACTTATTCTTAAATAAAAAGTTAAAAAATTGCTATCTCAACACTATCTTGTCTTCATATACTCATCGATTGGTGACCATTCTATGTCTACCTTTTCTAAATCTTTTTGATTTAATAAAGCAGTTAATTTGTCCATGTCTTTCATCTCTATTAACTTCATCAGCCAATTGTCCAGAGTCAGTAAATCTTGATTTTTCCACGTTTTGGCTATAAGTAGCCTTGCTAGTGTAATCATATATAGGAGAATCCTCCAGTACTTACTTTCTGCTGTTGGGTCTAACTTATTTAACATACTCAATGAGTAAATTTCAGGTAATGAGAAGAGAAGACTCATTAGAAAAGACAATAATGCTGTGAAAGGTGGAGGGAAGTAGGAAGAGAGGAAGGCCACATGCTAGATGGATGGACTCTATTAAGGAGGTCATGGGTATGGGTTTGCAGGATTTCAGCAGAGCAGTGAACAACAGGGGGTATTGGAAATGTCTCATCCATAGGGTCGCCATAGGTTGAGATTGACTTGAGGCCAATTAACAACAACAAACAGTCTTATAAACATTTACCAAGGAATATACTCCACTGAATTCTGGGGAAACATGCACAGGATTGTACAGAAAGAGACTGAGATACAGACCAGGCATAAAACTAGTTGCCAATGCCATGAATTCATAGAGTGGCAACACACAACTGTCTCTTTCCCAGATTAGCTAACAATTACTTAGGATTTAGGACTATTACAAAAATTGTCACACATATAAGGGCAGCCTCTTGAAGACCTAACTCTCCACCAAGGCCTTTTTGAACTTACTATGATGACCACTTTGAAAATTATGATTTTGGCCTCTGATATGAAATATTTTCCATTGTTATTTGGGATTGATTACTAAATATGTTTTAACAGCTGTGTCTTAATACTTGTATTGGTTTCCTGTTTTTAGATTTTGCTTTTGTTGTATGCTGCTTTGAGACATCATTACACATGGAAAGGAGTATAGACACTGGTTTACTACTACTATTGCTATTGCTGCAACTGGCACTTCTGGATAATATATGCAAATCACTTTGAAAGAACCCTATAAATCTCTTGTTATTGTTATTACATTGAATTTTTCAAAGTTTAGGGTTTTGCACAGACACCTGTCTGTGCCTGTATGGTTGCATTTCATTTGAGGTAAAATGCACTCAACAGCATATGAGCACATGGGTCAAACACTGGCATTCCCATTTGTAAGGCTCTTGGATTTCAGAGCCCAGAAAGATCCCTGTGTGAGACCTTGGGGGAAACAGCACCAGTTGGACTAGACTTGTGATGGCTGGTGATGTCACAAGATTGGCAATTTTTAGATCAAACTTTAAAGCAAATATCTTAGGCATTAGGAGTACCATAGTTTCGATCTGCAACCCTGCAACCCAGTTAACATCTATTCCTGAGGCATCCAGGAGGGTCAATTAATTCTTCCTTTGACCCTAAGAAAGGAGCCTAGGAAGTATGGAAGAGTTGAAGATCACAAAGTCATCTTTGGGGGCCAGATACAAATTCAAGGCCAGAGTTGGTTTCTCCCTGCTATAAGCTATGAAACTGTAGAAATATGCCTGAATTAATAATTGAGACAGTCAATTGTCTCCACTCATGGGCTCAGTATGTAGATGTTTCTGCGTCTTGAAATCACAATGGTCTGTTCAAATAAGTAATAATGTGTCACTCTTAATAATATACAATGTCTGGTAAGTGACCTGAAAACAATTTAGTACTTTATTAAATTAGTACTTTATTATAGCTGAAGCAAAAAGAGGCTGGACACCTATGGGAAACCTAGGAGGTGAATCAAAGGAATCTCATACACAAGTGGGATACAGGTGTAACTGTTCAATCAATAATACAAATTTTAAATAAATATGCTTAAAAGTCTCAAAACAACCTCATATGTCTCAGCCTGAATGAGACCACTGAATGAGACCACTTAGCTTTATCTTACCCCAGCATGTTTACTCCAGTGGGAGCTGGTTGCTTTCATGTCATGCAGGTGGTGAATCTGCCATGAGTTTTAGTTTAAACTTTAAAGGAGTTATCCAAGGCATTCAATCTATTTCAGGGTTTTAAACCCTAAGATATTTACTGTAAAGTTTAAAGTTAAATAGAAGTGAAAGTGGACAGAGGTCTACTTCTAGTTTTGTTTTTCAAAACTAGAAATAGACCTCTGTCCTTTCACTTCCATTTCCCCATTTTGCAATTTGGGAGAAATTGCCCCCTGAATCTGCTGCAGTTTCTCATCCCATGTTGTATCTCTTTGGTATTATAGTAGCTACTTTTATTTTGCTCATCATCCTTTATCTTTTTTCAAATATAATTATCCCTTTTAATAGTCTTATTAACTCTTCCTTTATTTAATGAGTCCATTTTCTGAAGTTGCTCTACAGCACTAAAGATATATACAAGCCATTAAACTGTGATCTCATAAAATTATTTACGAGTGTCTTTGGAGTGTACCGTTCATTTATTTTCAACCAGTGCTACAGAGTCACAGTTATAGATTTCTTTGAAATGAATGAAAATCATTTATAGTTCATGGTCTACTGACTGACAATAAGGCCAAAAGGATAATTTATTATCAAATAGACAATATTAAAGGTTTCATCAAGAAAGAAAGCTGATCATATACATACCTCCCTGAAGAGTGATTGGTTATAGAATTCAAATCAGTTCCAATTTCATTATAAAACTGCTTCTTTTATTAGCCTGGCTGTAGCTAGCATGCCTTGGTCTGATGATTCATCCCACTCTGGGTAATCTACTGGGAAGTTTACTAAATTTACAGCTCAGTAGGTATCAAATGGCACTACTAGATTATGAATCAGCAACTTCACATGCACCCTTCTACCTTTTACAAGCCTGTGGCTGATAAATTGGAGAGCAATTAAAGGGATAGGAACTTGCCAGATGCATGTAGCTTCCATGCCAGAGGGGTGTTCTAGGCTGAACACTAATTTAGGTAAATGTTTTGTGAAATTTAATCCTTTAAAACAATTAAGGAAATAAGTGTGTCTGGGCAAAATAAAAATTCATATTTTTGTGCAAGACATGCCAACATACTAACTACTCCAGAGCATGAAGCCACCTAACTTAAAACAAATAAGATAAGAGAGAAAACATGTAAGAAAAAGCAGTAAGCAGTGACCAGATTATAGAGTTGTTGTTGCTAACTGCCCTTGAGTCTATCTCAACTCATGGTGACCTATGGATGAGACATCTCCAAGACCCTCTGTCCTCCACTGCTCTGCTTAATTCCTGCAACCCCATACCCATGACATCCTTAATAGAGTCCATCCATCTAGGATGTGGCCTTCCTCTCTTCCTACTTCCCTCCACCTTTGCCAGCATTTGTCCATTGTCATGGACGGATTATTTTCTGGTCAAGATGGGACTCAGAGCCACTGTCTGCCTCACCGGGAGTGGTGGACCCATTAGAATGATCTGCCCTTGAAGGCTGATGGAACCAATTGTATTCCAGAAAGCCTTAGAGGGTTTAATGGTTGGAAACACCAGTGATTCTGTTGAAGCTTTGGTCTGTCGGTGTGTGGATGATGGGTGTTGCATGCTCTTTGGCACCCAGCAGAATCTGCAGGACAAGCTGGCTGCTGTGATCCACAGCCACTTTGTATCTCTTACCATCAACTGGCTCAGCTTCCCTTCTTCAGGATCCTGTCTTCCTCAATCAAGAAGACACATTGTAAAGTCCAAAAGCATAGTTTATTAATGCATATAAAAGCAAAATAAAGATAGCTAAGTAAAATTCATTGTGATGAACTTGTCCAGTTCAGCCATGAAAGATTACATCTTTAACAATCCAAAAGCTTAGTATCCCAACTTGTTGCAGTTGAAACCACTGCTAGACAGACATGCTCATGCATGCACTCACATCTTGAAATAAAACATTCTAGACAAAGGCTTCTCTAGGCCCTTCCCATACTCCACCTTCTAGGTGTTAACCTTATGTTGATTGGATAATGTTTGTATGATGTATATTAACCCAGCCTCTTGCTGTCCATCATCCACACGTGACTATTTTCTCAAGCCTAATGATGTTTTGGATACTGCTATCAAGCCTTTCTCATAATAAAGTCTGTGTCCATGAGTTGTACCTTTATGTCTGTGTAGCCATCTGGTGTTAGATTCACTTTGTTTTTCTAGATGTTGTTCTCATGAGGAAAATTCCACACACACATCTCTACATTTCACCTTTGACTGCATAGCCCATCCATATTCTAACATGATCAATACTTGGAACATCAATCTTACCAAGGCTATCGACACAATCGCTCCCAAGCGTCCTTTCCAGCCCGCTCCTAACCGTAAGCCCTGGTATTCAGTGGAGCTTAGGAAGATGAAGCGGGCTGGACAACGACTAGAGCGTGAATGGCAGAAGACTCAACTCTTATCCGACAGAACTCACCATAGGAAACATCTTGATTCCTATTGGGAGACAATACGTGCAGCGCAGGCATTCTCTTCTGCACGTATTGCATCTGCAGAGTCTTGTTCAGCAGAGCTGTTTAGGGTGGTGGGGGGACTGATGCAGGTACCTCCTGTGCAGAACCCTCTACTTAACAAAACAACGGCCTGCTGTGAAGCGTTTCACATTCACTTTGCAGATAAAATCTCTCAGATAAGAGCTGACCTAGATGCCAGTGTTTTGACAGAATCCATAGACGAGGTGTCCAGCAACTCCATTGATGTCATTTTACTGGATCAGCTTCAATTCATGAGTACCAATGATGTGGACAAGCTTCTTGGTAGTGTGAGGAGGATGACCTGCCCTCTCGATCCATGTCCATCTTGGCTGGTCATCCAGGGGGGTGACGCGTTGAGGGTATTCCTTCGGGATACTATCAATGAGTCTTTCAGGGAAGGCATTGTTCCATCTTGTCTAAAGGAGGCAGCAGTTAAGCCACTCCTGAAAAAGCCTTCCCTGGATTCCCTGGACCAGAATAACAATAGACCGGTCTTCTTGCTGCCTTTTTTAAGCAAGGTGATCGAGAGAGCGGTCGCCTCCCAACTCCAAGCAGTCTGGGATGAAACCGATTATCTGGATCCATTTCAAACCGGCTTTAGGACAGGATATGGAGTTGAGACTGCCATGGTTGCTCTGGCTGACGACCTCCGCTTGGGTATTGACAGGGGTAGTGTGACCCTGCTGGTGCTCTTGGACCTCTCAGCGGCCTTTGACACAATAGACCACTGCATCCTTTTGGATCGCCTGAGAGAGTTAGGAATTGGAGGCCCTGCTTTGCAGTGGTTCCGTTCCTTCCTCTCGGGCATCTCCCAGAGGGTGAGGCTTGGGGACAGCTGCTCTTCCAGAATTTAGCTTAATTGTGGCATCCCTCAGAGCGCCATCCTGTCCCCGATGCTATTTAACATCTATATGAAGCTGCTGGGAGAGATCATTTGGAGGCATGGAGCACGGTGTCTTCAGTATGCTGACGACACCCAGATATATCTCTCCATGACCCGGTCATCGGCTCAGCCTTCAGATGGTGTCTCTCCTCTCAATGACTGTCTTAAAGCGGTAATGGACTGGATGAGGAAAAACAGATTGAGACTGAAACCAGACAAAACAGAGGTGTTAATAGTCACGGGCCCGAATATAACTCCCAGTCCTGGATGGAGTCACACTCTCCTCCAAGGACTGTGTTCACAGTCTGAGGGTCCTCCTAGATTCATTGCTTCACATGACAAATCAGGTGAATGTGACGGTCAAGAGTGCCTGTTATCAGCTTTGGGTGATACGCCAGCTGCGCCCTTTCCTGGAAAGTAAGGATTGCTAAACTGTGATACATGCTCTGGTAACCTCATGTCTGGAGTTCTGTAATGCAGTCTACATGGGGTACCCTTGTGCTTAACTCAGAAACTTCAATTAGTTCAAAATATGGCAGCCAGGTTGCTTACTGGTACATCTAGGAGAGAGCACATTACACCAGTGCTGAAATCTCTCCACTGGCTGCCCATTAGTTTCTGAGCACAGTACAAGGTGTTGGTTATGACCTTTAAAGCCCTTCATGGCTTGGGTCCAACTTATCTTCGGGACCGCCTCCTTCCTTATGACTCCCCCCCCCCAAGCACTTCGGTCCTCTGGGAGGAACCTGTTACAGCCCATAAAAATCAGGCTGTTGGTGACCTCCCAGAGGACCTTCTCTGTCTCCGCTCCCAGATTATGGAATGGCCTGGCTGATGAGATCCATCTCATTACCACCCTTGACAGCTTCAAAAAGGCAGTCACGATGGATCTTTCCAGCAGGCCTTCCCTGAATAACATCCTGGCCCAAAAAAGAAAAGGAGAAGACAGAGGCTCTTTAACTGCCTCTGCCATGTTGCTATTTCTATGGCCATATTATATTGTTTTATTTGTATTTTAACTTACTAATAGTTTAATATATTTTTAAGGGGTGGGTGGGTTAGGGAAGGGGATTCTTGGTTTGTTTTAACTTGTGATGTTTTTTAATTTGTTGTATGCCACCCCAATTACGCTGCAGAGGGATGGGATAAAAATAAACATTATTATTGTTGTTGTTGTTGTTGTTGTTGTTGTTGTTGTCTTTTCCAACGAGTCCTCCCTTCTCATGACGTGTCTGAAGTACGACAGCCTCAGTTTGGTCATCTTGGCTTCCAGGGCGGTTTCTGTCTTGATCTGCTCTAGGACCCATTTGTTTGTCCTTTTGGCTGTTCATGGGACCCTCAGCACTCTTCTCCAGCAACACATCTCAAATGAATTGATTTTCTTCCTATCATCTTTCTTAACTGTCCAGCTCTCATATCCATACATGGTAATAGGGAATACAATGGCTTGTATGATTCTAACTTCTGTGTTGAGTTGTATGTTTATTGTTTATAGAGACAAAACTGAAAAAGTATATTGCATGGGTCTGATAGTATAACATATACTATCATATATTATCATATAACATTTTTACCATCTAAAAATAAGAAACAGATGCAATTCTAAACTTGTGGCATTTTTTTTCTATGTTGTTTAATTCTAGTTTACTATTAGCATACTTGATGAAAAACAACATTCATCCTTGTCCAGGAACCTGCTCATTGGACATTGTATTTTTCTATCATAATTTACCCTGCTTATACCTGGACATTGTATTTTTCTATCATAATTTACCCTGCTTATACCCAGAATTCAATATCACAAAGTTCCAAAACAATTATCCACGGATCCATGATCCCCATGTGTAAAGAAGTCAAGACATCTTCCACAAGGAATTGACTACTGGTAATTATTATCCAGATTACTTAAAATGTAAAAAAATGTTTTAAAAGCCAATATGATTCTAGGCTGCATCAATAGGAGTATAGCATCTAGACTGAGGGAAATAACAGTACCACTCTATTCTGCTTTGGTTAGACCTCACCTGGAATACTGTGTCCATTTCTGGGCATCACAATTGAAGAAGGATGGTGACAAACTGGATTGTGTCCAGAAGAGAGTGACCAGAAATGGTGAAAGGTCTGGAAACCATGCCCTATGAGGCAACTGGTTATGTCTGGCCTGGGGAAGAGAAGGTTAAAGTGTAACACAATAACTAAAGGGTGACATATTGAGGATGGAGGAAGCTTATTTTCTGCTGCTCCATAGACTAGGTCATGAAACAGTGGATTCAAGCTACAGGAAAAGAGGTTTGTCTTAAACATTAGGAAGAACCTCTTAAAAGTATATGCCATTCAACTGTGGTACACACTGTCTCAGAGTGTGGTGGAGTCTCCTTCTTTGGAGGTTTTTAAACATAGGCAGGATGGCCATCAATTGGGAGTGCCTTCATTGTGTCCTCATGCATGGGAGAGGCTGGGCTGGATGGACCTTGGGGTCTCTCTTCCAACTCTATGATTCTATGATTCTAAAAGTGTTCTACAGGCATACTGTGTAAATATAGGAAAGGAGGAAAAAAATCTACACTATTTCTGCCTCAGTTCTAATCAAAGGCTGAATTGACGAGTTCCTGCCAACAACAGAGATCTTGCTGGGCATATCCCCTGCCTGTGGATTTCATATGTTTATTCATGAAAACATTTTTGATATCTTGCTGGCAAATGATAGGAGTCTCAACTATTCCACCATAGTGTAAAGTTGTTTGTTAGATCGTAGGTGGCCAGTCAAGGTGTTAATGGGATGAAATCCTTCCCTTTTTTTCTACCATGTTTTCCAGCCATTTGATAAGCTCATCAGAGCTAATTCAAATGTTATAACCCGACATGAAGGCTGCTGAAGCATTATTCCTCATGGCAGCAACCCACCAGGGGCTTGTCATGTTTGACAGCTGCTTACCACATTGAGTTTCCAATTCTAGTACTGCACATTGCATATTTTCCATCCTTCCCAGGAAACATTTGTTGTCAAAGTAGGTATTCTCAAGGTTAGACAGTCTTTAGGCTGTCTGTTCATGGGGAATTGTATGCTTATAGGAAAAGACTTTTGTTAGTACTGTACTGTTATTTCTTGATTTTAATGGATACAAGGTTTTGTTTTTTTACTGATGTGATTTTTTAAAAAAAAATCTATGGGGGGAAGCAGACGGCTAATTGAGCCGTTTTGGGGGCAGGGGAGGGGAGGGGCAGCTGCACGATTGGCGACCCAACCCCTTCCCCAGGTTGTCCTCGGAGCAGCCAGCCTTCCGCACGGCCAGGGCTCCGAGGAGGACCTCCCACCGCAGCGTTCGCACATGCTGTGGCGTAAGAATCACCGAAGGTGCACCGCAGCCTTTTGCAGCGCACCTTCAGCGACTTGTGAAAGGAACGCCAATTTAGCACTCCTTTCAGGGGCAGCGAAGCTGCGCAGCGGGGCTGAGGTGTGGGGATACCTTGGCCCCGCAGTGGAACTTCCCGGGGCGGCCCATGGCCGCCCGTCTGCTTCCCCCCTATGTTTGTTTTTTTCTAATCCTTCTTGAGTGCCGGGGGTGGGGGTGGGGGGAGGGATGTGGGATATAAACAAATAAACAAATGTGGTTGTGAGAACACCCACTTTATCTCCCCCTATGTATCTTGTTGTAACAGCTCAATTTGTAGGTAAAGTTGTCATTTTTTAAACACACAGTAGCTTGGTGAACAAACATTCGAATAATAGACATGTGTCAATATCCTACATCTACTACTTTGTCATGAATGTATAGCTAAGTAACATCTCTTGACCCAATCATCCAAAGCATACTGGCTGGCTTTCTGTAGTCCAATTACAGATTTGTAACCAAGAGTTATGGGTCTTTAATTGCTTCATATTCAGTAAAATTATGTAGTCAGATCAAAGCACTATTGTCATAATCGTAAATGCCCCCCTTAAGAGGCAGCAGCAGTATCAGGCAAAGGCAGTTTGAACAGCTGCCACTCAAGCCAAAGGAAGGATGTTGTTTCCAGCCCTTTGCCACCAGTGACTACCTACTTTGTCAACAATCAGAAGCAGAACCCCTATTGAAATTCCTTGTCACAAGACAAGGTAGGAGGAAATTGGTAAGATCATCTGACCTTCCTAATTTGTAAAAAAAACCCCCAACTAACTGTTCTATCAATATGACCTCCTGGATGTGTGAAGATGATGACCTAATTGTTCTCCGGATAGGGTATTGGTTTTAATTAGAGGGATTATGGGGTTTTCTTGTAGCGGGGGATATTGTTGTTATGGGTTTTATATATTTTGTGTATTATATTTTTATATACTTGTTATCCTGCTTCGATCTGCAGGGAGAGGCGGGAAATACAAATAACAATTATTATTATTATTATTATTATTATTATTATTATTATTATACAGAGTCCTTAGTAATGTTTTTGTCCTAATGTAACTCATAAATTATAATTCCCATATATCACTGAATGTAATAATTGTAAGATAAATAACTAGCAAAATTAAAATTACACCTTAAAATTACAACATCATGTGCAAATAAGATTTTTTTTAATGTTAAAAATAATTAAAATTTAAAATTCAATTTTCATTTAAAAAAAAAAAACAAAACAACCTGAGGCCTCTCCTTTCTCCTCCCACTGAGCCTCACCCCACTCACCCCATCTCATTCACTGATCTCCAGCATTTTAAAAGAACATAGGTGAATGCCACTGCCTGTTTTTGACAAAAGGCAGTTTTTGGGAAGTAGCAGTGTCACCCCTTGCTTAGTGTGTCATCTGGTGTGGAGTACACTCCCTGCATCTTCCTAGTGACACCCCTGGGACCTACGAAGAGGGGACACACACTAATGAGCTGTTTTCTGAATGACTGATTTGGATGCTGAACAAAGCTTATGATCAGTATACATTCCTAATACATACACACATAGCCACACACCAACTGCCTGTTTTAAAACTTTAGAGATCAGGGTGTTTGCAGATTGTTCTAAATTCTCTGGCATTCCTAACTTTAATGAGGGAAGCTAGAGAACAGAGGCAATATGGATAAATACAGGGTTGGGTATGGGGTGTGTGCAGTGTGGAAGTTGAGTGAAAGACTCTAGTCTTTAATTTGCCAGCAACATCCACTGAGAAGCTGCTTTATGTTTCAAATGTTCAAGATCTGAAATATTTTGCAATATGTAATATAGAAGATAGAAACTCACATCCTTGATTAATTGCCTTTTCTGCCTTAGAGTAGTCACTGTCTCTACTTCAGAACTTTTTTCTGTAACACAGGGGGGATGCAGAGGGGCAGTCGTGGCCCACCCTGGGAAGCAGAGGATTGGGGCCGAGGCTGCCCCATGCCTCAGCCCCAATCCTCCCTTTTGGCACCTGGGAAAGGAGCACCAAAATAGCACTCCTTTCCCAGGTGGCAAAAAGGGTGCCCAAAGAGCTGCCATGCGGCTCTTTTGCGCCTCTTCTGGTGCAGAGTGTCCAGATGCTGCGCCAGAAGGATGTCATCAGAGCACTCACCATGTGGAATGGTGCATGCTCTGATGACATCCTCAGGAAGGGGTTGGGGCACCCAGCGTGTGGCTGCCCCTCCCCTTCCCTGGCTCCAAGATGGTACTTTGCACCATGTGCAGTGCCCCACAGATAATATAATTGGCTCACCATTCAGGTATGAATGGTAATGACGTAATATTTATGAAGTACTGTTGGACATTCTTCAGAACTATAGCTGTATAGTAAGCTAGTTTCTTGTTTGGAATAAAAGAAATTTTTCAAAGAGAAATGATAAGAACATAATTTGGAGACTCATCAGTCCAATGAACCAGTGGCTGTACTGAAAGCCAGCTCTGCAAAAAATTGGAAATCAACAATTGGAAGTGAGTAGTTCATTTCCATCTACAACCTCTTGCAATTGACTATTGGAAATCAACAACTGGAAGCTGACCCTGAGTTGTTAAGCAATTATTGGAAATATATTGGAAGTCATTAGCTAATTTGAAACTGAATTCTGCTGCAATGAGCTATTGGAATTTAGCTACTGGAATTTGAACCAATGAAAATGGAAAGGGACATTTGAAAGTCAATTATGGAATCAACAGCTCATTTAGATTTAAATTCCACTGGAGTCAATGGTGTCTAAACAGTTGATTGTGTACTTTAGTTTTTACTGATTTCACTAGGAACAGAATAAGCCTCCTCAACAGTTATTCTGTTGCATTCAAGTCTATTTGAGGAAATTTCCACCATGTCAGTGTCCCCTGGTACACTGTTCCCTGAAGTTGTTGGCTTTGTTAAAAGATATTGTAGCATGTTTATACCATAATCTAACATCATTGACACAGAAAGCACATTTGGAAAGAAAGAGAAAAGAAGAAAGAAAGAAAGAAAGAAAGAAAGAAAGAAAGAAAGAAAGATGATACTACTGCCCAAAGAGAGTGAACAGAAACAGGATAGGCAATGAAAGAGCAATAATAATCAAAGGTTTTTAGGTTTTGTGTCACAGAAGCTGTCCCCAGAACTTGAATTTAATTGCCTCAAAAACTTTACTGACACAAGCATGCCCCCTCTTCTGTTCAACTCAATAGGCAGTTATGGCATTTCCATGAACCACAGGAGTGGGATAGAGTGCACAGCATGCATACTCTCCAACATTTCACAGATGGAAACTAGGACACATGTGGCCAATTAATATTAGAATATGGTCAACATGGCAACAGTTATCAATGGGAAAGAATATTCAAGCCAGGAGAGGCTGCAGCAGTTTGCTTATGCCTAAGCCTACTGGAAATGGAAAGATTCTGTCTCCTCTCCTCTCTGGTTCAGTTTAATGAGTACAAAGAAAAGTTTGCACTTTGAACTCAGTTTGCAGCAGTTGAAGTAATCTGACAACAATGATGGAAAATAGGAAGAGCAGAGAGAAACTAGGACATTTTAAAAGCAGTTAAGAATGGGACAACAGAGAATTAATCAGGACTCTTCCTGTCAAATCAGGACACTTGAAGGGCACGAGCATGTTACATATGGATGCATCTCACATAACTATACATTAGGGCCAAAAGGCATGTTTAAGCCCAAGTTGTCCCCTAGCAGGAGCATCTTTACAATTTTTATTGGCACCTGCCCTCCTTCTAAGAAAAGGGTAGACTTTAAATAGATCTTCAGCTTTCATAATCCCTGAACAATGGCTATGTTGGCAGAGATTTAAGTGAAGTCTCAAACATCTGGTGATCTAGTTACATTCTGCCCATCCCTGTTTTGAAATACAGAGTTGGGTATACTGGCTATGTCCAACAAGTAGTAGTAAAATCTGCAGGGTTTGAAATCCCCACTACAAGTAGATTTGTTTGTTACTTGGAAGTTTTTGTGGCAGTGTGCAAAATTAAACTAGAATAGATTGTTCAAAAGGTAATTGTGTCCCAGCTGGGACATGCAAGGTAAGGCAGAAAAAGATAAGGAACTGCTGCACACTTCGAGGCACATTAGTGGTAGTGAGGGACTTTTGATTCATGTCACTCAAAGCCGAGGGGTCCAGGGTTGAGGATTTGCTTGGAGGAAGGGAACAGGTTCTTTTAGGGCACGTCTACATGGGCCATTAGAAACAGTTTCCTTCTGCCCTTATGTTGCCCTATCCAGATGACACAGGACCAAAGCCCTGTGTCACCTGTAGACTAACCTTATTTGGCCACTTCTGCAGCAAATCCATGCCAGTTCTCCCTTAAACTGGTTTAAATAACTTACCTTTTGTTCCAGATATTCCAGGAAAATTTATAGTACTCAGAAGTAATGTGAGCAACCCAGAGTATTCTGGTCAGTGTAGACCCACTCTTAGAAATCAATTTGTTTTTTACTTACTGTGAGTCATGGGCCTGGGAAAGAAGGGGGCAAGGAGGACCCTCCCAACATCTGACAAGAAAATGGTAACTGGAAAAGGTATAGGGAGTAACTGCACTCATACCTAGGAGTTTGCCTTCATTGAGAGTGAATTGAGTTACTAGATGACCACAGAGTTAGAACAAGTTCTTGTTTCTTCTTAGGTGCCAAGCTGAGTTTGGAATAAATTAATATGGAGTGGTCAACATCTCATTTTTTGTGCGTGCATTCAAAGCTTGCAGGAAGAATGGATAATGGGCTCTGAGACAAAACCATTTACTATGGCCTAGCTGTGTCAACGGAGCAAGTATTTCTGGCAAAATGATCATTGTCTTATCCCCTTTTCAGCAGAATAAATCACTGGGTTATAAATTAAACTTTCTAGCAGCTGAAGTTCCAGGCGGTGTGAACATTTTCTTTGGCAAATTGCTAAAAAATCTTGTGTCACCCAGTCGCCCACTCCAACCACCACTAACTTTTGTTATAAAAGTTATATTACTTTATAACTATGCAAATTAAGGCAGACTTTGCCACTGTTTCAATTTAATTATGGTACTTCACTCTCCAAGTTAGGTGTTTCAGAAATTTCATCCATTTCATGACAGATAAATTAGGCCCTTCTGTCTTTTCTAATTAAATTAAAAGCATGTCCCCAAGGACTTAAATGTGCAGATAATTCATTTTAAAAGCAGGAAAATGACAGAGAGGTGTTTCCCTTTTTTACTGGGGAGATTATCAAAGAGGAGTATGAGTAAATTAGAATAGTGTTATATCCCTAATGGAAAAAAAGTATTTATTATTTAATTATATTGACAGTTCACCTTTCCATCAAATTGCATAAAGGACAATCACAATTCAGTTTGTTCCCACATCAACCATTTTAGGTTAAGAGTCTAAAAGTCATCCAGTGGATAGGTGAGGATTTGAATCTGGGTTTCCTACATCCTAATCAGACAAGATGCACCCTCCCCAAATATCTACATTTTCAGCCAGACAGTATCTCAGCTGAAAAGTTTCTGAGGTGTTGCAGATAAGGGTACTAGCAAATGATGTCTCACATCATGGGGTCCTGCCACACCTGCTTCTCTTAATATGTTCCCTGGAAGAGCTTCAATCTGCAGTGCCTCAGAAACCCTTTGTTTGCAGTCATGCTCAATCATTAATGACTGTAAACATGAATCCACAAAAGTTATGGGACTATAAGTTTCTGCTTATGACTGCAGAACTACTGAACAGGATGCCAGTCAAGAAACTGTAAATTTAGGAAAGATCCCTAGGATCATTCAATAAAAAAAAAATCTCCCAGTGAAGGGATTCAAAATATTTTACAGCTCATTTTGTATTCCATTCTGGTTGCTGCCACACTGCAGAATTAATGCAGTTTGCTACTACTTTAACTGTCATATCTCTAATGGTGTCAAACTGAATTAATTCTGCTGTGAAGATGCAATATCTGTCACTCCAACTCAAATTGGATCTTGTAGAGTTAGGAAAGTTGCAGAAAAATGAAAAAAAATCAGAAGATTTGGATTCTTTCTTTACAAGGAAATGCCAAAGTGTTCAGGACCTGTGTAATCAGCTGGGTAGGCTCCATAAAATCAACCTGGTTGATTACTCAGGAAGTAAAATGTCTTGGGGCAGTCTTGTAAAGTCCACCATCACCACAAGCTTGGTACATGCTGTTAGTGGAAAAGTAGAAGTCACTGTGGGGTAAGGAGGGTTGTAGACACAAACTGAATCAAGAGAAAAGAGGCAGGAGGCTGTATGCTATGAACCCACTGGTTTACAGTGTGAATGAGTTGAATTAGAGAGTTTGATTTCCATTTATGTTACCACACAGTTTCTAATTTTCTGACAGAGATTATCAGTCTTCAACAGATACAGTGATATTAGGAAATACATATAGCATGCAAATGCAAGTAGATAAATAGGTATCACTCCAGTGGGGAGGTAACAGCATTTGGTGAAGTCATACTGGCCACATGACCACCACAGTAGTTATCTGACAACGCTGGTTCTTCAGCTTAGTAACAGACATGAGCACTGTCCACTACAGTTGGCTATGAGTAGACATTCATGTCAGGGACTACCTTTACCTTTACCTATAGAATATTTATGATGGCTGGAATTTAGTATGGGATGCACATCTAAGTAGACTTAGGGCCTCTACAGATGGTGCTTTGCGTTGTCTTGGAGACAGGGAAGGGGAGGGGCAGCCACATGCCGGGCGCCCCAACCCCACGCCGAAGACGTCATCACGGGGTGCGCTGCTCTGCATGGTGTGCGCCGTCAGGATGTCATCATGGTGCAGCGTCTTAACGTGCTGCACTGGAAGAGGCGCAAAAGAGCCACATGGCGGCTCTTTGGGTGCCTTTTTTGCCGCCTGTGAAAGGAGTGGCGTTTTGGCGCTCCTTTCCCAGGTGGCAAAAGGGAGGATCAGGGATGACGCATCTGGCAGCCACGGCCTCGATCCACCATTTCCCGGGGCAGCCCAAGGCCAGCCGTCTGCATCCCCCCTGAGATCTGTGGGAAATAGAACTGAGTATCCATACTCAGCAAAGGGATGACACGATCTTAATACCACATGGAGCCAATGAAATGACTGCCGTTTATTTGGATTGATGCACATTGGGTGCTCCCTGTGCCCATCTGAACAACAGCTAGGGACTGATGTTTTTTGGTAGAGCTCAATACACATTGGGACACTTTTCCTGGTGCTCTGATATGCATCTTCACAACACACTAGGAGAGTTTCATAGCATCTCTGCAATGTAGCTAAGTGTACATTTATAGACTGCAATTGTTGTTACTGTAATTGTTTGATATGTGTGTGTGTGTGTGTGTGTAAAACAAAATGTATACTTTATTGTATAACATAATTTTGGAGAAATCTTTTTAGCATTGGCATTGAGTGTTGCTACTTTTTATTATAGCAAGGTGTAGCATAACGTGGTTATTCCTAAAATATACAAGGCATCTTCATACAATGCATAATCAATTTGCTACTGAAATGTATAGTGATGCCCAGTGATGTAGACTGCTTTAAATGTGGAACTCCAGTGTTTTGTACTGGATATGAGATATTTCTCTGTTCAACTCATTGTTGATGAATTGGAATTTGTGGATAGATTTCAATTCAGCTGTTTCTCTTTCCAATCTTCTTTTGTAATTTTTATTGTTGTTTTTTGTTCAAGGACTGCTGTCCTGAGGCCAGATGTGGAATACTCAGGCAGACTGAAGTGTTCTGCAAGAGGTTTTTGTGTATTCTCATTCCTAATATCTGATTTATGTCCACAAAACACATTATATCACTAATTGACACCCCAGCCTCATGAGGATGCTTTTGGACAGTTTATCACATCTCCTTTCTGGTTCCAGCCTGCACACATCACATCCTCAAACTTCCTCCCTCATTCATAAGGTCATCCGCTCACCCTGGCCTCAGTCAACATTTTCCCTCTTGCCTTTGTCCCCCAACAGTCACTGTTAAAGCTGCACTTGTCACCTCACCACCATTCCCACACATTTTGCATTTCCATAGGTATCTCTACATTCTAATTATAAAGGCCCTGGGCAACAGGTCACTCAATGCATCTGAGGAAGTAGACTAAAGGCCTAAGCAAACTGCCAGAAATAGTGCACATTAAATTGAGGCACTGCCCTGGCTCAGTGCTAGGGAATCATGGGAACTGTAATTTATTGTGGCACCAGAGCTCTCTGACAGAGAAGGCTCAATGTCCCAGAAAAAAATACAGTTCCCATGATTCCCTAGCACTGAGCCAGGGCAGTGCCTCAATTTAATGTGCACTATTTCTGGCAGTCTGCTTAGGCCCTAAGGGCCTCGGCAGACGACTAATAGAGTCGTCTTGGAGGCTTGGAAGAGGAGGGGCACTTACCAACATACGAACATAAAGAAAAACAAAAAACAACACAACATCAAACAAAACAAAACAAAGCAAAACAAAAATAATAATAATAAGGGCGGCAGTTTCTGAAAAGGATTTTTTGTTTTTAGTTACCTTCTGTCCATTATGTCCAATCTTCGACAGTGATTATAGCTATCATATAAACATCTATTATGTGATTATATGATTATAACTATCATATAAACATCTATTTCTATGTATTGTTTTCCATATATATTAAACTTCTCTATTATTCCATATGTCCTTTCTATATGTCACTGTAATATTTACAGGATAAACCACTTCTATCTTTGCCTCTTCTTTTACGACAACAACTTCATTTCCTCTTTTTGATGTTCCTAAGCCACAATATTGTAGGTTATCATTATTTACTACATATTATTAATCCCACTTTTTATCACAAAACTCGTAAAGATTATTCCAATCTATCATCTTTATATCAGTACATCTTTCCTCCTTTCTGTCCACTAGATTATCCATCTTAGATATTTCGATCATTTTTAATAACCAGATATTTATTGTAGGCGGTTCTTCAGATTTCCATTTACTCGCTATCAAAAGCCTAGCCGCTGTTACCATATAAAGCAATATTTTCCATACTTTTTCTCTATCTGTCTTATCAATTATTTCCAACATATTTAGTAAATATATCTCTGGAGAACATTCAAATTTGATGTTTAAGATTGTACAAATTGTTTCATGTAGACTTTCCCAAAACTTCGCTATTTTTGGGCAAGTCCACCACATATGGTACCAAGATCCATATTCCTTATGACATTTCCAGCATCTGTCATTATTATTTTTGTATATTTTTGCAAGTCTAGCTGGAGTTAAATGCCATCTGTTTTCCATTTTATAGTAATTTTCTCTCATTGTTTGATTTTTTGTAAATCTATAAGTTGTTATTCTTGCCTTATTCCATTTTTCTAAAGTAATCTCTTTACCAATGTTCCTAGCCCATCTTATCATATGTTCTTTAACTACTTCCTCTTCCAATTCTCTTGTTAACAAAGTTTTATATAATCTTGCAATTTTTTTTGGTTTGTCTGATAATATAATATTATCTATTTCATTTTTGTCCAGCTGAATCCCTTGTTGTTTTATATCTTTTTTAGTTATTTCTTGTAATTGGTAATATTGAAACCAAGTAATCTCTGGATCAAGCTTTTTTATTATTTCTAACTCTTTCAGTTCTATATTTCTTGTTCTCTGATCTTGTCTCACAATTTCTTCATATTTTAGCCACTTGTTTGTTATTTTAAATTTACTCATTGTAGCTTCTTGCGGGGACATCCATCCTGGAATGCCTCTGTAAAATTTTGTTTTTGTTTTATTCCATATTCTTATTAATGCCCTTCTAATTATATGATGGGTGAATCCTTGGTGTATCATTTGTTTGTCATGCCATAAATACGCATGCCACCCATATCTCAAGTCAAATCCTTCTAGTTTCAATATTTTTTTATCTTCCAACTTTACCCAATCCTGTATCCAGTTTAGTGCCGCCGCCTGATAATATAATTCTAGATCCGGTAGATCACACCCTCCGTTCTCTTTTTTATCAGTTAGATTCTTCCATTTTATGCAAGGTTTTTTGCCTTCCCAAACAAACCTTTTCAATTCCCTATTCCAGGTTATGAACGGTTTGCTGTTATGTATTATTGGTAAATTAACAAACAAGAACATTAGTTTAGGCAAAATAGTCATTTTAACAACTGCGATTCTTCCATATAGTGATAGTTTTAGTCTGCTCCATTTTAACAAGTCTCTTTTTATTTCTTTCCATACTTTTAAATAGTTTAAATCAAACAACTCCGTGTTCTTCTTAGCTATGTAAATGCCAAGATATCTAGCTTTTTTAACGATCTTACATTGTGTTTTTTCACTTAATATCTGTTCTTCTTTGCAAGACATATTTTTTGTAATTATAACAGATTTAGATCTGTTTACCTTAAGGCCAGTGCAAAGGCCAAAATTGTCCAATGTCTTCATAACTGTGTCTATGCTATCCAACGGGTCCTCCACCATCATTACAACATCATCGGCATATGCTCTAACCTTAACCTCATATCCTTTTACTTTTGGGCCTTTGATATTTGAATTATTTCTTATATTGTTCAATAACAACTCTATCACTATAAGAAATAATAAAGGGGAAATAGGACATCCCTGTCTAACCCCACGTTGTATTTTTACATCCTTTGATTTTTCTCCATTTATAATCAGGTTTGCCCTCTGTTCTGTATATATTTCTTTAATCCATCTAATGAATTTATTACCAAAATAAGGATGATCAGAATGTATGAGATAAATGTATGTTTGCATGTATGTTTATTAGTGGTGGGGGGTGATACACATAGTATATGTATGTAATATTTATTTCTTTAATAAAAAAAAAAATTAAAAAAAAAAGAGGAGGGGCAGCCGCATGAGCGGCGCCCCTTCCTCTCCCTGAGGTCGCCCTCAGAGTCGCCGGCCCTCCGCACAGCCGGCGCTCCAGGGATGACCTCACGCCGCAGCGACCGGACGCGCCGTGGCGGAAAAGACAGCGAAAGTGCGCCCGCCGCTTTTAGGGTGCACTTTCGCTGTCTTGAGGAAGGAGCGCTGATTTAGCGCTCCTTCCAGGGACGCCGTCGGTGCGCCGAGGTGCGGAGGCTGCGGCCCCGCGGCGCGCCGGCCCAGGGCGTCCTGGACGCCCTCGTCTGCTTCTCCCCCACGTCTACAAAAGCTTAGGCTACAAAGTCTTTCACTCAGTTAACTAGTTCTATAAGATACTTTTGCATTCTGATATTGAAAGGGTAATAGCAATAGCATTTACATTTCTATACTGCTTCATAGTGAACTAAGCACTCTTTAAAGTGGTTTATAATCTGTAAGCCGATTGCCCCCAACAAGCTGGGGACTCATTTTACTGACCTATGGAAGGATGGAAGGCTGAGCCAACCTGGAGCCCTCTGAGATCAAACTCACAATGTTGTGGCTACAGTACCAGCATTTAACCACTGCACCACTAGGGCTCCAGGCTAACACAACCATGTTTCTCTCTCAACTGTTGCAAGCCTTCTTATGTTCTTAACTGGGGAAAAAGGCATGGTATAAATATGACAGCAACAACAGAAAGGTGCAAAAACATTTTTAAAAATGTGCTAAATCTCTGGGACTCACCCCCTCACCTGATGAACTTGCATCAAGTAGAAAATTTGGAGGGCTGCCCCATTTATTGTGCAAGGATTAACCCAATTTATATTTACTTCTATAGTGTTAGGCTTTTCTCATAAGGTAGGATGTCCCCCAACTGAGGTATCACCATCACCTCTCCTCACCAAGGCAATACTAAAGATTTGGCAAAAAGGCTGAAGCAGAAAATCACAATTGTTTTTTTTTCCCCCTAATTAGTTTGCAGTGATGATATTTGCAGAGATGATATTTGAAAGCCTATCTTCTTCAACATGTGTTTCAATCATCAGAAGAGGTCCTGTTGAACTCACAGCTCTAGAAGGCATGGTCATCTGCTCCCCCACAAGCAGAGCTAGGTTATAGGCCAAAATATCTTAACTTCCTTGATGAGTGTTCCAGGTTTATGTCATACTACTATATTGGGGGAGAGGGAGGTGTTTTAGTGCTGTTGCTCTTGGATTTTTATTTCATCATTTTTTTTGTTTTGTTTCAATATTGCTTAGATATGACTTGTAAGCTTCTCTGAAGGCCCCAATGAAGGCAAGATAAGTGGGATATAAATAATCTTTAAGCTAAATGTGGGCAATGCATCATTGCAGGCCCAGCCCTATTCTGTCACGTCTATGTTCTGGATTCTTGTTGCTTCTGTGAAACATGTCATGCATGGGTAGAATATAATGCTTCTTAGCAGAATCATATTCCTAGCAGCCTCCTGGAAATAAATATGTGTTTTCCCTGTAAGTTATGGGACATGTGATTTTTATAGAAAACAAAGGACATTAGTTAAGCTCCCCATGTTCCCATCTAGGATTTTGGTAGTGGCAGACATGGCAGCAACATAAACATTGATGCACTGTTGATGGCAGGAGGGTGCTGCTCTTTTTTGGGTGGTGATGTATGCCCCTACTGTGGAAAATTGCCAACTCCTGTTATACAACACTCCCAAACACACAGTTATGCATACTGTGTGTGAAAATTGCATGATGGCTTGCAGTTGTGATTAAACAGAAACAGAGTTTATGGTCAGTCTTTTGCATTAATGTGCTTACTGAGATGTAGTTTCCCCCCTCAAAACCAAAACACATAATGCTGCAATTTAGAATATGGCATGACAGTTCTGGTCAGTGAAATAACTTCTATTCACATTTGAAGATAATAGCAACTATTGTTTAATGCAGTTACTCTGTCCTCTTTTGACTTCTGTTCATTTGTGTTGGTACTTGTTAGCTAATTAACAGTAAATTGGCAACAACAAAGAACACATGACAATTTGCCTGAACAGAAGGGGATGCAATATAGCCTTGATGAAGTGGAAATAAAAAAAGTATCATTATTTAGCTAGCACTATAAAATAACAGATTACGCAAACAAACACTGAGACTAGGCATGTACAACTGGCCCCCCCTTTTCACAGTGGATCCATTCCAGACTCCCCCCCCCCCCATGAAAATGAAGACTCACCAATATTCAAGTTCTTTAGGCTTGAATTGGGTGCTTACCCATGGGCATGTGCCCCTTTGAAATTAAAGGAGGTTGCCCCTCTGTGAATATTTGAGTCTGCGGATCTCAAGTCCACAAGAACAGAGGGGCAACTGTAATTCTTCACTGATTTTGTTCTCAAAGGAAGCAATAAATAATTTTAGGAGTCCCCCTCCCCCCCATGAGAATGGGGGGTTGCAGACTGCCAGAAATAGTGTGAATTCAGTCCACTTTTAGGGTTAGGGTTAGTGCTAGGGAATCATGGGAAGTGTTATTTTTCTGAGACATTGAGCCTTCTCTGTCAGACAACTCTGATGCCACAATAAAATACAGTTCCCATGGTTCCCTAACTCTAACCCTAACCCTAAAAGTGGACTGAATTCACACTATTTCTGGCAGTCTGCAACCCCCCAAAGTCTTTGAAAACTGCACAGTTTTTGAAGAGTAGTTGCAGTTCAAGACTTTTTGGGGGGGAGGGATACATTTTTTTAGCTTAAGAAACAACATTTTCTACACTGTTAATACTTCTGTGAAATGATATTTTGCATAAAAGATACTGTACCTAATGTACAAAAAGCTCTTTTTCTACACACACATATCGAACTTTGAGCAGAGGTCCCACACTATGAAGATTCTCATTAGGCCAGGATTTGCCTCAACAGGTTGTCCCAATATTAAAAACAACAACAACAAAAAGTATTTTTGAACATTTGTTCCTTCCCTAACTATCACAGGCATCTATCTGCAAAAGTACAATTAGAATATAAGCAAAAGGAAGAAAAAAGATCCTCCCCATGATCTTGACTTTTTTGGATGGTGAACATATATAGTGGTAGCCATTGCCTTCACACCAAAGCAGCCTTCTGACATCAACAGCCTACAGCTGGGTCAGCATGAGCAAAGACAGAATAGGGATCCAGTTATGTACTAGTTTCTTCTCTGGTAGCAATGAGTAATTTCAGTCATTTTCTTCCCACTGGTTTATCCATCTACGATTCTTCTCTGCAGGAATTACTGACATTTTAGAAACCCCTTTATGACCTTTTAAAAATGTTTTCAAATGTTCTATCCAGTCTTATGCCCAAACAGGATTCTGGCCATAGTGTTCAGATCTTGATGTCTGTTTTTCTTAATAATGTGTGTCAGGAGAGGAGGGAAAAACAGATGGGAGCAAAGTGATAGCTAGGAATTAGAAGCAGGTCTAGAACAACAGGATACAAATTCCTTCTTCAAGTCCTTTTTTTTTTTTTTTTTTGAGGTACGAAGAGAAATGGACAACTTGGGCCTTCCTGACCTTGCAAGACTACAGCTCCCATCAACCCTACCTAGCATACGTCTATGGTAAGGGATGATGGGAGTAGAAGTTTGACAATATCTGGAGAGTCATATGTTAACGACCTCCATATTGGGGGACTGAAGAAAGGAGAACTGCAGCCACGCAGGAGAAGGGATTCACCTTTTTGTGTGCTGCTGAGTCTGCCATCCCTGCACAGGAAATATCTACAGAGGGACTCTGAGAACTTGGTAGGAGAAGAGCCCAGCCTTCTCTTGCATGCTTTTCTTTCTTCTCATGGGCATTATGAATTCTACAAAAGGATGATGAAAGATGGTGGCTTGCTGTGCCAGCAGACCACTGGGAACATAATTCTTCTTAACATGCTCACCATAGAACTGCAATGTGCCCGAGAAGCTTTATTATGGAACACAGGGAGCTAGCAGAAAAATTTCTGTACAACCCTACCCCACATTTTATTGCTTTGTTTGTTTTAATCTCAAAGATTGTGTATATTATGTATATTATTAAGTTTAATAATGGTGTAAAAATCTACTTGATGGGTCAGGCTTTTTTAAAAAAAGGTAGATTTGGCGTTATTGCCAGAAAATTATTTAGACAGTAGGCAATTCATAATGGAAAGACTGTAGAGAAACAAAATTGAGGGATTTCAACTTCAGTGGTTCCTTTGCTGATCAGTATTTAGTAAAGGAACTTTGGTAGAAAGTATGTAGACAATATCATGTACCTCTGCTTGTTCCTAACATAGAAGACTGTATGGATTGTTATCTGTAAATAAAAGGATTTCTTGGTGGTAATCTAGTAATTACAGGTAACTTTCAGAGAGCACTAAAGCTTATCAGGTCCAGGGAACTACTATTTCCAAGGCCCTTATCACATGGGGTCTGAAGCAGAGCTAATCCAAAGGGCATCCACAGCTAATACATATTATTCCCCCGTGTTTACACACGACGCTGCCCCAAAACACGGAGCTAATCCGTATTGTTCCCCCGTGTTTACACACGACGCTGCCCCAGAACTCGGCAGAATACGGAGCTAATCCGTAAGGAGTAGGGAGATTTTGACATTCGGTTTGTAGAGGAAGTACCTAGGGAGCCTTCGCATTCATTGCGAATTGGTGGGCAGGGCGAAAATCCCAGCGAGGGGAAGGGATTGCCTTGGCAAAAGGCAAACCGGATTGGAAAGAAGAGGAGGAGAGGAAGAGGGAAGAGGGAAGAGGGAGGCGATCTCTCTCTCTCCATGGGCTGCCTTCCCTTCTCCAGTCCTCCAGCCCTCCTCCTCCTCCCCGGTTCCCATGGCTGCCTTTCCTCCCGGCTTTTTGTGACGGGAGAGAAGGGAGCCTTGGTATTAATTGCGAAATGGCCAAAAGGGCGATATTCCCTTCGTTTCGCTATGGAACCGAATTTATTCCTACTTCGGTTAGTCTTCACTTTTTCTTTGCTTCGTGGCCAGCGTTTGATAAGGTCCCAACAGTAGGGTGTACATGCATCTCCTTGAATTGGTTCAGAGCCCAATTCAACAATTCATATCTGGGCCTGATTTGGACCACATCTATTTGTACCTGAACCTAATCCATTTTGATTCAGACCATGAATCAAGATTTAGCCAATTTTGAGTGCCAGTCCTTCTTCACTGATTTATCCTGGGAAACCAAAATGGCTATAACATTTTAATGTATTTTTTCCATATATTTACTCTGCATTTGGAAGCATGGTAAACCCTAAGGGGGGAACTCAACCAAATTTCAGGCAGATAACTTCAGAGGGCTCTATATTAGGCAACTCTAAAAATTTGCTGCATTTTAAAACAAAAGATTTTAAAAGCTCTTGTTGACTACTCAGTATTGCCAGTTTATTTCACACACTTCCAGCAACATCCCATTAGAGCATCAATCTATTAAAGCAGTGCTCCTCAGTGCTTCTGGTGCAAGGGTTGGAAATTTTTCCTCCTAATGTGCCAGGGGTCATAACCATATTTATGCCCATTGGCTACAGTTGTTTCTTCCTTTCTTTGAAATACACTGTGGCTTACAAGTCATCACCAGTCTATATTTTGAGTATAATTAAGATATAAGCTAGTGATGATAGCAATTGCGAGAGAGTCAGTGACACATCATAAAAAAAAAAAAAATAGGAGAGTGAGGAGAGCATGTTTTATTTTGTATTATCAGCAGTCTACGTGGTGAAACACCCAATGATTTCCCTGCTTTCTCTTATGGTATCGAGTGGTTGGGGCTGGCACTGAAGAGTTTCTTCTCATGGCCCCATATTCCCCCATCCCTTCTTCTCCAGAGCTGCTTACCTAAATATCTGGTGGTGATGGGGAACAGATTGAGAGCTCTGACTGCCATCACCCTTTGTTCTTGCCATATAGGTTTGCTCTTCTAGCTGGCTGTTTTAACTTTTCTTTCACTTGCCATGTGCGAGACTGTTTGGTATTGACTTCAAGGCATCGCAGCAGTTGGAGCTGCAATATTGTGTACCCAGGACCAGTTGTTGCTTACTATAAATGCAGATAGCAGTATTCAGATCCTCTCTCGCCTCATAATGATGCTTTTTTCATGGTGACTCAAACTGCCTGACTTCCACTTAACAAGGAACAACTACTCAGGACAATTAGGGAAGAAAAGGGAGAATATATCCCACTGCCTAAAATATACAATATTCAGACAAAAAAGGGGGGCATAGCTCTTAAATTAATTCCCTGGGGTGGGCAAAGACCATTTTTGCAGCCTCTGGGCTAATATAGGGACCCAGGATGCCATCTGGGGGAAGATTTTGTTTTTAAAATTAAAAAGGCTTGCTCCCTCCCCATGCCTGAACACCTCCTGAATCAACAATTTTTGCACTGGGAGTTGAAGACCCCACAAGCTCAAGGACCATCAAATCCCAAAAGTCAGCACTGGAAATGGATGTTTAGTCACTTCTGGTTTTGCCCTTCCGCCCTTCCTTCCTTCCTTCCTTCCTTCTCTTTTTCTCTCTCACTCCTCCTTTTTCTCTCTCCCCCATTTTTCTTTGCATTGCTCAGCCTAATGTGACTCACAATAGTGCTGGGAGTTGTCAATGTTGCTCACTGCTGACTCAGACTGTACAACATTTAACATGATATGCCAGTGGAAACAGTGGAGATAATTAAAACTGTTTTAAGGTTAATTAATATGTCCATCCAACATAATATATATGAGGAGGAATCTATGATAATAACTTTCAATGAATGGTGAAAGCCAATTGAAAATTCATATTTGAATCTGTATTTAAATACCCATTTTGATATTTTATTTTATAATTTTCGGTACAATTAAATGGTGAGATTTGATTGACAAAAAGTTCCATCAATGCCAATAGATGACTACAATTTGTTGTTATTTGCCATCAAGTCAACTATGACTTATGGCAATTTTATGAATGAGAGGTCTCCAAGATACCCTGCCATCAATTGCCTTGCTCAGGTCTTGCAAACTCAGGGCTGTGGCTTCTTTGATTGAGTTTCTCCACCTTTACTGTTGTATCCCTATTTTCCTTCTGCCTTCCACTTTACCAATTATTATAATCTTTTCCTGTGAGCCATATAATACCTATCTCTCTAACAAACACATATATGACTATTAGTGTGGATTGGGTACATTCACTGAAATGCATGGATCAGCCTATTCAGGTCTCCTTTGTGTTCACAGAACAGAGCAATAAGACAAAACAGCAGCAGCAGCAACAAAAACAAAACTCTTCTGGAAATTGTACCCTTTGATTAAACTTCAGCCCATCTTCCTTCTTCCCAAATGCCTTCCAACACTGAGAATCACAGTCCAGAGACCCTCTGCAGTTGCCAGCAGTTAATTTGCTGGTCATTGCAGATTTTGGGGACACCAAGGAAAACTGGCCATGTGTTGCCCCCACTGGGTTATCAGGTCCAATGAAGGCCATAGCCAATACCATCAGTATTAACTCGTTGCACCTACTGATTTCAAGAGTTAAGAATATGCATAGACTTCCTATTGAAATCAACCAGGCTTAAAAACCTTATTTTCTCCCCTTTGATTTCTTTTTACCTTTCTGAATATGGCTCTGGAGACCAGGGTCCAAATCTTGGCTTGGCCATGTAAACCCACTGGGGTAACCTTGGGTAAGTCACACTGTCCAGCCTCAGGGAAAGGCAATGACAACCCCCCTCTCAAGAACCTTTCAAGAAAGCCCCATGATAAATTCACCTTAGGGTCATCATAAATTAGAAATGACTTGAAGGCACACAACAACAACTGAGAGTTTGAAAGTGGCTTCGGTTTCTCTCTCCCCCCCCCCCCCCACCGGTGCAAGCATGCATGAGTGTGTATATGCACATGTGTGAAGCCCAGGATGTGTGTGCTGTGAGAGGTATGTTGCTGGCGATCAAAGGCTAGATAGGATAAGCACAGGTGACTGGTTTTGAAAACAGCAACATTTATCAATGCCAAAGTCCTTGTTTTGGATTTACAAGGATAATGAGAACAGCTGAGATCCAATCTAAGCAGTAAAAACAATTTTAGAAATGAGAAGATGGTGATTGTTTCTGTCTCTTGCCATCTGATAAGAGAGACTAATGTGGCTGCTTCCACAGAAGATACAAAGTCTAGCTTTCCAGCCCACCCCCCAAAGGCTCTCAAAGCTTTGGATCTTAAGGAGCTATTTGGAGGAGTAATAGACAGTCACAGACAGAATCTATTAAAAATTAATGTGTTTCCTTCTCAAATTCTCCAGGAAGAAGACTGGAAAAGGGATGCAGTTTTATGAACGACAGCTCCAGTTTCCAACAAAACAATGCTTTTACCCAAGGTGCTCTCTTTCTACCATACCCACTCATCCACCCAGTGTTTTGCAAAGGAATGCAAAATGAATGTTTAAAAGTGCTTAATTTTTAGTTATAAATACAGAAAATGAAGGGAAGAAGAAAAGATGAAGGAGAAGAGAAAAATGTAGAGAACATACAAATGTGGGGTACACATCTGGGGAATACATTAAATACATTGATCAGAAGGCAAATATTTAACAGATGATACTTCAGTGTTTTCACTTCATGTTGTGACTGTGAGAGTGTCAACACTCCAAAGTTATAGCAGTTTCCAGTGCCAAGGAACCATTCTATGGAACCCTGAGATTTGCTATTTGATGAGGTACTTCTCTCTAAAAGAGCTGTAGAACTACAACTCTAGAGCTTGCTTGTGGAAAATTGTAAGTATCAAACTATAATTGACCAAGATTTTGGAGGATGGAAGATGGCAACTAAAGGGCTATCATAGTTCTATAACTATGTCTGTGGATGCAGCAGAAGCACTCAGGACGTCCAGAAATGGTCTTAGAACACAGAGTGGAAAACATGCAGGTCACAGGTTTTAGGCAGCCCTTGTGCAGGATACTCATGTAGAGGACCCCATAGAGTCAAAGTCTCAGGAATTTTTTATTAGGAGGAATTTTGCAGACTGCTAGAAACAGTGCAAATTGAGTCCACTTTAACTGCCCTGGCTCAGTGCTAGGGAATCATGGGAATTGTATTTTTTTTTCTGAGACTCTGTCAGAGAGCTCTGGTGCCACAATAAACTACAGTTCCCATGATTCCCTAGCACTCTTCTGTTCCTTCTGAGGGCCTTTACAGACTGCCAGAAATAATGCAAATTGAGGCCACTTTAACTGTCCTGGCTCAGTGCTAAGGAATCATGGGAACTGTAGTTTATTGTGGCACCAGAGCTCTCTGGCAGAGAAGGCTCAATGTCCCAGAAAAATATATAATTCCCATGACTCCCTAGCACTGAGCCAGGACAGTTAGAGTGGCCTCAATTTGCAGTATTTCTGGCAGTCTGTAAAGGCCCTATGTTTAGGTGCAACTTCCATGGCAGTTGTAAGGAAATGGTTACTTCCAGCGCAGAATATTGCTTTGAGTGATGCAGTGGCTTAGCTGTTAAGACACTGAGGGGGGATGCAGACCAGGGCGTCGGGGACGCCCTGAGATGGTGCGCCGCTGGAGCGAGGCACTCGCACGGTGGTGCACTGGCAGCGTCCCTGAAAGGAGTGCCAAATTGGCGCTCCTTTCAGAAGACAGGGAAAGTGCGCCCTAAACACTTTTCCGCCGCAGCGTGTGAGGACGCTGCAGTGGGAGGTTGCCCTCGGCGCGCCGGCCATGCGGAGGGCCGGCAGCTTCGAGGGCAACCTCAGGAGGAGGAAGGGGCGCCACTTGTGTGGCTGCCCCTCCTCTTCCTTGCCTCGGAGACGACCCTATTGGTCATCTGCCGAGGCCCTGACTCTGATGATTACAAGGTCAGCAGATCAGCAGTTCAAGACCTAAGCACCATCTGACAAAGTGAGCTCCTATCATTAGTCCCAGCTTCTGCTAACCTAGCAGTTCAAAAGCATGTAAAGGTGCAAATAGGTAAATAGGTACCACTTTGGTGTGAAGGTAACAGTGTTCCGTGCAGTCATGCTGGCCACATGACCATGGAGTCATCTTTGACAATGCTGACTCCCTTGGAGTACTAATGGAAATGACAAGTGCCCCCTAAAGTCAGACAAGACTAGACAAACTTGTCAAAGGGCAAACCTTTACCTTTAATATTGCTTTGAGTAATGATTGTTGTAATTCAAAGCATTTGATGGGTAGGGTTGCTTGATCTCCAATGGTCAATGACTACTCATTAGCTTTCCAAAAGACATGATCTTGGGAGAAAAGAAAACTGCTAGAAAGTTTCTAGATAATCTTGTTAGAACTATCTTGCACACTGCATAGGCCAAAGAAACCAACTTCTCTTCATCCTCTTGGTGGGGAGTGTGGAGGATGCCAGATGCAATCCATGAGTTTAATACAAGCAATCTGGATGAAGTTCCAGCTTGTTCAGCACAAAAACCAGGGTATACTCCACTTAAAACAGACTTTTAAAACTCTCTTTTTACTCTAGATCTTCCTGGAAGATCTGTAGCCCCCCATTCTCATGCCAGGTCACTGTTTAAAATGTGCCCCCAGTGCTGCCCAGTACAGTCTGCATTGCTACATGTTGTTCATTCTGAGGTTAGAATGAGGCATTGAGCCATGTGAATTGCTGTGTGGTTCTTTCCTTGCCCTGAGGTCTGAAGAAGAAGGGTGAGCTCTGGACATTTAGGAAGGCTACTGTTTTTCTGTGGAGACTATCACATAACAAGTTAAACTGGCTTTCCTGAGCTGGCTTAAAATTTAAAACAAGTGGCATCCTGATTTCATCACAAGAATTTATCTGCCAAAATCGCCACCCAGGTGCAGCCTACATCCATTACAACTCCCAGGGGTGCTCCAGTGGCCATTTCTTTAAACCAGAAAACTCCCGGCTTCGAAAAAAAGCAGTGCTAAGTGCCCCTGGGAGTGAGAATGGACCTGGGCTGCACCCAGGGAGTGATTTTGGTAGCTAAATCCTTGTGATAAAATTAAAATGCTGCCCGTTTTAACTTGTTATGTGATAAGCTTCTGTGTATGAATTGCTTGAAAGAGAAACAGAAAGCCCAGGAAATTGCTTGAGGAAGAGAAGAACACAATCCCTTTTGAAAACACCATAGGTTCCCTCTTAATATATTCTACAGTGCAAACATAGATAAATTAAGACATACTAACATCTTCAACTAAAATGTGCATTATTAACAATTAGATACAACTTTTTAAAAAATAGTTATCTAGAAGCTTCTCATGCTTCATGAGGAGTGTAAATCCAGCGATGGCATGAACAAGCCATAGCTTAAACTTTTTCATTATTTTTTAAAAACAGCAACCCATGGCCAGTAATGTTGCACCATTTGCACCTTTTGTATCTAATATTTTGGCCAGAAAAGAAGGAAGTAGTATTTCATTCATCATAACTCCCTAACCCTGCACCTATTTGTCTGATATCTTTTTCAGGCTAGTTAATTATCCAGGGGCAACTCTGTGATATATACCATTTTCTTAGAAACTGACCACAAAACAATAGAGGAAAGTGAGTAACTTTTTATAACATTGAATGGTAGATGCTTCACCTGCACAGCAATCAGGGCATTTATCTGGAATTTGCCAGACCTACAGGAGCTGCTATATCTACAGATTTTATCCTGTTTTGCCAAGAAATAAAAAGTGATAGTTATTCCTTTTAAAAAAATCCTCAGACTATGAAGTCAACTTCAAAAGTTGCAGAAAAGAAGAAAGAGCTAGATTTAATTTGCAGATTTAATCACATCCTGTCAAAAAAGTATGAAAGTGATAGTGGTGCACTCATTTCCCCACATGTCAACTGGGAGACAGTGGCATCACTAGGGGGTGCAGGGGATGTGGCCTGCACTAGGTGATACCTTAAGGGAGGGTTACACCACTGGTCCGCAAACATCTATTGGCAGAAACAGGTTGCGGCATTCATCTGCTTCCCTTTAAATGCTTTAAGAGATGGTGAGAGTGGAGCGAAGCTCAGTGGTAGGAGAAATAAGATGCCCCAGATTTTTTTTAAATTAAAATTTCAAATTTCAAAATTTTATTTTTTAATTTCAAAAAAATGAATTTTTAATTTTTTAAAATACTTTCCCAATTTTCTTTAAAAATGTCACATTTTAACCAAATATTCACTATTTATATGTAAATACATTTAGGTTGTGTGTATGATACTGTAATTTGAAGGTGTAACTTTATTTTTGCTAATTGTTTATGTCACAAGTATTAGCATCATATTCAGCAATATATGGGAATTACGATTTATGAGTAACAATATTCTGGTCCAGGAACTGCCCAGGTGTCCCCTTTTGTTACCTGAGGCCCTCTGTTGCAACACTGGATTCACATGTGCATCATTCACTCTGAGATCAAAATGAAGTGCCCAGCATCAATCACATGGCTGAGTCCCTTGTTCTGACCTCAGAGCAAACAACTTTCACCAGCGGAGGCTGGCACAGCAGGACACATTTTAAACAGCAGCTCGTGATTGCAATGGAGAGCTCTGGATCCAGGAAGATCCAGACCAAATAGTGACTTTTTACATTATGTTTTAAGGGGAGTATACCCTATGGAGAACATATTGTAAGAAATGCAGGCTTGGACACAGAAGGAGATGTGAAAATAGGAGGAAGGAATATCATAGAAGACATAGATAAGAGAATCATGGAAGAGACCACAAAGGGCCATGCAGTCCAACCCCCTATCATGCAGGAATGCACAATCAAAGCACTCCCAACAGATAGCCATCCAGTGTCTGCTTAAAGACCTTCAAAGAAAGAGACTTCACCTCACTTGAGGGAGTGTGTTCCACTGTGGAACAGCTCTTATTGTCCTAATGTTGAGGTGGAATCTCTTTTCCTTTAATTTGAATCCATTGCTATGGGTCTTATTCTCTGAACAGCAGAAAACAAGCTTGCTCCATCCACAATATGACACCCTTTCAACAATCTTTCAACAAGGGCTGATGCAGACAGCCCATTTAGGGCAGCTCTGGGTTGCCCCTGAGAGTGGCAGATCGGGGCCGCAGCAACCACACGCTGTGACCTCAATCCTCTTTTTTGTCGCCCCCAAAAGAGCAGCAAAATGAAAGAATTAGAAAAGATCCTAACATGTAAAGATATATAACTGAGCACAAAAGTTAGAATCATAAAAGCCATTGTATTCCCCTTCACCATGTACGGATGTGAGAGCTGGACAGTGAAGAAAGGGATAGGAAGAAAATAAATTTATTCGAGATGTGGTGCTGGAGAAGAATGCTGAGGATACCATGGACAGCCAAAAAGACAAACAAATGAGCAGATCAAGCCAGAAATCTCTATAGAAGCCAAGATGACAACACTGTCATACTTTGGACACATTGTGAAAAGACATGGCTCATTGGAAAAAAATAATAATGCTAGGAAAGGTGAGGAAAATAGAAAGGGAGATATTCCTAGCACAGCTGTGATAAATGGGGTCCTCTATTTATCAGATGACTTCTCCCAGTCAACAAAGGGTTACATGTTGAGAGGAGGTGCATTCTAATGAGGGTTTACATCACAGGTGATGAGATCATCATCAGACCAGACTACAAATCCCATCTGAACTGAAAGTAAGATTAGGAACATGTACTAGTTAGTGGCGTTAGGATTTTTGGCTATTTTACTGACTTGGCTGAAATGAGTGTATTCTGTAATTTAGGACTTTATCACACAGATAATAAATCCGGCTTACCGGAGCCAGCTTAAAATTTTAAATGGGTGGTCCAGCCCAGCTCCAGCCCTGCTCACAGGGTGCTCTAGAGGCCATTTCCTTAAGCTGGCTTCAAAAAGAGGTGCACTGAGTGCCCCTGCGAGCAGGGATGGACCTGGGTGGCAATTTTGGTGGCTAAATCTTATTGATAGCATCAGGATGCCACCCATTTTACATTTTAAGCTGGCTCTGTGCAATAAAGTCCTTACATTTCTCTGTGACTGTAGGACAAGGGGTCTTGCATGTAATGATATCCTTTGCTCTATAATTTCTTAGTTACATTAAAGCTTTTCTTTGAAGTACCTTGCCTCTCTCACACTTCTTTTTCACGTGCCTTTGGCTTGGCTAGTTCTTGCTTAAGTTGGCAAGGGAAGGAACTCCATAGCAAAGTCTTGGTGTGTTGCTAAGGAAACTCATTGGGGAAGCAGACGGGAGGCCGTGGGCTGCCCCGGGAAGCTGCGGATCGGGGCCGAGGTATCCCCACACCTTGGCCCCACGGCACAGCTTCCCCACCCCAGGAAGGAGCGCTAAAATAGTGCTTCTTCCACAAGTCGCCAAAGGTGCGCCGCAAAAGGCTGGCGGAGACTCTTCCGCTGCAGCGTGTGTGGACGCTGTGGCGGAAAGGCATCCTCGGAGTGCTGGCCATGCGGAGGGGCCAGCGCTCTGACGATGCCTTCGGGAAGGGGTTGGGGCGCCTACCGTGCGCTGCCCCTCCTCTTCCTTGCCCCGAAAACGGCTCTTTGCGCCATCTGCTTCCCCCCTTAGTCTAATTATTCAGATGGCAGCAGCTATTGGAAAAAGCTAGTCTCAAGGGGTCCCATCCAGCTCAACAGGAGTGGAAAGGGGACCCAGAAGACCTTCAATGGTGATTTCTGTGGGCAAAGAGGCAGAACATGGTTGCTCTGAACCCAAAGGAAATCATAACGTGGTGGAAGTTATTGGAAAAAAGGTGGTCTCAAGGGGTCCCATCCAGCAGAACATGGTTGCTCTGAACCCAAAGGAAATCATAACGTGGTGGAAGCTATTGGAAAAAGGTGGTCTCTAGAGGTCCCATCCAACTCAGCCGGAGTGGAAAGGGAACCCAGAAGACCTTCAATGATGATTTCTGTGGGCAAAGAGGCAGAACGTGGTTGCAGAGTTTGGCTCTGAGCTCACAGGAAATCACAACATTGTTGGCTGTGTTCTGAACTTGGGTGTGTGTGTAACTTGAGTACTAATAAAGAAAAATAAGTGGCTTTCTCTCTCGCTTTACCTGCTCAGGGGCAGGATTGGCAAGGAGTGTGTACAAGTGTACAAAATAATAGGCATTACTGAAACCAGGTGGGGCAAGTTTCATGATTAGAACATAGTAATAGAGGAGTATAATCTTTTAATGAGAAATAGACCAAACAGGAAAGGAGGGGAATAGCATTATATGTCAGGGATGTTTACACTTGTGAAGAGATCCAGGACTTAGTTCCTAGAAGCCAGGTGGAGAACATCTGGATAAAAATTAAAAGGGGGGGGGGGAAACAACAGGGATGTTATAGTGTGAGTCTATTACAAACCCCCAAGTCAGACTGAGGAACTTGATTATGCCTTTCTACAATAGATGACCATACACTCAGAAAGGAGAGATGTAGTAGTGATGGGTGACTTCAACTATGCTGATACTTGCTGGAAATCAAACTCATCCAAAATTTTAAGGTCTAGCAAATTCCTCACTTGTCTCAAAGACAACTTCATTGTACAAAACAAGAGGGTCAGCTGTTTTATATCTTATCCTAACCATCAGGGATGATCTGCTTAATGGAGTGCAAGTGGTGGCATCTTGTTGGAAGCAATGTTCCTTTAGGATAGTTATAAAAATATTTTGTATGGCTTAAGTGGCTGAGATTACAAAGTCACAGCAGTTGAAATGATGCAAAGGCTTACAATAGGAATTACATCATATTAAGTAGCACCACATGACAACCATTAGTTAAACACTCTATATAACTGTAGTGAGAACCGATGCAAGTGTGGATTGAAGATAGTAGGTTGTTGAGGAGTGTGGGTTGATGGTTGGTTGGAAAGTATTGGAGTTGGTGGCTTGATGAGAGTTAGAGGAGTGTTTGTAAATATCTTGTATATACTGCAAGTACAGATAAAATAGTCTCCAAGAATTTGGAAGAAATTAACTGTGTCTTGTGAGTTATTTAGATGTGGTCAGTGCATTGCTAAATACTGAAAACAGAACCGGTGCTTCTGATATTCTAGCTACTGTTGAGAATAATTACCTAAGACAGTTCTGAGGTAATCTGTGGTGGGCCTAGAGTTTAGTTTTTTGTTATTGAACCTCAAGCAGGATAGAAGAGAGCCAAGAGATCCTTAGGAGGAAGTGATCATGTTCTCCTGTAGTTTGTTGTACAGTGGAAAGGAGAAACCAGACATAGGGGGGTTGCAGACTGCCAGAAATAGTGCAAATTGAGTCCACTTTTAGGGTTAAGGAATCATGGGAACTGTATTTTATTGTGGCACCAGAGCTCTCTGACAGAGAAGGCTCAATGTCTCAGAAAAAAAATTCCCATGATTCCCTAGCACTAACCCTAACCCTAAAAATGGACTCAATTTGCACTATTTCTGGCAGTCTGCAACCCTCCATAGTCAGAAACACATTCAGATAATCAATTCATTTGAGATATGGTGTTAGAAAAGAGTTCTGTGGATACTGTGGACTGTTAAAAAGACAAATAAATGGATCCTACAAAAAATCAAGCTTGAACTTTCCCCAGAAGCCATGATGGCCAAAGTGAGTCTGTCGTACTTTGGTCATATAATGACAGGGCATGACTCAACAGAAAAGGCAATAAAGCTTAGCAAGGTAGATGGCAGAAGAAGAAGAGGGAGACTCCATTCCATCTGGATAGACTCAATCAAGAAAGCCACAGGATGGCCGAAGACAGGGGGACTTGGAGGTGTCTCATTCGTAAGCTGTCATAGGTTGAGGTTGATTTCACAGAAATTAACAACAAACCTACTTAGTTCATCAATCAAGCTAAGCCATCATCATCATATTTATTTTTATCTCACTTTTCTCCCATGATTGGGACCCAAAGCATTTACAGTCTAAAAAACACAGTACAACCTTGGATTTGTGAGTGTTGTCTATGTGTATAAAAAATAGTTTCACGATGAACTATATCTTTTGGACTCACATATGTATGCAAAATAAATAAAATTGATCAGTGTTATCTGCTCTAACATAATCTTTTCTGGGGAAGAAGACCACTGAATGCAGGCATCATTCCTTTCAGAAAAGGTGTCTTCTTTCATTGGAGATAACAGAACATCTCATCTGCTTGAAAAGTAAAGGAGAGGTGAGCAGGGGTGGTTTTATAGGTTTACTTCCAGGTAGGCAACTAATGCTGCATAAAGTAGATCTAGGGGTGCTCTTGGACCTGGTGCTGCCCCTGGAATAAATAATAATAATAATAATAATAATAATAATAATAATAATTTTTAAATGTATATTTCCCGCCTCTCCCTACGGATCGAGGTGGGATTACATTGATAAAATATAATACAAATGCAAAAATACAATCAATAAAATATTAACCTTATTAATAATTCAATAAAATAGCCAGTCATCATCAACCCCCCCCCCAAAAAAAAACCATACAATAAATAAGAGGTGGTTCATTTTAACTTAAAGTTTACTATAGGAGATCAGGTGGACAGGCCCGCCAGAAGAGATCTGTCTTAGGTGCCTTCTTAAAGGTAATTAAGGTAGTGATAAGATGGATCTCTTCCAGTAGGCTGTTCCACAACTTGGGGGCTGCGGCTGTGAATGATCTGTGGGAAGTTGTGCTCAAGCTGGTCTTATAATATTCTAATAGGTTTATCCCAGATGTTCTGAGAGTGTGAGGTGGATTGTATGGGGAGGGGCGTTCCTTCAAGTAACTTGGGCCCAAGCCATGTAGGGCTTTAAAGGTAATAGCCAACACTTTGTACTGCACCTGGAAGCTTATTGGCAGCCAATGAAGAGATTTTAATACAGGTGTTATATGGTCTGACCTAGATGCTCCGGTGACCAATCTGGCTGCCGCGTTTTGAGCCAATTGAAGTTTCTGAACTTGGTACAGAGGTAGCCCCATGTAGAGCGCATTGCAGAAATCTAAATGAGAGATTACCAGTGCAAGTACTACTGCTTCAAGGTCTTTTTGGTCACAGGTAGGGACGCAGTTGGCGTATCAACCGAAGTTGGTACCAAGCACTCCTGGCCATCGCATCTACTTTAGATGACAACTGTAGAGGTGAGTCCAGGAGTACTCCCAAACTATGAACTTTGTCCTTTAGGGGAAGTGTGACCCCTTCCAGGACTGGTTGACAAAATTTCATCCCCAGACTTGGGGTACCTGTTGCGAGTACCTCCGTTTCTCTGGATTCAGCTTGAGTTTATTTTTCCTCATCTAGCCCATTGCCGACCCAAGGCAGGCATCCCGAGGAGAGATGCCATCCTTAGTCATTTCAACAGTCGGAGACATAGAGAAGTAGATTTGGGTGTCATCAGCATACTGATAACACCATGCCCCATGTCTCTGGATGATCTCACCCAGCAGCTTCATGTAAATGTTAAACAGCATGTGGGATAGAATGGCACCCTGTGGGATGCCAGATGTCAGCTCTCTTTTAGAAGAGCAACTATTCCCAGCATCACCATCTGGAATCTGCCCAAGAGGTAGGACCGGAGCCACTGAAGTGCAGTGCCCCCAATGACTAACTCTCTCAGGCACTCCAGAAGGATACCATGGTCAATGGTATCGAATGCTGCTGAGATGTCCAAGAGCACCAACAGGGTCACATTTCCCCTGTCAATGCCCAGATGGAGATCATCGACTAAAGTGACCATAGCAGCCTCAACTCCGTATACTGCCCTGAAGCCGGTTTGAAATGGGTCCAGATAATCGGCTTCTTCCAAGACAGCCTGGAGCTGTAAGGCACCTGCCCTCTCGATCACTTTGCCCAGAAATGGTAATAGGGAGACCGGCCTGTAATTATTTTTCACCGGGGGGGGGGGGGGGGTCAAGGGAGGATTTTTTTTCAGAAGTGGTTTGACCACCGCTTGTTTTAAGTTAGATGGAAATTTTCCCTCCCTAAAGGATGCATTGATTATAAATTGTAATAATGTTTTTACTGCATCACCTCCCTGGGTGGTCAGCCATGATGGGCAAGGACCGAGAGGGCATGCTGTCCTCCTTACACTTCCAAGAAGCTTGTCCACTTCATTGGTATTTACAAACTCAAAATGATCCAGTTTAACACAGTCCACAGAGTCACTGGACATCTCTCTTACTGTTTCTGTTATAATGCCTGCATCCAGATTGACCCTTATCTGAGAGATTTTATCTACAAAACAGTTATTAAAAGCATCACATCAGGCTTTAGTTGATTCCAATAAAGGGTTCAGTTTGGAAGGCAATTGAGTTAATTCTTTAACCACCCTGAACAGCTCTGCTGGACGAGACTCTGCAGATGCAATACAGGCAGTATAGAAGGATTCTTTGCTGCATCTATTGCCACTCCACAAGAATCCAATAAGTTTCTATGGCATGTCTTGTCAGATAAACATCGATGTTTCCACCAGTGGTGCTCTAGTCATTGCACAGCCCACTTCATTTGACAAAGATCTCCCATGTACCATGGTTTTTTATTTGAAGCAGGTTGGAAAGGACGCACGGGAGCGATAATGTCTATATCCCTAGTAAGATCATTATTCCAGGTATCCACCAAGGCTTCGATAGAATCGCAGTCATTCCCAATCATAAAACCCTCTAAGGCTTCCTGGAATCTTTTGGGTTCCATCAGCCTTCGAGGGTAGACCATTTTGATAGGTCCTCCACCCCCGAGAGGGATATGGGTAGTAGCCTTCAATCCCACTTAGACCTGAAAATGATCCATCCATGTCAGGTCTGGATTATTTCTGCCCACGGATGTTCCTGATCCATACTAAAGACCACATCGAGTGTATTACCAGCACAATGTGTTGGGCCCAAGACTAATTGGGGCAGGCCCATGGCTGTCATGGAAGTCATGAACTCCCGAGCTGCACCTGTCAGATCTAATGAGCCGGACTCAAAGGGGATGTTGAGGTCCCCCAGGACAAGAAGCCTGGGAGACTCCAACACCAGCTCCGAGACCAGCTGTGTCAGTTTAGCCATGGAATCTGTTAAGCAACAGGGTAGACGGTACGCTAACAGGATCCCCAGACTGTCCCTAGTCTTCAGGATCAGGTAAATACACTCGATGTGATAGATATCCTGGTCAAAGTGATGGTATATTTATGGACCCTAACCTGCTCCTTAACAGTATATCCGGAGCAGGTTAGGGTCCATAAATATACCAACTCCCTCCCCCTCACCCACTTTCCCTAACCTGCTCCTTAACAGTATACCCGGCTGGGAGAGTCTTAACCCAGGTCACACTACTATCCTCTTCCAGCCAGGTTTCCATAAAACAAGCCATGTCGGCATTCCCCTCCTCTAACAAATCGTAGATTGTATGGGATTTTTCCTCACTGACCTGGCATTACAAAGGAGTAAGGTGAGGGTCTGTGGTGTAGTTGAGACGACCCTTGGTTCTTTTGGGTTAACAGGGTGGGTAGAAGACAGGATAGATTTCAAGTATCGATCTCATCTTCCCTTATGTTTAATTCCCATCCTGTTACGCTATATCTCCCCTTGCCCACACTACTCCAATTGGCTAGCCACGGCCAGCATCTACATTCCTGTGATTTTCCCCATTCACATCATTAAGTTCCTTCACATTCCCATTCTCATCATTCTCCATTGGACCTATTAATAATTCCAATTTGGCCTCAAGTTCCCAATCCAATTTTTCCAATTTGGCCTCAAGTTCCCAATCCAATTATTCCAAGGGCAGATAGCCAATCCAATAGTCAATACTTTCATATAACTCAAGCTGCCAATGTCCTTCTAATTCAATGACCAGTTGTTTCAGGAAAGCCAGGTTGCTGTGGTGGCCAGGAGCACCATTTGATTAGACTGCTCTATGTGAGGCTGTCATTGAAAAGTGTTCAGAAGCTGAAGCTAGTGCAAAATACAGCAGCCAAATTGGTGTCAGCTGTGCATTTTGGAGATCATATAAACCAGTGTGGCAAGAAATGCAGTGACTTTACAATTTGCTTCTCAATTCAAGCTGCTGTTATTGACTTACAAAGCCTTAAATCACTTGAGGCCAGGATATCTGAAAGAACATCTCCTCCCCTATGAAGCTGCGAGATTTGAGATCTTCAGAAAAGGCCGTCTTATGTGTCCCAAATTCTCATGAAGGGGGGATGCAGACAGGTGGCCCTGGGCCGCCCCTGGAAGTGGAGGATTGAGGCTAAGGCTGTTGGACACCTTGGCCCCAATCCTCCCTTTCACTTCCTGTGAAAGGAGTGCCAAAATAGTGCTCCTTCCATAAACCACGAAAGGGGCACTGCAAGAGGCATGCCGTGCCTCTTTGGCATCTCTTCTGGCTCAGCGTGTCTGGACGCTGAGCCTGAAGGATGTCATCAGAGCATCCGTCATGTGGACGGGCCGTCGCTCCGATGACGTCCTCAGGAAGGGGATGGGGCACCCAGCGTCCGGCTGCCCCTCCCCTTCCTGGGATTGAAGACGCCGTTTTTCGCAGTCTGCATTCCCCCAAAGTTAGGTTGGTGTACACATAACAGGACTTTCTCTGCAGTGGTATCCCTAAGGTTGGTGTCACCTGGTGTGGTAACTCATGGTGTCAACCCCCCCATTGACCTCCAACAACTTCACACCCTACAGAATCTTTAGCAATGCTTTTTTTTTTTTTTGCAGTAATGTTTCCCATATACCACTGAATGTAATGCTAATAGTTGTGACATAGACAACTAGCAAAATTAAAATTATACCTTCAGATTACAATATCATAAGCACAACCTAAATGTATTTGCATATGCATAGTGAAAATTTGGTTAAAATGTGATGATTTAAATTTTTTCAAAAAATAATAAAAATTTTAAAAAATTAAAATTTTGAAATCTGAATTTTAAAAAATCTGGGGCTTCTCCTTTCTCCTCCCACTGAGCTTCATGCTCCTCCCACCATTTTTGAAAGCATTTTATTTGGTAAGTTGTTTTGTAACTAGAAAAAATTGGGCTCACATATTTCTGTTTTCATCCAAACAGCAAGATGTACAAAAAGATGCATTGAAGATGCATTAAAATGTTTTGCAGTTCTTCAGAGCAAAATTAAAACCATAAAATATCTCAACAACTTTAAAATGTCAAGACATTTCCTAATTCTCTAATAATGAAGTCCCGTCATTCTGAAATTAATCTGGCTGCACATATGCTTCCTGTGGAGGAACTAGACCATCCTGAAAGGTGGACCAGATAAAAAGAGGTGTGCTGCTTCTGTGTTATCAGGGTAAATAGAAGTGCCAAATAAATAGGACAGTAGATAGTAGGCAGCAAATGCAAAGTGGCCTTTCAGTTGGTCTACATGTTGCTATAATTATGTGTATTCATGCAGAATTTAAAAAAAACATAGGGCTTAAATTAAAGGTCATAGGTGTAATCATGCTGTTTTAGTTTAAGAAGCAGTTATAATTTAAAAAGGAAACATTGTCAAACTCTGGTTTTGTGGTTAAAGATTGCAGACAGAATGTGTGAAAGGAGGTTTTCATTGTGTACATTTTATTTCATAAATATGACTTGCAGAGCTTCCTTGGTGTTATACAACTTTGCTTAAGGCCTGCAGTAGTATACTTAATCACCTTGACCTGACCTCAGTGTCACTACATTGCTACAATGTAAAGCAGGGGTAGGCAACCTTTTTGAGGTGGGGGCTGGGTTGCTGTCCCTCAGACAATTGGGGGGCCGAAGCACTATAAATAAATAAATAAATAAATAAATAAATAAATAAATATTTAAAAATAAAAAATAAAAAAATAAAAAAAAATATGCGTGCACACTCTCAGCCCCAGAAAAGCCATGGCAAAACCCCTGTGGAGATTTTGCCAAGAAAACCCCAAGAACAAGTAATAACAACAATAATCAATATCATCATGGCGGGCAGGGCGGCGGCGGGGGCCGGTGGCGGCAGCAGGACCGAAAAGGCCTCGGGGGGCCGCATCCAGCCCCCGGGCCTTAGGTTGCCTACTCCTGATGTAAAGAGTAGTTCAATTTACTGAAGCAGAAGGTCTTTATTTTGGGTTCTTTTTATGAGGTAGCATGCTTACTGTACACATCTATGGATTAATGCTCTTACAGATGTTTTCAAGGTCCATTTATTCTTCCAACTGTTCTTCAAAGTTGAAGTATTTTTACTTTTTAAAATATATATATATTAAAGTATATTCAGCTTTATCCTTTCATTCACAATTTGCTGGCAGTATTTTTTAAAAAAGTGTTGAGAGGGAGAAAAGGAGGAGAACAGGAAAGGGAAGGAGAGGGCAAAATTCTGAAAGCAACCATTTTAAACACTCTTGCTGTTTTCAACTAATAATTTAAGCACATTTTAAATCTCTTGTATTGATCTTGGGACTGAACAATGTTTAACTCTGGTAAGTCTGCATCACACTTAATTACATTTAATTCATGCAAAACATCCAGATATAGTCTGAGCTGGAAGTAATTGAAAGCAACCTTGCAGTTGTGGTAGGTAGCTTAACAATACCATTGGCCCAATGTGTGAAGACAGTGAAAAAATCATGTTGGATATTATTAGGAAAGGAGTTGAACATAAAAATGCCAATATATTTATGTCATTATATAAGTCAATGGTGTGGCTGCATTCATTAATGTTGTATATAATTCTGTAATTCAAAACAGACTTTTACAGAGTTCAAAAAGGTGCCAAGAAGTGCATTTAAAACAATTTGATGGCTGGAGAAACTCCTATATGAAATAATTTTATTTGGTTTAAAAAGGAAAGGTGAGTTGGGATAGATGACAGAGGTTTCTAAAGTTAGGCATGATGTGGAGAAGGTGAACAGGGAGAAAATAGTGGGCAGTCAGTGGCCATGTTGGTTTGGGAATTTGCGGTTTTTTTTTAATTGTCAAAAACTTTTTCCCCAGAAAAAGAAACCTTAACAAGGCTGTTGAGAATTTTTGCAGTTTGGGATTTACTCTGCACAAAATTTGAATGTGGTCGTTTTGCAAAGGGAGCAGCATGTTCTGTGTAGAAAATAGCATCTTCTATGCAGAAAATTATATTTCTATGCATAAATATTATTTGCTGTATAAAAAATACTGTACTCAGGGAAATATTATGTGCAAAATTTGGACATGGGTGATTTGCATAAAAAGCAGCATTATCTACAGAGAAAATTTCTACACAGAAATATAATTTTTGTGCAGAAAATACTGTTTTTCTATGGCCTCAAGCAGATGGGTGGCTTGGAGCAGCCTCTGGCCATTCCAGCTATGAAAGCACCCTGAGTGACACGGGACCATGGCGACCAGATGCCGTGGTCCTGAGGCCAGCCACCATTGCGGTCTTCAACAGACTCTTGGCAAGGAGTGCTTTTTTGATCTCCTTTTGCAGCTGGGTTTGGCAGCCTTAGGGGGGTTGCAGACTGCCAGAAATAGTGTGAATTCAGCCCACTTTTAGGGTTAGGGTTAGAGTTAGGGAACCATGGGAACTGTATTTTATTGTGGCATCAGAGTTGTCTGACAGAGAAGGCTCAATGTCTCAGAAAAATAGTTCCCATGATTCCCTAGCACTAACCCTAACCCTAAAAGTGGACTGAATTCACACTATTTCTGGCAGTCTGCAACCCCCCTTAGACAGCCATGGAGCAGCTTCAGCCTGCGTTTCAACTGAATGCCATGCCCCTGGATTTAGTGAAGAATTACAAACCTATGATAGGGTTACCATAAGATGTAAATGACTTGAAGGCACACAACAACAATTGATTCAATGGGTCTACTTTAGTTGACTCAAAGGAAAATTCAAACCAAAAGTGGAGATGCTCTACAATCAGAAGAGAAACATACCACACCATCAGGAAAACATAAAAAGATGATGGAAGCAATACATAGAAGAGCTATATAAAAATGACAAAAATGAATGACACATAAAATGAAGAACCATATGAAGATGAATCCCAAATTTTAGAAAGCAAGTTGGAAGTGGGACTCAGAGAAATTGGAAAGAACACAGCACTGGAGCATATGATATCCCAATTGAACTGCTCCAAACCATACAAACAGAATCAACTGCAGTGTTAACTCAAATATGCTAGTAAATATGAGAAACAAAACAGAGGCCAGAAGATTGGAAATGATCAATATACATACCCAACAACAAAAAGGGAGACACAAAAAGATGACAGCAACTAAAGGATCATGGCACCAATTTCCCATGCAAGCATAACTATTCTCAAAATTCTACAACATAGATTGCAATCATATATGGAGAGAGAAATCCCAGAGGTCCAAGTGGGGTTAAAGAAAGGAAGAGGCACTAGGGACCAAATAGCAAATATATAATGGTTAATGGAATGAACCAAGGAATTCCAGAAGATAATAAGCATGTGCTTTTCAGCCTTTGATTGCATTAACCACAAGAAGCTATGGAAACTCTCAAAGAAATGGGAGTGCACGTACTTTTGATAGTCCTGATGAGGAATCTGTAGTTAGGACAAGAGGCTACTTTAAGAACAGAATATAGAGAAACAGAATGGTTCCCAGTTGGCAAAGGGGTCAAGCAATGCCTACTGCTGAACATAAGAAGAAAAAAAAATGGCCTTGGAGAATTTATATAAATTCAACCAAGATAATGAGGACATTGATAGTTAAAGATTTCCTATACCTTGGATCAAACATTGATCAGAAGGGAGACTACAGTCAAAAAAATCAGAAAATGATGAAGAATGGGAAGGACAGTTATAAAACTAGACTAAATCCTAAAGATATACAACTGAATACTAAAATCAGAATTGTCCATGCCATTGTATTCCCCATTACCATGTATGGATGTGAAAGCTGGAAAGTGAAAAAAGCAGATGGGAAAAAAATCAATTCATTTGAGATGTGGTGCTGGAGAAGAGTGCTAAGGATACCATGGGGACTTTGCAGATGGGTGGCCATGGGCCGCCCTGAGAAGTGGAAGATTAGGGTCGAGGCTGCCCCACACATCGGCCCCAATCCACCTTTTTGGAGCCTGGGAAAGGCAGGGCTGGGCTGTGAGGATGTCATCGGAGCGCTTGCCATGTGTAACTGCAGGGGCTCCGATGATGTCCTCAGGAAGGGGTTGAGGCATCTGGCATCTGGCTGCCCCTCCCCTTCCCTGGCTCTAAGATGGTGCTTTGCGCTGTCTGCAGAGCTCCATGGACAGCCAAAAAGACAAACACTTGGGTCCTGGAATAAATCAAGCCTAAACTCTCCTTGGAAACCAAGATATTGAAACTGAGGCTGTCTTACTTTGACCACATCATGAGAAGGCATGACTCATTAGAAAAGAGAATAATGCTGGGAAAGATAGAGGGGAGGAGAAAGAGAAGAGTGCATGCAAGATAGCTAGACTCAATCAGGGAGTCCATGGGCCTAAACTTGCAGGATCTGAGCAGGGAAGCTGAGAATAGGGGGCCATGGAAATGTCTTATTTACATAGTTGCCATGAGTCAAGGATGACTTGAAGGCAACTAACAACAACAACAAACAATAGTTAATACTGGCAATTGGTTTTAAGATAATGCATTTTGTATCTATTGGTCCTCCTGGAACATTCAGCAGCATTTGATATCGCTGATCATGATATCCTTCTGGGTCGTTTGTTTTATATGGGACTTGGGGGCATTGCTTTGCAATGGTTGTGGTCTTTCTTAGCTGAATGTTCCCAAAGGGTGGTGCTGGGATACTATTGATCAGCCTTAGTGATCTCTTTAAGAGACTACTGTCATGCTTTCTTTGTGAGGCTGCTTTTGAGAAGTGTTTGGAAACTATAGCTAGAGCCAGACTGGTATTGAGTGTGCATATTAAAGGCCAAATAACTTTGGTCTTAACAAGAACTGCAGTGGCTTCCAATTTGCTTCCAAAATCAGTCTAAGGTGCTGGTTCTGACTTTTAAAGCCCTAAATGGATAGCTGGCAGGATATCTGAAAAACTACTTCCTCCCATATGAGCTTGCCTGAATTTTGAGATCTTCAGAGTAGGCCCTGTTGATTGTCCCAAAACCTCATGGAATTCAATTGGTGGGCACATGTAACAGGGCTTTCTCTGTAGCAGCACCCAAACTATGGAGCTCCCTCCCTAAGGACGTTATCACACGGGGAGTCGTGGGGAGAAAGTGGAAATAAACCGGATGAGTGGAAGACTTTAATTTACAGGATTTGTCCCATTCCGCCTCGTCTGATAACTAAATTCGAATTTAAAAGGGGGTTAATTCGAACAAAAACCTGATCTTTTCAAATCCTCAAAAATCCCGAAAATGAAAAGATCAGGTTTTTGTTCGCATTAACCCCCTTTTAAATTCGAATTTAGTTATCAGACGAGGCGGAACGGGACAAATCCCGTAAATTAAAGACTTCCGCTCGTGCCCGTTTATTTCCACTTTCTCCCCGAGACTTCCCGTGTGATAACGTCCTAAGAAGCTTAGGCTGACTTCATCTCTTTTTAAGTTTCCTGCAGACAACCAAAACAGTGCTGTTCTGCATGGCTTTTAATGTTTGTAATATATCCTTCATGTAGGTACTTTGTTTACTGAGTATATTGTAGAAATATGTCTTAAATTAGAAAGAAATAATTTTACTCTTTGAAATGCTGTCAGTAATATGCAGTGTGGCATCAAACAAACAGCTATCTTCAGCTGAACCTTTGCCTCTTCAGTGAAATATGATTGAGATGCATTGCTCTCTCTCTCTCTCTGTCTGTGTATAGTCAGTAACAAAAAATGTTGATTAGTGATTTGTCAATGAGTTAAAGCAGGGGTGGGAATTGTTTGGTCATCCAGAAGTTGTTGAACAGCAATTCCTAGTGTTCTCTTCCTAGGGTAGTGGGATCTGAAGTCCAACAACATCTGGAGCTCCATGCAACACTGTGCTGGTTATGCTAGAAATTATTACAGAATTTTAAATCCAGATGGATGGACAATAAAATTAACAAGTGCTGTTTATGTTGATGAAACACCACCGCCTAAATCTAATCCAAACCAAGATATCTATCCAGACTTAATTGCAGTGAAAGAAGACTTCCAAAAGTGACCAGAGAATGTGGAGTTCTTTCATCCTCCCGAAGTCTTGCATCCAGAAGAGGCTACACTTTCAGTGGACCAGCCTAACAATGAGGAACTGGATGGCACACAAGAAGCAGAGCCAGGTATCCAAGTCCAGGTGAGAAGGTCAGAATACTCCAATAAAGGTATGCCACAGATTATCTTTTCAAGTCACAGAGAAAGGAATTCTGAAACCCTCTGACTGGAAAAAGATCAAGGGATTGCCAAAGACAGATTCTGAGAACTAGTGAGGAGATGCAATCTTTATATAAAAACAAGACATGGACTTTGTCAGAATTGAAAGAAGGAAAAGGGGGAATTGGCTGTAGATGGGTTTTTACCACAAAACAAGATGCAGAAGGGGAGATTCAGAGATACAAAGCAAGACTTACAGCTAAAGGCTACAGTCAAAAGCAGGGTAGGCAACCTTTTCCCTTTAAGGGCTGAGGGACTTCAGCTCCCAGAATCCCAGGGGCTGTTGGCCAGCATGGGATTATTGGCCAACATGGCTGAGGCTTCTGGGAGCTGAAGTCCCTCGGCCCTTAAAGGGGAAAGGTTGCCTACCCCTGGTCAAAAGTATGGTGAGGACTACAATGAAACCTTTGCTGGACTAGTCACAAACACAACCATCAATACTCTCCTAGCTGTCATAGCCTATAAGAAAATGAATGTTCAACATCTGGATATCCAGACAGCTTTTCTTTATGGTGATCTGTCTGAACAGCTGTTTTATGGAACAGCCTCCAGGATTCCAAGTTCTTGGAAAAGAACATCTTGTATGCAAATTGCAAAGGAGCATTTATGGTTTAAAACAGGCAGCCAGAGCATGGAGTGTGAAACTGAACCAGCTTCTTATCAAAGAAGGGTTCACTCCAGGCACTGTTGACAAATGTGTGTACAAGAGATTCAGAAATAATAAATGGACTTATCTCACAAGTTACATTGATGATCTCAACCTGTGCAGTGAAGACAAAGCAGATAGTGAAGAGATAATCCAGAATATCCAGAAAGAGATTGATATCAAGAATTTGGGAGACATCTCACACTATCTTGGAGTGCAAATACAAAGAGGCAGTGGTGAAAGTTTCTTCCTTACTCAGAAGCAGAAGATAATAGACTGCTCTGAAAGATGTGAATGCTATGCTAACTCCAATGGAAATAGGATTCTTAAAGGACACTAAGAAACCTGAACCTTTGAAGAATGGAGACAAGTATAGGACTGCAATTAGCCCTTTTCACCAGACCTGATATTGCAAATGCTGCTGGTATCTTATGCAGAATTGTCAACTCTCTTACTGAAAGAGATTTCATTGCAGTGAGAAGAGTTGCCAGATACTTTAAAGGAGCTGCAAATCACAGACTGATGCTGCCAGCCTGTAACCAACCACAAGTGATCACCTATGTGGATGCAGACTAGGCTGCAGATCTGGCAGACAGAAAATCAGCCATTGGAAACCTGATCTATGGTGGAGGAGCTGTAAGTTGGAGAAGTAAGAAGCAATCCACAATTACAGATTCTTCTACTGGTGCTGAGTGTGTTTCAGCAAAGGTAACATGTGATGAAATAAAATGACCGCACAACTTATTTCTGGACTTTGGGATAATAGAGCCCAAGCCAACCATTTTGATGCAACATAATCAAAGCTGCATCAAGATTTCTGAGAGTGAAAAGCCACTCAAAAAGAATATTGACATTGCCTTCCACAAAGTGCAAGAGATGTGTCAAAATTGACTTGTCCAGTTAGAGTACTGCAACACTGAAGACATCCTTACCAAGTATCTACCAAGAGATCAGTTCCAGAGGCTATGTGAAGACAGGAAGATCCTTGATGTCACTCCAAGAGAATGAATGAGAAGGGGATTGATGAAGATTTTTGCATTTTATTTCACCCCCCATTAGATAGGGATTTCCTGCTTGCAAACTCCTCCTCCTCCTCTCTCTCTCATTCAAACTAGCCATGTGACTTAGGTCACTCCCTCTTTGGGACTAACAGACTTTCTCTGTCAACATTTCCTCCTGAGTTGTTTGGTTTTCCACCTTCCTCCTCTCTCAATTTTCTTTGGAAAGATGGTTAGATAAATATTTCTCTTTAAATGAACTATTCACAAGGTAGATTAGGATATAGCCTTTTAAGTAAATATAGATTAAAGCCATTGTTTTTAAACTACAAACTACGTGTTTGTTGTTTTGAATCATGCTCAGTTCTTAGGGAGCACAGTTAGACAAAAGCACATTTCTGCTACTGTGCTATTTTTAATGCCAGACTCTAACAGGCTTGGTTCAATATTTTTGATATTTAAATATTTTTGTGTCCTTAAAAAGGCTGAAGCCTTAGGAAACTTACATTACCCCACAATTATGTTTTATTTGCATTGCAAGCAGTAGTGAAATGGAACCAGAGAGTTGGAAGCACTGGAAATTTTTGGCTAACAGAGTCAATCTGTTAATCTCAGCCATCTTCTTCCATCTTTTCTATCTTCTCTGAGTGCCTCTCAGCAATAGTGGCTGGTGGTTCCCCTGTCAGTGGGGCAATAAATCCATTCTAGGATGCAACCCAAGTTTTCAAGGACCTATTCAAAATGTTTAACCAATGGTGGAAGTTACTCTTTTTTCAGGATGAGCAGGACCCTGGAACAATGATTGCACGTTCAACATCCACTTTTCAGATAAAATCTCTCGGATAAGAGCAAACTTGGGTGCCAGTGTTTTGACAGAATCCATAGGCGAGGTGTCCAGCAACTCCGTTGATGGCATTTTACTAGATCAGTTTCAATCTGTGAGTAACAATGACATGGACAAGCTCCTTGGAAGTGTGAGGAAGACAACTTGTCCTCTCAATCCTTGTCCATCTTGGCTGGTTGTCCGGGGGGGGGCGCATTGAGAGTGTTCCTAAGGGATGCAATCAACGCATCCCTCAGGGAGGGTATGGTACCATCTTGTTTGAAGGAGGCGGCAGTTAAGCCACTCCTGAAAAAACCCTCCCTGGAACCCCTGGATAGAAACAACTATAGACCATACTCCTTGCTACCTTTTCTAAGCAAGGTGATCGAGAAGGCAGTTGCTTCCCAACTCCAAGCTGTCTTGGATGAAACCGATTATCTGGATCCATTTCAAACCGGCTTCAGGACAGGATATGGAGTTGAGACTGCCATGGTCACTCTGACCGATGACCTCCACCTGGGCATCGACAGGTTCTCTTGGATCTCTCTGCGGCTTTTGATACAATAGATCATTCCATCCTCTTGGATCGTCTGAGAGAATTAGGAATCGGAAGCACTGCTTTGCAGTGGTTCTGTTCCTTTCTCTTGGGCAAATCCCAGAGGGTGAGGCTTGGGGACAGTTGCTCTTCCAAAATCGAGCTTAATTTTGGCACCTCAGGGTGCCATTCTGTCCCTGATGCTATTTAACATCTATATGAAGACGCTGGGTGAGATCATTCAGAGGCATGGAGCGTGGTGTCATCAGTATGCTGAGGCATGGAGCGTGGTGTCATCAGATATATTTCTAAATGATCAGATCATCGGCTCAGACTTCAGATGGCATCTCTCCTCTCAGTGACTATCTCAGAGAGGTAATGGACTGGATGAGGAAAAAGAAATTGAGGCTAAATCCAGACAAAACAGAGGTACTGACGTTCACAGGCCCAAAATCAGGTCTGGGAATACAACATCCAGTCCTGGATGGAGTCACACTCTCCTCTAAGAACTGTGTTCGCAGTCTGGGGATGCTCCTAGATTCATTGCTTCACATGACTAGTCAGGTGAATGCGACAGTCAGGAGTACCTGTTATCAGCTTCGGCTGATACGCCAGCTGTGCCCTTACCTGGATATTAGGGATCTGGAAACTGTGGTACACTCTTTGGTAACCTCATGTCTGGACTACTGTAATGCACTCTATGTGGGGCTACCCTTGTGCCTAACCCGTAAACTTCAGCTAGTACAGAATATGGCAGCCAGGTTGGTAACTGGTACATCTAGGAGAGAGCATATAACACCTGTGCTCAAATCTCTACACTGGCTGCCGATTGGTTTCCGGGCGCAGTACAAGGTGTTGGTTTTAACCTTTAAAGCCCTACATGGCTTGGGTCCATCTTATCTCAGGGACCGCCTCTCTCCGTATGATCCCCCCCGCACACTTCAGTCCTCTGGGAGGAACTTGCTGCAGCCTTTGAAAACTAGGCTATTGCAGACCTCCCAGAGGGCCTTTTCTGCGACTGCTCCCAGACTTTGGAATGGCCTGCCGGACGAGATCCATCTCATCACTGCTCTTGATAGCTTCAAAAAATCAGTGAAGATGGATCTCTTCCGGCAGGCCTTCCTGGAATAATCTCCCGGCCCAATCCAGGAAATCTGCTAACTCATCCCTTATGGCCTCCGCCTGTTCTTGTTGGTTTTTCAGTGTTTTTTGGAATGGATTTTGTTGTGCTACAGCCATTTTAATCTTGTACTAGTTTAATTTAGGTTTAAGCGGGGGGGGGGGGGAGGATTAGGGATTGGGTTGAAGGAGTGTTCTAAGTTGTTATCTATTTTAACCTTGTTGTACGCCACCCCAGTTGCTGAGCAGAGGGGCGGGTTAGAAATAAAACTTATTATTATTATTATTATTGGTGATATTAAGATGATGCTATCACAGGGTTTTCTTAATAAGATGATGCTATCACAGGGTTTAGAAGGGGGCTGTCTCTACCTCCCTCTGAAGCATATACAGTATCACTTGCCTAAGGTTACCCAATGGGTTTCCATGGTTAAGCAGAGATTCTAACCCTGGTATCCAGAACCATAGTCCAGCACTCAAACCACTATACCACATTGGTTCTCAGGAAGCAAGTTACTTAATATTATTCTAAAGTTACATTAAAGCAGCCCGCCTTTCCTCAAATGAACTCAAGGCAGGATACATGGTTTTCGTCTTCCACACTTCATCCTCACAGGAACCTTTGAGGCAGGTGAGAGTACATGGCTGACCTGAGGCCACCCAGTAAATTTCATGGCCCAGTGGGATGTAGAAATCAGAACTCCCAAGACTCTATTATACCACACACCAAAGATAGAGCAATGATAGAAGGCTATTTCCCTAAGCCCTTACGTGTAAGCTTCCCAGAGGCACATACCGAGCAACTGCAGGAAACAATACTAGACTATATAAATCTTTTGTCTGATACAGCAGGCAGTTTTTTTAAAAACTTACTCATATTAACACCACCTTCCAGGTGGGCATAAACAGTGAAACTTCTGTCCGTGTTAGTCATTTATTGGTCTCCTCCTAAAAGAATGCATTATGTGAAATAGCTCTGATTTCAGACTAAGGGGGTTTGCAGACTGCCAGAAATAGTGCAAATTGAGTGCACTTTTGGGGTTAGGGTTAGTGCTAGGGAATCATGGGAATTGTTTTTTTCTGAAACATTGAACCTTCTCTGTCAGAGAGCTCTGGTGCCACAATAAAATACAGTTCCCAAGATTCCCTAACCCTAACCCTAACCCTAAAAGTGGACTCAATTTGCACTATTTCTGGCAGTCTGCAACCCCCCCCCTAAGACTTTAGACAGATTCAGTTCTCATTTGATTACTAGCATCTTATCAAAAGAAGAATTTGCACATCCATTCCCACTCCTACTCACTCATTCATAAATGAAGGCAAGTATCCACTACATAGCTTCAAATGTTGGCTGATATGCTTCAAATGCAGTCTATTACATGTATTCAAAACTTCTTAATGTAGTTTGTGTGGGCTTATGACAGTCTCTTAAACCCTTCATGCTGCATTGTAGTCAAATATAAATTGATGCTTCCTAGTTTACCAGAGAATTAATGGTAAATACAAAATTTCAATAACATGTAGGTGTTACAACTATGGAGTTCATTTATTGTATAGGTAGAGCTGTGTGACATAGCCTAAACAGCTTGAGTTCACTTGAGTAGGTGTAGTTAAACACATTAGGTCTTGAAATGTATGTGTTTAACTATTCGTACCCAACCAAACCAAAGCTGTTCTGCCAGAAGAAAAGTATTATTGTCAGTTTTCTCCTAACTGGATTTGTACAAAACAGACATTAATTCTTGACATGTTTCATTTGCAAGTAATGAAATTCAGAAAATCCAGATGAGCATCAAAGTTATTAAATATACATTGAATAAGCACATGGACAACATATAAAACTTGGTACATATCAATGGAATTTTACATAGTAAACATCACTTTGTCTGGATCAGCCAATAGGTTGTTTGCAGCATATTTATTCAAAATACACAACATTCAAATCATCTCTGGAATGACCTTACATTCACCATTCAAATTTATCTTGATGGCGTCATTCTGTTAATCATACTGTGGGAAGAACAGCCCACAGGCATGGTCACTAAGGTTTCATTGGCTACAATCTGTTAGCAGGAACTACCAGTGCTATAAGATTTTTGAAATTAGTTTGGCCAGCTTTCACAATGGAATTACTCCATCCAATCCCACTTATTGGTATGTGAATTAAGGTTACATGTTCAGGGTTTGGCTTTCACACTGTTTTTCATTTTCATCTTCCGCAATGCTTTGTAAAATACATTTAACACTACTATATGACTACAGCAATACTGCTTAGATATTTTTCAGTGTTGCATATTTATACAGTGCTGGACATCTGCACAAATGGTGAACAAATACAGGTAAAAAGACACCTGAATACCTTAATCTTCTGCAGTTCACTATTTTCTTGAAAATGGCGATTGAGTTTTTAAAAATAAAAATAAGCAACATTGAAAGATCTGTCCGAAATATACAAAGCCAGTGCGGATCAATAATTATCTGTTTGACAACATTTGGTGCCCTAAATAAACCTTTTGCCTACTTAAAATGGAATGGCAATTTCAGAACTATAGAAAAAATACAATTGTTATGCAGCCCTCCCCCCGCCCATGATCATTTAAGGCTGTATTGTCCAAAACATTTTAAGTGCGTATTTTTCTTTAGTTTTGCATCTCCCATAGTGAAAGCATGAAATGGATGATATTCTTTTCAGATCTGTTGTTGCTGTGCTTCTGACTTATGGTGATCCTGAGGCAAATCTATCACATGGTTTTCTGGGGCTGATTTCTGGATATGACTTGCCCAAGGTCACTCAGTGGGTTTCCATGGCTCAGTAAGGAATTGAACCCTGATCTCCAGAGTTCTAGTTCAGTGCTCAAACCACTACATCACACTGGCTCTCAGATCTAGGAGAGCATTCAGTGCTTCTTGGAGCAATCAGGCTTTGGGCTTCCAAATCCAATAGATTCACTTAGCATATGTAACAACTGTATAAACACTTCTAACTCTAGTTACTTGGTTTACATTAAAATAGGCATTTTATAGACTTCAACATTGAACATATTGGTAATTATGGAAAGAGGAAGGGATTTTGTTCAATTTGTAGACGGGGAACAGAACATATTTGTACACTAAATCTTATGTCCCCCCCCCCCATAGTTACACTAAAGCCCAGTGTAAAGATTCCAAGCATACAGCACTTTTTGCCACCTCAGTTCAAAGAATGAATGCAAATCATTGCTCATTTGAGTAATTCATGTGCACTCTTTCAAAGTTTCCTTCATCTGTGTTAAAAACATCCAAACCCAAGAGGAAAAAGAAGCAGGTAGGCCTGCTGAGACTCTACTTTATTCCCACAGAACATGGCACATTACAGACTATACATTCCAATCCTCACTTACTCCAGCACTCAGATGCATTCATGATTTACTCTGCTGGTTGTCCTCAATTTTCTCCCTACTCTAGTCACGATGGAGTTGGTTTCACAGCCAGTGACACTAGGAAGTTCCTGGAGCTGTAGTGTTCCAATACAGGTATATACTTGCCAAGCTCTGTTTGAAAGACTACAACTCCTAGAATTTTCCATTCTTTCAAATCCTGCTTGAAGAGACTTTTTTAAAAAAATAATAAGAAAGATGATACCTGCTACAGGGAAAAATGTGAACAATTATAAAGCATAAACAGAAACACATAATTCTCTAAATAGCTTTCTTTCAATATTACATCTCAGAATTCTTATTAGTGGAGAAAGAAGATACATAAACATTTCATACAGAAAAAAAAAGAAAAGGAGGAAAATGTTCTGTAAAGTTTTCTGTTGTTTGAAACATTTGGTTTTTGATGTTTCACTCATCCCTCCACATTTGCTGGGATTAGGGGCACAGGACCTATGTGAATGTGGAAAAACCAGAAATAACAAAAACAATTATGTTTTTACCTGAGAGAACACCTCTCTAGGAACCTCTAGATCCTCCAGTGCACCTCTGTGGTCAACATCTGCCAGACATTGGGCACAGAGTTGCGCTGCAGGAGCTACAAATGCCTAGTAGAGTCTTCTCTCTATGACTCTCTAGGTCCTTCAGTGCGATTTTTGGTTAAAGCTGACCAAAGAGTTGAGTTGCACTGGAGGACATAGATATTCCTAGAGAGAACATATTAATAAAATCTGTGAATAATCAAATCTGCAAAAGCCAAAGCCGCAAATGTAGAGGGACAAGTGTAATAAAAATCATTGTTATTTGAACCTGGCATACAGTAACTCCTACAGGCAAGACAAAGTTGACCTGGATTAAATGCCAGCTGAATAGACAAATCAAGTGATTTGAGGAAATGTGAAAATATGCTGAAACAAAAGTTAACATTTTCCCCAGTATATTTTATGCCAAAAACATTTCCTCTTATCTTTTTTAAAACCAAAATGGATTACCTTGCAATACGACTCAAAAGTTAAAAGGACCAGAAGAGCAGTACAAAAGCAGTACAAAAGACACACAAATCAGGACGAGTTAGACACGTGTGTATTTGAATTTATAAGATGTGGATTCAGCCACATATTTATTATGTGACATCTTACCACAAAAAGAAGCAAAATTCAAAATATATATATGGGAGGGGTTGTAGCAAAAACCAAAATAGTTCCATGAGTAGACCTCAAGGCACAGTTATCCTCCCAACTCAATCAAGCCTCTAAACAAGTGTTAACCTCAAGGAAGAGCTATCAAAAGCCATTAAAGTAGAATGCAGAGACATAGCCATAGTTTGGAATATCAGTATGCAAAAGGATCTTGTAGCACCTTTGATACTGAGTGAAAGAAGCAGCATAAGCTTTTGTAGCCTTGGTCTACTTCTTCAGATTGGAAGAAGTAGATCTTTGCCTTGTCTGTAATGACCAGGATACTCTGGGAGCAGCCCAATGTATCCCGACTTAACTGCCCCAAACTCTCCTGATTACCTGGCCCTTTGTTCCTGTGCCATGGAGGCTATTCTGAGATCAGACTAAGGTGCCAAGCACATGACTGGGTGCCTTGTTCTGACCTTGGACTGAGAGGAGGAGGAATAGCATTATATGTCAGGGATATTTATACCAGTGAAGAAATCCAGGACAACAATCCTGGAAGCCAGGTGGAGAGCATTTGGATAAAAATTAAAGGGGAAGGAAACAACAGATGTTATTGTGGGAGTCTACTACAGACCCCCGACTCAGGCAGAGGAATTGGATGATGCCTTTCTAGAACAGATGACCACACACTCAGAAAGGAGAAATATAGTAGTGATGGGTGACTTCAACCATCCTGATATTTGCTGGAAGTCAAACTCAGCAAAATCCTCAAGGTCTAGCAAATTCCTCACTTGCCTCAAAGACAATTTCATTGTCCAAAAGGTGGAAGAGGCAACGAGGGAGTCAGCTATTTTGGACCTGATCCTAACTAACAGGAAAGACCTATGTAATGGGGTGCAAGTAGTTGGATCCTTAGGCGGGAGCGATTATGTCCTCCTGGAGTTTATTATACAGTGGAAAGGAGAAGCCAGGCATAGTCAGACATGCATTCTAGACTTTAGGAAAGCTAATTTTGCTAAACTTAGAGAAATACTGGGGGTGATCCCATGGACAGGAATACTAAAAGAGAAGGGAGTTCAAGACGGATGGGAGTTTCTCAAAAGGGAGATACTGAAGGCACAATTTCAAACCGTGCCAACGAGGAGGAAGAATGGGAGGTGTCTCAAGAAACCAGGATGGATGACTAAGGAACTTGCAACTGAACTATGTTTTAAACGGAACATGTATAAGAAATGGAAAAATGGGGAAATCACCAAAGAGGAATTCAAACAAATAGCTAGCACGTGTAGGGGTAAAGTCAGAAAAGCTAAAGCGCAGAATGAACTAAGGCTTGCTAGAGAGGTTAAGAACAATAAAAAGGGCTTTTTTGGGTATGTCAGCAGCAAAAGGAAAAAGAAGGAAATGGTAGGGCCACTGTGTGGAGAAGATAGCAAAAAGTTAACAGGGGACAGAGAAAAGGCAGAATTACTCAACACCTTCTTTGCTTCAGTCTTCTCAGAAAAGGCAAAGGGTGCTCAACTTGAGGATAATGGAGCAGAGGACAGAATAGGAGAATTTCAGCATAGAATAAGTAAAGAGATAGTACAGGAATACCTGGTTAATCTAAATGAATATAAGTCTCCAGGACCAGATGAATTACATCCAAGGGTATTAAAAGAACTGGCAAATGTAATATCGGAACCATCTTTGAGAACTCCTGGAAAACAGGAGAAGTCCCAGCGGACTGGAGGAGGGCAAATGTTGTCCCCATCTTCAAAAAGGGGAAAAAAGAGGATCCCAACAATTATCGTCCAGTTAGTCTGACATCAATACCAGGAAAGATTCTGGAGCAGATCATTAAAGAGAGAGTCTGTGAACATCTGGAAGGTAATTTCATAATCAAAAAAAGTCAACATGGGTTTCAGAGAAACAGGTCATGCCAGACAAATCTGATCTCTTTTTTTGATAAATTTACCAGCTTGGTAGATGAAGGGAATGCTGTGGATATAGTATATCTTGATTTCAGTAAGGCCTTTGACAAGGTTCCCCATGACATTCTTGCAAACAAGCTGGTAAAATGTGGGCTAGACACAGTAACTCTTACATGGATTTGTAATTGGTTGACTGGGCGAACCCAAAGGGTACTCAACCATGGCTCCTTTTCAACCTGGAAAGAAGTGACCTGTGGGGTGCCACAGGGCTCTGTCCTGGGCCCAGTGCTGTTCAACATCTTTATTAATGACTTGGATGATGGTATTGGGGGCATAGTTATCAAATTTGCAGACGACACCAAATTAGGAGGAGTAGGTAATACCCCAGAGGACAGGATCAAAATTCAAAATGACTTGAACAGACTAGAAAGCTGGGCCAAAGCTAACAAAATGAAATTCAACACGGAGAAATGTAAGGTACTGCACTTAGGGCAGAAAAACGAAAAGTACAGATATACGATGGGGACACCTGGCTGAATGAGACTACGTGTGAAAGGGATCTAGGAATCCAGGTGGATCATAAGTTGAACATGAGTCAACAGTGCGATGCAGCAGCTAAAAAGGCCAATGCAATTTTAGGCTGCTTCAATAGAAGTATAGTGTCTAGATCAAGAGAAGTAATAGTGCCACTCTATTCTGCTTTGGTCAGGCCTCACCTGGAATACCAGTTCTGGGCACCACAATTCAAAAAGGATGTGGAGAAACTGGAGCGTGTCCAAAGGAGGGCAACTAAAATGATGAAGGGTCTGGAAACCAAGTCCTATGAGGAACGACTTAGGGAGCTGGGGATGAGAAGAGAAGGCTGAGAGGTGATATGATAGCCGTGTTTAAATATTTGAAAGGATGTCATATTGAGGAGGGAACAAGCTTGTTTTCTGCTGCTCCAGAGACTAGGACCCGAAACAATGGATGCAAGCTGCAAGAAAAGAGATTCCACCTCAACATCAGGAAGAACTTCCTGACAGTAAGGGCGGTTCGACAGTGGAACACACTCCCTCGGAGAGTAGTGGAGTCTCCTTCCTTGGAGGTCTTTAAGCAGAGGCTGGATGGCCATCTGTCGGGGATGCTTTGATTGGGAGTTCCTGCATAGCAGGGGGTTGGACTGGATGGCCCTTGTGGTCTCTTCCAACTCTATGATTCTATGATTCTATGATTCTAACTGGTGACAAAGGTGGCTCAGTGGGACACTGGTGCAGACAGCTACTGTGCTTCAGCAGGGGATGGCTCTGGATCTTTCTGGAAGGAATGGAGGACCCTGAATCTTTCTAGATCATTTTAAGGGTGTTATAGTCCATTTCTGGTGCAGAACATGCACCAGAAATGGAATATAACACTCTTTAAATGGTCTAGAAAGTTCCAGAGGCCACAGTTTCCCACTGAGCCACTCAGCGCATCCACCTCTGTCCCCAGTTGCGCTCGCTGAGGTCAGAACAAGGCACTTAGTCATGGCCTCAGAAGCGAGAGGTACACAGTGGCACAAGAAGTCATCTGGAATGCTTGCACCAGAACCAGGGTTTGGGACATGGGTCATCTGAACAGGACAATACCAGAATGGCTCTGTGTGTGTGTGTGTGTGAGAGAGAGAGAGAGAGAGAGAGCGAGTGAGAGAGAGAGAGACTTTTGGTCTGTGAAGACAAGACCCTTGACTACAAAAGCTTATGCTACAACTTCTTTCACTCAGTCTCAGAGATTTACAAAATCCTTTTGAAAACCTATTAAAGTTTAAGATCCAGGTGGGAATTCTTTTGGATTATTACAAATGTGTAACCATGAGTCTGATCTATCTTCCCACCTTTGAGAAAAGGGAGAGTTTCCTTCTCAACTGATTTGAGCCTAGTCTACAGCATAATAATCTGACATCCAGACCACCACATCCCAGCTTTTTTGGGGGGTGAAACAGACTGGCAAGAAGACAGTGGCCACACACTGTGGCCCCAGTCTGCTTTGAAGCTGGCCCCAAAAGGAGTGGCAAAGATCTGCTACTTTTTGGGCCATGGAAAAGCCTTTAGTGGTTGCACCTAAGCCCCCTGGCGGCTTCAAGATGCTCTGGCAGGGTGCAACATCTAAACGCCACACTGCTGGAGCATCTTGAAGCTGCCCACATCTGGGTGGCTGCCCAGTTTCCAAGTGGCTTCAGGGTATCATCAGAGCATGTGGCATGTAAATGCCACATGCTCTGATGATGCCATCTTTTAAGGGCCGTTTGTTTTGACCCTTTGTCTCTTAAAATGTTCTGTACATTAAATAGTGTCTGGGGACACTGTTTAAATCTCATCAGGGGACAGTGTCATCAACTGCCTACATTTTAGGTTTAGTTCTGTGTGGAGTCTGCAACAAAACATGACTTTCAGGTACTAACATGCCCTGTCTGCTAGGATGTGTGTATAAATATAACTATTTTAATTACTTTTGAGAAACAGGGAAGTACAGCATTACTATTAAATATGTAATCATCATGGTAACTTATCATGGGGGGGGCAGACTTGGAACTATAACTGTTTTATTCTTAGCTCTGTAGTTCGCAACTTCATGGAGTGGAGAAACTGGAGCGTGTCCAAAGGAGGGCAACTAAAATGGTGAAGGGTCTGGAAACCAAGCCCTATGAGGAACGACTTAGGGAGCGGGGGATGTTTAGCCTGGAGAAGAGAAGGTTAAGAGGTGATATGATAGCTTTGCTTAAATATTTAAAGGGATGTCATATTGAGGAGGGAACAAGCTTGTTTTCTGCCGCCCCAGAAACTAGGACCCGGAACAATGGGTACAAGCTCCAGGAAAAGAGATTCCACCTCAACATTAGGAGGAACTTCCTGACATTAAGGGCTGTGTTCCACTACACACTCCCTCAGAGTGTGGTGGAGTCTCCTTCCTTGGAGGTCTTTAAGCAGAGGCTGGATGGCCATCTGTCGGGGATGCTTTGATTGGGAGTTCCTGCATCGCAGGGGGTTGGACTGGATAGCCCTTGTGGTCTCTTCCAACTCTGTGATTCTATGATTCTATGATTCATGGAAAAGCACTGGGTTCTCAAAGGAAGAGGATGTGGTGACAAAAAAACCTTAAATTTGAGTTGTGGCTCATCACCTTCACCTCTCAAACCAACAAACTCTTTCCAGCTTGGAGAATTTCCCTCCATTCTTATACTCACCTGCCATCCTTCAACCCTTTTAACTCCCACAGACATAGCACCCTTCCATCCCACACCTCAATCCCCACAGGCTCCTGCTTGTTATCCCTTCAGCCACATTTAGAGCGCTGATACAGATAGTTGGCAGTAGCGAATCCTCCAGGGTTAGTACAAGAAAAGAGTTATCTTTGCCCCTTATCTCTGGGACCTGATGGGCTGCATAGCAGGAAGTACCTAATCATTTAGCAGATGTTGACACATACATAAATGTTCTCAGAAAGGTTTCAGGAGTGTTATGAAGTTCATTTCCCTTTTATTTAATTTCCTACCCTTTACTATTTAATTTCTTAGTCATGCTTAAAATGCGAGTAATCCGGTTCAAGATTACATTGTCAATTATTTCTTCATTAAAATTCAAAAACAAAGCCAGACAAATGCCAAGTGAATTTAGTGCCAAAAAAGAGCATTCAATATAATAACAGTGAAGAGAAATTAAACACAAGCCAAAAGTGAACAAAAATTCATATTGGCTTTTCTTACTTAGTGTTTAACTGTAGAATGTTATTTATTTTTCTCTCTGTTAATTGGCCTTGTATAAATTAAGTTCCACCACATCCAGTGTTAAATGTGCACCTAAGCATGAGATCATGGTTACCTATTTTGCTTGGAATTGGTGAGCAGAATATAGGGTTTTAAAAATACGCTCACCTTCAAAAAATACATCCTCATTGCAGAGGTTAAAAAGACAGCAACCAATCAGTACTGCATGAAGTAAGTTGTGGCAACAATAACCTTACTGTGACTTCAGTCTGAACAAAAAAACCCAGAGGTCATGTCCTATACTTCAAAGTTCTAAATGCAGCAAATGGAAATGAACACATCATAAAATCTGTGAAACATTATTTCATTTTCAACCCATTTGTTAAAAGCCTGTTAAGATGGGTTTTTTAAAATGTAAAGCCCACATTGTCTCATCATAATTCTAGAAGGATATTTCTACAAGTACTATGGACTGCCCCAAAAACAAGTAAATGTGTCTGACTGCAAATCAAGCCTAAAATCTCACTAGAAGCCAAGATGACTAAACCGTTATATTTTGAACATTTCATGAGATGGTATGACTGAATGGAAAAGACAAGAATGTTTGATAAAGTAGAAGTCAGTAATAAAAGAAGCAGGCCACATTTCTAGGTGATTGACTCAATCAAAGAAACCATGGCCCTGAATTTGGACGACCTCAGCAGGGCTGATAATAATGGGAGCAGAGGTCCAGCATTGTCAGCATAACAATGATGACAGAGCTCAATCATCATAGTTAAGTCTGATGATGCCCTCCCCTGCAACCTTCAACCTGGTTGCACCTTGACAAAACCATTTCTGAGGCACTGTAGATTGCTGTGCCAGGAAATGAAGTATGCAGTGCTCTCCCATTCATGGGGACACTAACAACAGGCAGCTGGAGAAATCCTGCCACCACTGCTTTTCCAAAGGTACCCTACAACCAGAAGAGCACTGTGGACTACATTTCCCAGTGTCCTGATTTGCAGCACCTCAGAAGCGCTTCAGTTGGGATACTGCCAGGTTCCAAAGGTAGGGTTTTGGGGTCATGTTTAGTCATTAACAACCATGAGCTGATGACATATAACAACAACAACAACAACAACAACAACAACAACAACATAAAGCCCACATCAATCTACTATCTAAAGCAACTTGGGCATTTTCTTTCCTCAAACCATATCCCCTAAGTCCCATGTACATTATTTATGTAGAGACTCCAGAATAACTATATTTAGCTTTTATCTGGCCCAGGAAGTTTGCACACTTTTATGAGTGCATTAAATTCATATTCCAACAACATCAGTAACATTTTGAAGAGCAGCAGCATGCAACCTAAGACAGTCTGTCCGCCAGCTGCTGCAACAGTGGTGCTATCAGTTTTGGAACAGCTGCTGCCAGTGATTGTACAGCATCATTCAACATAAAACCAGATCAAGAAGCAACGTGTTTCATGCATGCAAACAATGTCAGACTGATAGAGATGGACTAACCAACTTTCCCTTGAAAGGTGCTATTACCTTATGGCGTGATATGTTTTTCAGTTAGTGACACATGCAAGTTCAAAGGAGAACTTACTCTTCTATGAGTACCTGGTCTCTAAGTGTATTCAAGGGAAAAGCAAAGCTTTTGCAGCCACTTCCATCAACTGCTAAGGTTTCGAACTGGGTCAATGCTGACATCTAAAAACAAGATCCCTTTTGATGTCTGCCAGTTCATTGATGTAAAAGAAAGGCTCCAAAGAGCCTGGACATGAATGAATGAAGTTCAGCAGTAAGTTGATCAGAGTACAAGGGGGTATCATAAAGTAATAATTATCAGCCAGAAGTTATTATGGTATATTGATGAAATTTTGTCAGCGTCATCATCACCAAGTGACTTTTTCTTTTCCCCAAAATGAAAAATTCATTGTGGGGTCACCGATTTGACAACACAGATGACATCATTCATGAAGTGGAAAAGTGGTTTAAGGTGCAATCTGCAGATTTCTACAATAACGGTATTCGGAGGGTCAAGAAACTCTGTGAAAAATGTGTAAATCTGGATGGTGACTACATAGAGATAAGTTGACAACTACAAATCAAAACAAACTTTCTGTCAATTTTTTTTAAAGGTGATAATTAAAACTTTACAATATCCCCTTGTAAGCATCAACTGTGCTATTTTCTCTTGCATCAACATGGAAGGCACTTTGGGAAAGTAATAATTTCTTAAGACTATTTTCTGTCAGTAATACACAGTGATGTAGGAAAGTACCTGCTTAAAGAAGAATGTTAACCTTCCTCAGGGGTCTTTGGGACTTATTTTTTAAAAAAGAAATTTTTTACTTCATTGTATACGCTAAGGTTTCTCCAATAACACTGAATGCTAAATTTGACAGTCACAAAACAATGCCTCAATGAATCTGTAAATGTGATTCTCCTCCCAAGAGTGATTTTTGTAATCCCAAAGCATGGTTACATTGTTGAAGAAGGATGGTGAACCTAAAAACAATGTTCACATTAATTTGTATTTATCATGTATAAATAAATTTTGTGTGTACGCAGATCCATATACACCTATGTATTCATTATACAGAGCATTTTTGAAGGGCATGTTAGAATGTTCTCCCCAATGTGGTCTTGAAATTGCCAGAATGCTTTGTGTGTGTGTTTGTTTAATTTTTTTCTGTTCCCCTTTATACCCAAGAATCTCAAGTCAAGAGGTCTCTGTCAAACCATTTAAAATCAGTTACAACCGTTTAAAGTAATTTAAAACAGCAAGAATATTTTAAAATACTAAAAGCCCATTGAAATGTCTAATACTTAAAACAAAACAGTTGGTTGATGGCTCAAGATCACCAGAGTTATGCGGTGGCAGTCACCTCATTGCTTCCTTGCTGCACCCATTGCCTTCATAATGGATGAGAACATAGCCAGGGTGTCCTGGTCTGCAGAATGTCTACACTTTCACACTTCTAGACCAATAGAGTCTTACAATATAAAATTGCAATCCATTGTTTAGGCAACTGGAAGTAATTGCCATTTCATGGGCAGGATCTACTGACATACTTCCACTGTATCTCACTACTATTGCCACGATCGCCAGTCTCCCCACCTCCTTCCTACAGCCTCCTGTGACCCTAAAAACCTGCTCTAGAGGCCTGGTAAACCCTGTGGAGCAGGTTTATAGGATGCAGGCTTTGGCAGAGGAAAATGAAAAAAAGTCCCAATTCTGCTGGTATTAGAAAAGAAAATACACCACTAGGTTTTGGTCCTTTATTCCCACCTTCCAAACACCATATGCCCCTTGGACAGGCATATTAGTAGAAAACAATAAGGGGGCATTTTCTTTGTAACAGTGGTCCAGCCTGTGCCAAAACCAAGTTTTTTATTTTTATTTTATCTGGTCTGTTGAATCTCATTAGACACAATCCAAATGAATAAAGCTCCTTGATATTGCAAAAAGGTACCAAATAATGCTTCAAAGATGTCTAAAAATAAAATGTTTGGCTTTGACATTTCTAGATCATAAAATATTCATAGGGATAACTTTTTATTGGAAAAGATAGGAGGAAGATAAGGTAACTCAGCATGGTTTCAGCAAAGTGCACCTTTCTAAACGAGATTGATCAAGTAGTTATCTTCAGATCAATAGGAGCATCTGGTCGGTTCATAAACAACAAGTACAGAGTTAAATAGACTTATCTGGCTAGAAAGCATGGTTAAATCAGACTGAAAGTTTTTGGAGTGGACGTGGAACTCTGAGTACTTACATGTGCCCAATTCTATTCCCTTCTTATTGTTACACTAAAGCATTGTCAGTCGTAATGTAATGTTCTCTGTCCCCCCCCCCCCATTGCTTGACATCATTAGCTGGGGAAAACATTGTGGAGAGAAAGTAGGGTTAGGCCAGCCAAGCTACAGCCAACCAAAAGAGAGCTGGAGACAGCCAATCAAATCGAAGGCTGGAGTGGAAAAACAAGTCCATTTGTGACAGTTGGGGGAGTTAGGAACACTGAGGGGAACAGTCTATTAGTGAGGGACGTAGTTCCAGTATAGAACTCCAGGTGAGTTCAGGATTGTGTGGGTCCCAAGGGAGAGGATCTAGTGTTCTCTTGAGAGAGAATTGTGTAACAAATTGTAACAAGAACAAGTGCATTTACCAAATGAATAAGTGAAACATTGTTAAGGCAAACCATCGTTCAAATAAAGTTTTATTGTCGTTCACTTACCAGCTTGTCTGAACCTGGAATAAAAATCCATGCTACTAACAATCATTAAAAGTAGCCTGGTACATCTCAAAATTAGTGGCAAAGATAGTTTTTTAAAAAAGGAAAAATATAAACAGTTTCAGTGGATCTTGTCTCAAAATTGGTGGCAGCAGTGTGATAAGAAAACCCAGGGCTACCATCTTAAGGAAAAGCAGTAAGGTAAAGGAGTGTCACCTTCACAAACACCATTAGCAAAGTGAATCAAAGTTCCATAATGTAACTACATACACAGATGTAAAATTAGCAAAATAAATGATGATGTGACACTTGCACTGATGAAACATAATAATGTGTAGCACTGTGCTAACAGCATAAACCAAAGCAGAATCCTCTGTAGGCTTAAATGCCTGGATTGACTACTCTCTTAGCCACAATTACTAGATGGATAAAAAAGCCACCATCTTCCAACAGCTGTATTCCAATGCTGCAGTCTTCCAACTGCTAATTTTACTAGGGGACTACTTGGACCAAACAGCAGAGCTCCATAACTTTGAGGGCATAATATCTGTGAATGCCATCCTGTAAACCACTGGCTGCCAATCAGTTTCCGGGCACAGTACAAGGTGTTGGTTTTGACCTTTAAAGCCCTACATGGCTTGGGTCCAACTTATCTTCGGGACCGCCTCTTCCCATATGATCCCCCCCCCCCCCCCCGTGCACTTCGGTCTTCTGGGAGGAATCTGCTACTGCCTATGAAAACTAGATTGTCGCAGACCTCCCAGAGGGCTTTCTCTGTCGCCGCTCCGAGATTATGGAATGGCCTGTCAGATGAGATCCGTCTTATTACCACACTTGACCGCTTTAAAAAAGCAGTAAAGATGGATCTTTTCCGACAGGCCTTCCCGGAATAACTCTCCCGACCAATTTGAGATTGATTGTTCCTTTGCTCCCATCCTCCATTGTTTGTTTGTTTAATGGTTTTAAATTACTGCTGGTTAATTTGTATTTTACTTCTAATACAGTTTAATTTGATTTTTATGGGGTGGATGGGTTAGGGACTGGGGGTGAGATGGAATTGTTTTAACTTTGTTCTTTTTAAATCTTGTTCGCTGCTCCGATTGCCCAGCAGAGGGGTGGGATATAAATAAAATTTATTATTATTATTATTATTATTATTATTATTATTTAAAACCATTGCACTTTTTTCAGCTAATGTGCCCAGTGGTAAAGGATCATGGCTGTCAAAAATATATTTAGCTCTTTGTTGGGTAGCTTTTCTGAAATTGAGCTTGGTAAGAAAATATTCCATTGATGAGCCCAGGTGGATAATGAAAAGAAATATTATTTCATCTGTATAATAAAAGTACTAGCCTCATTTTTTTTCATGACAAGATGATGACACCATTGCAAGACAAAGGGAGGTTGCAGACTGCCAGAAATAGTGCAAATTGAGTCCACTTTTAGGGTTAGGGTTAGGGAATCATGGGAACTGTATTTTATTGTGGCACCAGAACTCTCTGACAAAGAAGGCTCAATGTCTCAGAAAAAACCCAATTCCCATGATTCCCTAGCACTAATCCTAACCCTTAAAGTGGACTCAATTTGCACTATTTCTGGCAGTCTGCAACCCCCCAACAGCTCAGTCAATCTGTAACATTATTGCTGTATGATGAAACTAGAATATTTTTAGTTCTTCCCCTATTGATTCATTGATCTTGGGATGGGAAAAAGTGTTTTTATTAAAGAAGAAATATAGCTACTCTTCTCATTCATCACATAAGTTGTCTGTACTGATGGGGGGGGGGGACACATTTAGAGGAAAAACAATGAATGTTTTCTGTGTCAGTTTCTGTCATTGTATATAGAAAAGATGCTTTCATCATGAAGATCATGTAAAAAAACAACAACCAATTAAATGAAATTTCATAAAGTGCCTGGCCTAATACGGGTTGGGGGGTGAGGTGGTGGTGGAGGAGTATTAGTTGTACAGTTTCCAGGATAAAAACAAATCTTGTTTTCTTAAGTGAGACTCCCTGAGTTTGTTCATCAACAGAGTAGATTGGTGCAAGCAACAAATGCTAGCAAAAGCTCTCACAGGTGGCTTCGAGAGTTGCTATGGGAACAGAGCAAACAGGCTTCAGGAACATGAATAAAAGCTCCTTAAAATCATCAGCAAATAATCTCATTTTCTTTCTAGTTCAACTTTTCAAAGGTATGGTGATTGGGGAAAGAAGCCTACCCTCACTTGGTTTCTTAGGAAATATGATCACCCAAAATGAGTTTATGTTAGCAAATGACCAGATATGTCCAGCAATGCTCCATAGCAATAGAGTCTAATTAACCTTAATATTATTGCAGCATCATAAAAGTAGGATAGTCCAATAGTGACTTTATCGGGACAAGTCCTAGAATGGGTAAGGGCAAAGTGCAGCTCTGGTGCACAAAATGGATATCAAAGAGCATCTTATATCTACACTACAGATAATATACTCAGATTTTCAAGCCTTGGTAAGTGAAAATGGTTTGACATCACAATGTTTGAACCTGTCACAAGGAAAGAGACAAAATTGTCTGCTCTCATCTGTAATATTTGCCATTGTTAGTAAGCCTTTAGAAGGAATTCTTAGGAATGACCACGACATTAAAGGAATAAGGATTAAAGGTGTAACTCATCCATTGAATTTATATATAAGTCATGTTTTACTTTATCTTACAGATCCAGAAAACAGTGTTCCAGCTAAAACTCCTTATTTTTAACTTTAAAGGACACTCAGAGATTAAAACAAATAATAATTATAAATAATAATTTGTTGTTTACATGTGTCAGGGAGCCAGCATGATGTAGTGGTTTGAGCGTTGGACTACAACTCTGGAGATCAGGGTTTAGTTCCCTGATCAGCCATGGAAACCCACTGGGTGATCATGGGTGAGTCACACACTTTCAGCACCAGAAAACCCTGTGATTGGTTTGCTTTGACGTCACCATATGTCAGAAATGACTGGAAGGCACACGACAACAACAACAAAACAACAACAACAAAGTTTTTTTAATAGTTTATGAAACTGGCAGATATTCCTTTAGTTTATCAAGCTTTAGCTATTTGTGGTTATTATTAATTGAAGATACTTCCCAGCTAGTGTTTCATAATTATAGCTTCATCTCACATATATTAAGAAGAAATGGACAGAATTGAAGACAGAGTTAAAAATACTAATAATATGATTCAGATAAGTAGAACTGATTTTTTTTAAAAGCTGAAATTAATTAGGAAGAAATTCTGCATTAAATATTAAAATCCTCCTTCATTATTAACAAATAAAATCTCCACACTCATGCTTGATGAATTATTAAATTTATATTTATATATAAATTAACCTTAAATGTCATTAAAGGTAAAGGTAAAAGTTCCCCATTGACAAGGTTATCAAGTCATGTCCGACTATAGGGGGAGGTACTCATCTCCGTTATGAAGCCAAAGATCCAGCATTGTCAAAGACTACTCTGTGATCATGTGGCCAGCATGATTGTGCAGAACGCTGTTTACCTTCCCACCCTATTTACCTGCCTGCATTTGCATGCTTTTGAACTGCTAAGAACTATAGTCTTAATAGTATCTGCAATATTAGCATCTGCAATATCACCTCTGTGCCTTTTTGATTACACTCCAATTTGAAATATGAAGATAAATATAAACAATTTCAAAGATGGAAAGCGGATTATATAGCATTACAGATTTATTTTTAGTGGATAAACTGTTACTGTTGGAATAATTGATTTTTTCAAGAAAATAACTCATTAAGAGCAACATCCGAGGGTCATATATTGTATTGTCATTAATCATATCTGAAGGGGAAAATATAACTGTTTATTTACTTACAATAGTATTCAAACACATAGCCGTATTATTCTGCCTTGTCATAAAAAGATGCAAAGGAATTCTTTAGCACCTTTGTATCTGAGAAAATAAATTTCTAGCATAAGCTTCCATGGACTCTAGATTGTGTTGGTTAATTTCAAAGGTGCTACAGGATTTCTTCCTATCTGCTAATTTATTTATAGTTACAGGGGTGTATGACCTCACTATTCAAATGGAATTTAAACAAAAGAGCAGCCTATAGCATTGTTTTCCCCAAAAAAGAATCTAAAAAGCAAGCTATTAGTTGCCTGGCTTTGACTAATGAGGAAAGGAAAGTAACCTTTAAAATTGTTACTATAATTAACTAGTTTTGATATGTTTGATCAGCAACTGTACCTATGCACTTATAAAGTAACTCTCAGGTATTCAAAGCAAATTCCTGAGATCAGTGTTTTTTTAATTGTAAGTAGTGATTTCAAAATAGTAATATGCAACAGTAAAAACTCATTGACAGTCAGGAAGTAGCTATTAACAAGTGTGTGTTCTATCAAAATACCAAATGAAAATACAGTGGACTCTTGGTATCTGCTGGAGTTTGGTCCCAGGATTCGCCATGGATACCAAAATCCGTTGATGCTCAAATCCCATTATAAACAATGGTGTAGTAAAATGGTGTCCCTTATACAAAATGGCAAAATCGTGGCTTGCTTTTTGGAATTCATATATTTTTAAATATATTTTCAAGCTGTGGATAGTTGAATCTATGGATAAAAATTAATGGATATAGATGGCTGTCTGTTTTGATTTCAATTAACCTAGGCATACAGTTCTCTGTAAAATCAGATTCATAAATTACATTATACATTTCTTTCTTTATGAATGGCCCAGTCCCAAAATGAAATTTTTTGGCATTTTATTCAGTCTTCTTGTTATTATGTACCTCTGAGTCGTTTCTGACTTATAGTGACCCAAAGATGTACTTATCATGGGACTTATCAACCAGTTGGTTTCCATGACCCAGTGAGGAATTGAACCCTGACCTCCAATTTCCAGAGTGGAAGTCCAGTGCTCAAACCACTACATCATGTGGTCTCTCTTGTTCATTCTACATAAAAGGAAAAGCTTTCTACCCTTCAAATAAGAGAATCCCTTCAAATAAGAGATACCTGACAACTGAAGATATTTTGTGTTGAACTGTGTGTGATAATTCCGAGACAGAAGGGTCTCTTTGCAGAGAATGCCAAGAAGAAAATAGTTATATCAGGTATAATGGGATGCTGTAGAGTCTAGAGGGAGGAAAAATGGGAGGTGTCTCAAGAAACCAGGATGGATGACTAAGGAACTTGCAACTGAACTATGTTTTAAACGGAACATGTATAAGAAATGGAAAAATGGGGAAATCACCAAAGAGGAATTCAAACAAATAGCTAGCACGTGTAGGGGTAAAGTCAGAAAAGCTAAAGCGCAGAATGAACTAAGGCTTGCTAGAGAGGTTAAGAACAATAAAAAGGGCTTTTGGGGGTATGTCAGCAGAAAAAGGAAAAAGAAGGAAATGGTAGGGCCACTGTGTGGAGAAGATGGCAAAAAGTTAACAGGGGACAGAGAAAAAGCAGAATTACTCAACACCTTCTTTGCTTCAGTCTTCTCAGAAAAGGCAAAGGGTGCTCAAGCTAAGTATAATGGAGCAGAGGACAGAATAGGAGAATTTCAGCACAGAATAAGTAAAGAGATAGTACAGAAACATCTGGTTAATCTAAATGAATATAAGTCTCCAGGACCAGATGAATTACATCCAAGGGTATTAAAAGAACTGGCAAATGTAATATCGGAACCATTGGCAATAATCTTTGAGAATTCCTGGAAAACAGGAGAGGTCCCAACGGACTGGAGGAGGGCAAATGTTGTCCCCATCTTCAAAAAGGGGAAAAAAGAGGATCCCAACTATTATCGTCCAGTTAGTCTGACATCAATACCCGGAAAGATTCTGGAGCAGATCATTAAACAGAGAGTCTGTGAACATCTGGAAGGTAATTTCATAATCACAAAAAGTCAACATGGGTTTCAGAGAAATAGGTCATGCCAGACAAATCTGATCTCTTTTTTTGATAAAAATTAAAAGCTTGGTAGATGAAGGGAATGCTGTGGATATAGTATATCTTGATTTCAGTAAGGCCTTTGACAAGGTTCCCCATGACATTCTTGCAAGCAAGTTGGTAAAATGTGGGCTAGACAAAGTAACTGTTACATGGATTTGTAATTGGTTGACTGGTCGAACCCAAAGGGTGCTCAACAATGGCTCCTTTTCAACTTGGAAAGAAGTGACCAGTGGGGTGCCACAGGGCTCTGTCCTGGGCCCAGTGTTATTCAATATCTTTATTAATGACTTGGATGACGATATTGGGGGCATAGTTATCAAATTTGCAGACGACATCAAATTAGGAGGAGTAGCTAATACCTCAGAGGACAGGATCAAAATTCAAAATGACTTGAACAGACTACAAAGTTGGGCCAAAGCTAACAAAATGAAATTCAACACGGAGAAATGTAAGGTACTGCACTTAGGGCGGAAAAACGAAAAGTACAGATATACGATGGGGGACACCTGGCTGAATGAGACTACGTGTGAAAGGGATCTAGGAATCCAGGTGGACCACAAGTTGAACATGAGTCAACAGTGCGATGTAGCAGCTAAAAAGGCCAATGCAATTTTAGGCTGCATCAGTAGAAGTATAGTGTCTAGATCAAGAGAAGTAATAGTGCCACTCTATTCTGCTTTGGTCAGGCCTCACCTGGAATACTGTGTCCAGTTCTGGGCACCACAATTCAAAAAGGATGTGGAGAAACTGGAGCGTGTCCAAAGGAGGGCAACTAAAATGGTGAAGGGTCTGGAAACCAAGTCCTATGAGGAACGACTTAGGGAGCTGGGGATGTTTAGCCTGGAGAAGAGAAGGCTGAGAGGTGATATGATAGCAGTGTTTAAATATTTGAAGGGATGTCATATCGAGGAGGGAACAAGCTTGTTTTCTGCTGCTCCAGAGACTAGGACCCGAAACAATGGATGCAAGCTGCAGGAAAAGAGATTCCACCTCAACATTAGGAGGAACTTTCTGACAGTAAGGGCGGTTCAACAGTGGAACACACTCCCACGGAGAGTAGTGGAGTCTCCTTCCTTGGAGGTCTTTAAGCAGAGGCTGGATGGCCATCTGTCGGGGATGCTTTGATTGGGAGTTCCTGCATGGCAGGGGGGTTGGACTGGATGGCCCTTGTGGTCTCTTCCAACTCTATGATTCTATGATTCTATTTCACCCACCCCCCCCCATAGGCTCCATTCAATTGGTGGATCTTAGGTTTTATTAACATGCAAAACAGATCTTTAAGTATAACTTAAGCTCCAGCATTAAATTAGTTAAATAAGTTAAATAAATGGTGTATAGTAGTAACAAGTACTCACAAGTTTGATAGTGCAAATAAGAAGACACACTGTAGTAGTGCAAACCACTAAGTGTACCTTAAGGAATGGGGGAAAGAATTAACAGTAAATGCTGTATAATCAGATAGCTAGTTCATAAAATAGTCAATTTAGCTCCTTTTAGTTCAGTATCTCAAAAGTCAATAATTAAAGCCTATTGAATGACATTTAATGACATTGAATAGTTTAAATAAAACAGTGTTCTGTACAGTCATGCTGGCCACATGATCACAGAGTAGTCTCTGACAATTCTGGCTCTGGCTTAGTAACGGAGATGAGTACCGTCCCCTACAGTCGGACACGACCTGACACCTTGTCAACAGAGAATACCTTTACCTTTACCTTTAATGACATTTAAGGTATATAAATTTAATACCGCAATTCATCAAGCATGAGTGTGGGGATTTTATTTGTTAATGATGAAGGAGGATTTTAATATTTAATGCAGAATTTCTTTGTAATTAATTTTAGCTTTTAAAAAATCTGTACTACTTATCTGAATCATATTATTAGTATTTTTAACTTTAAAAATGTTTTCATAAACCAAAATCCTAACACACACAACTACGGCTTTCAAGCACTTGACCAATCTGAAAAGTGACTTCTAACCCTTTAGCAGTTCCCATTCTTGTTTTAGGCAGACATGAAAGTCTGGAAGTCCACAAGCAAATTAGGTAGAGGCAGAACATATATCTTAGGAAAGAGACAGGCCCACATAAAATAAGAAGCAAAGGAAGAGTCAAGAAACCATATGATCTTACACTGTACTTTCAGAAAAATTAATTGGTGACTATTACTGCAAATCATTCAGCTTTTGCAGAGGGTTTAGCTGCAGGGCATATTTCTAGAAGCCTCTAAAACTGGAGTTAACTATTCAGTAGAAAAGGATTTTCAAGTTATTTAGTCCCCAGAAATTAACATGTTTTGTCTTTTGTTTTAATTTGGGCACAAGTAGCTTTCCTACTGATGTGAAAATGGCATTGTTTTCTTCTTCTGGTGTATATCCTTTGCTTACCTCGCCCCAGCAAACCTTTTATTAGGTTGCCTTGCTCATTGTACCTTTCACTCTTTTAATAGAAACAACAAAATAGGCGACACGGGGTATTACTTCATGAAGGGCAGAATAATAGAAAATCAGTCCCCAATTAGACCAACATGGGGTTGCTTGGTGGTAACTTTGTGATGCATGAAATCAGTAAACACTACAAAAGAGGTTGAGTCTACAGAAAGCATAGCATTTAAGCTCTCCATCCAAATTTCTCACCCATTGCTAGACTGCCCAATGTTGCTTTTAAACTTCTCAGATATCACACCCAAGAGCCCTCATATGGATTAGTATCAAATTAGTATCAATTTGCAAGTATAAAAGAAAGGATGGGCAAAATCCAATGCTTCTGTTATGCAGGGCTGATTTTGTGGCCTTTAACACCTCCAGGCTCCTTTTTCTGCCCAAAAAAGGGAGGAAAATTGCTTCCTTAAGCTTCCAGAAATGGCAAATCATCTTTTAAATGGGTTCACGGGCCTCCTTGCACTGCCTGACATGAAAAAAATGGCCATTTTTAAACAACACATTATCTCTATATTTTTTCTATCATAGAGGACTGTGGCTTCTTACTTTTTAGGTTTCTGTCCTCAGGTCAACCCAGATTCATGATGGCCCTATGGATGAGACATCTCTAAGACCTCTTGTCCACCATTCTGCTTAGGTCCTGTAGATTCAGGTCTGTGATCTCCTTGACTGAGTCCTGCCATCTGGAGTATGGTCTGAGTCTTTTTCTACTACTTTTTCCCTTTCCTAGCATTATTTTCTTTTCTAAGGAGTCATGCCTTCTCATGATGTGGCCAAAGTATGACAGCCTCAGTTTCATCATCTTGGCTTCCAGGGAGGATTCAGAGTTGATCTATTTAAGGACCCATTTGTTTGTCAATCCACGGTATCCTCAGCTGTTTTCCTCCAACATCACATCTCAAATAAGTTGACTTTCTTCCTGTTCACTTTCGTTATTTTTCAGTTCTCAGATCCGTACATCGTGATGGGGAATACAATGGCTTGGGCAATTCTAACTTTAGTGCTCAATTGTATATCTTTATACTTTAAGCTCTTGTCTAGTTCTTTAACAGTTGCCCTTCCCGTTCTTTGTCTTCTTTGGATTTCTTGACTGTAGGACTGTAGGCCAGAAACAGATGAACCAAAAGGAGCAGCTTCCAGCTGCTTTGGGGTCATGGTATGCAGATTGCGCACATCCCCGAAGCAGCCAGAAGCTTCTCTGAGGCCACCAGTAAAAGGAGTGATAAAAAATGCTCCTGTTGGCAGCTCATTTGGGATCACAGCAGTGGCCTGCTTTGAGAGTAGGCTGTGTGGTTGTCATGTCTTGGACCAATTGAGGGCCAATCGTGGCTGAAATGGCCAGAGGCCACTTCTAGCCACAGGTCTGCTTCGTCCCTGTAGTCTCTGTTCTAGTTCTAGTCAATCTTTGATCCAAGGTATGGGAAATCTTTGACTATTTCAATTTACTCATTATCTAGATTAAATTTCTGCACATAAGTTGAACAAATAGGGTGAAAGAAAGCAGCCTCGTCTTACCCTTTGCCAATTGGGAACATTCCTTTTTCTCCATTTTCTGTTCTAACAGTAGCCTGTTGTCCTAAGTACAGATTCTGCATCAGGACTATCAAATGTTATGACATTCCCATTTCTTTAAGATCATTCCATAGCTTTTCATGATCTATGCAATCAACGTTTTTGCTGTAGTCTATAAAGCACATGCTGATTTTCTTCTGGAAATTATTTGGTGTGTCCCATTAACCATTGTATGTTCATAATGTGGTCCCTAAGGCCTCTTTCTTTCCTGAACCCCACTTGCTCCTCTGGGATTTCTCTCTCTTTATATAATTTGAATCTGTACTGCAGAATTAGGAGCATGATTTTGCTATTAGTTAATGCTGTTGTACTATAGTTACTGCAGTCTTTTGTGTCTCCTTTTAGTGACTGGGGATGTATATTGATTGTTTCCAATCTGTCAGCCATTCATTTGTTTCCCATATTTGTTGGCATATTTTAGTTAACAATAGAGTTGATTCTGTCTGTGTCAGATGCAAATACAGTTCTGGCTGTGATGGCAAAGGGGAGAAATTAATTTGTAACTTAAATGAAGAAGCCAAACTTTATTGCCTCTGTTTTATTGCCTTTTCTGCACTCAGTTCATGCTCAAGGTGGGGGAGGTCACTTTTAACCTACACACATTTTTAAAAATATCTAAAGCAAAGTGTAGATGCTGAGATCATCACATCATTACTGTATTTTCTTTGTATACTATTTTGCCATCTCTGCTTGATGGAGAAGCTGGTGAAGCTTTGAAAGCTAGTGTGATGTATACTACACATTTTGGTTGGCCCAGTAAGGTATGGCTTTTGAATCCATAAAAAAACACCAATCTAACACCATGATGCCTTAAAATACAGATTTTAAAATGCATTTATCTACACTTTTTCCAAGTTGGAAATTGCACTACAAACTTTAAATATTGTGTGAAATCTGTACAATATATATGCTTCATCCCCCACATTAGTCTATGAAGTATGAATCAGAACACCTTGCATCAGAATTAAGCAAGCCTCAGTTCTTCCAGAATTATTAAGCAACAGCTGCAGTTATCACTATAGCATCTAGGAATCTGTACTCTTAAGGTATAAATCACCCATTAGCTCTCTCCACAGAAGTCTTTTTGCTTCAAGATACTACTTTGAAAATTTCTAATACTTCATCTGGTACAACTCTCACTGCCATGCAAATGGGTTTTCTAAGCCACTCTTTGACATTCATCATCAGGAAGTGTAATACATGGTATTTACCATTTATAAATTGACTGTGTCTTTCATTAGCAACTCTTTTCTAAATCCGGGTTTTCATATAAGCAAATGGTTTAAACAAAAATTAGTTAGGAACAGCAAAAGAGGGAAATTGACTTTTGGAGTTTGGGACAGCTGCATATTTTTAATATCAGTGTGAAACAGATGACTTTCATACCTTTGCTCCTCTGCTTTATCATGAATTATAGACTGAGTCTGTATGGTTGGAGATGGTTCAGTTGCCTGAAGCCCCTGAGTGTTGTGCAGTAAAGGAAGAAATAAAGGCTAGGAACTGATGCCTTGGAGGAAAGTATAATCCTGAGAGACCATCTCAATCTGCTGCTACAGTATGAGTGAAAGGATAACAAGAATCCTAGAGGTTTACAATGTTCACAACATTTCATCACCAAGTAGCCACAAAGCTTTGCTACTGTAGTGATGCTGAGACAGGCACTTGTGCACAGTGTATATAGCATATACTGAAGATTTGACCAATCTGCATGGGTGTAATGAATTAGGCTTTCCTTTTTTTCTGTATTACAGGCTGTGAATCTGTCTTGGTCCAGAAAAGAAATTAGAATTAATCTTTCTTATGGCTCCCTCCACAACCAGGTGCTCAAAGGGCCTTTGCAGACTGCCAGAAATAGTGCAAATTGAGTCCACCTTAACTGCCCTGACTCAGTGCTAGGGAATCATGGGAACTGTAGTTTACTGTGGCACCAGAGCTCTCTGACAGAGAAGGCTCAATGTCTCAGAAAAAAATGCAATTCCCTAGCACTGAGCCAGGCAGTTAGTTTGCAGTATTTCTGGCAGTCTGCAAAGGCCCAAAGTTATATACAGTGCCTTTTTTAAAACAGACTATATTTACACATTTTATAGCATATACATATAAAATGGGATAATGCGACTTCCACTTTGAGATACTAAGCTATGCTGAGTTTAAAAAGCACCACACTATTTTTAAAGTTTTTATAATTTTATTGGATTTTCAAAGTATGATTATGAAGAAAGGTAAGAGAAAAGAGAGAGAAAGAGGGAAGGTGGAAAGGGAGTAAATAGAATATGAACAAAAGCATATACACATTTTGTTGAAGCTGACATGTATGAAATACATGTTTATGTGTGGCTAAAACAGTAACATCTCCTGTCATTTGAATGGCAGAAGGGGAATATTTATCTTTCCAACCTTGGAGGATAGCTTTGTTTCCAACCTCTTAAAAACATGAAAGATCCAATAACTTTGATCCGCAGTTAAATTCCATATTTCAGGAATACAATTTTCATCTACAATCTACAAATGCAAAATGCAACATCTACAAAAGAAATGTTTTTTCTAATAAAAAAAATTACATTGTAACATATTGAACCACTGATCACACATCACATACCACAAGGAGGCATCTGTGTTACATAACCAACATTTAGTTGAAATAGAAAAGACCATAATGCTGGGAATGGTTGAGGGAGCATACAGAGAGAAGACTGCAATGGCTAGACTCAGTTAGGGAAGTCATGGGTATGAGTCTGCAAAATTTAAGTAGAGGTGTGGAGGACAGAGGATCTTGGAGATGTCTCATCCACAAGGTCACCATGAGTCGAGGTCGACTCAAGGGCAGTTAACAACAAGAGAGAAACAAGAGAAATTTCATAAACGTACAGATTTGTGAGCATAAAAAAGTTTAAATCTGTAATTTGATGTTGCCACTACTACATAATGGCAACAAAGTATTGATATGTTGGTGGGAGGTAAGGAATCAAGTATTCTGTGCTATCATAAATTTGTAATTAATAAAAAAATTATAACCATGCATGATTCTTGGTCACTACCAAGAGACATAGAGCTCAGCAGATGGGCCAGGATAGCATGGGCGAAGCCCATGCTTTCCTGGCCGAGTCCTAACCCAGGTCTGTCTCTGGGTGAACACAAGGATGGGGGTGTTTACACACCCATCCACCTCTGTGCCATAGAGTTGCTACTTTTGCACACCCCTTACCTTCCTCTGCCATAGCTGCTACTGAGCAGCCCCCATCACTGTGTTTGAGGTGGAAACAGGATGCCTGTCTGCATCCACATGGTCGGGCACCCCATTTTTATGCCAGACATAGTGTTGGGGATCTGCTCAGCAGCAGCAACAGTGGAGAAAGGTAAGGGGTGCATGGGCCTATCTCGTCTGCCAGGGGTTGCCGCTGAGTTTTGGAAAAACTCTGCATGAAATGACAGGTCATTCTGACCTGCTCTAGGGCCCCTTTGCCCTGGGATGAGACTGGAACTGCTGGATTGGTGTCTGGTCTGCCTGGCCCTGACCCAGAGGTATTGGCCTGCATAGTAGGAGCAGGATGCCATGAGGCTGGGGAAATGCAGGCCTTTTGGCCCATGCAGATATCCCCATAGATGAGAAGAATGTAAAAAACTAAAATGTATACAACATATATGTCAGTAGAAGTGTGAGTTAGATCTGGTGGTAGTGGAATCTTGAAAGATGAAAAACTGATTATTTTTTCTTTACAAAAATTTAAAAAATATATTTTTACATTTTAAATTGTATTTTTCATTTAAATTTGTTTGTCAAATACTAGCTTTCTCTCTGACATTTTTTGTCTGGATCCATTTGCTATTCCCAGCTAGTCTTCAACAATTAAATCAATTTTATGTATGTAAGTCACTGATCCTAGTCCACACTTTATTAATAAGAAGAAAGTTACCTTTCAAATTATACTATACTCTCATAGATGTTGTAAACTACTCTGCTGAATTGCAGATTCATATATTTTATTGATCAGATTTGCAACATTAGACAAAATCATATATAAAGACTTATCAATACTTTTTTAAAAAGCAGCAAATTGAATTCCTACTTCATCATAATCTAATCACCAAGAGAAACTCCCTATTTAAATTATTGATATACATAAAGTCTCTCTGCATAATTCTTCATATATGTTTTAAATAATTGTGCAAATCTGATCACTAAAATATGTGAATGTACAGCTCAGCAGAGCAGTTTACACCATCTAGGAGGAAACAGCTCACATATTTTTTTTTAAAAAAGATGATAGTCTATTTTATTAATTTAAGTAATAATATGGGGGAAATGATATTTAAACCAATGGTTGATATTGTCTTGAAGCTCTGCTTGAAAGAAATATTGTGAAGGTATTTGTGTTTGCTACTGTGCAGGGCACAGGATTATCTAAAGCGGGGGCTGGCAACCTATGGCCCACGGTCCGGTTCCAGCCCAGGTCCCCACACTTACTGGCCCAGGTGGACCCCTGCCACCGCTGCCGTGCGCCGCCACCGCCACACGTTTTGGCTACCATGCAGCCGCGCGTGCTGCAGCCGCCATTTTGATTTGCAAAATGGTGGCCACAATGTATTTGCGCATGCGCAGAAGTACTGTGCATGCGCAAATGAGTTGCAGCCGCCATTTTGGAAAACAAATTGGCGGCAGCGAGTGGCGGCTGCCATTTTGGAGAACAAAATGGCAGCTGTGGCATGCGCGGAGGTGGCTGTGGCAGCGCGTGCAGCGGCGGCGGCAGCACTCGGTGTGTGTGTGTGTGTGCACGCGCGTGTGAGCATGCGCGCCGCCATTCCCCCCCTTGGCCCGGCGGAAGGGACGACTTCAGGGTACTGGCCCCCAGCTCAAAAAGGTTGCCTACCCCTGATCTAAAGTGATGATTCAAGGATAGAGTAGAACAGTGCACATTCCATACCCTCCAACTGTCCCAGATTGGCACAGTCAGTCCCAATTAACTTTCTGTCACCTCACTTTTCAGCTCCTTTTAAAATGTCCCAGTTTTTCTCTCTTCTTCTCACTTTCTCAGTTTGCTTTAGTTGCTGCTCAAAAAGGAGTTTATACTTATTTAACTCAGAGGAAGAAAAGAGAGGAGGCTCAAGCAATAGCAAAATGCTGCAGCTTCTCCTAGCTAGTGTGTTCTTCTTCTTTAGTAACTTCTAACATCTTGACCATGTTGTGATGTTGCTTGGCCATACAGAGTCCAGTTTTCATCTGTAAAATGTTGGAGGGAATGACATTCACATCCACATCCTCCTTGGGCAACTTTACATATAAGTATATTATGTGAATTGGTGCACATTTTCAAACATTCATATTGGCGGATGTCTTCACTTTCCTGTGCTAATTCACATCTATTTGCACACCCTCCCTCTGTTGAAAATGAACAGCTGTAGAAAAGTATGAGAAGCAGATGGATGGTCACATGTACGATGATGCACATTTCTTCAGATTTCAACAGATACTCTTGTAAAAACCACAAAGCCTTTTTCTGCAGAGTGTCAGAAGATTTTTTTTCAGGGGAGCTCCCGTAAAAAGCCTAAACTCCTGCAAATCATGTGTGGCTGGATCACATTCTATTTGACTGGAATGAGGAGTATTTTAATTATGTCGACTAGCCCTTTGACAGAGACAGCCTCCTTCCTCAGCTACCCAGATCAATGTATTCATGTGTGTGAATTAATCCCTCCCCCCTAATGATCCTGACTAAAAAAGCAATCTTGTCCACGCACTACACGCAATGTTGATTAAGTCCTTTCCTTTAGTAAGTCCATTTCCCCACTGCCAGACTTTACCCTGCATTCCAACAGATGGATGATGAACTGGGCAATAAGCAGAAAAAGAGAGAGGGTCAGGAAGCTACAGATTGCCCACTTGTTATACAGTTATTTTCTTTTTCCATATAATATTCTAGATTCTTATAAAACTAGAAGCAAGCTCAGTGGATAAACTGTAGACAGGACTATTCTTCATGAATACTGATTCTGGTTCACCACTGACATTTTTTTTCAGAGGAATATAATATTGTTTTAGGCATTTTTCAATACTTGCTAATTCTCACCATGTACATTTTTACATCCTCCACCAAAGTTCTCATAAGAAGAAATAATGAAGCTGTTCCCATCTTTACAATTAATAATTAAAGATTAAAATATCTGGAATGAGGCAATGTCTAGACAACATTCAGGAGCTTAAGCCCTTGAAGATAGTTGGGAAGACATTGATTGTAACTGTCTAACTTAATAACACTTTCTTACCATCTTTCACCAAGAGTGCACTTAAACCTTTTTGTAATACTCTCCCTAAAGACAGAAATTATTTATACAACTGGTTTATGCAATTTGCTAAAAAGAGTTTCAGAAGAGATTTCGAACAAATCACTTGATGAATGGCCTGATATACAAAAACATCCTACCACGTTGCACTTTTGGGAGCTGCCTGAATACTGTTTTTAAATCTCACAAACCTTACTGGTTGCTACATTAGCCAGGACAAGAACAAGGTGCCCAGCAGTGGTAGCTCAAAGATGGGGGGAGGGGGCTTTCCCCCTTACCTCATGAACCATCTAAAGTGTCCAGAAAGTGCATTTCCCCTGACCATAATGTTAGCATGGTTATGTAGCGTGTGATGGTCCACATCAACATGCAGCACCAGTGACAACACCTTCTCAGATACAGATAGTAGCTTGTGAGCTGAAAGAGCACCTCTCCCCTTCCAGAAAAAGTAAAGAGACTCTACAAACAGGAGTCTCTCAGATGAGGCTTTAATCTTGGTTCCTCTATGTACAAGACTATATACATGATCCACAGCAAGAGCTCTCAACGACATCAACCACGTCAACCCACACATGCGTCCTGGGGCAGCTCTCTTATATACCCAGGGCTTCATGTGGCCTTCTCGCCCTGCCTCTTCCTTCTGGACACCTGTCACTCAACCTGGTGACTTGGTTTTTCAGCCTTTTCTGTGCTTTCCAGCACCTTGTGACCATCAGCCAATGTCACTTCCTATGACACAGCACCTGGTGGAAAGTGCTGTGTCATTATGGCCGCCAGTGACCCTTTCATTCCTGGGCACTTGTATATCAACCCACATTGGACATTTTCTTTGAGACACTGTCTCCACACAAAAGATGGGAGTGGTTTTGTCCTCAGCAAGTCTTTGGCCAAATGCCATGCCATGGTATGCCATTTGGCATCAGGTTGAGCTGTACTACACAATTTGAGGTGGCACAGCCCAAAGCAAGTCTCTTTGCTGTTTCTGCTCCCCACTTGCCCTTCTCTATGTAGCATAGGGATTTCCAGTCACCTTTTTCAGGCTAAGTTTTTTTCCCCCCCCTGTGCCTTGTTTGGCTGTCCATTTTTAAAATATTTCATGTTATATTCACAGTCACCCCTCTGTTTTTGTGGACTTTGTGTCCGCGTCCTCGCCTGTTCACGAAGAGGGACATTCAAGCCAATGAGGCTTGAATATTTGTGATTTTCAATTTCACGGGGTGTGTGTGTGTGTGTCCAGAACGGATCCCTCACGAAAACTGAGGGGCGACTGTATTTATTTATTGTCTACTCTATGCTATACAAGTTTGAGCCCACAAAGTACTATTTGGTAATTTGGTTGAGTGTTTCTTATATGTCACAACTTATGGGATGTAGGCACTTTTTTTTTTTTTGAATTGGTTCTCTTTTGGTGTCACTGCAAGGTAAAAGAATTCACTCATTTTTCTATTACTGATGATTGGCTGGGGGGGGGAGTGATGTGAGATGGGTTCTTGTCTGAATATGATTTCCTCAGGAAAATGTGCTAACTAGCAACATTTGGCGGAGTCATTTGGATTCCTTTTATCCCTTAATGGGATTAGGCTAGGATGAATCACAGGATTGTTACCTTGGGTTTTGATTCCAGAAGCTTTTGATTAGGGGACCCAGGTTAACTAGAAATGTGAAGGCCCACAGAAAAATTAGGAAAAAAATTAACCAGTTTCCCACACACAACAATAACATTATGGCCTTATTCCATAATGGAATGTTATCATTTGTGGAGGAGTGCAGTTGCTTTACTGGGGCATTTTTAAAATTGCTTTTCATACTTATTACTGAATGATTTATTGGAAAGAGTGTAGAAGATATGAAAATATGCAACATTGTACAACTGATTTCTGATTTTGAGTTATAGAAAGAATTTATAACAATAATGAACATATTCTAAAGGGGGGAAAAAAAGATTCTAAAACAGAAATCCTTGGTGCCTGTAGGTTTTAATGAAGATTAGGACCTTCAATCTTTAATCTGAATATAACACAGAAATTATATATCAGAATACATATATGGGTATAAATATAATATAATGATTTAATGTCATGAATAGTATGTGCAAATGTCAGTAGAGATTGTATCATTTGTTCCTGTGTCCTGTGCCAAGTCATATCTTTGGTTAGCCTTTCCAAGGTCATCTGGAATATGTATGTATACAGAAATGCTACAATGTCTGGTCCCTTTATCTCTATTGTCCTGTAATTTGGAAATTAGTTACCTCAGCCTTGCTTAGTAGCCAGTGACCTTTGAAACAGCTGCTGAGGCAGGGACAGATAGTACCTTGACTTATCCACAGTTCATATCAAAAGCCACAGTTTTGTCCCCCAAATTTGTCCTTGACTTATACATGAGGTTGACTTATAGTTGAGTAAATATGGTAAACAGTTGAGCATTTTAGAGCACGTGGAACTTGTCTCCTCTCTGTTTACTACTTGGCTACATGCTTTCAGTTCCTGACCTGTAATGCATTTCTCAGAACCCCAGTACCATTCCTATCCTGCTCACATTCTTTACCATGTTGTGAGAATCTTCTTCCTTCCTCCCATGGAAATTAGTACTGATTTTGTTGTGCACATCCTGTTTTATTGTTAGTATATGTTTTTAACAAATTTTAATTCAATTAATGTGGCACTTTTTAATTTGATGGTGGTTTAATTCTATTTTAAGGGGATGGGAGGGTGGGATTATGGGGTGAGGGAACGTTTTTTTAACTCTGTTTGTTTTAAAACTGTTGTACCCCGCCCCGATTGCCACGCAGAGGGGCGGGTTATAAATAAATTATTATTATTATTATTATTATTATTATTATTATTATCTTAGTGTACATTTTAAAAAACACATTTTGCCCTGTAGCTAAAGTGTCTGTGCAGTTTTGCAAATATATACATTTTTATTTATGCACATTTGAGGGGATGGAAAAAGGTAATGTTAATTGTTTCCTTTTCATGATAGTGAAAAGAAAGGCATGTTCACATTTTTGTTAATATCCTTGCTGACCACGAATTGCATACATGCCTTAAAATCTAAGTTTGTTGATTGTGCCTTGAGGTCATTACTAGCTTGGGGCAACCCTAAGGCACAAGTTTTCTTGACAAGATTTATTCAGAAGTAATTTGCCTTCCTCTGAGGCTGAGAGTGTGTGACTTGCCAAAGGTTACCCAGCAAGTTTCCATGGCTGAGTGAGAATTCAAACCCAGGTCTCCTGGAGCCCAAAACCCAAGTCACTACATCATGCTGGCTTTAAAATTTCAGTTAACACATTACTTTCCCATTCCTAATCAATGTATCGACTTTATCGCTTGGCGTTTTAAAATGTCTCAAGCCTCCTGGGGTGCAGCTGGGAGGTGGAATGGAGGCAGGGATTATCACAAGCTAAATCACCACCGAATCACGGGTTCTCTGCAGACCGGGTCCCAGCCAGAAAGCATCCCAGTTTCTAAAATGTGCGGCTGACCCTGGCTGGGACCCAGGCTGATGGTTGCCAGTGACTCAGTGGTGATTTAGCTTGCGATAATCCCCACCTCTATCCCACTTGCAACCTGGGAGGCTTGAGTCATTTTAAAACGCCAAGCGATAAAGTCATATGAATGACTCCACCTTAAGTCACTTTAACAATTTCATCACACTTGCTAAAAACATGAAAGGGGGGCGGGGTGTCCATTAATATCTTTCCCTATTCACACATTGGTAGAATGGGGTTTGTAATCAGTTGGCATTTTTGTCAGTTTTTAGACAGTGTTGTAGGTATTTGATATTGATTAACCCACGGGAAAGGGAATCTTTTTCTGTCTTTCTCTCTTTTTAGATTTGGCATGTGTAACTCCTATCCCTTCCACACTATAATTTTAATGCTGAAGTTAGCTCTCTTATGCTTCAGTTTTACAAGATGGCTAACAATATTTGGTCATTAAGAAGGGAGACCCACAGGGAGCCATCAAGACTGTGTAATGAAATTCTCCTAATAAAGCTTTGTTGAGAGCAACAACAGAAGAGACAGAAATGTCTGGAAGTAAAACAAAAGAGAACACTTTGGAACAATAAGGCTTCAATGAAAGCCTTATGAAAGATGCTGAAAATATTGAGAAATAAATATAACAGTGCTTCAGTTTTAGATATGGACACAGTATTTGGAAGATAATAACCCCAAGAAATACATTAAGGAAGGCAGGACTGGAAAGATATAGTTCTGCAGTTGTATGAGATATCTGAAAACTTTTGAATAATAAAATAATAATAATAATAATAATAATAATAATAATAATAATAATACCATCATGTATTTCCTACCAATTAATCATTCACCAGTTTGGAATAGCAGATGAGGGTAAAATGAGAACAATGGACCCATCCACACTGCAGAAATAATCCGGTTTGACTCTACTTTAACTGCCCTGGCTCATGGAATTCTGGCAGTGGTAGTTTTGTGAGATATTTAGCCACCTCTGTCAGGGAGCTCTGGTGCCAGAACAAACTACAATTCTCAGAATTTCATAGCATTGAGCTGTGGGGGATGCAGCCAATGTTACCCAGTTCCAAACCTTTAAACTTATAGCAATTAAAACACAACCCCATCCTCCCTCCACAGTACAAACTTATGATGGATGTAACTCAGCACCAGCCTACCTGATGAAGTAATTTTAATAATATGTTCATAAGTAAGCAGTTACTATTATGTTGAGTATGCATTCACTATGCATTGCGGTGGAGCCTCCATGGCAGAAATCTCCTTTGCACAATGAGAAATACAGTTCATATGAAGTTTAACAATTCCATCTGGCTACCAGGATCTTGAGCGTCACAACTCCTGTAAATGTCAGGGCAGATGAACCTAAGAAACTAAGAAGTAATAGTGCCACTCTATTCTGCTTTGGTCAGGCCTCACCTGGAATACTGTGTCCAGTTCTGGGCACCACAATTCAAAAAGGATGTGGAGAAACTGGAGCATGTCCAAAGGAGGGCAACTAAAATGGTGAAGGGTATGGAAATCATACCCTATGAGGAACGACTTAGGGAGCTGGGGATGTTTAGCCTGGAGAAGAGAAGGTTAAGAGGCGATATGATAGACGTGTTTAAATATTTGAAGGGATGTCATATTGAGGAGAGAACAAGCTTGTTTTCTGCTGCTCCAGAGACTAGGACCCGGAACAATGGGTGCAACCTCCAGGAAAAGAGATTTCACCTCAACATTAGGAGGAAACTCCTGACAGTAAGGGCTGTTCGACAGTGGAACACACTCCCTCGGAGTGTGGTGGAGTCTCCTTCCTTGGAGGTCTTTAAGCAGAGGATGGATGGCCATCTGTCAGGGATGCTTTGATTGGGAGTTCCTGCATGGCAGGGGGTTGGACTGGATGGCCCTTGTGGTCTCTTCCAACTCTATGATTCTATGATTCTATGATTCTATGATTCTAACTTATGGCAACTCTAAGGCAAACCTATCATAGGTATTCTTGGCAAGCGTCTTCAGAGGGGAGTTACCATTGCTATGCTTTGAGGCTGAGAGAGTGTGACTTGCCCAAGGTCACTCAGTGGGTTTCCATGGCTGAGCCAAGTTCTGAACCCTGATCTTCCAGGTTCCTAATTCAACACTCAAACCACTACACCATGCTTAGTTTTTGAGTTAATCCCAAAATGAATACCCTACCATATATAGTGAGATAACTTTTTTGAAAACACACACAAACATGTTTTTGGAGTTAATCCTTCTGCTTTCAGAATTAGAATTGCAGAAATAGTTCAGCATTTCCCCCCATTGTGTTGTCTCTTTCACACTTGAAGAGAGGGAAGGACACTTTTCTGCATCCAGTTGTATTTATAATGGTGAAAAGCCTTCCATTCCTACTACACTCTCCAATGTAAAAGCTACTTTATATCCCTAATGTCCTTGGGAAGATATTATATTAGTTTCCCATGACAAACTCCTTTCTGAGTCAGCAAGAGCCTCTGTAGGCTAATAAATGATGCAAGGAAGTGAGAGGCATCTGGGTCTGAAAAACAAATACTGATATGACACTATTTGAAGAAGCAATAGGAAACAAATGAGATGACAACATTCCTGGTTAAAACAAATTAAACTATAATTCTTACACTGTGAGAGAAAGTAACCAAAATCAGGCTGAAGCAATTTAAGAAACATCAGTCTGATATAGCAGGAGCAAGGAAATGCAGGAAGATCAAACTGAAATGGTAACTCTGCTAGGTTGTCATGCATTCAAATAATTGAATAAGACTGATGAAAAAAGGACTTTTTCCACATAGTGTCTTGTGCTTTCTCTAGAGATACAGTTTGCAAAATACCAATTTATGTTAACGGAGGAAGACCTAAATTAAAACAGAACAGAATCAAACAGGAAAATCTGGAATTAGGAAAGGAGCTTATTGCACAATTAATTAAATTGCCTTAACTGATCTGGTTTAAATTGGGCTGCATCCGGAGCCTATCACAAGGATTTAGCTGCCAAAATCACTGCCTGGGTCCATCCCTGCTCCCAGGGCTGCTCCAGCAGCCATTTTCTCAAGCTGGAAAACTCCCGGCTTTGAAAAAAACTGCGCTAAGTGGCCCTGGGAGCAGGGATGGACCGGGGATCGACCTGGACAGCGATTTCAGCAGCACAATCATTGTGGTAGGCTCCGGATGCAGCCAGATTTAAAAGTTAAACCGGATCAGGTAAGGCAATTTAATTAACTGTGCAATAAGCTTCAAAAACAGAATCTTCAATCCAGAAGAATTTAGGTATAAGTTGGTGCACATGGTATCTTGTTCCATGGGCTGGCCTTGTTAATGTTTTTAACCTTATTGCTTCAAACTGGATTATACTAGATCAGAAGATGCTTGTTTATAACTTTGGTAGCTCTAAAAGCTTGTCTCTTGTATGAGGTGTACTTTTATGAGTCTCAAAGTTCTTCTCCAAGCCTGACTGGATTTTTTTCCACTGGCAAGTCTAGAAGTCTGTTTCAAATCCATTTAAAAATCTATTATGCCCTACCCTTAGTTTTTATTCTGTTATTAGTTTAAAACCTATTTATATACTACCTTTACAGGTCCCTTGAGGTGATTCACATAATATAATTATGATCAGATGTCATCACTGTCATCATATTTATTCATCCGGTGACCATAAAATAATGTATTGAAATGCAAAACTAGTATAAAAACAAAAAAAAATGTTTTTTCTATTTTTAAAATTCTTTATTGTTCTTCTAAAGCAAGTGATAAGAATGTAAATGTTGGCCAAAATCCTGCATAACCTGTTATGGAACTTTACTTATACCTAACCATATAGCAGGGTGCTAAGAAACCCATTTATTGAATTGTGAAGATGTGTAATGGGACACCAGCAAGAATGGCCAATTATTCAGACCAATATACCTCAGTGTGTGATGCACGCTGCATTATGTTCAATGGTGAACAATACACATCAGTATGTATATAATAATGTAACAGCAGCCCTTTCCTGGTCATGGACATTATGTTACTGTGCAATTCTAATTCCCATAGATATCCTTACAAAGACAGGAGGCCGTAATAGAATTTTGGCAATTATCCCTTGAAACTACCTTGATCAAGTTTCAAATTAATTCAATCAAAATATTCATATGTTAAATATATACAACAGTTTGATTTAATTGAGGGTGTGGCCTTCCATGTGGACAGTGGAATCCTCAGTCCTGTGTGTGAAAAATCTCTTCTGAGAAAAGTGTCTAAGTAAACAAAGAAGACTCAGCCTGCAGGTGGTGTAAAGACAAAACAATCTCACACTGAACAACAAAGCAAGGACGTTAAGCCTGGGAAACAGGATACTGGAAGGTAAACATATGAGCTCATCTGGTTTGCACACAGCTAGGGGCTGGTCTAGAGGCTGGGATAAAGCTGATCATCCTATCATTATGTAGGTTGCCACCCAGGAGGTGGACTTCTGGGTTGGTCCAAGGGTTCTTTTCTCCTCTTTGTTAAGAACTTGCCTTTGTTAAGAGTTGTGATCCTATGGTCTTTATCATCTGCATGATGGATTGTACATAGTTCTTTTCTGTTTTTACTATGCAATAATCAAGCTTTACTTTGGATTTACAAATGTGTCTTCATGGAAACAACATTTCCAGGATGGCTGGTGAAAGGAAACAGTCTTCTTATCTCTGCTACATTTACATCACACAAATCAACATAACCAGCCTTTTGAGATCCAAGTAGATATGTCATCAATATAGACATTATAATCAAATTGCAGTAAGAAGAAGAGCTCTTCCTCCAGTTCATCTGCCATTATACGGCACAGACAGAGAGAAAGGCAGGCCCAACTCCCTGAGGCCTGGCCTAAAATAAGAAGAGCCATCTGCCATGCTCCAGGCCTCAGAGGGAGAGAAGAACCACTGGACTTATTCCCCTTCCCCACCACCATTCCCTTCTCCTTTCATGTCATGTCTTTTAATATTATTAGATTGAAGAGCCCTGGTGGTGCAATGGTTAAATACCTGTACTGCAGCCACTCACTCACAAACCATAAGGTTGTGAGTTCAATACCAGCCAGGGGTATCAGGTTCTGCTCAGGCTTGCATGCTTCTTAGGTTGCTAAAATGAGTACCCAGCTTGTTGAGGGCAATTAGCTTAGACATTGTAAACCACTTGGGGAGTGCTTAAGTGCACTGATAAGCAGTATAGAAATGTATTTGCTATTGCTATTGCTGTTATAAACCTGAGGGCAGGGAAATGCCTAATTAACTATCTGTAAGCTGCTCTGAGAGCCTTTGTGGCTGAAGAGCAGGGTATAAATACAACAAACACATAAATTTAATTAATTAATGAGGAAATGCCTGGTCTATATCTTATCTGAAATGTTTTCCAAGAATTCAAAATGTCAGGACTGGTGATACATCAATTATATTTTGCAACTTATGAGACCAGGCTTGGATCATAAGAACTATAAAGTCAGCTCCATTTATACAATGAAACTTTCCCATTTCTTCATTCCTGCTGCAGCTCCTCATATATTTCCAAACCACTGCTGATGTCTGAAGGAATTGTGGCACAAGGTGCTGCTGGTGTTGGGGAGAAATCAGTTAAACCTATACTCTTGAGTTAATGACTTCCATTATGCAAAGAATTTTAAAAATCAAGATGATATTCTAAGTTTAATCCTTTGATTATGCCAGTTTGTGACTGCTACACCTTTGGTGTACATCATGGCATATAAAATAATCTATGGTACAATATTATTCTATGGAATTGAACTCATTGTTGTTTAGGAATTAAAATAATCTTTGCTACCTGCCAAGAACAGTGCGCTTCTCTTCAAAAAGAGTCTTTCATTTATCAATAAAGGAATAAGCTTATTTGCAAAAGGTCTTACAATATGATACCCAGAGTTTATTCTTCTGTGAGATTTGTTGTTGGGTTTGTTTTTGTTTTTTGCATTAATTTAGTTTTCTTTATCTCTTCTGCTTGAAAAGATTTTTGCTTATCTCTCTTCCCTCCTCCCAGATATGATGCAGCATTAAGAAAAGGTATACAAATTCATGGCCAGCATACACTTAGTGACAAATATAAGCTTAACTGCATCTTATACATATGTATGTCTTTTTCTGGCCATTGGAGAAGTTGGTATTCTATTCTACCCTCTACCCAAACCCCCAACCCAGGCTCACACCTTTGCTGTAATAGTCCTAATCCTCATCTGTGGTTGATGTAGAGCACAGGGGATCAGTGATGCCCCATCACCAAATGCAGAACGAATGACAGCAAGGAAGTGAGATGGAATGGTTGTTTGACACCACTTTAAATGCCATGGCTCAATGCTATGGAATTCTGGGATTTGTAGTTTTGTGAGATATTTAGCCTTCTCTGTCAGAGAGCTCTAGTGCCACAACAAACTGCAAAGTCCAGGATTTTATAGGATGGAGCCATGACAGTTAAAGTGGTGTCAAACAGGATTATTTCTGCAGTGTAGACGCAGCCCAAGATGCCAAGATAATGTTCCTCTCTCGGATTCCACCAACCATTCAATCTTACTTCCTTACTGTCAATCATTCTTCTACTCAGTCCTTCGCTACTTACCTGAAGTATAAAAACTCTCATTCAAGGAAACTTTTGTGGACTACTAATCCCAGAATCCCAAAATCACTATGACAGTATCTTTTCCAGGCTCAGCTAAAAATAAGGTGTTTTGGTACATTTTCTATTGAAATTTTCCAGTAGAATTTTATATTTGAGCCTTTTGTATCTTATGAGATGTTTTATTCTTTGATTTTGGTATATCTATGCTGCAAAGGCATGGCAGTTTGAGCATGCTGAATTAATATGGGTTCATCCCTTGGTCTTGCAATTTGGAGTTTAGAGAGGGATGTCTCTGCTAAAGCATTCTAGTCCACTCCCCTGAGCTAGCAGAGATTTCTCTCACCAAACCAGGATGGAGGTGTGGCAGTTAGTGTCATCAAACTGTTATAATTACATAGTGTGGATGCACCATTACCCATTTTGAGTGTTAAACAAGTGTTACACAAAAGGTGTTAATGTCATCGTTTTTGTTATGTAACTATATAACTTCCAGCTGTTCTGAGCTGGCAGGGACATCCTCTTGTCATTTCACTTTTCCAGCTGCCTTTAAAATGTCCCAGTTTTTCTCTCCTCCTCTCATTTTCACTCTTTCTCCTTGCTTACTTCAGCTGGTACAAGATGAGTTCAAAGTGCAAAAGCACAGTAGGTTGTACTCAGCTAACTCAGCAGGGAGAGAGAGGAGGTGGAATCCTTCCCAATTGGCTCAGGAAAAAGCAAACTGTTGCAGTCTCTTCTAACTTGTGCATTCTTCTTCATTAATAACTCTTGCCATCTCTACCACAATCTGAGATTTCTTGGCCAGGCATGTGCTGATTTTCTTTTGTGAACTATTGGAGAGTATGTGTATGTAGAGAGTTCTTGTAGCACCTTTGAGACTGAAAGAAAGAAACTGGCAGCATGAACTTTCAGTCTACTTCCTCAGATGCATTTGGTGGAGTGGAAGCCAGGCACAGACATATATATGGCATTGGTATGTGAGGATGTCAGTTCAAATTACAAATCCCTTGTGTATGGAAATGAAGTTGCAGGTCTGGTTTTAACTATGGTCATTAGTGAACAAAGACATAGGAAACTGGTCTTTGTGCATGGAGATGAACTGGCAGATCCAGTTTTGCAATGGGACTAACCTGTGGTGAAGAGAACAGATGAATGTAGTGCACCCCCATGAGGATGGGGGTCAGAGAGTATTGAAGTGTGTGTAGTGAGTCAGGAAATCATTGTCTTTGTTCAATCCATTGGGACTGTAGCTTGTGGATGAATTCCAATTCTACTGTTTCTCTTTCCAATCTACCTTTGTAGTTCTTTTGTTCAAGGACCACTATTCTGAGGTCTGAGATGGAATGTTCAGGAAGATTAAAATGTTCTGCCACCAGTTTTTGTACATTCCCATTCCTAATTTCTGATCTATGTTCATTTATCTTCTGGTGCAGGGACTGGCCTGTTTGCCCAATGTAGAGTGCTGAAGGGCATTGCTGACACAGTACAGCATAAATCACATTGAGGGATGAGTACGTGAAGGCCCCCTGCCCCCCAATGCTGTGGGTGATGCCATTAGGTCTTGTAATGACATTTCCTGGATAAATGTATGGGCAGAGTTGGTATCTTGGTTTGTGCCAAGACTTAGTACCTGTGTTGCCATCTATGTAGGCTGTCTGTAGGCGAGTAAAGGTCTGCCACCAAGAGTCCTTGAAAGAGTGGCATTAATGTCCAGATTGGGTTGTAGTTCATTGATGATGTGCTTGAGTGGTCCTAGTTGGGAGCTGTATGTGACAACTAGTGGGGTTCTATTGTTTTCTCTCTTCACTTTGTTCTGAGAGTATGTAACTATCAGACACAAAGAAGCCAGAGTACCCTTGACACCACTGAAGATTGAAGTGGTGAAATTTTAACTCTTTCTCTGCCATGACTTGGCAAAAATTTCCTAGGCTGCTGTTTGCATTTCAAAGAAAGCTCCTGTTGGCACCAATGAATAAATGAAATCCCCAGAAATCAGTACAAGCCTTAGGGCAGAGGCATGCCGATGATCTAAAGAGATGAGGAGAGTTATCATCCCTTACATTTTATTGTTTTAAGTATCTTCAGTACTTCTCCAGTAATTCTTAAATATCTGTAAACATCACACTCAACTTGTTTTGTAGCAACACTGTGAGAAACCTGATCTTGCCTTGAATGCTCATAAAAGGGCATTAAAAGCATGATTCATGTTGCTACACTGCTGATTTCTATCAGAAATAAGTACAACTCTGTAAATGCATTTGCCTCAAGGTGATCAAACAGCATCTCCATTTCCCTTCTAATTCATCTGAGAATTCTAAGAAATTTCAAATGGGGATTGATCTTTTCTGCAAGATGACACTAATCACACTGAGAAGACTAGTAATCTTCAAGGATGGATTTCTATTAGTCCATGTCATGAAATAGGGAGTGCATTTTATGAACATTTCCATGAAAGGTTAAGAAGTGCTTTTGTATACATATTAATTATCTTTGTAGGTCACCATGGATTATTCTGAAACATGGGAAAACAACTAAAACTCTGCTGAAGGAAGTTCAGACATTCCAATTGTGTCGAAAACTATGATGCATGATTGAAAATAATAATGAACATTAGCATAAACGAGTGAAATTAAAACAGGAAGCTGGATTCTGGAATAAAAATGCATCTCTTTCCTCTATTATGCTCAGAGACATATTGCAACTTCCCTTATTCCCAGGTCCTTGTTGATGGAAGATTGAGCAACCAGTGTAGGTAGAAGACTGAACCCTCCGCAAAATCCCTTCATTGCCCCCATATGAGCAAATGTAAGCTCAAGTGACAGATAAATGTTCTCTCACTCCTTTGGGGGGTGTTGTGTGGGTCTTTGGGGCTGATTCATTTTTCATAAGTTAAAATAGTACATATATATATGTGTGTGCAGTGTGACATGGCAGGAGGTGAAGTCTTTCAAAGTCCCGTGGAAGGCCAATTCAGCCCCCCCCCCCCAAATTCCTGGTAGTTTCCCACTTCTCCGGCTTAAACAATCTTTGTGAACTAGAACTCTGCACAAATGATTTGAAAATATACTACACACAACTCTTGTCTCTTGCCACCTCTCAGTGCATCCAGACTGATTAAAAAAACTGGAAAGCCACAGATTTTGTCCTGGTACTTTCCAATTTTACTTTGGAAATCCATACACATTTTGTTTGTTGTTGTATTCCTTTAAGTCATTTCCAACTTTTGGAGAGCCTAAAGTGAACCTATTGTGGGGATTTTCTTGGCAAGTTTCTTCAGAGGTGGTTTGCCATTGCCTTCACCTGAGGCTGAGAGAGTGTGCCTTGCACAAGGCCACCCAGTGGGTTTACATGGCTGATCTGGTATTTGAACCCTGGTCTCCAGGGTGATAGTCCAGTGTGCAAAGCACTACATCATGGGGGCTCCTAGAATAATTTGTCAGCTCCCACTACAGAGTTATTTTATACCATTTCCCTAGGTTGATTCATTTAAACCCAGTATGAAATTGGAAAGAAAAGGACCAAAATCTGGGACTGTCAATAAGTCTGAATATTCCCTCTATGGACTTTGTTTCAATCATTTAACATATCTGAAATCTTACTTTCTCTCTTTCTCCCCTCCCTCTAGGGATCTTACCTTTATTTATGATCCTCTGTGATTTCCAAAGTAGGTGGTATGCAGTGGAAGGATGCAGGAGGGCAGTGAGGTAGAAAGGGGGCAGAAGGGGGAGGGGGAGGAAAAAAGAGGGTAGCAGGGGGCCTTCACTCAAAGTATAGGTGTGTAGGAAAGACAAGGGGAACCAGTGGTCTTTAGGATGATGGTGGGGATCAGGATTACATTAAATTTCTTTTCAGGGTCCCCAGAAAACCACCACACAGCCTCACTGACCATTTTGTGTAGTAGTGTCTCCCACTCTTTGCCTGCTCATGTGAGTTCACTCTCTTACTGGTGTCTTTTGCTAGAAGTGGCAATTGGGAAAGTTGTGCAAGGCTTGGACACAGGGCATCACTTCTGTGGTTCAGAATGGAACCATTTTGGGACAGACTGGAGCAAAGAGAGCACGTGGTGGTGGGGGAGAAGTGGTGGCAAAAAGGAGCTTTCAAATTTGGGACCCTGCTTAAGCTTTGTAAGCTTTGCTGGGACTTGGCTAGCAAATTGAAGTTGCTCTGCTGCTCCTGCTTCCTTTCATCAGACAGGCTGAAAGAAGAGAGAGCAGAAGAAACAAATTTTTTGTAAGAGAGTGGACACTTGAAGCTGTGTGGGGAAGACATGTCTCTGGGGAAGGAATATCTGTGCTCGATTCTTGGAAAGAGTCCTTTATCTCTTGGAGCAGCTCCTGTAGTTAAAATTTCTCCCTTTCTGGCTCACACAATCTCCAGTCCAGAGCATGTGGCTTCTGTAAATCCCCTACATACACACTGGCTGCACTTTTCTCTGCCCCAATGAAGGATTTAGAGTCCCTTCTCTCTGCAGAGAAGCTTCTCCCATGCACCTGGTCACCCTGGAAGCAGCAGCTGAGCAGCTGCCTGAGCAGCAATCAACAGGCCTCTTGTCTTCAATGGCCTTTGCAGCAAGGCTGGCATAGGTGGGAGGCTTCTTGGTCACTGCTCAGCCAGCTGTTCAGTTGCTGCTCCCAGGATGATGGGGAGCAAAGGGAGCAGAGACTGAGCAGCCAGTAAAACAGCAACCAAGAAGTCTCTGGCCTGTGCTGGCCTTAGCTCAAGGCTAGCACAAGCAAGAAGCTTCGTGGTTGCTGCTCCCAAGGTGACTGGGTGCAAAGGGAGCAGCAACCAAGATTGGTTGTTTTGAATTTTCAGTAGAAAAGGTAAAGGTAAAAGTTTTCCCTTGACAAGATTGTCTAGTCATGTCCCACTGTAGGAGGCGGTGCTCATCTCTAAGCCAACAGAGCCAGTATTGCCAGAGAGGATTCCATGGTCATGTGGACAGCATGACTACATGGAGAACAGCAGACCTAATATAAAATTGTGTTGGGGGGCACTAGAGTTGCTGCCTAAAAGGAAAGGGGGTGGTAGCCCAAAAAAATTTGGGGACTACTGCTCTATAGTCTGAGCCTAAGTGTAAGCACTGGATTTCCAGGAAAGAGTTTCAGTACCACTATTTCTGAGCAAGTTTCGCTAAGCTCTTTGAACAATTTCTAGTTCACTTTAAAAAATAAATAAATTGAGCCTAATCTTCAAGCTGTACACTCTAGATCAGTTCAATGGACCGCTGTGAATTAAAGAACACATTCACTGGCAAAATGCCACTTAGGAAATTGTTTTTTCCCATCCAGGCACACCAATACAATTGTGTAAGTGAGCAAATAAATATTCTAAGTGCCTCATCCAATGTCAATAAATGGGGGAGGGGGAATCACAATATTTAAATAAAATGTTTCAAATCAGTAGACTAGTACCTCCACCTGGCTTATGGCAGAACTTTGAAAAGTAACTGTTTTCACAATAACATACATATCTGTAGGACTGAAAGAGTAAATAGTGCACAATACCAAATACATCAGAGATTGTATCTGTATATTCATACTTTCACCTTTCCATCCTAAAGTCTCACAGGAACTTGTTATCTTGAATTATCAAAGAGAAGCACTCTTTTTGGAATGCTTGTTGAATAAGGAGAATTACTGTGAGTTTGGCTGCTATTGTAAACACAAAAATAACTATATTTAGCAAGATTCATCCCCAATAAGAATCCTGTCCTCCATTGAAATTTTCATTCAGTTCTCAACATTTATAACACTGCAGAGAGTGAGACCTTGAAGACTATTCACATTAGTAACTCATATATTTGCCATATTTGCACTCCCTTGGTAACTTTGTTTTCTCCTTTTTTTTTTTTTTTTGGATGCCTAAACTGTTTTTCTAAATACTCAGCTGATCAGTTAAGTTACTGGAATGCTAGAAATGTGGGGACTGAAGGAGTATTTCAAGGGGCAGAATTCTTATTTGGGGGTCAATGTCCTCATTCCCCCCCTTCTAACTACATTCTTGAATACTTTTTATCACAAAATAAGTTGGTAATAATGAAACTGCTGAACACTGAATGAATCTTTCTTCCTCAGGCTGAAGGACTGTAAAGATGCAAGAAAAACTTCCCTTCCAGATGCTCCCACCCTTGTTCTCCAGCTTCTCATTGCATATGGCAAGAATGGGCAAGATGTGGCCCACAACTTATTTTTTCCCCGTTTCTCTCAGTATAGGACTTCAAGCAGATTATAATATATGTTTAAACAAAATAGCTACAACAATATATAGTACAGAGAACTAGTGAGGTGTAGTGGTTTAAGCATTGGACTAGGACCCTGGAGATCAGGGTTAAATTCCCCACTAGGCTATGGAAATCCACTGGTGAGCTTAGGTGAGTCACACACTCTTAGCCCCATAAAACCCCATGATAGGTCCATCTTAGGGTCACCATAAATTGGTAATAACTTGAAGGCACACAGCAACAATATATAGTACAAATGTTGAAAATTGGTAAAAACCAATTCAATTAAAATATTAATTTAAAACCATTAAGAACACATTCCGAACACAGTAAAAAAATCACAGACCTATTAAACCTTCTTCTGTCCCAACCAGTTAAGAGCCAGAGGCCTCTTTCCCATATATAGTCATGTACAAGTTGACCTCATGTATAAGTTGAGGGAAGGTTTCAGGGTCAAAATCCTGGATTTTGATATGACCCGTGGATAAGTTGAGGTAAAAACTTAGGGGGCTATAAAGAAGGATGAAAAGGGGGAAATATGACTTCCATCCCTCCTTCTCCTTCTCTGGACCCCTCCCAACTGATTCTCAGGTGCTGGAGGAGAGGTTTTAACATCATATTGAAAAGGGAAGCAAGTGGATTTAAATGGAGAGTTTTTTCCATAGGAATCAAGGTCTTGCAAAACGGGCTAGAGAGAGAGGCAAGTGAATTTAAATGGAGAGTTTTTTTCCATAGGAAGCAAGGTCTTGCAAAATGGACTATAGAGAGAGACAGAAACAAGTGGTTTTAAATGGGGAGATTTTTTTCCATAAGAAGTAAGGTCTTGCAAAACGGATTGGGGAAGGAAGGAATTTGTGTTAAATGGGGATTGGGGGATCAGGCTTCTTGTTTTAGGACCTCTCTAAGCACTACTGGTGTATTGACCTGTATATAAGTCAACCCAGGGTTTTAGGGTCAATTTTGGGGCATAAATTTCTCAATTTATAGTCATGTATATACAGTAAATGAAAAGTTATTTGCCTTCCAGCAAAAATAAAATAAAATAAAGCAGAAGGAGGGCCAACTGGGCTTCTCTTGGGAGGGAGTTCCATAGCTCAGGAGCTGGCTTTCTCTGGTGTCCTCACCAGATGAGCTTGTACTCTCTCTCTCTTTTAATTTTTTTTTTATTAATTATAATTGTAAAACAGAAACCCAAAATACAAAGAGTCACTTCACAATCATCACACCAACCACTTTTGATGGTCTTCTAGGTCTGCTATGGAAAGGGGGAATATGAATTGTTTCTCTCCAAAAAACTTGTTGTCCATGTTGGGGTTGCAATTGTCCTTGTTTGTGCTTATATTCAATGAAAATTTCCTAATCTTCCTGGATGTTTCCTGGGTTTTATGTCCTTTGTTTATTTTCTTTTGAAAGGAAAGTTTTTCAGAGAGCCAATTATCCCACACCCTTGTCCACCAATCAGCCAAAAGTAGTTTTTCCATCTTCCAGTTCTTGGACACTTCCATCCTGGCTGCTGATATTAGAAAAGCAATCAAAGCCCTACATTCCAACCTACTGTTATTCCTTACATATAAAGATAGCAATAAATGGGCTGGACAGAGGTCATTTTTTTTTTTTGCTGTGTTATACTAGACATAATATCCAAGATCTCTGTCCAAAATATTTTTATCTTAGGACATTCTACCCACATATGTAGGTATGGGCCCACCTTTTTACAGCCTCTCCAGCAGCCAGGTGATGAAGATTTTGTTATTCTAGATAATTGAACTGGTGTCAAATAAGCTTGTACTCTCCAAACCAATTCTCTCTCTCGTTTGGCACCTCCAAAGGTGAACCTCCTCTCTTGGAAGCCTTCAGGAGGTGCACTTCACCTTTTAAATAGGTTGCAGGAAGTCCCTGCACTGTTGAACATGAAAAATATTTATCTAGAGAGACCTTGTAGCACCTTTGAGACTAATTGAAAGAAAGAAGTTGGGAGCATGACTTCTGAAGAAGTAGACTTAAGTCTGTGAAAATTCATACTGCCAACTTCTTTCTTTCAGTTAATCTCAAAGGTGCTACAAGATCTCTCTACATACTGGTTTTAAAGTCTGAGGGGCTACAGAGATGGGCAGCTCTGGGCCCTGCTAGCTGTGGATCAGGGCTGTGGCAATAGCAGGCCACGGCCACGATCCTCCCTTTTGCTGCCCCTGAAAGAGTGGCAAAATGCAGCTCTTCTTTGCCCTTTCTGGCACACCGCATCCAAACACTGCACCAGAAGGGCATCCTGACGCCACACACCATGCATAATGGCTCATGGCATCAAGATGGCATTGGCGTGGGGTTGGGGCAGCTGGCATGCAGCTGCCCCACCCCATCTCTGCCTCCAGGCCAGCCCTTTGGGCCAGTCTGCAGAGGCCCTAATACGGCTATATCTTTGAATACTAGCACCATGAAAAATATTGTACAAAACTAGAATTCCAGTGGGGACTGGGGGCAGTGCCCAGAGTGTCCCAAGGACAGAAAATTGAGTCCACTGTAGTTGCTCATGTATCAACTTGGTTTGCTCTCTGACAGAGGATGCATCACTGTTATGAAAGAGATTTCACATTAGATGTGCTTCCAGACAGATGGTTCATAGCATTACCAACCAAAAGACACAGTAGAATTATTCTAGCTTTTCCTCCTTAATATACTCTTTTTATTAAAAAAATAATTGTGGGATGATTAACATTGAACAAGATGTGAGGAAACACAAGAGAGCCAAGTAAGGAATATGAGATGATTATATATGGGTGGCACTGTTTAAATAGTGTGTCCTTTGGCATTTGTAGGAGGAGGTGATGCACTTATAGGTAAGCACTTATTGGATGAGGTGGACAGCTCCAGGCTTGTTTTTTAGTTGTGGTGTCCAGGCTCTGAGTGAAAAGACTATCCCTAGGGCCAGTGTGACCAGATCTCATAACTGGAAAGGAGGACAAAAAACTACAAAATGTAGGGCATTAAATAAAAATGTAGAACATTACCAAATAAAAGCTACAAATACTGATATAAATATAAATTCATTTCATATGGTTTATTTACAGCTATATTATATATACTGAATTTTATTATGTACTCAACCATAATTTTCTGATGAACCTAACTTTGTTAAAATACCTTCTTGGCTTGCGATATACTTATAGAACTCAGAGCAAAGGAAATGCTTAAAATTGTACTTTACTAGCAACATACCCTGGACTGAATCTATGTTTAAATCCATTTAAGTCCACTTTCATTTGTAGTTTTCCCATTTGCTCGCTCATTCCTTTTGCTTCTTCCTCAACCCAAAAAGCAAACATTTGCCCTCCCTTGTTGCCATTGCTTCAGCATCCCAGATTCTCCTTCTCTTTCCATACTTCCTTCAGAAACACACACACACACACAACAACCACATGGGGCCTTTGCAGACTGCCAGAAATAGTGTAAATTGAGTCCACTTTCAATTGAGGCACTGCCCTGGCTCAGTGCTAGGGAATTATGGGAACTGTAATTTATTGTGGCACCAGAGCTCTCTGACAGAGAAGGCTCGATGTCTTAGAAAAAAATACAATTCCCATGATTCCCTAGCACTGAGCCAGGGCAGTGCCTCAATTTAAAGTGGACTCAATTTGCACTATTTCTGGCAGTCTGCAAAGGCTGATGGTCAACAACAGTCTTCTCACTCCTTCCCCTCTCTCCATATGCTGGGATCAAGTTACAAGTCCTTTGCAGCAGTGGTAGCAGTCATAAATCACAAAGACACAAGGATAGTTTTTATGGAAAATAATAGAGGATCTTTTGGAATTCCTCCTGGACCTCCAGACAAGAGGTTGAAAAGGAGAACATGTCCAGGAAAAGGAAGACCTCTGTTCACTCTCCCTGGGCCTAGCCTGGGCCATATCCATTTTTTCTTAGCCACAATTCCCACAGTGGCAGAACAAGTGAGAAGGCCAGCTGTATATGCATTTTTTTAATCTGCATCTCAGCAGATGAGAATATTGTGAGGTAATTTATGTTTCCTAAGGCTTCAGCCTTTTTAAGGAAACAAAAAATATTTAAATATCAAAACATAAAAGCCAAGCCTGTTAGAGTCTGGCTTCAAAACAGCAGAGTAGCAGAAGAGTGACTTAACTATGCTTCCCTAAGAACCTACTGACTCAGAACAACAAACATGTAGCTTGTAGTTCAAAACAATGGCTTTAATCTATATTTACATAAAAATCTAAATCCTAACCTAACTAGTGATAGTTCAGGTAAAAAGAGAAAATCTCACCATCTTTAAGAGAGCAGGAAGATGGAACAGCTCATTTGAGAATCCATGAGAGAAAGGGCCTCAGCAGACGGAGGCCCCGGAGCCGCCGCCGAACGGAGCGCCGCGGGGCTGCAGCCTCCGCATCCAGGCGCACCGCCGGCGACTCTAAAAGGAGCACCAAATTGGCGCTCCTTTTAGATGTCAGAGAAAGTGCGCCGCAAAAGCGGCGGGCGCACTTTCTCTGACTCAAACGGCGCAGCGCATGTGGGCGCTGCGCCGTGAGGTCATCCCCAATGCGCCGGTCGTGCGGACGGCCGGCGCATCTGGGGGCGACCTCGGGGAGAGGAAGGGGCGCCGCTCGTGCGGCTGCCCCTCCTCTTCCCTGCCCGGAAGACGACTTTATTAGTCGTCTGCTTAGGGCCAAAGTTTGTTAATCCCAAAAGGGAGTGACCTAAGTCAAATGGTTAGTTTAAATGAGAGAGAGAGAGAGGAAGGAATTTGCAAGCAGGAATCCCTGTTTATCTAAGCAGGGCGGGGGGAGAATGCAAAGATCTTCGAACAAGTATTCTAAGCAAAACCATCTTCTGGAATTTCACATTGGATGGTCTCAAAGGTATTCCAAGATGGCTGGTGCTAATTAGATCAACAGTCTGATTTGTCTGGCTCAAATTAAGTTTAAGAGAAATCCCAGTAATACCAGCAGAGGTGTCAGACACATCAAAAGGAAGAAAGGATTTTTAAGTAGAGTTACCAACAACTTTTGCCTGGAGTGAGATGTAAAATTTCAAAAGCCCCATTGAAGTGGAAACATCTGTATACATCCCAAGAATTCCAATCAGAGAATTGTATCAGTTTGTGTTACTTCAAGGATTTTTTTCTTCAACCTATCCTGTGGGTCCAGCTGTAACAACTGTGTTGCATGCTCTATATTGAACACTTGGAGTAATTCTTTGCCTTGGTGTTGTCAATCCAAATTAATGTGCATTAATCAGCAACAATCCCAAAAAGCAATTAAGGAGAGATGCTGACACTTGGGAGTGTTTTTCTACAGTATGGCATCCTGTTCAGTTAGTACAATGTCAGCTATGGGATGAGAATTTGATTTTCATCATTATGATGGAATAAGATGTGTGCAGATTAAAAAAACAATTTAGACTCCAGAGAGAAGAAGTGCCTCCAAGAAAAAAGACAAACTTAAAAACAAATAAACAGACAAAACCTGGTAAGCAAATAAGAGCAACAAACAACATGAGCCAAACAACTTGGGCCACACAAGCAATCCAAAATTAGATTTTAATATTGATGCTGATTTAATGTATTTTTAAGGGCGGGTTATATGTCTGTTATAATGTGTGGGTTATAATTTTAATGTAAACCGCCTTGATAGCCTTGGCTAAAGGCAGGGTAAAAATAAATTATTATTATTATTATTATTATTATTAATATTATTATTATTATTATTATAAAATGCTGGGAAACAATGATCTGTCAGCTGTCAACTACATGGTAGCATACAGTGCCATCAGCCTGCCATATACAAGCAGAGGTTTTGAAACTCTCAATCATTTCGAAATAACGTTAATGAGCTAGAAAAATGGCCTAATAGCTTTGGGGGGGAAAATGCTAATGACAACAAAAGCTACTTAATTACAATGCTATTAGTGGTTTTTCCAATCATTGTGCATTGTTCCCATCATCTATACTCCTCATCGCAGTGCTTTCAGTTTTCCTGATGTCACATTTAACACATTGCTCTTTAGGAAAATAATATATTGGTTCTAACTGGGCAAATAATATGTTTACATTTCTTTCTTTTCAGAATGTTAGAATCAGTTTACACTCTCTCTTCTACCAGAATAGCTCTGCATGAATCTGGGTGTTCAACCCACCAACTAATATGCATACTGCTTTGTGTAACTAGGATAGCTTCATGTGTCTATTTATAATTATTTTAAGAGCGACTGGAGAAAGGAAAGGGAAAATAGAAAAAATCTGGAGCATTTGCTATGACAAATGCACAATAATCTAAAACTAGTTGCTTTATATATTTAGTAGCTGAAGTGCACTACCCAGATCTGTATCAAAGCATTGCTGTCCTTCCCCATTTTTATTTCGGGAAACTTTCCAGCAGTTCCTCAGAGAGTCCACTCCTGTTCACTCCTCTTTTTTACCTGTCAGATTTTTCTGCTCTTTGGGATGCCCACTCCTATCTACTAGAATTTTACTTATCATTTTCTAAATTTCTACCTTATTTCCCAAAAGAAGTCTATGGAGATTTCTGGTTTCTGATCACCTCTTTTTTAAAAACCTCTGATATTTTATCAAACATACCTCTTGCATTTCTTGCACTTTTAAAAATCTCTAGAATCTTAGAAGCAGTGCCTTAGCCTTCTCCTGTTTTTCAGCCCTTAATTTTCTTCTTCTTCATGAGTTGTAATGTGGCTCCAGACCTGCATGGAGCAATGTGCTGCAAAGGAGAGGATGCTTTTGATGGCCTCCATGGAGAAGAGGCCAATAATATTTTGATCAGATGCAAGGCACCATGATGCTATGTGTTGGGGAGGGGTAGAGCTAAATGCTTTTAAAGATACGTCTGCCCCCTTTGCAGCTTCCTCAGATCTTTTCAGCCCACTCTGCTGCCTCCAGTGCAGTGTGAGCTGGTTTCTTTGGAGCTGGGTCCCTTTTGCCTGTTTTTGTTTGTTTTTGTATTGATTTTGCTATCCACATTGTACTTGGGGGGACTTTGACTGATGTCTTTGAATAGTCAGTCACTTGGTAGGCAGTGGGTGGAGTTTCATAAGAGTTGTTGTAAAGTAAGAGTTTTGGTGAACAGCTTGGTATCCGTTTGGTGAATGACAGGGCTCTGGAACTACCTCTTGGAGGGTGGGGAAAGGATCAGGATCATGGTCCAGGCATAGTCCATGCAGTGCAATTGTTGCCATGTTTATTGCTGAGTTTGAACATATGTGTGTAAATGCAGGATGATGGGTTATGCTACCCTATTGGTGAGGCTGGGAGAAGTAAAGATAATGAATAGATGCATCACAAAGAAATATGAGTTAACAATTACCAGGATGATTCTTGAGGGAATCCATGGTTTGGTACAGAGAGAAAATAAGGAGGATCAGACCCCAGAAAAGAATATGGTTTGAATTGCTGACAAAGAGGGCGAAGGCTGTTGTAATGGGTGAATTTTTTGAAGTACAAGTATACTGGTGTAATTGGGAAAGATTACTCAGTCCTGACAACAATAATGCACCATGATTCACTCAGCTTGCTGAATAAAGCTTTTCTGAGTCTACTGAAGTCTTGTATTCCTGAGGTGGAGGTAGCCTGCACTTTACATTACCCTTGAGGTGGATCTAGGGTTTTGCCCTCAATTCAAGTCCTGCAACTTGCGAGGGTGCCTTGGATCTGCCTTTCATCAGATGGCCAAACATGGAGTAACCCAGCTACTAGATAGCCCTTTGGGCTCAGGTGCTTCGCCCAGGGGATGACTGTGGAGGAAGTGAAGGATAACACCTGTCTTAGCTGATCCTGCAGTAAGGCTGAATCTGTGCTGCAGAAGTAATCCAGTTTAACCCCACTTTAACTGCCATGGCTCAATGCTATGGAATTCTGGGAAATCCCCATCAAACTATAATTCCCAGAGTTCCATAGCATTGAGCCATGACAGTTAAAGTGGGGCAAAATTGGTTTATTTCTAAAATGTGAATGCAGACTAAGGGCCTTTCTAGACTGCCAGAAATAATGCAGCTTGAGACCACTTTAACTGTCCTGGCTCAGTGCGAAGGAATCATGGGAACTTCTCTGACAGAAAAGGCTCAATGTCCCAGAAAAAAATACAATTCCCATGATCCCCTAGCACTGAGCCAGGACAGTTAAAGTGGCCTCAAGCTGCATTATTTTTGGCAGTCTGTAAAGGCCCTAAGTTTCTCTTCCCTCTTGCTCCCTTTCTGGTTCAATGCAATTTAAATTGGCTTTAGACTAAATAAATTGGCTCTTGTTCAACCCAGTTTTCTGATCTCATTATTCTATAGTTAGTAATAGCTTGTATTTGCTTCTAAGAAGCCCTACATTGGGACTTTCTGACTTGAAACTGGGTACTGCTATCAAAAACATTTTGTCAAATGTTGAGATATCTATCATGATGTGTCTGCCCAATCTTTGTTTCTGCTGAGCTTCTTGCTTAGAAATTCAACTTGAAACTTGGCACTCAGACAACAAGAAACACTTTCTTCAATTCTGAGGTATCTAGCATGAATTATAGCTGCCAAAGAAAGAGAGACATTCTCTATTGTTGTTATGGAAATCTGTATCTATGTATTTTAGTAAATTGGGGTTCTGCCCCAATAGAAGAAAAACATGTGCCTCCAGCTGTCTAACTCTGTCAAAAAGCTATTAGCAATGCAAGGGAAGCCCAGCCAGGAATCAGATACATCTCATCCAGTTTCCAGTAATGTCCCTTAAGCATCTTTCAAGCAGCAACAGCTGAGCCCTGACTTCTATGTTATGCCATACCTAGAGATTGTTTTCTTGCACACACCTGATTTCTCATTCTGGGCCAAATGTGGCCACTTCCCTTGATGAGAACTCTGTTAATTTTAATATTGTACTTTGGCTATTCTAGTCAAAATCCACCATCTGCTGCTGTTCTTTTGTTTTTTGTTTTCTGTCTTTTAAATAAATCTTTTACAATACAAAACTAAAGCTACAGAAATTAAGAAGAAAAGAAAGAAGAGAAAAAAGAAGAAATATTTCTTCTAGTGGTTATACATAAGTTTTTTATTCCTTTCTTTTGAATGTTAAAAAAGTATCCTTTCAAAAGCTTACTCTTTCTGATCATCAAAACCCAAAATCCAAATATGTTTATTGAATAGCCCAAAGGTCACTTCAAAACACTAAGCATACAACAGTAAAAGCAACATCACAACAGTATATAAAACAACAGTATATAAAATAAGAATATACCCAATATCACCAAATCATTTTCTTTTTTATTGCAAAAAATCAATAAGGGGCCAGTCTTTAGGAATTATTCATAAAAAATGATGCTTAAACAACAACAAAAAAAATCTTTCTAGTGAATTTATCAACTTCAACCCCTCCATGACATGCTGTTAAATTTCTACCTTCTTGCAACTAAGGGCCTCTGCAGATGGGCAGCTCTGAGCTGCCCCAGGAAGCATGGATTGGGGCTGCAGCAACCCCACACCATGGCCCCAATCCTCCTTTTTGCTGTCCCCAAAAGAGTGGCAAAATGCCACTCCGTTTAGGGGCGGCAAAATGCCACCCTAAGAGCCAGTACGGAAAAGCTCTTCCTCACCTTTTTCAGTGCAGCGTGTCAGAACACTGCACTGGGAGGGCATGCTGACGCCGCGCGCTGTGCGTAATGGCGCGCGGAATCAGGATGGCATCGCTGTGGGGTTGGGGCAGCCGGTGTGCGACCATCCTGCCCCAACTCTACCTCCAGGCTGGCCCTTTGGGCTGGTCTGCAGAGGTGCTAAATCAGTTTTACTACCACAATATACATTCCAATCAATTTTTGACATCCTACACCAACAATGCATCACTTTAAAAAAACTTCTCTTTAAGATCTTAACATAATATCAGTGACAAACTTCTTGAACTATATTTTCCCATACATACTGTACATACTGTAACCCATATTTTTAATCCATCCCCCATAACACACACACATACACACACATTTAACATCATAACACCAACAATACTTCATTTTGAAGAGGTTCTCTTGAAGATCTTAGCATATTATAACTTTCAATTCCTTAAGCCATATTTTCTGCTAATCCATCTATGTACTGAAGACAAAATTCCTAAATCTTTTTATCTTAACTGCCCTCACTTTATGTTCTTGTTCACATAGTACATCTTTTATGAAAGCTGGAGTTGTCTGAAAGAAACAAAATATGTTAAACAAAGAGCTTATTGTATCACACAAGTTTGCCACAACAATAGCCTCTTCTTTTAGCGTTTGCAGTTTTACACCATAGCACTATGGGGCAACATAAAATTCATCTACATCATAACAATATCCGAACATTAAATTTTATTCTCCATTTCAATACTGATACCATACTCACAAGTGCATTTTTATTTTTAAAAAACTCAGTGAGAACACAGAATATACTGCATTAAAATTAACAATAATAGTATACTAACAATATGAGTACTCTGAAGACAAGGACAAAGTAATAAATGAAATACTTAAAGTCTGATTAAAGTATAAAATTAGTATCTCAAGAAAATGGGAAAATATGTAACACCCAGCTCAGTAAATGTAAAGATGACTTTAAGATGACTACAAACACAACCTTACCTCCACCACAATAATTTAAAGACAAAAGCTGTGACACATGATAGCATTTACAAATGTTTCAGACAAAATAGTTTTTAAAAGTTGAAAACATGTCTCTCTCTCAAAACTAAGGGAGATTATTGCTCTGCCTTTCCTCCCAGCCTCAGTGCAGGCTGAAACGTTTTAAAACTTTTTAAAACTGATGTTATCGCACACCTCTGTGCCCAGTCTGGAGGCATCCCATACCCAATCTGTACTTCCCCAGCACTTTTTGAAAGAATAGGAGTTTCCCGTTCTTTGTAGTTTCAGCCCACGCTGAGGCTGTGAGGTAAGGCAGTGAAATAATCTCCTAAAATGTAGGGATACAAGACTTGGTGTTGGCGTGAATACTTTGGCAATGACACTAAATGTTTACACTGGTGAGAGAAAATATGGTTTGTGAAGAACTCCATATAGATATCTCCAAACTGGACACTTGTGCATTAAAATGGCAGATAAAATCCAGTGTACAATTGTAAAATGATCATAGAATTATAGAATCATAGAGTTGGAAGAGACCACAAGGGCCATCCAGTCCAACCCCCTGCCATGCAGGAACTCAAAATCAAACCATCCCCGACAGATGGCCATCCAGCCTCTGTTTCAAGACCTCCAAAGAAGGAGAGTCCACCACTCTCCAAGGGAGTGTGTTCCACTGTCAAACAGCTCTCACTGTCAGGAAGTTCCTCCTAATGTTGAGATGGAATCTCTTTTCCTGTAGCTTGCATCTGTTGTTCCGAGTCCTATTCTCTAAAGCAGCAGAAAACAAGCTAGCACCCTCCTCAATATGACATCCTTTCAAATATTTAAACAGGGCTATCATATCCCGTCTTAGCCATCTCTTCTCCAGGCTAAACATACCCAGTTCCCTAAGTCGTTCCTCGTAGGGCATGGTTTCCAGCCCCTTCACCATTTTAGTCGCCCTCTTCTGGACACTCTCCAGTTTTTCAACATCCTTTTTGAATTGTGCCCAGAAGTGGACACAGTATTCCAGGTGGGGACTGACCAAAGCAGAATACAGTGGCAGTATTACTTCCCTTGATCTAGATACTATACTTCTATTGATGCAGCCTAAAATTGCATTGGCCTTTTTAGCTGCGGCATCACACTGTTGACTCATGTTCAACTTGTAGTCTACTAGGACTCCTAGATCCCTTTCACATGTAGTCTCGTTAAGCCAGGTGTCCACCATCTTATATCTATGCATTTCATTTTTTTGCCCTAAGTGCAGTACCTTACATTTCTCTTTGTTGAAATTCATTTTGTTAGATTTGGCCCAGCTTTCTAATCTATTAAGGTCATTTTGAATTTTCATCCTGTTTTCTGGAGTATTATCTATTCCTCCTAATTTGGTGTCATCTGCAAATTTGAGAAGCATGCCCCCTATTCTTTCATCCAAATCATTGATAAAGATGTTGAATAGCACTGGGTCCAGGACAGAACCCTGTGGCACCCCACTGGTCACTTATCTCCAGGATGAAGAGGAGCCTTGTTGAGCACCCTTTGGGTTCGGTCAGTCAACCAGTTACTAATCCACCTGACAGTTGTATTGTCTAGCCCACATTTTATTATCTTGTTTGCAAGAATATTGTGGGGGACCTTGTCAAAAGCCTTACTGAAAATCAAGATATGCTATGTCTACCACATTCCCTTCATCTAACAAGCTCTTTTCAAAAAAAGAAAACAGATTAGTCTGGCATGAGTTGTTTTTGAGAAATCCATGTTGACTTTTAGTGATTATGGCATTCCCTTCTAACTGTTCACAGATTCTCTGTTTAATGAACTGTTCTAGAATCTTTCCCAGTATTGATGTCAGGCCAACTGGGATCCTCTTTTTTCCCCTTTTTGAAGATGGGGACAATGTTTGCCCTCCTCCAGTCTGCTGGGACTTCTCCTGTTCTGTCAGTGTGTGGATGATGGGTGTTGCAGTGATGCTCTTTGGCACCCAGTAGAATCTCCAGGACAAGCTGACTGCTGTGATCCACAGCCACTTTGTAACTCTTACCATCAACTGGCTCAGCTTCTCTTCTTCAGGATCCTGTCTTCTTCAGTCAAGAAGACACATTGTAAAGTCCAAAAGCATAGTTTATTAATGCATATAAAAGTACTCCACCTTCTGGGCGTTAACCTTATGTTGATTGGATAATGCCTGTATGATGTATATTAACCCAGCCTCTTGCTGTCCATCATCCACCACGTGATTATTTTCTCAAGACCTAATGATGTTTTGGATACTGCTATCAAGCCTTTCTCATAACAAAGTCTGTGTCCATGAGTTGTACCTTTGGAAAAGTACATGTTTATGTCTTCTTGGCCATCTGGTGTTAGATTCACTTTGTTTCTCTAGATCAGGGGTAGGCAACCTTTTTGACCAAGGGGCCGGGTTGCTGTCCCTCAGACAATTGGGGGGGCCGAAGCACCATAAATAAATAAATAAATAAATAAAATAATTTAAAAAAAATAAATTTTTTTAAAAAATATGCATGCACACTCTCTCAGTCCCAGAAAAGCCATGGCAAAACCCCTGTGGAGATTTTGCCAAGAAAACCCCAAGAACAAGTAATAACAACAATAATCAATATCATCATGGTGGGCGGTGGTGGCAGCAGGGGGTGGAGGCAGCAGTGGTGGCAGGACCGGCCTGGGGCTGGTCCAAAGGCCTCGAGGGGCCGCATCCGGCCCCCGGGCCTTAGGTTGCCTACCCCTGCTCTAGATGTTGTTCTCATGAGGAAAATTCCACACACACATCTCTACATTTCACCTTTGACTGTTTAACCCATCCATATTCTAACATGTTCTCCAGGAGTTCTCAAAGATTATTGCCAGTGGCTCCAAGATTACATTTGCCAATTCTTTTAATATCCTTGGATGTAGTTCATCTGGTCCTGGAGACTTACATTCATTTAGGTTAACTAGGTATTCCTGTACTTCCTCTTTATCTATTTTGTGCTGCATTTCCCTTATTGTGTCCCCTACTCCCCATTTTCCTCAAGCTGAACACCCTTTTCCTTTTGTGAGAAGACTGAGGCAAAGAAGGTGTTGAGTAGTTCTGCCTTTTCTCTGTCCCCTGTTAGAATTCTTCCATCTTCTCTGCACAGTGGCTCTACCATTTCCTTCTTCTTTCTTTTGCTATGGACATACCCCCAAAAGGCCTTTTTATTGTCCTTAACCCCTCTAGCAAGCCTGAGCTCATTCTGTGCTTTGGCTTTCCTGACTTTACCTCTACATGTGCTAGCTATTTGTTTGAATTCCTCTTTAGTGATTTCACCCCTTTTCCATTTCTTGTACATCTCCTGTTTAAAACTTAGTTCGGTTGAAAGTTCTTTTGTCATCCAACCTGGTTTCTTGAGACACCTCCCATTTTTCCTTCTCATTGGAACAGTTTGATATTGTGCCTTCAGTATCTCCCTTTTGAGAAACTCCCATCCATCCTGAACTCCTTTCTCCTTTAGTATTCCTGACCATGGGTTCACTTCCAGTGTTTCCCTAAGTTTGTTGAAATCAGCTCTCCTAAAGTCTAGAATGTTTGACTATGCCTAGCTTCTCCTTTCCACTGTATAAGAAACTCCAGGAGAACATGATCACTCCCACCTAAGAATCCCACCAATTGCACCCCATTTACCAGGTTATCCCTGTTGGTTAGGATCAGATCTAAAATAGCTTCCACCTTTTGGACAAAGAAATTGTCTTTGAGGCAAGTGAGGAATTTGCTGGATCTTGAAGTATTGGCAGAGTTTGATTTCCAGCAAATATCAGGATAGTTGAAGTCACCCATCACTACTACATCTCTCCTTTCTGAGTGTGTGGTCATCTGTTCTAGAAAGGCATCATCCAATTCCTCAGTCTTACTTGGGGGTCTGTAGTAGATTCCCACAATAACATCCCTGTTGTTTTTCCCCCCTTTAATTTTTATCCAGATGCTTTCCACCTGATTTCCAGGATTTAAGTCCTGGATCTCTTCACAGGTGTAAACATCCCTGACATATAATGCTATTCCTCTTCCTTTCCTGTTTGGCCTATTTCTCTTTAAAAGGTTATACTCCTCTATTCCTACATTCCAATCATGAGACTCATCCCACAAGGTTTCAGTGATGCCTATTATGTCGTATTTGCTTTGTTGTGCTAGGAGGTCAAGTTCATCTTGTTTATTTCCCATGCTCTGTGCATTAGTGTAGATATATCTTAGTGCATAAAACCATAACTTCCCATATACACTGATAGGATCTCAAGCAGCAGTGACAGAGCAAGAATGACACCTTAGGATTTTGGTAGAGAGCTTGATGAGAGTGTTACCCTAGTGTGCAGCTGATGTAAAAAACAAAACTTCTTTGTGGACATCCATTAGAAAAGGAATCAGAAATAAAATGGCCAGTGCTATACTGGCCTTATTCAAATCTATGTTTAATCATCCTGGAACACTGTGTACCATTCTGGTCACCACACTAGGGGTGTAATTCTTTACTAATTTTGTCACAGAAGGAAGCAAAGAGTTATTTTAGCAATTGTCTTTGAGAGACAAGAAAATCTTTGAAAAACTGCAGTTTTCTTTTTTATTATAATAAATTATGTAACATATGCTCTTAACGTTATTCAAACTGAAACTGAAAAATAATTTGTAATGTAATTTGTAATGATAGTTTGTAATGATAATTTTTAAAATTTTTAAAATAAAATTAAAATTATTTTAAAAATAAACAAATGGGGGAAAACCAGTTTAATAAAACAGATGAAAATCATAATTGTATAAAGGGGAAATTACCCATTTGTGAAACAAACAGAAACAAGGAGGAAATGGAATCAGTTGAAGAATTCACTAAATCTAAAATACAGATTTAAGAAGGAATCACAAGAATCAATACAATACAGTTGCATCCTTTTAGGTTTGTGTAGTTTTTTCAGTTTTTCTCTCTCACTACGTTTATATAAATATATATAATACAGTATAAAGGAACCTAATATGAATGTGAACATTTTAATGTATGTAATAGAGCAGGGGTAGGCAACCTAAGGCCCAGGGGCAGGATGCGCCCCCCCAAGGCCTTTGGACCGGCCCCAGGCCGGTCCTGCCACCGCCGCCCGCCATGACGATATTGATTATTTTTGTTATTACTTGTTCTTGGGATTTTCTTGGCAAAATCTCCTCAGGGGTTTTGCCATGTCTTTTCTGGGGCTGAGAGAGTGTGCATGCATATTTTTTAAATTTTTAAATTTTTATTTATTTATTTATTTATTGTGCTTCAGCCCCCCAATTGTCTGAGGGACAGCAACCTGGCTCCAGGCTCAAAAAGACTGCCTACCCCTGTAATAGAGGGAGTGTGATAATGAGGGACTGTAATAATGACCTGAATAAGATTTCAGATTAATTCAAGGACAATGCAAGAAACAGATTTGAACTATTAAGTATAATTGACTGGGAACCTGAAGAACTGTAGACAGAAGTCAAAGACATAATTAAGGATGAATGCAAGAAAACACTAACAGTGGCTAAAAAGAAAGATAAGAAACAATGAAAGTCTCATATCTTTCTTTTTAATATGGAGACTGACTATTTCACATTTTTATTTTTTATCCATTGGAATACATTCTTACATTTTTTTTGTGGGCTGTTCAGCCCTTTCACATTCCATATTAAAATTCTAGTCTCCTCCATTTTCATCTTCATTGTTCATGAGGTCTTTCTCTTCATCATCATCCCCCATTAGTTCTCCTCCAACTGTACACAGACAGATATCCTCAATCTCTTCCTTGTCTTCCTTGTCTTCTAGATCCTCTGAGTTGGGTGCTAATGGTGATTGGTTGTCTTGTTTTTGATCTGGCTTATCAACATCTGTTTCAGCCGACTTTGTTCTCTCCTCCTGATCATCTGGATCATGTTCCTTCTCAAATTGCTCCTTAAAGGTTCTTGTTTTTTGCACTGTGTTTCTCAGTATTCTCTTTTGGTGGTATATTAATGATAGACCTACAGGATTGTCCCGTTTGTAGGTTATCTCATGGTCTCTCAACATCTTTGTAAAGAAGATTTCCTCTTTCTCAGAATTTTTCCTGGGATATCCTTGAATAAGAGAATTTCTGTTCCTTAATTTTCAAATTTTATGAAAGTTTTTCTGCAAAATTTCATCTCAAATTTGGGTTCTCACAAAATAAATCACTATATCCCTCATGAGATTCTTTTGTCTTGCTATTCTTGAGTTTATCCTATACATTTAATCAATTTCTAATATCAGCTAAGTATGATTTTCAGATGTCTATCACTTAGTTTTTGCTCTAACCTTAATCTTCTTCTCCTTCTTGTTTAGTTGTAAGTTTCTTAATTGTTCCTTTCAAGTTCTTATTATGTTCCTCTAACTGTTGTATTTGCTTCTGCACTTGTGATAGTTCTGTTAACATGTTTTCCATTGTTTGGTGTTTAATTTTTAGTACTGCCTTTATATCTTTTTTTAATTTCACTCCTTGTTTCTTTCAATTCTTGCTTCCTTTCCAATTTGTCTTGTTTCATCTGACACATTTTCTTTATTTCCTCAAGAATTACACTGATGGAATCAGTTGTTTTGATCTGCTCTATTGATGGTCTTTGTGCCACAGTTTGGGCTTTTACTTGTAATCTTGTCCTATTGGCCATTTTTAATATGACCAAATTCTCACCTTTAACTAGAATTTTAGTTTCAGACTTTCTAATTGATTCAATATCACAATTACTATCATTATGCCAATTGAATTCAAATTAATCTAAACAGACAGTTTGGTAATCCCTGGTATCAGTAAATTTACCAAGTTAAAACCCAATGCCCCCTTTTCCAATCCAATTCTTCAAACACAATTAATTTCAAAACCTATTCACATTCACATTTTTAAACAAATTGATCTTATTATAAATTATTATTATAATTGGATCCTCTATCAATTCCCTCCCATTCACCAACTAATTAATTAGTTTGGGTAAATTCTATAATTAAAAAAATTCAAATAATACATTAAATCTTTAAACTGTGAGCAGTCAAGAAATCAATAAGCAATTATTTATATCCTGAAAATAATCTAACAACCAAATGAATTTATTCAATTGTTCATCTTGTGGTCAATATGGCAATCAAATAAGTTCATTCAGGTATTTAACTTGTACTCAGTCCAGCAGTCAAATATCTGCAATCAGTTAATTATATCCTGTAGTCAGTCTTGCAATCAAGTAAATTCATTCAGTTGTTCTTTTGGGTGAATTAGAAGACATATTCAAACTTCAAAAGCTTATAAATGTTTAAGACCCTATAATCTATAACTCTATAATCTGAAACAGTGAATTAATTACATTAAGGGGATCAGTTCCCTAAACTATAATTAATCAAACCAATTCATCAATTTATCAATTAATTAGAATTGAACAAGCTTATCATTTATTATCTGGAATGATTAATAAACACAGTCAATCTTTATAACCCCCCCTTCAATTCTAATAAAAGGTAAAGGTATTCCCCATTAACAAGGTTGTCAAGTCGTGTCCAACTGTAGAGGGCAGTGCTCATCTCCATTACTAAGCTGAAGAACCAGCGTTGTCAGAGACTACTCTGTGATCATGTGGCCAGCATGACTGCACAGAACACTGTTTACCTTCCCACTGAGAAGTGGTTCCTATTTATCTACTTGCATTTGCATGCTTTCAAACTGCTAGGTTGGCAGAAGCTGGGTCTAGTGACAGGAGCTCAACCCATCATGCAGTATTCGAGCCTTGAACTGCCAACCTGCTGATCTTGCAATCAACGGAGTCAGCATCTTAACCACTTGAGCCACTGCATCCCTTCTAATCCATTACAGTACAGATGATTATATTCCAGAGATAAATATCAAGCAAACCATGTCTTCCTTTCTTTCTCTTTACTTCGCCTACTTCTTCTTCTTAGTATAGTGTTGTTGTATCCTAAACAGTCTTTTTTAGTCTTTATTCAATCTTATTTCTTTTCAGTTCTATATTTTCCTGCTCCGATGCTTTACTATTTTTCTCTCCCCCCCCCTGTCTCTCACACACTTCATCTTCTACTCACTCTTTCTTCCATTCCTTCTGTCCTTCCTCTCTATGGCACCAACCTTGCTTTCCAGAAATTCCACTCTTGCTGATCTCCTCCACTCTCTGGTACTCCTTATCTTTGTCCTTTCCTCCTCTGTGGCCTTGAAAACACAGACCTTGAGGACTTCAAGAGACTCCAGACAATAGTATGTAAGACTATTTAACTGTTTTGTTGCTGCTCCCACACTGTAGCATTCAAAATAAGCCCAGATGCATCAGCAAAATAGTCTATAGAAACAGGGTAAAATAAATTGTTGAGAGAAAAAGAAGTCTTCAGAAGACAAAAAAGAAAAACAGCATTCCAAAGAAGGCATACCATTAACGAAATCCCCCAAAATTCTAAAGATAAAGTCTATTTGTCTTTTCTTAATTTTCTTTGTCCATCTATAATGTATAGTTTAATCCTCCAGCTTCTCCAGGCTACATTCCTATTATGTCCTTTACCCTCCCCTCCATCAATTACACAAAAATCCAAAAAATTCCATACTCCATTGTCCAGTAATTATTATAGAATTCTTAGAAAATGTTGGTTTTCATAAATTCTACAAGCATAAATTGCAAGTTCAGCAATGTCCAGCAATGTCCATGTCCTGCTTTCCTATTTCTCAACAAACTTTTTTTTATTTATATCAGCCATTGCTTCCTGTAACCAGTCTTCTTACTGATTGACAGGGTAGCAGAGTCTTTAAAAAACTAATTGGTGGTCTCTCGTCTTCCGTGAAAAAACGGCATCTGGTATGCAGTCAGGACTAGTTCCTCGTCCCCCCTTCAGCTCCTCCATGAGTGTAATCCACTGATCCTCAAACACTTGGCGCTAGAATCATAGAACTCCTCTGAATCCCCTATATTAAGGGGATAATTTGGCTGTAAATAGATCAATCAACAGCCTCATAAACAGTGTCCAGGAGAGGGATCTTAGCTAAGACCTTAAGATTGCTCTCGACTGGAAGCCATTGCCAACTGGAAGTTGAGAAATATATTTTTGACTTTTCACCACCACACCATCCATACACCATACCTATAAATGATATTGTAGAGTTGGAAAGAATACAGAAAATGACTGCCAGGATGATCAAGGTACTAGAAGAATTCATTTGGGGCTGTTTAGTAAAAATGACAAGTAAGGGAACACAACATCAAAAGGTATAAAATTATATATCTCTTATAATACTAAAATTCTAAATTACCCACTGAAACTGAATGGTGGTACATTCAAGACAACTAAAATGAAGTACCTCAAATAGCAGATAGCTAAACTAGAATTCATTGCCTCATGATATAGGGCCTTTGCAGACTGCCAGAAATAGTGCAAATTGAGTCCACTTTTAGGGTTAGGGTTAGGGTTAGGGAATCATGGGAACTGTATTTTATTGTGGCACCAGAGCTCTCTGACAGAGAAGGCTCAATGTCTCAGAAAAAAACCAATTCCCATGACTCCCTAGCACTAACCCTAACCCTAAAAGTGGACTCAATTTGCACTATTTCTGGCAGTCTGCAATCCCCCATAGTCATGGCTGTCAATGTGGACATCATTAAATAGGAATTTGATAAATTTCTCAAAGTTAAAGCCCTACACAGTTTGTTGCTATATTACCTCTAATATATTTTACAGTTGCTGAATCTGCAGCTACAGTCATGTCCTACAGATGTGCTTCCAACAGGCAACTAGTTTGTCCCTGTGTAGTCAGATTTTAGATTACATAAACTGCTCTGCTCCTGCTGTGCTGTTCTCATCCTCTTAAATTAGCCTCCAGAGTTGAAGAATCTATGGCCTGTCTGCCCAGGGCAAATAAAATGACCTTTCTTCATCCTCTTAATGGGATAACTGGATGATACATGACCCAAATCCTAATTCTGGTGCAAACAGACTGGATGACATGTGGCCTATTCAGCACAAGGACCAGCACAAGAACCATGCATCTTAAAGCATATTAAAATAACTCCCTGTTTGCTCCAGATCTTCTGGGAAGATCAGAGCACTCCATTTCAATGCTGCTTCTTTACTTATATCCTGCCTTTCTTCTAATATGCCCTGGTGGCGCAGTGGTTAAATGCCTATACTGCAGCCACTCACTCATAGACCACAAGGTTGCGAGTTCAATACTAGCCAGGGCTCAGGCTAGACTCAGGCCTGCATCCTTCCGAGGTTGCTAAAATGAGTACCCAACTGTTGGGGGGCAATGAGCTTACAGTTGTAAACCACTTAGACATCCCATAGCGCGATATGAAGCGGTATATAAATGAAGCTGCTTTGCTTTGCTTTGCAATATAGGGACTCAAAGTGATAAACAGGAATTTCAAAACAGTAAAACTTAAAAACAACATAAAAGCATTTAAAAAGTACAAACATAAAGTTTAAAAAATGATTAAACAATTTAAAAAGTTAAACAACTCAGCATTAAAGAGTAAAATGTATTTGAAAACTATATACAAACCTTATTCTGACTTGCAAAGCATTTAGAAATTCAATCCTAATCAGTTTTAAAAGCCTGGCAGCACAGAAATGTTTTTACCTGCTACTAAAAGGAGAGCAGGGATGGGACCAAGTGAGAATTCCAGAGCCTAGGAGCAGCCACCGAGAAGGCTTTCTCCCTTGTTCCCACCAAGCTGAAGAGAGTGATGAGACAGAGAGAAGGACCTCTTCCAGCTGACTCTAATGGGAGATGTGGCCCTTTCAATAACCTGGATCCAACCCATACTTTGAATTGTGCCCAAAATGGACAAGCAAGCAATGATGCTGTTACAAAAAGGAAGATGTATGCTGCCTGTGGCCAGCTCCAATGAACAACATGGCTGCAGCTCTTTTTACTGTTTTTAAGCTAATTAATTTTAATTGACTTTTAAATTTTTATTGTAAAGATTTTAAATGGTTTTATTTGTTAGCCACCTTGAGTTCCTTTCTGGGAGAAAGGTGGCATAGAAATGAAATTAAATGAATAAATAAAATTTGGGCGAGCAGACATGTTTCACCTTGCCACCATGTGATTGATGCAGGGCATCCTGTTCTGACTTCAGAGTGAAGCAATGCACTGTGGCAGTGGGCACAGCAGGCAGCACAGCAGGATGCATGTGTGAACATGTGTGTCAGAACAAAGGACTGTGGTAACAGGGGGACTTTGGGGCAGCTTTGGGATCCATGCAGACAAGGACCTATAAGAACTTGGAAGGCTTTTAAATAACTCTCAGAACTAAACAGAACTTGAGAAAAAGTCTAAAATATAGGAAAATATGGATGGTGCGGAGCCGAGGAGAACACCGGCGGGTTTTAATACTATTGTTTATTTGTTTAATTGTTTATTTGTTTAATTGTTTAATTGCTTAATTATTGTTATTTAATCCGTTTAGTTTGGTTTGTTTTCAGGGGTTGGGTGGGTGTGGGAAGGAGGGATGGGATTTGAAGTGATTTTATTTATTCTTATGTTTTGATATGTTGTACGCCACCCCGATTGCTTGGCAGAGGGGCGGGATATATTATTATTATTATTATTATTATTATTATTATTATTATTTTGAGGAAGAGCGAAGGCTTTCTCCTTACTAGGCAAAGATAGGAAAAAGACAACTTTGGACTTTTACAGACTGCCAGAAATAATGCAGCTTGAGGCCACTTTAACTGTCCTGGCTCAGTGCTAGGGAATCATGGGAACTGTAAGTTTTTCTGAGATATTGAACCTCCTCTGTCAGAGAGCTCTGGTGCCACAGTAAACTACAGTTCCCATGAAGCCTCTGGACACACGTATAGAGTGTGGGTTGTGAATAGTCGGTTGATTGGATGGTTGTCGTTATTGCTGTAAATAGCCTTGTACACAGAGGAACAAAGATTAAAGCCTCATTTGGGAGACATCTGTCTGTGGAGTCTCTTTGCTCTGTCTGGAAAGGGAGAGGTGCTTTTCCAGCTGACAAGCTACTGGCTTCATCTGAGGAGGTCATGATCTTGGTGCGGCACACTACATGGATTTTCACGTGCTGCGTAACCACGCTAACAAAGTCTGTATACCTTAGTAATGCTACCTGAAGTCCTTGGTTCTCTCTTCTTTGTGCTGTCATGAATTTGTCTCAATTAAAGACTGCTTCTGTGTTGATCATGCTATCACTATGACTATGGGTGCATCTACACTGTAGAAATAATGCAGTTTGACACCACTTTAAGATCCATCCAAGTGCTGGTGCCTTTCAAAACTACAATAACAGGATTCTGTAGGATAGAATCATGACAGTTAAAATGGTTTCAAAGGCCTTATTTCTACAGTGAACAAATCTTGCCAACAACCCCCCCATGATAGGTTTGCCTTATGGTCACCATAAGTCAGAAATAATTTGAAGGCTCAGAACAACAATATGTAGACTACAAAAACCATTTTAAAAATTATTTTACAGACATTAGGGGCTTAAGCATAATGCATTAAAATACAAGGCATAACTTATTAATATAGGAATGCATCCTTTTTTGGCCTATATTATACACAACAAGGATTGCCAAATCTGGCATTATCCCCACATCCCAAAGCACCAAGAGAAACTACCTCCTGAGAATATGAAGAGTTGTTGTTGTTAGCTTCCCTCGAGTCGGTTCTGACTCATGGTGACCCTGTGGATGAGACATCTCCAAGAATCCCTGTCCCCCACTGCCTTGCCTAGACCCTGCAAGACCTTCCCCATAACCCCCCTGATTGAGTCTATACTTCTACCTTTCCTAGAATTATTGTTTTTACTAGTGATCTGTGCCTTCTCCTTATGTGGCCAAAGCACAATAGTTTCAACTTGATCATCTTTGCTTCCAAGGAGAGCCCTGGTCTGATCTGTTCAAGAACCCATTTGTTTGTCTTCTTGGCTGTCCATGGTATCCTAAGTACCACATTTCAATTGAGCTGATTTTCTTTCTGTCTGCTTCCTTCACTGCCCAGCTCTCACATCTGTACATGGTAATTGGGAATACAGTGGCCTGGACAATTCTGACTTTAGTGCTCAGTTGGATGTATTTGCTCTTCAGTATCTTTTGTCAGAGTAAAATGCCATAGATGTGATTTGGGCAAAGAAACTGGGACAAAGGTGAGAGAGTTACGTTAGTACAGTTGGTAGCTGATGCAACACTAGGCAGAGGGTTGAGTCAGAAAACTTCAATTCTGCAGAGTCACATCAGTCAGGTGACTGGAAACTGGGTGACATCCCAGGAGTGGGCTGGACTAATATCCCAGAAGGGGATACTGTATATAAGTGGGTGAGTTGGATACTCCTTTGTGGGTGACTGTATATAGAAATACCAGCGAAGCACTTTCTTAGCCTGTACATAGTCTATAACGAAAGTATAAAGAACTTCTTTGTCAGACAAGAGAGAGTCCAGCAGTTTTGTGTCTTGCCAACAGCTGCCTGTGTGGGAGATTTTTTGCTTGCAGTGTTTGCAGCCTACATAGAACTTCTCAGTGAAGGCTGATCTTTGGCATCTGTTCCAGCATCTGTTTTCTGCATATGTTGAATTCGGTTCACATGCGCCCCAACATCTTTTCCAAATAAATATTGGGCTGGACAGATAGTCTGACTTAATATTGGGCAGCTTCATGTATAAGCATTTGCTTTTTATGTTCTGAAGCCTACTGAAGTCAGTAACATTCCTCAAATGTCACTAGAGACCATTAACAAAAAGTCCCCCAAGGAATCAAGTATTACTACTGTGCTCCTTAAAATGTTTTAAACATAGTTTCAGCTCAGTAGGCCTGCATTTTAATCTCCTTTATTTCATATAAATCTAAATGCATCATTTGCACCATAATCACAGTAATTTGGAGAATTTTCTTTATAGCAATGCTGCTGACATTAAGCAGGGAAAGTCACCGTAAATATATCAAGAGCATTCGCAGCGGAAACTTGACACTTTTAAATTGCAATGTTCCCAACACAAAGGAAAGTTCATCTTTCCCAACTAAAGGGTGACAATGAAAAATCTGACTCTCTGCCAGAATGGCTCTACACATTTCTGTCAAATGGACAGCAAGGCCAAATAATGGCTACAGTAGCTTTTGTATTGTGAAGTCTGACAAATCAATGCATTTTATTTTAATTATTGGATGCTCAGCATAATGTTGACAAGAAGTTGTCACAATGAAAGACAGCTTTTACAAAAAGAAATGCAGAGAAGTCTCTGTAATTACTGCTTGGATTGAAATTGTGATTTTTAAGGTAGGCATTATGTTTCTCAAGAAGGCTACACAATAACAATTTCAGTTTCTCTGTTTACATTTCCTGTAACAATGTGTCCACGTGTGCTTTTGGACCTATATTTCCATTCATGTTACAGCACATTCTCCAGATTTGTTCTCCTAATGCCTTGTTCCATTAAGTTTAACTTGGTGGAAGCTTGCACATAATGGTAGTAATATTTTTCCTGCCAGCCAATCAAATTCAGATAAATCCTAGAAGCCAATCAAAACCTTTCCCTCAGCCCATATCCATCATGATAAACAGCAGTACCCAGTCAAAAGGTGACAAATCTCTGGCTCTCTGAATGTTGATAGTCTACTAATCCCCATCATAGTTCACCACTGGTTAGGTTGGATAAGGCTGGTGGGATCTGGAGGCCAAGAAAATCTGGAAAGCCCCAGGTTCGCCAAACATTTCTAAGATACAACTGTTGCAACCCATACTAAGTGTAGATATCCCCTGCCGTGCATAGTTAGCATACAATATCTGCTTCATTGTCACCATTATTGGAAGACAAAGTTAAGACCCCGAGGGCCATATGTTTCATATGCAGAGCAATACCCCTATTGCTCCAGTAAGAAGAGACAATACTGGACTAAAAAGAAGTGTTAAGATAGCTCGTGCAAGTGTATAAATCCTGGTGTATAGAGCCAAAATCTGTTCTGTGACTACATGTACATCCAAATGTGCAAATCCAGTTATTCCAATGGACACTTTTATATCACCATCACTGAATCAAGCGAGAGACATTAATCATGAGGAAGCATTGCTTTTAGAATTTCAGTTCAACATGTTCTGTTTACACTATTTACCCCTTTCCTTCTCTCTTATACTATGTTCTGCTCGCTGTCTAACTGTCATTACAGGAGGCTCTGAAATGGAGATGCTTGAAGAATTTGATCTGAACACTGACTTGGTCCACACTTCCCAGATTTACTGTGAAGTTCAGAACTAATAGTTCTCTACCAGCTGTTGCATTTCAGGCACAGTTCTCAGTTTTGAAGATCCATCAAAATATATTTTCAAATATCCATTTAAAGAGAGAATGCATTTTTGTATGTCAAAAAATGGGAGGGGCAGATGAACTGTCTCCCTTAGAAAATTCTAGCAAGAGTGAGTCACGTTTCAAACAGGACACAAGACCTCCGTTTTTGAAATTTCTAACATTCTCCCATTTTTCAAAGTCAGAAGCAGACTTCTGACACCTTCCAGATTTGTTTTTCATTTTTCGTAAACTGTTTGGCCTCTCAGATAGTCTTAGGGCCATCTCTAGGCCTATTTCCCATTCCTGGAGTAATTCCTTAGTCAGAAATGTAGAGGCAGAACTCTAAAGGCAAAACACTATTTGTCTTCTTAGCAGAGAAAGTGAAGTAATTTCTGCTGTTACTACTGCTAGATTTCATCCAACTCAGGGTCATTTTTCTTTGACATTTGACCAACCCTGTAATAGTCAGTGAATAAACTGTGAGGGAGCTTTACACTGTGAGTGCTCTGCAGATTCATGTCTTCAAGACAGTGAGCATTTCACAGACACTAAGAGGAAATTGGTTCAACGGAATAGTTGATGGAGATTTTAAAATCCTGGTAAAGCACCTTCTTCCCTGTTATACCACCTTTCTATTTTCCTACTCACAAGTTTATATCTGTGTGTCTCTTTTCAATATACAGCTGGCTCTCCCACCAGCACTCTCCTATGACTGCATTGTCTATCATCAACCACATCTAACTTTCCTCACATAGCATTGTGCACCATACAAATCTTTCTTGTCTTCTCTATGCACTATGCTTGTTCACTAGATCCTTTGTACTCCAACTTCTTCACTCTTACACACCCAAGGGTTCTTCTGTACCCCTGGTTTACACAGTCCTACTTGTCTAGTGGCTTCAATCACATTAGGTATTCTTTGTTAGAGAAGGGGATGGCCATAGGCTATGGATTATAAGCGAAGCATCTTCCTTTTATAACAATAATTGATGGAGCAGTTTCACAGCATTATGGATAAAGTGATTATTTTAGTTTTCAGTGTCTATTGTACCTGTTCTCCAGGATCATCTTTGTTTTGGCTTTCATCACCGAACCAAATTACCCTTCAGCCACCAATATGGATGCATATGATATTTGCTCCACTTTTTCTTTTTCTTTTTTTTAAAGTATGTAATCACTTTACATCTTTGAGAACTCAGTGTGCACCTAGACATAATTTGCTATCAGAAAACCAAACATTTCTAAAATTGCAGTTTGTTCTGTCACACTTCCTCAAGCCCTAGAGGAAAGCAATGACAAACCACCTCTGAACAAATCTTGACAGGAAAACCCAGTGATAAGTCCCTTTTAGGATCACTGTAAGTCAGACATGACTTAAAGGCACACAACAGCAGCAGCAGCAACAACAAAAACAGCCAGATAAGATTTTTTTAAAAAAAAAAACAATTAAAATAATTTATTAGAAAATAGTTTTAAAGACATACATAGTTAAAACAGCCAGAGATGACACCCTTCGTACCAAGTACCAAAGGCCATACAGACCAAAGGCCTGGCAGAAGCTCAAGTGAGATTAAGCCAGCCCAATTTTCCTTGGGAGAGAATTCCACAATCAATGTGTCACTACAGAAAAAGCACCGCCATATGTATTCACCAATCTAGCCTTTCAAGGTGGTGGGACATACAACAGGACATCTGCTGAAGATCTCAAATTTCAGGGAGGTGCATCACATGCTCTTTACATTTGTGCTTCACAAGGTTTTAAATTTGGACCACCAGCTCCTAAACTTACTCCTCTCACTCCTCCATGCTCACTCCACAATAACCCATTCCAAGTCTGGGCTTGATGAGATCTTTAAGTTCAGTTCCTTGCACAGAAGTACAGTGGCTTATTAACTGACTTTTTCTTCAACAGTGGTGATGGAACAAGGAATGCAGTGGGCTAATTTAGGGACTGCAGGAAAGGCCTTGTGGGATGCACAGACCTGACCTCCAACACAGGGCAATAACCAAGGGGCTCAGGATAATGAGCTGGGGCCCTTCTTTAGCCTAGCTGTTATTCTGGCCATCCATACAGCCTTCTGCGATGTGCCATAATCTATTAAGTTAGTACAAATCCTTACGCTTGGAAATGAATGCAGTAGGAAATGGACAGAAATCATGCCAATCTCTAGGTGATACTAGACTTCATCTCTCTGCAGCCCTAAACATTATATAGACAGTTGTGAGGGATCCTGAGAGTTGTAATTCAGCCACATCTGCAGGACCACCACAGTGCTCCCATTCATGGTAATAAGATGTGTCCAGCACAGTTAAATGTAATAATAGCAGTATCTCTAACTGACATATTTCTCTCCCCAAACCATTAAAATGATGGGACAATCATACACACATCCAGATCCAATGCAGATCAATGATGGTTTGCTGCTAGGAGCATTTCAGTTGACCAAGACTTAGGTGGTGTGGACAGTAATCACCTCCTGTTTCAAGATCTGATCTCTTCCCCATGATCCTCAAGATGAGACCAGCCTCACCTCAGTCTTTGTACTGCAAGATACTGAGATGTAAGTCTTCCCATTTAGACATAAAAGATTAAATAAAAACTCCTGAGAAAGGGAACATTTTCTTAACTTTCTGTCATTGTGTTTCAGTAGTTATTGATTGTTTAATTATGTGTTAGGAAGAGGGTCTGGTTTTCCAATTTATCAATTAGTCATGATATATCCTTGTCTGCTGAAGACTTCAATACACTTCCAAATAAAAATAGTATTTGTACAACATAATTTCTCTGCTGTCTCATGACTCGTCAAAGTATCTGTTGCAAGCTCTGTAAGAAAACTGTTTACCTTTATTGTTCTTTGCTTTTGTTTATAGGTTTCATTTACTTCCAACGAACAATGCAGTGCACCAATATATGCTTAGTATATTTGCATATCTTAACATTTTGGAATCTTTTTATCAGTGCTGACCTTTCAGAGGTGTTATTGTTACAGATAGACTCTGTGCATTATTTCCTTATGTTTTACATAACATTTCTAGCTATACAATTGAACTATCAGTCATTGCTCAGGCATTTAGGGCCAAAGTGCCAAAGAAACAGTGACCTTAAGTACCTAATCAGTTAAAATTCTCAAAAAAACCTCTCTTTAGTAGGAATAACTTAAAACTGACAGCTCAGTAACTACAGTCTAGGCCAGGCATAGAAAGGTTTCCCAGACCTCAAGGTGCTCCTCTGAGTCCCAGGTTTTCATGGGTTACCCTCCAGGTAGCAGACAGGGGTTAAAAGTCTCTGGGTTTTATGTTGTCAGCTCTGGATGAAAGACAGGGCTTCAAGAAAATCTTCAGTCAGGTTGCTGAGCTCCAGTTCACCTGATTTTATCTGGAATATAGGCATGGCATCCCATGCCTGTTTACAGTATTATCTGACCCAGATGCCAAGTTTTCATTTATTTCCCTATAAAAGCAAGCTGCTAGCTCTTATAGGGGCAGATATGGCACAAAATGGATAGCCAGTATTCTGCTCAAACTTCAGGGATGAGACCGTGGTTTATTGCATATGCCTCCCTGCCCCTCTTCTCCCAGTCATTCAATAATAGATAGCAATGAAGTACTAAAGGAAGTACAAGGACAGGATTAGGGAGGAGAGGTGAAAGACAAATGTACAGAAAGTGGCATTTGCAAAATGAGAGCAGCACAAGAATTCAACTATATGGTCCATTTCTTCTCCTGTGGAGGAGGAGATGGAGAGAGTGGGAGAAGAAAGATGACACAGAGGAGGGAGTATGCATGCTCTGCTTCTTGGTGTTGTTACTGGGAAGGATCTGTGGATTAGGGTAGCTTGGAACAGCACCATGTCCAAAGCTTTATTGCAGCTGGACTGGAGCTATTTTGGTGTCTTCAGTGTGAAGGATGCCCAACTGCTTGCTGAAAACAGTGTGGGAGAGTGTTCCTTATGTTGTCTTAGGAGGAGGACCAATTAGGGTGGAAATACAGAAGTGATGCAGATTGGTGACTACCAAAGCTGGTGTTGGAGTCTGAAAAGTGTTTTGAGTGACTGTTTGTGTATGTATATTTATCATGTATGTGAATAGTCTATTCAGATGCAAAATGTGCTGAAATTCTTGTACTACTTCCCACACTTAACACAAGTAAACTTTTTAAGTAAATGTAGGAGCTATGCAGACAGGTGGCTCTGGGATGCCCCTGCTAGCTGCATATTGGGGCTATAGCAACTGCATGCCGTGGCCCCAATCCTCCCTTTTGCTGCCCCTGAAATAGCGGCAAAATGCCGCTCCTTTCAGGGGTGGCAAAATGTCTCCCTAAGAGCCAGCGCACAGCTCTTTAGTGCCCTTTCCAGCACAGTGTGTTTGAATGCTGCACCAGAAGGACATCAAGATGGCATCAGCATGGGGTTGGGGCAGCTGACATGGAGCTGTCCCACCCCATCTCTGCCTCCAGGCTGGCCCTTTGGGCCGGTCTGCAGAGGCCATGAACTTGATTAAAAAGTTAATTAATGCAACACTTACAGAACTTCCTATATGGTTAAATATTTGATTTGTCACCCTGATCCTCCCTCCTCTTATGTGTCTTCCACTACTTTCCCACTCCAAGTTCAATATATGGGATAATTTAAAAAAAAATACAGTTGTGAAGGTAGAGTGAACATTCACCAAATCTCCATTTTTAAAGCAAATTATTAATAAATTTAAGATCGTTACTTTTTAAAAGGTTACAATCCTAAACATGCTTACTGATGTTTAAGACTGATTAAGCTCAGTGGGATTTCCTTAGCATGCTTAGGTTGGCACAGTACTACTATGCGAGATTATAAACCACCAAATAAATTAAGGCAGGAGCAAAATAGAGCTGCTTCAAAGAGGGTTTAAATTGTTTGTTAGTATGGAGCTCATGGTACAGTTTAGGGAGCCTCAGAGCTCCTAGACACCATAACCAATGATGAGGAAAGCTAGAAGTTAATGTGCAACAATATCCTGATTCCTCTGGTTGGCATTAGAATTGCATGGCAAACACAGATCCGGCTAAATTAAATGTTTTTTAAACCCAAGTAAATATGCATAACTACTGTACATAGGCAATATATTTCTGTGTCTGTTTAATTTGTGTGTATACAGTGTGTGCTTATTTATTTATTTATTTATTTAGAAATCCCAGTCCTCACTACCATGTAATTTCTTTCCCTGTGATGCATTATCTGACAACAACAAGAGGGCAATGGGTATAGAAAAGATTCCTCTCCAGATATAGAAGCAAATATGAGAAGGAAGTGTTAAGAAGGTGAAGTCATATCTACTACACTATATTAGACTTGTTTTGAAGTATATTTTTCCTCCCACAAGCATCCCTGTAGTGGGCAAAAAAGGAACAGAGACACTCAAAATATCCAGGAAAGTAAAGTTTATTTTTACATCGATGAACTCTCAGACAGGTTAGCCCCGTGACTTGAGAGCCCCTCCCTCAGCTAATCAACATCCTTATCAACATCCAGCTACTTTATACTTACACTAACATATGCATAATTCAAAATTTTCATTGGTTACAAGATATAGTTTCAATCTCCACCTCTATTGATTACATATTAAACTTTTACTTGCCATGTGTGAACTATTTTGGCATTACTCATCAACACCTGGAATCAGTAACTGCATCCTATCTTCTTACTTTACTCCCAGTCCATACCATCAGTCTTACTAATTGACATCAACAACCATTCATTTTCCTATCTCTTTGACTCTGAAACAGTCTTCCTGTCTTCAGAGTCATTTTGACCCCAGAACAATATTCCTTGCTATCTTCTTCCAGTGAAGCCAAAACTAAAAGCCTTTTACAATGGCTTTGCAAATGCACAGTCTTAAACATAGAATGAGACCCCAAGGATCATCCACTCCAGCCCCACATTAGCCATGAGCTTTGTAGTTTCTTTTACATTATTTCATCCCCTACATCACCTTTAATTTATATTCATACAGTATGTATTTCAATTCTATCAAGTATCACATTTTCACATTTTTGCACCAGGGCAGCAGTTGCAACATGGAATTGGCGAGAAAGTAGGGTCACATGAAAATATGGTTCCATCTGTGAGAAAGATTCTCACAATCTCTTCCTGATCCTGAACTCCAAGGACTCCTCCACTTCAAGCTCAAAGTGCAATTCATTTTTTTCATTTATTATACAGTGGGCCCTTGGTATCCACTTGGATGTGGTTCCAGGTTTTGTTCTCCAGAGACCCCCACCAAGTGATCAGGGTGTCCATTTGCCCTATCTCCTCACTGGTCACATGGAGCTCACTCTCCAGAGAAGCAGCGACACACTGAGAGGCCTATCCATGTAGCTTCTGCAGGTAAGGGTGGTGGTAGCTCTAGGGACAGACCATCTCCAGTGGCATCACCAGGGTTGGTGTTACCTGGTGCGGAAACTCATGGTGTCACTCCCTTCCCCAACATACCTCCTTCCATACCACATGATACAGAATCCTTAGTAATGTTTTTTGAGTGAATGTTACTCATAAATCTTAATCCCCCATATAGCACTTAATTAACAGCAATAGTATTGTTGTGCCCACTACAGTGATGCTTTGTGGGAAGAAAAATATACTTCAAAACAGGTAACAAAATTTAAGAGTACTTCTTTAAATTAAAGTATCATACATACAGACAAAATGTATTTACATTTACATAGGGGCCGTACAGAGAGATCTTAAGCTGCAGCTCTCTGCTAGCCCTAGGAGTACTGGATTGAGGTCACGGCAACCACATGCCGTGGCCCTGATCTGGCTTTTTGCTGCTCCAAACAGAGCTGGCAAATGCTGCTCCCTTTTGGAGCAGCAAAAAACTACCCTTAGCACCACCGCCACGGCTCTTCTGTGCCCCTTTGGGGCAGCATGTCTACACGCTGCACCAATGGAGTGCCATGATGCCACGTGCCATGCGGTGGGTTGTGCGGCTTGATAGCAGTGTCAGGGCAGACTCCAGTCTGCACAGGCCCATAGTTTCATGTGGTTCAAGTGAAACTTTGATAAGATGTGATGTTTTTATAGAATATCTTAAATGAGTAAAAAACAACTAAAACCTTGGATTTAATGTTTAAGTTAGATTTCTAAAGATTAAGGTCCAAAACATACTGCAGAAATAATCTAGCTTGAGACCGCATTAACTGCCCTGGCCGAATGCTAGGGAATCCTGGGAATTGTAGCATGACTTTTTGTGGTACCAGAGGTCTCTGACTGAGAAGACTAAATGTCTCACAAACTACAGTTCCCAGAATTCCCCAGTACTGAGCCAGAGTGGTCTCAGATTGGATTATTTCTGCAGTGTGTTTTGGACCTTAATCTTTAGTTTAAAAAACTCCAAGGAAACACAAATGTATGTTTAGAAATACAACCTAAACCTTAAATCCAAGATTTTATTTTATTTGTTTAAAGAAGAAGATGTGCTCCTGGTATGCATATCAACTCTTTTGTACCACACATTTGTACTGGACACATTAATTACATCTAAATTAGCTAGTATAAAGACATCTGGAACAAACAAGATATCTCACCTTAAATGGGCCTCTTCTTGAGATCATGCTTAATATTATGATCCTCTTATTGTTTTGTTTTAATAGCAGTTGCATTTTTTTATTTATATAGATAGAGGGGGGATGCAGACGGGTGGCCCTGGGCTGCCCTGGGAAGCAGAGGATCGAGGCTGAAGCTGCTGGACACCTCGGCCTCGATCCTCCCTTTCGCCACCTGCAAAAGGAGTGCTAAAATAGTGCTCCTTCTGCAAGCCGTGAAAGGGGCACCGCCAAAGGCGTGGCGCGCCTCTTTGGTGTCTCTTCTGGCTCAGTGTGTGTGGGCGCTGAGCCAGAAGGACATAATCGGAGTGCCCATTGCGTGGACAGGCCGTCGCTCCGATGACGTCCTCAGGAAGGGGATGGGGCGCCCAGTGTCCGGCTGCCCCTCCCCTTCCTTGCCTCCAACATGTGGCAAAGGGCCTGTCTGCAGAGGCCCTTAGTTATGCTAGCTCATCATGATGAAGCAGCTAGTTGCTCCAATGTGCATAAAAGGGAAGTGACATAAGACTACCTTTCTACTGTAAATTGGGTTTCAGGCCCTTAGCCCCTTCAAGAATGTCAGTACTGTACTTTTAGAAGAGAACAAATAATATCTTTTAGGACAAAAGTAGGAGAGAAGACTCTAGAAGCACTTTAAAGATTAATTGATCTATTTTAACTGTCCTGGATATCAATCAAATTTAGGGCATCTGAAGAAATAGATTTATATTCATGAAAGCACAAAATAAAATAGTTGGTGTTAAAAGAGCTGAAAAATTCTTCCCCTAATTTTCCCCCCCTTTTTATGCTGTGACAGGCTAACATAGCTATTTCTTTGGGAAAAAATAATATCTTTAAACCATACTAAACCAAACAGTACCAGAAAGAAACAGAGAAAAAGCCAAATTCCCCAATTTCCACCAAAGGGTCTTTGACATTACATGTAAGGTCCTTCCTTCTCAAAGACTCCTAGGGCCCAAGTCCTTCAACTAGGGTTCCCTCTTTTTATCTTCTGCAAATGGATGGCTACTTCAGCTCCCGCCTTTCCTGGATCCCTTTCTTCTGCCCTTCCTACCCAAGGGAGGGACAGTCAGCAACCACTCTCATAACTAACCAGTTTCTGCCCTCTTGCAAACTCGGCTTCCTTTGTTGTCATTCTTCCTTCCCCCCCCCTCGCCCCCCACAAGACCCCCCCCCCAGTGGTCTCAGATTGACAGATTGACTGGCTTCACCCACAGCCCTCCTCTCCTGCTTCAGAAGGACAAGGGAGACAGAACTTGCAGCCTGAGCAAACTTTTTACAAAGTTAAAAAACACACAAACCCAACCCTCCCCGGCTCCAAGGCTGAGGGGATGAAGGGAGATGCTGCAGCCTCTCCTTTCTTTGCTGGCTAAGCAGAATTTTAACCCGGCCCCATCCCTGCTCCAAGTCTCAGTGGAGAAAGAAGGGCAATGCATTAGCCTCCCTTTTCTCTGCAGACTGAGAGGCACCTCACCCAGAGCTTGGCTTCTACAGCTGGGCTGCAGAAGAGACGTTTGTAGAGGAGTGGTGTCATTAGGGGTGTCACCTGGTGTGGTTCATACCCCGGTACCCCTAGGGATGCTACTGATCCTTAGTACTGCTTTTTTTGCACCAATGTTACTCCTAAATGGCAATTCCCATATATCACTGAATGTACTCTTAATAGTTGTGATATAAACAACTAGCAAAACTAAAATTATGGCTGCATCCACACTGCAGAAGCAATCCAGGTTGATACTACTTCAGTTGCCACAGCTGAATGCTATGGAATTCTAGGAACTGTAGTTTGTTCTGGCAACAGAGCTCTCTGATAGAAAAGGCTAAATGTCTCATAAAACTACAAATTCCAGAATTGCATAGCATGGCAGTTAAAGTGGTGTCAGCCTGGATTATTTCTGCAGTGCAGATGTGGATGCAGCTCATGCCATCCAAAGCAAAGAAGCAAGAAAAAAGAGCACTCAGTTTAATAGTAGACGGGTAGCTGAAGAGTTAAAGTGACTTGCATGTACTTTATTTTTCATTGGATAATGTGGAGTCACTGTTCCTGAGATAGCATCTTTCACTCTTGAAATATGAGGTGGTTTTTGGTGTTTTTTTTTACAAGACTGTGGTAGCTGAATCTTGAATTCATGTAATCTCTGACATTACCGTAATTTCTTCACAAACCTAAGCTGAGTTTCAAGATTCACCTATCACCTCTTCTCATCTGGGACTGGTAGATTTACAGTTAATCAGAGCCTGACAGATATCTCAGACTCATTCAGAAATGCTTGCTTTAATTATCATCATATTTTTTTTCGTGCTTATTAGTGTGTCCTATCTGATTGGGCCATGTTTATTGTACCTTCTGTTATTGCACAGAGAAGATAAAGGATATATTCCCAAATATATTATAGAAAATTCTATATTTAGACTCATCCTATAAAAGCAAGGGATGAAATGAATATTAAATTGCATCCGTTCTTAATTCCTATTTAGTATGCTTGCTGCTCACAAGCTGCAACTGTCTCCTGATGATGACTGGCAAGGCTGCTGTAATGTCACAGTAAGATGTGCTAGATAGAGATACCACCCCTTCTCCTTCTTGGAAAGGCTGAGATCTCTCAGTTGTGACACTGAAGTTGAATGTTGGCATGACACATGTTGCTATGAGAGAGTAGGTAGATGAGATTGGCTGAGAATGTATGAAAAAATGAGTATGCATATGAATATATTGAGTACAGATATTACGAAGTCTGGTATTTTTAGGCCTGGGGATGCAATAAAAGTGTTACAATTCCAAAGTCATCTGTTGCTCAGATTTTAATTCAAACTGGGGGGGGGGTGTTGCAGTCATGCTGCTAACTGGGGCTAGTTACAAGGAACTCAAATTTCCTTTGTTAAAACAGCTTCATTGGCTACTGGTCTACTTTGAGGCACAATTCAAAGGACTAGTTATGACATTTAAAGCCTTCCATGGCTTGGGTCTAGACGATCTGAAAGGCCATATCTCCTAATATGAGCCTGCCCAAGTTTTTTGAGGAGTAGATTTTCAACCATTTCCAGTTTTGTTTTGTATTTTTGTTGCAGTCCAAAGGTTCTGGGACAAGCTGTTTACCTCATGCTTTATTTTAATCCAAGCATAATCCAACCGAGTCACACCTGAGTCTGGTAGCATTCTGTTCCGAGAAATGAACAGGTTTGAGGGGTTCCAGGAATACACTCAAGGCCAGGCCAACAGAATCTGAACAGGGGTTAAGTATCCAGACAGGGATTTTAAAAATCATGGCAAAGCAATGGTCAAACACAGAGAGTCCTACCAGCATGTCAGCTTAACCAAGTGAGGTGATCCAGAGCCAGTGTCAAACAACAGCATCCCAAAGTAATCAAGTTCAAATAGATGCAGGGTAGTCCAGAATGCAAGTCAAAAACAGTCCCAGGTCAGGTAGTTAGAGAAGAGTCAAAACAAAAGTCAGGGACCATTGGCAAGATCAAGATATCTTCATAAATGATGTTCAATAAATAAGTGGACCAGCAGAGGGCCATTTATAACTGAGTTACATGATTCCCACCGAAAGTCACCCACTCTGCCCTCTTTACTTGAGGAGACCTTTTGTTCCTGAGGAGCCCCCTAATTCTGAAGAGTTCTTACTTGTTGATGTGCACTTTTGCTAGTGGACTAATGCTGAACATTTAAAGATTCCTGCTCTCAAGGGAAGGGAAGGAGCCCAATCTCCTCCTCAGAATATGGAGCTATGTTTCTTTGATCTCGAGGTGTAGTCTCCTGTACTGCTGTAGGGTCTGGGTCTATGTGGGAGGGGGGCTGATTTTCCCCCTCCCACATAGAATGAACCACCAAACTCATCCTCACTGGAGGAATCTTCCAGTAGAGACATGCCATACAATTTGTCCATCATTTCTGGCAAATTGGCCCTGGTGGATGGATAGTAGTCACCCTAAATTAGGGCCAATTAAATAGGGAAAATAAGAACCATTCAGGCCAATTCAGACATGAACAAAAGATTTGAAGACTCCTCTTTTTAAAGAAAGCGGTGTATTTGTCAGAGTATAGATGGGCTATGCAGTCAAAGGTGAAATGTAGAGATGTGTGTGTCTGTATTTTTCCACTTGAGAACAGCTTTTAGGCAGAGCACAAACAACTCAGTCTAGATGGCTAGAAAGACAAAACAATAGAGAACCACTAGGTGGGAAATCATCCTTGTTTACATAGGGAAACAATAATAAAAAGTTGTTATGGGAAAGTAGATCACATGGTGGAAGATGAACAACAAGAGGCTGGGTTGGCATACATCACATACAGATCATCCAATCAACCTGAAGGTTAACACCCAAAAGGTGGAGAGGGGCTGGACTGAGAAAGTTTGTGTTTAGCATTGATATTATTATTATTTGCTTCCTTTGGATCACACTTTTTCTTCTCTTTACTTCTCGATGGATCTATAATATGTTTATACTGCTTCACAATGTAGCCTTAAGATCTGGAAACATGGATCTGTAGTTTTGTTCTTGTTTAGCCACATCTGCAAGATGTCATCCTATAGTGGACTTTTTACTTTGCATGTTGTTATTATTCTTTCAACAACAACAATAAAACTCAACTTTTAGAAGCTTGGATTTTTTTTTTTTTGATTTTTTTATTTATTTTTTGCTCCCTGGTTCTGCTGGATTTGCAAATACACTACTCCACCAAACCGAACAGTATTGTACCAATTGTAAGGCAGTAACCCAGAGTTTAATAGGTAGCTATTTTCTTTAAGAGGAAAGGTTAACATATGGAGTTAGGAGTAACCTAATCCAAACCATGTTTATTTAAGAGTGATCCTTGCTGATTTCAACAGGTCTGACTCACAAATGTATAGCCAAAATGTGCAAAAACACACTTGGATGGGACTTCCCCCTTCTTTCTTCTCCCCTGTAGCTCTCTGAGCCTCTGAAATCTGCTTGAGATGGTCCGGAATCTCCCATGCAGGGAAGAAGAAGAATCATCCTTCTGTGTTCTTCTAACCCCATTTGTTTTGGTTAGTAGCAGGTTTATTGGATACCATTCTATTTGTTTTGTATTAAAGTAAAAGTAATTATAGGGAGACTCAAACTTATTACATGGTTTGTAGCATGTACAATCTAAGCCAGGGGTGGACAACTGCAGGGCACATTTGGAGAGTTTGTTTTAACTCTGCAAATGTACTCCTGGCCACCACTAAAACCTGGGGCATCCAGGCTCAGGGATGCCTGAGTATTGTCAGGCTGTTTAAACTTAAGATTTTGGGTGAAGTGTAACCCTGTCCAGCACAGGATAAATTCTGTCTTGCCTGGATTAAGCTTCAGTTTATTCACCAATCCATTACTGACCACAGACATTGGTTCAGTGCTGAAACAGCTTTCTTGGAATTAGATAAGAAGGAGAAAGAGAGTTGGATGTCATCCGCATATTGGTGAAGGATGATGGGAGATGCAGTTCAACAACACTTAGAGGGTCATACATTCCACATTCAGATCAAAGTGAGTATCCCACATATTGTATAGTGGATGGTGAAGAACATATAAAAATACTTTTTGGATTATTTTATTTTATTTATATCCCATCTTTCTTCCAATGTGGCTCCCAAGGTAGCTTACACTGTAAGTAAGCATAAATGTAAGTTAAAAGGAAATACAGTTTAAACCAGGGGCCGGCAACCTACGGCCCGCGGGCCGGTTTCGGCCCAGGGCCCCACACTTACCGGCCCAGGTGGACCCCTGCTGCCGCCGCCGCCACGCTTTTTGGTCGCTGTGCGCGCTGCGACCGCCATTTTGATTTCCAAAATGGCGGCCGTGACTTGTTTGCGCATGCACAGTACTCCTGTGCATGTGCAAATGTGTCATGGCCGCCATTTTGAAGAACAAAATGGTGGCTGCGACATGCGGGGAGGTGGCGGCGGCAGCGCGCGAGGCGGCGGCAATGGCGGCAGCGCGTGGGGGGGTCGCGTGCAGCAGCAGGGGTTGTGCGTGTGTGAGCCTTTTTGAGCCGGGGGCGGTCCCCCTCGGCCCACTGGAAAGGAAGACTTCAGGGCACCGCCCCCAGCTCAAAAAGGTTGCCTACCCCTGGTTTAAACAATGTATAATATAATTAAAGCATTCCTGTTAAAATCTTTTAAACAGTTTAAAATACATTTTAAAGTAATAGAGATAAAACTACAAATGGTAAATTAAGACCGTTTTGCTCCATCTAGTTAAAAAAATGAATTATCTGCTTTAAAAAGTTCTTTGCCTGCTGGTAAAAAGAGATAAATCAGGAGGTCAAGACAGCCTTCTGTGGGACTGAATTTCATAGCATTGGAGCAGCCAACAAATAGGCACTCTCCCACATCTTCCCCAACTATACTTGTGATGGCGATAGAACTGAAAGTCAGACACACATCTGTCAAAGATATAGATATATCTTCAGGTATGCATCCCTCATACAAAAAGACAGAATTATTCCACAGTTCAGGACTGAAAATATAGAAACTGCATCCGCACTGCAGAAATAATCCAGTTTGACACCAATTTAACTGCCATGGCTCCATGCTATGGAATTCTGGGATTTGTAGTCTGTCTTGGCATCAGAGCTCTCTGACAGAGAAGGCTAAATGTCCCACAAAATGTCAGTTCCCAGAATTCCATAGCATTTAGCTATGACAATTAAAGCAGTGTCAAACTGGATTATTTCTGCATTGTGGATACAGCCATCATACCCTCAAAGTTGTTGTAACCTCATGAAATGCAAGAATTTACCCAAATCTTTAGATGTCATTAGTTTTATTTGGGTTACTACTTGAAATAGGGCCTAAGCAGACTGCCAGAAATAGTGCACATTAAATTGAGGCACTGCCCTGGCTCAGTGCTAGGGAATCATGGGAACTGTAATTTATTGTGGCACCAGAGCTCTCTGATAGAGAAGGCTCAATGTCCCAGAAAAAAATATAGTTCCCATGATTCCCTAGCACTGAGCCAGGGCAGTGCCTCAATTTAATGTGCACTATTTCTGGCAGTCTGCTTAGGCCTTTAATCTCATTTCATGTCCAGGGGCTAATCCTACTTTGCATGAAATAACACACAATACATATATGTGGAGTGTTGGAAAATCTTTCAGTTCTCTCTCCCCATCCTCAGATAGATAGGATTTTCCTACATGCAAACACCACTGTCCTTTCTCTTTAAAACATGCCAGTTGGTCCTAACGAATCACAGATACATATATACATATATGTTTATTCGGTCAATGACCAGCAAGATTTAAAAAAGAATATAAAGCATAATACACAAGTGCAACAATGAACTTCAAGTGACACACAATAAAATAAAGCAAAATAATATAAAAACACTATCTCCTGTGATTTTATAAATTTCATGATTCTATGAAAGTAAAATATGCTAACATCCTTTGTACAAATAGCAAAAAAGCAACGGCAGTATTTTAGGGATGCCAGCTTTACGATGTCTGTTCTGGCATGTCATCTCCACATCCCTTGTATTTTTGCAGAGATGTCTAGAGGCAACATGCTGACTGAGGGGCAGCATGGTATAGACAGACATAATTTATTTGGTCAATGACCAGCAAAATTTAGAAAAGTTGTGAGGCGCAGCACATAAGTACAACAATGGACTTCAAAGTGACACAGTACAATAGAGTAATATAAAATAAAATAAATTAAAATGGAGTACAGAGTTTATATTTCCCCTGACAAATTTCCTTTAGAACTTTAAAATTAAAATAAGATAGAAATATATTTAGGATAGGGAGATATTTTTTTTTGTCTGAATTTGTCTTATTTTCATTGCAGCAACACAAGATTTAGCAACTCTACATGTAAATTAGATCCTGAAGTAGGTATTTCATATAGAAATTATCCAGATGTCCTGGCCATTTTTCTACTAAATATAAATTGACCTGGTATCCTCATAAAAAATTTACAGCATAACAGTACATGTGAAATAGATTCTACTTCTACTTCTCCACATGGACAAGTGCACTCAGGGCCTTTGCAGACTGCCAGAAATAGTGCACATTAAATTGAGGCACTGCCCTGGCTCAGTGCTAGGGAATCATGGGAACTGTAATTTATTGTGGCACCAGAGCTCTCTGACAGAGAAGGCTCAATGTCTCAGAAAAAAATATAATTCTCATGATTCCCTAGCACTGAGCCAGGGCAGTGCCTCAATTTAATGTGCACTATTTCTGGCAGTCTGCTTAGGCCTTCAGTTATGGGAACTTTACTGAATCTGCCTTGGAGTAGTGCAGATGGGAGAATGTTAAATCTGGCTTTGAAAAAAGCAATTCTCAATCTGGGAAACATTAGATTTTGCAGATAACTTGAAGGTTCCCATAGTCCTTTATTTATCCAAAATCTGGTATGTTGTGGGAGTCTACCAAGCTCATTCTGAAATTCCATATACTTTATTCTTTGAGCATTTGTTTAGCTTGATCATTACTTTGTGATAACAAGAATAAAGGAGAAAGTCCATAAGAAGCCAGTTTAAGTTCTACTGCTTTTTTCTATGGTGAGACAAAATTATCTATCAGGACTAATGGGGTTAAACCCACTGGAGAAAATTGAATTTTTATCCAGTACACTGGAGAAAATTGAACTTTTATCCAGTAGTTTATCATCAGCTTCCAGGCCCTCGCTTCTATTAATGGCATTCCTGTCTCAAGTCTTAGTTGGGCATTTGATGTACTGTTGGATGCACCCATAACTGACCACAGGAATTTTGTTTGGATTACTTTCTGTGGTATCTTCTTTATGTAAATTCCTGTTTGAGCCCCATACAAGATTTGAGCCAATGTTTTGGCCTCAAAAAGTTTTAAAGCTGTAGGTACTAATTGACCTCCACCAATGTAGAAAAAATGCTTAATAGTGTTCGTTGACCTGAGTGCTGATTGTGTTGCATAATTCTGATGGGCATTCCTAAATACCTTTAGAGTGGAAAACCACTCTGAGTAACCTGTTCTAATTTATGCCCTTCTACTTTCCAAGAATACTGCCTGACTCTCTTAGCAAAGACAAGAATTTTTGATTTATCAAAGTTAAGAACCAAATGATTTTGTCTACAGCGCTGTGCCAGGTTGGGTGCATGAGCATCCATGCTATGCAAGAGGTCTATAAATGAATTAATATAAAGGTTGAACAGAGTGGGGGCAAGAATACTGCTCTGTCGGACTCCTCTCTGCACATTTACTAAGCCAGAGAGTGTTCCGAGAGGGTTACACCTCACTCTTATAGTGGAATTAGAATATAATTTTTGCATAAGGATGAGCAGGTGCCTATCCAAAGTTGTATTTTTTTATTTTTCCCAAAGCACATTTCTGGATATTGAATCAAAGGCTTGTTCATATTGAATCCAGAAAGGCTACAAAAAGGGATGATTTCTTTTTATATGTATATTTTTGAACTAAATGATGGAGTACCAATATATGATCCACTGTAGATCTCCCTTCTCTGAACCCCACCTGTTCATTGTGTATTATGCCTTTTGACTCAATCCAGTCTTGCAATTTAAGATTTAGACATTTGGCATATAATTTGCTGACCACATTCAAGAGACTTATAGGCCTATAATTATGTGGCTCCTTCTTATTACCCTTTTTGTAAATTGGAACAATTATTGCTTATCTCCAGTCTCTTGGGATGTAACCGGTCTGTTCTATAAATGAAAACAATGATGCTAATAGAGATGCCCACCAGCTTGGGTTCTTTTTGATCATTCAGGCATTACATAATCTGCACCAGGGGCCTTGTTAACCTTAAGCAATTTGATCAATCGAGAGACTTCTTGGACTGAAACTGGTGGCCATTTCTGTGCTTGCTCGAGATCAATCTGGTTCTCATTCACTTTATTGGCTGGGTCTATGTATAACTCTCTAAAAAATTCCTCCCAAGCATGAATTGGAACCTGATTCGATGACGGGGACAATGATCTTCCCATCCCTCGCGTGACCTGCCAGAAAAGAGCTGAGTCTCTCATTTCAAGTCTCCTGCAATGCTGCCTTTTTCTTTTCTTTTAAGATGGATTTATACTGGGCTTTAAGATTTTTTAGAAGCTTTACTTGATCCTGAGAGGGGAGATTTCTACTCTTTTTATAGGTCTTACCATATTCGTATTTCATCTGAGCACACTTCTGATCAAACCAATTTTTATGTTTCACTTTCCAGTTGCCAGGGCAGTGTTGTATCCTTTTATGAGAAAAGGATTTAAAGTTATGGTGGAGGAGCTGTAAATTGGACAAGTAAGAAGCAATCCACAATTACAGATTTTTTTACTGGTGCTGCATGTGTTTCACAAAGGCAGCATGTGATTAAATAAAATAGCTGCACAACTTACTTCTGGACTTTGGGATAATAGAGCCCAAGCCAACCATTTTGATGCAAGATAATCAAACCTGCATCAAGATTTCTGAGAGTGAAAAGCCACTCAAAAAGAATATTGACATTGCCTTCCACAAAGTGCAAGAAATGAGTCAAAATGGGCTTGTTCAGTTAGAGTACTGCAACACTGAAGGGGCGGGTTATAAATAAAACTTGATGATGATGATGATGATGATGATGACGATGATGATGATTGCAGATATCCTTACCAAGCCTCTACCAAGAGATTGGTTCCAGAGACTACATGAAGAGATGACGATTGTTGAATATCAGTCCAAGAGAATGAGAAAGGGATTGTTGGAAAATCTTTGCATTATCTCCCCTCCTCCTCAGAGAGATAGGATTTTCCTGCATGCAAACTCCGCTGTTCTCTCTCTTTAAAACATGCCATTTGGTCCTAATGAATCACAGAGGCAATAAATACCTTTGTAAATTGAAAAACAAACCATGTGATTCAGGTTACTTCCTTTAGGAAGTTTCTCACAAAGAGATTCTCCTGCTACAGTCGAGTGTCCCATCTCCCTGCTCTCTCAACTTCCTTTGGAAAGATGGTGAGATAAAGATTTCTTCTTTTACCTGAACTATTCATTAGCTAGATTAGGATGTAGCCTCTATGCAGATGTAGATTCAAGCCATTAGTAAAGTTTTGTTTTTTAAACTATAAGCTACTTGTGTTGTGCTTAAGTCAGCCTCAGTTCTTAGAGAAACATAGGGGCTTTGCAGATCAGCCTAAAGGGTCGGCCTGGGGTGGAGTTGGGGTGGGGCAGCTGCATGCCAGCCACCTTGACTCCACCCTGATGCTGTCCTGATGTCATGTGCCCATCTGCACGGCGTGTGGTGTCAGAACGCCCTCCTGGCGCAGCGTGTACACTCTCTGCTGCCCCAAATGGGCCATCTGCATCAGCCCATAGTTAGGCAAAGACATATTTCTGCTATTCTGCTGATTTAAAACAAGACCCTAACAGGCTTGGCTTTGGTAGTTTTAATATTTTGATATTTTTGTTTTCTTAACAAAGGCTAAAGCCTTAGGAAACTTGAATCCCCAACATCGATGAATTGGGTCATAACCTTTTTTGGTTACAGCTGTAGGTAAGGTTGGCAGATGCATGGCTAAGGATCCAGACATTGACCGACCCACCTGTTGATCAATGAGCCTGATCCCAGGGCCCACTGCCAGAACCCTCAGGATGACAGAGGAGGATCCACATGGGCAGAAGCTCCCTGTGTGGTCCTTCTGCCACCAAGGAGTGCAGGAAGGCATCCACCCTCAAGGTGGAGAAGGCCCATTCCACCCCATCCCCTGAGTCCCTCAAAGGAATCCCCAATGCTACTCAGTGCCTAAGATATGCTGGTAATAGATGTACCAGATCCAGGATTCATACCAACCACAACATTTTCAATGAGAAGAATGACAGAACATAATAGGCAACATGCTGAAGCCTTGCAATAGCATAACCTAAAATCAACATGATAGAGAGAGAGTGGGTGGGCAATGCTGATAGGAAGTGGGGGAGCAGGGGCTTAAATATCCTTCCACCCACCCAGAGTCAAACCTGCATCCAAGTCACTACAGTTGGGTCATATCAGCCAATGAATCTAAACTACAGTTTGAATTCATTGGCTGACATTTATTGCTTAATCCCAGGGGCACACCAAGCCATGCTGGCTCCTGGGAAGAAGACATGAGCTAGCCACCATTACTGGCAGGGAGCTGCAGCACTTTGCTTCTACCCCAAACTACAAAAATCCTGGAAGTGAGTCAGACAGGTCCTTACATAACTATGGCATCCTCAAGTTTGTATGCAATACAGTCCATTCAAATTGTACAATAGAAGTACTATAACATGTCCAAAATTCTCATGCAATTACACTGAAGACTGTTTGGGACATTACAGACATTTTCATCACAATATGAAAAAAAAGCTACAGAAACAGATTATCCAACCATAGGATAAATATTCAAACAAATGGGGAAGAAACTGAATTCAGACTTCCCAATCTGGACTAAAATAAAAAGAAGTGTGATTAACTTATACTTTAACTTCAGGCTTTTATCCAAAAATTCAAACATATAGGGCCATCTGGACAGCCTTGAAGTCTCTATAATTATATTATGCTTGTTCTACCATCTGTCATTTGAGATGTGTCCAGCCCACAATAAAGAACGCTATGTCACAACAATTGCAATAGTTCTCTCTTAAACACTATAGTTATTTTATGTGGCTCATACATTATTTTATATGTGAAACTGTGAGGCTAATGACTGTAAGCTACAAAGTGGGAAAGACAGATGGTTTCCATTTTTAAACAAATTTATTAAATAGTCAAGCACACACACAGATATGATCCAAGGGCGAAGTTGCAAGACACAAAAGACCACACATAACAACAGAATTGGAGGGGAAAAGGCCACAATTCTATTGCTTACAACTAAAACTGGGTTGGCAAAAAACATGAGTCTGGATGTAGGCATCAACCAACCTGACTATTGGTTGATAAACCCCACCCAGCCCAGTTCTGGACCACTGGGATGACAGAAAAACCATCCAGCTATTGCCCTGAGAGCCCCCTGTCAATAGGACATGCTGGCAAGGCATCTGACATTGCCAGAACAGTGCCTTGTCCACACTACACCCCCGGGTCCCATAAGGAAATTACCATACATTACCAATGCCTGCCATAAACTGGTGAACAATTACTTAGATCCCAGGTCCATGCTGCCACCTTTCCACAGTTGTGACAAATGACATACCTGGACAAAAAGATGTCAAAACAGACCCAACAATATTAAAGCTCCCTGCCTGTTGAGGGGGAAAATGGTGGGATGGAGCTGGCCCTCTTAAATAACTGATTACCCAACCGGAGTGAAGACTGAAGCAGCTTCCTCTGACCGGGTGCATCAGCCAATGAGCTCGCAGTATGTTCAAACTCATTGGCTGATCATACTGAGGCAGCTGAAGGTGTGCTGCCTCTTGAGAAGAAGAAGCCAAGTGATCATCTCCATTGCTCCCTGACCCCACACAGCAACTGGCTGGCACGGTAAGTTGTGCAGTCCAACTTCTTCTTTTTTAAAATGTACAATATAAAAATTTAAAACATTCCAAAACAGTCCAAACATTCCAAATTTACAAGACAAAACAAAATCACATTTATACAACACAATAACAAATCCCATAATCATGGTTTAACAAACCCATGGATTACAAAAATTAACATAAATTAACCACAGTTGTTCAACATTCTTTCAATTGTCTTATCTTTCCCCACCCTCTACTGCTCCTTCTTTTCTATATTTGCTTTACAGATCTCCTCTGGTCCCAACCCTACTTTGGAATCTTTGGATTCTCTTTCCTTAACCTTCCTTCCCATCTTCCTCCTTCTTTTATCTCTCTCCCTTATCCCTTCTCATTTCCTCTCATCCTCCCAACAAATTATCTCATCATACATCTTTGACCTTCTTATCTACTATCAGCTAAAGAGAAGCTTTCTCACTTCTTCCCTATCTTAAACCGTAACTCTTCATCTCAAATTTTATATATTTCTATATTCTATTTGTATTAATATTTAAACTTTAACTAATTCTCAAATATTACAATCATTTCATTCACAATTATTCATCTCTATTTGTTTATTTTATATTAAATCTTATTTTACCATGTTATTTTTATTTCTTGTAGTTCTTTATTTCTTGTATTCTTTAGTATTTCTTTATGGTTTTGACCTTATCATTTTAGCAACATTATCTTAATATTTCTATACCATTTTTTTCTACTTCAATTCCCTTGAGTGTCCCCATTTGTCTCCACCTCTAATACCTCTTCCACATCAGTTATATGTTGTCTATTTAATTCTTCAGTAATGTGCAGGAAGACCAGACCTCCAAGCTTTAGTTTGCATACTGAAGAAGCCAATTGGGTTTCTAGGCAGTGACACAATTGAAGGAAAAGGGGCCATAGCCAGAAACATAAAACAAAGCAAAACAGCAGTAGTAGCAGCAGCAGCAGCAACAACTGCAACAACAAAAACCGCCCATGCTAACCATAGTCAACAAGGAGAACTAGGGAACATTGAAGCTGCAGGAGCACACCTTGAGAACCTTCTCTAACTCCTGGTCCTTGATCATGGGCAAACCATTTCCACCTATGAAGTATGAAGCGATGAAGTAACCTGCCTCCTACTAAAAGCTTTGGACTGCAAATCATTAACCAATGGCAATCCTTACTGGGGATGATAGAAGACCAATAAAAGATCTGGCTGCCTGCTCAAAACACTGTCCTTCAGGGAGGCTTTACAACTGATTATGTATTTTGTTATGAGTCTTTTCTTCTTTCTTTCTTAAAATCTCTTGTACTTTGAACGCCATTTTCATTGTTTTAATACCTGAACCATTCATCTGTTTGAAAATGAGTCCCTAAATGTCACATCTACTAACATTTAGGAAACACCACGCTGGGTCCCCCATCAATCAATCAAATACACATATGAAGTGGTTTTAATGGTTATGAGAAAACACTCTGAAGTGACAGCTTTTCTAGATCCTATCGGGTGCAATTTGAGTTTCCCAGAGTGTTAGCCCTTTTAAAGGAAAACAAAATTATGCAAGCATGAACGTTAAACTTGTTTCAGCTTTCATCAGCAGAAACAGCAAAAGTGTGTGTCACGCTATTTATTCTTAATCTGCCTTCCTAAAAAATAACCCCCCCTCCATAAAAACGGAGATTTGGAAATATTCAAGCCCCATTTATTTAAACGGAGGTCGCCCCTCCATGAATATGTAAAACCATGGACTTCAAGTCCATGAGAACAGAGGGGTGACTGTACTAACATTTAGGAAACACTGCTGTATATCACTCTGGGTCACCCAGCAATCAATCAAATGCACATCTGAAGTGGTCTTAATTGTTATGAGAAAACACTCTGAAATTGACAGCTTTTCTATATCAATTAAATGGAGCAGAACTATTTTGATGTAGATTTTCTGAAAGACATAGGCTCCCAGTAGAATACACTTTAATGTTCTATCACTTAACCAGTGGTTTATTGTAGCCAGAAGAAACACATACAGATAAAACATATGTGGTTATAATGAATGTGTTACAGAGATAATAGTTTGGAATTTCTTTACAGAGCATATGTATGTTAACTCACCTCCCCCACATATCTTTTCTGCAATGAAATGTGTTTTCATTGCATCCTAAATAAAATCCCAAAAATCAAAATAAAATTTAATCAAGCTCCTTAGTCCAGGAGTATGGATGCCATCCAAGTGAGATACCTACAGATGTCAGCATTATCCACTTTTCACAAACAGATGAGTGAAAACTGATAAAGTCTAATCTACTGCCACCTGGGACTTTCCACAATGAGCAAGTAAACTCCATCTGTATCTCTTTTCCCAATCATAATAGCAGCTTAACACCCTCAAACAAATTATGTTTTCTAGTATTTTTTAATATTCAATTTGAAAATAAGTTTTCAAATTATTTTTCTAACAGAAAAATAAATAACTAATGTTTGTGGATTGATTGCTCTTTTACTTTAAAACAGAATTATATTTAAAATATTTTTTAAAAAAACTCACTATAGCCTTCTAGAAAACTTAAGAATAAAAAACAGTGCCCTCAGTCAAATAGAGGAGCTGTCATTTTTACACCACTATTTTTTCATTGTTGGAGGCTAGGACAGTTTAATAATGGAAGCAGGTGGCCACTGAAATCAGTATGTGAAAACAGTGTATATACTGGCCAAATTTGCCCATTCCATTTTAATAAAATGAAAGAGGGAGACTTCCTTATTAGCTTTCACTTTTTCCACATCACCATGCATAAATGCATACACGTTCAGTATTTCTCCCTTTGCTTGCCTTTTTTCCCTAACTAATGCTCAGTTAATAGTCAAGAGGATTTAAAATACTTGAAGTACTAAGAATGTTTGAAAATGAATAAAAAAAGTTTTTGCCTAGTGCCTAAATGACAGCAAAGTTGGCATCAGCTGTACTTCCCTGGGGATGACATTCCATAGCTGGCAGAACTTTTAAAAATCTGGCAGCAGCACCAAAAAAGGCCTCCTTGTTATTGTATTAACCCTTCTTTCTAATGTGGTATATTTGGAGCAGGACATAGGTGACTGGAATACTGTAGCATGCAGACAGGTTGGTAGAGAAGCATTTAGCCACCAAGCATTTAGTTCCAAGTCCTAGGAATTGTTTTGATGTATTTGTCATCTAGCCAGGTATGCCTTATAGCAGGTATAAGGATGTACATTTTAAAAAGCTGCTACAGAGAGTCTAGCTCTCATTGATGTTTTTCTTCACCATTGCAATGTTTTCATGGTTCCTTTCATTATTCAGGTATCGACTTTAAATAATAAAACACTTACAAGGGTTTTATCCCATTACAACATGAAGAACTGTTGACAAAAGAAGCAACTGGCAGGTTTGAATAAAAGCAAAGAATAACTGTGGGTTTAAATTTATATGTTATATGAGGGACTGAATGTTCATATTTGGATTACTCACTGCAGGAGAGTTTTAACGGCTAAAGAGGTTTAGCAACTTACTAAAACTAGGCTTTCATTATTTTTAAAACCTCTTCTTCTGTAATTTGAAAAGGACTGTCTACTTTTCTAACAAATCCCATATGATTAGGGGGAAAATAAAAGTGAGATTACATTTCTTCCCCAAATTATTTAATTGTACTGGGAGTTGGGACTCATAGCCATCATATTTTTATCAGGTCATTTAAAGATGTGCACATAAACATAGAGGAATCTAGTTAAAAGTCTTGGAATACAAAAGGTGAGAATTAAAAAGTACATTGAAACTTTTCAACATTATTCACAAGCTGGCTTGACAGTTTGACACAGAAGCCCAGAGGGCAGGAGTGTGAAGGCACAGAAGTGTGAAGGATAGTATAGCTTCACACCCCTGTTCATTCCCTTGTCACCTTCAGGCATCAACATGACTTTCAATAAAAAACTAAGTATCCAGCATAACTAAGGCCTGGAGCAAAAATAAAAGCAGGATTTCTGTGGCAATGAACAAAGCCCTTGATCTGGAATGTACAGTACCAGCAAATGATATGAAGAAATAATAACTTATACAAATATAAGCTGTTCAGCTAAGAAGAAGAAAAATTTAAGATCAGCAAGAGAATAGCGATCATATTTTTTATTGTTATTGCTGTTATCCTTTTGGACTTCCCTGATTCAAAAGTATAATTGACTGAAATGCTGTGTCCTACTAACTGGACAAAGCAGAGATTTAAAAAGCACATCTATATTATTTCATATGCTACATACTTCAAGATCTGCAGTATATTAACAGAAAACAGAAATGAAGGCTTGTGTTGAGGTTAAAATATCAATGTTGTACTTATTTTGTTGACTGTTTTTCACAACCGATAGTTATATCTTTTCTGAGGTCTTCTGTGGGATTTGTGTAATAGGATCTGGCAGTTCCTAGGCCTCCACATACAAACACACATACATATATGGAGCTGTCAGAATTAGGGAACTCAGTATCTCTATGTGCAATCAATGAGACTTGTAAGATGAATCAGAACAAAACTTTATTGAAGCCACAGAACTGGAAATTCACCAATTCACTGTTTAAGCTGAAACTGCCCCCCAATTGTACAAACAGTATATTATAACACCCCAAATCCACAACTCCACCCATCACAAATTGGTGTGAAACTATAGTTCCCCACCTACTATTCCCATGAACTAATCCACCCTCCAGTCCCCCTCCTTCCTCACCCAGACCCTATCAAGCTATCCCAAACCTCCCTCACATTCCAAACAACTAAGCTCTGCTAGCAAAGCAAAGCACCCAGCTCCCAAAGGTTACATCACTACAATAGCAAGTCGCCCACTCCTACAGCCTCTAGCAAAAGCAAGCATACAACAACTTTAATGCTCATCACTACTGCATACAAAAACTTTAATGCTCATCACTACCCCTCACATAAAACATGAAAACCAATAATTATTCCTGGCAGAACTAACATGTGGAACATGAGTTCCGACAGGAGCCATGTTTTTGCTGACAGAGAATGGTTGTCCTATCAGAGCAGACATTTTAGCATGAGTATGGGCTGGTTTAGACAGCAAGTATCTCAGACCAGTGTTTCCAAACAGTCATATGATTCTGCCTTTCTATGGATACAGTCCCAATAACCATGTGATAGCCCTACTACACCCTAGAACCTTGCCTGTTTTTAGGGCTCTATCTGATAGCCTCTGCTTCCAGAAAAACAAAACTTTACAGCCAAACACTGGTGATGGCACCATTAAAAACACACATCTATGACTTTGATCATATTACCTTCTAAAATGGAAGAAAAGGGAAAGGGAAGGCAACATTACCGGGCTGTAAGATGTGATATTGCCACTGATTTTCAGCAGTGCAATGTTCTTATTAGTTGCTGTGAAAAATTTTGATGGTAAACCGTAGTTAACATGCTGCCCGTCCCTGGTTTAGTGTGAAGAAGGGTGTATCTACTGTCAGGGGAGGAATGAATTCTGTCCCCCCCCCCCCCCCCCGCATAAAATTTTCCTGAAATTTTGGGACCTGAATATTATAAAGTGTTTGAAAATATATTAATTCCAAAGTTGTTAGAATTATATAATGGGATATTACAAGGAGAGAAAATACCTTCATCATGGTCTCAATCATTAGTAATATTAATACCAAAAGTAGATAAAGATCCAACTGATCCAGGGTCATATAGACCTATATCATTAATAAATCAGGATGCAAAGATATTAACAGCAATAATAGCAAATAGAATGAATAAATGTGTGTATAAATATATAGGAAAAGATCAATGTGGATTTGTGAAGGGAAGACAAATGTCTAATTTAGTAGGAAGAGTTTTGAGTAAAATACATGTAATTGGGAGAGAAAAATTAAAAGCAGGAATTTTAGCATTAGATATATTTAAAGCTTTCGACTGTGTGGAATGGCCAACATTAAAAATAATTATGAAAAAGTTTGGAATGGGAGAAAAAATGAGGGGACTAATAGATCAACTATATTGTGATAACTCAATAAAAGTAATAGTTAATGATGGAATTACAAAGGAAATAAAAGTAACGAGAGGTACAAGGCAAGGATGCCCGTTGTCACCAATATTATTTGCAATGGTTATAGAAATGTTAGCAAATGTTATTAGGAAGGATAGTAGTTTGGAAGGAATAGGATTGGAAAAAAAACATAAAATTAGTTTATTTGCTGATGATACATTATTAACTATTAAAGACTTAAAGGATAAAATAGGAGAAATTAAGGAACATTTGAATTTATTTGGTGAGATAACAGGACTTCAAATTAATTGGAATAAAACAGAAATGATGTTATTTAATTATACAAAAAAGGAAGTATTAGAGTTTATGAAGCAAAAAGAATTAGGGATAAGAATAAAAAGTAATATAAAATATTTAGGAATTAATATAACAAAAGATTTAAAAGAAATGGAAGAGAAAAATTTCTTAGTATTACGGAGAGAAGTTGAAAAAAAAATAGTAGAATATAAGAACATTCGATTATCATGGTTTGGAAGAATAGCATTAGTTAAAATGAAAATTTTACCAAAATTAAATTTCCTATTTAGAATGATACCACTAAAAATATCAGAAGTAGAATTAAGTAAATGGCAACAGTTATTAAACGTATATTGTAATGGAGGGAAAAGATGTAGATTAAATAAACAATTTTGGTATGAGTCTCAGAAAAAAGGAGGGCTAGGCCTCCCTAATATAAAAGGATATTATGAAGCTTGAATATAAAGATAGATAGAAAACCGAATATAGCATTGTTATCAATATATAATGATGTAGAATGGAAGGAGGAAAAAAACCTTGTAACAAATTTGTTTACTGCTGCGAGATTAATTATAGCAAGAAGTTGGAAAACAAAAATAAGTGTGAAATTGGAGGAATGGTATAAGGAAGTTTGGAAGATAGCAATTAATGATAAATTAACATGTAGATTGAAAGTGAAAAAAGGATTATTGAAAAGAAATGATTTTGAAGAAATATGGAAAAAATTTATTGAAAACGTATTAAGAATGGAAGACGGGAAATTGCCTCTACGGGAGGAGTTAAGATTTTGGATGGAGTATAAAGATGGAAATGGCTCCGGGGGTGGGGTGCACGGAGGGGATATTTAGGGGGTTTTGTAAAAAAAAACAAAAAACGGCTAAGATGTAAAAGTATATAAAAAATGTATGGAAAGTTGATTAATATAAATAAAATTAAAAAAAAAAGAGAGAATGGTTGTCCTATCAGAGCAGACATTTTAGCATGAGTATGGGCTGGTTTAGACAGCAAGTATCTCAGACCAGTGTTTCCAAACAGTCATATGATTCTGCCTTTCTATGGATACAGTCCCAATAACCATGTGATAGCCCTACTACACCCTAGAACCTTGCCTGTTTTTAGGGCTCTATCTGATAGCCTCTGCTTCCAGAAAAACAAAACTTTACAGCCAAACACTGGTGATGGCACCATTAAAAACACACATCTATGACTTTGATCATATTACCTTCTAAAATGGAAGAAAAGGGAAAGGGAAGGCAACATTACCGGGCTGTAAGATGTGATATTGCCACTGATTTTCAGCAGTGCAATGTTCTTATTAGTTGCTGTGAAAAATTTTGATGGTAAACCGTAGTTAACATGTTGCCCGTCCCTGGTTTAGTGTGAAGAAGGGTGTATCTACTGTCAGGGGAGGAATGAATTCTGTCCCCCCCCCCCCCCCCCCGCATAAAATTTTCCTTTGGTTCCCAAATTTCTAGTACTGAAGTAACTTCAATAGAGGATTTACAAATACAATTTAGACATTCAGAGAAAAGAGGCAGGCAAAGTTACAAAGGGAATGAGGACAAATATAAAAGTGTTAGGTGTGGAGGCCTTACTCCCTTCATTGCTAGAAAATCAGGAAGTGTAGATAAATTTCATGGGGGGGGGCAGAATTTTTATTTCAGTGAAATGAACTTATCTTGCCTACTTTTCATAACTACATCCCTCACTGTGAAGGAATTCCACATTTCAAAAGTAGTACTATCTTCCTTTGACAAAATTGTATTAGTTTATCCATTTGATCAGGGTAAACAGACACACCTGGACAGGGCAAACAGGAATACCTGGATCAGGATAAACAGGCATACCTGGACAGGACTACTAGTCAAGGCACAGCCTTCTTAAGCCATTGGTCAAGGTTTACATTCCCTGGGATCTGTCAGGTCATTTGAGTCCTTCTGTCCACATTTACCAATATCAGGTCTGAGCCAGTGATTCAGTGAAAATTTATGAGCAAAACACTAGTGTCAAACTGTAAGTTCTCCTAGCAACATGAAACAAACTGTTTCACACCTCCCCCTATAATGTAACTGTGCATCATTTAACAATAATTCTCATTAGGCCAATTCTCACTAGTTCTCTTCTTTCCCCTCCTTCTGCTTATTCTTCCTAAAAGTATTTCTGCTATTCTCTCTGTGCTTCTCATGTCCCTCCAGGGGGAAATCCACTTCTGAAAGACACACATCTGCTTTGCTCAAAATCTAATATTCCTAAAGGCTAGCCTAATCCATGACATATGGCAGACACAGAATGATCAATATGCATAAGGCCTTATTGAGTATTTTTGCTTAGAGTATTTAATATAAAACCAACTGTGATCAAGAAAAACCTGTCAAGCCCATTTAGGCCCAAACTGTAGACATTATGATTTCTATTTTCAACAAACCTTGAGGATCACACTGAACATTCCTAGGAGATACACAGCTCCCAAAACTCATCTAGCAATCAGGCACCCATATGGCTGTTCATATGGAACTGTTGCTTCATGCATGGAAACTCACATTAGATGCTTTTATCTAAAGATCTACCTTCCGTAGCTCTGAAGCCTGCTGCTGCAAGTCAAACAAATGCATAGATGCAACTGTTAAGTTCATTGGATCTTAAGCAAATTTTGTAGGCCACCCACACAATTTCCAATATAACTTATTCTAATCCTTCTCAGAGGAGGACTTCTACAAGATAGAGCGGGGGAGGAACTATCATCAGATTTTAGGAGGGATTTGGGCACAGTGGTGGTAGTACTAAGCTCCTCTCTCCAACTCTTGAAGAAATTAGTCTTATGCAGAAGGTCTTATTAGTCTTATTCAGGAGGGATTTGAGCACAGTGGTGATAGTACTAAGCTCCCCTCTCCAACTCTTGAAGAAATTAGTCTTATGCAGGAGGTCTTATTAGTCTTATTCAGGAGGGATTTGGGCACAGTGGTGGTAGTGCTAAGCTCCCCTCTCTGCTTTTTGGGAGAAATTAGTCTTACTCCAGTTCAGTTCCCAATCTAATGCCATATTCTGCATTCCTCTGCCAACATCTCTCAGTGCAGGTGGTATTGTGCACCTCTTGGTCAGGATCCAATTGTCTTATTGCCCTTGTGGAACCTTGTGGAATTTTTGCAGTATCTATACCCCACGAACATCCACAGCAGCATTCTCTGAAGATGCTAGCCACAACTGCTGGCAAAACATCAGGAATAAACTCTTCCAGAACATGGCCACATAGTCCCCCCAAAAAACCCAACAAAAAACTATGGATGCCAGCCATGAAAGCCTTCAACTTCACTTTAGACTTTTTGCAGCAATCACTACTTGCACAATGGCACAATTCAGCTAACTACAGTGTCACAAAGAGGCCATCAGTATGTTCGTGATATGGCTTGGAGTCAGGGTCAACTGGAGCTATGTTGGTGCTGGGTCAGTGCTTGGATGGTATAATGATCTAGATTACAGAGAATATACTGAATCTCAATAAAACAGATTCTCTGTAGATCAGCAGTTTTCAAGTCAGGGAACTGACTAAACTATTTGCCTGGATAGGGTTGTACTTCCTCTAAAGAAGGTGTCTAGCTTGGGACTACTCCTAGATCAATCTCTTTCACAGGAGGCCCAAGTTGAGTGCCTGGTACCAGTTTTGCCTGGTACACACCCATTCCTGGACAAAAATATCTTAGCCACAAAAGTATACACACAGTAATTTTTAGGTTGAACTACTGTGACACTACATGAGATTGCCCTTGAAGATGATTTGAAAGCTACAGTAGTGCATGTATTGCTCATCAGAGTGCTATATAGACAACATATAACTCTAGTCTTAAAGGAATTGGTGTTGTTGTGTGCCTTCAAATTGCCTCTGACTTATGTTGACCCTAAGGCAACCCTATCATGGGGGTTTCTTGGCAAGGTTTGTTTAGAAGATGTTTGCTATCACCTTCTCCTGAGGCTGGGAGAGTGTGACTTGCCCAAGGTCACTCAGTGAGTTTCATGGTTCAGTGGGAAATCAAACCCTCCAGAGTTGTTGTCCAACACTCAAACCACTAAGCCATGCTTCCAGTATGAACTCAAGGTACTGGTGATAACATTTAAAGCCATAAATAGACATGGACCTCAATATCTAAAAGAATATTTCTTCTCATATATACCTGCCCAAGAACTGAGGTCTGTTGGAAGGGCTGTCCCCTGTCTCCTACTGGTAGGGGCTAAACAAGTGGGTGAACATGAGGGAGGGCCTTCTCTGCTTTCTGGTGATGAAATACTCTCCACTTGGAGGTCTGATTGGCACCAACACTGGCATCATTTCAGTACCAAGTCAAGACATAGCTTTTTATTAAAGCCTTTGAGGACTGGTTGATTTCATCCAATTTGCTGAAGTGCTGTGGGTTGCATTGTGTGTTTTTTTAAAATTCCACTTATTTTAAATTGTCTTGTTTGGAGTGAAGATGATTTAAATTGCTTTCAGGCATTTAAGATCATTGTTAGTGTTTTGAATTGTGCTAAACAGATTTTATTGTATACTGCTCTGAATTCCTTGGCTATAGGGCAAGATATAAATATTTCAATCAATCAATCAATCAATCAAAAACAAACAGTGGGATATTAATTTTTAATAAAGAACAAAGAACAAAGAATTCATCCCCTTTGACTTTCTCACAGTTTGTTGTACAACAGTCTGGAGTCAGAATGGAATAAATTGGCATTGTTACCATTTGATATACATAAGATATTCAATATTATGAAGTTGCCAAATATTTTACTGTACAAAAGCTGATAAAAACAAATTGGCAATTGTTAGTTGTGTAAGTATGTACTTCTTCACCAAAATATTTTGCACCTTCACTGAGTAGCTTGTAATAACAATGCTAATTAAATCCATTTCAGCTACAGGCAATTAACACTTCAAAATGTAGAATATTCGAAGGGGAGTGAGTATTTCTGCAAGGCATATGAAACTTTTCACTCTACCAGCACTTCAACTGGAATTCAGCCCTTGGGGTTATTAAAATTATCTTCAAATCATCTGCTTATTCCACATGACCTCTGAACTACTGTCAGGGTTACTGTCAAACTGCAGCTTTTTGTAGCTTAATTTAAGAGAAATTTAAGAGAAGCCTCTATTCTATAACCTCAAAGTGCAGATTATATATTTATTTGCCACTTTACTGTCTGAGATAACAAAAATGCATCCAAAAATTGTCTTAAAGTCATGTAAAATTTGAATTATTTTAAGTACCTGCATCCCAAAATCCAACAAGCTTCTTAAGATTTACATCTGCTTGTATAACTCTGGATAATTGGTTGGTTTATATTTTTTCCTAACTATGCATTTTATCATAGTCTGCAACATTCAAAAACACAATTTGGGCAAGAAGTCAACATGTATCTATTGCAGAAACTACCCATCAGTGCTAGTAATATTTTAAAAAAAAATGAAAACCCTGAATAAATGCCCCACATCACTACTCTCAAATGGATTGGGAAATAAATCTTGATGCAATGGAAGCATGATACATTATTGGTTGTAAAGAAGTTGTAAAGTACCATTGAACCAGTTTGGAAGATGATGATGCACAAACCTTTACACATGCTTTAAATTCTCTTTTAGACCTTTCTTGCATTCACATATCCCTTTTACAATATTGAAAGCCTGAGACTTTTGTTTCATTTCATGTTCATTTTCATTCCAAGTCTAGTAACAATTTACCAATTTTTTTCAGATTTCTTTATCTTTGCTATGGAAGTATGAAAGGTGTTTTTAACATCAAATCTGGAAGAAATCAATTAATTTCAGGCTGGAGGCTTTTACTGATTACCACTCAAAAGTCTAGCCTTGAACACTTATGTATTAATGTTAGTGCTGAATTGTTGTTGTTGTTGTTGTGTCATTTCTGACTTATGGCCATCCTAAGGCAAACCTACCATGGTGTTTTCTGGGGCTGACAGTGTGTAACTTGCCTAAGGTCAAGTAGTGGGTTTCCATGGCCAAAAAAGGGATGAATCCATGCTCTCCAGCAACATAGTCCAATGCTCAAACTACTACTACTACTACTAATAATAATAATAATAATAATAATAATAAAATTTATTTATATAACCACCCTTTGGTAATCCAATCAGGGTGGTTAACAACATTAAAAATAATACAAAAACAATATACTCCCCCCCCTTAAAAAGCCATTAAATCAATTACATATTAAAACAACAGATTAAAATTACAACAACAATTAGAATAAAGCAGCAATGTTACAACAGCAGTTAGATACTCCAGCAACAATTCAAGAGGGAACTAGAGGCCTTCAAAGGAGGGGGATTCCTGAGGCCAGGATTTTTCTATCCCGGAAAGGCCTGCCGGAAGAGATCTATCTTGACAGCCTTTTTAAAGCTGTCTAAAGATGTCAATTGACGGATCTCATCCGGCAGGCCATTCCACAGTCTAGGGGTGACAACTGAAAAGGCATCTAGGAGGTAGCCGACAGCCTAGCTATTTGAGGCTGTAGCAAGTTCCTCCCAGAGGACCAGAGTGTGCGGGGAGGATTATATAGGAGAAGGCGGTCCCTAAGATAGCTTGGACCCAAGCCATTTAGGGCTTTAAAGGTAATACCCAACACCTTGTACTGGGCCCGGAAACTAATAGGCAGCCAGTGGAGGACCTTAATACCGGGGTAATATGGTCCCTCCTCGATGTTCCAGACACTACCCTGGCCACCATATTCTGCACTAATTACAGTTTCCGAACCAAGCACGAGGGTAGTCCCATGTTGAGCACATTGCAGAAATCTAGGCGAAAGGTTACCAGTGCGTGGACAACAGTCTCGAGATCCCTTACTTCCAGAAAAGGGCGCAGCTGGCGTATCAGCCGAAGCTGATAACAGGTGCTCCTGACTGTCGCATTTACCTGATTCGTCATTAGGAGCGACAAGTCAAGGAGCACCCCCAGACTGCGAACACAGTCACTGGAGGAGAGTGTGACCCCATCCAGGACTGGAGGTTGCAACTCAATTCTTGGTTTCGGGGCTGCTACCGTGAGCACCTCCGTCTTGTCCGGATTCAGTTTCAATCTGTTTTTCCTCATCCAGCCCATTACTGCCCAAAGACATTCACTGAGAGAGGAGACAACGAACGAGACATGGAGAAATAGATCTGAGTGTCATCAGCATACTAATAACACCCAGCTCCATAACTCCGTATGATCTCACCCAGCGGCTTCATATAGATGTTGAATAACATCGGGGACAGAATAGCACCCTGTGGAACCCCACAGGTGAGCTCCCTTTTACTGGAGCTACTGTCCTCAAGCAGCACCCTTTGGGACCTGCCTGAGAGGAAGGACCGGAACCAATGGAGTGCAGTGTCCCCGATACTTAACCCCCTCAGGCGGTCCAAGCGGATGCCATGATCTATTGTATCAAAAGCCGCTGAGAGGTCTAGGAGCACCAACAAGGTCACACTACCCCTGTCGATGCTCAGACGCAGATCGTCGGTCAAGGCAACCATGGTAGTCTCAACCCCAATGCCTGTTCTGAAGCCAGTTTGAAATGGTCTAGATCAGGAGTAGGCAACCTTTCCCCTTTAAAGGCCTAGGGACTTCAGCTCCCAGAATCCCAGGAGCTATTGGCCAACATGGGACTATTGGCCAACATGACTGAGGCTTCTGGGAGCTGAGGTCCCTTGGACCTTAAAGGGGAAAGGTTGCCTACCCCTTGGTTTCATCCAAGACAGCTTGGAGTTGAAGAGCAACTGCCCTCTCAATCACCTTGCTCAAAAATGGTAATAAAGAGACTGGCCTGTAAGTATTCATATCCAGGGGGTCCAGGGAAGGTTTTTTCAGAAGCGGCCTGACAGCCGCTTCCTTCAAACTTGATGGAATATTTCCTTCCCTGCAGGACACATTGATGATATGCATAAGGAACTTCCTTAATGCATTTCCCCCCCCCCCCCCCGGACGGCCAGCCATGATGGGCAAGGGTCGAGAGGGCAAGTTGTTTTCCTCACACTACCAAGGAGCTTGTCCATGTCATCGGTACTCACAGATTGGAGCTGATCCAGAATAACTTCATCGACGGAGTCTCTGGACACCTCTTCTATGGTTTCTGTTAAAAGACTGGCATCTAAGTCAGCTCTTATCTGAGAGATTTTATCTGCAAAGTAGTTATTAAACGCATCACAGCAGGCCGTCATCGGGTTAAGTAAAGGATTTGGTGTCGGGGACACCTGTGTCAGCTCCCTCACCACCCTAAACAGCTCTGCTGGACGGGACTCTGCAGACGCAATACCTGCAGAGGAGAAGGATCTCTGTGCTGCATGCATTGCCTCCTGATAGGACCAAAGAAAGTTCCTATGGCGAGTTCTGTCAGATGAGTTGAGTCTTCCGCCACTTGCGCTCTAGTCGTTGTCCAAACCGCTTCATTTTCCCAAGCTCTGGTGTATACCATGGCTTACAGTTAGAAGCGGGATGGCAAGGACGCTTGGGAGCGATCGTGTCAATGGCCTTGGTAAGATCGGTGTTCCAAGTATTGACCAAAGCCTCGACAGGGTCTCCGGCATTTCCAACCATTAGACCCTCTAAGGCTTTCTGGAATCCTTCGAGGGCAGACCATTCTAATAGGTCCACCATCCCCAGTGGGGCGGGCAAAGGCTCTCAGTTTCATTTGACCAGGAAATGGTCTGTCCATGACAGAGCGGATGTCCTAATGACCTCCGCCCATGGATGTTCCTATTCTATACTGAAGACCACATCGAGTGTATAACCTGCACAATGTGTGGGCCCAAGGACCAGTTGGGATAGGCCCATGTTAGTCATGGTATCCATGAACTCCCAAGCCGCACCTGTTAAACTGGACTCGAGTGGGATGTTGAAGTCCCCCAATACTAAAAGTCTGGGAGACTCCAACAACAGCTCGGAGACCAGCTGTGTCAGCTCAGTTAGGGAGCCTGCTAGACAACGGGACTAGCAGAATCCCCAAACTATCCCTGGTCCTCAGGCTAAGGTACATACACTCGAAATGGACTGTGTTCTGGACAGGTATCCTGGTCAAAGTCAGATTACTCTTATAAACCAGAGCCATGCCTCCCCCCGCCCACTTCCCCTCACCTGCTCACTAACGGAATACCCAGCTGGGAGGGTCTGCACCCAAGTAACCGTGCTATCCTCTCCCAGCCAGGTTTCCATAAGGCCTGCTACTACAATGTGCTTGCTCTGAATTGAGATTGCTACCTCTTTTTTCTTTTTCTTTTTCTTTTAAGGAGCACCTCATCAAACACCTATAAAATAGGTGCAATATGAATCAGATAGTTAGATAGATAGAGAAAAAACCCTGTTGAACTCTGCTAGTGCAGATTGGTGGGTTATGATTCAGTATTGGGTGGGGGAGGTTGAAGAATTCACCACAATTGTCTAGTTTTCCCACATCCAGTACAGAAAGAATTCATATTTTTATATAAAAAAATCTAAATATTGGAACAGGCAAAACGTCCAGATTTCCCTCTTCCTAAAAGGCACAGCACTTATCTGGGAATTTTTTCCAGCACAACAATAAAGCTCAGGTTGGCAATAGACAAAGAAAAAAGGCTATACTACATATGGATTGATAGAATCAAGAAAGCCACAGCTCTTAGTTTGCAAACCCTGAGCAGGGCAGTTGATAGCTGGGGCTCATAGGGATGTAATTCTTCACTAAAAGTTTTTCTTCAAAGGCAGTGACAGGTAATTTCATCATTTTCTTCCTGTTGCAAGTAAATCTTTGATAATCATAGTTTTCTAAGGGTAATTGCAGCTTGAGACTTATTATGTGCCAAATTTACACATGGTTGTTTTGCACAAGAAACAGCATATTCCACATGGAGAATAATATTTCAATGCAGCAATGTTAATTCCCTCACAGCAAATGCTGTTTTCTACATAGAAAATGCAGCTTTCTATGCAAATAAGCCTTAAATTTTATGCTGAATAAATTCCCAGTGACACCCTTTTCTGTGGAGAAAACAGCATTTTCTGTGCAGAGATTAATATTTCTGTATTGAAATATTATTTACCATGCAAAAAATGCTGTTTTCTGTGGAGAAAATACTGCTTTCTGCACAATACAATCACATGCAAATTTTGTGCAGGATAGGTCCTGAACTGTGAAGGTTCTCATCAGCCTAGGATTCTTCTCATCAGGATTTCTCAACATTTGAAAAACATGTTTTTCAATCTTTTAAAAATATTTTTGAATATTCCTACCATCCTTACTCCTGGATGTATCTTATTCATAAGGTTGCCATAAGTCAAAATCAACTTGTTGACAAATAGCAACAGCTTAGGGTTCTAAGAAATATTACCTTGAGTCCCACTCCCTGTTTTCAAATCTGACAACTCTGTGTTATTGACAACTATTTCATGAAATAATTTTAAATTGATCTCTATTTTTTCAGGTACATGGGCATTCTGTTTTTCCACATTATTCAAGGCACATGACAGAGAGCAGGAACAAGAAGACTAGCTCCATCCCATGTTGTTGTTGTTGTTATGTGGGTTTGGTGACTGTCTCACAGCTCCTCTGCCCCCCATCAAGATATATTTGGAGAGGTTTTCTTTTGCTCTTAAGACTGATTGTGTGTGATTTGACCAAGGCCACTCAATGGGTTTCCATATCTGAGCGAGGATTCAAAGTCCCACATCAAAAACACCATAACACCTTGCCTATCTGTTCTAGTGCTATCCCTTTTGCCCTCTAGAAATTGGTGGATGAAAATAACCATTATCTGTGTATATTCTCCCATAATATTTAGAAGACTTACCTTCCAGTCAGTAGTGTTGCATGGGGATTATAAAATAAATTCCCCATGGCTAGAATTTCTCACCACCCATACAGGGCAACCAGGATAGCAATGGTAATTGTAACAACACATACAGAGATTATACGTTTGTCCCCAGTCTGACTTTTGTTATTCTAATTATGTGGGAGATTAGGACATTTAAATGGGTGTTTAAAACCTATCCATACAGATGTGTGTGTACATGTATACTCAAATAACATGTACACACATTCTTGGTTAAGTCTTCCTCAAATGAGCACCTACCAGGTGTGATGGACTAAAAGTTCCACCACTCACAATCTGCATGGGCATGCTAGCTAAAATGCTGGAAGGTGTAGTCAAGGGTATAGCTATGGCAGTGTGTGCAAAATGTGAATTTTTCCTCTCCAAATTAGAATACTTCCCCACCAATGAAGTTTTTCCTGTCTCCAAATTTCTAGCATTGCAGAGTGAGACACTGAACATAGCTAACACTTAGGATTCATATTTGTCATGTTCACATTCCTTTGATAACTTTGCCTGATCCTGTACTTAGGATACCTAAACTGTATTTCTAAATGCTCAGTTGAATGTCTAAGTTACTGAAATGTTAGAAATTTGGAGACTGCATGAAAATTTCATGGATGGGCAGAATTTTTATTTAGGGGGCAATGCCCTCATTCCCCCCCACCCCATGTAGCTACATGCCTGGTTATAGTCTGACATGCCTGAGGGGTGCTGAGTTGGGGAAGGCAGAGAGAGAAAGAGAGATAAATGGATAGGCAATAGATAATCTCACAGTATTGTGCCATGGACATTCTGCCCTATGCCACTAATTATTTTCAGACATTAATGACTACCCTTTAAGCTCCACTTGCTAATGGTCTGAAAGGACTGTAAACAAACACTTTCCATAACAAATGGAAGTGCATGAAGGGCAGATTTTTACCCTTTGAAAGGAAGCTTTTTAAGTTATCTTTAGGGGCATTCTGTTCCTTAGTGGTCTAAAGCAAAACTGATGGAAATTCTTGAAATCAATAGCACTTAATGTCGCAGCTACTATATTTAAGACTAGGGTGAGAACACACTTGGCTTTACAACACCTAAAATCTTTATGTAAAGTTGATTGTTCTGGAATCTGTTGGGAGGAATCAGGGTCAGTAGGAGCCCAGTTAGTTTGCAGACATCTACTCTGCATTGCACACTTCCACAATCCGTATTTTTGCATGGTTATTAAAACTAAATAGTGTCAGGAGGTATGCACAGGTGTGATGGATTTAGAGTAACTACTGAATATCCTGGTCTGGGCATCTATTCATCTGTTGGGTGGGTGAAGAAACTCCCTCAGCAATTCCAGTAGGAAATGCCTTTCCCCCTTTTCATTCAGCCCTGGAATGTCCCCCAAGAAGACTTTCCCCAATTTCTTTTTAAATCTCCTCCAGATCTACTCAGTGTTGCTCTTGAGGATTTCTCATCCCTACACATCAGATACTAAAGGTACACAAAGTTTGTATGCAGAAGGGAATTGCATGTTACTGGATCTGCTGATAGAGTTTCTTCCATGCACACCTTTGGATTCCCTCCTCAGATGTCATCATTTTCTACCCTAAGGATATTCTAGTCAGCACTCTTTACTGAAATCTGCATTCTTGTTGATAGCTTTTGAATATGAGGAATACTGAAACCCTTGCTATTAGCCAGCAGACTAGATCAGGACTTCAGACAGCTCCCAGGGAGAGAAAATGAACACTATTACCAACCATTGGTTCATTTTGAAGGGTTCTTGGAATTAGCGAAATTATCAAAAGATTTTGGCTTGTTTGCATATATAAGTCAAGACCAGCTGCACCAATGAGACCATATACTAGATAAAGCTTGCAATTCAATAACTGAATAATATATTATATAATTTGCACATTACTCTGTTTTCCATTGATGTGGAAAAGAATAGAGCTGGAAAATGAACAACCAATAAAGGCAGAGATTGGAAACAGGCACGGATGTTTAGGCTCTGTGTTTGAAAAGAAATACTATCCAGAGCTTGGAAAAATAATATTTCCAAGTTCTTATATGAACACTGACTAGAGTTTATCCTGGTCAGCTTATAAAAGTTGACCTGATCATTAGACAAGTTTGTCTGACTTGAATCCCCAATGGTAAAAAATAAATAAAATGGCTACATTTTGTTTGTAAATCAATATAGTAAACCTTCACTGCCTATCCACTAGCTGAACCCAAAGTTTTCAAGCTGATGGGAAAAAGCTAATAAAGTTTAGTTTCATGGCTCTCATGGGGAAGGGAAAAAGCAAAAGAAATGTGAAGTATGAGCTAGTCTGCAAGAATTGAAACAGAACAGCCACAATCCTGCATTGGGAGATACAGCTATTATAGGTTCCCATCCAACCCCAATAAAATTCACTTTTTCTCAGATAAGCCCACAAATTCCAGCCATTTCTGGGTCAGTGGAGAGTGTGGGAGTTTCTAGCTCTTTTCCTATAACTGGACAAAAGATGTCAGACATTCACAGGGACTTCAGAGAGTCCCTTGGAGATAGTGATAATGCCATTGCTCTGTGTACAGTTATACACTCGCCTCTTCATTTTCGCTGACTTGATGTCCACAGTCTTGATTATTCACAGAGGGGTGAGCTCCATTAAATTAAATGGTGTGTGTGTGGGGGGGAGCACATGGCCATTCAAGCCAATTAGGCTTGATTATTAGAGAGTTTCTGTTTTTGCATGTGGGTGGATCGGTGGGTGGGTGGGGTCCAGAACAGATTCCCCATGAAAACAGAGGAGCTACTGTACCATATCTTACAGTTATACAATACAATAACTTACACAATATCTTACAGTTAGAAGGTTCTGGAGGCAGAAATGTGTGTGTGTGCATGCATGTAAGAGTCTCCCAATCTAATTTTAAAACCTTCTCTTCCCATCAAAGAAACACCCCATTTAACTCTACTTCTTTCCATTCCCGATCTGATTTTAAAGCCTTCTTTTCCTATCAAAGAAACACCTCATTTAAATCCACTTCTTCCCCTCCTGATTCAATTTTAAAGCCTTCTCTTCCCATCAAAGAAACACCCCATTTAACTCCTTTTCCCCTTCCCAATCAAATTTTAAAACCTTCTTTTCCCAAAGAAACACCTCATTTAACTCCTTTCCCTTCTCAATCTGATTTTAAAGCCTTCTCTTCCCATCAATGAAACATCCCATTTAATTCCACTTCTTTCCCTTCCCAATCTGATTTTAAAGCCTTCTCTTCCCATCAAAGAAACACCCAATTTAACTCCATTTATCCATGTGTCATATCAAAATCCATGATTTTTACCCTGAAATCTTATACATGAGGTTCACTTTTGCATGAGTATATATGGTAATACTTATGTGATGTTGTATAGCTTCAATGAAGTCCCCCACTCCCTTAGCAGCTGGGTTCCTTTCCAGAAGCTTCTTTGCTTTTTTCCAAGACTTTGGGTACTTCTTCCTTTGTTTCTTAAAAAAAAAATCCTCTGTCTTGCTTACCTCTCTCAGAATTCATGTCTTGCTCATTTGTGAGAACTGCTACCAGTGGTAGCTGATGGTCTCCATGTCAAGGGTGGTGAACATTAAAGGGACTCTCTAAGGGGCTGAACTCCAACATAGATTCAGCACATTGAATAACTCCTTTAAAATTTGGTCTAAAAACTTGTATGGATTGACCACCTCATAGATATGGAATCCAACAGTTACCACTATTGGTTGTGAAAATGTGTAATTCCCCACTAATTGCTCAGACATGATTTGTCACATGCTGCTTTCCTAGTTTCTGGATTCCCATTGATTCTTAAGTGGCTGCATTGTTTAGCTTAAGAACAGCCTTGAGTAGAACTGAAGAGCAATTCCCTGCACCAAAAGTATTTTATTTCACTTTGAGAAGCTAATGGTACATTTATGGTCTCCCCCTCCACCATTAAGAGAGAATTCACAAATAAACTGCTATTTAGACAAAAAATCCAGGACACTGAGAGCCAGAATCAGTGGCACAAGCTGATTATATCTGTTCACCTTTGGCTTATAATTGAACATTTCATAATATCATGCAAAGTGCTACTTAACTACCTCAAAGTGTCATGTAGTTTTCATATTAGCATGGGCAGATTTCGGAAAGATGATATTGAAGAAATCCTGTTGCCTCCAGATGCCACTTCAGTGGTACTGGGAATATCAAAAATTGAAACATATGCTGCTATGATGTAAACTGTACCAAGGGGATAGAGGAAAATTGATCTATATGATTTTAATATCTTTTCCAGGATGTTCTGATGTGGATGTTCCTCTCAATATTAAGAGCTACAATACTAAAATGATTCAAAAGGTTGCAATTTTCAAGATGTAATTTCAAAAATCATAATAGGGATGTTAGAAAATGGCAAAGTATATGCAGTTGACTTTATTGTCATTGTCAGCTCCGGAAGTGGATCTGTCATGAAAGATGAGGGCATATGGTGATATAGAGATATTTTGACATGGTGAAATAAAACAATAATGAAATAGCGATATAGAGAAATGAAGAGGAGTTGAAAGGGAGGGTTATAATTTGAATGAAATGCAAGCCAGGGAACAGATGGGGCTATAGCTGGGGCAATTGGTGACTTTATGACACTGTTTATTTCCTAAGACAAGACTTTGATGACCAAATGGTCGACACCTTCCTTCCTGGGTTAGATAGATTGATATGGGTGATGGGGAAAAACAGAGAGTTTAAAGAACCTTTTGATGTGCTCCAAATTAAGCAAACCATGGGCTGAGGAAGGAAGGGTTGGAGGGGAAAATCCTTAAAGAGTGAATCATTTTGGGAAAAACTCAGATCTGATACTACCAGGTCTGTGGCACATCTCTCTCTAAAGAATCCAGAATAAAGTTGTAGTATTTCTATCACTATCATGCTGTCCTGGTTCTTGAAGTTTGGATCTGCTAAACATGACAATCATTGTGAGTGGATATTTTAGGTGGTTCTGTTTTTTATGTGAAGGATATTGTATAGCTTCCTTGTGAAGTTTCCTTCACATTGAAAATCGTTGGTCCTTAACTAAGTAAAGGAAATTTGAAAATACAGTGGGCTCTTGCTATCCATGGGGGGATCTGTTCTGGAGCCCCTCCCAACAGATAGCAAAAAATGTGGGACCTCGAGTCCTGTTGTTTCCAATTGACGTGTGGTCCTGCATGTGCCAGCGTGTGCATGCACCATCATTTTAAGAGCTGGGGCTTGACCTCTGTGTAGGCTCAAATCTGTGGATGGTAAGCCCTCAGAGGGAGCAGGCACACCGTACTTGAAAAATTGTGAAAACCCATGTTTTGTGAGTGTCAAGAAACCCGGGGGGGGGGGGGGAGGAAAGAAAACTGGACTGAGGATAATTTTCATAGTTCAGGATTCATTCTGTACAAAATTTGTCTGTGGTTATTTTGCATATCAGACAGCATTTTCTGCACAGGAAACATCCTTTTCTCAGCATTATGCAGATATATATTATTATCTGCACAGAGAATTCTATTTCTTGTATGGAAAATGCTATTTTCTGTGCAAAACAACCACATGTAAATTTTATGCAGAATAAGTCGCAAGTGAATAGGCTTTGAAAACTGCATGGATTTTGAAGACTTTCTTGCAGCAGAAAGAAAATGGCTTAAATTACTCATTGTTTCCTGCAAGAAGAAAATTAGTGAAGAATCACATCTCTACCATTAATGCACAACAATTTGACTTCTGAAAGTACTGCTTATTTCAGTAAGGACCTACACAGATTTATAAACCTCTTTAAAATTTAATGGTAATAGTAAACACAGGTTTACTAAACCTCTTTATAAACCTATACAGATTTATAAACCTCTTATTTAATGACTCCAGGCACCAGATCAAACATCATGAGGAGGCGTTTCCTACCCCATTACTGGAAGTGCAGTCATTTTAGAGTAACCAAAACAAAACAAAATGAAAATAGCTTTGACAAGTTTGATTTTAAAAAATTAAAATAAAATTAATTCTGTACAGGTTGAGTCTTCCTTATCTGGAATTCTAAAATTTGAAATACTCCAAAATCCAAAATTGTCCACATGTGTGGCTGGAATAGTTACATCTTTGCATCCAGGTGATTTAATGTATACAAATTTGTTTCATACACAAAATTATTAAAAATATTGTGTATAAAATTACCTTCTGGCTATGTGTATAAGGTGTACATGAAAGATACATGAATTTCATGGTTAGACTTGGATCCCATCACCAAGATACCTCATTATGCATATGCAAATATTCAAAAAAAGGTCAAAATCTAAAACACATTTGGTTCTGAATATTTCAGATAAGGGAGACCCAACCTGTATTAGAAAAGCCAACAGAAAGTCCCAAAGTTGCACATTCAGTTACAGTTCTGAATTTGGTTGCTGACAATGGGGTGAATCCAGGACTATTCTAGGAAGAGATCATTCACTATTTTAAATGGGGCTGAGCAGAAAGTGGGGAGGACGAAGTGTGTGAATGCATTTAATCCATGACTCCCATGGATGATGCCACCAGGCATTCTGGTGATGCCTTACCAGAAAAAGAAGTGAACCAATCAAAAAATTATCCATTTTCCCCTCTTAGGCTTACCAGAGATTTGCCAAGACAGGAACAAGAATCTCGTTGTCAATCGTATATTTTAGGTTGGGAATGGTGATCTACTGTGTGATGTGGAATACCTTGCTTTATCCGCTCTCAGCAAACCCCTTGCAGAGAGGATAAATGAGGGAAATGGAAAAAGAGATGGAAATTGATAGTGATATTGGCAAGGAGTGAGTCAGCAGTATGAAGAGTTGTACACTATGTCATCAATTCTGAAGCATTGGGTTGAAAGAGAATCACTTTGCTCCTAATTAGCTAGGATCACCCATTTAACCCATCTAGGATGCTTTACCTTGACTGAACTACATTTTCACTCAATTTGGCATCCTCTCATTCATAGCATAGTCACTGTCTGATTGGGATCACTCCATGAAAGAATGATTGAACAGAAAGAACTGTAAAATATCATCTGCTCCAGGAAATGTTGGCTGTGAAAGCTGCAAGTCCAGTCTTAACAATATAAAGAAGATGCTCCAAGCAGCAGATTTTATGTTTCAAGAAAGGAAAAGAAATAGTTAATTATGTATATTATTATTATTGTATTTCTACTGCCAGGATGCAATGAGGTATATGCCGGATTTTCTGACTCATGTGTCAAATAGCTTAGTGCTACAAATGATGATGGTGGAAGGAGTGTCATTTGCTACTGTGCTTCAGGCAACAAAACATCATGGGAAAGCCCTGGAATTTTTTTTATTACAAACACACATCCTGAAAAAGTAAAAGAACCATTAGTGAGAAACCATATTGCCTTCATGAAAGCAGCATGTTTACTTCAAAACATTTAGTACAATCCCATTCTTAACTTTCCAGACTAAGTAGCCCAGCCCCTGGCTGTTCCCTCCTCCTTCAGTGACACTATTTTGTACCTTGGTTCCCCCGCAGAGTAATAATGGGGCGATGTGTTGTGGGTTTATTAATTTAATTGTTATGTTATGATTTTCCCCCCATTTAATTGTTATTCGGATTTTAACTATGTCATTGTTTAATACTGTTTTTTTGGGGGGGGGATATGCTTTTACTGTAATTGTTTTATGCTGTAAACTGCCCGGATTGGGCAACCATTGGGTGGTATATAAATACATATTATTATTATTATTATTATTATTATTATTATTATTATTATTAACGTGTTTAGTTATACAGTAGCATCATATATTAAATTATTATAAGGAGAGATCTGTTCTGAAACCCTCCAAGTAATACAATTTTCACATACAATCTGGAACATTATTTCTCTTACCTGAAATGAGCAATGGAATGTTCTCTCTAGGCATTTTCTAGGTCCTGAACCATAGAATCATACTGGAGGACCTAGAGATTCCTAGTGAAAACACTTCGCTAGGCATTTTCTAGTTTTTCCAGCACAACTCTGTGGTCAAGCATAGAATCACACTGGAGGACCCAGAAAATGCCTAGAGAGAACATATTTTTCCAATGCATCTAAGTAGACCCATGTTATATGAACATATAATATGTGGTCCTACTGTATATGCATTATGAGAATAATGCATATACATTATATCTTAACATTAATTCTGAAGAAAAAACTGAATAAAGCTAAACCATGGAAAAAGTTTATTTGGGAAATACTGTCTGTTTGTTAATTAATTGCCTATTCCCCAATTATTAATTGCCTACTCTTCAAACAAAACAAAATGAACCCATAGTGTGAGCTAGGATGACTCATGCTAGATATGAGGTCTGACAAATGTGGTTACTGGTTCAAACTTGTGACAAATTGTGACTCACCACCAGCAAATCCCATCTTTTAAAATTTAATGGTATATAAGTTAGTCTTATTGTTTAACACCAGAATGGGCATCTGTCAGCAACTCTAGACAGTTATCACCATAATCATAATTGATCTTTTATTAAAGTGACTCACATGTGTATGCAGAAAAACCTAATTTAATTTGTTTTGACCTCTCTGTCTCTCTGAGCCCATTCAGATATTTTTTTAAAGTAGGCCTGAAAGTCTGGTTTAAAACATATTTTCTATTGCTTATTCTCTCTCCCTCCCTCCTTTCCTACCTTCATGTCTCCTTGCAAGAACAGTACAACATGAGCAATTTGGGAATTCATTCATTTCAGCGGATGTGACTTCAAGGACATTTTGTCATTTACTTGATCATGGAATTCATTTCCTTGATCATGGAATTTTCACCTGCTGAGTTCCCAGTTCTTACATTACATGGCTCAGGGGTATAGACTCAATTGTATGAGAAGGAAGAAGAGAGTTTCTTTGAATGGTATTTGAATCAGGCCTGGTCTACACTAAAAACAAGGAAGACTTGAAATGTAAATAACTTATGGGTCTTCTCCCCACTCTTCTCTTATTGAGCCAGATTGCAATGGAACCACGTCCCAGAAATTTCTGTGATTGTGTTGGTGATGGTGAAGATTATGATGATGATGATGATGATGATGCAATAGTGGTGCCAGTGGTAATACTAGTAAGAGCAGGAAGAAAGGATAAAAAGAAAGTAGCATTTCCATCCATCCATCCATCCATCCATCCATCCATTATTTGGTTGCAGAGTACCATATAAAATAATTAAAGCCAGGACACACTTTCTTTCTTTCATGTATATGAAGGGTAAGAAACACCTCATGCCTCTTGGATCCACTCCATGACACACACACAAATAGTGTAAAATAGCCAATAGTGTCCAAATCCTCATCTGTTTTTGCCTTGAAAGAACATTTTTAAGCTCCCCAAGAGACCAAAAATGTTCCCCAGGCTCCCCCCCCCAACATGACCACTTCTGCTCTGCAATATACCAGAGCAAAAATAAGGGAATCACAAGTCATATGCATTTTCCCTTTCCCCTACTTATGTCATATTCAGTGCTACCCTTTGAGAGAAGGACAAAATTAGACAAAAGAGCAATCATGGAATTTAGAAAAAATAAATGAGGTAATATCGTTTTCTGCCCATTGTGAGAAAACAGACTAAGGAAACAGAATTAAAAGTTATCATACTAAGAATAATATTTTTAAAGTATTTTATTTAATGAGTAATTAATTGAACTCACTGATGCAAAATATAACTGAAGTCAGGAGATTAGTGTAAATTATTTTAAAGGGATGAGACATCAAAATTAGTAAGAAAAACATGGTTTTGGATTTATTTATTTTTGAAAAAAACAATTTATCATGATTAAGGGAAAAACTTAATCAGTACCCAGATTTAGGGAGAAAGTGTCAGGCAATATTCAGTCCAACACTTGATGAAAAATCCCATTACATTCAGTTGAGATTCTTCCCAGCCCAGGTAAATTTTATAGAACAGCAACCTCAGTGCAACAGTTTAACTCATGCCACAAATGTCTGTTATATATTATTTTTATTGCCCTGACAAGATCCATTATTAAATAAATATGACATTTATATTTATCCACACAGCAAAGCATACATTGATGGTGGATTAAAATTACACCCAACAACAGAAATCCAAAAGAAATGCATACAAAATTATTTCAAATCTCACTGTGTCACAAATAAAGAGTCCTTTCATGAACTGTGTTCAGTAATGCAACTGTATTGGAAAATTCAGTGCTGAATGGAGAGGCAAAAATATTCTAACTTCTAAATAACTGGGTTTTTTTTAAAATAAAATAAAAATTCAGAGAATGGTATATTCCTTTCATATAGGAAATATTTGTGTCAAATATTAAATTCTTCTAGCTCCACTACATTCAAATGCTGAAGCATTTGTATGAAATTGGTGTGTACATACCAAATCTTTAAATGGTTTTGGGGAGTTCATATTACATCAATAATTGCCATATGGAGAATTTCAGAATATACTTTATATTGTTACACTTTTGAAATAGGCACAGGAACCTTTCATTGCACTTCAGCGTTCTTTTACTATTTTGTTCTTGACTGTGAGAACAAAATACAGTGGGACCTTGGTATCCACTGAGATTTGGTTCCAGGACACCCCCCCCCCCACACACATGAGTATCAAAAACTGCAGATGCTCAAGTCCCATTAAATACAGTGGTGTATTAAAATGGTGTCCCTTATATAAAATGACAAAATCAAGGTTTGCTTTTTGTAATTTATATATTTTTTGAACATGTTAAAGCTGTAAATTGTTGAATCCATGGATAAGGAATTGGTGGATACTGAGGACTGACTGTTAGTTAAGATTTGCATCCCTGCTCCTTCCCTTCCCATCCTAAGTTAAAATGGCTGCACCTCTTTTACTTGAGCCAGGGCTCAGGATGGCTTTGGATGGAACAAAGCCTGCAAAATTAGAGTAAAAGCAATGGGAGGGGAAGGAGTTAGATAAGTTTTGAGAGAATACCTGAAGTTCAGTCTCTGTTGGATAGGATTAGGGTCTAGCACAGGGGTAGGCAACCTTTCCCCTTTAAGGGCCAAGGGACTTCAGCTCCCAGAATCCCAGGAGCTATTGGCCAACATGGGACTATTGGCCAACATGGCTGAGGCTTCTGGGAGCTGAAGTCCCTTGGACCTTAAAGGGGACAGGTTGCCTACCCCTGGTCTAGATAATCGGTTTCACCCAAGACAGCTTGGAGTTGACGAGCAACTGCCCTCTCAATCACCCCTGGTCTAGCACATCATTGAATCCAAGTAACTTCCCCCTCCCCCTCTCTACCAACCTCCAAACTCCTTCCATTTATAAGATAATACGTTCCAGAAAGAAGAAACTACAAAAACTTCTGTGGTGGCTCTTTGAACCTTGAAGGAGAGTGAATAACCTATGAAGAGTTTAGTGGTGGAATTCGCAATTCATCCATTGGCCATAGGGATGCATGCCCAGGGTTGCAGATTTACAGCTTTTAAAACTGAATTAATCTTCAGTTTAGAACTATATCAACAGATAGCTCCACAGTTACAAATAATATGGAATTTCTCTTGATAGCATCAAAACAAAACTCCATACAATATTCTTTGTACTTTGTGGTAGACAGGAGAGAAATCATTCATCAAGAAACAAAACCGGCTGCCCTACTATCACATCAGGTGCCTCTTCCAGTTCTAAGATGCTTTTGTCTTTTATTAAGTTTCATAATAACGTAGATTGGAAGGTCCTCCACAGGCACCTGTTTAGAGCGATTTCAGTGTTTGTCCCATACTCATAACAATCTACATGAGTTATGAAAAGTCAGTCCACAAATGCTTGCTGAAACTATATCACTGTGAATGCATGTTCACATCCTAGCTACTTACCATTGTCAGATAAAATGCTTCATGGAGGTCTTCTGCCCATGCCCCATTGAAACATATGAGAACTGAACAACAGTATGATAGAGCTAGGGCAAAATAACTTGCCAATGAATCCTAACCATGTTTTGTAACTCTGATATAAACAAGGAGCATAAGATTCATGCAAGTGTCCCAGGACAAGTATCCCCTCAAGCAGGATGCATATCAAATAGGGTGCCTACAAAAGTTCCAACACAACCCTGGCAGCAAAAGTGTATTAAAAGAGGAAAATTGTGGCCTATGCCATTTTGACCAAATGCACTACATTCTATGGATACAGTACATTGTTAGGGTGGGCTGGAACCATACACCTGACCATATAAATTAGAGATACTTGGATTTCTGTGATTTGCCAAGACAAGTTCATCTGTAAGACAAACTGAAACAAGTGTGGGGAATCTGTCTTAAAACAACAACAACTTACTGTTGTATTGCAGTTACTCTCCCTGACATGATCTTTCATGCATATTATCCATGCAAAATTTGTTACACAAGAAACAGATACAATAAACCAAGGTTATGACAAATTTTGAAACATTGTTAACTTGGTTTGGATAATATTTACATTGGCATTTTGGAGCAGAGGGTACATGTTAATTAAGACATATGCCATCTCCTGTCTCTAGGGCAGGGACCGGCAACTACGGCCCCAGGGCCGGTTCCGGCCCAGGTCGTCAGACTTACCGGCCCAGGCAGACTCCTGCCGCTGCCGCCGCCGCCGCCGCCACACGTTTTGCCGTCCATGCAGCCGCGCGTGACGTGCCCGCCATTTTGATTTCCAAAATGGCAGCCGCGATGCGTTTGCGCATGCACAGGAGTACTGCGCGTGTGCAAATGCGTCATGGCCACCATTTTGGAGAACAATGAACAACAGTATCAAAATGGTGCCTGCAACATGTGCAGTGGCGGCTGCGCCTGCATGTGCCGCAGCGTTGGTGGTGGCGCGCGCAGGGGGGTCGCGCATGGCGGCGGAGGGTGCTCTCGCACGCGCGCCGCCATTCCCCCCCCCTCGGTCCAGAGGAGACCTGGACTTCAGGGGACCGGCCCAGGTCTCCAAAAGGTTGCCTACCCCTGCTCTAGGGTTTTCATGTTGATAGCAAGGTTACCAGAGAGCTCTCTCCACAAATGAAAAAAAAAAAAAGTAGCCATGTATGTATGTGCTTCTGTGTACTAAGACACACAATGTAATAGAGACAAAGAATAGCATCCAACTAAAACTGAGTCCCAGTTTTGGGAAAAGAGCAGGATACAAAACAAACAAACAAAACAGTTAAGCATGTAACATTTAACAACACTATACAGCTTTTACTGATGTATTACAGCTGCTTCTTTGTTACTTGTCACAAATTGTTAACACATCTGAGGATGTATGGCTCTTTATACACAGGACATATTGAAATATCCCACTTTTTAGAGAGTGAGAATTCATGTTTTTATATATGCCTGTTCCATCTTAAGCATCAGTTCTTGGTAAGTTTTAAAAAGTTTTTTAAAAAGTCTTTTGTGACAACTCTCCAGGCTGAAAACTTCATGCCACAAATATGGAAGGGGAAAAACATAGACATGTAGAAACCACCCAAACACCTTAATCCAGCACCATGGTAACAACTCTGAATCACCTGTCAGATGAGAAGCAAATTCATATCTTTATGGAAAGTTTTGCAGATAGTAGATAGGTACCAAGAATCTTACTTACAGCTGGAGAATATCAACGGGCATGAATGTTTATCCATTGGGAAATTATGTAGCTGCAGCTGGCATTCGGCGTTGATGGTAAGTCTGGAGGGAAACCAGGTAGCTATTACAGTCTTCATATGGTGACATGTTAAAAAAGAAAATATCTAGTAACAGGAGAACATAGCAAAGGCTTAATTGGGAAAATAGTAAAAGGGCTCATTTAAAGTTTATTTGAGGTAACTTTAGGTAGAATGTATTTGCTGACAAATGAGTTTTAAGGTGTAGTTCAGGTGTAGTTTGTACATTAGCAGAGGCAGCAAAAGAACACTGGGACAAACAGGTGGTGCCATTATCCTCAACTAAAATGCATGGCAGGGCCTTCACACAGATGCATGACAGAAAGAAAAAAAATGTTTCAGTGAGAATATGTTCAGACCATCTGGCTCACATTTTCCATGATACAACAAAATCCAAATTTGTGATATTCATAAAACCGTGAAACAGTAAAACCCACATGGCTGAGAAGAGGAGTGGCCTCTGCCTGGATTGATATCCCTCTAGAGCATCTTAACTGACAATAGAAGTAACATTTGAGACATTTCACTAGCTCCTTCATCATGCAAAGATGTTAAAAATCATACAGGAGAAGAAAAGTGATGGTGTTGGTGCATGTTAGTGCATGCCTACATTTTGTCTCAAATGTAACTTTTCTTCTCCTTTATGAATTTTAACATCTTTGCTTGATGGAGGAGCTAGTAAAGTTTTTAAAACTCGCATGATATATTTTGTGCATTTTAGTTGTTCCCATAAAGATATCACTATTTTGTGGATATGGATTTTATTGTATTTTGCTGTATGGCCAAAGTGGTTACCCTGAATATGTTCTATGACATATATCATGGAGGGGAAGGGTGTATCTCCACATGTGAAGGTTGATGCTACTGCAAGCTACAAATGAACCTGGATAAAGTTTGCATGACAAATGCTAACCAATGAACTCTCCTTGAAACTGTTACTAATATTTGATTTTTATAATATGATTTGAGGTTATGAACGAATTCATTGGCTCATCCAGATTGAACAAATATATTAGAAGATCATGGTTTTTACTCCTCTAATTTGTAATTCCAGGACATTTTTTGGCTTTCCTTCCTCCCTTCTTGAATCTTTTTTGTTCTTACTAGCAGGGTGTTTCTCCCCTAAAAACATAATTGCCAGCCTCCTCCTTTTTGTTCCCTTTACCCCTCTCCTGAACATTTTAAGTTGGATCTGCAGTGCTCTGTGTATAGGTGCGTGGGTGCATGTATGCATGCACACACCCACACATGCCTACATAAGTGCAGGAGAGGGAAAAAGACGTTGGGTAACAGAATATCCCAATCTCTCTCTACTCTTTTGAAAAACTGCTGGGGGCAGGGAGAAGAGAGGCAGTGGAAAGTATAAAAAAGTGTAGGAAAAAAGAGAGAGAATTCCCTGTTCATTTTAATGTACCAGAAAACTCTCTTGATGTGTGTGCATGTAGGGAGGGGATGGAGTGATCTCATTCAGCACAATAATTCATAAGGAAGAGTAAACCATGCATGTAACTTTTTTCCAAAGATTTGTATGTGGATGTGGAAAAAGGAAGAACCAGCCCAAATTGACATTAAATGTAGCTGATTGAATCATCACTAGTTGTCAGTTTGGATGAACCCTAAGTCACAAATTCAATGGGACTAGTGAGAAAGCCAATGCAGTCTTGAGCTTCATTAGCAGAATTCTGGTGTCTAGGGTAGAACTTTAAAAAGTCATTTGGTACTACAACTTTCAAAATCCCCCCACCCAACATGGTGACTCACCATGGTTACTGTGGGACTGTATGGGATGTAATCTAAAAAGTATTTCTAGTTTTACTTTTTTACTGGCCAATGGCATGGGAAATAATAGTTCCACTCTTCTCCTTTAGTCAGGCCACATTTTTGAGTACCATGTCAAATATCATGTGCAGGTGTGGACACTGTATAGTGAGAATGACATAGACAAACTAGAACATATTCAAAGAATAGTGATCAGGATAGTCTGGAGCCTGGAAACCATGGGGGGAAGCAGACGGGTGGCACGGGGCCGCCCTGGGAAGCTGCGGATTGGGGCCGAGGTATCCGCACTCCTCGGCCCCGAGGCGCAGCGTCCCAGTCCTAGGAAGGAGCACTAAAATAGTGCTCCTTCCGCAAGACACTGAAGGTGCGCCACAAAAAGCTTCCGGTGCACCTTCAGCGCCTCTTCCGCTGCAGCGTGTGTGGACGCTGCAGCGGAAGTGTGTCGTCAGAGCGCCGGCCACGCGGAGGGCTGGCTGCTCCGACGACGTTTTCAGGAAGGGGTTGGGGCACCCAGCGTGAGGCTGCCCCTCCCCTTCCTGGCCTTGAAAACGCTGTCTGCTGAGGCCCCATATCTTTTAAAAGATAGTTGAGAGTGGTTAGTAAGGGGCTGTACAGAGTGGTATAAAGAGCCGGCCTGGGGGCAGAGTGGGAGCATGGCAACCACATGCCGACCACCCCAACTATGCCCCCATGCTGGCTTCACACCACGCACCTCACCGCACAGTGGGAGACATCAGGGCGCTCCCTTGGTTCAATGTTTACACAGCAGCGGCAAGGGCACCCTTTCTGCAGCACAAAAAGGAGCAGCTTTTTGTGGTTTCTTTTTGTGCCGCAGAACTGCTGGGTTGGGGGTGTGGTGTGTGGTTGCCACGTCCCCAACCCAGTGTTTCCAGGGGTAGTGTAGAACCACCTATTGTGGCGGTCTATCAAGCCCCTAAGTTTTCCCTGAAGAAGTGAAGAATGGAGGGAGGGGACATGAGATCTCTCTTCTAATATCTGGAATACTGGATGCAATGGATGTAACTTGTAGGAGAACACACTTCCACTGAGTCAATGCTCCTAACAGTGAAATAAGTTCAGCAGTGGAACAGACTGCTTTGGAAGGTGATAAATTCTCATTTGCTAGAAATATTTAGGCAAGGACCAGACAGCCATTTATTAGGGATGTAGTAGCTGAATCCTGCATTGCAGAATCTGCATGAAGCAGGACATTTGGACAAGACTCCTCCAACTCCATGCAATTCTATGAAGTTAATATAACATTTAAAGCTAAAATTAGGAAAGAAACAGAAAGTAGTATTCCAGTGGGAGCAATATGTAATGAAAACATATCGAAGAAGAATCTCATAAATTTTTAATAACAATTTTTCACCCAAATGGAGAAGGCTGAGAAAAGCAAAGCAAACTTAACTGTGTACACAAAACTGAGTATTTAGCTGTTGCATTTCTAGGTTTTATGGTCATTTCATTTTTGTTGTACATCACTTAAGGCAGCTATAAATAAATATGAACTATAACATATTTCATAAGAAAATACTCCTCATTTGTTGAAATTATCTAAGCAAAACTACTGTGCCTTCCAACAGTGAAATATATAATCAACTTTCACAAGATTTATGAAGATCATGCATATAACATCCACTAGAAAGCATAATGGGAGGTCCCCTCAGAAAGACCTTTGCAGAATAATTTTATGTACTCCTGCCTCAAAAAGTATAGCTGAACAAACTTTGACTGTACATTATGCCAATATAGCATTTTTGGTTGTCTCCTCAATGACTTCAGGGCTGACTTGTTGCTACTCAATAGCAATACTCAGTACTCAACTATGCTTGGATGACTAGGAACACTCCACAGGTTAATGTGTTTTTCCTTCTTACCCTCTCCCTTGGATATTATATTTTACTTTCAGTTTCACAGCTGCCTACAGTCAGTTTGACCTATGTTCAATTTTACTTACATCTGTCCTGCTTTTGATGTTAACTAAACTGCCATCAAACCACTGCTTGTAGCCATAGTTGTAGGCCAGTACCCAGTGGTATCAATCTGCTAGCATTAATGATATCTCATTTTCAGACACCTACTTCCAGACCATGGGTGAAGAGTTAATCCTACAGAATTTACAGTTGCACAGTTTCTTGTAGGAGTGGCTTGCACAAGCAGAGGTACAAATGCTAACATGCCTAACATGCATAAGAACAAATGCACCACTTGCGCATTCGGGGGGGGGGGGGAAACAAAACAAAACAGTAGAGATCTGTTAGCACAGTTTTCTTCTGCTGCTGTTACACTGAATTTAGGCTACAAAATCTAGCTATAGTTAATGCCAGCACTGGTATATATGCAATACTAATCCAAGTTTCCAAAACAGAAAAGATATGCGAGTCTGGGAAAGAATATCCTTGCAAGATGGGAGAGAGGAAAGAAAGGAGCATGCAAACTATTAGGTGATCAAGCAGCATTATGTTTGAACTGGGCCTCTGAACTCAGCTTCTACTATCATGATTTATATATTTTATTTTGTGCATTTTTATGCCGCTATTCATTCTCTAAGGTATAAAAAATTAACAGCCCCAATATCTTATATAGTTTGTAAAAGAGCAGAACTAAATGAAGCTAAATATTAAAAACAGAGACAAATAAAGCTTAACCAATTGTTTTTAAAAAGTAGCTGAGGGCCCAGAGTGTACAATGCTTAAATTAGTCCTTTCTTTTTTCTTCTCTCCATATTTCCTTTCCCCACTTTGTCATATCTATTACATTGTGAGCCTTTGTGTTATCTTTCAAAATGTCTCCAAAGTTTAGACTTTTTATTTTATTTAGGAAGACCAATACAACTGGTTGATAGTGCCACACTTCAGAGAATGAAATGGTGGATCTAAACATGAGGAAATAACAAACATCACTTACAAAGCATCAAAAAGATATATAAGCTTCTATTAAGATAGCTAACAGGTATTAACTTTATTAATCCACTCTATATGTATAGGTAATTCTGCACATGCATGGAACTGCCCCTCCATGAAAGTTACTGAAGAAATCTGAATTTCTGTGTGAATACCAGGACATTACATATGCCAGTAATTTGTAGATTAGTTTGATAAAAGGCTAACATTTGAGATGAGTTTTTGATTTTTAAAAAATCTTTCTCAATGGAACTGCAATTGAAAAAGAGAATGGCAAAACCTGCCCTTTTCGACAACAACAGATGCTGGTGTAGTGTATCAGCATAAGCTACTCTGTGGGTTATCCAAGTGATATACCAGGTTGCCCGAATAGTTCAATTCATCTCAGAACTGGGCCAGGAACTTGGACGAATACACAGCTTAAATGAAGATTTGTATGTCCATAAACAGTATTTTGTAAGACTGAAATTACATAAAGGTATGTGGCTGGGGGGGCTTTTTATGACATGTATTACTAGGCAAGCAAGTTTACTTCCTACCTCAAAGTATACAAGATCTTCCCATCATTCCATATTCTCAAGAGCTGATTTGGTGTAGTAATCCAATGAGCTTCTGCAGTTTTAGAATTCCTGAAGATTGTATCTGGGATCCAAATTAACCCAACCATATTGCTGTTGAGAGTGAGACTTCTTTTCATGGTGCTGTTAAAACGGAGACGGCTGTCAGTCCATGTCTGAGCAAAAAAAATATCAATTTGGTATTCCTGCAATCAGAAAAGATTACAATCAAATAGTTACAATTCTGAAAAGCATGGCCATATATTTGTAAACATCTTCACATTTCATTTAATGTTTTGTTGCCCATATTCCTAGAAATAAAGAGGCAAGAGACTTGTGATAGGATAGTTAGAGTAATAATCATATTAATGTATAATAGATGAGATATTCAACAACTTCAGCAACTGTCTCAGATCACAGCTTTTTGCCACCACTCCAGGAAAAGATTTTTTTAAAAGCAGCCAATGTGCAAATGTGGCCACACATTTGCAGCAGGAGAAAGCAGGCAGGCTGCTAAAAGTCCTGTTATACTATTTATCCACCTCCTCTGGTTCAAATCTGCATACCCTCCTTCTTCCCTCTATCTTCAGAGCATTTGATCTCCAGGTTCCTAACCATTCTTGTTGCTCTTCATTCACTACATCCTACTTTGTTGGTATACTTCCTAAGCAGATGTCCGGAATTGGGCACTGTACTCTTGGTGTGGTCTAACAAAAGCAAAATTGATTGGTGCAATTACTTCTTACAATGGGAACATTATATTTCTCTTGAGACAATCTAAATTTGGTGTGCTCTTTCAGTCACTACTACCTCACACAACTGACATGTTTAGTCTGTGGTTTACAAAAACCTTGACAGCCCTTCTCTAGTGCTGCTTGCTGCAAAGCCAGATGTCTTTATGCATCTGTTTTTTCATACCTAAAGATGGAACATTTTCTCCATTCTCCATCTTGTCAATATTATCTATAAAGATGTATACTGGTTGGCATCCTCATGTTTCACTGCATGGCTAGCTGACACCAAATGTCCTTTATTACGCAGCCTGAGAAGTTAGGTTTCAATATTGTAATGTCATATTTGGGGCCTGTAGTCAAGTGTGTATACCTTGGACTTATATAAATGAGTTTAAATACTGCTCATTAAATTCAAACAGAAACTGATCCCTCCACATGCAATTTGGAAGATGTTTTTGGGAAGGGGGGTATTTGTGTGTGTGTGGGACCTCCTGAAACTCCACAGAAAAGGAATTGCTTTTTCCACTGGCATATCCATGAGGATGTGCATAATTTGTGGCCATCTGTTTGCTTCACATAGATTCATATGGTTGTGCCTTTTCAGCAGAGGGATGGCAAATAGATGCAAATTTGCACAGGACAGTGAAGACATTGCCAATGTGCAAAAATCCACAGCTATTTGCACAATATACTAGCCCTTTGTTGCACAATAGCTTTTCTGTTCTGTGGGTGCCAATGGAGATTGCAAGCTTCAGGTCCATCTATGTTTCCCTACCTCTGGGCTATTTTAGCCTGGGGGAAGCCTGCTTTCAAACAGGAAGTGAACAGGGGAAAAAAACCAGGAAGATGATGAGGGAAAGGCCTTAAATCAGCCCAGGATCTTCCCAAAACATGATAAAATTGTCCCTTATGACTCTAGGAAGCATGGAGTGCCTTTCTGGTTATTTTTTAAAAAAAAAATAAGTAAAAATTGCCTTCATGGGGCCAAAGCTCCATGTTCCCTGCAGCTAGGGACCCCTGTTCTAGTATTTACACAAGATTATCATCATAAATATACCAACAGGGATTTTACTCCACAAGTGTTGGGCTGGATTTAGACCTTTAGTTTTACTGGTAAGCCACCTTGGGAGGATCTGTATTCTAACTATGAATCAGATTCTTAAGGCAAAGTGGCTTTTAACTGAGATTCATAATTTATACTGGACAATTAATATTAGAAACAGGGTTAATAGTTACATTTGTAAATAGGATTTGTTTGTTTGCTTGTTTGTACTGCGCATACAGCTAAGAGCCACTTTTGCAGCTGGAATGAACTCTAGTGTTGTCCATGTTGTGCCACCACATTATTCAAACATCTATTGTTTCTGCCACCTTGAGTCCCTATATTGGGAGAAAGGTGGGATATAAAATGATGATGATGATGATGATGATGATGATAATGATAATTTCCCAGATTCTGTAGCTGTGTTAAGAATGTTAATTCATGTATAAAAGGACAACTGTGTTTGTGGGAAGAGAGTCGAAGGGCCTAAGCAGACTGCCAGAAATAGTGCACATTAAATTGAGGCACTGCCCTGGCTCAGTGCTAGGGAGTCATGGGAACTGTAATTTATTGTGGCACCAGAGCTCTTTGACCAAGAAGGCTCAATGTCTCAGAAAAAAATACAAGTCCCATGACTCCCTAGCACTGAGCCAGGGCAGTGCCTCAATTTAATGTGCACTATTTCTGGCAGTCTGCTTAGGCCTAAAGTCAGTCAGTGTGAGTGTTTAGCCAGACTTTGGAGTGATAGATGTGGATTATTGAAAATGATAGTGTTGCTTTTTTGATTTCTGTGAATAAAAGTGTTTGGTTATTGTCGGGTAAATTGATTTTTTGATGTTATCATGGTGAATTTCATAACAATACATTCTGGCTGAACCTCAGGATGGATTGCTGGCTGAATATGAAATGTAAAAGTACTGATGATGCTGATGAGAGTGCATCCTGTTCAAAGCAAAACAAAGCTACTTCCAGTCATCTTAAAAAGTGCTGCCATTATAGCAAGGATTATCTGTCAATTGGCTTCACATATAGAGGCCCAGAAGACATGCAACAAGCACAATGTGTATTACGTTACAATGTATTGTCTAGCAAGACAATGGAGCCAACAAAATTGCTAAAACATCTTGATAGTAAACATAAAACACAAGCCACAAAACAGCACTTATTTTTTAAAAAAGGAGTAGGAGCTTCAGGAAATAAGAAAATGGCTAAAAAGCAACTGGCTGTAATAATGAAAATGCAGTGATATATTGAAGAGTGGATTTAAGGGGAAAGGATAGCTTACTGCACAATTTCTCCCACTTTAAAAACTACTGAAGTACGTACTAATGCACAATGAAAACTTTTGAACATATCTGTTCAGGAAATATATAGTGGAAAATACTCTGAAAGATTTTCACTGTAAAGATTCCCCCATCTCTGACTTAGGAGCTTATCACTTTACTTACTATCTTAACTCTCCCAACCTAAATTTTAATTTGGGCGGCATTCTGATACTATTGCAGGGATTTTGCCGCTGAATCTGCTGCCTGAATACAGTCTGGGTCCATCCCTGCTCCCAGGGGTGCACAGTGTGCCTCTTTTTGAAACCGGGAGTTTTCCAACTTAAGAAAATGGCTGCTGGAGCACTCCTGGAAGTGGGAATGGTGGATTCGGCAGCAAAATCCCTGCGATAGTATCAGGATGCTGCCCAAATTAAAATTTAAGTCAGGAGAGCTAAGACAGTTTTAGAAGCGTGATAAGCTCCTTACTTAGCCTGATCTGTCCACCTCCCTGCCTCTAAAGTATTACAGTATATGTGTACCAGCATGTATATGTCCATGTGTGCATATATATTGTTTTCTGGGGTGCTCTTCCTGGGTGGAAAAGGCATTCTAAAATTATCTTTATAAATTGAATAGATGACTATAAAACACAAAACTCTCAACCAGTTTGATCTATGACAGAACTAGTTTGATCTATGACAAAGATTATACAGCTCCAAAAACTAATTCCTTCATTTCTAAAATGTGGCAAGCTGGGCATTACAGAAATAGCCCTCTGTCCTACAAATTACCTGGTTGACATTAGAGGTAATAGCAATGTTCTCTGAAAGTTCCTCAAATTACAAAAGTTACCCTCTGTTACCATGGGAACTCTTCCCCTTCTCTCTTTCCACAGCAACAGTTTCCCCAGTTTCTATAGTAACATATTACAACAGGTTCTTCTTCACAATGTAGTCAGTTTTCATGTGGTAAAATCTGACCCTTGCCACTGATAAGTATCTGTAAGCACAACCCTGGCATCTTCTAGAAATGTAAATTGGTCAATAAACCAGACTGTGGTTTTACTGTCGCTCTCAGTCCAGTCACTGGATGAAACCCCTCAAAACATAGATGCCTTGAGCCATCTATTTGAAAACAAACAAAATTACAAAACAAGTATAGCCTACAGCCCCGTTTCCCTCTAAATTGTTATTTGCCTACTTTCTATGCCCCTTTTATTTTTATGTTCATACATGACCTTATGACAGTACTCTACTTGTAGGGCAAATATCACTCCACAATACAAGAAAATTATTTGCATGTGGTTGACCTGCTAGGATATATATTTGTATCGAGAAAATGTGAAAAATGTATATGAATTTTCATCTTGATATTTTTTCATTCAATAGCCAAAACATCTTACTGCTTTGTATTGTATTTTACATGTCATCTTCAAAGAAAGTGTATTTTTAGATATTTGGTCAGCTTATACTATGTATATGATGTCCATGTTAATATCCTAGGAGTGTCTCCTCTTCTCCCCCACCTTTCTTTTTTCCCCCTTCCTTTTCTCTTTTCCCCTTTCTTTGTATGCATATTATAAAAATCACATGCACACATACAAGCAGAGCCTCAAAATGTCAGGATAAGTACAATTGTTTTTGTACCAGATGGGACACCTAGTGTTTCCATTAGGCAATAATAATAATAATAATAATAATAATTTATATCCCACTTATTGGTAACAATCGAAGCAGCTTACAGTAAAAAAATCCTCACAACATTTTATCCAAACCAACCCTAGCCCCCTAAAACAGCATTAAATAGCATATAATTAAAATTACAATAAACATAAAATAAAACATAACAATATAAACTAAACCTATTTGGGCAGCTACGGTACCCCAAAAACCGCCTCTACTGCATTTCCCATCCATCAACATGATGGGGCCACAATGGGGATGCAGGAGTCAGAAGGTCCTAAAATCCTGGCCAGGATAATTAGTCTGGAAAGGCCTGCTGGAAGAGATCCGTCTTGACAGCTCTCTTGAAGCTGTCTAAGGATGTCAACTGACGGATCTCGTCTGGCAGGTCATTCCAGAGTTTGGGGGCAACAGCAGAAAAAGCCCTCTGAGAGGTCGCCGCAAGCCTAGATTTTAGGGGCTGCAGCAAGTTCCTCCCAGAGGATCGGAGAGTGCAGGGAGGATTATATGGGAAGAGGCGGTCCCTGAGATAGCTTGGACCCAAGCCATTTAGGGCTTTAAAGGTAATAACCAACACCTTATACTGGGCCCGGAAGCTAACAGGCAGCCAGTGGAGGGACCTCAGAACCGGAGTAATGTGGTCCCTCCTAGATGTTTCAGAAATAAGCCTGGCTGCCATATTTTGAACCAACTGAAGCTTCCGAACCAAGCACAAGGGTAGCCCCATGTAGAGTGCATTACAGAAGTCGAGGCGTGAGGTTACCAGTGCGTGCACGACGGTCTCGAGATCCCTTACTTCCAGAAAAGGGCGCAGCTGGCGTATCAGCCGAAGCTTATAACAGGCGCTCCTGACCATCGCATTCACCTGATTTGTCATCAGGAGTGATGAGTCAAGGAGCATCCCCAGACTGCGAACACAGTCACTGGAGGAGAGTGTGACCCCGTCCAGGACTGGAGGTTGCAACCCAATTCTTGGTTTCGGGGCCGCTACCGTGAGCACCTCCGTCTTGTCTGGATTCAGTTTCAATCTATTTTTCCTCATCCAGCCCATTACTGCCCGAAGACATTCATTGAGAGAAGAGATGCCATTGGAATTCGAGGCCGACGAATGAAACACGGAGAAATAGATTTGAGTTTCATCAGCGTACTGATAATACCCAGCACCATAACTCCGTATAATCTCACGCAGCGGCTTCATATAGATGTTAAACAACATTGGGGACAAAATAGCCCCCTGAGGGACCCCACAAGTGAGATCCCTCTTACTGGAGCTACAGTCCCTGAGCAGCACCCTCTGGGACCTACCCAAGAGGAAGGACTGGAACCACTGCAGAGCAGTGCCCCCGATACCTAACCCCCTCAGGCGGTCCAAGAGGATGCCATGATCTATTGTATCAAAAGCCACTGAGAGGTCTAGGAGCACCAACAGGGTCACACTACCCCTGTCGATGCTCAGACGCAGATTGTCGGTCAAGGCAACCATGGCAGTCTCAAGCCCAAAGCCTGTCCTGAAGCCGGTTTGAAATGGGTCTAGATAATCAGCTTCATCCAAGACAGCTTGGAGCTGAAGAGCAACTGCCCTCTCGATCACCTTGCTCAAGAATGGCAGCAATGACACAGGCCTGTATTTCTTCATATCCTGGGGGTCAAGGGAAGGTTTTTTTCAGGAGCGGCCTAACAGCCGCTTCCTTCAAACAAGATGGAACATATTCTTCCCTAAAGGATGCATTGATGATATCCGTAAGGAATCTCATCAATTCATCCCCCCCCCCCGATGGCCAGCCATGATGGGCAAGGGTCAAGAGGGCAGGTTGTCTTCCTTACCTTACCAAGCAGCTTGTCCACGTCCTCGGTACTCACAGATTGGAGCTGATCCAGTATAACTACATCGGCGGAGTCACTGGACGCCTCACCTATAGACTCTGTTTCAACAATGGCATCTAAGTCGGCTCTTATCTGAGAGATTTTATCTGCAAAGTAGTTGTTAAATGCGTCACAGCAGGCCATTGTCGGGTTAAGTAAGGGATTAGGCGCAGGGGGCACCTGCGTCATCTCCCTCACCACCCTAAACAGTTCTGCTGGACGGGACTCTGCAGACGCAATACGTGCAGAGGAGAAAGCTCTCTTCACTGCACGTATTGCCTCCCAATAGGAACGAAGAAAGTTCCTATGGCGAATTCTGTCAGTTGAGAGTCGAGTCTTCCGCCACCGGTGCTCTAGCCATTGTTCAACCCGCTTCATTCTCCTAAGCTCTGGCGTATACCAAGGCCTATGGTTTGAAGTGGATTGACAAGGGCACTTGGGAGCGATCGTGTCGATAGCCCTGGTAAGAGTGGTGTTCCAAGTATTAACCAGAGCTTTGACAGGATCACCGGCATTCCCAACCATTAAACCCTCTAAGGCTTTCTGGAATCCTGTAGGATCCATTAGCCTTTGAGGGCGGACCATCCGAATGGGTCCACCACCCCCGGCGGGGCAGATAATTGGCTTTAAGTTCCATCCTGACCAGGAAATGATCCGCCCATGACAATACGGAGGTATTTATCACCTCCGCCCATGGATATTCCTGTTCCGTACTGAAGACCGCATCGAGTGTATGACCTGCACAATGTGTGGGCCCATTGACCAATTGGGATAGGCCAATGTTTGTCATGGTCTCCATGAACTCCCGAGCCGCACCTGTTAGGCTGGTCTCAAGCGGGATGTTGAAGTCCCCCAAGACTAAAAGTCTGGGGGACTCCAGCAGCAGCTCAGAGATCAGCTGTGTCAGCTCGGTCAGGGAGTCTGCTAGACAACGGGGTGGTCGGTAGACTAACAGAATCCCTAAACTATCCCTGGTCTTCAGGCTAAGGTACATACACTCAAAGTGAACTGTGTTCCGGACATGTATCCTGGTCAAGGTAAGATTAGTTTTATGAACCAAAGCCACTCCGCCCCCCTGCCCACTTCCCCTCACCTGCTCACTGACAGAGTACCCAGCTGGGAGGGCCTGCGCCCATGTGACTGCGCTATCCTCTCCCAGCCAGGTTAAACAGGCCAGGTCAGCATCCTCATCCAAGAGTAAATATACACAACTTGAACAAGAAAGGTCCATCAGGGTTTAAGGGTTTCTGATTTAGGAAAAAACAGGTTTAGAGTTCTGTTTTGTTGTTTCCTGCTCAGATCCAAGCCATACAAACATTAAATGTTTCACCCTTGCTGGAGCAAGTGGATGACTCTTTGGGCCAGAAGGGCAGGAAAAAGCAGCTTGATCTTGGGTTTTCTGAAAGTGGGTCAAAGCCCCATGGTTTTGCATGGCATCAAGCCACACTGTGCAGTTATTTTTGTTGTTGTTGTTGTTGTTGCCTCCCCACTATCACACAAACACAGTGCCTGCAACCTCCAGTTGACTCCCTCTTCCTGCCCAGATGCCATTCCATTTGAGGCCCACCCATATGACTGGCCACACAGTTGCATGTGTGATGCACTACCTGTATAGTGTATTGGTGTGCCCAGTGATACATTGGCAAAACACAGTCATGGAGGCATACATGCCCCCTTCATCCCATGCCCCCTTTTGGACTGTCCAGTTTGTGTGTGTTGTAATTAAATCCATTGCATTATTGGTAATCATGTTTTTGCTTTGCCGCAGTTCTGTACTGGCATCAGGATGTTTATATGTTGGTGTGATTATGCACATTTTCTGCCTTGAGTCAGAGTATCACACCTTCTTTTTGCTCTGGCTTTTAGCCTTGGAGTGTGGCTTCATTTTGCTTGCTACCCAGTTTCACCTCATGCATAATCTAAACAGCCAGGCTTCAAAGAAATTATGAGCTGCTTTACTTGACCAATGAGGACAACTGCAATTTTTTTTTTTGGGGGGGGGGGGATGTATATTGTGAATCACACTGAAGGTGATATGAGAGGCTCCATTAAATCTGAAGTGATTTCAAAAGGGAGTCTCTTCCAGCCTCTGGTGAAAGATTTGTTATCATCTTAGGCTACATCTACACTGAAGAATTAATGCAGTTTGATACTGCTTTAATTGTCACAGTTCAATGCTATGTAGTTCTGGGATTTGTAGTTTTGTGAGATATTTAGTCATCCCTGTCATAGTGCTCTGGTTTCCCCACCAAACTACAAATCCCAAAATTCGATAGCATTGCACCATGGAAGTTAAAGTGGTGTAAAAGTGCTTTATTTCTGCAGTGTGGCAGAACCCTTAGTTGTTCATGTTGGTATGATTAGTACACTCATGCAAGAGAATAAAGAAAATTAGCACATTTTCTTATCATTTGTGTGTGTGTGTGTGTGGGGGGGAACGACAACACACAGCCATCATGCATAGACAAGGTTTTCCATCCCTAAGGAAGAGTGAATTGACCAGTATTTTTCTTTCAATGGTAGCAGTGATGATAAAAAGTGTTTGGGGCTTGGTGAAAACTTTGTATTTTTCACAAAAATGTATTTTGCATATTATTATTATTATTATTATTATTATTATTATTGGGGAAAACTTCCTAAAATTTGTGTTTAAAAATTCTCAAATGCAAAATGTCACAAAAATGCATGAAAACCTTTTCAGGGAACACTATTGTCTTGGCAGTTTATGCTGTCACAACTTTTGGAGTGGGTAGTGTGCTGCACTAGGAGGGAGGCAGAAGAGAAATTGTCACTTGTGAGCAATTCAGGATCAAACAGGGTACATTTCTCTCTTACAGAGATGCTTCCTTATGCCATTCATCCCCACACCACTCTTCTGATACCCACAGCCATTTTGCCAACACTATGTTCCTGTCTATGCCACCACCATCAGCTATGCCAGTTTTGTTACATGGTCAACTAGACCAGGGGCACGATTGCATGCAACTGAATACATTTTTGAATATTTTTGAATTCATGTTTGAGACTGAAATAATTGAAGGTTTGCATCCTAACACTTAATAACAGAATTATTTTAACTGATGTTGAATGTTGTATATTCATCTGTTGTTGTTCCCCATCTCAATTCATGGGGAGAGGTGGGTAAGAACTACTACAGTTGGCCCTCCATATTTATGACTTTGATTTTTGTGGATTTGATTATTTGTGGGTTTGAATAATATGTATTCTCTAGGAATCTCTAGATCCTCTGTCAGAAGTTGACCGTAGAGTTGTGCTGGAGAACCTAGAAACTCCTAGAGACTCCAGCATGATTCTATGATCAACTTCTGGCAGATGTTGACCATAGTGTTGCATTGGTGTCCTGGAGATTCCTAGAGAGGTGTTCTCTAAATAGTGTTTTTCTAGTTGAAGTTTTCCCACATTCACAGAATTCCTTCACCTCTAACCCCAGCAAATGTGAAGGGATGACTGTAATACTAGTACAAATAATAACTATTAATACCTATATACCCATACTCACATACACTATTAGAGTAGTGTTTGGGGAAACATGAAACCCTGTTTGATTCTAAATCCATCAAAGATCTTCCACCCTCTAAACAAACCAAGTACTATGGAAATGGCATTTTTATTCTTTGTTTCTTAGCAAGAAGCCTTGTTCATCAATGAGGTTATAGCATAAGTAATGGGAGACGACATAGGAGAAGTGGTCTCTCCCTTCCCCACCCATGGGCTATGCCCCCTTAATGACAATAGTCAGGAGCTCATAGCTTCTTGTTATTAATAGTTGGTAGGCTCTGCTATGCTAATTTGGAATAATTTCCCAAAGACACTCATTTTCTATGTTAGACTGATTTTCAAAAGAACAACAATAGAACACATGAAGATGTTAAGGAAAATGCAACATGGGACATACAGTAATAGAAATAAAATATGTATGTGATAGTCACAGTGACTAAGCAGGAATAATCATGAAGCTACACAGGTGAAAAGGATAATGTAATTTGGAAGCCTTGAGAGGCAAGGACAAAGTTATAGAGTGTATATTGAAAACACCTGTTATAGATTGCAAACACCTGAGATTCATTAAGTAGTCAAGGTAAAATGATGAAATACTTGGGTTGGTCTTAAGTATGGGATGATCTATGTAAACCAATCAAAATGAATGTACACGCCCACTGGGTGGAAACTGACTAGTGGGTGGTGACTAACAATGGCTATAAGTGCAATGTTTGCCAATGCATATTGTGGTGTAGTGTGGAGTATTTTGGTGGAGTAGAGATTGTGATTTGTAGGGCATATAGTATTTATATATAGTAGAATAAAGTAGATCTTTTATATAAGACTACTGAGTTGTCTGGTGTCTTGAAGGAAGATACAAGAACCAGAAGAATCCTGGAGAGGTTTGGAGACATCTCAGGAAGAAGAGAGAGAAGGCTCGGAGAGTTTGTCAGGGTCTTCAGCCTATTCTCTGAAACTCTGCTGCTTGAGAAAGAAGCATCAACCACTGATCAAAGCTGGTCAGCTCTGCTGCATAACAAGGTGGTGAGTTAGAGCCAGAGGTGAAGAACTACAACTCCCATCATCCCTGACAGAAGAATCATGCTGGGTCAGACTTTAGTCCCCTTCAGTCCAATGTTCCATGTATACAATGGTCAAACAATTATTTATTGGAAAGCTACTAAAAGGATACAAGGACTATTGCATCCCTTTTATGCCTTAGAATGCTGTCAACAAGAAAAACTGAACAAGGCCTAAAAGCCAACCGCTTTCAGTGAACGGATTTTGGTTCATGAAAACTGTGATTCAATAAATGTTATGATGGATTTTTAAAGTTGGGCTGAATATAATTAGGAACTGGAAATTGCCTTTGTGGAACTTGAGATTGGAAGAAAGACATGGGAAGATAGATCAACCCCTAAATGAAGGATGTTTGAAGATAAGACAATACATGCATCATTCTGTATTGGAAAAGTCCCCATCCCCATTAAAAATAAATGAGAAATAGCAATAAGCATTTATCTAAACTGTATTTATTTTGCTTTAAAATAATACAAAATCAGGCAAGAGTTAAACAATGAATTGCTAAAGGATTGGGATGATGGTTTTGGTTTATTATTCTTATTCTTATTGTTATCTTATAGGTTTTTATGTATAATAATGATAAAAGCTTAAAAGCTACCATCAGAAAGGGGACAATTAGGTGATTTAAGTTAAACATATTGTTAATTTTTTTAATCTTGAAAGGTGAGGAGCACTTTTCTTATACTTTCAGACAATAGGTAATATTATTATTTACTGTTTATTTTGTATTATAAGGAAGAATAAGGAAGAAGTTTTATAATTTTAAGGTAGTATAAAAGGATTTTTGTGACTTTTTTACAGGTCTGTTATTGATTCAAGGTGCTGATATAGTACAGCGAGCCCTTGTTATTTGCTTAGGTTTAATTCCAGGACTTCTGTGGATTCCAAAATCCGTGGATGCTTGAGTCCCATTAAAAATAATGGCATAGTAAAATGGGCTTCTTTATATAAAATGGCAAAATCAAGGTTTGCTATTTGGAGTAGCTTTTATTTGAATATTTTCAAGCCATGGGTGCTTGAATCTGTGGATAAAAAAATCTGTGGATTAGGAGGGTTGACTGTATTTTGTTTGGCTGTATTATCATCTTTTATTTTTAATTCTTCTCAGCTTAGGCTTTACCATTTATTTATATATATATATTTTTGCAATGCTTTTCATTTTTTAAAATATTTTCCAATATTTCCTTTTTATCATTTTTTAAATGATTAAAACAGGGAAAATAGTATCTAAGTAAGTTCTTTTTCTACTTGGTACTGAGGATTAATTTTAAGATACAGAAATTTATGACTCTGAGATTCTAATATGACAAGTTTGAAAGACAGGCCTAACTGAAAGAACAAAGAAATAATCAAATACCATGTTTTTATTCAAAAGATCAATCAATACAGAAGTAATTTCTAATTGTCATAAAATTTCTAACAGGACATACAAGAAAGAACTGGTGGGATGGGTCCCCTGAGGGTTGCGAGACTTGAAGGCCCTGATCCCTCCTCTTCTTCCTCTTCCCATTTTTTTAATGCGTAAAATGTACACATGCTATGAGTTAAAAGTTGAATTTTCTTAAATAAAACTGTTGAATGATGTTATTTCCTTATAAAATGCTAAAATATGAATATACATGAATGTGCAAGTGAAAATATATGTACTAAATAAATAAAATATTTTCATTCATATACTATGTTGAGTAGGAGGGATGCATTGTCAGCATGTAAATGTAAAGGGGGGGGGTCCCAAAGTTTGGATACCACTGAACTAATGACATTAGTGAGATTTTTTTAAAAGAAAAAAGAAAAAGAAAAAAGAAACAGAGTTTATAAATATTGTGGAAGTGCCTCAAAACAAACATTAACTTTTTTGCCAACTTGCTCATCCTCTGTTGGGCTGGTGTTTGCTGGAATTCTCTCACAAGAAACGAAGGAGGACATCTTTTTGTGTTCTTTGCTGAGATTTTTGCTGGCCTCTCAGGAGAGAGATCAGCAAGTTTAATCATAAACAGCCTGTTCTGCAGGCTGTTGGGAGAGAAGCAGGGTGGGGCTGAGGCTATTTAAGACCCGCCCGCCCACCTGCCCCGTTCTCTCCATTTGTTACACTTTTGTGGTCGGTGATGTTGCCATGCCAAGTTTGGAGCTGTGGTGGTGATCCACCATGCCTGCTCAGCAGAGTTCTAGTTAGGCTAATAATGAGATACATAAGGCCATGATAAGAGAGCTGGGTTTCTATCTGCCACACAATGATATCGTGATGCAGAGACCTGAACTCTACTGAGCTGATGGCATCCACCTTTCTGAAGTGAGGAACCAGCTATTTCCTTCAAGACCTGCAAGCAGGAGTTTCAGCCTGTTTAGTCAACCTGGTGGGGGATAGGGGCTAAGCAGATGCTTGCCCCTTATCTGTGACATAGGTGAACTTATCTATGACATAGGGGAGATAGAGGTTCAAGTGAACACCTCAGGACCCTCCTCAAGGTCTCTGGAACTGACTTTTAAGTCTTATGACTAAACAGGAGGGGAAAGAGAGTTGCTTTGGGGCTGGCCTGAGATGTAAACCCTTGTGAGTTAAGTTGGGGGGGGATCTTGGGTTGGCCTTCTGGATGTGGACCAGCTGGGGAGCAACCCACTTCTGGATTGCCCTTGGGGCTCAGGTATTTTGCCCAGGGGATGCTGGGGATTTGGTCTGGGCGTAGACCATCCACCAGCTGTTTCTGCACAAGGTTTTTCCCTCCTGTGTTTTGCAGCTCTCAAAGAAATAAGATTAATAGGTTGAGTTAAATAAAGTTGCCCATTTTATAACCTAGTTCTCTGTGTCTGGTCTTGTTATTTTCTGAGTTGGTCAGCAATGTCTCCTGACCTTTCTTTTATTTAGAGAAGAACCTCAGGATGCTTGGAGATGGTTTTTGGTCTTTGTTTTCTTTCTCTTTTGCTGTATTTCTCCATTAACTCTATGTAAGTTATAATCCCCTATACTTTTGTTTTTCTGAATTCATATTTTTATTGTGAGATTTCTTTTCTTGCAAAGAAGACTCACTGGATATTTTTGATTATTCCCTCCCCCCCCAACTTTTGTGTCTATCAAGGGACCAACTACATTCTAAGTCAGGTATATATATCTGTTGTATTTTGATTTAAGAATCTTTTATTTAAAGTCCTGTATGTGCTTGCCTCTGGATAAGTTTAGACAAGATTGACAGCAAATGAAATAGTGAGACTGGGTTGGACAAAGCTGATTTGTTCTTTGTTCTTTTTTAACTTTAGAGATTATTCTATTTTTCTGGTTTTCAGTTTGTAGATGTGTATATTATATATTTGATATATTGTTTTAGCCTACTGTATCTAGTTTTTACAACCTATTAACATATACCTAAAGTTCTGCTTCTCAGGTAGTGTACCTGGAGGATGGTGTACCTGTAGTTTTGCAGTTTAGGGTTTTTTTAAAAAAAATTCTCATTTTAACATACTTATTTTTATTTTAGTCAGAATACAATTGCTTAGGGTATTTGCTTAAATCATCACTATCATCATCATCATCATCATCATCATCTAATAATAATAATAATAATAATAATAATAGTCACTGTTTTATACATATGTATTGTTTTTCATGCTCTTGTCTATCATTTCAATACATTTTGAATCTCAATACATTTTAAATTTGTTTTATTTTTGGTATGGTTCTGGCATTAATGATCACTGGAGCAAACTAAACAGTGAAATAAAGAGAATCCATTTCTCAGGCACCAGGTTTAGAATGAACCAGGCAGCCAGGCACTCCACATCAGTAGCTTTAAAGGGGTTATTCAAGGTGCTGAAACCTATTCCCAAAACTATTTCAGCATGCTGGATAGCTCCTTTAAAGTAGAGGCTAGAATTTAGAGCAGAATCACCATTTTATTGACCTGAGAGCAACCAACCACCACTGTAGCCAGAGGGTTCATCATACAGTACCCTCTCAAAATGTCCATACATGCCCTGATCTACATATTAAAGAAAAGATGGACCCAGATGTGCAAGACCAGGATTTTGGTATATTATTAACAACAATCAATCATTGTAGAATTCAAAGACATAGCTGTGTTGGTCTGGAAAATCAGTATGCCAAGGGGTCTTGTGACACCTTTGAGACTAAGATGGGATGCAGACAGGTGTGGGATGTTAAGAGGGGATGCAGACAGCTGAGAAGTGGAGGACTGGGGCTGCTGCTAACACACACAGTGGCCCCAATCCACCCTTCTGCCGGGCCTGGAAGGAGCGCTAAAAAGAGCAGGCAAAAGGGGTGCCCGAAGAGATGCTGCGCATTTCTTCCGTGTCTCTTCCAGTGCAGCGTGTCTGGACACTGTGCCGGGAGGACGTCATCAGAGCGCTCGCCATGTGCTGAGAAAATAGACTCAAGTCTATGAAAGCTCATGCTATCAGCTTCTTTCTTTCAGTTAGTTTCAGAGGTGCAACAAGCCCTCTTGGCATACCAATTCATCATTTTTGTAATCACTGGGAAAGTAATTTTTGTTGCTTTTTAAATTTTGTATTTATTTTAGTATCAGAAACAACATTAACCCAACAACACAAAAATGTTTAAACAAGCTTAGGATATGAGTTAAGGGAAGGAGTCTTTTATTGAATTCAACTAGGAAACAAATGTCTGAGTGAATTAACTCTACAATTGCAAACATTCTTATTTAAATGTAAATCTGTAGGACTTCCATTCAAGTGAGTACAGTGAGGGTCAAGCTGCCATCATTAAGCATATTTCAGGTACCTGAGGATTAAGGTCTGCTGGAGGGGGAGTTCTCCGTGTCCCACCAATGAGGTCAATAAACTATCTTACTGTTTTTAGCCTATAATGCTACAGTAGGCCACCTTGAGATTTCTTAATATAGGATGGGGTATAAGTATTTTAATAAATAAATAAATAAATATTTTGACCACCCCTATGCTTGAAATAACTGCAGTAATGATTAAGATTGTCACCCTTCCTACAAGGGGAAAAAATACAGTGACTACTTGTGTCTGCTTCTTCAGTGAATTCTATTTAATGCTTCATCGCATTGGCATGACCCTGAAAATAAACAGGTCCAGTTTAAAATTAGTGTGGTGCCAACAAAACTGGTAATTGTATACTGCTGGCTCAATGGTTTAAATTTATTCTAACAGAGCCCAGTCCAGCCATTTCTTTCTCAGTCCTGTAGCACTAATCCAATAAAAAATCTGAGTTCAAAACAAATGCAATCAGCATCTAGAATCAGGGCAGATTTACCCATTATTAAAATCTCTTGAGAATTCCAACCATCAGTGCGAAGAAAACTCATGTTTTCACCTATATTTTTGTAATTAAAGAGTTATCTTTTTGTCCTTGCCTTGGAAGCAATTTAGGTTTGGTCCATATTTGTTGTTGTAACATGGATTTTATTGTGGCAATGGGAGATCATTATGCCATAAGTATGAATTTTATATTCTTTCAAAAAAGCAGCACTCAACAATGATTTTAAATATGACAAATGGGTTTCATTTAATTCAACCCCAGACCACACATAAACTTTTAATTGATCACAGAAAGGTGGCCTTTCCTTTTCTATTTAGTGAAGTACTGCTTAAACCCCCTTCCAAGTCATTGGATACTTATTTCTGCCAAATGTGGACTGGGAAGTCGGGCAAAGATTCAAGTGGGGGCAGTAATAATACTCTTTCAGGTGGGGTTGGGAATAATTACACATTGGATTAAGTCTGCAAAGGGATCTTGTAACACCTTTAAGACTAACTGAACAATGCATGTCATAGCATAAGCTTTTGTAGACTTTCTCTGATGCAAGGAGTAGACCAAGGTCTAATCTGCACTGCAGAAATAATCTAATTAGATGCCACTTCAACTGCCATGGATCAATGCTATGGAATTCTGGTATTTGTAGTTTTGTGAGTTATTTAGCTTGGATTATTCAACCTGGGCTTGAGGCAGCAGATTCAGTAGCAAAATCCCTGCAATAGTATCCAGGTGCTGCCTGAATTAGAATTGATTTCGGGAAAGGTGAGATGCTTTATTTTAGCGAAGCGATAAGCTCCTGAGTGAAAGACATTGTAGCAAGAGCTTTTGTAGATTTGGGTCTAAAACACATTGCAATCCAGTTTGAGACCACTTTAACTGCCCTGGCACAATGCTAGGGAATTCTGGGAATTTTGTGAGACATTCAGCCTTCTCTTTCAGAGAGCTCTGGTGCCACAATAAACTACAGTTCCTATGATTCCCTAGCACTGATCCAGGGGAATTAAAGCTATCTCAAACTGGATTATTTCTGCAGTGTGTTTTAGACCTCAGCCTACTTCCTCAAATGCATGATATAGACCAAGGTCTTATACGCACTGCAGAATTAATGTAGTTTGGCACTGCTTTAACTGTCAAGACTCAGTGATATGAAGTTCTGAGATTTGTAGTTTTGTGAGATATTTAACTTTTCTGTCAGAGAGCTCTGGTACCACAACAAATTATACACCCCAGGGTTTCATAGGATGTAGCCATAACAATTAAAGTGGTGTGAAACTGTATTAATTCTGCAATGTAAATGCAGCCTTAGAAGAGCTACATGGTAACAGAAACTGGGAGATGTTGAGGTCCCTCTGCCTTTTCTGCCATTTCAACTAGCCTGTTCTATATCTTGTACTAATGTCTTGTAACAGCATTCCACTTACCTTCCTACATGAGAGGCATTTGGAGTTTGCAGAGGTGGGATGAGCAAAGGATTCCCTCCTTCCTGCCACCTGTTCCAACTGGCATGTCTGTGGGTTTTAAGGGGGAGAGGAGCTGCTAGGCACAGCTCCATAATTTCTGAGCCCGAGCATCTGGTAAGAGCTCTTCCCTCCATGCTCCAACTGCCATTGCTGGGGCCTCTATGGGACAGTAGTGCAGCCAATCCCTGCCTCATCTTGCCAGGATGCCAGTGGCTGGTGACACCCCTCCTTCCAAGATCCAATTGCCACTGTGTTGGACTTAATTCCCAACCACCAGCCCATTTTCCTTATGTGTTTTGTCTTAAACTGTAAGTCTGAGGAGAGGGAATTGTCAAATTAAGTAATAGTTATTCCTTGTGAGAAACTTTCTGGTTGTGGTATAAATACTTTAAATAAATAAATAGAGGTCCACAACTGCTTAGGGCAGGGGTCGGCAGCTTTTTTTTGCCGCAGCCTGGGGGGGGGAAATGGCGCTGGGGGCCAGCGCACGCGTGCTTGCCCATGCACGTGCACATGCGCACAATGCCCACCGTTGTGCGCATGTGTGCATGTGTGGGGGCACTGTTGGGCATTCTGAAATGGCGCTCTGCGTTGCACGTGCATGCGCACTATGCAGGATGCCATTTTGGAAGGCCCAACAGCAATGGCGCCGTGTGAATGCGCATGACGCCAGCACCATTGGGCATTTCAAAATGGTGCCTGCCGTCATGTGCATGCGTGCGCAAGCGCGGGCGCCATTTTGACTCATGCACGGTGGCGGCAGCAGTGGCAGGACTGGCCATGGTCTGGTCCAAAGGCCTCGCGGGCCGCACCCGGCCCACGGGCCGTAGGTTGCTGACCCCTGGCTTAGGGCTTTAAATACTATCACCAGTACCTTGCATTCAGATGAGAAGCAAGCTGTCAGCATTTAAAAGTGGTGTTATATAGTTTCTCTATGGTGTTCTGGTCACCAGCATAGCTGCTGCATTTGTACAAGCTGCAGCTTCTGAATTGTCTTCCAAGTAGTTTAAAACATTTTTAAATTGGAATTTATTTTTAATGAGTTAAATTTTAAATTGTTTAAGGCTGTGTCAAGTGATTTCATTGCATGCCACCCTGATATCCTTGGAGTTGGATTATAAATATTTTAATACAATAAAATAATTACCAGGCATCTATTAAATGTGCTTAACTGTCACACTGCCAAGCATTTTGATCAGGCTCAGTCTTATTTAAATATGACAGGTTTCAAATTAAAGAGGAAGAAACTCTTGAAACATCTTATAATTTAATGTACAAGATCTGCCCCTTCTCAGTTTCCACACAACCTTCAGAAATTATTTTTGTCCTCTGAGGAGTTTCCAAATGCAGACAAAATGGTTGCCTATGCACACTGAGTGGCTCCAATCTGCCATTTCAACTAGCCTGTTCTATATCTTGTACTGATGTCTTGTAACAGCATTCCACTTACCTTCCTACATGAGAGGAAGTAGTTGTTTGTGGAGCATTCATTGGGATTGGGCCAGTCACTTGCTCATCAAGCTAATTACTTGGGGAATATTTTTCTCTTATCATATTAAAACAAGTCCATGGGTGGCTTCCATTTGGCAGGAAGCATGCAGCAGCAATTGACATTTCAATCTTCCATACAGACAAAAATACAGCAACTAGCAAGCCAACCCAAATTATCACAATGAATAACCATTGACCAATGATTAAAGCACAGTGCTGGCTGTAACAAATACAGGATATTCTGGAAGTATGTTGTATTATTAAAGTCCTGCAACAGCAACTCATCTTCTTTGAAGGACTTGAACATTAAACTGTCTAGTCACAGCTGAAAATTATCTTGTGATGAATCTGTACAGTTGGCTGTTATCTGTAGAACAGCTAAGGAGGGGGTCATGAAAAGAAAACACCAAGAAAAGGGTCTTTAGTAGAAGAAATTAAGAATTAAATGGGATAAGAGTTGGGGGAGTCAATTGATGAAGGCCATCAAAGAGAATCAAATGTAGCTCATATCCACTTAGTGGAAGAGTTACATGTTTTTCCCCCCAGCTCAATGTCAGCTAGATAACTTCACAGCTGTTGATTTGCTCTTGGCTACCTGAAATTATTAACAATCTATAGTTTATTTAAATTAAAATAGTTATAAGAAAACATAGGTAAAAATGCCTCTAAGTGGGATTCTACAAGGCCTACCCATTAGATTGCCATAGTCAGTAGCCTGACCAAGTCATAGAATCATAGAACCATAGAGTTGGAAGAGACCACAAGGGCCATCCAGTCCAACCCCCTGCCATGCAGGAACTCAAAATCAAAGTATCCCCGACAGATAGCCATCCAGCCTCTGTTTAAAGACCTCCAAAGAAGGAGACTCTATCACACTCCAAGGGAGTGTGTTCCACTATCGAACAGCTCTTACTATCAGGAAGTTCCTCCTGATGTTGAGGTGGAATCTCTTTTCCTGTAGCTTGCATCCATTGTTCCGGATCCTGTTCTCTGAAGCAGCAGAAAACAAGCTAGCACCCTCCTCAATATGACATCCCTTCAAATATTTAAAGAGGGCTATCATATCCCCTCTTAACTGTCTCTTCTCCAGGCTAAACATAACCAGTTCCCTAAGTCGTTCCTCATAGGGCATGGTTTCCAGACCATTCACCATTTTAGTCTCCCTCCTCTGGACATGCTCCAGTTTTTCAACATCATTTTTGAATTGTGGTGCTCAGAACTGGACACAGTATTCCAGGTGGGGCCTGACCAAAGCAGAATACAGTGGCACTATTACTTCCCTTGATCTAGATACTATACTTCTATTGATGCAGCCTAAAATTGCATTGGCCTTTTTAGTTACGGCATCACACTGTTGACTCATGTTCAACTTGTGGTCTACTAGGACTCCTAGATCCCTTTCACACGTAGTCTCATTCAGCCAGGTGTCCTCCATCTTATATTGATGCATTTCATTTTTTTTTTTTACCTAAGTGCAGTACCTTACATTTCTCTGTGTTGAAATTCATTTTATTAGGTTTGACCCAGCTTTCTAATCTATTAAGGTCATTTTGAATTTTCATCTTGTTTTCCGGGTTATTAGCTATTCCTCCTAATTTGGTGTCATCTGCAAATTTGAGAAGCATGCCCCCTATTCCTTCATCCAAATCATTGATAAAGATGTTGAATAGCACTGGTCCCAGGACAGAACCCTGTGGCACCCCACTGGTCACTTATCTCCAGGATGAAGAGGAGCCATTGCTGAGCACCCTTTGGGTTTGGTCAGTCAACCAGTTACTAGTCCACCTAACAGTTGTATTGTCTAGCCCACATTTTACTATCTTGTTTGCCACAATATCATGAGGGACCTTGTCAAAAGCCTTACTGAAATCAAGATATGCTATGTCTACCACATTCCCTTCATCTAGCAAGCTGGTAATTTTATTTTTAAAAAGAGATCAGATTAGTCTGGCATGACATGTTTTTGAGAAACCCATGTCGACTTTTAGTGATTATGGCATTTCCCTCTAAATGTTCACAGACTCTCTGTTTAATGAACTGTTCTAGAATCTTTCCCGGTATTGATATCAGACTAACTGGGCAATAGTTGTTGGGATCCTCCTTTTTCCTCTTTTTGAAGATGGTGACAATGTTTGCCCTCCTGCAGTCTGCTGGGACTTCTCCTGTTCTCCAGGAGTTCTCAAAGATTATTGCCAGTCGCTCTGAGATTACATTTGACAGTTCTTTTAATATCCTTGGATGTAGTTCATCTGGTCCTGAAGACTTAAATTCATTTAGGTTAACCAGGTATTCCTGTACTTCCTCTTTACTTATTCTGTACTGCATTTCCCTATTGTGTCCTCTGCTCCATTTTCCTCAGGTTGAACAACCTTTTCCTTTTGTGAGAAGACTGAGGCAAAGAAGGTGTTGAGTAGTTCTGCCTTTTCTCTGTCCCCTGTTAGAATTTCTCCATCTTCTCTGCACAGTGGCCCTACCATTTCCTTCATGTTTCTTTTGCTATGGACCTGTAGCAAGCCTGAGCTCATTCTGCACTTTGGCTTTCCTGACTTTACCCCTACATGTGCTAGCTATTTGTTTGAATTCCTCTTTAGTGATTTGGCCCCTTTTCCATTTCTTATACATCTCCCATTTAAAACTTAATTCAGTTGAAAGTTCTTTTGTCATCCAACCCAGCTTCTTGAGACATCTCCTAATTTTCTTTCTCATTAGAACAGTTTGAGACTGTTTTAAGGGGTGGGTGGGCTCTGGGACTGTATATTTGTGATGTTTTACTATTGTAAGCCACCCCAATTGCATTTGCAGAGGGCGGGATAATTTATTATTATTTATTATTATTCATTATCTTCCTTTTGAGAAACTCCTATCTGTCCTTAACTCCTTTCTCCTTAAGTACTCCTGACCATGGGATCACTCCCAGTGTTTCCCTAAGTTTATTGAAATCAGCTCCCCTAAAGTTTAGAATGAGTGTTTGACTATGTCTAGCTTCTCCTTTCCAATGTATAAGAAACTCCAAGAGAACATGATCACTCCCACCTAAGGATCCTACCACTTGCACCCCATCTCCCAGACCGTCCCTGTTGGTTAGGATCAGATCTAAAATAGCTAGTCTCCTTGTTCCTCTTCCACCTTTTGGACAAAGAAATTGCCTTTGAGGCAAGTGAGGAATTTGCTAGACTTTGGAGTATTGGCTGAGTTTGACTTCCAGAAAATGTCAGGATAGCTGAAATCACCCATCATTACTACATCTCTCCTTTCTGAGTGTGTGGTCATCTGTTCTAGAAAGGCATCATCCAATTCCTCAGTCTGACTTGGGGGTCTGTTGTAGTTGTTTCTTTCCCCTTTAATTTTTATCCAGATGCTCTCCACCTGATTTCCAGGATTTAAGCCCTGGATCTCTTCACAGGTGTAAACATCCCTGACATATAATGCTATTTCTCCTCCTTTCCTGTTTGACCTATTTCTCTTTAAAAGGTTATACCCCTCTATTCCTACATTGCAATCATGAGACTCATCCCACTAGGTTTCAGTGATGCCTATTATATTGTATTTGCTTTGTTGTGCTAGGAGTTCAAGTTCATCTTGTTTATTTCCCATGCTCTGTGCATTAGTGTAGAGATATCTAAGAGCATGTGTCCTCCACACTTGCTGCTTGTGTGAGGTTTTTTGCCTCCCACTGTTGGGCCCTTGCATCATTTGTCTTGTTCCCTCTATAACACTTTGCCTATTATCTCCAGTCCATGATGTACTCCTGCCTTCCAAGATACCTTCGAAGATACTGGGCCTCGGCAGACGGCTTATTGAGCCGTCTCCGAGGCAAGGAAGAGGAGGGGCAGCCGCACGCGCGGCGCCCCTTCCTCTTCCCGAGGTCGTCCTCGGAGCCGCCGGCCCTCCGCACATCCGGCGCTCCGGGGACAACCTCCCGCCGCAGCGACTGCGATGGAAAAGTCAGTGAAAGTGCGCCTGACGCTTTTAGGGCGCACTTTCACTGACTTTTGAAAGGAGCGCTATTTTGCGCTCCTTTCAGAGGTGCCAACGGTGCGCCGTGGTGCGACTGCTCCAGTCCCGTGGCACACCATCGCAGGGCATCTTGGACGTCCTCGTCTGCTTCCCCCCCCCCCCCCCGTCTCCCTTCCCAACATGACTCAAGGCCTAAGCAGACTGCCAGAAATAGTGCACATTAAATTGAGGCACTGCCCCAGCTCAGTGCTAGGGAATCATGGGAACTGTATTTTTTTCTGGGACATTGAGCCTTCTCTGTCAGAGAGCTCGGGTGCCACAATAAATTATAGTTCCCATGATTCCCTAGCACTGAGCCAGGGCAGTGCCTCAATTTAATGTGCACTATTTCTGGCAGTCTGCTTAGGACCTCAGTTTAAAGCCCTTCTGATCAAATGTTTGAGACTTTTGGCAAAGAAAATCTAGTCTCGAAAGTTACTTTTAAAATGTATGCATTTGCAGTTACAGTTCTAAGAACCACCCAAATATAATTTTAAAAGCTTTCTCATTTCTCAAAGACAACCAAACAGTTACTTTTATTTATTTTTGTACTGTACTACAAAATACATTGTCTACTCATGCAGCTTATCCTTGACCTCAACATTGAGGATGCTGGCGAAATCTGCCATGGTAGCCTTGAACACTAGATTTTTCCTGTTGCAAGGGATGGCAACCTCATAATACCTGACTGCTTCAACTCAATGGAATTGTGTGTGCACAGGAAAGATCTACTGACCTCAGAATTTATGAAGATATTTACATATATATCTGAAAGTGCTGGATAGTAATAGAGATGCAAATAAAAGTCAAGAAAATCATATTTTCATGTGTACAGAATGTGTGCAAGTGGTTTTTTGTGGGTTTTTCAGGCTTTGTGGCCATGTTCTAGAAGAGAAGAGAAGATGCCAGCCACAGATGCTGGCAAAACGTCAAAAAGAAATTCTTCTAGAACATGGCCACACAGCCCGAAAAACCCACAAAAAAATATGGATGCCAGCCATGAAAGCCTATGACTTCACATTGTGTACTAGTGGCTTTGTATTAGAGTACTTTGTAGAAAAATGCATATTATTTACATATATTTTGCCAACCAAACTCCACTAGTGTGGAAAAAAAATCCATAAACGATACTCTGCAGATGGAAGAGTGGACAAGAGCACCTGATCTGCTGAAACACATGCATGGTGACCATAGGCCTTTGCAGACTGCCAGAAATAGTGCAAATTGAGTCTACTTTAAGGGTTAGGGTTAGAGCTAGGGAATCATGGGAATTTTTTTCTGAGACATTGAGCCTTCTCTGTCAGAGAGCTCTGGTGCCACAATAATATACAGTTCCCATGATTCCCTAACCCTAACCTATATCTCACTCACTATTCAGAAACCACAGCATGAACTGGAAGCACACCTAAACATATGATAGCCTGAGATGTGATGTTCCATTTAGTGAAGCCTCCATCCCATGACTATAAAAATAATTTAAAATATAGAGTTACATAACCAAAATAGTGACACAACTTGGACAAAATATAAGTCATCGTCATCCTAATCAAGAAGCATTAGAATAATTTATCAAGTAAGAGCTTAACTGTCCTGAAAAGCTACTTTTAAAAGTATTTGTGGATGCTAATTTCTTAATTTTTGAACCAGAGGTGGGAAACTGTGGCAGGTCCAGGGGACACTTTTATGCTTTGCGATCCATGGGGGTGGGGATGGGGGTGGGGACTCATAGACTTCCAAGCAATAAAACTAAAAATTCAAACGGGTAGTAAGTCTACTTCTGGTTTGCAATAAAGGACATTTTTTCGATGTTAAATAGCACAGGGAAGTTATGAAACTTATTCAGAAGGAAAACTGTTGTTCCTGGAGGCTTCCTAGGGCAGGAATTTTTGCCTTTTTTAGGGACAGAAAAAGTTCACTCTGGGTATTCTGAAGATGTTGAGGGTCACAAAAAATCCTCGGGGGAGGGGACACATGTGGTCCCAGACCATATTTTGTCAACCCCTGAACTGAACTAATTATAACCCCAATCTATTTGGCTTGAATGTAGCCTTCCAAACTTAGCTTAACTTTTAAGAAATTTAGATTGATTGTCAATCTGTGTGGAACCCCTTTTGCGCTCTCTCTCTCTCTCTCTCTCTCACACACACACAAACACACACATTCAAGGAATGCATGAGTGGATAAGGTAACCATTCAGCCAACATCAGAATGCCCTAAGGGCCATATGTCCCAATAATATACATTCATCTGAATAAGTGAAAAAAGGTCCCCGTACTGAGAAACTCTAATTTCGTTGATGTCCCTGAAGGAAAGTGCTACAAGCAAGAATTCTGTGAATGTCCAGACAATGATGAACATGGCCAGAAAAGGATGTTGAATCTTGGGATTTAGCATTAGTGAAGGTGTGTGCCTTTTCTATGAAAGGAGCTTAAATGGGAGGTCAATTAACATTTGGCACTCCTGATGACATTGAATCAGTGGTGCGTGGTGGCTTCTATGTCAGGGTTGCAGTGTATCCACTCTGGGGTTTATTCTACATTTCAAAGGAGCTATCCAAGGTGCTGAAATTTGATTAACTCCTCTAAAGTCTGGCATAACACCAAACACAGAATCAGTATCCCTAATATGGAAGCCACTTGCCATCTCCACTTTGAACTCCAGTATGATACGAGCAGTATTTCATCAACATTGGGAAGACCATAGGTTTCCCATCCCTTCTATAAGGGAGTGTAAGGGAGCATAAAGACAGGTAAATGTAGAGTGGTTTACAAATGTACATCATGCTGTTTGTATTATAGAGAATTTCACCAATAATAAATGAAAGTTGTCTGGTAAATGTAGCAAAAGGTGTAGCAGAATGTCCTTCTGCTTCCAAGGGGCCTCTAGCTAATTCACAGTTTGAAAACTAGGATTGACCTTTCCCCCTTCTACTTTGAGAGTCAAGATAAGACTACCAGTATGGTTCCTTATGAAAGGAGGGAGGTGGTTTACAATTCTGTGAAGCTCTCTTTTTTCTCCCCCCCTCCCCGCCATACTTCTATCTTTGATATGATTTAAAACTGAGCTTGAAATGTTATCTTTTTGGATTGCAAGTCCCAGAATCTCTAGCTTGCTTGGCCAGCTGAGTAATACTGAGAGTACCATCCAAGGTGCTGAAGCTTACCCCCTCCCCCAGTTCAACACCTTCGATAGCTTTTTTGAAGATCCTGGAAGGTATTCACTACCGCAATGATATCAAAACTCTAGTCACCTGCTAAGCAGCTGAGAGTGTTTTTAACAAATGTTAAAACAAGAAAAGTTTGGAGCATTTTTTAAAAAATGTAACCCTTATTCCCATACATTACATCAGTGATTCCCAAACTTTGGTCCTTCATATGTTTTGGAATTTGTTCAAGCTGGTTGGGGCTTCTAGGAGTTGGAAGTCCAAAATACCTGGAGGACCAAAGTTTGGGAACCAACACATTACATCTATAATTATTCCCTTCCCCTGCATTCTTTGTCACCTCTCCTGGCATATTAATTTACTTTCACCTTTTATTTCATTTCAAGGTTTTATTTTAAATTGCCCCTCTGCCAATTCAGAAAATAACTTATCATCCTATGCTCCAGTCAGCAAGTGGGCCAGGAAGCAGGTGGTTGGAGTACATGAACTGCTAATTTATTAATCCAATCTAGGCGAATCACAGGTTATCCAAATAAGATGAAGGGAGAAGAAATGGCCATCAGTCAGTCCAGAAATTGTTACATCAAGACGGTAGACCAAAAGAAGCCAGCAAAGAGTAAACAGAATAATCAAAACATAGCCAGTCAAAGGTCAAGAAAGCATCAGTACTGAAGAGTGCAGCCAGTCACCCAGATAAGAGAGTTGTAAGCAACAGAGTAACAGGTGAGCTGCTGGGAGATTTATTGGTAGCTGTCTCCAAATTGCTTAATTAATCAGAATCACTTATTTAACAGCACAATCTATCCCTATCTCCTTTCATCAAAGGAAGGTTGCACACCTTTAGCACCTTCAGTATCTACTACCTACTACTAGCCTCACTGCCTCAGCCCCAGCTCCCCAAACTCAGAGAGGCCACCATCATAAGGAGCTGTAAATTCCTGGCAATCTCACTCTTTGGAGATTATTGCATTCATTTTAAAGTGACTTATCCCTGATGGGATAAAGTTGCATTTAAATTTAAAAGCGGGTGTTATTGCACTCAGCTGTGCCATGGCGAGTGCAACCCGTATGCAGCCCAGATTCCAGCTGTGCTTATCCAGTTGCTTTTCAAAAATGGGAGCTTGCTGTTTTTGAAAAGTCACTGGATAAGCACAGCTGGGATCCAAGCTGCATATGGGTTGTCCTCACCCAGCTGTGACTGAGTGCGATAACACACACTTTTAAATTTAAATGTGACTTCACCCCATCAGGGATATGTCACTTTAAATTGAATGCAATAATCTCCTTTGTCTCAATTGTCAAACTCCAGAGGATGAGTTATGATATTGCCCTGCAGAAAAATGGATGACTAGACCCAGTGTCCTAGTACTGTATATGCAAACTAATCCAGATTTCACATATTTTCCAATGTCTGCTTTCAAGAAGAGAATCTCTGTGTTTTGGGTACAGCAAACAGCTGGCTTCAGCATACTTTCTTTTGACTATGTGGTGTGTGTGTGCGTGTGTGTGTGTGTGTGCATGTGTGTGTGTTTAACACATTGCCTTGTGCTTCTTTGTCATTCTCACAGATGATAGGCACAAGCCATCATCTATATTCTTGAAGATGTTCTTTCAGCTCCTTTCATATTCATTCTCTATTGCACTCATTGTGGCTTCTTTGGTAATCTGTTTCATGCAGGCTTCATTCCATACACAAGAAAGTGTGAAACTATTCCTTGATTCATATTACATCTTCTTATTTTCCAGCTGGTTAACCCATCTTACTGATTCAGTGCACTCACCTTGTCTTTGTCCTATGAATTCCTTACAGCCATGCCAGACAACATTTAAAACTAGTGGCTTCCTAAATTTACAGAGGCACAACCTTTAAAGACTATACCTTCCAATATTTCACAGATGAAAAAATGTAGAGGCACTTCTGCTTGTAACAATATGTTAAAAAGCTATAAAAATTCTGCTATTCTTCTAAGGAGCTCGGGTCACAACACATTGCTCTCTTTCATTCTCACCAACATTTTACCTTTGTGACAATTCTCTAGCGAGAATTAGGCTAAGAGACAGTGACCAGGATAAAGTCACCCTGTGAGCTGCATGGTTCAGTGAGTATTTGAATATTCATCTACCAGAACTAAATTCACCATTGTAGCAACTACACTATTGACTCTGCTCATCCACCAACAATCTCTGCTAGTACTTGTGGTTAGTATACTATTCCAAAACAGGCTCTCCTTTGCCTGCTGTATGTTGTTGTAATACACATATTTATTCCTCCAGTCTTATGAAGCAGGAAAGGATATGGCATACCTTTGTTAACTATTTATTTATTTCAAGGTTTGTATTCCACTAAAAAAAATTAGCATGCTTACAAGGAAAATTAAAACAAGTTAAAATAGATCCAAAACAAGCAGCAGAAATAATCTAGTTTGAGACTGCTTTAACAGTGCTAGGTAATCCTGGGAATTGTATTTTATTGTGGTACTAGATCTCTCTGACAGAGAAGGCTAAATATATCACAAAACTCCAGTTCCCAGAATTCCCTAGTACTGAGCCAGGGCAGTTAAAGCTGTCTCTAATTGGATTATTTCAGCAGTGTTTTTTGGACTATAGTTTAACATGATATTTTTTTTAAAAAAATGCACGATGAACGCATTGAGAATAAGTGATTTGAACATTGGACTACAACTCTGGAGATCAGATTCGAATCCCTGCTCAGTTATGGAAACCCATGGGTGACCATGAGCAAGTCACACTCTCAGCCTCAGGGGAAGGAAAGGCAAATCTCCTTTGAAGAAATCTTGCCAAGAAAACCACGCAATAGTTTCACCTTAGGATCTCCATAAGCTGGAAATGACTTGAAGACACACAGCAAACATAAAAACCAATACTGACTTTAAAAGATTAAAACTGTTTTAAATTATGTACTTTAGTATTTGAGAGACATCAGTGAAGCCCAAAGGCTTTGATGCTAAGGTTTTACTTGGCACCTAAATGAAATCATTATTGACACAATTGGACCGCCAAAGTGGCCACAGCTGAGAAGTCCTTCTCCCATGTCCCCATACAGTGTATTGGTCTCACTTGTGGAAAACAAAGGAGCCCTCTCCCAGCAGACCTCAATTTTCAGACAGTTACATATGCTGCATTTTGCACTAGATGCAGCTTCCCAGTCATCTTCAAGGGCACCTCCAAGTAGAGTGCATTACTAGTGAGCCAGATTACCAAGATAGGACAGGCCATAGCTGATATACCACTCTCAGCCACAGAGTCCCAGGCTGCAGTGATTAATCTCAAGTTATGCACATGCTTCCTTGAGAGAGTACAACCTCATCCAGGAAAGGTTGCTTACCCAATTCCAGGACCAGAGAACCACCAATCCATAGTACAGATGGTGCACTGCACACTTCCCTAGTCTCTGTGATAAGTGTGGTGTCAAATTCTGAGAGAATGTAAACAAAGTACATGGCAAACTTTTCACAAAAGTGGTTGTTGGTATCATTTCTGATCTCTCTTGACCTATACCCAAAAAGGCTTGTCACACTTGGAATAATCTTCCTGGGTGGGGAGTTGAAGAAGAAATCATAATTGATTTTTTTTGGCCTGCCTCACAGTTGCATAATAGGCACAACAGAGTTTTGCTGAATTCCAATAACATTCCTTTTGAAACCACCTGCACTCTAGCCATCATCCAGCCTGTTTCATTGCCTTCAGGTCTTCTGTAAACCAAAGTGAATTGCAGGCTCCACAGCACTGTAATTGTATTGATGGCCCTATACATCTCACCATTCCATAGTGAGACCAAGGCCTTGAACAAATTGCCAATCTGGTCAGCCAGACAATCCCACAAATCATTCAAAGTCCTTCAGATCCCATAAATCTTCTGGGCTAGGCCAAGTTAATAGATCTCCACCCTTGAAGGGAGGATCTACTACCCCAAACTAAACTTCACAAGGGAATGATTTCACCAATGCAGTGAAATACAATGCAGTGTTTACAATGTTGTGTAAATCAGATCATCCTAAAATCAGATCATCCTTCATCTGTCCAACAGCAAAAAATAGATCCAGGATATATCCAGCTTCATATATTGGACCAACAATATCCAAAGCTTAATGGTTGTCATGAATTTCTATGCCAGCCATGTAAAGACAGCTTTAGCATAGATGTTGAAGTCTCCTGAAACCACAGCCCTACAGTTCTCCGACACACCCTCCAAGACCATCTCAGGCAAAGAGACATCTGGGAAGCAGGGTAGGCAGTACACCTCAATGTTCAGAAACACCAGTGTTCTGTCTCTTTGGCTGAATACAAGGAACAAGCCCTGACAATTGGTCCCTGGGTGGATGGGTTTCCTTTTGAGGTAGGTGGAATTCTTAGGGATGATGGCAAGTTTGCACTGCACTAATATCTGGGTGGACAAAATTGTGAGAGATCAATTCCACCAACCTATCCATCCAAATCTCTGTAGTACACACCAAGGAGCCCCTTTCATCCACAACGAAGTCATGAATAGTATTTTTTAAGAGACTGATCTGGCATTCAGGTGCAGCAGCAACAACAGGATAGAGCAGGGGTAGGCAACCTTTCCCCTTTAAGGGCCGAGGGACTTCAGCTCCCAGAATCCCTGGAGCTATTGGCCAACATGGGACTATTGGCCAACATGGCTGAGGCTTCTGGGAGCTGAAGTCCCTCGGCCCTTAAAGGGGAAAGGTTGCCTACCCCTGGGATAGAGGGTGCACTGACATGGCAGCCTGAATGTTGAGGGATGGGGGAGGACTGAAACATGGGATAGATATCAAGTCTCTATCTGCCTTTTCCTCACCTCTTTAAGGCAAGCTCCAGCCCCCCTTTTTGGAGTATAAAACTATCAATTAAGTGCTCCCCAATGCCACTTGGGGTGGCATTAGGAATATCAACAACCTTAATCCAGACACATAGCAATTCAGGGTTATGGTTTATCCTCCAGAAAGAGGCTAGGTCCCTTTCCAGGACTTCCTTTAAACTCTTTAGCAATGAGTTTAAATTGTATGTCAAACAATCAAGGATGAGAGTACAACAAACCTTCAGTCTAAAAAACAGAAAGAAAATTAACTTCAATTTCTAAATGTGTGCATTTGTTCAAGAAAAGAATGCCTCAAGAGAGGAATTCTGAAAAGGGGTGTTGCTTTTAAAACAAAAGGAAACATGGAATTAACCAGCAAAGACATAGCAATCATGAACCTAAAACCTAGGAATAACTCTTCAAATCAGCTATAGGAAAGAGAGAAACAGACCGGGGGGGGGGGGGGGGCGCACTGAATTCCACTTCATGGAAGAGCTTATTCTTGACTCTTTGCCAGATAATTTTGCAAACAAAGCCATTTCTGTAGAGGGCAGAAATTCCCATTGAATTCACACTGATAAGCATTAGCCTCAAAGGACTTGGGCCATGCATCAATCGATTCCTGCAAATACCTATTGCTGGATGAAATTGTGCCCTTAATATACTCTTTAAAAATGCAGTAGCTAACTCAGTAGTGAGATCTGGCAGCCATATTATGTGGGCTTAAGGCACAAAGGCCAGAGGCTGCCATCTTTTATTCTTGAATAGCATATATACCGTAAAGATTAATGTTGGATTGATTTTTTTTTGTCAACTCAGCATTCTGTGGGGAGTAATGAGGATGGGGTCCAAGTGATGTTATTGACTTTTGTGTTTGCTAGAGAAATGTTGGTAATATATGGTAATGTATGTAATGTATGGTAAAGATAATGTTAAGTGATCTGTCAAAGAAGGAGTAAACACATAGAATATTGAGACTGGTGACTGGATGTTTGAAATCATTTTTTTAAAGGCTAAGTGGGTATCAGCTAGAGAGAGAGAGAGAGAGAGAGAGAGAGAGAGAGATGAGTACTGAAGTTAGGAATGTGAGTGAGAGATGTTAGGAGAGAAAGGGTCCATCTGCACTGTAGAAATAATGCAGTTTGACACCATTTTATACCATAGCCCTATCCTACAGAATCCCAGAATTTGTAGTTTTGTGAGGCATCTGCACTCTTTGGCAGAGAAGACTGAAGAACTTGTAAAACTATAAATCCCAGGATCCCATAGGATGGACATACAGTACTTAAAATGGTGTCAAACTGCATTATGTCTACACTGTAGACACATCTTTAGTCAGGATCAGCAATAGAGGTTGGTTAGTCTCAGATCAGTTTGGATGAAGAGTGACAGATGGGTGTTATTTCATTACGGTCAGTTATGATTTAGATCTATAACTAAATCATAACTATTTTTACATTAAATAACTATTTTTACATTGAACTATTGTTCAAAAAATTATTTTTGTATTATATACTTATGCTTGTGAGAACAACACATAGGGGTTTTTGGAGTGCATGAGATCAAACACATGGTGTTCAGTGATGAGACTGGAAGAATAAAGTCTTGCGCAGGAACCATAAGGTTCTATAAGGCCTTCACATTTGGTGCCACAGCAGTGGGACAGGTAGAGGTGCTCACATTTGGTGGCAGTGGTGTAACAGGTAGATGACCCTCACAACCCACTCCAAAAACTCTAGAAGGAGAGAACGTTCCCTTGTCTCTTAGGAGATGTTCGTGTACAACATTGGTTCCCAAACTTTGGTCCTCCAGGTATGTCGGACTTCTGTTTTCAGAAGACCTGGCCACCTTAGTCAACAATCAGGGATTTTGGGAGCTTGAGACCAAAACATCTGGAGGACCAAAGTTTGGGAACCACTGGTCTACAATATGGTGTGTTCCCCTTCCCCTTTGTCATACACAACGTATCACAAAAAAGAGCAAAAATGTTCTATTTCATAGTGTGTTGTTTACTTTATCTTATCATCAATAAACTACAGTCGTCCCTCCTATTTCATGGACTTCCCATCCACAGTCTTGAATTTATGCAGATGGGAAGCAAAGAGGGAAATAATGGTGCACAGGGCCCTGCACAGGAGTGCATCCCAATTCAAGCCAATATTAGCATTGTTTCATTTTCGGGTGTGTGTGTGTGTGTCTGGAACAGATCCCCGACAAAAATGGGGGGGGGGGGTCTGACTGTACTACATGACAGGAATCTCTGTAATGCCATTTCAGTGGAAAATAAACTACTGACATTTTTATTACTTCACACGATTGAGTTGCAGCTTGGGAATTTAGATGATCATGTATAGTACTTCAGTCATCAAACAGATCTGAATAATTAACATTTCCCTTTATCCTTGCCCTCCACCCTGCTAACAATTTCATGTTTTACAACTGGTTCTATAATCAGGATATGCTAGAGCCTGAAACAAACAATAATAGTTTACTTTGTTGTTGTTATTAACTGCCCTCAAGTCAATCCCGATTCATGACAACTCTATAGATGAGATTTCCATAGCCCTGCTATCCTCTCCTGCTCTGCTTAGGTCCTGCAAATTCTGTCCCATGTCCTCCTTGATTGAATCTGCCCATCTGGTATGTGGTCTTCCTCTCTTTCTGCTATCCTCTACTTTTCCAAGCATTATTGTCTTTCCTTGTGTCATGCCTTCTCATGATGTGACCAAGTCCCAATTTGATCATCCTCACTTTCAGGGAGACCTCTGACCTGATCTGTTCTATGTCCATTTCTTTGTCTTTTGGCTGTCCATGGTATCCTCAACATTCTTCTTCAGCACTACATCTCAAACGAGTTGATTTTCTTCCTATCGGCTTTCTTCACTGTCTAACTCTCACATCCATACATGTTATGGGGAATACTATGTCTTGGAGAATTCTAATTTTAGTGTTCAGTGTTTAGTATATCTTTACTCTTTGGGGTCTTGTCTAGCTCTTTCATGGCTGCCCTTCCCATTTCTAGTCTTCTGATTTCTTGACTGCAGTCTCCATTTTGATCAGTGTTTGATCCAATGTATAGGAACTCCTTAACAATTTCAATTTCCTCATTGTCTAGGTTGAATTTATATAGCTCCTCCGTGGTCATTATTTTTGTTTACTTTATGTTCAGCAGTTTACTCACCATTTAAAATATAAACACATCTCTGAACTTGTGCAATTTCACATTCAATATTCTTTCAAATCATAGCAATACAGAAATAAAATAGAGATTGTTTTGGCTGCCCTGCTAAAAAAAATTGTTTGGAAGTAATCCAACAAATTTCCAATTTGCAGTTTCGAAAAGCAACTAGTCTGGCCCTTCCCTGTTGTCCTTCTGCCAACAGGCCTTTTACAATTGACTGGCAGCTGGGGAAGGGTTAGTTATGCCATTGTCCTTTTTTTTAAAAAAAGTATTTAAACTGCATTCCATTCAATGGAGTTTTAGTTGTGTTTAAGATTGCAACAGTGACTAAGATTCTACAGGGTCTCTGTGTGTGGCTTTTTGGGTTGGCCATTGTCTGATACAAAAACAATGCAGGAATGTAAACAGAATGGTCTCTTGCCATGTCAAGCATTTTGTAGCTGTGTTATAGGTCCAATCTACACTGCAAAAATAATTCAGTTCAAGACCACTTTAACTGCCCTGGCTCAATGCTAAGGAATTATGGAAACTGTAATTTTGTGGGACATGTAGCCTTCTCTGTTAGAGAGCTCTGGGGCTGCAATAACTACAGTTCCCAGGATTCCCTAGCACTGAGCCAGGGCAGTTAAAACAGTCTCAAATTGGATTATTTCTGCAATGTGTATTGGACCACAATTAGGGATATAATTCTTCACTAATTTTCTTCTCACAGGAAGCAACAAGTAATTTCAGCAATTTTCTTCCTGCTGTGAAAACATCTTAGAAAACACACAGTTTTCAAAGGCTATACACAATTTAGGACTTCTTCTATGCAAAATTCCCTGAGGTTGTTTTTGAGCAGAAAACAGCATTTTATGTGTAGAAAATAATATTTCAACTCAAAAATATTAATTAATGTGCAGAAAATATTCTTTTCTGCACAGAAAATGCTATTTTTTATGCAAATCAGCCATGTAAGAATTTCACACAGAACAAATGTCCAATTATGCCTTTTGGTGCAGAAAATATCATTTCCTGCACAAGAAATAATATTTCTGTATATTATTTTCCATGTTGAAAACACAGATTCCTGCACAGAAAATGCTGTTTTCTGTGCAATACAACCACACAAAATTTTGCACAGAACAAGTCCCAAGCTAAAAAAATATTCACATCAGTTCAGGATTCTTCTCATCAGGTTTTCTCTTTAATTTTTCAAATATTCTTTCCATTTTTAGTTTTAATGGGGGTCAAGCAATTTGTGTACCCTTGTGCACTGGAAGGACAAGTTTTATTAAATCTTTAGTATTTAGTAAGTTTAGTTCTTTTATACATGGCCATTGTTTGATAAATGTAAATGACACACTAAAGCTTATTTTATTTTGCATTTTGTATGTATTCTGTATTACATTTCCATGTATTAAATTGTAACAATAAAGTTACCATTATAATACACCATACTGGAGTGATACTTTTGCTTTAAATGCACCACTACCTATTCTGAGAGGCTGAAAGGGATAAGCTGAATTGAACTTGAAATCTAAAGAAACTTATTATTTCTTAAAAGCATATCAGTATCTAAACAAAGAAATTCAGATCTAGGAAGATAAGCAGAAGGAGACTGTGAGGCATTAAAAAGCAATAGGCAAGTTGCATACCTTAATGATCTCAACTCCTGCACTTATTAGAAAATATTACACACCCTGCTAGCAGTGTTTATCTATAGAATTACAAAGAGCAAGCCTGATGCATCTGAAATACTTTTTAATACTCCTGCCATCCCCTTGATTGTTTCTCTGCCCAATAATTGATTGGGTCTATAGCTAAGTATTCATCTTAGGATAGGAATTTCTAATCAGTTTGGCTGAAACCTTCCCATTGCAGACACAATTGTCTGATTTTATCACTTCTGTTTATCTGAATTGTGTAGGTTGCTCACATCCTTTATCAAGTAGCTGCAGGTTTGGATTGAAAGCTGTGATATTTTTGTCTTGTGTGGGTGTTGATGTCAGGGTTATCAGATTCACCAGCTAATTTGTACATAACATTTATTCAATCACCCCAAAATTGTCCTTGAAACGAAAGATATAGATACTTTAGCACAGTGTATTATTAAAGTGCATTATTATATTGAACTCCTCAACATCCATACCAAGATAATTAAAGGGATGCCAGTTACAAAAGGTGAGGCAAATTAAGTTAGCTGTTTCTAGATCTTGATGACAGTTATGGTATATTGGATTGTTTGAGAATTAGCAGTCAAGATTTAATAGGACTGCAGTATTTATGCACAAGGAAGCAGTGTTAATGGTGTGCAACCAGTCTTAACTTTATCATTTTCTTACTTGATTGTTTATTCATGCACCCTTCACAATCCATTTGTATAGCTATTTGTCTGTAATAAGAAACAAATGCGGAGGATTAGAAAACAGCTTGTTAAGACTTACATCTACTACTTCATAAAGTCAGGATTTTAAAAAAATGGGTTTATACATGATATTCACAGTAGCAAATACACCTACTGTCTTCTGTATGGGGAAACTCTGTACTGTTACTGAAATTGTTTGAGATCATAGTATTAAAAATTCTTAGGAAAATCTTTACATATCTTGTTTTGTAAGTATGTAATTTTAATTAATATTTAATAAAATATACTTAAAAAAATTCTTAGGAAAAACAAGAAAATAATTAAGATGACTAAAATGTTGACCATGTCAGCTTTGCTGTGGTCATGCATATTTCTGCACTTCAATGTAGACACTTTTCCAAATAAGCCTATAAAACAGTTCCAGGTCTGTTTAGAAGCTACCTACTTAGTATGAGCTACCTACTTAGTATGTCAATCTATCTTCTTATCATTTTCTTGATTGTTTACTAAACAGTCAGCCAATAAACTTCCTGAAACTATCTTCTTCATTGATCATTCACCAACTAACCAACCAACTAATAAAAAATAATCTTGGAAGCATGTGTTGTAGTGAAAAGTTTGCAGAGATGGAATTTGTGTAGATGTGCTTTTCCACTGGGGTTCTTCCATTAGCAGCTGACATTTCAGAATTGTATTGTGCAACAGTCAAGAACATGCTTTCCTACTGTATCCTACCATAGATCCTTTTCATCTATACTGGAATTTGCTCAGGCATTCCAAACTGGCTTTCTGATAGCATCCTTAGAAAGAAAATGTGCATAACCATGGTATATCTACTTCTGTTCTTGGCACCCTCGTCAGTCTGAGAGTAGATGTCCAATATGGAGATACAGAAGAATATTGAAAAATATTTGAAAAATAGTAATTTTTTTTTTTAAAAAAAACACAAACCCAAAACTATTTCCCAAGTGCTGAGAAACCCTGAATAGAAGAGTCCTGGACTGATGTGAATCTTCACAGTTCAGAATTTATTCTGCACAAAGTTTGCAGGTAGTAGTTTTGAATAGAAAACAGCCTTTTTTGCATAGGAAACTGCATTTATCTGCATGGAGAACAGTATTTCAATTCCAAAATGTCAATTCCTGCACAGAAAATGCTATTTTCTACACAGAAATTGCTATAATTGGGGATTGAGTCTGCATAAAATCCACACATGGTTGATTTGCAGACAATATTATTTTCTACACAGAAAATGGTGTTTTCTGTGCAAAACAACTATGAACATATTTTGCAGTCCTGAATTACAAACAGCCTTTGAAAACTGTGTGGCTTTTAAAAGCTTTCTCTCATCAGAAAGAAAAATCCTGAAATTATTCGTGGTTACCTTTGAAAAGAAACTTAGTGAATAATTACACCCATATTTCAATTACACCTCGGTTTCAAGATAGGGTCTCTTGGAGATATCATCCACAGGGTCACCATTGAGTTGAAATCAACACCAAGGCAGTTAACAAATAAAGTTTATTACAATAACAATTGAGGGAATGGTGTTCAAAGAGGTCAAACCATTGATTAAAGCCAATTAGATTGCACTTCCAAATAATAGTTAAAGGCTGAAAAAAATGACTTTCCTAATTTCATATTCACAGCTACTACAACAGGGTACTTTTGATAATGCAAGAAGTTATAAACGAAGAAAAAGTGTTTCCCCTGCTATTTCCAGTGACATTCATGATCCCTCCTGCTGATGTGCTATTTTTCTTCAGTATTATGTAACAGAATATGCAGTATCTCACATCATGAAGCCACATCAAAGAAAGAGTAAGAATAGGAACCATTATTTATCTGCTTACTCTAGTATCTTCTGAATTAAAATGGGATATATGGCTGTCTCCTGAATTGCTGGCATAAAAAGAAAAATAAAGTAGGAGTGGTTGTTCTCAAACTTCTGGGAGGAAAGGATTGCCTAACCTCACCATAAGTGTTACTTCGTCATGGTCCTCTACATAAATGGAACCCAAATCAACCCACCAGAACACTGAGGTTATCCTAATAGTCCTGGTTTTGTTTTACCCATGTGCCAGAGTTGCAGAGTGCTATACAAGATTAGAGACTTTTGCTCTTATGTTGCTAAAATTTTGAAACACTGTTGCAAAGGAGCTCCATCTGGTTCCTACTGCTGCTCAACTTTCAGCGGGTATTTGAAGGTGCTTTATTTCAGCAGACTTCCCCCCCTCCCCCTCCTTGGCAAAGTACAGCAATCTGAATGCTGTGCTTGCTGCTTATGTGTTTTTATCTTGTTGTTTACTGTTTTCAAAAGGATAATATATAAATAAGTGAGCAAGCAGGCTGAAAAGGTCAAGAAAATGTAGGCTGGGAGAAAAGCTATCAGAAAAAGTCTTCGTTTAAAAAAGTGAAAACTCTAATAGATTATTGGTCCATTGAATTGCTTGAGGCTGACCACAAATTTAGGGATTGCTAGAAGTTGTTTGCTTTTGGTTGCCTGGAATCTTAAAATCCCACATTTGGTATATAGTTCTATCTGAAGAGCAAATGCAGGAGAAAATGCATCAACATTTAACTGAATATGATATAGTGAAGCCAGCCTATGTATGATTCAAATTAAATCCCTGGAAGGGTTACTAATAAAAAGAACAATGTCCAAGGGTGCTCATAATTGATGGCCTTTTTCCAATCAAGCTGACATCATCATAAGTCCTTTATTCTTACATTTAACAAATATAGTAGTAGTTACAATTCTATGTGCTAAATTGTGCACAAGTCACTATATTTTAAAAGTGAATTGAAATCTGATAAGAAAAATAAATGCCACGTATATGTCAATTCTCCCCATTTCCCTCACTTTGAAAGACATGCATTATTGTTTTTGTAGACTGTAAAAATGTCCAGAAATGTAGCAGGAATCACTTTTACAGGTCAAGAAGTCCTGTAGCTAGTCTCCTAGGTTACAGTGGTTCTTGGATAGCAAAACATGAAGAAACTGAATTATTCTGTAAGTGACTAGATATTTCAACCCAGGAACCAGAAACATCAAGCCTCAAAGCCACAAGACTTACAATGAAATCCTAGTAATGTTTACTCAGAAGTTTCACTGAGTTCGGCAAGGTTCTCTAATTTATTATTATATCTTAAACATCATATTCCTTATTACCATGTATGGATGTGAGAGCTGGACAGTTAAGCAAGATGATAGGAAGAAAATCAATTCATTTGAGATGTGGTACTGAAGAAGAGTGCTGAAGATCCCATGGACAGCCAAAAGGACAAACAAATGGGTCCTAGAGCAGATCAATCTGGAAATCTCCCTGGAAGCCAAGATGACAAAACTGAGGCTGTTGTATTTCGGATACACTGTAAGAAGGGGGGACTCATTAGAAAAGACAATAATGCTGGAAAAGGTGGAGGAAAGTAGGAAGAGAGGAAGGCCACATGCCAGATGGATGGACTCTATTAAGAAAGTCATAAGTATGGGGTTGCAGGATTTAAGCAGAGAAGTGAAGGATAGAGGGTCTTGGAGATGTCTCATTCATCAGGTCACCATGGGATGAGATTGACTCAAGGGCAGTTAACAACAAATCTTAAACAAGAGCAACTTGGCTGCTGTTTTCTGCTGTGTTTTGGTGCCATCATCACAACAGATGGCCAGTGAGCAGTATGGCAGATACCAGCAGCATCAGGAGATACCATGTGCCAATGGAATCACATTTGGCCACTTCTATAGCAGATTTTGACCTGGCATCTCCACCTGAGCCACTCAGAATACCTGGATACTTTTGTCAGATGGAAATTGGTATACACTTTCTAGTTGTGCATATTTGGAGCATATTTGTTCACTCCTTTAATGATGGGATCCAAATATAATCATTTACACTCTCCACATTCACTTGTTTCAACATCAGTTGTAAAGCAAAGCTGGCAGATACCTGGCCTTGAAAATTCTTGATAACTAGAAGTTATGGCTAGCTTTTTTACTGCTCTTTAGTTTTGACTGCTACTTACCTCCATATAAATGTGCTAACTGACCCAATTAATAGTGCAGAAGGCACATTGCCTTGTACTTCAGAGATTAGACTCTGGTGATTCAATTCACATTTATGCTAAGACTGTTTGTGCTGCTCTGAAAGTGTAAAGTGACCTTATGTGGAGTGCAAATTGCATTTAGATTCATGTTAAAGAAAACCAACATATATAAGCCCCAAATTTATTGCTGGAAAAGGGCATCAGAGTGAAGGAAGTGAGTACCAAAATTTATTCTGTGGGGTATTTCTCCTGTTTATGGCAGTGATATTTCCCTTCAGAAATGAACCTTTGTCTCTTGTTGATTTTTCCTTTGGACTTTCTCTATATTCACAGGCGGAGCCCCCCTTTGTTCAGATCAAATTGGATTGGAAATAAGCCAAGCTTGCCTGGCTAAAAAAGACTGGAAACAACCAACACTAATTGTATACAAGATCAAAAAGTTCTACTATTTAGCTATTCCACAAAAACAAGCATAAACATGTCAATCTCAGAACAATTGACATCCTTCCTGTACACTACTTTCTAAACATAAAGCAGTGCTTCCCAACATTGTTGAAGCACAAATCTTATAAATTTCCTAACGTTTTCCTAGGGGCTGTTCCCACTATGATTTACAATGAATTGCTATTCGCTGTATATGTGCCTTGTTCCCACTGTGAGTGGGTTCAGAAGTGACCCCAATCATTTGGAGTTGCTTTGAACTGCCACAAATCCAAAAAAACCCCCACATTTTTTGAAGAGTAGTTTTCTGGCAGTCTTTTTGGAATAAATCAATTCAGAACAACAAAGTGTGAACAATGGACCTGAATCACATTTTACTGAGGGGCCACTCAGTTGCTCAGCCTCCAGTTCAGCAGGAGATGTGGGGCTGCCTCCCTCCTGCCCAGGCAGCCCAATCGTCTTCCCTGCAACCCAAAGCCCCATCACTGAGGGTTACAGCGGCTGCGGATGCCAGGCTGTAGACCCACCTGAGTAGCCTTTGCTTCCCAATCTCTCTTTTTCCCCTTCTCTTCTTCTTCCTCTTCCTCTTCTCCTCTTGCCTCCCTGGCACAGCCAGGCTTTGGGATGGGGAGCCACATCATACTTGCCCTCCTTCTTGTCCTTGTCCTCATCCTTGTCCTCCTTCTCCAGAGAGAAGAGCCCCAGGGGCTCTTTATTGCTGCTGCACATGCTGTGCCTGCCTGGCTGTAACCAATCTCCAGCTGTGGCGGTCCCAGAAGGAGAGCCTGCGGTGGCTAGGGAAAAAGGCCCCCAAGAGGGGCCTGGATCAGGACCCTGCCACCCTGGAGGGGCCTGGATTGGGACCCTGCTGCCCTGGGGAAGCCCAATCGGGGCCCTGCCACCTTGGAGCTGGTTCCCCCCCAGTGTCTAGTGCCGTTGCTGCAATTCACTTCATAGTGGGAACTGCACCTCGGCATCAATCGCTTCATCCACCCAATGTCAACATCATTCACAAACCAATTTAAAGATAAGTGGGAATGGCCCTTTGGGCAAGAAATACTTAGAGGTGGTTTTGCCAGTTCCTTCTTCTGAAATATACCCAACAGCACAAAAACATAATATAGGAACTAACATTGATAGCCTTGAAACAATGAGTAATGTTCATTCATTACTTCAAAGTATTGTTTTTGCTCGTCATTCTGCAAAATTTTGACCATTCCTTAGATTTGGGGAAAAGGTTTAACCTTTTATATATATATATATATATATATATATATATATAGTAATACATTACTAACCTTAATAAAGTAGTCAAGGAGCTTGCTCTCTTTTTCTTTTTTTCATGCTACTCAGTAGAAGGAGAGCTTGAAAGTAACAAGGTACTTTCCATTTTTTTTTCTTTTGCTAATATATAATTTATTTATTTTACAAAGTGATTTCTTCTACCAATCACTACTGCTGCTTGCCAATTGTAACTCATAAGTAACATGCCACAAGAGATGTGAAACAAATGACTTTTAAAAAGTAATATCAATGTTGATGCAGTAGCTTTTTCAAAAACGTCTCCAACCTCTGCCCCATATTGTGATCAGCCGAAGGGGCCCTCGTCAGTTTCCCTTCAGTGGGAGCAAATCACTGAGTAAGGATAGGTCTCTCTGTGGTGGCACCTAGCTGTGGAATTGGCACCAATGTTGGTTTCGTTCCTGCACCAAATTAAAAGTTGCCTTTTTATTAAAGCTTTTGTGGGAACTAAAGATTGTATTCAAATTTGTACATAGCACAGACACACACACACACACACACATGGTTTTAGACTATTTTAACTTTTTCAACTTGTTAAATTATTCAGCTGTTCACTGTGTTTTTAGAATGTTTGCATTATTTCAGTTGTAATATTCTATTGTGTAAACTGACTTCATTTTAAGCTGCCCAGCATACTCTTCCACAGAGAAGCCTTGGAATGTGTGCATTAAAGATGGTAGAGACCATGCTCAAAGTGAATTTTACACCACAATGGGCTTTTTTAAGGGGAGCTGTATTATTTATTTTAAAATGGGCATCTATGATGTTCTCACCTGTACTGACTTAGTGGTCTTGGAGGCTGTGGCCAGTAAAATGAATGAATAGGAATGAATGGAATACCCTTTGGAAGGTGCATAAGACATGCTGTACAATTAAAGTCTGGTAAATGTGATGACTATTCTTTGAAGACTAGCTTGCCCACCTGAGATTGCTAGAATCTCAATATGATGGAACTCATTTATTGTTATTGTTCACTTTATGACCACTAAACTGAAGTTATGGCATTCTGTTAACCCCAGTGGTCAGATCTGTTCATTATAGCTGTCTAACTTCATAGTTGTGTAACCAATAAAGTTATTTGTGTGTATTATATACAATACATTTGATCTTAAAATGAAATAGTGTAAATTTGTGTTATCCACTCTGCATTAGATTATATAATGTTAGATTAAGTTATTTGTCAGGATTCAGTGTACTTATGACCATAAGCATTACAGGTTAGGTATAGTGCAAGAAAACATCACCATATATTAAGTTAAAGAGATAAATATTAAGTGAAAGACATAAATAGTACTAACTTGAAAGTCATGCATTTTTATTCCTGTTCCAATTAATGAAGAAAGCCTTTGTATAATATTTCCCCTTTCAGTAGAACCTTTCCCTCCTCCTGCAGAAAGGGGCAGCTTATTCAACACCAGTGACTTCAAGAAAAATGCATAATATATCATATAATTTGGTTTCTCATTCCATAAGAGTAAAATCTATTTTACACAGAGGGAAAGCTACTGCTGAACTCCATTTCTGCACTATGTTCTCAAGACTATTTATAGCTGCACGAGGTAATCTGTGTGGCTTCTGTCTCTATAGAAACTATTGATAAGAAGAGGCTCTTTTTTCTTTCTTCATTTAAAGCAGCCAAGAAGATTGCTTTCATGTTTCCTTTGTTTCATGACATGCAGCCTAAGCAGCACTCAGAAATAACAAGTTATAAGTAATTATTTACTTGAAACTAACTCCTGACCCCATTAACAAAGGTATAATTGTACCACATTATGGTTGTAATAATGAGAGATTACTTTGCTCCAGAAGTAGGAGTCACCTGGTTTAGACAGTGTGGGTTCTAAGTCCCAGAAGCCAAATTGCAGTCCAATGTCATCTGGAGGTCTGTGTGATTCTCTCCCCTGCTTTCCTCTCCCTCCAGTGCAACTATTTAGTTTATTTTTACCAGGATGTGAGTTCTTGAAATGAGGGAGGAGGAATATCACATGGTGTGAGTGCTGGCTCCTGCTGTCCCTAAGGTGCTCTGTTGGAAGTGCTGAGGTGACAATGAGCTGGACTTGAGGAGAGTGTGTTTTGTTCCATCAGCCAGTAGCTTATATTATTCAGATTATATACCTGGACCTCTACAGCAAATAATACTGTGGGGAAGGATATGCTTTGATGGCCTTCATGATCAGAAGCCAGAATTAATTAGGCTTGAGACAAGAATCCAACCATGTGATGGGTTGGAGCCAATTTGGGGGGAAAGGTGGGATATCTATCTATCTATCTATCTATCTATCTATCAATTTCAAGTTCTCCCCACTCCACTTCTGCTCTGCTGGCAAAAACTTAGCAGGGCTTTGGATCTGGTAGTTCCAGATGGAGTCTCTGTGTACTGCTCTCTTTGTATTAAATAATAGTAGTAATAATAATAATAATAATAATAATTTTATTTCTAACCCGCCCCTCTGCTAGGCAACCGGGGCAGCGTACAACAAGTTAAAACAAACAAGAGTAAAACACATTGCCAAGTATTCCCCCTAACCCTCCCACCCCTTAAAAATAAATTAAACTGAGATAATATTAAAAACAGCAAGTATTGCTCTGCTCATTGTAAAAGCTACATGTTTCTCTATGAAAAAAAGATGGAAAGCTTGATACTATACTACCATGCCAGTATAAAGATACATTATTTCATTTGAAATGCCTATCTAAAAATCTATGATTTGTCTTCAAGGTAATGTAGACAAGTGCAATACAGAGAGATAATGTTCAAAGGCGAAAAATTATATTCTACATTTTAGCAGTCACAAAGAATACTATGAGAATCAGGCTAGTAATAAAGTTTATATAGAATTGCCCTGCAGGGCTTATGCTAGGAATTCTTGGCAAGAAAAATATAAGTAAGATAACAGAAAATAATTACCAGTTTTACACTTACGCTCAAAAACTCCGCCCTTTCAAGAACATACAACTTGTGAAGCTTCACTAATATTTGAGGAAAATCTGAATCATTTGAGACTCTGAATGCAATGAACAGACACTGAAATGATGCATAAATGTTCTTCAGGACAATGTTTTTGAATGAATGGAGACTGATTGAAATCCCACTCTATTTTGGTAACTGAAAAACTGATGCTGACTTCATAATCAACATCTACTCTTTTCCTTCCATGCTTGAAATGCTTTGTGGTGGGAGAAAAAATTCAGAAAGCAGAAAGACAAAGCAATTGGAGTAGTGTTCTTCCATCATGCCTAAAGCAAGAACTAATAAGCTTATTGCATGGCACTTAAGGAACAGGAATGGAACGGAATGGAATGGGGCAAAAACGCATGTTATTGGACAGGAAAACGCCACCGATGCCGCCGGGAGTCCCCAAGCTGTTTCCCAGCCATTCCTGGCAGCTGATTTTAACTGTCCTTCAAAAATCAGCTGCCAGGAATGTCTGGGAAACAGCTTGGGGACTCCCGGCGGCATCGGTGGCGTTCTCCTGTCCAGTAACATGCATTTTTTCCCCATTCCATTCCGTTCCTTTCTGTTCCTGTTCTTGTAAGTGCCATGCAATAAGATTGTAAGATTTAAAAGTTTCAGAATGGAAGAAAAAGCACTGATCTCTTACAGATATAATATGATAACAATCAATTCAGTGTGAACTCTTTTAGTGTTACATAATAACTTTAATCAAATTGACATTCACTTAAGCAAAAAGCACAGTATCAATTCATAACTCTCATGTACTATAAAAGATTATTTTTAGCTCATGACGCATACATATATACCATCCAGAAATCTTAATAATATCAATTTGCAATCCCAAGCCTGTCTTCTTTCTGGGCTTAATGAAGTTTGTGTGTGTGTGTGTGTGTGTGCTTTCAAGTTGCTTGTTGACTTATGGAGATCCCATGAATTTCAAAGTGTTTTCTTAGGTCCAAAACACACTGCAGATATAATCCAGTTTGAAACTGCTTTAAGTGCTCTGGCTCAGTGCTACTGAATCCTGGGATTTGTAGTTTATCGTGACCCCAGAGTTCTCTGGCAGAGAAAGCTAAATGTCTCACAAAACTACAGTTCCCAGAATTCCCTAGCATTGAGCCAGGGCCGTTAAAACAGTCTCAAACTGGATAATTTCTGCAGTGTGTTTTGGATCTTAGGCAAGGAATACCCAGAGGTGGTTTTGCCAGTTCCTTCCTCTGAAATATACCCTACAGCAAATGGCATTTAGTATCCAGTAGTCTCAGGTAAATATGTAAGGACTGCAGCAAAACCTCTCTTAACATCATGGCCTATTTTTATTCTTTTTATGTCAGTAATTTGTTTAAAATTATTAAATTTAACTTTTAGTTTTATTGTTGATGTATATTTTGTAATCTTTACCCAAAGAGGTGTTGCAGTACTTTAATTGTATTTAAAAATTAAAGATACAAAGTAATAGTCTCATACAATAAAAATAAGATAACATCTTGTGGATGTCTTGGATGACTTGTGTTTCTATTGTCTCGCCTAGTGCCAACAAGACTATGGGAATAAAACTCTATGACAAACAATGAAATAAGTATATAGAGTTCCTTGAGAAAACAACTTTGTGATCCCAGGAGGATGTTTCAGGGGTCATAGATTATAGCAGATTTCCTCCTCTGAGGGCAGAAAATGCACACTCTCAGAGGATAAAATCTGACCTTGTGCCATATTCTCTCCTAGGCTGAGTCTACATGGACCAGAAGCAGCCCAGAAGAGTTGCACAATTATTCTGGGCCCTCAGTGCTGACTGACTGTTTGCACACATGTACTGCTGTGCCACTTGCTGCTGCCTTGAGTCACTTGCTCTGAGGACAGAAGGAAGTGCCCAACATCATTCACTTGGCTGGGCACCTCGTTCTGACCTCAGAGTGAGCTACTTGTGCCAGCAGTAATGGTGTCAGGCAGCACAGCAGGATGCATTATAAACAGCCACCCAGCACCGCAATGGAGGACTCCAAATCTTCCAGGAAGATCCAAAGCAAAAGGTGAGTTTTTAAAACATGTTATAAGGGTGATATAAAGCAGCTCTGATGTTGAACTGGCTCAATGTCATCCTGACAGTTTGCACCAGAACCAGGGTTTGGGCGTCACCCAGACTTATCATCATGAGAACAGACAGAGGAAGCTTTATTCAGCCCATGCAGACAGGACCCAAATTATCCCATAAAGTTCTGTGGTAGAAGAATTTCAGCGTTGGGAGAAAGAGGAACCTCAGGACATTTTCAGGGATCTCTAAGCTGCATCACTGAAAAAAGGAAAAAAAATAAGCTTTCTATCCTACGAGAAGTACAGTGTGCCCTTGGTATGCTGGGGTTTGGTTCCAGGACCCCCTGGAGATACCAAAATCTGAGGATGCTCATGTCCCATTATATACAATGGCATAGTAACATTGTGTTCCTTATATAAAATAGCAAAATCAAGGTTTGCTTTTTGGAATTATGTATTTTTGGAATATTTTCAAGTAGTGGATGGTAGAATCTATGGATATAGAATCCATGGATATGGAGGGCTAACTGTATTAATCTCCCATTAGCAATAGAAGGAGAATTACTTCTTTGGACAAGCAGAGATTCATGGCCTCAATCCTCCCAATTGCCCTACTGCTAAAAACCCAGCAGGGTTTAGGATAAATTAAAGGCTCCAATATCAGAGTGCTCTGGCTACATATACAGGATATCACCTTAATGCAACCTTGTTAATAAGCTCCTGCTGCCACCACCACCACACATTAAAATGAATAACACTCTTATCATTTGACCTTGCTTTCTAGTTGCATAGTAGATGAAGCATACTGTGTAATTGAGCCTCAACAGTGGCAAGGCTTAAACAAGAATAAAAAATATCATAAAACATTTATGACATGAATATATGTGGACAGGGTTTAGAAATCCAGCAATAATGTACCGTTGTAAGATAAAATGTGCTTTCAAAATAACTAAGGATTATGAAGATCACTTTGTTTAGTTAACCCTCTGTTTAAAGTAAGGGCCCATCCACCTATCTCACCCCCCTCCCTTAACCAACAAGTGCTCATGGAATAAAGAACGTTTCTCAACTTCAGGCTTATTTTGGCTCCAGCCTCATTTCTCCTTTTTAGGTTTTTATTGGGCTTACTCTCAAGCCAAGCTTTGTTTTCTTCTTCTGGCTGTTCTTCCTCATTTTGTCATTTGTTCTTTATAATCTTCTTCAAGGTTTATCTCTCCCTGTCTTCACCTCCAACTGCCAGTGTTTTGTGATACAGCCACATCTACTGAGCCCAGTCACTTAAGACTCAGTATTCTGCTATTGCATGGTGTAACTCACCACCTGGATAACTCAGATGATGGGGAGGTGATGGTGGCAGATTACTAGGTAGCTACGGCTCTTGATAATAATAACAATAACAATAACAATAACAATAACAATAACAATAATAATAATATTCTGCCGGATGGTGCTGGGCCTAGTGTCTCTCCCCCAGATGACATCGGATGGAATGGAGGGAAGGCTCCTCTTCTTATTCCAGGCCCAATGGTGCTGGGCCTAGTGTCTCTCTCCCAGATGATAGTGGTGCTGTCCAAGCAGATGGGGTTTGGGCCTCTTCCAACAGGAGGTGGCATAAGCTGGAGATGCTGAAGACAACACATACATAACAGCAAAGACAGAAGTGCTAAGCTCACCAGCAGTTAAATATGAGATATTAATTGATTAGGCCCCAGGTGTTGTTGAGATAGTTGGCTATAAATTGCCCAGCACCTCCTCCATGACTTTGTTGCTCTCAGCCATTTTATCTGGGTGACCAGTAGAACTCTGGTTCTCATGCTTCTCTCTTCATCTTGTTCTTATACTCTGTGATTGACTTGGGCCAGACTGGACTGACTACTCTTTCACACCAACCAAGGTCTGGTAGCTACGTATGGTTGCTCTTTTTGTGGGGTTGAAGTTTCTTTCTTCATCAGCATTCCTCTTACAGCTTCTGGCCCATAGGTGATCACTCCAATAAACTCTTAATGAAAGAATAAAGGTAATATAATACTTTATTGTATTATACAATAGGGATAGTCTACTAAGGCCTTCCACACATTTTGCAGTGGAATTTCCACAAGGTTTCATCACTGTTATCTATGAACACCTGAAAGGCCAGTTGCAGTTACTGTTGCAGTTTTGGTGCCTTGTTTTATGAACTCCAAATAGAGCCCAGGGTGAAAAAACGTGTTTACACACACACACACACACACAGAAAAGAACTAAAGAAAAATCAATAACTGAGGCAACAAGTTTCAGTGCTATTTTAAAAGTCAAAGTCAAAGACCCTATGGAGGCATTTTTTTAAAAGTTCTTCTCCTTTATCTGTGTCTTCTTTTATACTCCATGGTGTCATTAAATGCAGGAAATAATTTAAATGTGGAAAGGTTTAAAAAGAACTATATTTCCTAGAATCTTAACCACTCTTTTTATTATTGCAGAAATAAGTCAAAATATCAAGGGGCCCAGAATAATTGGTGAGCAATTATGGTTCACATTACTCAAGGTTGTACAAGGTAGTAGAGGAAGAAGAGGAAATAATGCATGTATGAGTCACATAAATTTGCTAAAATTCATATCTGTCTCCTATGGGAGAAAAGTATACAAATTGATATAGAATTGAATGTCCCATTTTAAAAGGCAGATGATACTTATACTCACTTCTGTAGGCCCATTCCAAAAGGAACCCAAGGATGACAGTGAGATGTTATTATTACTTTCCTCAGACATAAAAAAACAAACACCAGAGAACTTTATAGACAATATAGGAGGGGAAGATCCAGAAACCAAATAAAAGTAATAATGTTGCACTAACTTGACAGTCATATAGTCAGGAAAATGTGACTGCTGATGAACTAACTCAAGGCATTTTGCATAGGCAACACAACTTACTTTAACTGAAAAGTAGGACTGTCAGGTAAAAAAGACAGGGCAGAGCCTTGTACTTTTAATATCTGTGTGGCAAATTTAGCAGGTGTTGCTTTTCTGTAGAAAAGATAAATACAAACAAGGTTTGCTGCTAAGACATAGAGTGGGGCTGAATATTCTTCCATTTTTTTTTTCAGAGCCATTCATGTCATCTGAAAAGGAGTGGATGAGAACAGGGTTGACAATTTTCAGGGGTTGTCTGAATTATAATAATTTCATTCTTTCCAACTGTCCTGACTCAGGCAAGGCATTTAGAGTTTTTCTTTCTGCCTTACTGATTTCTCAGCTGTTTTAGAAATGCCGTGCTTTCCCCTGTCTGTACCCATTGCTCAGTTAACTCAACAGGGTGAGCTTGAACTCTAGAGAGGAAAGGACAGTCTTGCACTACAAGCAAACAAATGGCTGGTGAAGAGCTAAGAATCTCTGAGACAAAAGCTGTGTTAGCAGGCAAGCTTTAAACATTCTCCCCACCTCTCTTGACTGCTTATTGCACTGGGACAAAGGGCCAGAGCCCATTCACTAGGGGCCTTTGCAGACTGCCAGAAATAGTGCAAATTGAGTCTACTTTAAGGGTTAGGGTTAGGGAATCATGGGAACTGTATTTTATTGTGGCACCAGAGCTCTCTGACAGAGAAGGCTCAATGTCTCAGAAAAAAACAACAACAATTCCCATGACTCCCTAGCACTAACCCTAACCCTTAAAGTGGACTCAATTTGCACTATTTCTGGCAGTCTGCAAAGGCCCAAGGTTAGCAATATGGCCACTACTTTAATGCAATATCCAGTAGTTAAATCAACTATTAAACCTATCATAATCATAACTCAATCATAAATTGGTCATAAACCAATCAACATCAATAATACCATCAACAGTTGACAGGAATATGTACATTCAGAATGAGGGGGCATGATGGTTCTATGACTAGTCAATTGTCTGGTGAGGTTGCCAACCGTGATTGTCAGTTAATGCCCTAAGGGAATTTTTATGTCGCCAGTCAGGGTGTTCTAACCTGAATGGGCAGGGGGAAGAATTTTCTGTATCTGTCCTGATTGCAGATTAACCCTGTTTTGAAACTGCTATCCTCCCTTAAAATTCCCTTCCCTCCATGATACCTCATGCACAATGTCCCCTTTTCCCATCTATAACCATTCCTCCTCATGGGCAGGTCATGTGGCCAAGACCAAAAAGAGAGCCAAACATCACATGACATGCTTGTGTGGAAGGTTTGATTTTTTTAAAAAGGTCAGTCTCCACTCCACATGCATGGGTCTGTATAAGCCCATGATATCACTTCTGAAATCTCACAAACTTTCATAGTCTTGTAAGATTTCAGACATGATCTGGACATTGCCACATGGCCAAGGACTCAGACAGCTGCTTGAAGTCTGAGTAGCATTGAGGTTCATAATATTGCTGGGCCTCATAGGAAGCTAAAGCTTCTCTCCCACCCTATTTTTTTGCAGGAGAAAAGCTAGGTTAGCAAGAAGGTTTTAAACTTTCACCCAACAACACTGATGTGGGGGGACTCCGAGGAGCAAAGCTGGGGTCAAAAGCAGATTATAAACCTCCTATCCAACAGACTGTTTCAACATGTCAGGGTATTTCTGCTTAAAATAGTAGCTTTTTACAGTTTTCCTCACTAACAACATTTGCTCCCTTACCCTTTTTACCATAGTCTGATTTTACTCAGCCATACATGTCCTTGTGTTCATATGAAATGTTAGAGAATATGCAATTTCGTTAATATGGGGTACTAGGCTTAGTTGTTGGTTTTTTATGGCAGTTAAGGATTTGGTCACTTTCCTCTCTTTTTTAAAGAAAGATTATTTTTACAGCTTATTGATGATAGCAGTAGTAGAGCAGAAATCAAACTAAGCATGGGAAAGAAATTCCAGTTCTCTGATTTTTCAAACAAATTTACCCCAGATGTAGTTTAAGAATGAGCCACCATGAGCAAAGTATATTTCTCTCTCTCTCTCTCTCTCTCTCTCTCTCTCTATATATATATATATATATACATATATATACACAGAGAGAGAGAGATGAATATACTAAAAAAGAATTTGAAAAATGTGCACAACAATTTTAGTTAAAGGGGGAAAGCATCTTAAAGGGGATATGCTGTAGAAACTATGTACAAAATTTGCACAAATTATCATGGGGAAAGAACAAAGTAAAGAGACACAACCTGATATGAAACTAAAATGGGAAGAAAATATGGGTGAGATTTACAACAAAATCAAGATTGAAAAATTTCACTAAATTCACTAATAAAAGTCTGGCAATAGAACCAGTGTGTCATAATGTTGGACTCTGGAGACTAGGGTTCGATATCCTGCTCAACCATGAAACCCACTGGGTAACCTGGGCAAGTCACATACACTCAGCCTCAGAGGAAGGCAAACCTCCCCTGAACAAATCATGCCAAGAAAACCCTGTGATAGGTTCACCTTAGGGTTGCTGTAAGTCAGGAACAACTTGAAAGCTCACAACAAGAACAATATTCACTAATAAAATAAATCATGAATTATATCCAGCATAGATATCAGTTAGGCCAATCATACATTGGGCCTTATCAAACGCTGGCCACGAAGCAAAGAAAAAGCGAAGACTAACCGAAGTAGGAATAAATTCGGTTCCATAGCGAAACGAAGGGAATATCGCCCTTTTGGCCATTTCGCAATTAATACCAAGGCTCCCTTCTCTCCCGTCACAAAAAGCCGGGAGGAAAGGCAGCCATGGGAACCGGGGAGGAGGAGGAGGGCTGAAGGACTGGAGAAGGGAAGGCAGCCCATGGAGAGAGAGAGATCGCCTCCCTCTTCCCTCTTCCCTCTTCCCTCTTCCTCTCCTCCTCTTCTTTCCAATCCGGTTTGCCTTTTGCCAAGGCAATCCCTTCCCCTCGCTGGGATTTTCGCCCTGCCCACCAATTCACAATGAATGCGAAGGCTCCCTAGGTACTTCCTCTACAAACCGAATGTCAAAATCTCCCTACTCCTTACGGATTAGCTCCGTATTCTGCCGAGTTCTGGGGCAGCGTCGTGTGTAAACACGGGGGGACAATACGGATTAGCTCCGTGTTCTGGGGCAGCGTCGTGTGTAAACACGGGGGAACAATACGGATTAGCTTCGTATTCTGGGGCAGCGTTGTGTGTAAACACGGGGGAATAATATGTATTAGCTGTGGATGCCCTTTGGATTAGCTTTGCTTCAGACCCCATGTGATAAGGTCCATTATCAAATCAATTTCTTCACTCTGTATTACACTACAGGTCTCAAATGATGTCTTCTTGTGGTATAATAGGATTCTTTTATTGCAAATATGGCATTCAGTAGTCTCAAAACCTCTCTGTAGCCTGAGTTTTCCCCTCCCAGAGACATTTTCAGCAAACAGTATTGTGCATCAGCTCGATTTTCCACATTGTCTATTGCCATAGTTCTAATGAGGGAAATCAAGCTGTTCTCAGTGCCTTTGCCAAAATAATAAATGCTGTTATTAACATAGGGAGATAACATTGCCACATGGTATCTCCTTGCCTGTCCTTGCAAACATCCTAAGAGAGCAATCATAATAAACCTTTAAAGGTAAAATGCAGTTTGTCTCTCTGACAGCACTAACTGCTGAAATGACACCATATAACAAAATCTTTAGTTAGATATAGCATAGAGTGGCCATCCAGCACCAGAGACCAGCAGCTTTTGAAGCCTTACATTAGACAGAGTGAAATAGTAGATCATGATGGAAGGTCAGAATTATATGAGCTACATGGACTTCTTGGCATTTCCCAAGACATCCTGCTGCCCTCAGGAGGACATTGTGCTATCTGAAGCACCATCTTGTCCTTTGGCTTGGGCAGCAAAATGTCTTGGGACAGCCTTGCCTCTGATGACCAGAGTCCCTAAAACTACAAACAATGGTAACAAGACATGTTCTGAATGCAGGTGTCATTGCTGAGCACAGTCCAGCCAAACACTGTTGACTGCTCCTCCTATTTGACTGTGGAGTGCCACTATCCACCCTGTTGCCACAAAGGCAGCCCTCACAAAGCAAGTGGACATGTTGTTGAAAGGCTTCAGGCAAAGCTTGACAGGTGGCAGTAGCAATGAAGAGAAGCATCATCCACTTCCAGCCTGCTAACTGAAGTGAGCAGAATCTTTATCATAGTTCCCACAAAAAAATGATAGATTTGTCCAGGTATTTAATTGGATTGTGGCAAGAGGGATGCAGTGACTTAGTGGTTAAGACACCAATTCTGTTGATTGTAAAGTCTGAAGGTTGGCAGATTGAGGCCCAAGTGCCACATGATGGGATGAGCTCCTGTCACTAGTCTCAGCTTCTGTCAACCTAGCAGTTTGAAAGCATGCAAATGCAAGTAGATAAATAGGTACCACTTTGGTGTGAAGGTAACAGTGTTCTGTGCAGTCATGACCACCAGCTTTGTCTTGGACAATTCTGGCTCTTTGGCTTAGTAACAGATGAGCACTGCCCCCTACAGTTGGTTAAGAGGAAGATGGAGACCTGCCATATATCTGTTTCTCCATCTGGCTGCAAAATAAGAAATGCCTATTGAAATTTGACTGTAATAAAGATGAACTGAACTGAACCTGTTCAGTTAAATTAAATGGTATAGGGGCTCTTTTCAATTTTTGATCTGGCAACCCTAGGCTATGCTGGTCAAATGGCTGGGACTTGTTGGCTAACAAAATCTGGAGGGCTGTATGAGTAAACTAAGATATAACACAATACTGTATCTTAACAGGCATCAACCTCCCCCTCGAGCATTAGGCTGAAGCCATTCATATTACCTGTTAACAGGAATTTTACTTCCTTCTGCAAGCAAGGCTATGAGATATGAGTAACATTTTAATGGTGGCATTGTGGCATAGTGGTTTGAGCCTTGGACGATGACTCTGAAGACCAGGGTTCAATTCTCCGCTTGGCCATGTAAACCCACTGGGTGACCATGGGCAAGTCACACTCTCTCAGGCTCAGGGGAAGGCAATGGCATATCTCCTTTGAATAAATCTTGCCAAGAACCCCATGATAGGTTTGCCTTAGGGTTGCCATAAGTTGGAAATGACTTAAAAACACACAACAACAATCCCTTCTGTGGGATCCCCTTCCCAGAGAGGCTGGCCTGGTCTTTTTAGCATCATGTGAAGACTTTCCAATTTTCCTAGTTGCTAATAACTTTTTAAGAGGTTGAAATGCTTTATTCTCTAGTGTTACTTTTTTTCCATTCAACTTTAACTGCTTTACTCTATTATTGTTAAATTTAATATTTTAACACATTATATACTTCAGCCAACTAGCAGCTTAAAAGTCCAACAAATTTAGAAGAAAAAAAGTCTCCAGAGACAGATTTTGGGGAAGACAGAATGGTCCAACTGCACTCCAACTAGATATTCTAACAGGTTAGACTCGACTTGTATAGTTGTAGCATTACATTGAGGTCTTATCTTTAATGGTAATTAATAGTAAGTTAATAGAAGAGAAGAGATATATTAAATTTCAAGGTTTTACTTTTGTTAGACACACATATGCACAAACAGCACATTAAACAGACTACAGAAGCTCCAGAATGCTTACCATTTTGTGGCCATGTAGTATTAGTCTTCATTATAATAGACTGACTGTGGATTCATATCCACTGTCATTTCATCTTGAATTAGAATTCAATCTTTATGTTTCTAAAAATAGTTTAAAAATTTCCCTGTATTTTAAAAAAAATGGATAATAAGTTTATGTCTGAAGGATAAATATATAATACACCTATACACACTTTAAAATCTACCACAGTGACACAATAGTGTATTAATTTTAGAATAAAATCAGTATGCTCCTATGATTTAGATACAAAGGGAAAGGAAATGATTTTTAAAATGATTGTTCCTTTCAACTGGGTATAGTTTTTCTTGTAAGGTCCTAATGAAATACATAGGTCTACTTGTCACAATGTAGTATACATAGCTTTGCATATGCAATACAATTTTCAAGACAATTAGGTACTTCCAGTTTCCAGCGCAAGCCCTGGAAAAAATATTTCCACTTTAGCATAACCAGCATCTAGAGATAATAGGCTATCTATTTTCTTTGTAGCTGCATTGCTAAGAGTGAAGGAAATATAGCTGCCTGCATTACAATGGATTAAGCGGTAACACTTCTTTAAAAGTGCACAAAGAAGAATTTGGAATTAAAAATTCATATAGAAAGTGTATCCAATGCATTGGATTTTCATTGACTTAGTGGTGGTTGTGTGTGAATGTATGTGTTGGTGTGATTTATCATGATAAATGAGGAAATATTCACAAATGTTCTTGTCTTTGAGGAAAACGGGTGTCTCTTTACATGCTGAGACAGTTTATATATAAAAAAGGTCAATCCCTACAAGATTTTCAACTTTTGTGCCTTTTTCCTGTGAAAACAACTTATTTGTGTAAAAAATGTGGTTTAATGCAAAAGCCCAGTTTCATCACAAAAAATAATGTCTTTTATGCAAAACATTTTTGTGCAAAACTATTTTTTTAAAAAAGTATGCAATTAAAAAAGTATGCAATTAAAAAAGTATGCAATTAAAAAGAAAAGAAAAAAGAAAAATGTATTAAAACTTGTGATTTCACCCAGTGAGCAGAGAACATATGAACTTCTAAGTTCTTGCATATATGGATGAAGTATGCAAATATTTATATCCCTATTATAAATGGCACTCTTATACTTAACCAAATATAATTTACTAATTTAAAACCTCCCACTAATGTTCATTATTATTATTATTACTATTATTATAGTTTATTTCTAAAGCACTGTCAATATACACAGAAGTTTGGGGAAACTTTTTTGGGGTTATGAACTTTAATAGTAGATACAATTTATGCAGTTTGAATAGGGAATAATATAAATGGCATGGGATGAAATGATACCTTATAATATACAATTGTTTTCCCCTATCCCATATCCACAGATTCTGCATCCACAAATTCAACCATCCATGTCTTAATTAAACAAAAAAAAAACAGACCTTGATTTTGCCATTTTAAATAAGGGATATAATTTTACTTTGCCACTGTATGTAATGGGACTTGAGCACCCATGGACTCTAGTATCCATGAGGATCCTGGAACCAACCCCCAGTGGATATCAAGGGTGTATACATAGTTTTCCTCCTTTGCAGGCATGCACACTATCTGAAAACTGATTATGGCAGGTTTTACTTAGCTCTGGAATGGGTTAGGGGATTATGATGAGCTATAGGTGAATGGAGAGGTTGTTCCACACTCCATCCACTCTGGAGTCTGCTTATAGAAGACTCCAGCAGGTGGCAGTTATGTGTGCTTGAAATATAGTTATGTTTCTGTATGGAGTACTTTCACTGTTTGTATCACAGTAATATTTAATATTGCATTCATCCATTTGCCAGGTTCTTCCATCCTGGAATATCCTGACATCGCCATTACACATCAACAATGTAGAATGAAGACAAGGAATTAGCATGTGGCCTAGTGGCATGAAAAAATGTTCAATTTTTACTTGATGATATGAAGGGAAAATGGATCACAGGCATGGTCTTCTGAGTGGGGCCATATGTTTCCTCTAATATGTGGAGTTCCATCCCCACAGGCCTAAATGGAGTGAACATACTCTTGGTTTCAGCAAGTGACCCATGCATCCCTACCTGCCCACGCTGTTCTAAATTTTTTTTTCATGAAGTCCTGTCACTTGTGGAAGTTATGTTTAGGGTTTTTTAAAAAATTGGGCAGATAATTTTTTGCCATTTGTACAGACTCAGTATTAAACTTGTGACTAAAAATTTAGCATGGCTCAGACCTCACTTTTGAGATCTGACTTTCAGAGAACAGAGGGACATTTTCAAATAAAAAAAATAGGATGGATGTAGGAGCTACATCCCTGCTGACTTTTAATGGTACCAATGAACAGTTAGCAAATGACAAAACAGCATGAAGGTACTTAATTTCCATTGAAATTTCTTCACACTGAACTGAGTGGAGTGCTAATCCCATCTAAGTTAGACCATCATTAATGTACTAAGACAGAACAAGGTGCTGAACCAAGACAGTGCTTTCATGTGCTTGAACTACACTTAGATCAGTTACAGGATGCCATATTTTCACTCTTTGTACCAAACTAATATTTAATAAGCAAAGAAATAGTTTAAAACATTTATCATTTGCAAGACTATCTATGTGTATAGCAAAACAAAAATATTAATATCAAGGAATTTACTATGCATGAATTGATATCAACAAATAATATCTTGCATATTAATCTGTGGGGTTGGAAAGAAGAAAAATAAAACAGGTAAAATAAACAGGTGCATTTCATTATTTATTTATTGAAAATTGAAGAGTTTTGAACTTGCACAGAAAACACGATCTTAGAAATGCTAGGGAGCCCATTTAGAATGAGAACATTTGTTCACAACCTCTGATTCCATATAATATGGCTTCCTGCAGAACCTTATTATCCAAATCAGTATGAATCTTGAAATGACTTTGCAAGTGAAAGGGCAAATAAAGGCAGATGGGGGAAAATCCTCAGTAATACTCAATTATCTAGCAAAAGCTCCTTGAGCATGGAGGACATTATTCTGATAAGACATGATTCAAAATTTCAGATGAAATGAAGCCATAGTTCTTACATTATTTTAGCTATTCTATGGCCCATGGAGGACTGACCATCCTTCCTAACAATATATCCTTCACACTCTATGGAAACCTATGGAAACTGAATGGGCTGAATCATGTACCAGGCTAATGAAACATTTTCAACCAGTTGATAAACAGCTACCAGTAGTTGACAACACTAATGCAACACTCTTCCTTCAAATTTTATGAAGGACACCCTTTTAGAATGACTTCATCCAATCCCAACAAACATCTTTTTATAATGGAGTGGTGGGGGGCCATGTTGTTGTGTATCCTCAAGTCATTCTTAACTAATGATGACCCTAAGATGAATTTGTCAAAGAGTTTTCTTGGCAAATTTGTTTACAGGGGATTTGCCATAGCCCCTTTCTAAGGCTGAGAGGGTGTGACTTGCCCAAGGTTACCCAGAAGCTTTCTATGGCTGAGTGAGGATTTGGAACCTGGTGTCCATTATTTAAATCACTATACATTGGCTTTTGAGGGAGGGATGACAAATAAGCCACTAAAAATAATGGCTGCTCTCTTAAGGACAGCTGCTTTCAAAACAAGCATCTTGCAGCTAATAAGTAAATCAACTCCTGACTTTTCTTTAGTAAACTGTAATGTTTTATAATTTCCTTGTACACTTCAAAAGACACAGAAACAAAAGTCTCATGATGGTTGTCAGATAAGCTCTTGACCCATTATAGGATTCTTCCTCAGGAGAACTGATGGAGATTTCAGACCAGTTATCCTGCATTTTGAAATGTAATCCTAGCCTTCTGTTTTGCCTGTCTGGAGACCATTTGGGAGGTGCAAAGTAACAGACATTTTGTGAACTCTACAGTTTTGTCTCCTCCATCCTTTGACAAAGCCCTCTGGGTGAACAAATTTGCTGCTCCTTACCATATCATCTATGCATTGTGTTTCTCTGGAAGGACAGCAGACATTTGACAGGGATTTGACACATAACACAAAATCAGTCTGTGAAAAAAGACAATGAGTGATCTCCCTGTCCTGGTCATTCCAGAAATTAGAAAATAAGAGGTTTTTGTTTTTTTTTTAGTTTTTTGTGCAAGCTTTGGTAGAAGCAAGATTGTCCAGTGCTGAATAATAAGTTATAAGATGTGTGAAATAAGATTAATTAGTTTCTTTTGAGAATTAATCCTAGGATGTGTTTGTTAACTCTCAACCTAATTTTTGATTGCCAAGAAGAGCCTGACTGTGGACTTCTGTGCCAGTTCATGTCCACTAGGTTACATTATTCCAGACCTTCAAATAGGACCTCAGAAAGTCACTTGCTTGCCTTAGGCTTTCATTGGGACAGAAAGCTAATGGGGCTGTTATATAGATGACACTATTTGGTTTTAGCTCTTCACCATTCATCTGTTGTTTTTAATTGTTGTTGTTTTGCTATCTTTTGTGGCTTTTAAATCCTACTGTGTGCTGCTCTGGAAGTTTATCCTCAAATACGAGCTATAAATCTTTTAAAGGAATGAAGAAACTAAGCTTCCTCCACCAATGAACTGATTTGGGGTCAAGAGATACAGCTTGCAGGGCAGCAGGTTGTAGGTGACTGATGTAAGAGCAAAGTCTCAGGCTGGTGCCAAATGAAACTGCAAAGTGTGAAGGTTTATTCTTTATTCCAAGAAACCAAGGACAGCAAATTTATCATTTCCTTTGCGCCCTCAAATTCAAGCTGAAAGATCCTAATGTCAACCCAGTGCATTTCATGGCTGAATGCATGTGGAGCTGAAGCCATGTCTCCTCACTCCTACACAGATGCTCTAGCCACTGCAATGCACTGCCTTGGAAGCTGAATCAAGCAAGAAGCCTCTAGCAACAAAATCAGAGATACTGATATGATTGCACTATGGTGCTGCTTCTGTACCTGCTATGACAGGTCCAAAACACACTGCAGAAACAATCCAGTTTGAGACTGCTTTAACTGCCCTGGCTCAGTACTGGGAAATCCTGGGAATTGTAGTTTGTAGTGGCACCAGAGCTCTCTGACAGAGAAGGCTAAATGCCTCTCAAAACTACAGTTCCCAGCATTCCTTAGCATTGAGTTCCAGGGCAGTTAAAGTGGTCTCAAATTGGATTATTTCTTTGGACCTCAGAAGCTTCTGTTGGGGTTTTCAAGATCTTAAATGGTTTGTCATGCAAGAAAGGTTTTCAAGGGATGGACTCTTAAAAGGGTTCTGCAATGTTTTTTAAAGTTGATTTTAACATTTTAAGTGTATGCATTAATTTGTTTTGATATTGTGAATCATTTTAAAAGCTGATCTTTTCTAAGTTTTTAATTATATTGTAGTCATTTCAATGTGGAAATTGCCTTGAGTCCCAGTTTTGAGGCAAAGGTAAGGTATAACTAAAGTTAATCATTGTCGTCATCATCATCATCATCATCATCATCATCATCATCATCATCATCTTATGCAATGGCTGCTGAGAAGTTAAGACACTTTCTCCAGTGTGCAAGGATTCTATTCAGCATATAGAATACTAGCAGAAATGAATTATAGGCATGCTTGTGGGAGATCATGTAGGTGTGTTCTTCCCCACACAGGCTATGCCACCTCCATTCAAGTTTATCTGAAGTTTCTGAAAGGAACAGATGAAAAATTAGAATCAATTAAGTTCTATTTGCTCTTTAAGATGGAGAACAAGTTTGTGGGGAAAGGCAACAGCGCATTCTACAAAACTTCCTTTCTTAATTATGTAATTATTAAATAATAATAATAATAATAATTATTATTATTATTATTATACCCCGCCCCTCTGAACACAATCGAGGTGGCTAACAACAATTAAAATTTGTACAATATAAATACAATGAAACCCGAGACCCACCCACCCCTTTAAAAAGTATTAAACCAGCAACGATTAAAACATCTTAATTAAATAAACATAGAATAAAACTAGATTGTAGACAATTATATATATATATATATATATATATATATATATATATATATATTAGTAGCGGCGGCATCCAAAATGGGAGAGGGAGAACTAAGGGAGGTTCTTAAAGCTGTGAAATCTATTCTGGAAAGGCCTGCCAGAAGAGATTAGTCTTAACAGCCTTTTTAAAGCTGTTTAGTGTTGTAATCTGACGGATCCCGTCCAGCAGGCCATTCCATAATCTGGGGGCAGCTACCAAGAATGCCCTCTGGGAGGTTACAGATAGCCTAGATTTTGATGGCTGGAGTAAGTTCCTCCCAGAGGACCAGAGTGTGCTGGGAGGGTTGTATGGGAGGAGGCGGTCATGAAGATAGGTTGGGCCCAAGTCATTTAGGGCTTTAAAGGTAATAACCAACACTTTATACTGGGCCCGGAAACTAATAGGCAGCCAGTGGAGGGACTTTAACACCTGAGTTATGTGGTCCCTCCTAGATGTTCCTGAAACCACTCTGGCTGCCATGTTTTGTACTAACTGAAGTTTCCGGACCAAGCACAAGGGTAGAGCGCATTACAGAAATGTAGATTGCATTACAGAAATCCAGAAGAGAGATTACCAGTGCATGCACAACTGTCTCGAGGTTCATTGCTTCCAGAAAAGGGTGCAGCTGGCGTATCAGCCGAAGCTGATAACAGGCAATCCTGACTGTCGCATTTACCTGATTTCTCATCAGGAGTGGTGAGTCAAGGAGCACCCCCAGACTGCGAACACAGACCTTTATGGAGAGTGTGACCCCATCCAGGACTGGAGGTTGCAACCCGATTCTTGGTTTCGGGGCCGCTACTGTAAGCACCTCCCTTTTGCCTGAATTCACTCTCAATCTGTTTTTCCTCATCCAGCCCATTACTGCCTTAAGACATTCATTGAGAGAGGAGATGCCATCGGAATTCAAGACCGACGATCGAGACATGGAGAAATAGATCTGGGTGTCATCTGCGTATTGATAACACCCAGCTCCATGACTCTGAATGATCTCACCCAGCTGCTTCATTTAGATGTTGAACAGCATTGGGGACAGAATGGCACCTTGAGGGATGCCGCAGGTAAGCTCCTTTTTACCAGAGCGACTGTCCCTGAGCAGCAAATCAGCTTCATTTATATACCGCTTCATATTGTGCTATGGGATGTCTAAGCAGTTTACAACTGTAAACTCATTGCCCCCTAACAGTTGGGTACTCATTTTAGCGACCTTGGAAGGATAGGCCTGAGTCTAGCCTGAGCCCTGGCTAGTATTGAACTCACAACCTTGTGGTCTATGAGTGAGTGGCTGCAGTACAGGCATTTAACTACTGTGCCACCAGGGCTCCCTCTGGGACCTGCCCGAGAAGAAGAAATGGAATCACTGGAGCACAGTGCCTCCAATTTCTAACCCACTTAGGCAATTCAAGAGGATGCCATGATATATTGTATTGAAAGCTGCTGAGAGGTCTAAAAGCACCAACAGGGTCACACTACCCCTGTCGATACTCAGACGCAGGTCGTCGGTCAAGGCAACCATGGCAGTCTCAACCCCATCCAAGACAGTTTGGAGTTGAAGAACAACCACCCTCTCAATTACCTTGTTCAAAAATGGTAACAGAGAGAGTAACTATAGTTGTTCATACCCAGGGGGTCCAGGGAAGGTTTTTTCAGAAGCGACCTAACAGCCGCTTCCTTCAAACAGGATGGAATATGACCTTCCCTGAGGGATGCATTGATGATGTCCGTGAGGAACATCCTCAATGCATCCCCCCCTGGACGGCCAGCCATGATGGGCAAGGGTTGAGAGGGCAGGTCATTTTCTTCACTCTACCAAGGAGCTTGTCCACATCATCGGTACTCACAGATTGAAACTGATCCAGGATAATTCCATTAACAGAGTTGCTGGACACATCAATTATTTCTGTCAGAACACTGCCATCTAAGTCGGCTCTTATCTGAGAGATTTTATCTGCAAAGAAGTTGTTAAACACGTCACAGCAGGCCATTGTCGGGTTAAGTAATGGGTTCTGTGCAAGAGGTACCTGCGTCAGCTCCCTCACCACCCTAAACAGCTCTGCTGGACGGGACTCTGCAGACGCAATACATGCAGAGCAGAAAATCTCTATGCTGCATGTATTGCCTCTCAATAGGACCAAAGAAAGTTCCTATGATGAGTCTTGTCAGATAAGAGTCAAGTTTTCCACCAGATACCTGAGTCCATACAGTATCAGCTTGCAGAAACATTTCTTGGGTGGGTTTTGTATATTCTTAGATCAAAGCTGGGAAACATGCTGCTGGACTGTACCTCCCAACATTCCTCAGCACTGCATATGCTGATTAGGGTTGCTGGGATTTGAAGTCCAATAACCTCCCTTGCAAACCTGTCTATATTTTGAGATCTGCTGGGGCGGCCCTTTCCTCTGTCCCACCATCCTCTCTGGTACATCTGGTGAGAACACAGGAGAGAGCCTTCTTAGTGGATTTTTAATAGTTTAATCACTTTTTAACTTTCTTATTTTGTGATTTCTTTAAACTTTAAAAAGTGAGTCCCAAACAGGGGGAAAAGGTGGATATAAATCATCATCATCATCATCATCATCATCAAGGACGGCATGTTTCACATCCCTGTCATGGGGAGCTGGTAAACTAAAATTTTGTTAAAATCGTGCTTTTTTTATTTTAAAGCATTATGGTTGCTTCCATTCAGGATGACATTGTTGTTCTTGTTTTTCAAATGGCATCCACCTAAAGTTGGTTCTTGTACTTTTTCTTCCTTCTACCTAAATAACATCACAATCCAAGGAGAAAAACTAAACCACTATTTTCCTGGAAAAAAATATGCCCAAAAGTGACAAATGTCATGCTTCTGTTATTTGTCTCTGATAAAGAAAGCAGTGTATGGCATCAAGAGCAGTCCCTTCCTGATTAACATTGCACCAGAGATGTGGTATAAAAGTCCCTGCTTCAGTGAAAACAGAATTAAAACGAATAAACAAAACCCAGCTAACTGCGGCATATAGTAGTCACCTGGGATTTCCTTTCCTTTCTTTTTGCTTTGCTTCTTTTCTTTTAAAAAGAAAAATAACTTGAAATGTTTCATGGAACCAGACTTTCCAAGTTTGGTGCCCTCCAGATGAGATAACTAAAATTTGTACCTATTCTATGGCCCATGGAGGACTGACCATCCTTCCTAACAATCTGTCAGTCAGAAAACCATCCAGCAATGCTGGCAATATGGATAGGAAAGATTGAAGGAGCAGTCCAGTGTATCTAGAAGCATCATTTCATGGAATGCTGTGCTACTTGTGCTTAGGCTCCTACCAAGCCACTCTTCATAACACCTAGTTCAGGGGTAGGCAACCTTTTTGAGCCGGGGGCTGGGTTGCTGTCCCTCAGACAATTGGGGGGCCGAAGCACAATAAATAAATAAATAAATAAATATTTTAATTTTTTTTTTTAAAAAAAAATTAAAAATATGCATGCACACTCTCTTAGCCCCAGAAAAGCCATGGCAAAACCCCTGTGGAGATTTTTCCAAGAAAACCCCAAGAACAAGTAATAACAACAATAATCAATATCATCATGGTGGGCAGCGGCAGCAGTGGGGGGCAGCGGTGGCAGGACCGGCCTGGGGCCGGTCCAAAGGCCTTGGGGAGCCGCATCCAGCCCCCGGGCCTTAGGTTGCCTACCCCTGATCGAGTTCATAGGTGGCTTGGAAAATTAGGCTCTGATTCTGTATCACCTGCTTAATAATAATAATAATAATAAAATTTATTTATACCCCGCTTAAATGAAAACAATCTGAGCGGCTTACATCAATTAAAACCCCATACAACAAAATTCATATCCCAACCCACCCCCTTAGTTATGTAACCACCGGGGGGGGGGGTTCAGACTGCCAGAAATAGTGCAAATTGAGTCCACTTTAAGAGCTATGGTTAGTGCTAGGGAAACATGGGAATTGTTGTTGTTTTTCTGAGACATTGAGCCTTCTCCGTCAGAGAGCTCTGGTGCCACAATAAAATACAGTTCCCATGATTCCCTAACCCTAACCCTAACCCTAAAAATGGACTCAATTTGCACTATTTCTGGCAGTCTGCAACCCCCCTTAGTGAGTCTCTTAGTGAACCCCTATATTGGGAGAAGGGCATGATATAAGAAAAAAAATGAAGAAGTGTCTCCCAGTCTGTTTTTTCCAATCCTCATTTGCTTGGCAGCAGCCACTGTCAGCCATAGGGATCTGTTTCCCAGTTGAGTGGGAAGCATCTGACTGTTGTTTCCACTCCATCCTGTCAGTGATCTCCCATGGGAACTGGAGCAGGGTCACTGTTGCTACTCTTCTTGATCTTCTCCTGGATGAGGACACCAACCTGGCTTGCTTTACAGAGACCTGGCTGGGAGAAGACAGCGCAGTCACCTGGGCGCAGGCCCTCCCAGCTGGGTACTCTGTCAGTGAGCAGGTGAGGGAAGTGGGCGGAGAGGGTGGAGTGGCTCTAGTTCACAAGAACAGCCTGACCTTGAAGAGGATACCTGTCTGGCACACGGTCCATTTCGAGTGTGTGTACCTTAGCCTGAAGACCAGGGACAGTTTGGGGATTTTGCTAGTCTAGCGACCACCCCATTGCCTAGCAGACTCTCTGAGCGAGCTGACACAGCTAGTCTCTGAGCTGTTGCTGGAGACCACCAGACTCTTAGTTCTGGGGGACTTCAACATCCTGCTCGAGACCAGTTTAACAGGAGTGGCTCAGGAGTTTATGGAGACCATGACAAACATGGGCCTATCCCAATTGGTCAACGGGCCCACACATTGTGCAGGTCATACACTCGATGCAGTCTTCAGTACAAAACAGGAATATCTGTGGGCGGAGGTCGTAAGTACTTCTGCATTGTTATGGACGGATCATTTCCTGGTCAAGATGGAACTGAGAGCCAATATCTGCCCCACCGGGGGTGGTGGACCCATTAGAATGGTCTGCTCTCAAAGGCTAATGGAGCCCACTGGTTTCCAGAGAGCCTTAGAGGGTTTAATGGTTGGGAATGCCAGTGACCCTGTCGAAGCTCTGGTAAATACCTGGAACATCAATCTTACCAGGGCTATCGACACGATCTCTCCCAAGTGTCCTTGCCATCCCGCTTCAAATCGGAGGCCTTGGTATACGCCAGAGCTTAAGAGGATGAAGCAGTTGGAAAATGACTAGAGCGCAGTGGCGGAAGACTCTGACAGAACTCGCCATAGACTCTGACAGAACTCGCCATTGTTCCTATCGGGAAGCAATCTATAAACCCTTTCTTCTAAATGAGCGCCCAGAGCCAACAGGTCTTTTATAATTCCTTGGCTAAGGGCCTTTACAGACTGACAGAAATAATCCAGCTTGAGACCACTTTAACTGTCCTGGCTCAGTGCTAGGGAATATGGGAATTGTATTTTTTTGAGACATTGATAATAATATAATAATAATAAAATTTATTTCTATACCGCCCAATGGTTACCCAATCCGGGCAGTTTACAAGTTAAAACAAATTACAATAACAAGATATCTCTCCCCCCCTTAAAACAGTATTAAATAATGATACAATTAAAACATCAAACAATATAAATGAATTAAAAATTAACAATTAACAATTAAAAGGAAAGATCGTAGCAGGTAATCTCCTTGCTACTTTTGAAGAGGAGCCCGGATACAAAGAAGGATGGAAGTGACCAGGCCGGGTCATTTAGTCTGGAAAGGCCTGCCGGAAGAGATCTGTCTTGACAGCTTTTTTAAAACTGTCCAAAGATGTTAATTGACGGATCTCGTCCAGCAGGCCGTTCCATTGAGCCTTCTCTGTCAGGGAGCTCTGGTGCCACAATAAACTACAGTTCCCAGGATTCCCTAGCACTGAGCCAGAGCAGTTAAAGTGGCCTCAAGCTGCATTATTTCTGGCAGTCTGTAAAGGCCCTAAAACTACTACTCTTAGGCTCCACATCTTCCCAAAGAGTAATGTAATGGTATCTTGCTCATTGTTCAGTGCCAAAGAGACTGTCAATCATGTCTAGGTTTTAGTTTCAACTTTAACTGGGTTGGCCAAGATGCCTGGACTAAATCCTCAAATACCTTCAGCAGTTTGCACACTTTCTCCAAAGTTCAGACTAATATTTACTACTAGATGCACATTGGATCTAATAAGTGCCCCTAGACTTATTTAGAGGTGGAGACAATAATACATACATTAAGTCTTTACCTTTAACTTAAAAACAATGGCTGCAACTCTGTATCACCTACTTAGCTACATACCACCTTAATTACAGAGCTAAGTAGTGTCTCCCAGTTGACCACCCAGTCCCCATTTACTCGGCAGTAGCCACTATGAACAACAGGGATCTGTTCCACTCCTGATCAGGAAGCAGGTAAATGCCCTTCCCATCCCTTCCCATGAGTGATCTCTGCTGTAACAACCAGAAGCAGGATCCCTGTTGCAATTTCACCTCACACTGGAGATTGTCCATGGGTGCTAGTAGTGGTGGAAATGTCAGTCAATTCTTCAGTATTGACAGGGGAACAAACCCCTGTTGTTTACAGTGGCTCCTCCTGGTATGTTGAGATTGGAAGATTTTCACAGTCTCTACATATTCCCCAAACTAATGAATACATAGGGATGATGAATATAAACCATCACAAATGAGTAACTATAGGTTATGCATTTGCCATTTTCTTCATGAATTCCAGCCATAATTTAAAAGAACGATCATTCTACAGAGAAGCTGTTATCCTTGTCAGTTTTTAAAATGTCTTTCCAGACATTTTCTTGAGGAATTATCACCTCCCATCACCATCTCACCTAAGTCTTAAAGTTGGTTTAACTTTAAAAAAAAACCAAAAAACCTCAGTGGTTTGGATCCAACTTTAGTTGTATTTAGAAAAGACCCACTGAAATAATGTAGCTGACATGACTCATTTAAGACCCATTGAAAAACCAATGTCTGAGATCTATTTCAGTGTGTGTGTTCTATTTGTAACTAAAGGGGCCAAAGAGACAGCCCTTTTACACCACTATCCAGGCAGCTTTAGAGCACGGCATCTTGACATCACATGTCTGGAAGCTGCCTTGGCCATTTGCACATGGGCAGCTTCATGACGCTCCAGTGGCGTGGTGTTTACACACTACATGCCACCTGAGTGTCATGAAACTGACTTTGGGCTTTGGCGGGACTGGAAAAGCCGGCTTTTTGCTGGCCGAAAAAGGAGTGGATCTTTGTCGCTCCTTTTTCACCTGGCTTCAAGGTAGATTGGGGCTGTAGCATGTGGTTGCCGCAGCTCCAATCTGTCTTTGAAAGGGGCAGCTTCAAGCCGTCACTTTAGGGCCATCTGTTCCAGCCCTAAGCTTGGATCCAATCAATTGATTTCATACTGAATACATACAATAGGAAACTATAATAATTGCTATTTTTTAAAATCAATTTGCAGCCTGATCTATGCATGGCTGCACAAGAAGTAAATCCCATTTTTACGCTAAGTGTCAATAGGATTGCAGCCTTAGCTTACAAGCCCAGACAACTCCTCTATCTTATTCCATCTGATTGTACTCTTCATTTGTTACTTGTAATATAAAGGAAGAAAATACAAAAGGAAAAAAATAGGTGGGCAGGATGGCTGAAAGCTTGGCACATACTACCTATTTTCTGTGGATAAAATCATCCCCTCCCTCAGTCAGGCTTCTGCATGGATATCTGGAGGAAGTACAATATGCCTAACTGCTATGGTGTGCAGAAATCCAGACCTCTTGTAATTGTTCTTTACATGTTTAGTAAAGACGTTCTAGCTCCAGTCATATTTTCTCACAGGAAGAGCAGTGGCCTAGATTTAACCCTTAGATCTTCTTCTAGAGCCAGTAACATAGGGGCTCTGCAGATGGTGCAAAGTGCCGTCTTGGAGCCAGGGAAGGGGAGGAGCAGCCGGATGCTGGATCCGAGGATGTCATCAGAGCGCATACCGTTGCATACGGCGAGCGCTCTAATGACATCCTCCTGGTGCAGTGATTGGAAACGCTGCACCGGTAGAAGCGCAAAAGAGCCACATGGTGGCTCTTTGGGCGCCCTTTTCACTGCTTGGGAAAGGAGCACTATTTTGTCACTCCTTTCCCAGGCACCAAAAGGGAGGATTGGGGCCGAAGCCTTCCCAGGGCAGCCCACAGCCGCCCATCTGCATCCCCCCATAGTGATGAATTCTGCAGTTCAGGTGCTCATCTGTAATACAGGTGCTCAGTCACAAGGATAGTCCAAAAATGTAGGGCACTATGCTGATTCTTATACAGGATAATGCCTAATTTATTAGGCTCAGCATGCAGTCATAGTGTAGTGAGTTGACAAAGGGCAGTGTCGTAGCTAGTGCATTCAGCTGGATAGATCCAAGAAAAAGAAAGTGAAAAATGCAGTATGTCTCTATAAAAAGCATCAGACCACTACTTGAAGGTTAAAGCCAACAAAGCCAGTTCTAGCACTCTTGATTGGCATAAAGAGCAGATCTTCTGCAAATTGCACAAAATATACCCAATTACTTTAGATTACAACAAGGAGAGCTCACAATAATAAGTTGTAGGTAAGAATTCTGGATAAATAAATTCAAACACACACACACACAAACATCTATAGTGAAAAATAAATGGTAGCTAAGAAAATTCATTCCCTTGCCCAACCTATTGTGAAGATCACAATTAAACTTGGAAAAGTGATGAAGCCAGAAAGAGAGGAGAAAACAATGTTGTCATTCCTTTTGATCAAAATGTCCTGATGTTTGAATCCTTTGAGCTTTGACTCCACAACACCACTGTCCACAGCAGATAGTTGATTTGTACAACTGCTGATTTTTGAGATTCTTTGCACAACAAAGCATTAGGCCAAAAGCCTAAACAGCTGCATAGTGCTGCACTAAACCCCTTTCATAAGTTGCAACAAATCGAGACATATGCAATGATGATTGACGAATCTTGTTCTACTGATAGTTGTATAAATCCTTTTTCAATAAATGCACCACAGTACTCAAGAGGAACATGGGCACTTAGTCTTACAACACTGGCATTATGGCATTATCAGTGGAAAGAGTGTGGGAAAGAGAGGCTTTTCAGCTGGCTCTCTCACCATCCTATTCATTTCTGCAGGACTATCCTTCTTCCATTAATGTTGATGGCAACTGTGGGACCAGGTATGAATTTTGGCAGTACGTCCCTGATTGGCTTTTTCTATTTTCATCTTTATACTGATACAGGGCAGAAGCCTGGGGAGATTGATTTGATGAGGTAGACTTTAAAAAGAGAATTCAATAGGTGGTAGTGCAGGAGGGATAAAATACAGATGAGATTGGTCCATACCCAAGATACATCTATGCTGTGCAATCCGAATAGATGGCAGTGCAGGAGGAATAAAACAGATGGGATTGGTGAACACCTAGGACATTTTTATGTTATAGTATAAAGTGTCCCCTTGGAACTGTTCTTCATATCAACTTAGGGGTGAGAAGGACTGCCTTTGCAGCTTTACCTGGCCTATACTGTTGTGGAAGATTATCACATGAGCCTCCATTCTCACCATAATTGTGCTAATGAAAAGAAATGCATACATACCCACTTAAGAGCAGTCCTTATCACATGTGGCTGCAATAACTAAAGCAGCTATTGCCGATCTGGACTCTGTTTCCCAGAACACTCCTCAAGCCCGCCTTCCTCTCCTGTTGCTTTATCAACATGCCTTCTATTTTTTTCTCTTTTAAAAGCCATTTAGGCATTATTGTAATATAATAATAATAATAATAATAATAATAATAATAATAATAATAAATTTTAGATGGGAGGAAGAAATAAAAACAACAACAACATTCTGCTTGAAGAAGAGGAATTAACTAATATCCTGTGGCTGTCCTATCCCAGGATTGAAACCCAGACATTATCACACACAAATCTAATGCTGAAGCAGTGATATTGGCAGCAAATGATGGGGAAAGCTCATGAATGAAAAGTTGTGCAATAGTCCAGATGGAGGACAGATCAGCTGCAGCTCAGCCACAGCATCATGTGATAAGTTACAGCCATACATTGTCTGATCTGATTTACTTCCACTTTTTAGCCTCATGTGATAATCATGTAGTAATTGTGCTTGGGAAACAACCAAGGAGAAAGATCAGAAGGGCTGGCATTGGCAAGGCATAGCCCTTGAGTTGAGTGGTCTCAATTAAGTTTTGAAGAACTTGTCTTATTTGTATTCTTATTAGACTCTTTGCAAGTGCTAGTTTTGGTCATGGTCATTCATATCTCTTACCTGTTGTTTCCTGGTAGGAAGGCTAATACCTACTAATGTTCATACTTATTGGACACTCAGTTGCCCACAATACAGCTTCCATCAGAAGTCTGGTACATGAATACATAATTTCATTTTCACTGTTCAGAAAGCCAACTTTAGGAAGCAAATCTATTTTGAAAAGACACTGGCAAATGTAAGAAGTTAGGAGAGAAAAAAGAGAGCAAGAAAGAAGGAAAGAAAGAAGGAAAGAGAATTATAAGTGCATAGTTTTAAATGGGGACATATAATTTGGTTATAATATATGATTTTGTAAAGAAAGATTAACAATGCACAATGCATATGAACTCTGAAGTAGGAACCATTATCCCCAATAAAATCATTAAATAAGAAAAGTATTACTGAACTATTTACATCCAAGAACATGAGTATAAACTATAGACTAAAAAGTTAAAATTGCTAGAACCGGGGACTCAGTTATTGAGCAGGTAAGGGAAAGTGGGCGAGGGGGAGGTATAGCCTTGGTCCATAGAAACACCTTGACCTTGATCAGGAAACCTATCCGGAAAATGACACACATCGAGTGCATGTACCTTAGCCTGAAGACCAGGGATAGTTTGGGGATTCTGTTGGTTTACCGGCCACCCCGTTGCTTAACAGACTCCCTATCCGAGCTGACTGCCCTGGTTTCAGAGTTGCTGTTGGAGTCGCCCAGACTTTTGGTTCTGGGCGACTTCAACATTCCACTCGAAACGAGGTTACAAGATCTGTCTGGCGCGGCTCGGGAGTTCATGGACACCATGACTATCATGGGCCTATCCCAATTGGTCGACGGGCCCACACATTGTGCGGGTCATACCCTCGATGCGGTCTTTAGTACGGAGCAGGAATATCCGTGGGTGGAGGTCAAGGGAACCTCCCCCCTGTCATGGACGGATCATTTCCTGATCAGGGTGGAACTCAAGGCTATAGCTTATCCCCCCGGGGGTGGTGGACCTATTAGATTGGTCCGCCCTCGAAGACTAATGGAACCCATTGGTTTCCAGAAAGCCTTGGAGGGTGTAATGGTAGGTAACGTCGACGATTCTGTTGAAGCCTTGGTGAATACTTGGAATACTGATCTCACCAGGGCTATCGACACAATTGCCCCCAAGCGTCCTTTCCGACCCGCTCCGAACCGCAAACCTTGGTATTCTGAAGATCTTAGATGGATGAAGCGGGCTGGACAACGACTGGAGTGCGAGTGGCGAAAGACTCGGCTTTTGTCCGACAGAACTCGCCTTAGGAGTCATCTTGACTCCTACAGAGAGGCTATACGTGTAGGGCTGAGATCACTCTGCACTGCACGTATTGCATCTGCGGAGTCTCGCCCGGCAGAGTTGTTTAGGGTGGTGGGGGAGTTGGCTAAGGTTCCTCCTGCACCAAGTCCCCTACTTAACCCAACAACAGCCTGCTGTGAGGCATTTAATATCTACTTCGCAGATAAAATCTCTCGGATAAGGGCCGACTTGGACGCCAATATTCAAGCAGAACCCATGGATGAGGCGTCCAGCAACTCCGTTGATGGCATTTTACTGGACCGATTTCAATCTGTGAGTACCGATGACATGGACAAGCTGCTTGGAAGGATGAGGAAGACGACTTGCCCTCTCGATCCGTGTCCATCTTGGCTGGTCGTCCGGGGGGGGATTCTTTGAGAGTGTTCCTCTGGGACACGATCAATGCATCCTTCAGAGAGGGCTATATTCCATCTTGCCTTAAGGAGGCGGCAGTTAAGCCTCTCCTTAAGAAGCCCTCTCTAGACCCCTTGGACAGAAATAATTATCGACCAGTTTCCTTGCTGCCTTTTTTGAGCAAGGTGATCGAGAGAGCCGTCGCCTCCCAACTTCAGACAGTCTTGGATGAAACCGATTATCTTGATCCATTTCAAACCGGCTTTAGGACAGGATTTGGGGTGGAGACTGCTATGGTTGCTCTGACCGATGACCTCCGCTTGAGTATCGACAGGGGTAGTGTGACCCTGTTGGTGCTCTTGGATCTCTCCGCAGCTTTTGACACCATAGATCATACCATCCTCTTGGATCGCCTGAGAGAGCTTGGAATCGGAGGCACTGCTTTGCAGTGGTTCCGTTCCTTCCTCTCGGGAAGATCCCAGAGGGTGAGGCTCGGGGACAGTTGCTCATCTAAAATTGAGCTTAATTGTGGCTGTGACAGGCCTGAAACCAGATCTGGGAATACAGTCTCCAGTCCTGGATGGAGTCACACTCTCCTCAAAGGACTGTGTTCGCAGTTTGGGGGTGCTCCTTGATTCGTCGCTTCACATGACTTGTCAGGTGAATGCAGCGGTCAGGAGTGCTTGTTACCAGCTTCGGCTGATACGCCAACTGCGCCCTTATCTGGACATGAGGGACTTGGAAACAGTGGTACATGCGCTGGTAACCTCACGTTTGGATTTCTGTAACGCGCTCTACATGGGGCTACCCTTGTGCCTAACCCAGAAACTTCAACTAGTGCAAAATATGGCAGCCAGGCTAATCACTGGGACATCAAGGAGGGAGCACATAACACTGGTGCTTAAATCCCTCCACTGGCTGCCAATTAGTTTCCGGGCGCAGTACAAGGTGTTGGTTTTAACCTTTAAAGCCCTACATGGCTTGGGTCCATCTTATCTTAGGGACCGCCTCTCCCCGTATGATCCCCCCCGTGCCCTTCGGTCCTCTGGGAGGAATCTGTTACAGCCAATAAAGACCAGGCTGTCCCAGACCTCCCAGAGGGCCTTTTCCGCTACCGCCCCCAGGCTATGGAATGGCCTGCTGGACGAGATTCGTCTTATTTCCACACTAACCACCTTCAAGAAGGCGGTGAAGACGGATCTCTTCCGGCAGGCCTTCCCTGAATAATATTCCCTGAATAATATCTCCTGGAACATCTGCTCAGGGAGACAAATCTGCCAGTTTATTTATTTATTTAAGTGATTTGGCCAGCCGCGTGCAATATCTTCTATTAGATTTTATTCATCGATTGCTGTATTGTTTTAATTCCTTTCTTGTTTAATATTGTTTTAAGGGGGCGGGAGGTGGGATCTTGGGTTGGGGATGTTTTTACATTGTTTTGTTTTAACTGCTGTAACCCGCCTCGATTGCCTAGCAGAGAGGCGGGCTATAAATAAAAATTATTATTATTATTATTATTAGAAATCCAATTCTACTGAAAGAACCCCAAAATTTTCCAAATGTAACATATATTTTAACATGAACCAAAACTTCAAGGGAAACATTTATCCAATTGTCCTACTTCCATGGGCTTATTTATTATTTGCATGATCATAAAGTAATTACCACTTTAAAGTTTTTTGGATCACAGATAGTCATTATGTTAGTGTGGAGAAATGAGTAAGACTCATCATTTATCAGATATAAGTACAGATATTTCTAGTTTGCCTAAATTTTCACAGGACATTACCAAAGGGTTGAGCTAATATTTTGCAAAAGGATCAACTGCACTATCTCAAAAACATTTATTGACATTTACCATCCAACAGTTTCTTTGCCTTTGAAAACTGATGTAAGCATAACTGGAACAGTGAAACCTCTTGAGAAAATTTAATTTTTAATATGCAAATTTTATACTCATTGGTTTCTGTCAAAGGCATGTTACACTGCCTCTACATTTTTTCCTGTGGTGTTCACATTACCACTTCTGATCCTGTAATTCAAAGGATGAAACATGTTCCATTCAGCTTTCCGAATGGCACTCAGTTTATATACTGCCAATTTGACCTAAGCCATAACAATCTCTTTCAGTGGTCAGATATGCTCATCACATGTGGGTAGCAAGTGCAATATGCAGATGTGGGGACACCACCAGCCTCTGCTGCTGTTCAGCTTGTTCACCCATCTGACAGCATGACCTGAAGGAATGAGGCATCTGCATAACCAGCCTGATTCTCTGTGCATAGGGGTACCCGAAGGCAAACGTTTATCTGCCTGTCCTTCTGAGTATAAATCATTACAGTCTAAGCTGGAGTGCAGACAGCTGATACACAAAAATGCTTTAAGTCTATGTCATAGGGACAATATCTCAGCATTTTCTGAATATAGCTATTTATTGTGTGTTTTTAAAGTAAAATAATTTTATATTTCTCCTTTACCATTCAGCAATGCCTGCAGGATCAGGATATAACTTCCCTTCCTCCATTCTGCAAGACTCAACAGCATAGTTAGATTTCTGTGACCTTAAGAGTTGGGTGATTTTGGTCACTAGGAAGCTGTTAGAAATGTCACTGCTTTTATTTTTCAAAATGATTTGAAATAAACATAATACTCCCCTAACTTATCCATACATCAATCCTAAAGATTTTAAAGAGAAGTATGATCTTAATATTATAAAAAATAGACAAAAAGACTATTTTGGACAGTATTATTGGTACAAGACCATAATAGTTATGAATGCCTAAATCCCACTGAATTGGAAACTATGACTTTCCCCCTTTATTCAGCCCTCAGGATTGTGGTGTAGGGATTGAAAGAATATTTTAAAATATTTGAGAAATGGTTGAAAAACATCTTTTTGAATGTCAAGGAACTCTGGTAAGAAGAATCCTGAAAAGTGGAGAATCTTTGCAGTTTATACTTATTCTGTGCAAAATTCATACATAGTTGTTTTACACAGAAAATCTTATTTGTTGTGCAAAACAACCACGTGCAAATGTTCTACCATATAAGTCTCAAATTAAGAATAGGTTTCAAAAACTGTAGCAGCTGCATGATGGGGTGAACTCCTGTCACTATTCCCAGCTTCTGCCAACCTAGTAGTTCAAAAGCATGCAAATCCAAGTAAATAAATAGGTACCACTTTTCAGTGGGAAGGTAAACAGTGTTCTATGCAGTCATGCTGGTCACATGATCACAAAGATGTCTCTGACAATGCTGGCTCCTCAGCTTAGTTATGGAGATGAGCACCGCCCCCTATGGTTGGATACATCTTGACAACCTTGTTAACGGGGAATACCTTTACCTTTACTTCAAAAACTACATGGTTTTCAAATACTTTCTCACAGTGGGAAGAAAATTGCTAAAATTACTCATTGCTTCCTACAAGAGGAACATTCATGAAAAACTACATTCCTACTGTGGTGTGCTTTGCCATCTTTGGACCACACTGATTGGCCTAAATCCAGTGTCACACTAGCAGACGCCCGGCTAGTGTTTTAAAGGTACGCAGGGGACTCCATAACAGATGGGAACCACACCATCCACTCCAGCTCCACTGATGGAAGGAGTTTCAGCAGTAGAATGCCCCTTCAGCTCTTGGTCCTTGCTTGTAGCTTTCAGTGCAAATTTTCTCCCTTAGTCAAGACACAAAAGGGAGGTCTATAAGTAATAAATGATCATATATATAGCACTCTTTTTTAAAAAAAGACTGTCCTAGAAGATATTGCATTATTAATGTTAGCTGCTCTCAAGTCAACTTCATCTTTTGACCTTTTGAATAAGAGACCTTCTAGTCCTCCTATCATCAACAGCCCTCCTCAGGTCTTGCAGTATCAGGCCACTAGCTTCCTTGATTAAAGTCTATCCATCTGGAATGTGGTCTTTTTCTACTGCCTTCTACCTTAGTGAGAGGTAATTCTTTTGTCTATAAGCTATATTACAAAAGTTTCTATGCAACTGAAGACTATTGTGTTGTTCTTCTCTCCTGTCATATTCTGTTGCAAATCACAGGTAACAAAGCAAAATCCCTATTTCTCTTTATGAAATATGTTCCTGGACAAGAAATTCTTTTTACCTCTCCATCATTCCTCCCAGAACAGAAAATCACTAATCCTTAAATTAATATGCTTGTTTCTGAACTGCAACAGTAATCAAAATTTCTATAACATACTTGGGCTTTCAAAACTAATCCATTTATCAAAACTCTTTACTTGCATAATATTATCTATTCCTGTATGAAATAAAGTTATTTATGTAAATCTGTGGGAACTTTATGAGAAAGGGCCAAAGTCTATGCATTTTTGTGAGAGTAGATTCGCATATTCTCTAATTTGTTTCCATGAAAAAAAGATGATTTGCTAATGTCTTTTATCTCTTTTTGTTTTGATGTCATACTAACAAAAGTCTTTGTAACTTGTGTAGAATTAGTTGTGAAAAACCTGGCTCACTTTCTGGCTGACATATAACTGGTTTACTAAATTCATGGCCTCTTGGCAATGGCTTCTGCAACACAACAGGGCTCATCCTTTCTTCAGGGCTTGTAACATTCTCACAAACCATATAAAGGTTGTGTTTTCATTTCTTCTGTTTTGGATGAGCTTGTTACTTTTTTATTTCAGCAGTGATATAAGATATAAGGCAGGGTAATACACATACTACCATCTCACTAGCACCACCACTGACTAATGTTCATCAGATCGATTTAGCTAAGGAACTAATATTTTATGTATTTTCCCAAGTTCAAACTTTTAAAAATTAAACACATACCTTTTTTTTCAAACTCTACCACACTATAAAGAGTTTATATTCATAACAACATAAGGCATACAATGCTAGACTTAAAAGCCTGATTGACCACTTTGTTGTTGATGGTGATTTAGGGCCTCTACAGACGGTGCTTTGTGCCTTCTTGGAGGCAGGGAAGGGGAAGGGCAGCCACACACCGGGAACCAAAACCCCTTCTCGAGGACATCGTCACGCCGCATGCTGTTACGCATGGCGTGCACCGTCAAGACATCCTCCCCACACAGCATCTTCGGGCGCCCTATTTGCCAGCTCTGGAAAGACCGGCATTTTAGCACTCCTTTCAGGGCCAGCAAAAGGGTGGATTGGGGCCAAGGTGTGGGGCAGCCTCGGCCCCAATCCTCCACTTCCCAGGGCAGCCCAGGGCAGCCCATCTGCTTCCCCCCAAGTATTCTTTGTGGAACTAAAATAAGTATTTTTTTAAACAAAATAACTTTAAAAAGTAAAACAAACAAACCTGGGGCCAAGGTGGATGAGAGACTGAGGCCTTTAAAAACATTCCAATATATTACCTTTAAGTTGAATCAAATGAGGAGAGTGAAAGTGCCCAAACTAGGTGGAGCTTGTTTTGTACTCTTGCTTGTTTCATCATATTTTTCTCTTGTGACCTTTTCCCCACATGTTTTAATGGATACATGATTTAATACTTTTTGGGAGTAGGTGGGTTCTGGGGATTTTTTAGATTGTATTTTAGGATGGATCATATTGTATGGAATTTTAATTGTTGTTAGCCACCCCAATTGGTTGACAGAGGGGCAGGGTATAAATTATTATTATTATTATTATCATCAAGCTGGGCAGGGAAACAGTGGCAGAGACCACTAGAAGTCTAAGAACAGCCAAACAGTGGGGAGAAGTGGCCTTAAAGGCTTCCAGTTTTACCAGCACCTTTTAGTTTCCTTTGTGTGAGTTATATCTTTTTTTTTTTAAAAAAAAACCAAACTAATAGCTCTCTGAGGTTGAAGTTTTTATTATCCCCTCTATGTTGAGAGAAGAGGACTCCTCTGGAAGAAAGGAATTGTAATGGGGCATTAACAAATTGCAAATCCATCAAGTAGTTTTATTTGTTTTTCTTCCTACTTATATATATTCTACTGGGAAGAATAGACTGATAGCTGAACTATCTCTTTTAAGCCAGTATCTTTCCCACTCTTTTTATAACTTTTTAAAATAATTTCACAAGACTTTAAGATATTAACTAAATAAATGGGAAAGAATTCACTGGATCAGAGGAGAGAAAAAAGAGGGGGCTCTAATTATCATCTAACTGAGCCCATACAGACATTGGAAACACCTGAACAGACTGAGAGACAATGCAATAAAAAAGGACTGAGAAAGAGGAGGGATTCAGTTCTGCTTTTGTTTTTGTTTTCTCTCATCTCCTTAAGAAAAAAAGAAGAAGGAGAGACAGAAGGAAGGAAGAAAATCAGAAGGAAGAAAATCAAAAGGGAAGTGAAAAAACTCCAGAATCCCAGGAGCAATTGGCCAACATCGGACTATTGGCCAATGTGGCTGAGGCTTCTGGGAGCTGAAGTCCCTCGGCCCTTAAAGGGGAAAGGTTGCCTACCCCTGCATTAGAATGACATCTAGAGCTTTTTGCTTTTTCCCCCTCTCTTCCTTTTTTCTTTTGCCTCAGTCTGGGAGCATCGCTGTCTTTACACTCACTATGGTGAATACTTGGAATCTACTGAGACGATAAAGAAACAAAGCAACAGATCTCCTTCCAAGTGCCACTAATTAATCAATTGTGAGTTAATATAAATGTGTCTTTGTAAAGAGGAAACTAAAAGTAGCTATTAACAAAGGAGAAAACAAGGGGTACAACTTTGTTTAATTAAGTTTTTGGTGTTGGGGTAATTAAGCTTCTTTAATCTTTAATTCTTCAAGGACTATAACTGTGTCTATGAAACCACTGACATTATATATAATACTGAGAGAGGAAGGGAAAATGAGGACAGATAAAACTTATTGTTGTATTAGAAAATATATCCTTATTTAGAGATATCTTCGTTTTTTACCTTCTCTATTGTTCTTATACTATGCCATTGTTAATAGTTGAATTCTTCAGTGTTCCAACAGATAATTAATTTAGATTAGACCTCAAAAAAAGAGAGAGGAGATACTATTGGTGTATCAGAAGAGAAATTGTGTGTTTAGTACTATAATTTAAGAGCTGTACATATATGATATATTATCAATCAATTACTATATAGTATTAATTTACAACAAGATCTAATACTAATTGTTTATTGAGTATGAGTGAGGTTTTGATCAACTAATTTTAAAAGTTTAAAGGAACAATTGGAATTACTGAAAAATTGTTAAAATTAAAGAGAGATAATAGTAATGGCAGCAAGCTCCAGAACTAAAACAGAAAGTCAAACTTAAAAACCAATGACTTTAAGAAGAGGATCAGCAGATACTCCATCAAAACAAGCGGACATTAATTTGACAATATTACAAGAATTAAGAGAGTTTAATTAAGAAATCAAGAAAGAAATCAGAGATGAAGTAAGAGAGTTAAAAGAATTTAGGAAAGAATTAAAACTAGACATACAAAGAGAATTCTCTAAATTGGAAAAAAAAAATGACAAAATTCCAGAAGAGATGTTGGATATGAGAGAGGAATTGGATGAAATAACAATTAGAACAAAGGACCTGGAAAAGAAAACAGATAAAATAGACAAAGACAACGTACAGGAATCCCCAAAACTACTAAATCAAGAAATTAGATACAGAGAGAGATGCCTGAAGTTAAGGGGATTACCAGAAAGGACATATGAATAAATATTTGAAAGAATAATCCCCAGTTTGACAAAATTTATCAACACAACAGAAAAATTGATGGACTCTCATATTGATAAAAATTTCAGATTAAACTCTAAGATAGCAAGAGAAAATAAACTACCTAGAGACATTGTAATTGCATTTACAGGGACAAGAATAAAAGACCGAATCATTCAACAAAATTTTCAAGAAGCACTAAACATTGAAGGAAATCAAATTCAAATATTTAAAGATCTGACTTTCTGACAAATTCTGAGAAATAGAGAAAAATATAAGTTTTTAACTCATCAACTGTATAAATACAACAATCCAGTATAAATGGCAGGAAACAGAATAACTTTTGCTCAAACAGAAGAGAATAAGGATAAACTTTCTTGGCAAAGCAAAAGAATTCTGCAAAAAGCTAACTACGGGCCTCGGCAGATGACTAATAGAGTCATCTTCCAGGCAGGGAAGAGGAGGGGCAGCCGCATGAGCAGTGCCCCTTCCTCTTCCTGAGGTCGCCCTCGGAGTCGCCGGCCCTCTGCACGGCCGGCGCTCCGAGGATGACCTCACGCCATGGCGACCGCACGCGCTGCGGCGTTTGAGTCAGGGAAAGTGCGCCCGCCGCTTTTAGGGTGCCCTTTCCCTGAAATCTAAAAGGAGCGCCATTTTGGTGCTCCTTTTAGAGTCGCCGACGGTGCGCCGCGGTGCGGCTGCCGTGGTCCAGCGGCGCTCCGTCCCGCGGCACACGGGAAGCTCCCGTCTGCTTCCCCCCTACAAGGAAAAAAAAGAAGTATGCAAGAAAGAAATGAGGGAGAAAGAGAGAACAGTAAGACCAAAAAACAAAGAAGTTTCCTAGACAGTTAATAAAAATGACAATATAGAAATATAAAGAATAACTGAAGACCAACAACAAGAAGAAAGAAATTATGAACTGGACTTTGATTAAGAACAAGACTTAAAAACATGTCTAGAAGGAGGAGGAGGAAGAAGAAGACAGAGAAGACTTAAATAGCTACACAGAAAGTGCAACAACATAATAATTCTGAGAGCCCTTCTATAATTAAAGCAGGTGGAAAATGTTCTATGAAATTGGGTCATGGAATGTAAAAGCCCAGAATAACAAATGCAAAAGGAAACAATTTTTTCACTGGGTTAAGAAATTGAAACATGATGTACAGTTGCCCTTCCGTTTTCACTGGGAATCCGTTCCGGACCCCCCCCCCATGGAAACGGAAAACCACAAATATTCAAGCCCTGCAAGTGTGTGCCCCATTTCGTTCCCCTCCATTTGCTGCCCACGAATGGGTGAGGGACATAAACTTCAAGTCCACAAAATGGCAGAGTGACTGTACTCTATTTTCAAGAGATAAAAATTAAAAACAATGAAATAAAGCAGGCGTAGGCAACCTTTCCCCTTTAAGGGCCGAGGGACTTCAACTCCCAGAATCCCAGGAGCTATTGGCCAACATGGGACTATTGGCCATCATGGCTGAGGCTTCTGGGAGCTGAAGGCCCTTAAAGGGGAAAGGTTGCCTACCCCTGAAATAAAGTTTATTCAAAATTTAAAACTGAAACAGGTGTTTTATTCTACAAGGGAAAATAAAAAGGGTGGAGTAGCAACATATGTTAACAAATAATACAAGGCAAAAGAAATGTTCAAAGATAAAAAGGGGAGGTATGTAGCGGTTGAGATTACCCTTCCAGAAAAATAATGTTAACCCCTAGATAAAAAAGATTTTTAAAAACTTAGAAAAGATCTAGAATCACACAACATCAAGAGCAATACTATAATAGGAAGTGATTTTAATGAGGTAGGAAAACCAGAAAGGGATAAAACATCTAATAAAAAATAAAAAATCTCAAGGTAAAATTCCAAAATCCTTCTTTAATATGGTAGAATAATTTTCATTAATTGATATTTGGCCTCTTCTGTATAATAAAGCAATTGGGTTTACCTTTTTTCCCTCTTAACCCCATCACTCTTCTTCAAGATCTATATGTCTTATGCCACAAAAAAATTGATAAAAGATATCATGGAAATGGAAATATGTCCAAAATATCCATCAGATCACAATTTAATAGAACTAAAGTTAAATCTAAGGAAAAACACTTTTAATTGGAGACTAAATGAGAGCATAGTGCAATATGAAGAATATGTCAAGAAACTAAAAAAAGAGATAAATTTCTTTTTTCATGAAAAAAAAAACCCACTAGGAATGCCAATGAACATAATTTGTGACATGGCTAAATCAGTGATAAGAAGATTATTGATTAAAAGAATGATAGAAATAAACAGGAGAAAAAGAGAAATATCAAAATCTAAAATTGAAATTGAAAGAGAGAGGAAAAACTAAGCAGATTGCTGACAAACAGAGCACTTCAAAAACATTCAAACTTTACAAAGATTATTACAAGAACAAATAACAGAAAAAATTACAGAGAAAATTAAGAAAGGAAAACAACAACACATTGAACGTGCAAATAAAACAGGAAAATGGCTGGCTTAGAAGGAAAGAGAAAAAATTAATTACAGAATTTAAAATAAAAGGAGAAAAATCACCAATAAAAAATTATTATTAAAAAAAATTAATGAGGAATTCTTCAAATTATTTAAAAATAAGGATACAGATATCTTTAAGGGCACCTATAGCAAAAACGGAAATTAGTCAAGCAATTAGAAATTTAAAGAAAACAAAACCCCAGGGCCAGATGGTTATATGGCTATTTTCTACAAAACATTAGAGAAAGAATTATTAGATCCACTATTTGAAACAAGAATATGTATAGAAGGAATTCCCAAATCTTGGAGAAAGCTGATACAGTTTTCAGTTCAAAGGAGGGAAAAGATATAATAGGTATCACCAATTATGGACTGATATCATTATTAAGTATCGAGTATAAGATCTTTACCCTAATTATGGCATCAAGGTTAAAAAACAGTTCTAGAGACTGTTATACATGAAGATCAAAATGTTTTTATCCCTGGTAGACAAATCAAATATAATGTGAGAACAATTGTAAATTTAATCAAATACTATGGTTTGAGGATTGACAAAAAATTATGTTGATATCTATGGATGCACAAAAAGCATTTGAAAATTTCAAATTAGTCTTTTTGGTAGAAATTTTAAGTAGAATGTGGCTCAGTCCAAAGTTTAAGGAAAGAATAAAACAAATATACACTTATCAATCAGCCCAAATGATAATAAATGGGGAAAGGTCTCAAGAACTTCAAATAAATAAAGGAACCAGGCAAGGCTGCCCAATGTCATCCTAAACCTAGAAATCTCGCTTAAATTCTATAAGGGAAAAATATCCTAATTAAAGGAACCAAACTTAAAGGACAGGAAATAAAGATTAAGGCAGTTGCTGACAATTTACTGATCATTTTAGAAAATCCAGAAGAAAGCACCGATGCAATTATGGATGAAATAAACAATTTTGGTAAACTCACAGGATTTAAATTGAGTAAGGATAAAACTTGGTTGTTAACAAAAAAAAATAAGAAAAGAGGAAGAAATTTTTAAGAAAAGAGGAAGAGACAAATTGGGATGGAAAATAAAGGAAAAAATCAAATATTTGGGAATATGGTTAACCAATAAAAGCATTGATTTATTTGAAAACTATAATTGTATTTGGAGCAAGATAGACTAAAAGCAACTTGACTCTATCAGGGAGAACTGCAGTAATTAAAATGAATCCTTCCCAAACTGATGTACTTGTTCATCAATCTACCAATAACATATAATCTGAAGGTTTTTAAAAAATGGAACAAGGAAATAAAGAACTTCATATGGAAAGGAGAAAAAGCGAGGATAAAATGGGACATATTGAGAGATAAAAAGGAAAGAGGAGGGATGGCACTCCCAGACCTGTACCACTCTGCTGCAAGCATGCTTTGGATACAAGATTGGATTAAACTAAAGAGTTCACCAATGTTAAGCCTAGAACAATATAATACTAGGTTTGGTAGGCAGGCATATATATGATATGAAAAGCATAAGGTGAACAATGATTTCAATGCTCATATAATAAGAAAAGCAGTATTAAAAAAAATTGGCTGCAAATCAAACAAAAGTTCTACACAAAAAATACCACTCTGGATTTCCTCGCAGGAGGCTTTCTTTGGCAGATGGAAACAAACCAAATTTGAATAACTTACAAAGAACTACCATATAATATAGAAGAAAATAAAATAGATATGAAAACAAGAGAAGATTTACAAAAGCAGAACAGGACAGTTCATTGGATGAATTACTGGCAAATTAAAGAAAAATCTAAAGATCTTAAGGAAAATGAACTTGATAAAATATTCTGGACTCCGGGAGAAAGATTAGTAAGATTTATAAGATACTAGTCAAAAGAGAACTCAAAAGAGAAAATTATTCTATATTTAATGATGGTATCAAGAATCTTGGTTGAAAAAATTGGAATAAAGATCAAGCCCCAAAGATAAAAGACTGGAAAATGAAAATCTATGAAATGAAGGAACTGGATAGAGTAACAGCAATTTTAAACAAAAAATATAGATAAATGGGGAAAAAAATGGAAGCCATTAACAGAAGAAATAGAAAGAAAATAGTCAAAGTTTTGGGGAAAACAACAGTCTATCTAAAATAAATGAATGAAGAAAAAGGAGGGAAGTGAAATTTTAGAAAGCAGGTAATAAAAGAAAAACCGGCAGAGCTTAAGGTTTTTGTTTGGGAGCATTGTTTTCGCATTATTATTATGGAATTACTTACCTAAAAATGACTAATAATAACTGAATGTTTCAAATATGGAAATTCTTATTTGAAAAACGATGCTCAAAAGAAGAGGTGAAGAAAAGAAAAAGAAAGGAAGCAATTCAACTTTCAGAGAAAGAGAACAGGAAGTCAACAAGAATTTAAGCAGAAAGGAATAAGAAGACTTACAAGTGGATAAGAAAATGAAGAAAAAGGACATGGAATATATTTCTTTTTGTACAATTGTATTTTTAATATAAACTTGTAGATTGTAAATTGAAATAAAATTAAAGAAAAAAATAAAGAAAAAATCACAGAACATTTTGGGAAACTAAGAAGATTATTGCATTACAAATAAAGCGACTTATCCCTGATAAGATACAGTTGCATTTCAGATTAATCGCTGATATTATCACATTAAAATTGCCACTACTGCCTCTGGGTGACTACAACCCAGCTGCATCCCAGATCCCAGCTGTGCTTATCCAGCCACATTTCAAAAATGGGAGCTTGTTATTTTTGAAAAGCAGCCGGATAAGCACAGCTGGGACCCAGGATGCAGCTGGGTTGCAGTCACCCAGAGGCAGCAGCGGCAATTTAAATGTGATAATATCAGCAATTAATTTGAAACATGACTCTATCCCGTCGGGGATGTCACATTATTTTGTAATGTGATAATCTCCTAAAAATAGACATGCATGACAATTAATAGTAAAGGCATAGAAAAAGCATCTTATGAGTATCTTCAGATTCGCCATTATTTTTGTAGGTTTCCTTCTCTTACCTCTTCATCTTCTTTTTACTCATAAAGATCAGAGATTGCCATTACTCAAAGTATTAACCCTATAAATGTGCAAGCTAGCAAATATACCAACGTGTTGCGGGCAAACCCAAATAAGTAAGGAGGCATTGGCTGTGCATTACCTCTACAAATTGATACCATTCATTTTTTAAAATATTTTATTATTTATTAAAACACACAAAACATATAAACAAAACAGTAATAAACAAACAACTTACATATACCTACCTACATACATCACATTTCACAACAAACAATAACATAAAATATGACTTCCCCTCCTTTACTTTGAATGTTATACTTAAATATTTTTTGACTTTCTTATACCTCCTTTATACATTATAATTTGATTTCCAGTTCCTTTTCTATTTTACTCCTGTTCTTATATTATTATTTTTCATTACCCTTAACCGTTACACACCATATATTTTAATCCACTCTACCTATTAATTTTTAACAAAGCCGCTTTTTCTCTCATAACACAAAAATTATCATCAATATCAATATCTGATTATTTAATAACCCCCTTTCATTTCCACGCAATCACATTGTTTTCTCCCCAGAGTCCTTTAAAATATTCGATAATCGGTGTCCATTCTTTCCCATGTTCTCCACTTTTATCTTTTTTCAATAAGGATGTCAATTTATCCATTTCCATAACGTCATATAGTTTAATTTGCCAGTTCTTTCAATGTCTTTCCACGTCTCTCCAAGTCTCTATTTTTCTTGTACTATATTCTTCTTATTCTTCTTATTATAGCAGATCACCTGGTCACACTTTTTAAGTCTTATTTTATTTCCAGTGCTTTATATACCTCAATATCTAAATCCTCCACTTTCCATTCTGCCTCCTCCTCTCACTTTCCTTTTCTCCCCGGCTAACTGTATTGTCCAACTCTCTCCTTGCTGGAAGAATGCACTTTACATTTTATCCTTTACAAGTCAGTATGTATCCAGTGCAGAAAGTCTTTCAAAGCAACAAAGTAAAGGTTTCTATTATTATTGTTGCTTTCCGTTTGAGTTATAACTTAGTTAGTGGTGTCTGTGAGCCAATAATGGCGGCACAAATGCGACTGTGACAAGTTCTTCGACCCCCTCCACTCCTTACCGGACCGCAGCTGATGTTCTTTCCCCTGCAATCCTGGGCGGGATCCGGGTCTCTGTAGAATGCATCCGAACCTCTTATAACTAAGAGGTAATTTGGTGTTATTTGCACTGCTGAAAATACCCCCCTGTCACATTTGGCGAGTGAAACTGTGGGAGGCACCCAAAGCTTCACTCTAATCCGACGCCATTCCTAACCGGAAGCCACAAATTGATATCATTCAAGAAAACTATCCTTAAATCCAGGAGGTTGAGTGATATAATTTATTGGTTAGCCAAAACCACTGAAACTATGTATCTGGCTGGATTTCTTACTCCACCTATAATTTTAGCAGGTAGGGACAAAAGTGTAAAAAGTCCTATTCAGAATCATCACTATATCTCAATAAGAGAATATAAATTTAACAAAGGTGTAAAGTTACATGATTCCCTAATTTTATGAAGATTATTGCCTTGTTCTGCAAACAATTCATTATGAAATATTCAGGTTAGGTATTTTGGGTGTTGGGACGCATTTCTGAATGTGCTCCCAGTGAAATTTAGAAAATATAATGAATTATTTGATGTCTCGGATTCATTAATTCCTCAATGTAACAGTTTCAAAACATTAGCATTAGATGATCTACATTTAACATTTACTGTACAACCAAGTCACTATTATTATATTAAAGGCACAGTAATTTATCACAACATAATTAGCAGAAAAGTCATGCATATAAATTAGTCCTATTTTCAGATGCCAAGAGAGACAGAGTTCCTGCTGTGTTAGGGAATACAAATTATTTTGCAACATGATTTCACAAGTAATATCTTTCTGGCTCTATCATATTTTCAAAGAAGATAATAAAACAAGAAAATCAGTGATGGTTCAGTAACAACCACATTCAGCATCCATTTCTTCAGATAGAAAGGGCATACGAATACAATGTTATACATGCAAATAGGTGATATTACTGAAGAAGAATTTGTTAGGATACAGTTCTTCACTGATTTTGTTATTAAAGGAAGTAATAATTTCTCTGCAGAAATATTATTTTCTGTTCAGAAAATGCTCTACAAACCCTTTTCCCCATGTGAATTTTGTGTAGAATAAGTCCCTAAATACAAAGATTCTCATCGTCTAGGATTCTCCTCCACAGGATTTTCTGATACTTGAGAAACTTGAAAAATGAGTTTTTCCCCCAAATATTTTTGAATGTTGACCACACTAAGGGGGCTTCTGATTGGTTAGGTGTTCCGGTAGGACGTGTCTGTGATTTCAGCTCATCTGGTTCAATGAGGTGTGGGGGAAAAAAAAACAGCCTTAGGAGCTATAGAATTCAACATACACCGCCCTGGTAAGGGGGGTGCGAAGGGGCTTCTCGGTCCTTAATTTCCAAATTGCTGGGACCAGGAAAGAAGAAGGGAAGAAGCAGCCACCGCCTTGCTGGAGATTGTATTTGCAGTCAGAAACACAGCCAATTTCATATTTAGCTTCAAGGAAACGTCTAAAATTGGCCCAGACTTAATGGTCTTGAATGTGAATGAGAAGATGTGTTCTAGCGGCTGTGGGCTGATATTTTGAAGTGGAGTGGAAGCTGAGCTTGTTTGAAAGCAATATTCTTGAATTCTGGTATTGTGTAAGCCTTGGGTGGAGAAGTGGATACCGAAGCATGTTCCCTATTTGCCAAAGGTATCTTAAGGACGCTACGAATTGCTTTGTGTTACATTGTAAGGAGAGGGAGAAACACCTTTATTGTCACTCATCTGTTTTTGTTGCGGATTTGTTGCGGCTTTTGGAGGAGGTGGAGGACTCCCTTTTCTACTTCTGGAGGTCAGAATTTTGCCTCTGCTTCTCTGCTTTTTTGTTTAGACTGGACCGGAATTGGGACCTGGTTGTTGTGAATTGCAAGAGGGGAAGGGAGGTGATGCGACTGAGACAGGAGGAGCAGCATCTGGAAGAGGTCCTGGGGGTTGCTATAGGGAGCGATAGCCCCTCTGAAGGTCAGAACGCTGAAGAAACAAAGCTAACAAAGAACCAAAGCTTAAAAAAAATGACCTCAGATTTAGTTTTTTCACAATTTGAACCAAAGAGCCAAAACTAAGGTGAGGCAGCTGTCATAAGAGAAGTGGCACCTTTAAGAACTTAAAGAACTTGCCACCAAGGCTTTAAGACCCTGCTGCAAAGACCCTGCTGCAAAGGCTGCTGGGAGTGGTAGTTTCTGCTTTGCATTGAGAGAAACTCCGACAAGGACGATCTGTGTTTTGAATTCAGCTGAGTAGTGCTACCCTCAGGATTTGATTTGATTTAGGAGCTACTGCCAGAAGGAATTACCCTCCTGAGTAGTCTGTAAAATTGGAAAATTTTGACAAAGGCTGTTCTTTGGTAATCTGAGGGTGATATTAAGTTTAACTTTGGTAATAGGAGAGTGGAGGCAACGTAGCTGAAATAAGTGCTGGGTGTGGTGACTGAGGGGGGCAGTAGCCTCTGCAACGAAGTCCACCACCCCTGTTAGCTGGAAAACCCTGAAGTTTGACTTTTCATAGACTTAAAGACTTTAAAGACTTTAAAGCTGTCTAAATCTCTGCATCCCAAGGGGGCCTTTGAATACTTTAGCGACTTTGTAGCTTAACAAAAGGATTTTGGATGCTGCTTCCCGTTCTGGTGGACTGGGATTGATCCGAATGCTGCAGCTGCTTTTTAGTTTGAGCTTATGCATTTCTGTTGACTGTGAATGTTCGTGAAGAGGTGACGATGGATGTTGAATTAGTGACCTTAAGTATAAGATTGAATTCATAGCTGACAAAAGATGTTGATTAATCCTAGATTTTCTCTTAGTGGATAGGATTGTTTTTTGGTCTATGCTGTTTAAGACATTTGGCTATAATCATTGATTTAAGCTTACATTTTAAACTTTAGGATTATATAGATGTGAAGAATTTTTCTTCCTCTTAATGATTTTTTTTGTTCCTCTTCTTCCTCTAATTGTTATGATTCTTACCTGACAGCATTAACAGTCTTTATAATTTGAATTAGACCAGTTCCTCTTGCGGGCTGGAACATATTGGAGGAGGGTTTTTTCCCCTTTTTTTTCTTCTTCCTTTTGGATATATGCTTAAGATAAGGTGCTTTTGTATGACTGTTGTTACTTAGCTTAGTTTCACATATCTGTGGTTTATAATTGTCTATATTACTGACCCACTGTTGTTGATCAGAGGTACGAAAAACTCTATAACTAATGAACATGAATTTGAGAAGCCAGGCCACTAAGACTAAGATTTCGCAACAAAGGAGACAGTCTATAGATCAACCCAAAGGAGGAGATCCATACATAACCTTGCTTGCAGAAATAAAATTAATAAGGACTGATCTGAGTAGGGAGATCAATGAATTAAGACATGATTTGACAGATTTTAAAACTGAAATCAAAAGGGAATTAAGGGCTGAGATGAAAGATGTAAGGCAAGCTATAGATAAGATCTCCTTAGAGCATAATAAAATGAAAACTAGGATTGGAAAAATAGAAGAAAAGCAGGAAAAATTTGAAGGCATCCTTGAAGATGTCCTGGAACTCCCGAAGGACTTAGAGGAGGAAAAAATATTAAGAGATACTAAACAAAGGGAAAAAGCTACTAAAATAAGGGGCTTGCCTGAGCAAGAAGGGGAAAAATTAATGAGTATTTTGATCCCAGCCTTGGCATCTAATCTTAATAAACCTGAACATTTTTGTGAATTTGAAATCAACAGGACCTTCCGTGTGAATTCCCGAGTAGCTTTTCAAAGAAAGGTTCCCAGGGAAATAATAGTATATTTTGTTCATAAAGTAATAAGAGAATCAATTTTGATCAAACAGAATGAGAATCCCCTGGTAGTGGATGGGGTTGAATTGAAAATGTATAAAGATGTTGCACCTATTTTGATTAAAAAAAAAAGGAAGGAATACTCATTCCTCAAGTCTCAGCTTCAGAAATTCCAGATTTCATATTGATGGTTGGTACCCGAAGGTCTCACCTTTGGATTTCGAAAAACAAAAATAGAATTAAGATCGATAGTGGAAGCTAAGGAATTCTGGAGGAAATACAGAGGGGAATTTAGAGTAGAAGAAAAATTTGTGAGTAAGAGATCTCATAAAGAAGAAGGAAAGGAATATACTAAAAGGAAAGATCTGCGTAAGCATATAGAATTAGAAGGGAAGGACACGGAAGGCAGTGTAAATAGGCAGAAATCTAGAAAAGGGGTGGAGATTCCAGAAAAGAATGACATTAATGAACAGACACAAATTGAGGAAGACATACCAAAAAGGGCCTAACATTGAGGATTTAGAAGACACTGAACCTTTGTCGGAAACAGCAAGTGGAAATGTGATCAGCACAGATTTAGACATTGAGGAAGATCAGAAAGGGGAGAAAGAGATATCTGTAGATTTGTTAAACGGCGTAGAGAGTATCAGAGATAATGTGGAAATTTAGTAAATTCCTTTCATGGAATGTAAAAGGTCTTAATTGTCCAAGAAAAAGAAATCAGATTTTTCACTATTTAGCAAAACTTCACTGTGAAATAATATGTTTGCAAGAAATTAAGATCAGAATAGATGAAGTCCACTATCTAAGATGTAACAGACTAGGTCGAGAATTTGTTGCAGCCTCTAATAAACATAAGCAAGGTGTTGTTTTGTATGTAAAGGATAAATTCAATCCTAAAGAAATATTTCAGGATCCTAATGGTAGGTTTGTTGTTATCGAAATTAAGATGTGTGGTGAAACGGTAACCTTGGTTGGTTTATATGCACCAAATGAAAACAAAGTTAAATTTTATAAAGTTTTATTAAATAAACTGAATGACTTAAACATTAAATCCATGATTATAATGGGAGATCTTAATGGGGTCATTGATCCATCTATTGATAGATGGTCGCGAAAGGGTATAAAACCATGCCAAGGGAAACTCCCCAAGGAGCTGTTTCATCTTATGGAATTTTACAACTTAGTGGATGTCTGGAGAGATAAGCATATTCAGGAGAAGGACTTCACTTTTTTCTCTGCAGGACATCAATCGTGGGCCCGTATAGATATGTTTCTGGTAACTAAAAATATTGGCTTCAGAATTGTTAGGGCCAATATTTTATCCAACATTATGTTTGATCATTTCCCGATCACTATCGAATTTAGAGAAAAAGTGAAGGAAAGTAGTTGGAGATTAAATACTGCTTTATTAAAAGATGAAGAAATTTTTAGGGAGATTAGTGAGAATCTGAAAAACTATTTCACTGATAATATGAGACAGGATACATCTATGAGGACAATTTGGGATGTGTCTAAAGCCGTGATTCGGGGCTTGTTTATCAAAAAGGGCTCTGAACGAAAAAAGAAGAATGAGGCAAAATTTAAAAAATTGAATACGCAACTTAAAATTAAAGAAACATTACTAAAAAAAATCCCAATAACCCATCCTTGTTGGATGAGATTAAAAGTTTAGAAAGTAGACTGCAGTTGCTTTTGACAGAGGAGGTTAAAACAAGATTGAAATATACAAAACAGAAACTCTTTGAAGGATTAAATAAACCTGGAAAATTACTGGCTTATTATCTGAGATATCAAAAATCTAGAAATGTGATAACTAAACTAAAGGATAATGGTAGAGAGATTGTGGATCCAGAAGAACTTAAAATAACCATTTGGAAATTTTTTAATGATCTTTATAAAAAGGAAGTTTCGGAACCAGATAAAATAGATAAATATTTGGATAAATGTATCTTAAAACCCTTCTCAGATGAACAGAAGGAAATGCTTGACTCAAAAATTACCATCCAAGAGATAAATGTGGCCATAAATAAAGCCAAATTGAATAAAGCTGCTGGTCTGGATGGGTTTCTGGCAGAATATTATAAAACCTTTAAAGAACATTTAATTTCCCCTATGGTGAAACTGTTAAATAATATAGGCTTGGAGGATTGTCCAGAGACATGGTCTGAAGCTAATATTACAATAATACCCAGAGATGAAAAAGATCCTACAGAGATTAAAAATTATTGACCCATTTTTCTGTTAAATTCAGACTATAAAATCTTTGCTGTAATTTTAGCTGAAAGATTAAAAAAAGTTTTAGAGATATGGACCCCACCTGACCAGAATGGATTCTTACCTGGCCAAGGTATTAAGGATAATGTGAGGCACATTTTGAATGTTATTGAACTTTGTGATAAAGATGTAAGTAAAAAGCTGGCCATGATCTTCATTGATTTTGAAAAGGTCTGATGGGAATTCATGTTGAAATGCCTTCATAAAGTCAACATAGGCCCTAGATTTATAAAATGGATTAAAGCTATATATAATCATCAGAGAGCCAAAATAATAGTCAATTCGGATAAAACAAAAATTTTTCATGTTCAAAATGGCACTAGGCAGGGTTGTCCTCTGTCCCCCTTATTGTTTATACTGATATTGGAGACACTTAATACGAGCATTAGGAGAAATGCTAACATAGAAGGCATTAAGATACAAGGGAGGCAGATGAAAATTAGAGCATATGCTGACGACCTAGTTATAACTCTATCTAATCCAGAAAATATAGACAAGGTTTCTAAAGAATTGGTAGCTTTCTCAGAAGTCTCAGGGCTTAGTGTGAATAAAAATAAATCAACAATTTTGGTGAAGAACTTACAGGCCCATGAAAAAACTATGATTGTAGAGAAATCAGGATTCACTATTTAAAAAGAAGTAAAATATCTAAGCATTACAATAACTCCTAAAAATGTAGACCTCTTTAAAAACAATTATGGAAAGAAATGGAAAGTGATTAGAAAGGATCTAGAAAGATGGAAGAGCTTTAGATTGTCCTGGCTTGGTAAAATCTCGACAATTAAAATGATGATTCTGCCTAAGATTCTTTTTCTGTACCAAAACTTACCTATAATTACTAATGAAGTTCCATTTAAAAAATGGCAGCAGGACATTTCCAAGTTTCTTTGGGGTGGTAGAAAGCCTGGGTATGTATGAAGAACTTATAAGATAGTGTAGATAGAGGAGGTTTGGCGGTTCCGAACTTCAAATTATATTTTGAAGCATGTTGTTTTGTGTGGCTGACTGACTGGATCAAATTAAAGAATAGTGAACTATTGGCATTGGAAGGAGTTGATTTGAGATTCGGCTTTCACGCCTACTTACTCTACCAGAAATTAAAGGCAAATAAGGACTTTAATAATAACTTTATTTGTAAATCCCTTCTCAGAGTTTGGCTGAAGTATAAAACATACATTGGCATAAATATCCCTCTATGGACATCCTCTAACGAAGCCTTATTCAGAAGAGAAAAATTAGATCTGGATAGATGGGTAACCTATGCAGACCTTACTAAAATGGATACTGGAACGAGTAAAGTAACATTTTAATCTCTTGAGGAGTTAAGATCGGAAGGCTATAATTGTGGTTGGTTCCTTTACCGACAACTTAGAGAAAGATATCTGTTGGATATGAACACCACCGGAATTGGCAAGGGGGATAAAAAATTTGAAACAATTTTGGGAAAACATGAGAGGCCTAAAATATCCTGTTTCTATCAGTGGTTATTGAAATTAAATCAAGAAAAAGATTTGATTAAGGAAAATATGGTATTATGGGCCAAGGATCTTAACCAAGTTATCCCTTTGGTTCAATGGGAAAAATCATGGAATGTTAGGCTTAAATACACATTAAGTTATGACTTAAGGGGAAACTTCCACAAAATGGCACATAGATGGTACCTGACCCCAGATAGATTAGCCAGGATGCAAAAAGGTTTCAGTAATGCATGCTGGAGCTGTCATGATGCCAAAGGTACTTTTATTCATATGTGGTGGCGTTGTCCACGTGCCAAACAATACTGGTCGAAGGTCCATAATGTGATTCATCAGATTATACCAATGAATATTGAAAAAGATCCTAAACTTAATCTCTTGGGGATGTCCTCAGATGACAGATTAGAACGAAATTACGGCAAATTGCTGTTCTAGATGACTATGACTGCAAGAATTGCTTTTGCTGCAAAATGGAGATCTAAAGTACTCCCAGAGGTTAAAGACTGGTTATGTAAATTGTTAGATTCGGTTGTGGCTGATAAATTGACGTCTCTGTTAAGAGGTGAATCTTGGGATAAACAAAGTAAAATATGGGAGCCTTTGATTCTTTTTTTGAAGAATAGTGTATACTCGGAATAGTCATTAAGTTAACAGAGTGACACTTTCAGCATAAACTGGTGGTTTAATGTATGAAAGAAAACAAGTTTTAATTTCTGCAGAATTGCTAGGATTACTTAGATAACGTAGTCACGGACATATTAAGTTTGAATGTTTACCACTTCATACAGGTTTTTCTCTGGAGTAAATGAAATAATCTTTTTGTTGTTTATGCTATCATTATTTAAGCATAAAGAATATGGTTTACATAAATTTTATAAATATGACTCAGCTGAAACTCAGGAAGTACTTGTTATTTGTTTTAATTGTAGTATTTGTTTCTTGTGGAAGAATGATCTGTTAAGGAAAATGCAACATGGGACATACAGTAATAGAAATAAAATGTGTATGTGAAAGTCACAGTGATTAAGCAGGAGCAATCATGAAGCTACACAGGTGAAAAGGATAATATAATTTGGAAGCCTTGAGAGACAAGGACAAAGTTATAGAGTGTATATTGAAAACACTTGTTGTAGATTGCAAACACCTGAGATTCATTAAGTAGTCAAGGTAAAATGATGAAATACTTGGGTTGGTCTTAAGTATGGGATGATCCATGTAAACCAATCAAAATGAATGTACACGCCCACTGGGTGGAAACTGACTAGTGGGTGGTGACTAACAATGGCTATAAGTGCAATGTTTGCCAATGCATATTGTGGAGTAGTGTTGGAGATATTGTGAAGTGTAGAGATTGTGATTTGTAGGGCATATAGTATTTATGTATATAGTAGAATAAAGTAGATCTTTTATATAAGACTACTGAGTTGTCTGGTGTCTTGAGGGAAGATACAAGAGCCAGAGGAACCCTGGAGAAGTTTGAAGACATCTCAGGAAGAAGAGTGAGAAGGCTTGGAGAGTTTGTCAGGGTCTTCAGCCTATTCTCTGAGACTCTGCTGCTTGGGAAAGAAGCATCAACCACTGATCAAAGCTGGTCAGCTCTGCTGCATAACAAGGTGGTGAGTTAGAGCCAGAGGTGAAGAGCTACAACTCCCATCATCCCTGACATGATCTGCGTGAGATCTGATATTGTAGTGATATTGATAGGTCAGTGAGAAGGGGGGTAGGGGTAATGGGTACAGTTATAGATTTGAATGTAATGATAATGTTTGATATTGTGTATTGTGTATGTCACTGTTATGGAAGTTGTTTTGTATGTATGTATGTTAGTCTGGGATGTGTTGTTGGTTCTTTTTTCTTCTTTTTTTCCCCTCTGTGTTATTTTTCTTACTTGTTTTTTTAACAATAATAAAATTTATAAAAAAATATTTTTGAATGTTCTTTCTATCCCTACCTTTGTTTTTTTAGACATAAATACATTGGTATGGCAATGTGTTTCAGTTTATCACTATAACTGTGTGAGAAATACTGTAAGAGTAATCATACAATTCTAATATTATATGTCTGCATATGTGCGTGTGTACATATATATTGATTGTGTGTGTGTGTGTGTGTCTGTCTGTCTGTCTCTCTCTTTCTGTATACATATACTGAATTAAAAATATGTCAAGTAACAAGAGTAACAGCAGTTCGAAAGCATGTAAATGCAAGTAGATAGATAGGTACCACTTTGGTGGGAAGATAACAGCATTCTGTGTAGTCATGCTGGCCACATGACCACCAGAGCAGTCCTGGCTCTTCACTGGCTCTTCAGCTTAGTAAGGGAGATGAGCACCTCCCCCTACTGTTTGTTACGACTAGACATTCATGTCAAGGGACTACCTTTACCTTTTACAAGTAACACAAGGGCATGATGGTTGCATAGGAATAGGGTGCATTTATTGAGTGCATTTCTTTTTGCACAGTGTCAAAGCTTATTGTTCTGACTGATTCTCTGAAGCATTTCTAATCAAATTAATGATCAATTTTGGGAACTTTTTAGTAGAATCAGCATTTCTAGCCAGCTCTAATATAGCCTACACACACTTAGAACATCAAGATAAGATTTAAAAATGCTGGAAATGTTCATTTTTGCCTTAAAACCTAATTCATCCCTGTTTGTTTACAATAAAAAAAGAGTTTGTAGGGCTCCTGTGTTTAATCAATTACTCTGCTGGAATAATTGATTAAAACTATTTAATGAAATAAAAATGTTCCTCTAAATAACTGGCCACTAGATTATCTCGTATTCCATTTTAGTCGCAGAACTTACAAAAGCAATGGGCTGCAGGCTGCAGGCTTCATTCTAGAAGTTGTATTTCCCTTTTCTCACCCATGGTAACAAATATTTCTGGAGAAGTACAAAACATGTCACAAAACATGCACTGGGAATATCCATCCATCATCTAAAAGCAAACAGTGCTAACCTGTTCTGTTTTTCTTTTACAGTTTTTGTGAAATTACACACATCTGAAATATCTGAAAATTAAAATAGCTAAAACAGAGTGGGAAAATCATATAAGATCATTGATAAACTATTATACTCTTTAGTTGTTGTAAATTGTGCCTTGTCCTCTGAAATTGCACTCTTGGTTCTCTGTCTAGTAAGTAACTGATACATCATTTTCATGTACCAAAGAAATTGGACCATCTCATTTCCATTGTGCAGTAACTAGCAATTAATACTGTGTAATTACAAATGTGTAACTGATAGTTACACATTTGTGACTAATCTGTATTCGTAATCCCTACATATTCCTTCATTTAGGCACTTTATACTAGTTCCCCTAGATTTGTGGATACTATGACAATGGCACCAGCATTGAAACATTGCAGTAGAAAATACACAACACTTAATTGTTTTAAATTGGCATAATTAGTAATTATGCCATAATTTTAATGTGCATTAGAATAATATACATGATTAGCATAATTTTTCACAATTTGTAGATATGCATTTGAGAAAACAGATATGGCAACCATATCCTGGATGTATTTTCTTCCCCCATGGTAGGAAAAAAAATCAGTTTCTACTGCTGTAAGACACCAGTTGTGTGCCAATTTTGAATTAAACAAGGTAGAATGATCTTCTATGCCCTGTTTCATCCTAAAAATCAAACAAACCCATGCAGAAGTGAACAGCTTGCCAATTCCAACTTAATTTTTCCAGGTTTTTCTTTAAACATCTGCTATGGTGAAATTATAATCTGTGGCATGATCTTAATACATTTCTGATGGAAAGAATGAAGAGACTTGCAGTCCTTACCAAAAAGCTGAGAAGACATTTTGTTGACACCAGTTTGGTGAACTGAAAAGGTGTAATATCAATGTATTTTTAAACAAATAAGGTATAGGTTTTTGTTCTGGTGTAGCACCTTTCATCTCTACTATTGTTTAACTGTATGCTTTTCTGCAAGTAGTGTCTTGATTATGTATTTTCAAACTAAAAAAGTAATTTTATTTGCAGAAATCCTTTTACTGTTTAAAACTGAATTTTAACATTTTATTTTTAATTTTTTACTTACTTGTGTGGATAGGACCATATTGGTTGGAACAACAATAAATTATCAAAGTATACCCATAATGGACAGGACAATCTTTTCAAAATCTTCTCATCTAAATTTCTGCAGTGATTGTAGAGGTCTGATTATCTGCTCTAGTTTTTGAAATGAATTCATTGAATTCAGAATTCATTCACTGTTGTATTTCCTTCCCCCTCCCCCTCACCACACACACAGTTCACTGCAGTAGCTTTTGTTTCATCATTTTATTGAAATCATCAGATCAAGCAAATGATCTGAAGGCCCTGAAAGCTGCAACAAAGCAAAACCCTTCCGTGACCCTATGAACATACCATTTACATTATATATTGATTGCTTTTCCACTTGGGAAGTATTAAGAGTTAACATGGGGGATTTTTTAAATTTCCCCATTCCTATAAAGTTTTGCTGAAGCCAGATGACAAAATTTGATACAGAAAAGAAATGGGAGTGGGGGACAAGAAGAGGGAAGCTAATATAATATAGATACTCTCAGGGGATTTTTAAAAATCTTTCCACCTATACATGCAGTAGTAAAAGTACTTAGATTAGAGGAAAGGAATATCTGAGAATGGTGACAAGGAGCTATTTTAAGCCTTGTATGAGTTTATATGCAGCAGCAATATATCTCATTTAGAGCCTAGTAAGGTTTTGCATTGGAGCAAGAGCTCTCATCTGCACCCCAGCAAGGAACAGATCTCATCTGTGTGCCTGAAAACAGTTGCAATGGAACAAATGGATAACAAGCAATTTTGCTTTGGCTGTGGTCTACATCCTTACCCCGCTGCCTATTAGAATATGACACCTGAACGCCTAGATTGAAATTTTTCTTCTGGGCTGGAAAGGATTCCATATATGTATCTTAGGGCTTCTACAGACGGTGTAAAGCACCGTCTTGGAGGCAGAGAAGGGGAGGGCAGCCACATGCCAGGTGCCCCAAACCCTTTCCGAGGACATCATCACAGCACGCACTGCTATGCATGGTGCGCACTGTCAGGACATCCTCCCGGTGCAGTGTTTTTACATGTTGCACTGGAAGAGGCACAAAAGAGCCGCTTGGTGGCTCTTCAGGTGCCCTTTTCGCCACTTGGGAAAGGAGCGGTGTTTTGGTGCTCCTTTCCCAGGCAGCAAAAGGGAGGATCGGGGCTGATGCGTCTGGCAGCATTGGCCTCGATCCTCTGTTTTCCAGGGCAGCCCAGGGCCTCCCATCTGCATCCCCCCTTAAAAAGTAAAGGTAAAGATATTCCCCATTGACAAGGTTGTCAAGTCCTGTCCAACTGTAGGGGGTGGTGCTTATTCCTGTTACTAAGCCAAAAAGCCAGCATTGTCAGAGACTACTATGTGATCATGTGGCCAGCATGATTTCACAGAACGCTGTTGACCTTCTCACCGAAGTGGTGCCTATTTACTTACAGTTGCATGCTTTCGAACTGCTAGGTTGGCAGAAGCTGGGACTAGTGACAGGAACCCACCCCATTATGCAGCACCAGGGCCTCAAACTGCCAACCTGTTGATCTTGCAATCAACAGAGTCAGCGTCTTAACCACTTGAGCCACTGCATCCCCTATCTGTATCTTAGATCTATCAAAGAATGATGTCTAGTAAGGAGATAACTTGCCTGGAAATATTAACCAGCACATTATTGTCTTCAGCCCAGGTTATTCATTATGGCCATCCTAATCACAGATGAACAATTGTAGAAATCACAAAAAGCTTTTTATAGATACAGGAACAGGAACTAGTTTGCAGAGCTAGCTTCTGCTTGTTTTGTATTTCTTAAAAGTCAGAAATAATAAGCTAGACTGCTACTATGTCCAGAGCATCTGAGTTTCTAAAGGAAATTGTCTGCTTTTTCTGTTTGATAAGAGCTAAGATACTGGAACTAAAAACTAATCAATACAAAGAGTACTCAGGTTCATTGATCAAAGTAGTGGGAAATGTGTCATGTAACAATAGTCTTCTGAGACAGAAAAGTAACAGCAATGATGCGAGGTGGATGGGTCAGAGAGAACTAAAGGATGTTAGGCTTGACACCCACATTCAATGAGAATCAACTGAACCTAAGGATTCTCACTTGAGCACATTTGCCATATATATGTAAGAAAGTCAACATTGTATTTTTTCCCCTAACAGAATCTCTGTTATAGAATAGAAATAAAACTGGAGCATGGATATGTAGAAGTGAGGAACAATGCATCAGTAGAATTCACTGGAGTCATGCAGTTGTGTTACACAGAGGGGCGGGATAAAAATAAATTTTATTATTATTATATTCTTATTAAAGGTACAAGGGTGTTTGGATGAGGGGTCAACCCAAATACTAGTGTTAGGTTGTGTTTACCAGAAGACACTTTGTTAACTGGAGCCAAGAGTTCCTATTTCTCCAACCTGAATCAACTATTTCTTCTTTGTCAACAGTGCTAAGATGTTTTTACTACCTGAGACAGAGCAGCAATTCAGAAGAGATCAATAACCAAGATTAGAAAGTTATCTTGCCAGCTGAGGCAGAAAATCCCACAAGTACTTCGCTGCAAGTACCTACCCCAGATAATAAAAACACAATCTCCAAAACTTTAAAAATAAGCATGCCTTTTTCCATGCCTTCATACCAACCCAATAGCTACTGCAGGGATAGGTAACTGTAAAGGGGGCTGGGGGCATTTCTCCCCCAGCAGACCACACTGTTGTGGTTTGGCATGCCAGAAGTGACATCGCTTCTGGTTGCCATTTTGTTTGATTCTTGGGTTATTTGGAGGTGATCTGGGAAGATTTGGAGGGGGAGTAAACCACCTCATTTGCAGCTGTTTCAGGCAGGTTTTCTAGCAGGTTTTCAGGCAAAAAATGGTTCAAAAATTGGGACAAAAACTTTTTAAAGGGCCATCTTTGTGGGTTTTCAGTGGCTTCAGTAGGCCTCAATGGCTACCCTTTGATGTCCCATGGGCCACAGTTTGTTCACCACTGGTCTACTGCTTTGAGGCATTCACTTTATCTCATTGGCAGCACCATCCCAGAATCCATCTCACTTTTTTTTCACTCTTTAAGGCACTCACTATGTGTTAGACTATTTGGTTTTAGGGGAAAATTCCTTCAGTAAAATGTCCATCAAAGAAGAGGAGCAGAAGAGAAATGAGTGAGTCTTTTTCCTCTGTGAGCTTCAAATATGTATTTAATCTTCTACTAGTAAAATATAAAATCGACATAGGCAGGAAAAATGCAAAAAGACATTAACCAAAAAATAAAGAGAAGAGAGTGGCCAAAAAAGAAAGAGAAAAAGAGTCCCTGTACCTTGAATCAAACGCTGATCAAATGTTGATCAGAACAAAAGAGTACAGTCAAAAAATAAGAAGACTAGGAATGGGAAGGGCAGTGATGAAGGAACTAGACAAGATCCTAAAGAGCAAAGATATACAACAGAGTGCTAAAGTCAGAACCATCCAAGTCATTATATTCCCCATTATCATGTAGGGATGTGAGTACTGGACAGTGAAGAAAGCCAACAGAAAGAAAATAAACTCATTTGAGATGTGGTGCTGGAGAGGATACTGTGGAGAACCAAAAACAAAATAAAAATGGTCCTTGGATCAAATGAAGCCTGAAATCTTCTTGGAAGCCAAGATGATGAAGCTGAGGCTGTCATATTTTGGCCATAACATAAGAAGGCATGACTCACTAGGAAAGGCTATAAGTCTAGGAAAGTAAAAGGCAGCAGAAAGAGAGGAAGCCATACATCAGATGGATAGACTCAATCAGGGAGGTCATGGGCCTGAAATTACAGGAACTAAGCAGAGCAGTGGAGGACAGGGGGTCTTGGAGGTGTCTCATCCACAGGATCACCATGAGTTGTGGTTGACTTGAGGCAGTCAATAACTACAATATAAAATGGCAAAACTCTGACAACAACTTGGGATCTTGAGTCTTTCCCCCTTCTACTTCTTTGCTATAAGATTCCCACACGTGCACCTACCACAACTTTTCTATAAACAGTTCTGATGCACACTTTATGTGTGTATTAGAGTTGTAATAAACACATATTTATAGTCTTGACAGAAGAATATTTTATTTTATTTTATTTTATTTTATTTTTATCCTGCCTTTCTTCCTAAAGTGGGACCCAAGGTGGCTAACAACAGGTTGCTGAGGTTAAGGTTGCTGAGGGGGGTTGCAGACTGCCAGAAATAGTGTGAATTCAGTCCACTTTTAGGGTTAGGGTTAGAGTTAGGGAACCATGGGAACTGTATTTTATTGTGGCATCAGAGTTGTCTGACAGAGAAGGCTCAATGTCTCAGAAAAATAACAGTTCCTATGATTCCCTAGCACTAACCCTAACCCTAAAAGTGGACTGAATTCACACTATTTCTGGCAGTCTGCAACCCCCCTGAGTTAGCTCAAATGGCCAAATTAATGTAGGTTCTAAAGGATAAACCAATTGAAGACTTTTTGAAAGACAGGAAACTGTTTAGGGATTTTTTCAGAAATAGGAAATCTAATTATGAAATAAGCTGTGGTGATGGTTATTAATAATTTTAGTAGGATTGTTTAGTTGGCTCTGTAATGGTAAAATATTGTTTTCTCTCTTTTTTCTTTTTCTTTTCTTTTCATTTATTTTCATTACAGTCAGGACTGGGGGGAGGGGGTACAAATACCTGTTGTGTATTAGTTATACAGGGGGCCCTTGGTATCTGCTGGCACTTGGTTCCAGGACCCCTTGTGGAAACTAAAATCCATGGATGTTCAAGTCCCATCATGTACAATGAGGCAGTAAAATAGAACCCCTTATATAAAATGCCCCCAAAAATATCAAGATTTGCTTTTTGGATATTTTAAAAATATTTTTGAGGTGTGGTTGACTGAATCCATGGATGCAAACATCTGTGAATATGGTGGGCTGACTATATGACTTTTCCCTCCACTCTTTCTCTCCTTTTCTCTCTTTTCTCTCTTTTCTTTTTTCTCCTTTCCCTCCTCCATGTTTTATCTGATTGTATATTATTTTGATTGCAAATTGGATAGTTTGTGTTAAAATAATCTAAAAATAATAATAATGGCAATACACAAAGTGTATTCAGTCTCTGTGTGGTAAAAGTCTGATTCTGAAACCTGTTCTACTTACAGAGGGAACTGAGGACAACATGCAGAGCAGTTGCTGAGCAACCATTCCTTCTAAAGTCCTTTGAGGCACATTGTCATTCTCTGTCAAATCTTTATTTTATTTTATTTTATTTATTAGTTGAATATACCCGGTGCTGCTTGGGTTTATAAGTAATACCCCCCCAGGGACCTGTGTTTTCCTCCTACCTTGCCCTCTTATAAGTCTTGGGAAACTTACCAGCAGCAGGTCAGAGAGCCCTGTTCCATTCTTTTACTTCAGGCCTTGCAACAAAGTAACAATCCTCTCCCATTTTCCCACCTGTTTCCCTGACTCAGAAAACATACAACAGGCCCTCAAGGTTGAAATAGAGGAGACAGTGAACTTCACTTTTGAAGGAATGCTCCTCCAAGTCTACTTCCACAGATGAGTGTGTGTGTGAGAGTGTTATATGCCTTCAAGCCATTTCCAACATGGCAACCCTAAAGTGAACCTATCACAGGGTTTTCTTGGCAAGACTTGATCAGAAAAGGTTTGCCAGTGCCTTCCCGAGGCTGAGAGCATGTCACTTGTCCAAGGTCACCCAGTGGGCTTCATGGCCACGTTGGGATTTGGACTCTAGTCTCCAGAGTTGTTGCCTAACACAACACCTCTTAAATATGCACCCTGCATTTCTGATGCTTTGTTTCAGCTATATGATCCTGTGATGCCACATCTCAGTTTTTTTTACCACAGAGTTAAACAACACAACATCCAGCTGAATACCTCCCAACACTTTTAAAGGAAAGTTTGCAACTCAGATTTGCTAAATACATCAAGAGAAAATTTCCTCTTCTAAAATTCCTGGAGAATGCCCCTAACATATAGCATTTTGATCCCCCTAGTGCTGATTACCTCTCTTTTCTTCCCCACATTCAACCATCAGTTGTATGAGGCAAAATGTGTCAGGGCTAAGGAATAAACATACCCCCTACTTGTCAAGATTTCTGTAGGGGGGACCACAGGTTCTAATTCCTCCTCTCATTTTCATCACTAGAGGGTGCAGGGGATGTCGACTGCACTGGGTGACACCATCAGAGGGGTGACATTGGGCAGCAATGAGATGACCCAAGAAAGGAAAAGTGGGATTCTTCTTGGTGTGCCACTCCCTTTTGGAGGGATGAAGATGGGGGTTAAATCATGGATCTTTCTGTCTGCTCCCCCCTCCCTCAACCTCCTCCTTCTGTTTGGTTCATTTCTGCCATTGTTCAAAGGCAGGGCTGTTTGCTGTGACTTCCTCTTTCCTTGAGGAATGAGATATTTTGTAATTAAAAACAACATCTGTTCTTGCTTAGGGAGGGCATTGCTTTCTTAGCTGGAGAGGACAGCAGTGACAGGATGCTGGGTTCCCTGGAATGAGACACTACTCTCCATCTTCACCCCCATCCCAGGAGCTTCATAGGAGTGACATAATGAGTTACCGCAAGTGGGTGACACCAACCGTAGTGATGTCTCCTATCCTTCTTCCATGTTATCAAACAAATTGTTCCATTATGTGACATAAAGGACAAATCCATTCCTTTATACAGCTCCTCCTTTGTGTTCTTAGTAACATTGATTGGAAGAGGACAGATTACAGAAAGACATTTCTTACTATTGAAAGAAATAGCACTTAAGAGAATTCATAATGAAACACTGTTAGTTCTTCCCTTCACTCATAAAGAAATACATACAGAACAATGCCACACACAATGCCAGGAAAACTGTCTATGGAGAAAAGTCCCATAGAATGTGCTAGACAGACCCCCCCCCTCCAAAAATGATCATAGATTTATGGGATATTTGAAATGCTTTACTAGCAGAACTATTATTATTAATTGGAAGATATGTACACTTGAGTTTCATTTGCTGGTCTGCATACCCAGACTTGCATTCTAAAGCAGTTCAACTATGGAAGGATAAATGTGCTAACAGCTTCTTATTATCAGCTCACTATCTTGTCTGTTTTTTAGGTGTTTTGTGAAAACTCTTTTTGCCTCTAGGAACCTACTTCTCCTGGTTTGAAATTCTGACTTGAAATTGTCCTCTGCAACTTGGGTGATGACAACAACCTGAGATGTATATCATGATTTCCTATTGAGTTTTGGCTGTCCTGTTATTTGTTTCTAGTGCTCCCTCTTTGGAAATTTGATTTGAAACTGACCAAAGCAACATGGATGATAACCAAAAAACTTCATCAAATTTTGAGGTGCTGATTATGAGGTTATGATGAGTTGTAGCTGCACAACATCCCTGTGAAAAGAACTGAAGAACCATCTAGATGTGAAAGGAAGAGAGCTGCTTGTTTGCTGTGTTAGCTTCTCTGCTTCACCAAAAAGCAAGATTCTTGAAAACATTTGCTGTGAGTACTTGTTTCCTCTTTGCAGGACAGAGGCCCTGAGCTTGTAGTTCTAGCAGCAACAATCACTGGACTCCATCCTGCAAAGAGGAAACAATCAGTAAAAAATTACGAGTAATGTGGATTCTATGGCTACCAATGTGCCTTATAAGACAGGAAAAACAAGGAGCCAACCCTAATTCACAATTAAAATATTAGACCACCATGAAATATATATTCATGGTGGTTATATATATATATATATATATATATATATATATAAACCCCACACAAATAAATCCTTCCTAAAATGCTTCTCTTTTGTGGATAAGTAGCTGCAATATGCAATATCACATTCTGTGCATCTGCAATAGCTATTATTTTCATGGTGGTCTAATATTTTAATTGTGAATTAAGGTTGGCTCCTTGTTTTAGATACATTATCTATATATTTTAGATATATATATTTTTAGATATATATTTTAGACATATTATCTATATATATCTTGTTTTAGATATATTATCTATAGATATATTAGTTCTCTCTCTCTCTCTCTCTCTCCTAGGTCATAATAGTCTAGGCAGGTTGACATTGTTCATAGTGCCAGGATACTGGCAATTATTGTTCCCATTCAGAGAGGTGACTGTCTTGTTTTTAGGCAAAGAGCAGAGCTATTTATATCAAGGCTAGGTAAACAGCTTGTTATTCTGCTTCTATCCCATTCTGAGCCATTGGTTTAATGTACATCATAATGAGTTAACAGACATAGCTTACTTCTACTCTTCCTTTCCTTTTCACCCTTCCCTCCAGGCAAAGAACTGTTGAAGAATTAGTTTGTACATCTGTGTCACTTACTGCTATTATGGATTAATTGTATAGAAAGTGGTGGTAATTTGAACAGCAATCTCCCATCAAGCTTTAGATTTTTACATTCAATGAGAGAATTATTCTTAATATTCCCTCACTGCAACTGGAAGAGATTATCACTCTAGGTTGGAACACAAAACATGTGGGGATTTTCATCAGATTTCTGCTTTCACTGGATTTATGGTTTAATAATGCATTACTTGATTCGTATTGCCTGCACTCAAATGGAGATCTGAAGCAATTTGCATTTCAAAATTTGTATGTTCTAGAGGCAGCAAAGGCAATTCCAGATGTTACTGGTACTCCTCCCATGGTGACTTCAAGTTGAACATTAGTTCTTCTGATGCTGAACTCCAGTTTCGCACTGACAGCAGTGGCATCACTAGATAGTGAGGTAGGTGAGGAATGCACCAGTTGACACCGTAAGGGGTGAGGTGATGCCACTGCTTCCCAAATGTCTGCCTTTTAGAAGAAACAAGCTGTGTCATTCACCCGTGTCCCTTTAAAATCCTGGAGTTCAGTGGAATAGGGGGTGTGAGTGGGGCAAGGCTCAGTGGGTGAAGAAAGAGAGACCCAAGTTTTTTTAAGTCACTCTTTTCAAATTTTCTTTAAAAACATCACGACTTAACAAATTTTCACTTTAGTCACATAAAACTGTGTAAATGTAAATACATTTAGGCTGTGCTTATGATATTGTTGTTTCAGGGTATGATTTTAATTTTGCTCATTTTTATGTCACAACTATTGCCATTACAAAAGTGATATATGAGAGTTAGGAGTAATGTTAGGTCAAAAAAATGTTACTAAGGAATCTGTATGACATAGTAGAGGAGGAAGGTCAATGGGGTAGTGGTGATGCCAACTGTAGTGATGCCACTGACTGACAGAACACCTCTTAAACTCATAACTGCTTCAAGGTGTGGTGGAAAGATTCAGAATGGATTCACCATCCCTTTGTGTTGGCAGATCCACTGGCTGTCCCTGCTATACTTGCAAGGTTGTGGTGAAACATGCAACACCCTTTTCCTCCTTGGGAAACTCTGTTTTAGGGTGTGTGTGTGCACATTTGGTCACAAACACTTTAGTCAATAGGGGAGAATATGTACAAAAATAGGCCATTAAAAAAACTGCACACACAAAATTATTTTGAGAAAAGCACACAAAAAATTGTGTGTACTTTCATGCTGCTGTGGGTGGGGCTCAAAATCTGATGTGAGTCTGATGCAAAACAAGCTTGGTTCTGGAAATCCAAGAATCTTAGATTTCCTCTTCCCTAACTGAGGGATAAGAAATTGGTATATTGTTCTCAATGGGTTTGATCCAATTTCTGATAAAGTACTGGTGCAGTTGTGAAGTTGCAATGAAGGGTCATTACATAAACATAAACTTAGATAGCAGACATTTATCAATGATGTTTGAACCTTTCCATTTTATATTATCTAAACAAATCCAAAAGTGAATATGCAGACAGTATTGGTGTTTGTGTCAATAGCAGTCATATTTTACTTGCTTTTCAAGAGATGGTTCTTAACGAAGGCAAAGATCGTAACTGGTTTGCTCAAATGCAGTTTAAGAACAGATTTAATCTAGATGAGAGAAATGCAGCTACAAAGGTTAGAGAAAATAAGTTTTATTTAGAATTGTGTAAAGACAGTGACCATGTAAATAATAATAATAATAATAATAATAATAATAATAATAATAATAATAATAATATTTTTAAAAAAGGATTTTGAAATTAGAGATTTCAAGATGAACCTGTAAAAGAGTACATGATTAGGTGGGCCCAAAGTTTTGGGCATAATATCCATACAGAAATATGGGGGAAATATGTCTCAAAGATTTAAAATTTACTCTGTGTAGTGATTTAAAAGAAAATCTCTATAATAATAATAATAATAATAATAATAATAATAATAAATTTTTATTTGTAGCCCGCCCCTCTGCTAGGCAATCGGGGCGGGGGACAGCAATAGTTAAAACAGAACAACGTTAAAACATTCCCTCTCCCCATAACCCCTACCTCCCCCCTCCCCATCCCCTTAAAATAGAATTAAACCGAAGAATAATTAAAATACAATATTAGTTAAATCAATAAATTAAAAACAAGATTTTCCGAGGAGACAGACAAATGGGGACCCCTTTAAGGGCCGACCGTTGTTCCGGGAAGGCCTGCCGAAAGAGATCCGTCTTTACTGCTTTCTTGAAAGCAGCAAGAGTGGTAGTAAGACGGATCTCATCCGGCAGGCCATTCCAAAGTCTGGGAGCGGTTGCGGAGAAGGCCCTCTGGGAGGTCTGGGACAGCCTAGTTTTTATTGGCTGTAACAGATTCCTCCCAGAGGACCGCAGGGTGCGGGGGGGGGGGGTCATATGGGGAGAGGCGGTCCCTAAGATAAGATGGGTGGTCCCTAAGATAAGATGATATACAGATGGTATCTAACTTTAAATAGGTTGTTGATAATATTTCAAACCACTGCTGGGGATCAAGATGAGGAAAGTCCTTTTTTCACATGTGGTGGACATGTAAGGAGGGGGAAAGTTACTAGTCTGAGATTTATATGTTAATCTCTCCCCCCCCCACCCAAAAAAAAAAGATTTTTGTTAGGTTTTATAGAAAAAGGGTATTATAGAGAAGAGTCTCACTCTAACATCAACTTCACAGGGTTGTTGTGACAATAAAATGAGGAAGAGAATGTTAGGTGTGGTAACGCAGCACGTGGAGACCACGTAACATGAAGCACCAGGATCCAGACTTCTCTGATGAAGCAGGCTACTTGTCAGCTGGAGAAACTCCTCTCTCCTTCCAGATAGAGCACAGAGACTCTACAGACAGAGGTCTCATGAATGAGGCTTTAATCTTTGTTGCTCTATACACAAGATATGTACAGCATACACCAACGCAACTCCAACAGCAATCCACAGTCCACTACCACATATGTATCCAGAGGCTTGTGCCTTATATAGCCTGTGCTCCACATGGCTTGCAGGCCCTGCCTCTTCCTGCTAGACACCTGTCACTCACCTGAGTGACACAGCACTTTTGCAGCAGTTTCTGTGCTATCCAGCACCAGGTGACTACCCGCATGATGTCATGTCCTGTTTCATCAGCATGAGGCTGCATGACTCAGCTATGGCCAAATGCTGTGTCATCATGGCTGCTGCAATATCCCACAGTGTACATTCTCCCTTGGGACCCAATCCTAACAATCCCCTCCAAAATGTACAATGTGTGCACATCTCTTAGCTTGTTTTCATGGAGTGTTTGTGTGTGAACCCCTTAGTTTCTTTAGTGTGCCATATCCCACCAGCCTGACATCACTGATGTCCTCCTGCTGGCTCTTAGTGCTCTGGTCCCCTGTCTGTGCCACTGTCAACCTGACCTAGTGCGCCCCAGACCTCAGAACCCCATTCTAGACCTCAGAACCCCGTTCTAGGTCTCAGAACCCCGTTCTTTTCCCCAGCAGCACTCTCCTGATATGCACCCCTATTCTGGAAACTGTTCACCACTCCAAGTACATCTCTTCTAGTGCAACCGCACTCTGGCCTAGATCTTCTGGCCCTCTGGCCCAGATGTTCTCCACTCAGCCAATGCCTGGGCTGAACCTACCAATCTCCAGAGCCTTGAGCTTCCGCTGCCACTCCTGGTGCGAAGCCTAACTCTGATGCCATCCTCTCATGCCTTTCCATTTGCAGAGCCTTTGTGAGGATGTCTGCCACATTGTCCTCCGAACTGATGTAGGACAGACACAGAACACCATTCTGGACCATTTCCCTCACATTCTGATATCTGACACCAATATACTTGGTCCTGTTCTTCAAATTTTCTGCCTCAGCCATGGCAATGCAGGCCTGTGAGTCCTCGTGCACAATCATTGGATCTGTGCACTCCTCACCAAGATCCTTCAGCAACAAATCATTCATGGGGACATCTTTTATCATAATGTGTGTGAAAATATTTATCGTGATCTCATGATTTTAACGGGATAATGGCTCTTTAAACCCCCAATTTTCTCTCTGATTTAAGTGTGATGGACTTTAAAAATTCTTAAATTTTTCTTAAGATTTTTTAAAATTGTTTCTTAATAATGAAAACCTAACAATATTCTCCAGCATCCCTACTTTAAAATCACACTTTCACCTTGAATGTTGTGTTGTCGTGTGCCTTCAGGTCATTTCCAATTTATGACCCCAGGGCAAACCTACCACAGGGTTTTCTTGGCAAGATTTGTTCAGAGGGGGTTTGCCTTTGCCCTGAAGAGACCCCAAGAGCCATCCAATCCAACCCTCTGCCATGCAAGAAGACATAATCAAAGCACTCCAACAGATGGCCCTCCAGCCTCTGTTTTAAAAACTTCCAGAGAAGAAAACTCTTTCAAAGAAACACCTTCTTTGGCTATAATGGAGTCACACCCAAACTTTCAAGTGTGAAGCACTGAAAGATATAGACTAGGGTGGATAAATTTCCAGTTCTTTCCATCCTGACTATGAAGAAAATTGGGAATTTGGATAAAATCTTATCAGAAATGAAATGAAATGAAATGTTCACCCATCTACCACCTAACTTACAGAGGTAGTAGTATGATTACTCAGAAGAGTTCTGAGAAATTGAAACTTCATAGCATGTGCATTCTGACAGTCCCTTACAGCTTCTGGTTATTCAACAGCATCTAAATGTAATAGATAGGACGTGAGGTTTTATTAGCCCATACACTCCTCTCTCTCTCTCTCACACACACACACACAGAGAGAGAGAGAGAGAGAGAGATGTACAGGCATACAGAGAAAGCAGATTACAGAGATTCGTGAGAATCAGAGCTTGTAAATTTGTGTAAATCAATGCCTATAATTTGTGGCATTTATTTTTAGGGTTGCATTTTGAAGAACTATATGAGCTTGATAGCTGTGAAAATGGAAAAAGAATGATGCAAATAATAAAAGAAAACTAAAAGAGTTCCAGGTTTTCTGAAGGTGTTTCTTTAGAGTGTGAATTAGATACTTCTCTGCTATGTAAAGGAAAATAGATTCAGTTGTTGGGAAACTGCCAAGGCACTTAAAAAGATCACAGCATATTCAAAGCATATTTGATGTTTAAAAATGCCCTTGCATTGATCAAATACTAACAGAGGCTATTTTTTTAAGTGAATAATTTACTGAGATGCTTTTTCCTATTATGAAGCTGAATCAGTGCTCATATGTCAACCAGTAGCTGCAAAACCAAAGGCACAGAGCTGTTGCCCTGATGCTTAATGATCAAGAACTCCATCATAAATGTAAACATTTCAGTTTGATTTATCATAGTAGAATTTCTATCCAGGAAATTCTCCAATGTTACACATTACCCCATTAGAAAATAACCTTCCCCTACAGGTGTATGATTATTTTAAGCCCTATTACATTTTCACCTTTTTCACTTAAGGACTGGAATATCTGGTCATTTTGATTTCTTCCATGTTTAAATAATTTGAAACTCAAATTCTGATCATCTCATCTAAACATGATGAAATTTACAAATTTCAGTAAATGCTTATAAAAAATGATCTGAAGCAAAATTCTTACATATTTTGTCCTCAATTTGGAAAAGGTTTTTTTTTGGGGGGGGGAGTACTAGAAATCCCAGAATCTCAACACTTGATCACAAGGTTTGAATGGATTGATGTACTTAGTGTACTAATTTTTGGCAAAAATACATACATTCATATCCTAATAGAAGTATCTCCCTTTTTGTTATGGAACGTAGAACAAAAGTCTATGGGTGGGATCTGGAGAGCATGTTATAAAATTTTTACAACTAATTTTTGGATTAGCTAACCCACACATTCCATATCATTAAAGCTTTGGGAACACCACTCATTTATAGAAATAGTTTGCAAAGTTGGGCATACCTAAGACTCTCTTGGGATCACAGACTGCTTTGACAGATTTTTGAAGTCCCAATTATGATGAATTTGAATGAGTCCAGTTTCTTGATTTGTTTTCCCTCTGCTCAGAGGCAGCATGGAGATCCATAGTATATGAGTCTTATCACTTCAAAACAGATAATCAGATATTGGTTTGTTTATTTATTGAATGTATATCCCACCTTTCTCCCAAGATAGTTTTACTAAGCATAAAATGGTGCAGACTTAATCCTGCCATGTTTTCCCCTCCTCTCCCCTCTCCTCCACCTGTTTGTTCTCCAATGTCTTTTGAAAGTCATAGATCTATTCTATGTCCTTCCTATCATTTTCTATCTGACTTCTTTACTATTATTTTAATCTATTATTAACTTCCTTTATCTCAACAGTTCTATGTTATCTTGTTATTTTTATATCATTATACTGTAACCTTATCTTTCTATTTTTTTATGTATTCTACTTTATTCTAACAAACTTATGGTTCAAAGTAAATAAAACTTTGAGGAAGTTATGAATGAAAGATGTTAGAAAAGAATGTGAGAGATTGAGAGAAGAAAGTAAAATATGTTTTTGAGGGTAAGAGTATGTAGATTGAAGGTTAGAGTAGGTAGACAGATCTGAAGGAAGATGAGACTGAGAAGGTAGAGAGAGAAGGGAAGGGGAAAGAAAAGAGGTTTGGGGAGAGTGGGAGGAAGAGGAAAAGGAGGGTCATTAAGATGAGGAATGTTACTTCTGTTGCTCTGGCAGATGGGGCAGCAAAGGAGATTCAACAAATGGGAACTGTTTACATTCCAAGTTTTGGTAAAATTTTTGAAGATGTCTTGTATGTACCTAACTTGCAAAACTGTTTAGTTAGTGTGTCTACTTTGACCACAGATGGGTACAAATTGAGTTTTGAGGGGGATGAATGCTTAATCTTTAAAGATGGTGAGATTTGTGCTAAAGCCATTAAGAAAGACAAAATGTATTACATGAAAGATCAAGAATGCTGTGCCATTGCACAAAATGAGCCTTTGCATTCAAATTGCATTCACTATTATCACAGAGTGATAGGTCATGTTGGTTTTCTAAATCTTTTGAATTGAGAGAAAATTTGTCCTGAGTTTAAGATGTCACCATGCTCAAATCACTTAGAGTGCTCAATTTGCAGCAGGATTAAGCTGAAGGCTTATCCTGTGGCAAAACGAGCAAAACTTAAAGCCAAAAGACCATTTGAATTTTTGCATTGTGATTTGGCTGGGCCAATATCCCTGACAACGCTAGGGGGCAGTAAATACTTCATGGTGATTGTAGATCGCTTCACAAGATTTTCCTATGTGATTCTTTTGAAAGAAAAGGGTGAAGCAGGAGAGAGATTCAAGGAATGGGTGAACATGATAGAGAGACAGTATGACTACAAGGTAGGAACTTTAGTCACAGACAGGGGAGGAGAATTCTTGTCTCACAACTTGAACAATTGGTTAAGAAAAAAAGGAATTAGGCATTTTACCACTAACCCTTGTACTCCGGCGGAGGATGGAATTGCTGAACGTAAGATTGCCATTTTGAAACAGATAAAAGATTGTATGATGCTAGATGCAAATGCTCCTGAGCACCTTTGGGGGAGGCAATTCTCACAGCTAATTTCCTGACAAACAGCACTTGGAATTCTGCTGTGAAGAATACTCCTTACCACATGCTTCACAAAAGACCACCCAATTTGAAATATCTTAGAGTGTTTGGGCAATATGCTAATGTGTATATACCTGCAGCTTTCAGAACAAAAGGTCAGCCCAAATGGAGACGGCTCATGTTTGTGGGTTATTCAGGAAATAGTTACAGGTTTTACCTGGGTGGAAGAGAAATTCTTTTTTCACGAAGCGCGAATTTTGAGAAACATTCTGGGTGGGAAAACATACATTCAAACAAAGAAGTGTTTCTTAGACTGGGTCAGTTAGAAACACAGACAACACAACCTGCCAGAAATGGAGGGGCAGTGAAATAAGAGTCAGATTCTTCAGAAGGTGGGCTAGTACATCAGACAAGTTGTCACATACACGCCCACCAGCACCTAGAATGACAGAAACAAAGAGACACAGAGAAAGGGATGCATCAAGTATAGATACTGAGGATGATGAAGGAAAGACAAAAACAATAGTTTTGAGGAGGACCACTAGAGTTAGGAAACCTCCAGATCGCTTTAAGGTGCAGGAAGCCAAGGCTTATACAGTTGTGGTAGATGAACCTGAGAGTTACAAAGAAGTGCAAGATTGTTGTGATGAGGAGGAAAGGTTGAAATGGGAGTCTGCAATGGAGCAGGAGTTCAAGTCTTTGGTAAACAAAAATGTGTTTGAAATTGTTGACAGGCCTGCAAATCACAAGGTGATAGGTTGCAAATGGGTTTACAAGAGGAAGCTGATGCCGAATGGTAGTCAGAGATACAAGGCCAGGTTGGTGGCTAAAGGGTTTGCACAGCAGAGGTTTGAGAATTTGGACAAAACTTTTTCTCCAACAGCAAAGCCTGAGTTTGAGGTTGGTGTTGGCTTTGGCTGCAAGGAGGGGCCAGTTGGTGCATCATTTTGATTTTGAGACTGCATACTTGAATGCAAGTCTTGAGGAGACTGTTTACATGGAACAACCTTTGGGATTTCAACAGGACAGTGACAAAAAGGTGTACAAATTGAAGAAAGCTTTGTATGGTTTGAAGCAGAGTGACAGAAGCTGGAATCTTTGCATACATGAAGAGCTGGTGAAGCTAGGTTACAAACGTAGTGTAGCTGACGCGTGTGTTTACACAAAAGGAGATGTGATCTTGGTGATTTATGTAGATGATTTGTGTGTAGCAGCAAATTCAAAGCAAGAGATTCAGGCAATAAGGAAGGGAGTTGTCAAAGAAATTTGGTGTCAAAGATCTTGGAGTTTTAAGGTCTTATCTAGGAATTGATGTTGAATGGAGTGAAGATGGGAGTTGTTTGTTGAGTCAACAGAGGAAAATTCAGAGTTTGATAGAGAAGTGTGGATTGCAAGATGCAAAAACAGTGAAGAGTCCAATGTCAGTTGGTTATGTGAATAGTGAAGGAACCAGTGAGTTTGAAAATCCAGAGTTGTATAGGAGTTTTATAGGGAGTTTGATGTTTATTGCTAATAACTCCAGACCAGACATTTCTTTTGCCGTTGGGGTTCTTAGCAGAAAAGCAAATTGTCCTACAGTGGAAGACTGGACAGCAGTGAAACATTTGTTGAGGTATTTGAAGGGTAGCATGGACAGGAAATTGAAGTTGCAAAACAGTCGAGCTGGACTTGAATGGTTTGTTGACAGTTCGTTTGCTTCTGAGCTACAAGATAGAAAGTCAGTGACAGGATTGTTGATTAAGTTTGGAGAAAGCGCAATTGTTTGGAGAAGTAGAAAACAGGGATACGTAGCACAAAGTACAGGAGAAGCTGAGTTCGGTGCCTTATCTGAATTAGTTAATGAAATTGAATGGATTAGACAGTTGTTGAAAGATCTGAATGAAGAATGTATTGATCCAGTGGTGATAAATGAGGATTCTCAAACATGCATTGCAATGGCTGAAGCTGAGAACCTGAAGTGCAGAACGAAGTACATTGGTGTGAGGTATCAAAATGTCAGAGAAATGGTACAGAATGGAATTGTGAGTCTGCAGTACATTGAATCAAAACACAGTCAAGCAGACATCTTGACAAAGGCATTGACCATTGATAGACACGACCAGATGTCAAGTCTACTTGACATGTCTTAAGTTTAGACCTAGCCATCGGGCTAAGTTAGTTTTGTAACAGTTTTAGTTTAGTGTTCAACATACACACATCATACATTTCAGGACGGGATTGTCAGGTTTTGATGGGATATATAAATGCTAAAATGTTGAAATGTAAAGATGTGTGTCTGTATTTTTCCTTGATGAGAAAAACTGCTTCTTGAGGCCAGATTCACAATTATCATCCCAGGTGTGTGTTAGTCAAAACAAAGCTAGTTAACAAGCAGAATTCTGTGAGAAGGAGTTTTATTTACACAAGGGGTTTTTTAATAACAAAAGAATGTTTTGGGAATGGTAGTCACATGATGTAATATGAAAATTAAAGGTTGGGCTAACACACGTCATGAAAGATCAACCAATTAGCCTGAAAGGGCTACACCCAAAGAGGTGGAGATATGTGGGCTGAAATTGTGTTTCTGGAAAAACACTTCACTTCTTTTCAAACCTTTAAGCTGAATGGATTAACTAGAAATATTTTTGCTGATGCTGTAGCTTGACTAATTTTTCAAAATGTAGCAGTTAAAGTTTTGTTCCTGCTTAGTCATTCTGGCTGAAGTGAAAATGCTATTATTGTTGTTATTATTATTAGTTTTTTTTGCTCATGCTGATTTTTGCAATAAAACAAGGAGCTTGCTAAAGCTGTGTGTTGGAGGACTGTTTCCTGTACATTCATCATCATTAAATTCCAACATCATGAACCCATCAATCTGCATACCAAGTGGTCTCAAATGAGATATGATAGAATGATTCAGGTGTCTCCATGTCCTCCAAGACACACTGAAGATTGGTGGTTCACATTGTTGTCAGATTAAGTCCTAAAGTCTTTATCATGAAAAAGGTGGATACACACTAACAACCAGTTTACACCTTTGGCCATGGCTATTTGAGCTCTCGCATGCCACTACAGGATATCTGAAACTTTGAATGTGCATGACATTTTTGTGGGAGATGTATATATGCCCAGTTCTCACAATGCCCTCAAAATCCAGATTGAGGATGGCACATGTTTGGTTGGATAAGCAGGAAGGCTTGCCAAGGGACTGGAGAAGCTACTTTTTAAAGACTATCATTCTCACTCTCAGAATGTATAGTCCTAAAAAGCAAATGTGAGAGATCACCCTGCCAGTTTACTCAACAGACACCAATCCTGGTCACACACACCCTTGCCCTTAAATTTTTAAACCACTCCTTGGGTTTATTACCTGGGAAACCTGGGGGGCTACAACACTGCACCAGTAAGAGTGACCCCCTTTTATGGGTGTGGCTTTGTATATATGTGACCGATTTCAGTTCACAACCCTCAAGAGAAGGACACTCAGGCAGGGATACAAAGTAATATCAACAAACAACAAAAGTTTATCATTTATAAACATCACACATGTAAGCTGGTTCAGTATGTATATTGACTTGACTTTTTTTCTTTTTAAAACTTTCCAGACACTTCACCACCAAATTCTCCTTCCTGTGCCAGCTGCATACAACTCCTCTGTTCTATCTTATTCCACCTACTTCCCTATCTTAAAGTTAAATAGCCAATCCTTCCTTTTTATAGTCTTGCCCTCAGTTGCCCTTCACAGCATTCTTAGGACTGTGACTGTCTGTCTATAGATGTACTGGGCAGCTTTCTTCCCTTCTCCTCTTCACAGTTAAGTCCCAACTTTTTGATTCTTTCTGACCAAATAGTAGAACATGGAGAATATACATAGAATATTTTTGTTTGTATCCAGGAAAAAAAGGCCAGACCATTGTGTTGATACACAATGGCAGCATAGCTAGGCTGCCATAGGTGGTAGAGTAAGGCTGAAAAAGGCTGCAAGGGCAGTGGTCATGAAGAAAGCAAGGCAGTGAAGAAATACCCTGCTTGGAGTCAGAAAAGTTGGTCTCCTTTTTCTCTCACCATGATTGTACAACCCTGGGAAAAGTGCTTTGTTGTGTCAGTATGGGCAGAACTTGGAAGCTGGCATTTCTAGATATTGCTCCCAGAATCCCCTGGGTTCCAAATAGGCTGAGCAATTCTGAGCTGTGGTTCAAAAAACATACACATCTTTCAAGTTCTGGGTGCTAAGGAATTACCAACATGTGTGTGGGGTGTGTGTGTGATGTGGGGATAAAAACCATCACATCTTTGGGGGCGCACATTACAGAATCCAACATATTGTGAGGTGGTTTTGGAATGTGGTGGAGCTCAGCAGTTTTTGCTGAATCCAGTTTTATCAGTTTGTGCTGATAAGTCAAAAGGCTAAAAAGCCAGGTATTTGTTCACTAAAAAGGCATATATTTTCCAGTCTGTGGTAGAGAAGGCAATAAATTGGCTTACCACTTTCTTTTCTCTCAGTTGATAGTATTTTTTAAAAAATTTCTAGTTGTCATGCAAACCATTCATTATAACACATTTCAAAGCTTGCAGTTTTAGCATCCTTAATAACTGTCCCTTAATGGAAAGGCATTTTTAAAAATAATAATGTTATTCTCTGTACGACATAGCTCTTGCATTGAAATTACAAATACAAAGGAGGAAAAGGAGGAAGCTAATTGTGAATAAGTGAACTAGTAACCAACTGAGGCAGAAGTCTGAGAAATTATAAAAATTATTGCTTGTACTACTACAGATTTCAGGTGGAAAGTCCATTTTGAAATGCCTTAATGTGTTAGAAAAAATTATCATATTCCTTTTCCTAATGTGCTGGTCTATTATAGAAGGGAGGTAAGTGTGTGTGAATGTTTCGGTTAATTGGCTGGGGGGGGTGTTTTTGTTTTTACACAGAAGAGACTTATTTTTTTTAAAAAATGCAAGGACACATTTCTACAGTGTGAAGTGAATTTTACCACTTCAGTCTATCACTTCCTTTTGTGTAACAAATGGATCATTCCAAAGCACTCAAGGTCATCAATGGCACATAGGTTAACACATGTCATCACATCACTTCCAGAAAAATGAAGGAACAGGAGATTGTCATTTAACGGAAAACGTCATATGAATTAAAAACCTCACTGTGTTAACTAGATCATCAAACATTCTCTCCTTCCCTGGCTCGCTTTCTTTCAAGATAATTAAGGAAATCTTTAAAAGAGGTCTTTGCAATTAAAGTGGACTTCTGCAGTAAATAGACAGCAAATGTGGCATTCTTATTCTCCTTAAATTGTATCTCACATCTGAATCCAATTTCAGTAGCTTTAGCACAGTGGAAACCACCATGTCTCTAGAGGATTTACAGCATAGAGTGAAAAAGGAGAATCTGTACAGAGACTGAATTATTTATCCCACACTTTACCTGCAGTAATATCTTCCCTTTAAAAGAAATAACCCTGTAACATTCATTCTTAACTGATGCAGAATATCATTAACACAAATAACAAATGTGTGGAACTTCATTAAATATCTTGCCAATCAGCAGAGTCTAGCTGTCATTTTTAACATGGACTTCCCCAATGAAAACACAGACTTGCATCCACTTAAATCAAAGTGAGTAGTTCCATACTGCACAAGCTAACTTGTAGACTCTACTTACACATATACGTTTAGTGCTTGTGTGATTAAATTAATAGAATATTAAGAACCAAGTACACTAACAGAAAAGAACATGGAGAAACAGAACGGTTCCCAATTGTCAAAGTGGTCAGACAAGGCCGCATTTTTTCACCCTATCTGTTCAACTTGTACGCAGAACATATTATAAGAAAAGCAGGCTTGGACACAGAAGAAGGAAGAGTTAAAATAGGAAGAAGAAATATCAACAATCTAAGATATGCAGATGATACCATTATACTAGCAGAAAACCTCACAGACCTGGAACACCTACTAAGGATGATCAAAGAAGAAAGTGCAAAGGCAGGCTTAATGCTGAACATAAAGAAAACAAAAATAATGACCACTAAGGACCTAGACAATGAAGAAATAGAAATAGTAACCTAGTTCAACCTAGACAATGAAGAAATAGAAATAGTAAAAGAATTCCCATACCTGGGAGCAAACATTGATAGAAACGGGGACTGCAGTCAGGAAATCAGAAGACTAAGGAGGGAAGCAGAAGGTGCAAAGCGCCATCTTCAGGGCAAGGAAGGTGAGGGGCAGCCACATGCTGGGCGCCCCAACCCCTTCCCAAAGACATCGTCGGAGCACCAGACCCTCTTTACGGCTGGCGCTCCGACGAAGCCTATCCACCACAGCATCCACACACACTGTGGTGGAAGAGGTGCCGAAGGTGCACCAGCAGCCTTTTGCGGCACACCTTCGGCGTCTTGTGGAAGGAGCGCTATTTTAGTGCTCCTTCCTGGGGCTGGGACGCTGTGCTGCGGGGCTGAGGTGTGTGGATACCTTGGCCCCGATCCACAGCTTCCCAGGGTGGCCCCATGCCCCCATCTGCTTAGCCCACGGGTAGGCAACCTAAGGCCCAGATGTGGCCCCCCGAGGCCTTTGGACTGGCCCCAGGCCTGTCCTGCCGCCGCCACCACCACCGCCACCACCGCCACTGCCCCCCCCACCATGATGATATTGATTATTGTTGTTATTACTTGTTCTTGGGTTTTTCTTGGCAAAATCTTGACAGGGGTTTTGCCATGGCTTTTCTGGGGCTGAGAGAGTGTACATGCATATTTTTTTCAATTTTTTAATTTTTTTAATTTTTTTATTTATTTGTTTATTTATTTATTTATGGTGCTTTGGCCCCCCCCAATTGTCTGAGGGACAGCAACCCGGCCCCCGGCTCAAAAAGGTTGCCTACCCCTGGGTTAGCCCCTAAGAATGGGGAGGATGGCTATGAAAGAACTAGAAAATATTCTAAAATGCAAAGATATACAACTGAGACAAAAGTTAGAATCATACAACCCATTGCATTCCCTATTACCATGCATGGATGTGAGACCTGGACAGTTAAGAAAAATGATAGGAAGAAAATCAATGCATTTGAGATGTGGTGCTGGAGAAGAGTGTAGAGGATCCCATGAACAGCCAAAAAGACAAACAAATGGGTCCTAGAGCAGATCAAACCGGAAACCTCTCTGGAAGCCCTTATGACCAAACTGAGGCTGTTGTACTTCAGACACATCATGAGAAGAGAGGACTCTTTGGAAAAAACAATAATGCTGGGGAAGGTGGAGGGAAGTAGGAAGAGAGGAAGGCCACATGCCAGATGGATGGACTCTATTAAGGAGGTCATGGGTATGAGTTTGCAGGAATTAAGCAGAACAGAGAGGAGAGAGGGTCTTGGAGATGTCTCATCCATAGGGTCACCATGAGTCAATATCGACTCAAGGGCAGTTAACAACAAAACACTAACAGGGTTGTATTTTTTTTCCCTGAGTTTCCTTTCTTTTTTTGTATCTTGTATCTGAACTCCCCAGGCATTTCTTAGAAGTGATACTACTTTTATCAAACTAAACAGATGCATGATCATGTTGAGCAATATATTTCTTATAACATGAAAAATCTTATGATTATTCTGTCAGAATGGTCAAAAATAATGCAAGCAAAAGGTACACAGGAAGGTAAGTGCAAAATCTATGCCAGGCCCATTCAACTAGACTCATTAGCTGAATATTACTCAAGAGACATAAATGTATGTGGTACCCAATCTTAGACTTGGGCTGCATTTGCACAGCAGAAATAATTAAGTTTGACACCACTTTAACTGCCATGATTCAATGCATGGCAGTTGAAGTGGTGTCAAACTGCATTATTTCTACAGTGCAAATGCAGGCATGGAAAACTCATTTGTTTGTTGTTTTCTGAGATTACAAAAAGAGAGGGATTATCACCCACATTGCAAATCACAACACATAGTTGGTGAACTGGGGATTCACATAGTGAGAGGTTGCTTAGCCTTGGTCTATAACAGGGAACAACCAGCATAGTTTAATGTCTTGAATGTTAATCTAGGATTCTGGAAGACCAGGGTTTGAATCGCAGCTCAGCCACAAACCCCATTGAGTGATGTTGTGCAATTCATACTCTCTCAGCCTTAGTAGAAGGCAATGATAAACCCTGTTTGAATAAATCTTGTCAAGAAAACTCTAAGATAGGCTTGACATAAGTCAGAGTTGACTTGAAGGCACACAATAATAACAAAGCATGGGGTGGACAATTTTGGCAGGCCAAAACTGAGGCCAAGGTTTGCCCTCAGCACCTTCCACAGGTTGCACCAGTCCCACAAATGTAAAAGAAGGTGGTGATGGGGAGACAAAATATCAGAACTAGAAGTGACCAGATGTCCACTTCCACTTTTGATTTTGGGAAGCTTAGCGGAGTTGCGGTGGAGCTATAATTTGTTATATGCAAAACTGACTGAAGGGAGTGACTGACTATCTTTATTGGAGATTATCACACACAGAAAAACCAGTGGGAGAGATGTGGGATCCAAAAGACAAAAACAGGTCTTATTGTATTTACCCAATCCTGGGTTTAGGCAGCCCATATCCACCCAGGGAGCCCATCTACAGCCCGGACTTCTCCTGCCACTTTTTCTGTGTGTGATAATTTCCTTTGACAGATATTCTTTTCATCACAATTTGCAGCAGAGGTGGGCTATGTGTATGTTTGGAAGGCATAGAAAGCATGTTGCCCACACTGCTTTAGTAGAGATTAGAGATGGGCAAGAATTTCATTCTTGTCCATTTCATTATTTTGGATTTTAAAAAATTCAAAAGTTTCATCATATTTAGGATGGAAAGAACTTGAGATTTCCTTTCAATTCATTCTTGAGCATCTGTGGATTCAATTCTCAATAACCATGATAGAAAAGAAAAGATTTTATTCTATTCCAGACATCAAGACAGAAGTTCACAGTCTGAGGTTTTTGTGGGAACTGGGGATCTGTTCCCCTTACCATAGTATTAGAATTCAAACAATCCAACCTCCATCCCTAGCTCTGGGTTCCAGCCTTTATCCTGATCAAAGCAACCTTTAACAGTCCCTTCCCCCCTCCCCCATGTTATCATTCAATCACCCCCAAGGAAGGAAGGAATATACCCCTTCTTCACAACCTAAATCCATTGCAAGAAGGACGGGATTATAAAGTTATAAACCCCTTGCTCTGCTGGCCATTTGTCTCCCCTGTTGCTTCCCATGCTCAGAGTCCATACATGACTGCTATCCAATGAATTTCAGTATCTCATACATACATATATACTTCCCATTAAACCATCATGACAAAATCATGCATATGGGCCTGACATCAGTGATGTTTACTAATGTCCTCATCACACCCTTAAACATGCCACAGATAAATACTAGGAAATGGGGGGCAAAGCAACATCAGAGTGTAATCAAGATAACAAAAGTTATTAATAAGGAAGACCAGAGAAGCTAGGAGATACTGCAGCAGTTTGTTTTTGCCTGATCCTACTAGTAAAGACAAGGTTCTGGCCACTCCTCTCCTCTCCCTGCTGCTGAATTAACTGAGTGCAAACTACTATTGCATTTCAAACTCAATTTGCAACAAATAAAGTATGTTGAGAACAAAGGGAAGAAGTGGGAGAAGGAGACAGAAACAGGGATATTTTAAAAGCTGCCTAAATAATAATAATAATAATAATAATAATACAATTTATTTATATACCACAGACCAATCTAGGCGGTTTACAGTAAAAAGTTGTATACAAGTTAAAAAACAACTCACTCCCCCCCTTAAAAGCGAATTAAACTAAACATCATTTAAACAGTGGTTATTAAAATAACAATGAACAGTGAAACAATTAAAAAAAATGTGGGATGGCAGAGGATTAATTGGGGCTGGCCCTGCCATATCAAGACAGTTGGAGGGTACGCTTCATATTCTAAATAGGTATAATTTGAGGCTTTTAAAAATGAAGGTGAAACCAAAAATGGCAAGATTCCTTTAATGTCTTCTAAGAAACAGAAGCTTAGCACTAGAGTTTGCCTCCACCTCCCAAAAAGTTATTTAAGAAGAAACATTTTCCTCCAGTATAGATTTTGTTCTCTGCCTGTTACTTAAAGATGCAATTCTGTGATGCATAACCTTGGCAAGCTAGATTACACTTCCAAACCTGCTGCTCTAAATAAACACAAATATCCATTATGTTCTTTCACCACCATTTCCCAACATTCCCCCATCTTATTGATCTTTTTTTTTATAAAGTCTGTTTAAGTGAAAATACTACTTGTTGACACACTAATACTCAATATATTAAAATAATAATGGGATGTTGTGATTTTGATGTCACACACCCTCTATTCATACTGCCTGCCAGTCTTGACCTTCTGTTACAAATATAATACATCAGGTTGAATCTCAGATAGAGCAAGCTGAAATAAAAATGTGTAAGAAAAAGATACACTATGCAATTTTAACAAAAATCATATATTTCTGCCAAGGATGGTTTTCAAACCACTTATCAACATCAATTCCTCCTTTTCCTTGGGTTTGTAGTTACTGAGATCTTGGAAAACCACATTTCTTCATAAATTCAAAGGAAAGAACTTCATTTTTTTTTTAAGAAATGGTGAGAAAAAGCAAAACTACCAGAGTCATCCATTCCTGCCCTCTTTGCCTTCTCTTTTGGGCTCTACAGATGGTCCCTAAGGGACAGCTCTGTGCCGCTCCTGGGAGTGCCAGATCAGGGCCACAGCAACCGCACACTGTGGCCCTGATCCAGCACTTTGCTGCTCCAAAAAAGCTAGCAAATGCCGCTCTTTTTTGAAGCGGCAAAAAGCTGCCCTTGCTGTGGTGGTGACTTTTCTGCATTCCTTTGGTGCAGTGTGTCTATACGCTGCACCAAGGAAGTGCCCTGACGACTCCACGCACTGTGTGGTGGGGCATGCAGTGTGATGGCAGTATTGGGGCAGAGTCAGTGAGGCCGCCTCGACTCCACCACCAGGCCGGCCCTTTTGGCTGTTCTGTACAGGGCGTTTGTCTCTCTAAAAAGTAAGCCGAGGATAAGACATTTCATCCAGCTCATGGTTCCACAGACAATGAAATCAAAAAAAGCATGACCAATATTCAACAATGTCATTCTGCAGGTGCAAAGAATGTTGTATTGTGGACACCTTGGGGCTTTGCAGATGAGCGGCCATGGGCCGCCCTGGGAAGAGGAAGTTTGGGGCCGAGGCTGCCTCACACCTCAGTCCCAATCCACCTTTTTGGAGCCTGGAAAAGGAGTGCTAAAATAGCACTCCTTCCTCAAGCCCCAGAAAGGGCACCTGAAGAGCTGTTGTGCAGCTCTTCCATGGCTCTTCTGGCTCAGCCCGTGCAGAAGCTGTGCCAGGAGGACATCATTGGAGCGCTCACCGTGTGTAACAGTGGGCACTTCGATGACGTCCTCAGGAAGGGGTTGGGGAGTCTGGCGTCTGGCTGCCCTCCCTTCCCTGGCTCCAAGATGGAGCTTTGCGCCATCTGCAGAGCCCCCTTGTTATGGAGTGGACTATAATATGTGGAAGGAGAAATCCAATACATTTTCCAGTTGTACAAGTAGCTGTGAAATCAGATTCACAACTAATTATGCAAACTAGCTGAAGAACTTGCTTATGGACAAGAAGAAGTGACAGGTCCTGATTAAGGTAGGTTTACCATATTTCCTCCTTTTCCTGAACATGTAATCTTTTTTCAGAGCTACCATGTATACAGTAGTATCACACCGGGAAAATTGGAAGTTTAAATGGGTCAGAACCCACAGTTATCCAGCGTATTAGGCACAATTGTGCAAATGGTTTTCACATGACATTGCGTGCAAACTGCTTAGAATTCAAACAGAAAGTGACATGAATCAGGGAATAGTCATTTTTGGGAAAATACCATGTTTTCATTTCCATTTCATTCACGAATTCATTTTATTTGCGCAATTCCTGTAGTGTGAGAGCTATTTGCAGCATTCTCCCCATTTTTGTGCTTGTTGCCAGATTTCCCATGGTTCTTTGATGCTTTGCTGTGCTGAGAGGAACACAGCCTTTTATGTTTCAGCCAGGGCTCTTAAAGGATAAGCAGGCATACACACACACACACACACACACACACACAGTGAGAGAGAGAGAGAGAGAGAGAGAGAGAGAGAGAAACAGCTTGTTTCTCTCCTCTTCCAGCCTTCCCCACTCTGAAAGGAACAACTGGTAAGGAAGACAGGGACACAGCAAGAAGAAAGAGAAATTTTCTCTTTCCTTTCCTACTTCTTTTGGGTAATGTTCTGTTCTTTTTATTCATGTTGGATACCATTTCTTGGAAAGTAAGAGTAGTACAGTATATTTTTATAAAGAAAATTGTGTAAATAAAATTGTTTATTTCTCTGGGTGATTTCTGGTAACACGACTACTTTTTCTGTGCACACAAACCATTAACTAGACTTGTCTGCATCTGTGTAAATACCAAATGAGCTTTCTACCCATTTTCTCACATTAGTAATGTGTTTTTCATGTGTTGTTGTGCTCTGCATGTGAAAATCATTCACACATTTGCATGCTTTTCCAGGATGAGGACGCTTTAACCATTTTGGGATGGAAGCACATAGGTCCCCATGTGATAAACTCCCTAGGAGTTTTTCAATACTCCCTAGGAATATTTAAAGTGAGAGGTATCATATCTATTGATGGTTTGAAATAGTCAACAAGTAAATGTGTCCTCTTTTTTGCTTTTTTAAAATATGATAACCCTACTTAAGGAGAAGAAAAAATTCATTACTATTACTACTTGTGGAACTGGAGAGATAACTAATGGAACTCTGCTGAACACAGTGGATTAAGGGCCAGATTTCTAACAATTCCCATAACAGAAATGCTTCTATTAAGAATCACACCATTTATCCAGCCTGCCCTCTCCATATGATATACACATGAGTCTTTTCTCTGTGTCCTAGGGGTCACAGGTTGGGATACATAAACACCCAGATGATGGCTCTCCCAAGATTATGTAATATGTTAATCCTCTAAGGTTCATTTGAGAACCAGTGTTGAGAGCATTTGAGGACTATGGAGAACAGAATTCAAATCCCTGGTTGGGCAGTAGAGGTGCCCTGAATGGTGGAGGGAGCTGCTGGGGGTGTCTTGGGGTGGATGGTGAGAGACAGCCTCACTGGGTATTCACTCCCCTCTGAGGTGTCACCTAGCTTGATCTGCACCCTCACATCCTCCAAGTGACAGCTTTGTCAAGGAAAAGGTAGTATTGAATGGGTTTCAGAGCCATTTTATAATAGCAATATAATAGCAATTACAGTAGGCCACAAGAAATGTAGAGCAAGAGCTGGCTTAGTATGTTATATCATCCACTCTGATTTCCAGAATATTCTTTCACTCAAGAGCTGATAGTAAAGCCAATGTTGCTTGAAAAGGGTTATTCATAATTGTTAATAGTAAGTACATATATACATATGTGCCACCAAGGAAAATCAAGAAATAAAATAGAGTTTAGGTTTTTGTGGGGGGTTTTTTGGGCTATATGGCCGTGTTCTAGAGGAGTTTATTCCTGACGTTTAACCAGCATCTGTGGCTAGCATCTTCAGAGAATGCTGGCATGCGTTCTCTGAAGATGCCAGCCACAGATGTTGGCAAAACGTCAGGAATAAACTCTTCTAGGACACAGCCACATAGCCTGAAAAACCCATAAAAAAACTATAGATGCCAGCTGTGAAAGCCTTCGACTTCACAAAATAGAGTTTATTGCAAATAAATTGGAAGATTATATTTTTGGATTGGAAAGTCTGTATTTTTAGGATACTTTAATGGTTGGTTAACTATATCCAAATTGTTGTTTAATTAGTCTGTACTATGAAACACTGGTCACTGGAGAATGGAGAAAAAGATGAAGATGAAGAAGTATTTGTGAAAGGAACTCTAACAGTAAAAATGTTAGTGCTACAGGAGTGAAGTTCATGTGGTTTCAGCAAAAGAATCTTTTTGATTCTAAATGGCTTATGTAGAGGAAAACATTAGGAGAATATATTTATGATAGGTTTATGGGAATTAGTGAGATAGATGATACAATGACTTCTGGTGCCATGAGACCTAGCATTATTTAGAGATTATTTTAGGGATCCTCAGTCCCTACTAACTGAACTGGATGCTTTGTGCATGGGAGATCAATTCTAAACAACAGTACAGGAAATTTCATTTAGGTTAGTTGAATATTTAAATAGGAGATGACTAAAATCGACTATGGGCCTGAATAAAATTATGAATGAACTGTTAAGCATTCCAGAATTTAGAGAGTTAAATGCTAAATTAAGAAAACAACAACAACAACCTATTGAATGACTCTACATCATGAAATAAATTAATTTTGATATTGTGGGCACTTTCAATGGATGTAAGGCAGTGAAGAATTACAGATATTATGTTGACACCGCTGCCTCTAAAAATATGTTTTAAAAAGGTGCTGTGTTCACTATCAGAAAGCTTCACTTCCATCAGTAATGGAAGGATGCTGCCAAGCTTTTTGGTTTTGGTTTTGGTTTTGGGGGGAAAAGACTATATAAAACCTTGGTTTTAAGAAGACCAAGAAGATAGAAAAAGACATTTATATCCAGATGATAGAGGATTTGTGCATTAAAGATAATAGGAGTTTCTGCTATATAATGTCAAGGGCTCTGTGGGGTGTGAGTGGAACTGATGACTCTTGTATACCTGCAACAGCATGGGAAAATATTTTTTACTATATTTTAAAACTAACTCAAGGGAAAAGATGGATACAATTGGAACAAGAAGTTTTGGATTTCACAGCATGCAAACCTGTAACTGAAGGTGATATTCAGTACATGGTGGTATAGCTTCATACTGTTTTAACAGGCAGAGTCTTGGGATATGTAGTTTGATGAGATTCTTATAATTCTCTGCTAGAGATGTCTAATGCCTGTTCTTGTGTGCCTTCAAGTTGTTTCTGACTATCTACAACCCACAAATTCTGTAGGGTAATTCCCTGATAATTAAAGTGGTTCAAAGCTGATATAACTGTGTAGTTTAGATTACACCTTAGTGTAACAATAATGAATCTTGTCAAATAGGATTCCACAATCACAGCAGAAAATTCCTTCCATAGATCCTTTATTTGCTGCTTGTCAAAAACATCTTCCAAAAGTAGACATAACTAAGAAGGAGTGAGAGAAGGTGAATGTGCTTTGTACAATGGAACATACTGGGTTAACAACAAGACCAAAACACAGTTTGTATTGATGAGGAATACAGTACTGAGATAGGCCATTCTGGCATAATGGGAAAACATATCATGGATTCACCAAGTTTCTCATGAGATTTTGTTTCCAATGAGAAGCCAGAACATCAAGCATTTTCCCCACTATATATTCTGCATTTGATGCAAAATATCTCTGTGTAAAATGAGGACATTTTCCCTTTGTGAAACTAAGCACATGCACACTTAGCAGACCCAAAGGAAGGGATGTTGACCAAAAGATGCAAACAACCCACTCTGTGCTATTGCTTTTTGAGTTCATAGAACAGGGCAACAGTTATCACATTTTTCAATTCAGTAAGTCTTGTCCTTATATAAGAGAAAACATTATAGACAATCTCATAAAAGTGTAGAAGCTTTAAGTGCCACTGATTCAGAGTTACATAATCTATAAAATACTCAACTTGCTTCCATTGAACTAAATGGACCTTAAATATGGATAGCATATATAAGCCTTAGATGTGATAAAGTAAAGAAAAATTGAATTCTCTAGTTCTCAAAATGTTAATCAATGCAAAATAGTTCAGATGTTGGATGATAATACTTGTTAAAGCACAATCAATAAGTAACAATATACATTATTATATTATTGTATTATTTCAGATAAAAATAGTGTTGAATGCATTAAGTCATTTACAGTTTGGAAGACTCAGTGGAATATGATGGTGCAAAAAATTAAGTTGGTGCACAATGCTTATGAAGATATATATCATTTCTTCTGTGTAACTGCTGCTATCAGCAAAACAATATGCCCTGTATTGTTTTTCCCATGGGCAAAATTAGGCCAGAAATCCTTTAGATATGTCTTACAAAAATTGATTTCATTGTAGCAAAGAGGCAAATTTAGCATTAGCGTGTGTTACCTCATGTGCTGGACTTTTACTTTAATAGCTATTGCTTTAAGTTTAATCCAGAAATAGAATACTGGCTGCTGAGTTGCTTATTCTTTGTAAATATGTTTTCCCCCATCATAAAACTTTAAGAATGCAACTTTGGAAAGGACACAGTGCAATGAACAACATTCACTAATTCAATTTCAAATCATTTGTTTCCAAAATAGTTTGGGGCTTTTTCTCTAAAGAAACCACTGAATTTTGTTATTCCTTGGCTTAGAAAATGAATTACAGAAAGAGACAGTATTTATCTCAACATTGAGGCAAGCATTGCAACCTAGAATGGATTTGTCCTTATAGCCAAATACTCAGTAAATAAGCCATCCTCCAGTTGTGCTTCTTGCTACAAGGACATAGTCAGACACTCCTTCACCCCTGACACTAGGTTGTTGTTGTTGTTGTTGTTGTTGTTGTGTGCCTTCAAGTCATATCTGACTTATGCAGGATGACCAGATGTCATATACAAAGGAGGACAAGGCACAGCAAAATTTAGGTCATTCAAGGAAAATGTAGGACACCCAAGTAAAAAGTAGGACACACCCAAAGAAAAGCTGTAAACCCCACTATAAACATAAATTTGTGCTGCTTAGTCATGCTTAAAATGGAGGGATTCTTTCTGGACAGAAGGATGAAATGTAGGATATGTCCTGGGAAAAGAGGGCATCTGGCTACCCTGGACTTATGATGATCCTATGGCAAACCTAGCATGGGATTTTCTGGGGTTAAGAGACTGTGATTTGCCCAAAGTCACCCACTGGGTTTCCATGGCCAAGCAGACATTCAGACCCTGGTCTCCAGAGTCATACATAGTTCAACACTCAAACCACTACACCATGTTGACTCTCTACCAAACACCACATGGCTGTTCTGGGCAGGGGGCAGGAAGAGACACTTGAGTCCTGTGAGAGGGGAAAGGGCAGGAAAGGACTAGTTCCAATTGGGCAGAACTTTATGCCCTGCCTCCCTGTATAGGAAATGTATTCTACATTTTCTAGTAAACCGTATATCAAGGGTGGGGAAGAAATGACAGAGAGAAAGAAGAACAGAAGAAGAACAGAGAAAGACAGAGTGCATTCGTGATCCCAACCACTGTCCATTCCTGCTGCCATGATCACTAGTAAATGTAAAGCATCAGGCAGGGAAGTATGTCGGACCACCAGGTGGTGGGGAGCCAGCTGGAGTCCCAGAGAATTATATTGCCATTATGTTGAATTATGTTGTCTGGAAGTAGGGAAATAGCCACCAGATAATCCTCCATTGCCTCCCTATACTGGGCACTAAATGGCTGGGTGGATAGCAAGACAAGTGAACTTTGAGGGGGCTAGAAAATGTTGAATTCTTCTCTCTACAATGAGCAAAAAAGGCATACACCAACATTACACTGGCATTGTTGTTGTTGTTGTTGTTGTTGCTGTTGTTAAACAGGATGACAGCTATATTTTCCCAAGTACTGAGGATACTTGGGAGAATAAGAAGGAGAGATCTATAAACCTACCACTTTTACTATCTCCTAAATTCATTTTTTAAAATCTCAAATTCTCTTCATCCAGTTTATAAAGAAAGAAATTGGTAGATTTTGTCAATATATATATATATATATATATATATATAACCAGATTAAATTCTTGCTAATCTTCTCCAGCCAAACTGAACAGGAACAACTATTCACAGCATGGAGGACATCATGTTGTTTCTGAAACACGCCAAGTTGTTGCTTGGTTTATACCTCCCTGGACACCTTGGTCAGCACAATGACTGGCCCTGTTTGCTGAGACAGTCTGTTGTCCAAAAATATTTTTCCTTGCTGTGTATTAACTGTTAATGATGGAAAGTCTGAACGGGGATGGGGGGAGAGAGATAGAAACTCCTAATTTAGCAGCAGCTTGAGTGCACAGGGATTCAGTGTTAAACTTTACAAACTAAGGACTGAACAAACTTTACAAACTGAGGGCCAGATCCATTCATCAGTTCTGCTACATCATATACTGGATTTTTGTTTTCAATCTCAAGGCATTTATACAACCTGAAAAGGCCTTATAAAAGCAAAACAAAACAAGCTGAACAAAATTCTTAGTTATCCTCAGTAAAAATAAAAGAAAAACTAGGAGTGCATCTATACTGTAGCAATAATGAAGTTTGCCACCATTTTATGTGTTGTAGTGCCATCCTAAAGACTTGTAGTTATAAAAAGGTAATACCCCTCTCTACCAAAGGGTGCCTCACAAAACTGCAAATCCCAGAATTCTGTAGGATGGTGCTATGGTATTTAAAGTGATTTAGCTGCATTATTTCTACAGTGTGGATACACCCACAGAAGCAAGAAGAAAAATTGGATGTTGGATAGTGATAGGGAGAAGATCAGGAATAGATTGTCCTCCATTCTTGCTATCTGAGTCACAACAATCATTCTGGAAGAGGAAGAAAGAAACTGCTTTCTACCATGGAATGCTACAATTAAAGTAGCATCTGCAGTAAATGCCAGTTTCAGCAGCCCCTAAATGAGGAAGCTCAGTGGCTGAGTGTGGCGTCTGTGTGTGATTTATACTGAATTTTCACTTCCTACCTGTGGTCATAATTGCCAATTTCAGACAGGCAGTCCCTGCCTTGCTTGATGCCTCCTGTTTGAATACACAAGTACAAATTAGATGTGCTTTGTTTCATTTGTGAATAATATGTAAAACATGTTAAATTGTCACTCTTCTCACTAAAATCTGCAAGACAAAAACAAATTCCTCCACTTGGTATTTTACAGAAAAAAGGTAAAGTCAAACAATTCACTGTGTGAAATTCATATAGTACATTAATCATCTGGTGATTTTCTGTATCGGATCACATTTGAATTTGGGCAGCACTTGGAAGAGTTCCCTTTTCGTACTATTAAGCCCCTGAATACCCATCTTTATGGGTTGAGCATTCAGAAATGTATAGTCCAAAAAGGTAATTTTTCTAAGCTTGGTGTATGAGCTGGTGGTGATAAGCACTGCAATAACAATAAATCCTTGTAACATTAGATGTTTGTTTCATTGGTTCTCTTTCATAGCATTTGCTCTTTTTTTAGTTAGTTAGTTAGTCCAGCTTGCAGTGGAAAGCAATACAACATGTGCCAGAACAAGGAGCCCTTTCGCACTACACAATTAGGGCCCTGTGATGCCCCTTTAAGTGCTGTGACTTTGCCCTATGGAATCCTGGGATTTGCAGTTTAGGGAAAGGTATTTAGAATTCTCAGCTAGAGAGCTCCAGTGCTCTGCCATACTACAAACCCCAGCATTCCATAGGAAGAATAGTCATGATATTAAAATGGGATCATAGCGCTAACATTGTGTTGTGTGAAAAGGCCCCAGGTAGATTTTTGGTGTTCTGGCTATGGCTGCATCTACACTGCAGAATTAATGCAGTTTGACACAGCTTTAACTGCCATGGCTCAATGCCATGGAATTCCAGGATTTGAGGTTTTGCAAGACAGCCTTCTCTGTCAGAGAGCTCTGGTGCCACAACAAACTACAGATCCTGGGATTCCATACAATGGAGCCATGACAGTTAAAGTGGTGTCAAACTGTGTTAATTTTGCAGTGTGGCAGTTGCCTACCTCATCCTATTTCAGCCAATCCCTTGCTATGTAAGAAGCAAGTAAAGAAATAAAACATTTTTTTAAAAATGGAGGACAAAACAGACCAGGATCTAATGTGCTTCTCCTTATGCCCCCATTCTGCACATGGCTCCTTTGAAGTAAATTTGACTGATTTCAATGAAGACTATTTCCACACAAGAGTGCTCAGCATTATAGACAGGTGATATTTCAACTCTGTGCGTTGTATACCAAAACTTTTATGAGTTCCAGATGGCAAACCTTGAGTTAGCCATCTAAGATGTTCAAGTATGAGAAGTAGCAGCCTTGAAGCAATCTTTTAAACATTTGTTCCCCCTTCCCTGCAGGGAAAAGAAATCCTGCATAATCTCAGACACTGGCAGTATGTCTTCTGTGCCTTCATGTATTTATGGCTTTCTATTACACAAAATGAATGTTTCAACTTCACTCCATAACAATCCATGACACATTCAATTTTATGCTGCTTGCTGCTTTCCACATCAATAGATATTCCAATTTCTGTAATTGTTTTAAGCATTTTCATATTGTACATGCTTCTTAAAACTTTAGCAAATGCACAGAAATTTGTCTTCATCTTGAAATTGGCATTCAAGGTTCTTTGCTATCTAGGGAGAACACTACATTTGTCACTCGCCTACTCTCAATATTTTGGGCATAATATGAATATTTGGATAGAAAAATCCTGACTCGGCCTTCCCAGGTGATCGGTATCTAAATGCAGCTCCATACAAATATGCTTTTTACAAAAATGATTCCCTATTGTTTTGTTGATGTCCTTTCCTTCAACACATAGATATGCCAGTTTGATAGGTTGCAATTGCTTTATATTTCTAATACAAATCTGTATCTGTATCTATGTCTTTATGATTAGTCTACAAATCCTATGGGCTGTGATTATCATAGGATGATCATTCATGTTCATAAATGACTTTTACGATCATTTCTCACTTGCAACTGCTGCTAGGATTGGCAATTACACAGATTTGATTTTTAATCCAGTTACTGTACTTATTCTGCAATTTAATATATGCATTGATTCTTCCCATAATGACTTTCTTCTTTAGACTAGGGTCCCCTTCTGAGTGAATAAATGTGTCAGGAGGTTGCAGTATTTGTTCGTATAGTTCTTGTGTTTTTAAAAACTCTAAACAGCATTTGTGTTGTCCCTGACTATCTTCTGGGAATTCATAGCACTAGCTGCAATATTTTTTCCCTTCTGTTTAATTCTAAGATATATTGGGAAAGTATCCTTCTCTTCTCCTCCTCTCTTTCCTTTTAATTTTTTCATCTTATAGTGTATCATTGCATCAGTAATATGGCACTTTTGTGCTATAACACTATAACTTAGAAAAGGTAGGGGTTTTACTGAATTGTTTCTCCAGAATTGGTTCTGCATCTGGATATGGTTTTTCAGGTTCACACTAAACCACAGAACAGAATTGATTTCTCATTCAAGGGAAGTAATAGTGCCACTGTATTCTGCTTTGGTCAGGCCTCACCTGGAATACTGTGTCCAGTTCTGGGCACCACAATTCAAAAAGGATGTTGACATGCTGGAGCGTGTCCAGAGGAGGGAGACCAAAATGAAGGCTCTGGAAACCATGCCCTACGAGGAACGACTTAGGGGACTGGGTATGTTTAGCCTAGAGAAGAGACAGTTAAGAGGGGATATGATAGCCCTGTTTAAGTATTTGAAGGGATGTCATACTGAGGAGGGAGCAAGTTTGTTTTCTGCTGCTCCAGAGAATAGGGCCCGGAACAACGGATGCAAGCTACAGGAAAAGACATTCCACTTAAACATTAGGAAGAATTTCCTGACAGTAAGAGCTGTTTCACAGTGGAACACACTCCCTCAGAATATGGTAGAGTCTCCTTCTTTGGAGGTTTTTAAACAGAGGCTGGATGGTCATCTGGTGGAGGTGCTTTGATTGTGAGTTCCTGCATGGCAGGAGGTTGGACTGAATGGCCTTTGTGGTCTATTCCAACTCTATGATTCTGTGATTGCCATGAAATCACAAGATGTCACTGACACCAGCAACACTGGTATGGATGTTTGTCAAATATCCTGTCCATTCTGAAGTGCTTTCCATAGAATTATAGATACAGTATTCAAGGTGAGGTCTGACCAAAGCAGAATAGAGTGGTACTATTACTTCCCTCAACCCAAAAATTTTACTACTAGTGATGCAGCCTAGAAATGCATTGGCTCTCCTAGCTGCCATATTACACTGCTGGTACACTAACTGTTTTAACATGGTTTTTAATATACTGCTGTTTAATTCTTTTTTAACCATTGTAAAAATGAGATTTTGATTTAACCTTGTTTTAAACTTTTTGAAGTCATCTTGGATTTCATTCCAGGAGAAAGGTGGGGTATAAATCCAATAAATAGATGATCACTTTCAGGCAATTGTAGTGTAGTATGGGATCCACATGTGGAAAAGCAGCAAGCACACTATACTGTAGTTTATGTAAATCATCCAAAGCAGGGAAATGACATGGGTTGGAGATCTCACAGAGGGCATTCATAGGAAGTTTCCTAGTGCAGCCTATTGTTTTGAACCCTTGAATCTTCAGCACAACAAAATAAAACTAAATTCAGTTTGCACCTGTGACATCATGCATTTACATACATCATGTCTCCATCACAAAACAAAGAAAAAACAACAATATCTATCTTACTTGTGACAGTATGTGTTTGTTTCTGGGCCATGACTATACATCAACCTGTTCTATTGTTGAAGCATGGAACTTCACTTAGGAGCACAGTACACTTTCAAAGTCCTTGGTCTTCTGTATCTGCATCATAAAGTCTTTGCAGCAACCAACCAGTGTCCTTGCAGTAACTGTTACAGAGTTAGTTTTTCATGCCTTTGCACTGCCTTTGCTTCAATGCCAGTTCCAGTAGTGTATGAATCATATCTTTGACCCTGCCTGATCTAAACCCGTGTTTCTTGTTGTAAATAATTTGATACTAAAAAGGAGAATCTCATAATAAATTCAGAGCAGTTGGGAATTTGAAAACAGAAAAGAGAAGTAAGAATCAAAGAAGAATGCTTTATGCAGAGTGATTCCACTCCAGTTCAAGTCCTATATCACACACTTAGAAATGTAACCTTTTAGAAATATTCTATTGAATGGCATGACCACTGGAGATTAGTCTCATTTGAGATTAGTATGTTTGGGCCCTGAGACCTAATGATATTCTGCTGGGGGCCCCAAATCCATTTCCCTGGCTTTCTCAGATGGCCATGCCCCATCCTCTATGTTACCAAAATTTGGTGCTTTCCCAGGTTTTTGATGAGGTTGTTTTCAAATTTGAAAAGTTTGAGATGATTATCCAGAGACTTAGGGGGGTTGCAGACTGCCAGAAATAGTGTGAATTCAGTCCACTTTTAGGGTTAGGGTTAGAGTTAGGGAACCATGGGAACTGTATTTTATTGTGGCATCAGAGTTGTCTGACAGAGAAGGCTCAATGTCTCAGAAAAATAACAGTTCCCATGATTCCCTAGCACTAACCCTAACCCTAAAAGTGGACTGAATTCACACTATTTCTGGCAGTCTGCAACCCCCCTTAGTTGCTGACAGTAGAAGATTTATGATATGCTGTTGCTTTTTTCAGTCCCAGACTTTTGGATGATTTCTGTTTCTTCCTATGGGTTCTGGGACACTATCCTGGATTACTCTCTTAAAATACATAATGTCTTTCTGCTCACATGATATTAAAATAAAAATTAAATCTTTCACAATGTAGAAAATGTCCTCCCTGTATCAATGCCACCATCCCAACAGATCATTTCCACTTTTTCTTACAATAAAGGGCAAAAGAGAAACATCCTTTGCTGATGTGGCTGTATGGAGTGTTTTATGTGCTTACTAAGCTTGCCATGAAAGTAAAGTGCCAATAAAATTAAAAGAGGAGGGTGTTGTGGGTTTTTTTAAGTTCACTCCAGGAAGGGAAGGGTAGATGTCTCTGATAAAATGAAAGCCAAATCATTTTTGCTGGCTTTCAGGATTTAACATATGGTCAGCATTTTGACACAAATAAACCACAGCAGTAGCAACATCTGGTAAAGAACTATTGAGTGATCCTTTGATTGTTAAGATGTAAATATTTGTACAGTAAATTCAGCAATATGGCAAACTAAGGAGCTTATCTCATGGACAAAGCTGAGATGGGATGCAGCCAGGTTGCAGGATGCAGGTGGGAATTATCACACATAATTGGCCATCGATTCTGTCAGACGAGTGCACACATTCATTTGTGCATTTTGCCCAATTTTTGCATTGTCCTCTTTGGCAATTATGTCATTTTTTTTTTAATTGTACACTTTGGGGCTTTGCAGATTGGCACAAAGGGCTGGCCTGGGGGTGGGGCGGGCTGAGGCAGCTGCACACCAGCTGCCTGACTCCACCCTGACCCCATCGAGACACCGCATGCCTGTTCACATGGTGCACGGCATCAGGACATCCTCTTGGTGCAGCATGCACACATGTTGCACCTAAAGGGTGCAAAATGCTGCCACCATGGCTGAAAGGGCAGACTTTTGCTGCCCCCAAAAGGAGCAGCATTTTGCCGCTCTTTTGGGGGTGGCAAAAAGGAGGATCGGGGTCGTGGCATGGAGTTGCCGCAGCCCTGATCCGCTGCTCCCAGGGGTGGCTCTGTGCCGTCCCTTTCCGGCCATCTGTATTGGCCCTTTGAGCCACATTTTGGAATGTGCACATTCCTCCTGGTGAACTTTGTTTCCTCAAAATGCCCTAAAAACTTGCACACTTACAGAGGGTCCAGGTGAGATACATTTCTTCTCATAGTGAGTCAAAATTTTCATTGAGATCATAAGTGATTTTCCCCCCAATCTCTACTGGAACCACATTCCATAGAGGTGATCAGCTTGCGTCTGAGTGCCTTACAATCTATGGCTATATATACACCATTGAAGCTATTCAGATTGCAGTGCAAAGTAGTGCTGACAGTATTGCATTGCCCTACCAGCAGTGGTAGGCAACCTTTTTGAGCCAGGGGCTGGGTTGCTGTCCCTCAGACAATTGGGGGGCCGAAGCACCAAAAATAAAAAAATAAAAAAAATAAAAATTTTTTAAACAATTAAAAAATGCACATGCACACTCTCTCAGCTCCAGAAAAGCCATGGCAAAATCCCTATGGAGATTTTGCCAAGAAAACCCCAAGAACAAGTAATAACAACAATAATCAATATCATCATGGCGGGCGGCGGCGGTGGGGGGCAGCGGGGGCGGTGGTGGCAGTGGTGGCGGCGGCGGCGGTGGCAGGACTGGCCTGGGGCTGGTCCAAAGGCCTCGGGGGGCCACATCCGGCCCCCCGGGCCTTAGGTTGCCTACCCCTGCCCTACCAGCCTGGAAGACACTGTAACAAAGTCCTCAAAAAAACCCTAGAAACAATTGCTTAATGTTCAATAAAACAGTGTCTTCCATGACAAAAATATCTGCAGAACGGCATTAATATTTCATATGGTTTTCCATGAAAACCAGCACTGTTTATTTGTGTTGCTTTAGCTGACCTCACTACGGTCGCTGTTTCTCTGTGTGCAATCCCTTCTCCCATCTACGATTTTCAGATGCACTTCAGATCACTTGAGTGGCTCAAACGTCTAATTTATTCTCTTGCTGTGGTTCAGAAAGTGCCTGGGATTTCAACAGGCAGTGAACTTCCCTATCTTATGCGTAGTTTTTGCTCAAAGGAAAACAAAACAACACTCAGTCTTGATTTCATTGCATATCTCTGCATTCCTAGGCTACTTTTTGTTACAGTTAAGAAAATTGAGTTTAGCTGGTATTCTGCATTACTGTTATGGATTCATAACCTAGCATTATGGAACCTTAACTGCTCCCACTATGCAGTCACAATCATAGTACTATTGCCATGATTGTAAATGTCCCCCAGCCCATCTTAACAGCCATCAGCTACATCAAGTGAAGGAGATCTGTTCAGGTTCTGATCAGGATGCAAAAGGAATGCATTTTCACTCTCCTCCCACCAGTGAGTGAAGCTGTGATAATAAGAAGCAGGGATCCTGTTGTAGTTCCTTGTCACAGCCTTGCTAACTAGTGGGGGAGGGCTGGAAATATAACCATCCTTGCAAACTCATTAACACTTAAACAGACTTTTGTCCAATGTGGCTGCTGGCTGTTAGGATGGATTTAAGGGCTCAGGCCAGGAGACCTTACTTAATTCATAACAAAGTAGTTAACGTAGGATACTGGTGGTCATTTTTTAATTCCCACATAAAAATTCATATAGGTTTTCCCTTATGCATTTCCCTCTTGATAATTTATGCATTGTTCTTAATATATGTGCTTTGGTATATGTTCCCCCCTCCTTACTAAAGTGAACTTGTGCAAAATGGTGCAGTGGATCAAATAATGTGTGCTCCAGGTTTTAGTCCAAACTTTATAGTTAATAATAATAATAATAATAATAATAATAATATTTATATCCTGCCCCTTTGAGATCAATCGGGGCAGCTAACAACAATAAAATATAACATACAAAGGTAAAATCTGAATCCCTCACCCCCCTTAAAAATTTATTAGATCCATTACAAAATTAAAACATACAATATAAAACAAGAATAATGTAAAAACATCTCGCAATGTGGCTGTGCTTCCAATTTTAAATGTTTAAACTAAGAGCCTAGAAGCCCTCTTGCAGGAGGGATTCCTGAGGCCGGGATTATCTATCACTGAAAGGCCTGCCGGAAGAGATCCGTCTTGACAGCCTTTTTAAAGCTGTCTAAAGATATCAATTGACGGATCTCATCTGGCAGGCCATTCCACAATCTGGGGGCGACAACCGAAAAAGCCCTCTGGGAGGTAGCCGCAAGCCTAGCTCTTTGTGGCTGCAGCAAATTCCTCCCAGAGGACAGTAGTGCGCGGGGAGGATTATAAGGGAGAAGGCTTTGGACCCAAGCCAGTTGTTGTTGTCCAAGGTGCAAAAATTATTTTCAGACCCACTTCAGCACCTTAGATTCTTTAAAGTTTGGACTATGAAGCACAGTGATCATTGATATGGAACTTATCAACAACGCAGCTTGTGTACATTTTTCAAGTGCAAACATAGTTTTCACTGTATATATTTTTAAAAGATGTGTCTGAGCTTAGAAAAAGTGCAGCAAGCATCATAACTGTAAATTTCTGAGACAAAGTCACTTCATCCTACAAAAGATTTTAGACGTGTTTGTGCAAAATTGGTGATTTTGGTGAGAACACTTACATCTTCATCTCTACTCAGAACATTTGAGCTTGCCACTACAGCCCTATTTGAGTGTTTCTCTGGTAACACAAAGAGAACTGGTGTTGTGGACATACTCACAAGGTTTTACTCTTCTTTTTTTAATTTTATATCTTTTATTAATTAAAATTACAAAAATACAGAACAATACATATACAAACTTTCAAACATATACATACACACATACTTATATTAACTTAATTTACTTCATTTGATAACTTCTATAATACGTACAATCTTGTTTCTTCTTTCTTTTACTCTTCTAAAAAAAGAAATGATTTATCCCACTACTTCTCACTCTCAACACCCATTCATACATTTTCTTCACATTCCTTTACCATTCATCCTATCGTTTCTCTTTCCTTTATTCCTTCTTAACTTCCTTAATCTTCATCCTCTCTCCTCCCTCAAATCACCTACAACTATACTACTTACTCTTACCTTCTTCGACTTACTTAGACTTCATTTTTCTTATCTTATGCATCTTATTCTTTCCCTTTCATTCATTCTTTCTACCTTTCACTCCCTCTCTGACCTCCTGCTTATCTTCCTTGGATTATTGGAGAAATTATCAATCGTCCTTCTTTATCCTAAATTTCTTTCTTATATGATGTTCATTATATTGTAGCTCATCTAATTTTGAACAATTTGTGTTTCCCTAACTTCTATAATATTTTATTCATGTATGTTGCTTTTTTTTTAAATAATTGAATCTTTGTACCATATAACCCTATTTCAAATTCCATAAAAGTTAACAATAAAATTATCATTCAAATAAATAATGATTTTAACTAAATAATGATTATTGTTTTTGTGGTGATTGTTGTTGTTTAATTTATAATTCCTAGTCTTATTTTCATTCTTTAATTATTAGCTACGGTCTAAACATACCTTAAGTTATATTAATTAAATCTTAGCTTCTTTAATTTAAAAAGCTATTACTCCCAATTTCCCCCATTCATTTTCTATATATTTTAAAATTGGTGTCCATTCTTCATTGGAGTTTTCAATCAAGTTATTCTTTAGATAATTAGTAAGCCTATCCATTTCTATTACATCATATAATTTCAGTATCCATTCTCTAATACTTGGAACATATTTTGATTTCCATTTTTGAAACAAAACCATTCTTGTTGTAGTAATTAGGTATAAAAGAACTTTCCCGTAATCTTTATCTCTTTCCTTTTTCCACATATTCAATAAATATATCTCAGGTTGCATCTGAACTTTCACCTTTAACATAGAATTAATTATTTCATTTACCTTTTCCCAGTAACCTTTCACAAATTTACATGACCATAAACAGTGGTATAATGAACCTGGTTCACTCCCGCATTTCCAACAAATGTTGTTTGCATTCTTATAAATTTTGGATATTTGTATTAGTGTTAAATACCATCTATAAAATGTTTTGTAAAAATTTTCTTTAATACTTTGGGAGGCTGTATAATTTAATCTCTTACCCCAAGCCAATTCCCACATTTCTAATTGTATTGGATGACCGATGTCTTCCGCCCAACGAATCATGATCTCTTTTATTATATCCTCTTCAACATCCCACCTTTTTATAGAATTTTATAGAATTTCCCCATCTCCTTTTGTTCTTTCCCCAACCAAATCTCACTAAATTCATTTGTTTTTAAATCAATTCCCTGTATTTTATAATCTGATTTATAGCATTCCACAATTTGTCTATATCGAAACCAATCTAGTTGAAATCCTTCTTTATTTAATTTGTTTAGGCATTTTAATTCATAGATATCTGTTGAGGTTTCTCTCAATAGATTACCATAAGTGATCCAATTCATTTCTTTCTTCATTTCTTTTCTATGAATTGCTTCGTGGGGTGAAAACCACTTTGGAAATTTGGGTATAATTCTCTCTTTATATTTATTCCAAATTTTGAGTAGGGCCCTTCTTACGCAATGATTATTAAAAGCTTTGTTAGCTTTAATTTTTCCATAGCCCAGGTAGGCATGCCAACCAAAGCATAAACCATCACTCTCTAACTCTAAGAGATCCTCATTTTTTAGAGTTATCCATCCTTTAATCCACACCATACAACAGGCCTCGAAATACAATTTTAAATTAGGTAAACCCATTCCACCTCTTTCACGCAGATCTTGTAAAGTTTTTAGTCTTATCCTTGGTCTCTTGTTTTGCCAAATAAAATTACATAAATCTTTATGCCACATTTTAAAGATATCCTCTTTTATTATTATTGGAAGCATTTGGAAAAGAAAATTCATTTTGGGTAAAATCTTAATTTTAATTGTTGCAATCCGTCCTGATATTGTAAGTTGTTTTTTATATCAGTGATTCAATTGTCTTTTAATCTCTTTCCAACTTTTTTTGTAATTTTCCTCCACTAATTCAAGTGTTTTTTTGTAATTGTTATACCCAAGTATTTTGTCTTACTTTTAATATTTATACCTGTTATATCATTTAACTCCTTTTCCTCTTTTGTGTTTAAATTTTTAGTAATTATTGTTGATTTTTCTTTATTTAATTTACATCCTGTTACCTTCCCGAAAGTCTCAATTGCTTCCATTAAATATTTTGCTTGATCTTTTGGATTTTCTAAAATTATAACTATATCGTCGGCAAAGGCTCTTATTTTATAATTAGTTCTCTTGATTTTTAGACCCTTGATTAAATCATGGTTCTTAACCTCTTTTATTAATCTCTCTATTACGGTCAAAAACAAAAGAGGAGATAGGGGGCAGCCTTGCCGAGTACCTCTCTTAATATTAGCATAATCAGTCCTATCACCATTAATAATAATTTTTGCTTTTTGTTCTTTATAAATTTCTTTTATCCAATTGGTAAAATTATGGCCTAATTCCATTTTATCTAAAATTTCAAAAAGAGTTAGCCAATTTACAGTATCGAAGGCTTTCTCCAAATCTATAAACAGCATACCCGATCCTTTTTCATTGTGCCTATCAAAGTATTCTATTACATCAATTATTATTCTTAAGTTTTCCTGCATTTGTCTTTGTGGGAGAAAGCCTCTTTGGTCATGGTCTATCCAATTTTTTAAATAATTTTTAAATCTGTTTGCCAAAATATCTGTAAATATTTTATAATCAGAATTTAGCAATGAGATTGGTCTATAATTTTTCATATTTGTTCTCTCTTTCGCTTCTTTGGGAATAAGTATAATTTCTGCCTCTTTCCATGTGGATGGAATTCCTTCTGACAAAACCGCATTCATTACCTATTGCATAGGGGCACAAAACTCATTTGCGAATGTTTTATAAAAAAAGGTTAGTAAATCCATCGGGACCAGGTGATTTGCCTTCTTTACTTCTATTAATTGCATCTAACACTTCTTTATTTGATATTGGTCTATTCAAATCTTCTAATTGAGTTTGGTTGGGGCTTTTAAATTCCTGTTTGTCTAAATAATCTCGTATTTCTGTAATATCAATCTCCTTGTTTTGATAAAGATTGGGAAAAAAATCTAAAGAAAGCTCTTTTAATATCTGCTTGTTGCATTATCCTCTTCCCTTCATCCTTTATTTCTAATATAGTCCTTTTAACTTTTTTCTTTCTTAGTCTTTCGGCTAACCATTTGCCTGTTTTATTAGCTGATTCAAATTTTTTTTGTTTGAGGGCCTTTAACTTTTTCACCACCTCCAGGGTATTTCTCCTATCCTCTTGTATTTTTAATACTTTTAGTTCCTCAAGTATATTAGAACTTCCTGGATTTTTTGCAAATTCTTTCTCTTTTTTGTAATAATAAAATTTGTATTTTGCAATCTTTTTCTTTCTTATCTTTCTTCAAGAATGCCTCTTGACTAATGAATAAGCCTCTGAACACGGCCTTTCCAGCTTCCCAAATCATATTAATTTTTATTTCTGGTGTTTGATTTTCTTCAAAGAAATTTTATACAGGTATCTCCATGCATCTTGTAAAGCCAGACCTTTAGTTAGCTCAAAAAAGGTCAATGGGAGTTTCCCTTGCAAATTCATATCGTTCTTTTCGGATTTCCTATCCAGCTTAGGGTCTATTACTCCATTGAAGTCTCCTAATATAATTAATTTATCAAATTCAATTTCATCTATCTCATTACCTAATTTTGAGTAAAACGTTCCCTTATTGTCTTGGGGTGCATAAATTCCTAATACCAAAATTTTATCTCCTTTACAAATTATGCTTACTCCAATGTAGTGACCTGATGGATCATTTAAAACTTCAGTAGCTTTAATCTGTTTATTTATATATAAAACTACTCCTTTTTTTTCTTTTTATTTGCAGAAATAAATGCATTACCTAGTTTACTGTTCTTAATTAGTCTCTTTTCTGTCTTCTTTATGTGTGTTTCCTGTAAACATAATATTTTACAATCTTGTTTTTCTAGAAAGTGGGGGAAAAATTACGTTTATCTTTTGAATTCAAACCTTTTACATTGTAAGTTATAATTTTCATTTTAAAGTTTCTTTCTTAATTTAATTCAATTGGTAATCCTCAATTTCCCTAAACCTTAATGTCAAGTCACCAATATGCCAGAATATATATATAATTCTACTATCCTAAACAAGCTCCTTCTTCTTCCGAACTTACGTTTCCTTCTGTTCTTCTTAAATCCTCTTTATTTAATTCATCCCTATCTAAAATTTCTTCTTCTTCATCTGTCAAATTAGTTTTTGTAGTTGTCTGCTTCATTTTAATTCTTCCATTATTCCTGGTTTTCCCTTCTCTTTCCTCCTCCTTGTCACTTAAATCTTCTTTGCTGTCCCTTTTTGTCCTCTTTTTATTGGTTTCTGCTTGTTTTTCGATGTCCTTCCTGTATTCTCTCCAGAAATTTGCTGCTTTTTCCACTGGGTTTAATCTAAATCTCTTTTGATTCCATGATACTGATAAACCTTCAATCTCTTCCCATCTAAATGGGATCCTGTAATGCTTTAATTGTTCTGTCAAGAAATTATAATCTTTTCTTTTCCTTAAAATTTGATTTGGGACATCTTTAAAAAACTGAATCTCGTTACCTCTAATCACAAATCTCGTCTTATAATTTTTCTGGAGGAATTCATCTTTAGTTTGTCCAATACACCACAATATCCCTTGGTAAGTTTTTGGTCTTTGCGATTCTTGAATTTATTCAATACATTCTGTCTATTTCAGAGTGTATTTGCTGCTCAGACTTATCCAGGTATTTTGCAATGTAAGGAATCAGCAATTCATATAGATTTTCGCTATGTTGCTTTGGAAATGCTCTAAATTTTAAGCATCTTTCCCTTTGTTGAATTTGTAATCTTAAAATCGCTTCATGGTCTTCTTGTTGAGATTTAGATATTTCTTCTATCTTAAATTCCACTTGTTTTGCTTTTTGTTCCATTTTCTCCATCTTATCAGTTATTTTTTCAATATCTTTGTTGATTTTATCTAAATTTTGTCTTATTAAGTTTGATTCATATTTCAGTTCTTTTTTTGTTTATTCCCTTGATTCTCTAATTTCCCTTCTTGTTTCATCTTTGGAATCTCTTATTTCATTTCTTAATTCCTGATGCTATGTTTATGCTATGGTCATTACCTTTTTCTGTCTCTAAGGAAGGTCTACGTTGTCCATATGAGGATGCTGACTGAGCTAATCTTTCTTTTTCTCTCCTCAACATCATTCTATTTTGTGCTAGCTGTCTTATTCTAATATTAATTAGTGTTGTAAATTACTTATACTTAAGGGTTAGTGATCCTAATTACTATATTTTATTTACTAATTTGTTTTTTATCTAATTATTTATTTATTTGATTATTTAATAATTCGATAGTAATTCAGAAATATTAATGTTACCTTTATTACAATTCAAATTCAGATTTAGGCTCAAATTACTCAGATAATAATTTCTGTCTTATTATTTCTAACTAAAGAGAATTATTTACAAAAAAAATCAGTTGTCTAAATAGATTTGTTTTATATTGTGGTATGCTTATATAGTTCCTTGTTTAAAGTTTATTTTATATTATGATATAATTATATAATTACTTAATTAAAGTTTGGATTTGGCTTAAATCTTCCTTTATATCTCACAATGATATGTAGTTTCCTTAAAAGGTGTTGAGTTGGTGTTGATTAAAGTCCTATATATATATATAGCTAAAAATTATCTTATAATTAACTGCACTTGATATGTTACAAACTTATTTCAAATTAGCATGAACCCCTAGAGAATATCAATAACTCTTAATTACTAACAATTCCAATACTAATATATAATAACAATAATAACACAATTATTAACAGTTAATAACACCAATCCTGTTGCGCGTCTAAATCACTGTATCCTCCCAAAATCTAGTAATTTTACTTATACCAATTTAACCAATACATAATTAATAATTTATAGAATATATCATGTACCAAAAACCCCTATATATTAATTGTCTCTTATTCTTAAAACAAAAAGGAAAAGTTTCTGAACAAATTATTTATCAATTTTATATAAACACCTTTTCCCCAAAGTTTAGTTTTGTTTCCTTACCAATTCTGATAATATCAATTTCTCCCCCACAAATATTTAAAGCTTAGAATCAATATTAGAGAGGGATTAACTTATATATCTATAAATGCCTCTTTCCTTAAACGATTATCTTAAGCCAATATAATGCCCTTTCCAAAATCAAATCTTCTTTACAGCTCTTTGACAAGTTACCTCCCCCCCCCTCTGCTAAGTTTGTTAACTCTAAATTAAATATGTAACAGAATGAATAAGCTCAATAAACAATGTTTCTGTATTTCAGATGTAACAGAGAGCCTGTAATATCCAATTTGCTTTATCTTTACAGGAAGCTTATCATATAAAAGTTTACAGGTTAATTCAATCAGATATCTAAATAGAATAGTACTCGATTCCCCAAAAATTAATGTGTTTAAAAGTTCTTAAATATTTTTAGCAATCCCCAAAGTCAAACCGCTAAACCATGAGGTCTGAATCCACACATGTGACTTGTTTCCTCCTTTCTTTCTTCGTATTTGAGAGTCAATCTCTTGCCCTTCTTCCACAATCCACAATCCATTTAAATCCACTATCTTCTATCCCTTTAATGTTCATGAGATAATCTCAAACAATTACTCAGTCCTTTGTCTCTTTAATTTCTTTATTATTGTTGTTTTAACTCAATAGTTGATTTGTTTGTTCCTTAAGTCCGCTCCTTGTTTATCTTGTTTGATCCACCATGTTTCCCTCTTTGACAGTCACTGGATTTCGTTAGGGTATTTGCAATATTGCTATAAAGTCCTTGTTTATTCAGAAACAGTAATTCCAAAAGAGAGTTTTAAATAGATGCTAAGAGTCCAAATTTCAAGTCTCAAGAAAAGGAGAAAGTCAGAGTCTTTTATCCTCAAAGGAGAAAAAAGAAAGGCAAAAGAGTTCAGCTGCAATAAAAAAAAGTTCCAAGTCAGGGAAGGGTTACCACTATATCAATGTCCCTTAATAAGTTTTATTCTGAGGCTTTAATAAGTCTCTATTATTGCTTAATTTTGAATTCTAAAGCCTCCTTTTTGATTTCTTTAAACAGGGAGTGGGTACGTTCTTTTTCAAATATCCAGAGTCCTTTCACTTTCCTTTCCTCTTATACTTTTTCCTGCTATTGACTCTTTACTTTCACTACTTTCTCCTAGACTTTAAACTCTATTGATGGTACTCCGATTAAATAGTCACAAATGGTTTTATAGTAGAAAATTGAACTCCAAAACAGATAAGCTTTGCTAAATAAAAGTAAAAGTTGATTTTACTTATTAGCTGAAAGTGGTGGCTCCGTTAAAGCTGCATTTAGCGGCAGCCGAACCACGGACGTGGTCAGCTCAAACTTCCATGCTGACTCCCTCTTACCAGGTCGGCTTTGTTTGCTTGGTCCCGATCTCTTTCCAATCAATTTCTGGTAAGCCAGGCACGGCAATTGGGTCACTGCTGAGCCCCTCTGCGTCTCCCCTAACTGGGGAAGAAACTTTCACCCCCAGACATCAGCGTCTTGAGGGTCTTGTCCCTACGACCGGCAATCCTCCCGTCAGAGCTGTCCTTTTAGGAGGATTCTCTCGTCGCCATGCCACTGGAAGTCCAAGGTTCCACTCTTTTGTCAGAAGTTTGTTACTAATAGGTATTACTAATAGGTATGTTATTATTTGATTATTTTGTCCTTGTAGCTGAGGAAAAATAATTTCCACTGTGAAGAAAATAAATATTTTCTGCACAGTCTTCAGCCTTGTTAATACATTCAAAGTGCTTTAGGAAATTAATTATTCTGTGCAAAAATACATATCGTGTAGTTTGTTTTTGTTTTTCTTTTTTGATATGAAAATTGTGTGGGGTAATGGAAAGAATGTTTTAAAACAGCTACATGTATGGTTTGGTTTGTTTGGTCAAGATTGTTTTGATAGCAAACTTACACCAGTAAAATCTTGCACAATAAAAATCTTACATAGGAAACAGCAATCTTGCACAACATAAGACTATTTTTGTGCAAGATTCATTTCCTCCCCATAGAAAACAGCAATCTTGCAAAAGAAACAACAGCCACATGTCACTGTCTGGAAACAGAGGGGAGGGGAGCACATATAAACAACACAAACTTCCTGCAAAATAAATAAATATGTATTTATGTCCAGAATAATCACCAATACACTTTTGGAGATCCTAATATGGGGAAGGGGGAGGATAACTGTGCAGCATTTTCACCATGGTTTCATTCTTCCTGACCAGGTATCCTGAGCAGCAGGAAATTCATTTTCTTTTTCAATGAGGAAATTAATGTTGAATATTCTTTCTATCCCTATTCACTAGTTCTGTTGCACTCTCTGGGTTGAAGGCTGAATCCTCTCCTTGCTTTATTCAAGGAGGTTTCTCAATGATTTGGAGTTTCTATTATGCAGAGTCTCTATAAATACACCAGGATTCCAACTGCTGACATTTATTTGTCAGCCTGTGGAGGTTGTGGTGAAGCTGGCACCAGGAATACAATGAAATATGTGGTTTTAACTTACATGTTCCCACTCTGGAAATTCTGAGAGCTGCAGTCCAATGAAGTAACTTTACAAAGATCTAGATACAGACTAGAATCCTGTTGGTGATTTACATATTTGTAAACACCGTAGTTTCAGCTCTACACAGTGAAACCCATCCTGCTCCCTCAATCCCCACTTAATTGGGAAGCAGCCAATGCAACCAAGGGGGATCCATTTTGTTTTCATTTGGTAAGAGACTGAGGGTCTCATCCCTCCCATGAGCAATCTCCTGTGCAACAGCCAGAAACAGCACCCCAGTTCACAATTCCCCATGCCAAAGATCACTTATGCAAGAGGAATAGAACTGTCAACTAGCCACTTCTCAAATGTCAGGGAAACAGGCTCTCATCAATCATAGCAGCAGTCATCTGGTAAGTGGTGATTTGGGGACTTTCATGGTCCCTATGTATACCTTAAACTAGGGGAGACAGAGATTCTGAATATGAAACAGTCACAAGTGCAAACTTTAGGTTATATACAGTAATAGATACTTGATTATAAGTCAACTCTCATGTATAAGTGGAGGACACATTTTGGGGCCAAAACTATGGATTTTTACAGAACCTTAGATAAAGGTAAAGGCATCCCCCATTGACACGGTTGTCAAGTCATGTCCAATCGTAGGGGCTGGTGCTCATCTCCATTACTAAGCCAAAGAGCCAGTGTTGTCTGAGGAGTACTCTGTGATCATGTGGCCAGCATGATTGCACAGAACACTTTTTATCTTCTCACTGAAGTGATACCTATTTATTTACTTGCATTTGCATGCTTTCGAACTGCTAGGTTGGCAGAAGCTGGAACTAGGGATGGGAGCTCACCCCATCACGTGGCACCTGGGCCTTGAACTGCCAACCTGCTGATCTTGCAATCAACAGAGTCAGCGACTTAACCACTTCAGCCACCGTGTCCCTTAACCCAATCTGTAGATAGGTCAAGGATAAAAGCTAGGGGCATGTAAGAAAGGATCTAAAGAATGAAGCAAAGGAAAACAATGCCAAAGAACTTATAAAATTCTAGCAGGCATAACTGTTTGTGTTCACACTAGAGGATGGATGGATAACAGAGTAAAGGGTGGTCAGTGTTGCCAGAACAGATTACACTCTTGACTTTCACCAGGGGATGGCTTCTTTTTAAAATAAGACTTAAAAATTGCGGTACTTTCATTGGCCCATGGATATGTCGACTCAGGAGTTTTGGGCCAATTTTTGTGACTAAAATATCTACACTTATACATGAGTATATATAGTATGTTTTCAAAACTATCCAACAGGATTCTGGCCATTGTGAACATGTCAATTAATATGGATTTTGACACTGAGCAAGAAATTCAGGCTACAGTTTGCATAAATATTTTCCTGGCAACCTGTGCCAGGTGATGAAACAGGCCCCTCCTCTGTTTCAACACTCAAGTTGAAGTAGAAGCCATTTATATTTTCCAGTGGGGTATGGCTATTCTTTCTCTCTCTCTGAGGAATTTTACCACTGCCATTTTCAGCTGTGGTGTCCAACCTGTTTCTTTTCTTCAGCTTGTAATGTTTTCTCCCCCTCATTCAGTTGCCTCTTGGGTGGTTAATTGTTATTATGTCTTTCTTGCCTGGCATTTGAGCAGTGGGGAACTTGGGTCTGCCTCCGCTCATTACATTCTTGATTTGACCAGCATATTGACTGCCTGTCCAGCCCACAGAGCCATTTATTTACTCTCCACTGTGCTGGAAAAGCTCTGCCAGGAAAAACAGAGAAACACTCAGTTCTCAAAGGCTGAGCCAGAATCAGAAAGAGCCAGCCCTTTTCAGTGTTTAAGATCCTTCAGCTGTAAATAATTCAATTGTGTATGCAGACCCCACCAGCTAGTATTAATTTGTAACCTATTTCTTGGCAACATTTGGGTTTCACTTCTGGCACCATGCCATTGCCTTAACTAAAAGCAAACCATCTCAGTGGGGTGGTGAAATAAAAAGCCAAAAGCCAAATTCAAGGACAGTCAGTTACTGGTGAAGAGCCAGGTGAACATAGAGGCACATTTTATGCTTTGGTGGAACATTAAGATTTTGTTCAGTGAGTAACTATTTCCCCGAGGCAGCATAGCCTTTCAGCTGAGAGATGAGACTGTTCTACACCAATGCATTATTTGCATTTTACAGAGAAAACAGTAAGGACAAAAATGTACAAGAAACAAAAGAAGAACCAAGCTATGGTGGTCTTCTGGTTACTGTGCTGAACTGTTTTATATACCTGATTGTGGGCATGTACCAAAATAAAAAATTAAAAGTAGGCTGCATATACTGTAAGGAAGTGACAAGTTAACGAAAGATCATTTCCTCCACCCTAGCCTCTATTTCTCCTGCACTCTACCTTTTCCCAACTACTCCACTGGTATCCACTTTATGAAAGTTTTTCCTAAAGCCTAGTAGCTTACAAATTAAAAAATACAATTAAAACATACAAATGTTTACATTAAAACAACATTAAACTAGTGCAATATTGCCTAGAAACCATAGGAACTTCTTCTCAACTTCATTCCAGTTGTTTGTAGGAAAGCATGTATATTGCTAAAGTCAGCAATTCATTACTTTCTACATTAGACAATCTACAATATGACCTTTTCCTTTCTACTCTTATTGTGGAATGGAGTGTTGGGTGGCAACCCTGTCATCCAGGAAAACTTTAATAGATTCTTAGAAGCTCTGGACCAGGGTGAACAACTGTGGTCCTCCAAAAGTTTTTAGAGCACAATTTCCCCAAAGTTTTAGTTATGCTCGCTAGAGCTGATAAGAGGTGGAGGGCAAAAATACCAGAGGAGCCACAGTTCCCCACCTAATCCCTAGGAAATCAGCACTTCACCTGGTCAGCAATTTACCTGTTCCTGAACTGTACTGCTTCAGATTGCAGAGGGGAAAATCCACTGATTGAATTTCTTGTGGGGGGGAGGATCTTTTAAATATTGAAATCTATGTGTTTAAGAGAAGATAATTCTATCTTGGGGGGGGAAGCAGACAGCGCAAAGCGCCGTCTTCAGGGCAAGGAAGGGGAGAGGCAGCCGCACGCTGGGTGCCCCAACCCCTTCCCGAAGACATCGTCGGAGCGCCGCACGTCCGGTGCTCCGAGGATGCCTATCTGCCGCAGCGTCCACACACACTGCGGCGGAAAAGGCGCTGAAGGTGCACCGGCAGCCTTTTGTGGCGCACCTTTGGTGATTTGCGGAAGGAGCGCTATTTTAGCGCTCTTTCCTGGGGCAGCAAAGCTGTGCTGCGGGGCCGAGGAATGCGGATGCCTCAGCCCCAATCTGCAGCTTCCCGGGGTGGCCCCGTGCCGCCCATCTGCTTAGGCCCTTAGCCTTCTTTTTGATCTGTACTTTTCCCCACTGAAAGCTATGCAGTCATGGAATCTCCTTCTCCCACTGTGCAGTGGTGAAGTTGTCCAGCTTATCATCTGATGGGGAGTTGGTCATGGAAAAGCTTGAATTCAAGGTAAATCAACAGTTTCACCTGACGCCAGTTCCTCTGAAGCCTTTCAATGCTTTTCACTTAACTCTTATGCAAGTTGAATTATACTGTGGAGTCCTATTTGGCATATTTTAATGAGAGGTTAATATTCTGGGCTGGACAACTTCACCACTGCACAGTGGGAGAAGGAGATTCCATGACTGCATACCTCTCAGTGGGGAAAAGTACAGATCAAAAAGAAGACTAAGACAGAACTATCTTCTCTTAAACACATAGATTTCAATATTTAAAAGATCCTCACTTTTAAATGAGATTTTTGCTCTGGAAGTGAGAAAAATCCACATCAGTCTCCCCACTCCCAAAGGCTGTGTTGAATGAGAACAAACAGAATTTTTTTTCCAGTTTTGTTTTTTTTCTATCATGCCCAACTAGAAATTTAGCCATACCTCAAACCAGCCACTCTTGTCTTTGCTCCTTTTCCATCCTGGTCACAATCTACTTCAATCCTTCACTTGAGCCTCTTTTTCTTTCCAATCATTCTTATATATCAGGGTGAGGTTTCCTCAAGGCTCACAGGGTAGTATTTATTGATCTTGCATCCTCAATGAACTACAAGGATCCTCTGTTTTCTATTGAGGTAAATGGATGGATCATTGTGGTAAGAGTAAACTGACACTTTGGTAGCAGACATGATTAAAACTTCTATTAATGATTTCTAATCCAAAAGGGAAAATGGAATTGGCAATGTACATACACATGTCCAAGTGCTGACATTAGAGCAGACCTATTTACAACTGGGACAGAGAACACACGACTCTCTGCACTACACTGCACTTCACATGCACTACAATGTCCATCATCCCTGTAGGTGTAGCTGTAGCCCAATCTTTAGGGTCACATGTTGGCAATTTCTACCCTTCCAAATACAGTTATACAGAAGACTTATCATGCTAAAGAGAGTTCCAGAAAAAGGGGAAAAAAGATCTGAACTATGATAGCCTAAAACTCCATAAAATAAACAATACCAGTTGTTTTTTCTTCATATTAAGGAACATGTTTCATAAATATAATGGGATAGGATGGTACAAATTGGTATAGCAGTCAAGTCTGAAATGAGGGTGCTCATCATGACAATTCCTAACCCATATTTCCCAAAGAGTCTGAAGTGAAAACAGTTTTGCTGATACATAACAACAAACAAGTTCTAACATTTTACGTTACCACCAGGAACAGTCTCCCCCAAAGACTTTGCATTACAAGGATAGCTCACAACAAGTATAATAATAATAATTTCTTCCCCAGCAAAAGCTACAGTATTGCAGCCACTCTGAGAAGGAATCAAAAAGCTGTTGCAGTCTGACCCTGGGAGTTCTGATTCCACCGCTTTATTACAGCTCTCCTTTTGAGATATGGGATATTGTTGCTGATGCAGCATCAGATGTATGGAACACCACTGTAGCTATGCAGAGACAAAGGCACTGAACATACACAGAGATAAAGAATCATGCTGCTTACAGATGCCGGGGGGGGGGTGTTCTCCCTGTATTTTTCCATTTCTGACAGTACAGAAAATGGGAGATTGAGTCCCATGCTGTCTAAGTTTGTTTCTTATCTACCAGTAACAGTTTCCAGTTGAAGAGGGAGCTAAAACATGCAGATGGGTTTCTAAACATGCAGCAGAGAAGTATGCTGTAAGATCAACTGCAGATATATTATAATACTTATTGTAATAAAAATGGGGTGATCATTGTCTCAGATGACTGGACAAGCAAATTAAAAGTGATATTTCTTGGCTTATGCAAAGCACATTACTGTACCAGCTCCTGCAGCTCAAGTTGAATCTGAATGGGTCCCTTAATAGCATTATTAAACCTCTCATCATATACTGGGGGGGGGGGGGGGGGAGTGATGGCCCATAATACCCTGTTTTTTCCTTTTCTCCAGAATGTTCAAAAATAAAGTTGGCAAGCCACCTTTAATATTAATAATAGTAATAAAATAATACTAATGAAAAGGCAAGATATTAAGTTTTACATTTAGGATTTTTTCACGTACTGGATGATGCTTATAAATATATTTGCAACTGTTCATATTTTATGCAAATATGTTTTGTAACCCCGATACTAATGAATTCTGTACTGGAACTTTGGTTTCAGTGTTCAATGTTGTTTGCGCATAACCTACAGATCAAATGGTATTGGTTTTGTTTTGAGACTGGTTGGTTCAATTGACAGGCATATTATATGACTGCCCATTTAATCAGTTTACAGATCTATACACAGAGAGAGAGAGAGAGAGTTAAAAATAGAAAATATTTGGTGTAAAACTAGTAAAATCATTGTGAGTTAAGTGATTCGTGGTTAACCAAAATGCCTTTGATCCCTGCTGTAATTATGATTTGGGCCTCTGCAGACGGGCCCAAAGGGGCGGCAGAGAGTCACCCTGGGAAGTATATGTTAAGATCATTACTTAACATATACACCTATTCACACTTGACTGACTTAACCAGGGGTTGGCAACCTACGGCCCACGGGCCAGGTGCGGCCCATGGAGGCCTTGGGATTGGCCCGTGGCTGGTCCCGCCACCGCCGCTGCTGCCGCCCTGCATGAGCACGAGCACGGGCACCATTTTGGAAGGTCCCACAGTGGCTGTGCTGTGCAAATTCGCCCTGCACAGGCACTCTGGGGCCTTCCCTAGGCCCTGGTAAGGTGTCAGCGCGCGTGCGCCGGGCAAATTTGCCCCACACAGGCACTCTGGGGCTTCCCTGGGCCCTGGCAAGGCATCAGCGCGCGTGTGCCGGGTGAATTCATCCAGCGCAGGCACTCTGGGACCTTCCCTGGGGCCTGGCAAGGTGTCAGCGTGCATGCGCCGGGCGAATTTGCCCCGCGCAGGTGCTCTGTGGCCTTCCCTGGGCCCTGGCAAGGCGTCAGCGCGCATGCGCCAGGTGAATTCGCCCCGCACAGATGCTCTGGACCCTTCCCTGGGCCCTGGCAAGCCGTCAGTGCGCATGCGCCGGGCGAATTCACCCCGCACAGGGCTCTGGAGCCTTCCCTTGGCCCTGGCAAAGCATCAGCGTGTGTGCGCTGGGCGAATTTGCCTCACGCAGGCACTCTGGGGCCTTCCCTGGGTCCTGGCAAGGTGTTAGTGCGCCTGCGCCTGGCAAATTCGCCCGGCGCAGGCACGCTGACACCTTCCAAAATGGCGCCCCGCGCGCATGCGGATAATGGCGTGTGCGCATGTGTGCGCATGACGGTGGCCGGTGTGCGCGCACACCCCCACCCGCCCCGGCTCTCGCGCCATTTCCCCCCCCTCCCCGGCCCCCCGGCATCAAAGGTTGCCAACCCCTGGACTTAACTAACATCTATAAAATTGATTTCTACTAAACACATTGTATTTCCTTCTGTCTTAGTTGGATCTTTTACTTCCTATTAACTGAATAACCATAATCAATTGATTGTACATAATCTTCCCATCCACTCCACTCTGTTGCTTATGCCTCTTGTATTATTTCTATTTCCCTATACAATTACACTTTATAGTTTAAGCATTCAGCCAAACCATTTTATATTATCTTTTCACCATTGTCCACTCTCTTTCTACTTTTTATAATGATTTATTTTTTAGAAAATCTGTCAAGATATCCATCTGCATCATGTCTGCTAATTTAATTAACCAATCTGTATAAGAAGGTTTTACTTCAGATTTCCAATTCGAAGCATATATGATCCTTGCTGTGTATATGTACTGTATATAATATTACTCTCCAGTTTTCCTTTTCAAAATTATTGTCTAGTTCAGGTATTATATTCAGCAAATACAATTCAGGTTTCATTGGAATTTTTATCTGAAACATTTTCATCATATGTCTGTTAATCTCCATCTAAAATTTCTGTGCTTTACTACAAGTCCACCACATCTGGTAGACAGTTCCTTTATTATCATGACATTTCCAACAATCTTTTTTCACCGATTAATACATTTCATTTAATTTATCAGGGGTAAAGTACCATCTATGCAGTAATGTGATAATTCTCTTTTAATTCTGATTCAGTGTAAATTTATCTGTCTTTTCCCAGGCCTTTTACCAGTCTTGCATATAAATATCTGTCCTGATATTTTGGGCCCATTTCATCATAGTTGATTTGACTGTTTTATCCAATAATTCTTGTTCTAACAAAAATTTATAAATTGGCCATTTTATGTTCATCTTTTCCTAATAATAATTTCTCAAATTCATTTTCACCTGGCTCAAAACCTTATATTTTCAAGTCCATTTTGAATTTCTCATACCACTGCTTGTATTTAAACGAATTACATTTGAAACCCTTAGTCTACAATTCCTCCCTTGTTCTCATTTTATAACCCCCGAATTATTAGGGACATCTCTGGTTTGAATCTCTGGCTTGATGTTGTCCTTCACTGAACTCATAACAGGAAAAAAAAAACAGTTGGAGAACTAGTAGATTTTAGTCAGTGGAGAATGTATATTAATTTCCATTGGAGAAAGAAAAACCAAAGCTAAATTCAATTGTTAGTCCCAACTAGGCTTCTGGAATAAATGGGACTTGGCAAATCAACACTTAGATAAGTTCCATTGATCCATTTGGGACTAACAGATTTAGCTCAAAGTCTTTGCCTGAATAAAACATCAGATGAGAATGCAGGTGGGAATCAAAGAATCAAAGAAATCAAGTTTACAAGTTTTCCACATCCCCAGTTCAGATGTCACATACTTACATTTGTAGCATTCCTTTGTCTTTCCCTGGGAGGAATTCTGCATTGTCTATTTAATTACATAAGTATGTGGGATACAAATAAATATCTAGGAGGAGAGCTAGGAATTGGAGGCACTGCTTTGCAGTGGTTCCGTTCCTTCCTCTCAGGCAGATCCCAGAGGTTGAGGCTCGGAGACAGTTGCTCTTCTAAAAGTGAGCTTAATTGTGGCGTTCCTCAGGGCGCCATCCTGTCCCCGATGCTATTTAACATCTATATGAAGCCGCTGGGCGAGATCATCTGGAGGTATGGAGCTCGGTGTCTTCAGTACGCTGACGACACCCAGATATACTTCTCCATGACCAGATCATCGACTCAGACTTCAGATGGCATCTCCCCCAAAAATGACTGTCTTAGAGCGGTAATGGATTGGATGAGGAAAAACAGATTGAAGCTGAATCCAGACAAAACAGAGGTACTTACGGTTACAGGCCCCAAACCAGATTTGGGAATACAGTCTCCAGTCCTAGATGGAGTCACACTTGGGGGTACTCCTTGATTCGTCGCTTCACATGACTAGTCAGGTGAATGCGGCGGTCAGGAGTGCCTGCTATCAGCTCCGGTTGATATGCCAACTGCGCCCTTATCTGGATAGGGGAGACCTGGAAACTGTAGTACATGCTCTGGTAACCTCATGTCTGGATTACTGCAATGCACTCTACATAGGGCTACGCTTGTGCCTAACCCGGAAACTGCAACTGGTGCAGAACATGGCAGACAGATTAATTACGGGAACATCAAGGAGGGAGCACGTAACACCAGTGTTTAAATCCCTCCACTGGCTGTCAATTAGTTTCCGGGCACAGTACAAGGTGTTGGTGTTAACCTTTAAAGCCTTACATGGCTTGGGTCCATCTTACCTTAGGGACCGCCTCTCCCTGTATGATCCCCCCACGCCCTCCAGTCCTCTGGGAGGAATCTGCTACAGCCAATAAGAACTAGGCTGTCTCAGACCTCCCAGAGGGCCTTTTCCGTGACCGCTCCCAGACTGTGGAATGGCCTGCTGAACAAGATCCGTCTTATCACTACCCTTGCTGCTTTTAGAAAGGCAGTAAAGATGGATCTCTTACAGCTTGAGGGGAGATGGTCCTACCATTCCTTTCCGGCAGCTCACTTTATTGCCATTTGTTATTGCTGTGTTTTGTTTTGTTGTGTTGTGTGTTATTATATTGTATTATGTTTTAAAATTTTCAATAGTTTAATTCTGTTTTAAGGGGTGGGAGGATTGGATATGGGATATGCTATGTTTTAAATTGTATGTTTTAAATGCTGTAACCCGCCCCGATTGCTGAGCAGAGGGGCGGGCTAGAAATAAATTATTATTATTATTATTATTATTATTATTATTATTATTATTTAACAACAACAACAACAACAACAACAACAACAACAACAACAACATTAGGATCTCCTGGCCACAGGCACCTACTTTACTAGGCATCATCTGCACTGAGAGAAAGAGGTCCATTCTACTGGTTGTGAGTGGGTGCTGTTTCCAATCCCCTCCCACCAGTGAGAGAATCAACACAGTGACAGTGTGTTCACATGGATTTTCCTCAACTTAGAGCCACCTCAGAGTTGGTGGCTATGTTTAGTGGAAGACAGCTCAGTTATCTGACTTGAATTTCTGCCTCATCCCATGGCAAAACTATTTGAACTGCATCCAATAAAGTTATGGCATTTTCTCTCCAATTCCAGCTTGTATATTTTTTACTTCCCTTGCTCCACTGGGGGTGGCATCTTGACACTAGGACTGAGCATTGACCTAGGACTGATGATTGGCCAAGATGGCTGGAGCTTCTGGATGCTGAAGCCCCAAATACTGAGAGGATCAAATTTTAAGAACCAAAGCAGCTTCATTCATATACCGCTTCATATCGCGCTATGGGATGTCTAAGCGGTTTACAACTGTGAGCTGATTGCCCCCCCAACAGTTGGGTACTCATTTTAGCGACCTCGAAAAACCACTGCTTTAGACAATCTTATCACATGTCCTTATAGACATTCACAGGAATGAAGATTTTGCACTTTTTGCACTGGGTATTTTATAATTTGTATCTTTACTTCTCTACCTTTTCTTTACTATTGTGTTGGATGGGCAATGAAATGGCACAGGAACAGTTGAAGTCATTCCTTAAATATCAATATATAAGTTAAACAATTTGTTGTTGCCATTGTGCACTTTGGACAACACTGTATGGTTGTTCAAGTCATTCAGAAGATTCATTATCATTATTTAGAACAATTTTTACTGTTGATGAGTTCAATTCTTAAGGAAAAAGTCTAACACATTTTTTTAAAATCATTAGTCAGGCCTCGTGGGTCCTCTAATTATTACAGATGATTAGTCCAATTATTTTGAAGTCTGAAATTATGAACAGAGTGACTTATCCAAGGTCAAATGGCTGATGAGTGAAGGCATGCAAAATAAAACTGATGAAACCATGGAAGCAAATATTGCCCCTCCTAAAAAGTAGAAGAAAACAAGCAAATGTCAGCATATATTGGTCATATTTTCAGATTACATCAAATAGAATAATATGATCACAGAGTAGAAGAGACCACAAGGGTCATCCAGTCCAACCCCCTGCCAAGCATAGAAGTCTTGTAATATTTCACCTGTCTTCCCTCCTTATTTTGCCATGCATACAAATGGCTATATAATCAATCAAATGTACAATGTCATTGAAGCACAAGAAAAATAGAGCATACTTCTGCATATGCAGGGGTGCAATTCATGTGGTGTGACTAGAATGACAGATTAGAATCATGAATCATGTCTGGTCATGTCTGATTCAAATTTATTATCTTTTCAGTCATGCTCCTGATAAGCTAGAAAAAAAAGTTCTGTTTTTAGAATCAAAATGCAGTAATATTGTAAAAGAAAAAAGAAAAGAAAAAGGGGAAAGAATATTTATTTTTTTCTCATTCATTGCAGCTTTCAGATGTGTTTGGGCCACAAATCCCAACTTCCACTACCAGTATTAACTGGCAGTGTGATTTAGGAATGCTGGGAGTTGTATTCTAACACAGCTGCAAAGCCCTCGGTCAGGAAAGGCTTATGGCATAGACAGATTTATCAGATAAGGTAATGTATGAAGACAGATGCTATCAGACTGAAAATGTTTCAGTTTTATAAATGTTAGAGTCATCTCATCATTATGGGGTTTTTTTGTTGTTTTTTTTAAACTGCTTGATTACACTTTGTGCTTCTTCATTTGTATTTGTCACTTTTTAAACCCAGGCTGAGGTTGCTTTTATTCATCTTCTAAATGCTAACATGTCATTAGTTCTCTGGAAGGCATAAAAAATACCACTCTCTTTTATGTAATGAGCATCAGTAATCAACCAACAAGAGCAAATAACTAATGGCCAACCTATTTCCAATCTGGTTTAAAACATGTTAGGCCACATGCATATCAGTGAACTTGGCTGGTGTTGATACAATTCTAAATTCTCTTCTCTTTCCTGCCTTTTTAGTTATCCCAGTAAATATGCATTTTGCGCAGAACCATATGTTCCATTGCCACTTGAAATCTTTCCTCCCCCAGACTGTGATTTGTTGAACTTTGTATATAAAGGGATGTCACATCAGCTTCTGCACTGTAAGATGTGTGGCTTGGCTTCTTGCTAGAGTTCTTCACTAATTTTCACTAAGGAGATTATCACATTGCTAATAAACTCGATTTACCTCTTCTGAGTTAAATTCAAATTCAGGATGCAGCTAGGTATTACTGCATGGATTTTGCCACCATTGCCACCTCCCAATTGCACCTCTGCAAAAATCTGGCTAAAATGTGCCCTCAATTGGCCAATTTGTAAAGCCTGGAAGCTACCAACTTTGCAAAGAGGCCAGATGAGGGCAGATTTTAGCTGGATTTTTGCAGGGATCCATTTGGGAGGTGGCAACGGTGGCAAAATCCATGCAGTAATACCCGGCTGCATCCCAAATCTGAATTTAACTCAGAAGAGGTAAATTGGGTTTATTAGTAATGTGATAATCTCCTAAGGAAGGAACAAGAAATTTTAGTCATTTTCTTCTTTTTCAAAACTGTGTAGTTTTTGAATATTCACAATTTATGATTTATTCAGTACAAAAGTTACATTTGATTATTTTGCACACAAAAAATAGCATTTTCTGAAGCCATAGCCTTTTCTGCACAGAAAATAACTGTTCTCTCTGCAAATAAAACACATGAAAATTTCATGCAGGATAAGTCCCCAAATGCAGCATGTTCTGTCCATAAAAAAAAAGTTTTTCTTGCTGAAGATAATGTTGCTCTGAAGAAATTATTATTTTCTACACAGAAAAGGCAGAATGGTATTCTGTAGTACAGTTATGCCTTCATAACCTATTATGTACTACTACTCTGTATACAATAATCCTATGTAGTCACAACCTACATAACAGCCAGCACCAAGAAGTCATCAGTGCACTTTAAGAGCCAGCCAAGGGATACGGTGAAGGAGGTCCATTCAGCTACTAATTGGGGTGCAATGAGGATGGCATAGCTATCCCATTTCAGCCAGATAGTGAGCCTGTGGCCACCAGAAGGAGGACTTATGTCAAAATTTCTTGTTTGCAACCATGCTCACTGGTGGGATGGAGTGGAAACATCGTATTCCTTGTGCCACAAATGCCAGCTGAAAAGGCCTCCTTCACCTGAAGCAGAGACTGGTTCTTAAGGTCGACTGGAGTGTGTCAGACCACTAGATACCACTTAGCTATGTCTCCTTAATTAAGTAGCCAGTCTAGGATTCCAGAAGTTGTTTATTCCATGGAAAATGCATTTTTTCTGGAGAAACAACAACATATGAATTTTGCACAGAATAAGTCCTGAACTGCAAAGATTCTGTCTGTCCAGAAATATTTTTATCAGGGTTTCTCAACCCTTGAAATACATGGTTTTCAACCATTTTCCAAATATTATTGAATATTCTGTCCATCTCTACTTATAACTGTTGACATACCAGTTGCTATTTTGAAGTTTGATTTATTGCATCCTGGATTATCCATATTACTAAAACATAGTTTAGTGTTACGTAGAAAAGCTGCAATATACTTTGGTGTTGGTTTATTTCAGAAACACACTGCTGGCACTAACCACAGTTTGTCAAATTCAGATGAAATAACAGACATTGGTTAACATGAAGCAGAAATAAAAGCTTCCAAATTAGTTTCTTACAGAGTAAGAAGAAGTACATGTACCTAAAGCTCCTTTAGACATCATCCTCAAAATGCTGAATTGCAGTATTATTTTTGAAGCCCATAATGTGTTTCAGAATAAACACTAAAAATCAGAATGCCTTGAGCTCCATGTATACCAATGTCAACTTATTGTTTATTGAGGAAGGATTTTTATCAATTCTGAAACCACTAAAAGAATGAGAATCAGACAATTAGGCTGAATAATTATTTAATTAGTGTCTATGGCCTCTTAATGGTGTCAGGTATAACAGAATGATAAGTTACATGCAACTGAAATTCCCATGAATAAATAAAAAAGTATAACATTCCTAATGAATAACAGAGATCCATTGTCACATCAGAGAAACCTAGTATTGACCCAAACAATGAAGAGACATTGGACTCAAGTCCCATTCTCAGATGTACAAGACTGATATACCTGGTCACACCTGACACCCCTGTACCTATGAGCCATATGCCCATAACAACCTTCACTGGCCCCATTATTGGATCAATCAATTCTCTTACAGGAGCTCCACCATCCTGGGAGTTGATATACTAAAGTCATCTACTACTAAAGTGAAAATTCATGGAGACTAAATACCATGCTTCAAGCCATAGAATCATTCCTTTAGGATTTCCTATTGGTGGGAGGGGTTGGAACCAGAGGACACACCATTGGGCCAGCAGTAGAAGAAGCTGCTGTTCAGCTCCAGCCATTGTTGATGATAAGGGGTATACAATGAGTTTCCCTTGCTGCTTAATCTTCTTGCTGTCCTATGGGATCTATAGACTTAAATCTGACATCCTTACTGAAGTAGCCATCATTTTCTAAGCATTACCTATCTGAGCAGAAGGGAATGGTGATTGTTCCCCTCTCCCTCGATTGCCAACAGTGGAAGAAAATTCATTAGCTAATGGCCTGATTTAGCTTTAAGTGCTGTTGAGAAACAAGGCAGTGGAATAAGAAGAGTCCTTGGATGTCCTAAGAGACTTCACCTGCTTTGGTTTGGACTTGTTGTTGTTCCTGTTACAGTGGGCACTCAGTATCCACTGGTATTTGGTTCTGAGGCAGAAGGGTTTCAGTAATCAATGTTTTAATTGCCTATATTAGAAATGTATGCTATTATATGTAGAAAAAGATGCCAAGTATCAAGCACCTACATAGAGAGGATTCTGGGAGGCAGGGGGACTCTTTAGGAATGTGCAGAGCTGGGCAGAGATGATACAACTTGACCCTTCACCAGGCCACATTAGGTGCCTGGATGTATATGCACAGCCATAATAAATCAAATGATAAGTAAAGGAAGACACAGTGCTATGCTCAGAGGGGCCCAGATACAGGTAAGAGATTCCTTGGTATGTGGTTGGCATGACAACATGGTATCTTAAGCATATTATAATGTATTCTGAACTTTGGACTCTCATTGCTTAGAATTCTATATGTTTAGAGTTTGAAATGTCCAATAGAATATTAAGTTTGGATTTCTTTGTTTGATGTAGTATAAAATAGACAGCATGCCCTCAGCAAAGGGCCCAATTATCTGAATAATAATTCCATTGGGAATCTGTGTTTTTAAACTATTTTGAGGTCCTCTACTTGCTTCAATTCTGCCTAAAGAACCCTGGTTGCTGGGAGTTAATTTGCTTACAGTTTGTTTTTCCACAACAGTTCCAGGACACACCATGAATACAAAAATCCATGGATGTCCAAGTCCCATTAAATACAATGGTGTAGTAAAATGGTGACCCTTATGTAAAATGGCAAAATCACGGATTTGTTTTGTGGAACACACACACACTTGTACCTCCACATTTGCAGCTTTGACTTTTGCAGATTTGATTATTGATGGATTTTATTAATATGTTCTCTCTAGGAATATCTAAGTCCTCCATTGCAACTCTGTGTTCAACTTTAAACTTGACATCCTTACAAAGGTTACACTGAAGGACCTAGACTAGAGATTCCTAGAGATAATATTCCACTAGCCATTTGTGGCTCCTCCAGTGCAATTCTATGGTCAATGTCTGGCAGATGTTGATCACAGAGTTGCACTGAAGGACCTAGAGAGTCCTAAAGAGGTGTTCTCTCAGGTAAAAACATAATGTCTTTGTTATTTGTATTTTTTCCACATTCATGGGGGTCCTGTCTCTCTAACCCCAGCGAATGTGGAGGGACAAGAGTATATATATTGACTATTTTCAAGCCAAGGATGGTTGAATCCATGGATAAAGAATCCATGGATACAGGGGGACAAATGTATTTTTGGGGGGGGTTAGAATTTTTTTGGAGGGGGAGGTACCTCCCTCAATATATTTCACTGGGTTCAGCAGGGAAGCCATTTCAGTGGAAAGCTCCATCAATAATAATAATAATAATAATAATAATAATAATAATATAGCTTATTTATATATATCTCGCCTCTCCCAGTGGGAGTTTCTGTGGGTGAGATTGGGGGAGTCCATAGCACCCAATGCCCCCTTAGCATCCTTGCCAGGGAGCATTACCTCCTCGGGAGTAATTAATTTCAGTGTTCTGATTCAAGTATGGAATTTGGGCACTTTGTGGTCTGTGAAGAAGAGAAAAGGAGGGGGACTCTGGGGTGCCTATTGATTTTTCTGGGATTTTTCCTCTGGGGTTCTTTACTCCTTTAGCATGAGGACATTAATAATGTGCCTCTCCCTCTTACCATTACTGCTTCCTTTTGCCAATCTCTGGAAGAAGGCTGGCTATAAAAGAAAAATGCTACACTGAATTTTTTTCAGCATTCACATTGACTTTGATAGAAATGAAATGGATTGTGGGAAAACATGGTAGGGAAGGTATGTATTAGAAAGAAAAGTCTAAACAGCAACCTTGACCACATCACAAGGATTTGCTTAAAACCACAGGAACACGAACAGCAACACCATGAGCATAAGGCAGAAAAAGTGAGGTATCTTTCATGAAGGGGGGGGGGGGGACTTCACAAACTAGAAGGCAGATTCCTGCATTGTATACACACACACACACACACACACAAGCCCAAACAAGTTCCTGTTATTATTGCTTCATCTAGAAATCTTGAATTGTGTGTTTTTCAAGATAAATAATAACTCATCTCAATTGTATTTCATTAGGTCAAAAAGTTTAAAAGCTCTCTGAGGTTTTTCCAATTAACACATGCAAGCTGCCCGTATTACCATAAATCTGTCTTAAAATAGTAATTTTAGCTTCATCGCTGGCTGAGTAAACATTGTTTTCCAGTTTAATGGAACATGTCAGCTTTAGAAAATGTATATTGATTACATTTGGCAGACTTGAAACAAAGCCTTTCATATGTAGCTAACATTGTCTTGTTTGTTAAATTTAATGTTTAACTTGTGACACATGCAGCATACTCTGATTTTTTTCAGTGAGTAATTTCTATGTTCTCCCATTGTCCACAATAATCCCAATGTCTGGGAGGTGATAACTGACTGACAGGAAGCAGAAATGTAGGATTTTATATAGTACTTATATAAAGATTTCATTTTTTCTCCCAAACAATGTTATGTGTAGTGGCCTGGAGAAACTTAGTAAATAGAAGTACAGCTAAGTGAACACTTTTGTTAATTGTTTCAGCTGTAGGCCATAATATTAACATCAAGAGCTACAAAATGTGGCATAGAACATAACCACTTGTCAACACTGTCAAAAAAGCAGAAACGGAGTTAATTATCTAATATATACAAGACCATTCTGACAGCAAACAACATTGAGTCTACTGAAATTAGCCATAATCCTAAAGGATGTAAAATTCAACCTTGTATTTTGTTCAAGAGCATGTAGTATTTCTCCTCTAAAGTCTGTATATATAGATTTCCACTCTATATTCATTTTTGCACACATTCTATACTATAGAAACCCTTCATTTGTCTTGATTTGGCAGCGACAGTCCCAGTTAATCCTCTGTCATTTCAGTTTTCAGCTGTTTTTAAAATGTACCAATTCCTCTCTCCTCCTCTCATTTTGTCCCTTTGTCCTCAGCTTACTTCATTTGATACAAACTGAGTTCAAAGTGCAAGTGTAATTTGCGCTCAATTAATTGGGTAGGAGGGGAGTTAGAATTTTGCCCTTCCCAAAATGCTCAGGCAAAAACAAACTGCTGCCTTGTCTCTTAGCTTCTGTTATTCCCCCTCTTTAATATTGTTCGCCCTGTTGGCTACACTCTGATGTTGCTTGACCACCTGTGTTCCATTTTACACCTCTGAAAGGTTGGAAGATATGAGACCAGAGCTTGGAAAATTACCAGTTTCAAAACAAATAATGTTAATCCAGTTATTGATTGACATAAATCATTGTAAGGATTTTAAGGACTCAATATGTGTTGTATTAAATGTTCTCAGTGACTTAGGGGACTTCATTGTATCTTGTAAGATGTCCAGAGGATGTCTCCCCTGCCCATTTCTAAATAAGGCTCCTGCACTGCAGAGTGGCAGAGAATCTTGCCACTATTGCTACCTCCAATGGGAAATAATTAACAGGGCAGCATGACAAGAAAGCAAGAAATCTTCCTTTTCCAGGGCAGACCAAATTGGTTTTCCTTGTATGAAAATTGTTTCTACATCCTAATGATTTTGGTAGTTCTTTTCTCTGTTTTTGCCAACTCAACAGATTTTTGCATCCCTGGGCTCTGACATCTTGAGGCACTGTGACCATTTGGATAAATGCATGTGCTCAGTTATGTACATTTCATTCTCCCAAGATCATAACTGAAACAGAATATGCCAGTAGTAAGAATCACAGTGGAGGGAAATGCTAAAAATGTGCATGAGACTTTTTTGGAATCAGAACCTAAAGTGCCCAGATTGCCGCACTTGATGCTAGTGAACAAACACACTGATGACAGCAACAATGATGTTTCTGCCTTCATCATAGAATTAGCTGAGACCTTTTACATTAGAAACTTTATTTTGGAAATGTTTCTGCCTCATTATCCCATGGACCAACTGTCTGACACATCTGTTAGTGTAATAATCTTACAGACTGTGAGCAGTTCAATTCATAATGGAGAGAGATTCCCAGCTACAAGGCAGACCAAAGTAGCTATGTAATGCAAATCAACAATATGTATTCTCTCAAGCTGAAGTCCAAGCTGTTATTGTAGCAACAGGGAGCTAAGGCCATCCTGCAGAGAAAATTTGTTCGAGCATACTATTCTGGGACACACTTGCTACTGTTGGAAGCATATTCTACAGAACTAAGAGCATTTGGTATGTTGCTAAAAACACAGGGATACAGTACCACCAATGGAAAAGGCAGGACAATGAAAAAGTAGATGGAAACAACTTGTTGTTTCTGTGTGTCCTTCAAATTTTTTCATTAATTTATTTTTCAAATTTCTGCAATCTATATTTCTATTATATTTCTTACCCATCACTTTTAACAATAATGTTACAACACAATGTGATGCACAGCTTGTTGTTGTATGCCTTCAAGTTGTTTCCATCTTGTGGCAACACAAATGTGAACCTATAATGGGATTTTCCTGGCAAGATTTGTAAGAGGTGTTTTGCCCTTCTTTCTGAAGCTCAGACTGTGACAGTGAGTTTCAGTGGCAGAAGAGAGATTTGAACCCTGGTCTCCAGAGTTGTAGTCCAGTGCTCAAACCACTACACTATGCTGGTTCTTTGATATACCACTAGGTAGAAATACCATATATATTCAACTGTAAGTCAACCTCATGTATAAGGCGAGGGCAGGTTTGGGGCCAAAATTAGGGATTTTGATATGACCCATGGATAAGTCGAGAGTAAAACTTAGGGGCATATAACAAATGAAGGAAAACAGTATCAAAGAACATACAAAATTCCAGCAGACATTGTTTGTGCTCATACTAAAGGCTGGATGGATGAGAGAATAGTGGAGTCAGTGCTTCCAGGGCAGATTATGCTCTTTCCTTTCACCAGGAGATGGTTCCTTTTTAAAATAAGTGTTAAAGTGTTAAAATACAGTACTTACATTGACCCGTGGATAAGTCAACACAGGTTTTTGGGGTCATATTTTTGATAAAAATTTCTAGATTTATACATGAATATATATATCAAATCCCAATGGTGCTTAGTCATACATATATTCTATGGATTATAACCTGATTCATTATCCTGTTACATTTATCAGTCACTGACACATAATTTATATCAAACCCAAGAGCATTTCCTCTAACCATATTTGTTCAGCTGAGTGGATATTAGTCCCATTGTTTGGAATATGATTAAATAACCTCTGAAAATAACCTGAGGATTAGATTTACAAGCTGTGCTGAAATGACATCAGCAGTGTGGTGTCTTCAGCTGTACCTTGCTATCTGAATATGATGCTCAGCACCAGGTTAGTGTTGCTTTGTTTGTGCATGGTCCTTGTGACAATGATTGACCAAGGTACCAGTATGCATCCAGTTATTACAATCAGCCTGCTAGTTACTTATTAAAAATTCCAGATGTTTTCTTAAACCAGGCTCAGGAAAAATACCATCAGCTTCCAATTAATAAGAGTTTTACAAATCCCAAAATTCTTTTCTGGACTGGGTTAAAATCCAAGCCAAAGCAAAATACCTAGACTGCCCCCGGTTCATCTTACTGAAGCTTCATTTCAGCCAGAAAATCTTCCTAATAATAATAATAATAATAATTTTTATTTATAGCCCGCCCCTCTGCTAGGCAATCAGGGCGGGTTACAGCATAATTAAAACATAAATAATTAAACAGCATAATTAAAACATAAAACAGTTAGATTGCCAATTTCCTTGTGGCAGGAGAGGAGGGGAGGAACTCTTTTCTTCTTCCACCCCCTCTGTTGGCATTGTCTACATTTATGCTGTACTTTTATTTAATGTTTACATGTATAGGAAAATGAACTTTTAATATATCTCACATCATACACTTTGCCTATTTCAAAGAAGTCCTAGTAATAAATTGTCTCACTTTGGCATGCAAAAAACTTCTCTGATAAATTTAGTTAATCATACCAAAACTTCAGTACAACATTTCATAAGCATGTTGATGACAGAAATATCAATGACATTAGATGGCAACTCTATCATAGTTTCTGGTATATGCAGACTATTTAAAAATATTATGTGACTTTTGCTCTGCTAGAGGTTGTGCAAATGTCAATTTTACTCTTTATATGGTTCAATAATTCCAGTGCAATTGTCTCCCTCAAATATGAACATCACAGATCCACTTTTGTAATCAGGTTGATCTCATTAGAAACTTTACAGGAAAACTAATTTGGATTAAGCAATAATAGCAGCAAAGAAAATAGAAACATGGGACAAACAGGATCAAGGCAGTGCAAATTTATAACTTTTTTAAAAAAAATCTGATCATAATGGAAGATTTTGTTTATTACTCTTGGAAATAGTACAACTCACTGATTTTAATTTCTTCTCTTTTCTGTTCAGAAATGATAGTTCCCATTGTAACATCATTGTGCTATGATATATTTCTCCAATAACAATAAATACTTGTCTGCAATCAGATGTGCCATTAAAGCATACACTTTTAAAAACCTCACATTCTAGATACTGATATCTGTCATTGTTAACAGCTGTCAGGTCAACTTCAACTTAGAGTGACTCTATGAATGAGAGACCTCCAAGTCAAAAAGCTTGTTTGACATGGGAGACTCTACCAGCAGCACTGCAACAGACAGTATAGTCCAGGGGTAGGCAACCTTTTTGAGCCAGGGGCCAGGTTGCTGTCCCTCAGACAATTGGGGGGCCAAAGCACCAAAAATAAATAAATAACTAAATAATAAAAAATAAAATAAAAAATATGCATGCACACTCTCTCAGCCCCAGAAAAGCCATGGCAAACCCATTGTGGAGATTTTGCCAAGAAAACCCCAAGAACAAGTAATAACAACAATAATCAATATCATCATGGTGGCAGTGGGGGGGGGGGTGGCGGCGGTGGCAGGAGTGGCCAGGGGCCAGAACAAAGGCCTCAGTGGGCCACATCTGGCCCCCGGGCCTTAGGTTGCCTACCCCTGGTATAGTCTCTTGCCTCTCAGAAGCATGCAAACCCACCACCACACAAAGGTAATGCCATGGTGGGATTTACTGATTTATAGAATGGATTAATATGTATTACTTTGCTTGCATGTTTGCTTAGACTGCAAGATTCCCAGACTGTTCTTCTAATCATAAATGTCAGCTTGAAATGTCCCTGCAACACAGCTCAAGGGGCCTCATGAACAACCATATCCCTTCTGGTATAGCTTTTCTCCAGCTGTTTCACCAGTACAGCACAATTTGAAGACACTACTTCCTTTGGTTTTCTTCTTCCCAAATGTCATTACTGTGTTCCATTTTATATACTTTAATTGCCCTAGCAAAATGCTTCAGTAAATTCTGATGTTCTCACCTAGCTCTATGGAGATTCTTCCCAATTAAGGATGTAATTCTTCACTAATTTCATTTTCAAAGGATGCGAGAAGTTATTTTATAAATTTTCCTCCAGCTAGAAGAATATTTTTGAAAACTGTGCTGTTTTTGAAGATGATTTGCTGTTCTGAACTTCTTGTGTGCAAAATTCACAACTTTTTGGTGCCCAAAACATTTTCTGCAAATGCTACAGTGCATGTAAGCATGACAATTATTTACTGAAAGCTAGCCTAAAAATATATTTTACATAAATATTATTTGCTGCACAGAAAATGTTGTTTGCTTTGCAAACACAAACACACACACACACACACACACATACACAAAACCCAAAACCAATGTGTGAACTTTGTGCAAAGTAAGTCATTAACTGTAAAGTGTCTCATCAATCCAGGTTTCTACATAAGCAAGGTTTCCTAACACTCAGGACATACATTTTAAAACCTTTTTTTTCCCATCTGTATTCTCAGTTGATTGGGCAATGTACTGAATATGGGCCTCTCAGCATGCATTAATTGTTTCCACTTTGAAGCTGTAGAACAGGGTTAGGCAACCTAAGGCCCGGAGGCCGGATGTGCCCCCCCCCAGGCCTTTGGACCGGCCCCAGGCCGGTCCTGCCACTGCCGCCACCACCGCCCCCCGCCGCCACCACCACTTGCCATGATGATATTGATTATTGTTGTTATTACTTGTTCTTGGGGTTTTCTTGGAAAAATCTCCACAGGGTTTTTGCCATGGCTTTTCTGGGGCTGAGAGAGTGTGCATGCATATTTTTTTAATTTTTAATTTTATTTATTTATTTATTTATTTATTTATTTATGGTGCTTTGGCCCCCCAATAGTCTGAGGGACAGCTACCTGGCCCCCGGCTCAAAAAGGTTGCCTACCCCTGCTGTAGAACATCTATATGAAGCTGCTGGGTGAGATTATTCAGAGCTATGGGGCTGGGTGTTATCAGTACGCTAATGACATCTAGATCTATTTCTCCCTATCTTGATCATCGGCCTCGAATTCCGATGGCGTCTCTCCTCTCAATGACTGTCTTAAGGTAGTAATGGGCTGGATGAGGAAAAACAGATTGAGATTAAATCCAGACAAAACGGAAGTGCTCACAATAGCGGCCCTGAAACCAAGGATTGGGTTTCAACCTCCAGTCCTGGATGGGGTCACACTCTCCACAAAGGATTGTGTTCGCAGTCTGGGGGTGCTCCTTGATTTGTCGCTTCAGATGGCTAGTCAGGTGAATGCGACGGTCAGGAGTGTCTGTTATCAGCTTCAGCTGATACGCCAACTGTGCCCTTTCCTGGAAGTACGGGATCTTGAGACCGTGGTGCATGCACTGGTAACCTCCTGTCTGGATTTCTGTAATGCGCTTTACATGGGGCTACCCTCATGCTTGGTCTGGAAACTTCAGTTGGTACAAAATATGGCAGCCAGAGGGGTCTCAAGTACATCGCGGAGAGATCACATAACCCTTGTGCTAAAATTTCTTCACTGGCTGCCTATCAGTTTCCGGGCCCAGTATAAGGTGTTGGTTATGACCTTTAAAGCCCTAAATGGCTTGGGTCCAACTTATCTTTGAGACTGCCTCTTCCCATATAATCCCCCCCACACACTCCAATCCTCTGGGAGGAATTTGTTACAGCCAATGAAAACTAGGCTGTCAACAACCTCCCAGAGGACCTTTTCGGCCACGGCTCCCAAATTATGGAATGGCCTGCTAGATGAGATCCGTCAGTTGACAACCTTAAGCAGCTTTAAAAAGGCTGTTAAGACGGATCTCTTCTGGCAGGCCTTCCCTGATTAGATTCCCCGGCCTCAGGAGTCCCCTTATCCCTCTTTTATTTCGGCTACAATTACTACCCCACCTACTATTTGTTTGTTTGTCTATGGATTGTTTTTTAATTGAGTGTCTTAGCTATCTTGTTTTAACGTTAAAATTGTTTAATTCTCTTTTAAGGGGTGGGAGGGTTGTGGGATTTTGGACTGTATGTTAATATTGTATGAAGTTTTAAACTGCCCTGATTGACAGAGGGGTGGGATATAAATAAAAATTATTATTATTATTATTATTAAACTTATTATTAAGGGAAAACTGCATTCACTTGTTGTTGTTGTTATCATTATCATTATCACCATCCCACCTCTTCCTATGGTTCAAGGCAAGGAAAAGCAAATTAAACACTTAACATAAAACCCAAGCATATCTACATCATGAGCAGTGTATTCCTATGCACTTGAAAGTAAATTTTACACAGCTCAATAAAACATACCCCAAGTAAGTGTGTCTAGAATTGCAAACTGATTCTCTTGCTCCACTTATAGCCAGTGGCATAAAGTAAGTAAGTAAGTTTTATTTTTGTACCCTGCCTTTTGCCTGGGCAATCAAGGTGGCTAACAACAGTTGCATATATAAAACAACCCCACAATGAACAACAATAACATAGTAAAACAAGTTGCCATCTCTTTAAAATTACATATGATGCTAAAAAATAAAAATAAAAAAAATAACTGGCGTATTCACACCAGTGATTATAAAAATGACAAATATAAAACAAGAATCTAAAACATAAAAACATAAACAGATAAAAAGAGGGAGAGACATATATTAGATATGGTCTGTTCTATTCAGGGAAGGACTGCCGGAAGAGATCCGTTTTGACGGCTTTTTTGAAGTTCTCCAGACTGGTTGCTTGACGGATCTCCTCCGGCAGGGCATTCCAAAGTCTGGGAGCAGCGACAGAAAAAGACCTCTGAGAGGTTGCTGTTAATCTATTTCTCCTTAGTTCTCCATAAAAATGTGAACCAATCACAGAGAGACACTAGGATGATTCACAGACACCCCACAGTGGTTAGGATCCAAAGCAACTCCTCTGCAAGGATTCATGAGAGCTCATGGAGGGGTATTTAGTTTTCTTGTTCACATTGGAATAAGGTACAAAAAGGTGAAAGAAATCAAAAGATCTTTTTGCAATTGTGCAATTGCCTATACAAGTGGAAGCATGAAAACTCAGAGGGAACCTATGTAGTTACTACCTGCCAAGAATTTGCAGAACATCACTAGTGGTATTCCTTTCATTCACAGTTATTTTGGTCTATGTCAAAATAAATCCCCAAACCAGACAGAACTCTTCCACCCATGGATGTATTTGTTTAATCTTACATACACAATAAACATTTAAAAACCCAAAACATCTTGTTATTTCACTAAAAAATGGATCAGTCCCAATCTCTGCACATTTGACTCATTCTCATTCCTCATAAGCTATGGTTCCCAGCTCCATTTAAATGCATTTCTAAGATTATAGTAATATACCTACTTACCAGAAAGTATGTCCCATTGAGCCTAACAGGATTTATCTCTGAATAGACATAGTATTGCATTATAAATGTATTTTGTCTCAAAATCTAACTCTAAAATGTATTTTCTCTCACTTTGTAAATTTCATTTTGATAGTTTGTGTGCTGATAAAAAAAACTTCAATGTTTAGTGTGAAAGATGTGAAAATATTTAGTGTGAAAGATTGAAGATAAAATCATTTTTCCTGGATATTTCCCCCCTGAAAGGAATGAATGATAATTTCATATCATTCATACAATTCACAAAGGTCAAATTTTCTCAAGTATTGCAACTGTCTTATGAGTCAACATGTCTAGGATTGTGCTGTTATGGTTCTATAGACAGGATACTGAAACGGTATCAAGAGAGTATTCTCCAGTTGCTGAAATTAATTTACACACACACCTGGTTACACACACACACAATCTTTTACATCCAGGCTTAAAAACATATAGATAGCAGTTCAAATGAATGGAAAGACTGCATTGCTTAATAAACGGCCTGTTAAGTATACAACAAAACAAATCTATTAAAGCAATTCTGACATTCGTATCATGCTATTTTGCAAGCCAGAAAATGAAGCAGTTAGCTGTTAGTGTGAGCAGTTCTCCCATGGGACTTTGTAGAAAGAAAGCGAGGAGGGGAAAAAAAAACCTCTCTGAAACCAATTGGATTTTTGTATCTGGGGGTGAAAAACAATGCCCAGCTGAATAGAGAAAGGAGATACTAGTGACCTTTCCAGAAATTATATAGCATTTTGATAGTATTGTTGGGCTCCATGGGAGTCTCCTATTTCATTGCATGGCTCCACAATTGGCTATATAGTCATTATATGCTACAGAACGGTATATATTATAACATCTTAACAAAATGTCCTTTCAGTATTAGTGCACAATAACTGATGCAACTTCAATGTGAAAAGAGAAAAGAGCCACCACATATCCAGGATATCATTTGCAGTCAACTAGACAACTGAATTCCTTTCCATGAACCTGACCCTGATAACACTGATAGCCAGCTACTAGAATATGTTCTTAGGATGGTTGCAAACATTAATTGCTCTACATTTGAATCTGTGCAGCTTTTAAAAAATGGCTGACATATTACTGGAAAGGAAAATACTGGAAAGCCCTCCACATTTGTTGGGGTTGGGGCACAGGACCCCCTGTGAAAGTGGAAGAACTACATTTAAAAAACAATTTATTTTACCTGAGAGAACATCTCTGTAGGAATCTCTAGGTCCTCCAGCACAACCATGAAATGCACCTGAGGACCTACAAATAACTAGAGAAGTGTTCTTTCTAAGAATCTCTAAATGCTCCAGCATGGCCTCTGGTGGATGTTGACCATAAAGTCACACTGGACAACCTAGAGATTCCTAAAGAGAACATAATAACCAAATTGTGAATAGTCAAAACCAAAAAAGGCAAAGCCACAAATTTGGAGGGCTATGATGGCAGAATAGGAGGGAAGGAGGGAAAGGAAGATGGAAACATAGAATCAGAGCTTTGTTGAAATCCAGATAAATGACATCCAGAGCATTCCCACCATCTACTAAACTAATGACCCAATTTAAAAAAAAGGATATAGGATTAGTTTGGCAGGGGCAGGGGTGGCAGCAGCTGATCTTCAGTTCCTCTTTTTTTGTGTTGCAGAGAGACATACTTACAGATTTTAAAACTGGAACCTTGCACTGATGAAATAATTTTGTTATTTATGAAATTTTCTGAAAATGCACTAGCTTCTTGGTTGAGATGGTGTGGTTTCCCCCCTGAAAAGTCATATACTCTTACCCAGCCAGGGTGTCTGTGAACCAGGGAGGAAAAAAATCTATCACAGTTTAGTTCCAAGTTCTTCCATGAAGTTGCCTTTGCTAATTGATTATGTGCTCTGTATGGCAGGATGCTACGTGAACATCTACCATGGTTGTTTTCAAGTTGCTGACTACCACCCTAACTACTTCACTTAAGCCATCTCTCCTCACTATCCACTTATCCAACCATGCCTGCTGCATTTTTGTATATATTCCTTATTGAGGATTACAGCTCTAACTGACAGTCTTCATCACATAGTGCAATAAGGCATCTCTTATGGAGAAACAGTAATTTAACCAAACGTTTGTGAAATTCACTCAGCAGGTCAAGGAGAAATGTTCGGGGAAATGGCTTTAATTACATTTCCCCAGGTCCACACTCAAGTTCAGACATGAGCACACAATCTTGTAGAGAAAATGTCACTTGCCTATGCAAGCGCATCCTAAACTGTGCATTCTTTTTAGATGAAAGAAATAACCCACCATTATAAAACATTTAGTTATTAATCTGAGCCAAGTATTTAATGCAGGCATTTATGCAACACAGGTTGATCACACCCCTGTGAATTGCCAGTTTCAATAACGAAAAGCTCATTAGTCGCTCCTTCTACTGAAAGATCCATCAAGACACTGTATCTTTGAAGGATGGAACAGGACAAATGTCCCCTTTCTCCTTTTTGTTTCCTGATTATAAGAGCTCTCTGTGGTTCAGCAAGGTATCTTAATTAGATTTGTAAAATAATCTGACATATGCTTGCTAATCCATATCCAGTGCTCAGGAGTGCATAATAGTCTGCCGTCATTCCAGGGGATAATGCAAAGGAGTAATTTGGGACTTTTGAGCTGAAGATTTGATTTTATATGAGTATTTGGTGCATGGATTTTTCAAATACTAAATTTGGGTGTGGGAACAAATGTCTCGGAGACGAAGAATGAGGAAAGGAAATTAAGTTAATAGAAGGAGACGTGATCAGATCAGGCAGCATAGAATCATAGAAGGAAGAGACCCCAAGGTACATCCAGTTCAACCTCATTCTGCCATGCAGGAGTATGAAATCAAAGTATTCTCGATAGATGGTCATCCAGCCTCTGAAAACATCCAAAGAAGGAGACTCCACCACACTCTGATGCAGCATATCCACTATCAAATAGCAAAGGTTTTGTTCTTTTTTTCATGCCCCCTACAGCTCTGCTGCTTCAAGAAGTACCTGACCTGCCATGAAAGTGGCCCATGGCATGACTCCCAGGAGCAAAATTGAAAGGGAAAAGTTGCTTTGATCTTATATTTCTTCCTGGCAAGGATTTAGACTGTATGGCTATTGTGGTCTCTTCTAATTCTGAGGTACTATGATTGTATGAATTATTATGAAAGCTATGGGTGCTCTTCACATCAGACCATGTACATCTGTATGCAAAACACACAAAGTAAAATTCTGTTGATATTCGGTTGTGGTATGCAGAGTATAGCAGATTATAGTGAACAGCTTCCTCCACCAGCCTTTCCATGCTAAAAGCATGCAGGCACTTCTTGTAGATCTAAAGTAGAGCTTTATTGTTCCATAAAGTAAATAGAAAAGAAAAACATACAACCCACCATAGGATAACATCTTGCTGTTGTTGTAGAAAAGAAAAGTTACAGATCCATGTTTCCAGATCCAGGAATTACATTGTAAAAGCAATATAAGCATACTCAAAAACTAAAAGCCAAAAACTAACTCCATAGTTAACCACTGCTGAACACACACACACAGTGCTGGCATATATAAATAAACCCAAACAAAAGATACTTTGGCCCTTCCCATACTCCACCTTCTAGGTGTTAACCTTATTATGCTGATTGGACAATGCCTGTATGATGTGTTTTAATCCAGTCTATAGCTGTCTATCATCCCCCATGTGACTACTTTCCCATGAGCTCACCTTGTTGATGTACTGGCTATCTTTTTCCCAGCTAAAACTGTACTTGTTTATGTCTTCTTGGCCACCTGCTGTTGAGTTCTTTGTTTCTATAGATGTTGTTCTCATGAGGAAATTTCCACACACACATATCTACATTTCTCCTTTGACTGTATAACCCATCCATATGCCAACAAATTCACACCCACCATGTGTCTTTAGGAGTAAAGAATCCCCTGTTTGGCTCCATCTGAAGAAAAATCTGAATAATTTTTCTTTTTTTCTAAAGTGAATGTATATGAATTATCATTCAGTGTGGGAGGGCAGACATCAAGAAAACCATCAATATAAGGTGGGTCCAATAGCACCAAGGATAAATAAGCTGTTGAGCCTATGAGGAAATCCTTAGACAAGTTCTCTGCATTTGGCTTGTTTCTGTCTTCTTATCTCAAGATATTTTTCTTTGATAAATATGCATACTGAGTACAACATACATTTCCCAGTCTGAACACAGAACACACACAGAGACCTAATGAGTGAATGCAGACATGTATGAAATGGTTTGACAACAATTGAGATGTTCCATTTCAGAAAGTACGTAGAACCCTTGGTGTGGACATACTGTTGACCAACCAGCAGTGGCAGCTGGTGGCTTCCATGTTAGTGGGGTGCTGAGTCCACTCTAGGTTTTAATCTGGATGTCATATGAACTATCCCAGGTGCTGATTTATATAACCAATATGGGTTAAGTAATTGGAGAGCTCCTTTCAATTTAGATTAAAATGAAATATTCATTGCCAGAGTGATGTGGGAGCCACCAGCCAGCACTGCAAACTGAGAGGTTGTACCCAAAGGTTTTTGTCCAGTTCTAAAATTAATCATGGGTGGCCTGAAAATTGTTCTTTTTTTAAAAAACAAAACAAAACACCAACAACTCTTTTTTCATTAAATATATGAAAACACTTATAAAACTTGTTATCATGAAACATAAAAAAAATGATTTTGATGGGAAGTGAAACTAACAGGTTTGGTCACCCAGGCTAAGGGCTGAGTGCTTAGCTGATGAAAGCCTGTTTTTCAAATTCACTTTGATAAGAATTATCCAAATTTGTAAATGTTTTCCTACATCTGATAGCAAAAACTTAGCTTTTTTTAGGTATATGGAAATGGTATCATTCACTGGCACTGGGGAAATTTGGTGATGTGTCTAAATTGTACTTATGTATTTTAATGGGGGGTAAATTGTCTTGTTTATATTGTTATAAGGGTTTTTATGTATTTGATTTTATATGTAAGCCGCCTTGATGGCCAAGGCTAAAGGCAGGATATAAATAAATTATTGTTGTTGTTGTTGTTGTTGTTGTTGTTGTTGTTATTTAGTTTTCTTTTAGGGTAGATCAGTCTGATCTACCGCCACTGCTGTATTATTTCTTTAGCCTTTTCTAAACAACATCTAATGGATAAAACACAATATATTAAAATGACAGGCTTTGTCATTTCTTCTTTGGAGGGTCAGAATCAATCAGAAAAAAATGATTTCATGATTATGACCTTTTGGTCAGGAAAAACATGGGGATGCTTTCCTAATGGAATTGAACATAGAGATGGGAAAACAGCAGCAATTGACAAATAGCCAGAAAAGGGTCTTCATTTGCCCTTTCTGAGACTGCAGTGCTACAAAATACAGGCAACAATGATGATTGGGAAGACCTGTGAATGCTAACTATCCAGGGTAGGTTATATCAAACTGCTGTGAACATATTGTATGTCAAGTGGAACTAAGGAGCAGAACTAAGGCCTTTACAGACTTCCAGAAATAAGGGGCCAACATAAAAAGGCTTTGTAAAAAAGCTGCTTCTTTGTATGATTCTGACATTTGTGTTGAGTTGTATGTCTTTGCATTTTAGAATCTTTTCTAGTTTTTTCATAGCCGGCCTCCCCATCCTAATCTTGTCCTGATTTCCTGGCTGCAGTCCCCATTCTAATCAATGTTTGATCCCAGATATGAGCACTCTTTTACTATTTCTATTTCCTCATTGTCTAGTTTGAATGTGTTTAAGTTGTCTGTGGTCATTATTTTTGTTTTCTTTACATTCAACAGTAAGCCTGCCTTTGCACTTTCTTCTTTGATTTTCCTTAGTAGTTGTTCCAGGTTTGCGAAGTTTTCTGCTAGTATTATGGTGTCGTCAGCATACCTCAGATTGTTGACATTTCTTCCTCCTATTTTCACTCCTCCTTCTTCTGTGTAGTGTGGGCTACAATAAGACACAAGATATCTGATGCTGCCCAAACCATCTCCACTGTGCACAAGCCTCCAAACCCAAACAAATAGCTAACACAGAGAAGGGGGAGCTGGGTTGCAACTGCCTACTTCACCTTCTGGAATTGCTGCTTCCCACTCTAGTTCCTCTGAGTGCATATCTCCCAACCTGCATAGGTAGTCAATCTACATGTGGACAGTAGTGTAGCCAATGGTGATGGGGCGGGGAGGGAGATAAGGACATTGCTCCCCATATAAAAAGTCTGCTCTCCCGCATGATTTTTTCCTTCAGTCCCTAAATTTCCAACATTTCAGTAACTTAAAACATCATTTCAGCATTTAGAAATACAGTTTAGGCATCCAAAGAAAATTGGCAGGCAGTGTTACGAAAGGAATGTGAACCCAGCAAATTTAAGTGTTCCAGGTGTGAATGATTTTCATTGCATAACTATCTGCAATGCTAGAAATGAAGAAAAATTCATTGGCAATGCAGAAGGTTTTTGCCCACTCCCACTTTTGGGTGTATCATTGGATGTGGGGCAAACACACACTGGAGGCAGATGCAGAAGGTTCATTCTCTCATAGTCCTCCACATTTATGGTGTACATAAGAACATGGCTAGCATATGAAAAGCCCAAAGCTCCAATTGCCAGCCATATCTTTTCCTTTAAAAACAAAACAAAACTCAACCACCATGAAAATCCAAGTGTGCATTGCTTCAGTTTAATTAATATCAAATCAGGCTCTAAGATCCTGTGATGACAACTCATCTCATGTTCTTCAAGCTACATTAGGAATGGGGGAGGGGAAATATGAATTGCCTAATTAGGAAATACACATGCATGCACATTATCGGTTTGCTCAAATATAATGATAACGAAAAGCCTGTTGTGAAGCCTGTAGCCTTGCACAGAAGAGATACAGGCAAGATCTCAAAGGAAATTGCCTTCATTTCTATCAACCGAAGGGAAAAAATTACTGCCTTTCCTTGTGTCCCAAATGCTTTATGGCCACTAAAGTGTATGGCCCAAAATGATTTTTAACAGCCATGCCTGATTAAGAAGCCTGTTGGATTAGAAAGCATGCATAACGTATTTGGTGGTGGCCTAATAAAATTATCTCCATATGTGTTTTTTAATTTTGCTATATTTTCTATATTCTAACATCTAGCCCAAATGATTTTGGGGTTTCTTTTGCTTTGCTCTCATCCCTGTAGCAAGCTTAGCCTAATGAAGAGTCCTGGAAGACTCAAACCTTGCCTGTTTTTTGGTAGTCACAAACAGTAACTTTTCCAAGTCTATGATGATCTAAGCTAGAGATTTAGTGGTGACTGGAGACTTCCATGTCAGTGGAGAATGAATCCACTCTCAGATTTAGACTGAGTTTTACATGTGTTATAGATCCTTCAAATCAGCTGTCATAGAATTCCTCAAACACCGGTACAGGAACTGAACATCAGACTTGTGGGATGCTAGACCGTGTGCCCTAGCCCTTCTTCAAATGTCTCCCATATGCACAGGACAGGCTAAGCTGTTCAGATTATTCTTAGATTTGGATGGTTGCCAAGAACATAGCATGACCCAAGTGTTTAAAAATAGAACAGATAATGTACACAGAGTTAAATGAAAAGAAACATCTTCCAAATTACCTAGCTGATGGCAAGTTAACAGCAAGAAGACTTTTGTGGGAAATGGGTTTGATGGCAAACTGAATCAATCAGGTGGCATGATGTTTTTACTATCCAAGGCTCTACATTTTTTCTCTCTCAAATAAGATAAATATGGCATCTTGAAGACTGAATTCATCTTCATCAACAAAACAGCTCACTTCTTACAGAATCAAAAAGAATGGGATAATTTGTGTATTTGAACTACCTTTTAAACTATAGTACAAACAAAGTGTCCTATGACTAGAGTTGCTGTAGCACTCTTATAGCAGATTCTACCTAGATTCTGTCATGTCACCTTTTAGATCATCGTTTGGTCCAAACTTCTCTCTCTCTCTCTCTCTTTCTCTCACTGAAAAATAAGTTTCTAGCTCCTACAGAAGCTGACCTACAGAGCAAAACCATGGAGACACTCTTCTGTTGTTCTAAAATGGTTCCAAAGAATGATGAAGAAAAATTGTTTTTTGATAGACTAACTCCACATTTATTTGTCACGGGAGTATGGTATAAACATTTGAACTGTTTACTTCTACATGAGTCCTACTATGTCAAATGTGCACAATACTATTTTCCTCTACAGTGTAAATTCTGTCAGGAAAACTAAACAGCAGCTACTATTTTGAGGATGTCGAAAGGTTTTATGTTGCACAGAACTACAAGGACAGTGTTAAGGGATGAGAGACACATCGGCCACATGGGATTGATATTTACACAAATACTTCAGTTCACAAAACTTCTGACAAAGAAGCAGCTTTTTTACAAAACCTTTATGTTGTCTCCTTTTCTTATGCCTAGTTGGAGGATTTTTTTAGCAGCATTGACACTGGGACAATGGTGAAGGAGGGCTAAAAAAAAAAGACTTGGGTGTTGGATTGCAGCAATGTATTTATGAGGAACAAATCCACAAAGCTTGATCTGGGAAAGAATTGGTTTCTATTTGAGCTGATTCTGCTCTCCTCTAAATGAACATGTAGGAACAGCAAAACAGAAAAAAGAGGAAACAAATAAGCCTGCCTCTTCAGCCATATTAAAAAAGCATAGACCTATAGGTTTGGCCACTTGTAGAAGTTATAAGGAACTTGTTGAAAAGAAAGAAAAAAAGTTGTCCTTGGAGGCATTTTGGAAGAAACTTTCAAGGAGCCTCTAGAAGGTTCATAATGTTATTTACTTCTGCAAAGGCTTACCTGACCTGGTTGTTTTATTTCATGTGTGTATAGTGTAAGTTTTGAATAAGAATTTTGCTGAAACATGTTGAAGTGCTTTTCTTTTTTTGTAGTGCAAGAACCTAACCCTTTTTTTTATTGTTATTTCAGTCTCTGGTACCCAATTTTCTGTTAAAAGATTAATGCTCAGAAACATGTTTGCTTTGTTAATTGAACTACAGCTGCATTTTGATTTTTTTCTTAAATCAAGGAATACTTTTTAAAGTTTTCAATGGGATATCTAAGGGGCTATGCCGATGGGCTTAAAGGGGTGTTTTGAGGGTGACCTGAAGGCATGGTCTTTAGATGATGCATGCCTAAAAAGAGCTCCCTACTTGCCTCTTCCTGTGAAAGTGCGCTTCAAAAAGGAGCCGCATTTTTCTGCTTCTTCCAAAAACATGCACACCTACATAGGTACATCGATATGCCGTGACGGAGGTACCGCAGAAAAAAGGGCACCCGAGAGTTAAAATGCTAGTGTAAATGCACCTGAACAGGTGTGTCGCATTTTCAGCTGCCCCACGGAGCATGTGCCCTGTGAAAAAACTTTAAATTAAAACATTTTTAGGGTATAGGTGTGGGTGAACCGCCACAAGTTCATCTGCCTCAGAACCCTAGCCCTAACCCTAATGTTTGTAGTGCGCATGCACCAGAGTGGGAAGGTGAAACTGTTGCATTGGTATATAGCACTGTGAAAGTGATAAAAGGAAAGTTTCACTTTTAAGCTGGACCCCCATACACATTCCAGCGCCATTTTTCCAGCGGACCTTTGTTGCTGCGGACCTTCCTAGCTGTGCACCTTTGGTGCTTGTCTGGTACAGCAGGCAGAATGGCAGAGCCATTGACAAGCAGTGAGCCAAAAAAAGGGAGAGGGACATCGTGGTGTCATGCGGAGATCACTTACCTCATAGATGTGTGGTCACAGCCACACATTTTGGAGAAATTGAGAAATTCATTTTTGAATGCCGATACATTTAAGGAGTTGGCAGAAAGCATGAGAGCTAGGGGCCACCAATGCACTTGGGATGGTAGCATAGGGCCCAGCAGAATATGCACCAGCAGTGATGTCATGAGGGTCCCAGTTGGCCAGCCAGCCAGAGCAGAAACTGTGGAGGACATCTCCGAGGCAGAATGTGCCCAGGAGCTTTTGCCCCCTCAAGGTAAGATGCACCAGGGCCCTCAAGAAGGGGTGCAGGGGACAGCACTAGGGTGGCCAGAGGACAGAGATCACTCCATCCCTTGTCATTTTTAGATGACCAGGAGGAACACCCTGACTCAGATGAGGCATCCTGCAGTCAGAGGGCTATGGACATCTCTGACATGAGACCACCATCCCATGCCTCTACATCTTCCACTAGCAGGCCACCATCTCATACTTCAGAGTGGAGCACTGTATCTTCCAAGATCAGTAGCCACCATGACCACTCCCCTGTCCCACAGACCAGTACAGCGGTCAGCGACGATGAGAGTGAGGGCAAGGACAGCGCAGGTCCTGGACAATTCACCCAGCTGATCAATCAGATCCAGGCTGCACAGGGTAAAGATATTCCCTGTTATGACAATAAATACATTCTGTCGCATGTACACCTGCACTTTAAAAAAAAAGCATAACACTTTGCATGGCTTTTGTGACTTTTTTGCATATGTGTGCAGGTTTGCAGACCCCCCCGGCATGCCACTTTTGTACCCTAGTATGCTGGGGGAGGGGGGCACATGGAGGAATGTTTGTGTCTATGTCCTGTTGACCATGTCCCTTGAATGACCACCACCTGCATGTATCCAGTGTGTCTACACAAACCTCCCTGGCATGTATCTCTCCCCTCCACCCCTGATCTCTGTGGGACATGTTTTGTGTGTCAACTGTGCCCTCTACCATATATGTCCCTAGAACGAGAAGACGAGAGAGAGAGGAGGATGAAACAGCTAATCCCAGAGCTGTGATGCCACCAGCAGCCCGCCTGGCTGAGATCAGAGGGAAGAGGGCCCATTGCTCAGCAGCTGCAGCAAGTACGGGTGCCCAGCATCAGTTCATGGAACGCAGCACAGAACAAATGGACAAAGCCCTAGAACAGGACAAACAGTTTGCTGAACGTTCCTATCAGCTGAGGCAGAGTGAGGCAAAGGAGCAGAGGGAGTTCCAGAAGAAATGCCTCCAGCATCAGGAAAGCATTGCCCACAACTACCGGCATGTCGCTGACTCCCTACAAGTGCAGACCAGTCTGCTGGTCCATATTGTGGATGTCATAGAGGGCCATTGGTGTCATCAGGGAGAGTGTGCAGGAGGGTGCAGGAGGGTGGCAGAGAGGGGGGTATCCCCCCAGGCCCAGCAGGAGGTGGTTGTGGTGCTGGCCAGAGGGAGGAGGGGTTGCTCTCCACCTGTGGAAGTTGAGGGTGCTATGGCCAGAGGGAGGAGGGATTGGTCTCCACCCGTGGAAGTTGAGGGTGCTGTGGCCAGAGGGAGGAGGTGTCGCTCTCCGCCCATGGAAGTTGAAGGTGCTCTGGCCAGAGGGAGGAGGGGTCACTCTCCACCATGGAGGATGAAGCTGGGGGGGGCAGAGGGAGTAGGGAGAGGTGTCCACCCATGGAGGAGGAGGCACCTATGGAGGTGGAGATCATTGAGCAACACCCCGTAGATGAGTCTGCAGAGATCAAGTAGAGGGGGATGGAGATGTTGCAATGATCACCACTATTAGGCATACCTGCGCAGGTTCAACAGCCCTAGCAGCTGAATCTATACAGCAGCAGGCACACTGTATGCCAGGTCATGACATATTAAGCGTACCTGCGCAGGTTCAATGGCCCTAGCAGCTGAATCTATACAGTAGGAGCCACACTGTATGCCAGGTCATGACACGTTCTGTGCAAGAGGGAAAAGTGACAAGTGTGTGCGACTGTCCTTACCCCAGGTACACTGTCTGTGACAGCAGGCATTTCTCCATGGTGAGGGCGAACTCCACCAACACTTCCCCCACAGTGGTAAGGCCGATCCCAAACTGCTCTGATGCCTGCTTGTAGCTGGCTCAGTGGGTGAGGACCCAGATGGCCGTGACCCTCTTCTCTACTGGAATGGCCTTCCTCATCATGGTGTCTACCCGCTCCATTTGCAGATGTAGTACTTCTACTATCTTGTGGAAGAGAGCATGGGGCATCCGGAAGAACATCTTCCATTGCTCATTGGACCAGATGTATGTGACAAACCCATCCCACCAGTTGGTGCTTCTGGGGAACATCCACCAGCGGTGCGGGGTTCTCTTGGGTGGCAACAGAGCAGCGGTGGCAGCAGTACACCGTCCGATGCATCTTGCGGCACCTGCTCTACCAGGTCTCACCTCTCGGTTCTCCAAGTCATCACTGCAGCCTTGCATGAATGCACCTGCAGCAGGGACCATTGTGGAGGCTCCTGTGGCCATGCAGGCTGAGTACCAGTGCGGACCACTCGATTGTGGTGGCATCCATGATTTCTCTACTTGGCACAGTGCGCAAGTCCTTAGCAATGTCAACATTGCTGTTAAAAGGGCTGTGTTGTGTCTGCGCAGATGCACATGCACCGCAAAGACCGCGAAAAAAATTAAAGCTGCTGCTGCCGACCCGTGCGGTTACTCCATTCCCATTTAGGGAAACCTCGGGGCCAGCAATGTGAGTGATGAGGCTTCACTGCAGCCTCGGAAAAGCTGCATTAACTGGCCCCCAGTGTGGTTGCTCCACCCCCACTTAGGGCATCCTCAGGGCAGGTGATATGGTTGCTGCAGTTTGGGGAAAAGGCAACTTCAGGTCACCTTTTCCTGCCCGTCTGCATAACCAATTTTTTGAAGCAATTTTCTTTTGTAGTCTCTACCCAAGAGAAGTATCTACTTTTAAAGAATAGCAAGTTTTATTTGGCATAAGCTTTTGCAGAATCCATCCCATTTCATCAGATGCATCTGCCTGAGTTGGCAGACATTTATATATGTGCTTGGGGTGGGAGGATGGAATTAGTAAAGTGAGTGTTAATGGAAGTAGACAAATGTACAAACATTTAGCACTACCAAACAATAATTTGGTGAAAGCACAGACATGACCTGATGAAGACACCACTAGATGTGTCTGTGAAATATGAAATTTTATTATTATTATTTTTAGATACTGCATGAAGAATGTTTGTTGTTTTGTTGTTGTTGTTGTTGTTGCTGTGTCCCTTCAAGTCATTTCCAACATGGCGATGCTAAGGTGAACCTATCATGTGGTTTGTTTTGGCAAATTTCTTCAGAGGGGGTTTGTCAATGTCTTCCCCTGAGGCTGAGAGAGTGTGACTTGACCATGGTCACCCAGTGGGTTTACATGGCAGAGCCAAGATTGAAACCCTGCTCTGAAGAGTCCCTAGTCCAGTGCTCAAATCACTTCAACATACTTTTACATGGTTTCCTGCTCCCTGTTAATCAGTAATCCTGTAAGGCAGGCTTCTTGAGAAGTAGGGGGGTCCATAATCATATGGTTAATTCCATGACTGAGCAGAGATTTGAACTTGGGTCTCTTTCAGGTCCTGGCCTTTAAACATTACTCTGTACTGCTTCTCTCAAATCAGCTGTAACTGTTTTAAAAAATGGTATGAAGTTTTAAAGATAGTGTGGCAGAAAAACAATAACTGATGTGGCTAATTCACATAATTAGAATGCAAATTAGATGCCCAGATCTGAGGAAGTGGAATATGACAACCCTACACATGATATGTTTTTATGATTAACTTGTTCTTTACATTCTACACGGTACCGAGCACTACAATGTTTTACTGTCAGTCGTGCTCAGGCAATTTTGTAGAAAACAGCAACTAATTAACAATCATAGCAGCAACCACAACAACATGGAGAAGAGTTAAATTATTAGGGAATAATAATTGAGGGAATTCAACCAATTACAGTTCTTGGAATAATGATATTTATTGTGGGGAGGGGGAGGGAAAGAGCCAGTGTTGCATAGTGGTTTGAGCATTGGACCTCTGGAGACTAGGGTTCGAATCCCAGCTTGATCATAGAAACCCACTGGGTGACCCTGGGCAATTCACACACTCTAAGATTCAGAAAACCTTGTGATAGTTTTGCCTTGAGGTCACCATAAGTCATAAGTGACTTGATGTACACAGCCACAACAACAATAACAAAGGGAAGAAAATATACAGTTGGCCCTCAGTATCTGCAGGGGCTTGGTTTTGAATCCCTCCATGGATACCAAACTCCCTGGATGCTCATGTTCCATTGTCTCCAGTGGTGGTGTGGAACTTCAGGAACACAGGCAGGATTATAGACAGGAATAGATAAGATCAAGATAGGGTCAAATGGAAATAAGAGATTTAGGGGTTATCTACACTGACAAAAAAAGAGGAAGGAAGGAAGGAAGGAAGGAAAGAAAGAAAGAAAGAAAGAAAGAAAGAAAGAAAGAAAGAAAGATTGTCACCTCACATTTTCTAGTCTGCACTGACCCTGCTTGAGCCACACCCACACAAAATAAAACAGATTTAGGGCCTAAGCAGACGGGCGGCCATGTGCCGCCCTGGGAAGCTGCGGATTGGGGCTGAGGTAGCCGCATTCCTCGGCCCCAATCCGCAGCTTCTCAGGCCCTGGAAGGAGTGCTAAAATAGTACTCCTTCCGCAAGATGCCGAAGGTGTGCCACAAGAGGCGTTGGGCGCACCTTCAGCATCTCTTCTGCCGCAGCGTATGAGGATGCTGCGGCAGAAGTATGTCGTTGGAGCGACGGTCGTGCGGAGCGACGGGCGCTCCGATAACGTGTTCAGGAAGGGGTTGGGGCACCCAGCGTGAGGCTGCCCCTCCCCTTCCTTGCCTCGAAGACGGCGCAAAGCACCGTCTGCTCCCCCCCTTATTTTGTATTGATTGCCACACGTTTCCCACACCCAAATTCAAATCAGTACAAAAGGATGTGCTTTCTTGTCTTCCCAGCATGTCAAAACCTATCAACCAATAGCCTTATTGTTTACTTGTGAATCCTGCCACTTTGCACTTTCAGTGGTTGCCATCCTCATCCAATCCTCCCCTCCATTTATGTCCCAGTCAGTGATCATGAGAAATCTGTTAATTTTTTAATGTAGTTTTTAACATCTATTAACACACACACATACACAATGGAAGCTGCCCATCTTCTTTTTTCTGATATCTGGCAATGGGACACTTCACCCTGGGTGATTTTCACATGGGCAAAAGTGACGGGACCATAGCAGAATGCTCCTGTCACTATTGCGCAAGTGCTCAAAGATTATCAGATGACATGCGTGATGTCAGAATAATCATGTCATTATCCTGCAAATAAAGAGGAATTCTAGCACTTTCCCATGAATGAAAAGTGGTGCTAGAATTCCTCTTTGTGGGTTAATGACACAATTATTGTGATGTTGTCTGATAATCTTCGTGCAATTGCACAATAGTGACAGGAGCAGCCTGCTATGCTCCCATCACTTTTGCCCCTGTGAAAATCTTCCTGTTTACTGCTGCCTGTCTCCTCAGCAGAGCCCTCTGGCAAAGTTGTTCTGAAGTCAAGCAAAGTTGAGGGGGTATGTGCAACCTACCTAACTCACCACTGATTTCATGGCTGGGCTTGGCTGGGGAAGGGGTAGCAGCAACCAGGGTAAAACACTCCATTGCTGGCAATCACTGGGAAGGAGATAGGTAGCTAAATTCCCCATGATGTATTGAAGTTAATGGAAGATTGATCTACCCACTTCCTCCTCCCCCCCTCCACTTGAGTAAGAGAACAAGTGAATGAGCGAGTGCACAAGCAACCAGGCGTCCCAATGCCTGCAAATATGGTGGAACAGCTGCATGTAAAAAAAGTTTACAAAATACTAAATATGCCTCCATTTTAGAAGCCCTGCTATGTTTGATTACTATGCCCTGAACAGTTTTTTTAAATGGTGACATACACCAAACTAGCTAGACTAATCCTGCCCTCCAGTTAGCCAGCCTACTCAAATTCCACTTCAATCCTGAAACATGTAAAAAAAAAATCTGTTTCCCCCCTTAAATTGCAGAGTAAAAAAGTGAGTTTTTTAATATTTGCATTAATGCCTAAAAGAAGTGTTTTCACTGTGAAATAGGGTGTACATTATGTGTTCCTACAGAGCAGTGTATGGGGTTTTTTTGGCCTATATAATAATAATAATAATAATAATAATAATAATAATAATAATTTTTATTTCTATACCGCCCTATGGTGAACCAATCTAGGTGGTTTACAACAGTTAAAAGAACAACAAAGATAAAACAGTATATTCCCTCCCCCCTTAAAACATTATTAAATCAGATATCATAACAGATTCATTAAATATAAAATTTAAATACAAGCAGATAAAAACAAAACAGACCAAAAAAACAACAACACCCCACCACTTCCATTTCTTGGGGCTATAGAGGCACTGAGGCACTGTAGAGGGGGAGAGGAGGAGAGATCCTGAGGCTGGGATATTTAGTCCTAGGAGTCTTCTCCTCAGCCCTACAGCTGGTGTTGCTGCTGTGCTGCTGAGGGTTGCCTTTTTTAAAGGCACCAGGAGATGGAGGGCGGTCCCAAGGATCCCAGGAGTCTTCTCCTCAGCCCTGCTATATAAACAACCCTAGTTTGTTGGGTGCTAAGAGTGTAATGATATATTGAGTAAAGCGTTCAGGCAAAGTTATTACTTTCATTCTGAGTTGTTACACTGAAATGCATATGGACCCAGTTATGTGGTAGAGATGTTAAGTATGTTAAAATCATGATTGCTTTGTTATTCCACATCTCTGTCTGGAAGTCTTTTATTAAAAAGTCTAAAGGGGAAATGGGCCATGTCACTATCAATTCAAACTCTACATAAATCACATCAATTTGTCAAGGATTAAAGGGACTTTAAAGCCCCAGTTACTAAAGCCAGTGAAGGGCTTAGAGTTGCAGGGCAAGGTGAGTTATCGGAGTCCAAGGACTGGTGTTTGAATGAGCAACCTGGAGTAGATATCCATCACAAACAACATCTATGCTCTCAAAGCATCACAATTAACTATAGAATAATTGAGTACAAGTTGAGTAGGCATTATTTTCTTGCTTCTTTAGGCAAGTTTCAATTTAACTTCAATTCTGTAAAATTCTGACAGATGTCAAGCATGCCCTTGAGTGGCTAGAAAGAATCCTAATGCCCATTTAATTGAGCAGCAGTACTAAACTCCACCAGAGCAAATGTTTGCAAAAAGACTTGGTTTTGTGGTTCATTTTCAACAATTTCTATGAAACATCTACAAGCAGCAACAGTCTGTCATGAAGAATGATGCAGATGCAATACTCAATAAAGACACAGAATCAGAATCTAAGTGAAAGATTATGTCAGATACATGTGTCTACACATCAGTTTTTCTAATGCTTTATATCCAGTCTGTGGCAGATTGCATTCCTGTCATCTGAATGGTAAGAACTAGAACTTTGTGTCTTACAATTAAACTCTGGCCAAAAGGAGGGATTGAAATAAATGAACATAAGAAAGCAAAGGTAAGGGTCTATTTGGTAGTTGCCCCACATTTTTGGAATGAACTTCCATTAAAGTTTCTTGAGTCCCTTCTTGGAAGGTCTTCAGGAAAGCTCAAATACCTTTTTTTTTTTTTTGGTGAACTATTTCTTATATTTTTAATTGCTATTCTTATTTAATCATACTGTTAAAGTAAATCCCTTACTAGTGTTCTCTACTTTTTGTTCTCATCTTCCCCATTCTGCAGACAGATATCTGAATAGAGATCATAGTCATACAGGTGTATGTTAGCAATATATTATTGCCAGTTGCTCAAGGCAATTGTCTGTTTTATAACAGTCAGAAAGGTGTGTGAACTTGACAGTTGTGACGGAACATAAACCTCTTTTTGTATATATATATTTTTAAAAAGAAATGAGTGCATCTTCTTGGCAATGTACAAATTCAATTCTTTTTATCCCTCATCTACAGTTCTCCTGCATATATTAGGAAAGCATATTACCATGAACAGAAGTGTCTTTGTAACAGAGGATAGCATTTAAATTGCTAGTGCATTCATTACATTGAAAGATGATGATGGAGTCCTTGACTGCATGAGGGAAGATGGAACTGTTTTGATAATGGTAGCTAACATCCCTTTCCTGCAGAAGAGATACTGTACTATTTTGAAAGGGCAGTTAAAACCAACCTGCACCTGATTCTTCTCCTCTGCTTTATCTGGCATGCAGGGTTGTTGTTTTTTTAAAAAAATGTTACCCTTTGGTTGCACTACAGATTAGGTTACTTTCACATTAAAGATGAGTCAGAAATAATTAAGTGCTCTATTCTCTCTAGAAATGTAGCTGCAAAGAGAATAAGGGTGGGTGGGATTTTCCTGTCCCAGCTCTCAGCACATTTAACATTTCAGATCATTGATGGATGGGTAGACAGACAGGCAGTCATGAAGGCAGATATATACAAATTAGATGAAATATTTTGAGCCCTTTCTTGCTGCACATTTGCAGTGCTGCCATGGAATCTTTGCAGACATTCAAATGAGAGACCTCTAGTTATCTGTAATTAAAGCATTGTGCCCTGCAATTAATGTAAAGATATCAATTTGAGGGTAGGGGGTGGCCTTTAGTGCTTGTGGGACCCAATAAAAGAAAGGATGGGAATTCCAAAAAGAATCAGCATGAAAATGTTCATTTTGGGATACTGAATTTGAAGGTATATCTCAGGGGCATGAATAATGTGGGAAATGGGCTACAGGTACCCCCACAATGCCCCCAACCTACTCTTGTTGTCATTTTCCTCCTCCACCACCTGTATTACCACCACCTGCTTATTCAGAAGTATGCCCAGTTATTATTCAGTGGTGCCTATACCTTTTACCAAGGCAGCAGGGGAGGGGGTGTGTGTGAAAGAAATGGAGAAAGATAGCCTGAGGCCTAGGTAGGAACATTTTTCAGTAGAAAAAGGAGAAAAAATATTTTAAAGCTGAGGGAAGGTGAACTGGGTGAGCGTGGCACTCTGAGATCCTGCAGGAGACCAATTTGCCCCCTTCCCAAGCCCTGACAGTAACCCAGCACTGGGCTACAAGAATAAGTACAAAACAGATTAGTATTGCAAGTAGCTATTTGTTTGGAACACAGAATTAGCATGCTGAAAACATGTACTGAATCGAACAGGGAACAGCATGAAATGGGTGCCAGGACATTGGGCAGTTACAAGGGGCATTTTCTCAAGTGCTACTGTGGCTGTTTGCTTTTTTTTTTTTTTTTTTTTTACCAAGGCCAACATCTCACACATTCAGCCTGTTCTTTAACTAATGGAGGAAATAAAAGAAACGTTATTTAATGTATAAATCAAAATAAATTGCCAAGTGACATCTCAAGGAACATCTTTCTAAAATTCTATTTAGTATTTACAGTATAGAAATTGAACTCGGGTTTTCTTCAAGGGATGCAAGGCAGCTTCCAGAGATAACAAATTAAAAATGTTTGCAATAAAGTTTTAAAAACAATTAAAAATCCCCTCATTAAACACTCTTAAATTGTTTAAAAATCATACATAAGTTAAAAACAGATAAAACATTCATTTAAATAACAACCTTCCCTGGTCAACTATTAAAAGCTTGCTTAAATAAAAATGTCTTTGCTTTCTGGATAAAGAGCAGAATCACAGTGTTATGGCATGTGCCTCTTACTCACTTCATCTGAGGGTCATTTACACTGCACAGTTAGATATTTTTTGTACTAGTTTAACAGTCATGTCTCTCTTATCCTCATCTCAAGACATGATAATCATAATCTGTTGGAGAAGTCTCTACTAGAAATCTAGGGTGGCAGCATGTCTTACTTTAGAGAAAATAGGCCTTTTATTTACTTGTTTATGTATCACCTCACCATCCATCAGAGCCCCCAAAGCAATATACATTGAATAAAAAAAACCCCTCAAAATATTAAATACATGAATAGTTGGAGGCATCCTGCATTTGAAGTGTTGCCCAGCCTTCAACAATGAGCACCAAGGCAGCTGGCTGAGCAGATACACAAGTATGTCCTAATCATAGTCCTTCCCATACAAGTGAGATGCATTTATATTTATATAATAATTATTACTTCTACATTAGCATAGATACATATAAATTGTTGTTGTGTGCCTTCAAATCATTTCCAATTTATGGCAACCCTCAGGTGAACCTATGACAGGGTTTTCTTGGCAAAATTTATTCAGAGGGGGTTGTCATTGTCCTTCTCTGAGGTTGAGAGACTGTGACCTGCTCAAGGTCACCCAATGGGTTTTCATGGCTGAGTGGGGATGCAAAACTTTGTTTCCAGAGTCCTAGTCCTATGCTCAAATCATTACACCACACTGGCTTTCCTACATATAAATTACCATAGGAAAATATTTTGTACTCTTTCTTTTGCCATGTGTAATAATTGTCTAAGACATCATATTCCCCATCACCATCTACAGATGTGAGAGCTGGACAGTGATGAAATTTGACAGAAAGAAAATGAACTCATTTGAGATGTGGTGCTTTTGAAGAGTGCTGAGGATCCAAGCTTGAAAGTAGAAGGTGGCAGAAAGAGAGGAAGACCACATGCCAGTGGATAGACTCAACCAGAGAGGTCATGGGCTACAATCTACAAGACCTAAGGTGAATCTACTAGACCCAAGCAGAACAGAGGAGAATGGGGGTCTTTGGGATGCCTCATCCACAAGGTTGCCATGAGTCATGGTCAACTGGAGGACAGTGGCCACCTTATAGAAGTCTCTAATAACTTCACAGAATGATTGCCTTTAGAGTTTCCTGTGGAGAAAGAAAGACCATTGAAGTGTATACCTTCCCCTGACCAAAGTGTTGAGTGGATGGGCATTTGTTGCTTCTCTGCTGGCCAGTGAATGAAATTAAACTATTCCTATGATGATTCCTGTCACCACAGTTAATGAAGTTCTGTATGGCAGAGAAGGTACCACAAAGAGAATAAGAAAACAAGTGAGAGGCTGTGTTTCTCTGCAGAATCAGGAGCTATATTTGCCTATAAAAATAGTCATCATTCTGGGATGATAAAGACATGAGGTTAAAGATAATTTGTTGTTTTCACAGTTGTTGCTGCAGGGTTTCTGGGTGTTCTTTTAAAATTCTTTTTGGAATTCCCTTCCTTAGAGTGGACCAAGAACGTTATTTTATCCTGTTTACTGCTGCATATGCATTATTCACAATGTATCTCCTCCACTTGGATATAGGTTGCACTCAATTATATCTTAGAAACTCTTATTGTTGCTGTAAAGGACTAAATAATTTAAGGCTGAAGAAAAAGCATAGCTACCATTAAAATCATATTTTGCTTACTAGTTAACATGGATTTGGAAGTCCACTTAATGAAATATACGTCAGCTAACAGTACCCCAGTATTCAAAAGGACAAGACAATTACTAAACCTCATTCCCTCCTCTGTGTCAATATCAAATTGATATCAATAAGATGTTTAAAGCATGTAGCTGTGAGAGCTCAAGAGCACATAGCCAGGATAGACAAATTAAGAGTGGAATCTACATAAGCCCTGCACTGATGCAAGTGATGGTGGGTGGTAGACCTGGTGTTTACACATGAACAAATATTAAAGTACACTCCCCTCCAGGAGCAGTACTCTTTTGTCCAGGGAGATTTCTACTGATAGTCCAACCATCCTTGCCTATTCTTCCCTCCTGGAAATCCTTTCACATCCTGAAATCTGCCCTGGGATGTGATTCATCTATAAATATACCTGCCCAGACACCACCAATTTGGTCTTATTTGAGGTCAGACCGAAACTCTGTATCTCACCTGACTCCTCAGCATAAGCTGGCCACCTCATGGTTCCAAGGCAGCTGCTAAGCCATTTTTCATCTCACTGTATTCCCCCAACTGCAGCTATACATCTGGAATTGGTACAGTATTGCCCCCTACAAACCCCTTTAAGTAACTATCTGCTACCACCTTTATATCATTAGTTCTTGAATATGTGCATAAGTGGATGTCTTGTGTGAATGGTGATTTCCTTGGACTATAAATGAATTACATTGAACCTGCACTTGGGAGTCCTGTTTCTTGTAACCATTATACATAGGCTTGAACCCATTTTAGTCGCCTGAGCCTTCTTGCCTAGAGTCATTTGAGCTAATAAAATTCCCTAATTTGAATATTAAGTGTGAGTGTCCTCTTGGGACCCTTGCATTTTGGGTAATGATATTGTCTTTGATTTGGGGGTAAGTGGGAACTTAATTCATTCATTTATTTAGTTATTTATTATGTAGGGGAAATGGAGGGTAAGTTGGGGTAGTTAGTATTGCAACTGTGTGTTTATCATTGTGTATTTTTTGTTTGTTTTGTTTGCTGTTATATATTAATAAAGATTATTACAAAAATAAAGTCCCCCAAACCCCACTTACTAGGCAGCAGGTACTGTAATAAATGGGAGCCTGTTACTGAGCCACTTGGAAAGCATCTGGATGATGGTCCCACCACTCCTTGAACAAGCATTCTGCAGCAGAAAGGGGAAATTCAATAGGGGTCCTCCTGCCTGTTAATTCAGTTAACTATTTCCCCACCAATAAGGGAACAGACTGCCAGGATTAGTCAGCTCTGTTCTAAGGATTCAAACAATAGACTTGGGCCTCTGCAGATGGGCCCTTTGCGGCGTGTTGGAGGCAAGGAAGGGGAGTGGCAGCCAGACGCTGGGCACCTCATCGCCTTCCTGAGGACATCATTGGGGCAACTGTCTGTCCACACAACAGGCACTCTGATGACGTCCTTCCAGCTCAGCGTCCACACACGCTGAGCCGGAATAGGCACACCACACCTTTTGTGGTGCCCCTTTCATGGCTTGCAGAAGGACCACTATTTTAGCGCTCCTTTTGCAGGCGGCGAAAGGGAGGATCGGGGTCGATGTGTCTGGCAGCCTCGGCCTCAATCCTCCACTTCCCAGGGCAGCCCAGGGCGGCCCATCTGCATCCCACCTTGGTGAAAGAACAAAAAGACTTTATTGCAGACCAAGGACAGTAGTAATCAGACAGTGTTTAGGTTGATACTGCCTTTCTTTGCCTTCTTGTCCCTATATATACCTAGCCTCACCTCTCTGCAATGTGACAATTTGACTTCTGCCTGGTAACTGCAATGTAACCTTTTCATTTCTGCCCAGTGACTTCTATGTAACCACTTGATTTCTGTCTGGTGACTCTACTACAACCTTTTGTTTTTCTGCCTAGTAACTGTGATGTAACCTTTTGATTTCTGCTCGGCAACTGCAGTAAAACTCCTTTCAACTGTTCTTTGAAATCAATGCCAAAATTTAAACTTGCCTAATACAGATAACACATTATATATATTTACAAGACAGCATTTGTATATATATTTACATATAACACAAACCAATACAGGATTTATATACACATTTCCCAACTTCATACATAATAGCAGAACTCAAAACCTTTTGGGTTCTGACACAGACCCCAATCAATCAAAGCAAATGCTGTCTTGTAAGTGTATTTTGTGTTTGGGAAGGACTGGGAAGGGGGTTCAGGACATGAGCTACTGCATAGTGCTTATGCGTTTGTAATTCCCCAACAAGAGTTCAGCCAATTTTTCAAATTCTTCCAAAGTAGGCACCTTTAACTTCTCAGCTTGAAAAATCACTTGAAAAATACTGTTGGATAGAGAAAATAGGAAACTTGATGAAGTTTATTTTATGAGCCTACTTCTAGAGGACCTTATCATAAACAAGTGTTGTACTGTTCTTTGTGACACAAAGAAATAATAATAAAATACTCTGAAATTTCAGGGACAGTACACAATACATTTATCACATTGTCAGCATTGCCTGTGTGGTGACTATGTGAAACATTGCCAGTGTAATAACTGGGGTTTCTGTAACTGTATAGCTCCAGCATGGTGACAGAATCAAGGATGCAAAGCTAACTGCAGTTGAGTAACAGGTTGCATGCTACTGTGGCAGTACATTCACACTTAAGCCCTTACGCAGATGATATTTCAAGTATATTCTTCAGTAAATGCAATAGTCTAAATCAGGGGTAGGCAACCTTTCCCCTTTAAGGGCCGAGGGACTTCAGCTCCCAGAATCCCAGGAGCTATTGGCCAACATGGGACTATTGGCCAACATGGCTGAGGCTTCTGGGAGCTGAAGTCCCTCAGCCCTTAAAGGGGAAAGGTTGCCTACCCCTGGTCTAAATGCTACTGTTAGTCTTAGGTAGAACAGGCCCAAAGAATCAATGAGATTTACATAAGTGTTGATGTATTAAGCAGTATATTCAAATAATTTATTGTAATTGGTATTGGCAATTGGATTTAGGTTATGGAGAACACAATTGTTCTGCTTCTTTAACATTTTGCAACTTGCATTCTAGATCAGGAGTAGCTCATGGACTGAGCACAGGGATACCTCATCCCAAATACCAGGGATTGCTCTGTTTCCAAATAGCCTGTGCTTCAAACATGAGGGTAGATAGCAACATCATTAGCATGTGGTTTCACAGATAAGACCCAATCTATTAGAACGTGCTACAAATGAGACTTTTTTTTATTGTAAATGGCTATAAAAAGTATTTCCAGATATTAAACATACTTCCACAACTCTCCAAAAGGTAAAACCTGGTACATACACAGGCCAATATATGCTGGTTATCCAGATAATCAAACCCTGTAAATGTTGTGTGGGGGGGGTGGGGGGGGTGTGGGGGGGTTAGACTTCACAATCAAAGTGCATGGCAAAATTCTTATCTTGTGTCAGAGACTGATGATCTAAAACAAATAAGAAAGCTCTCTTTTAACCTTCACACATTTGAAGCAGCCTTGGAAGGACTTCTATAGGCAATCAGAAATATTACTTAGTATGGGGGGAATCCAACAAACTGCCATGGTTTAAACCAATTTTGCAGCAGTTTTGGCTATTTAGGAGTTACTTTTCAGCTCCCAAAATCAAACTGCATAGAGGAGTAGGAATTTCATTACTACCAAAAAGAGAAAAGGAGTTGAAATTGTACATAGTCTTTGGGCTGCATTCCCCACCACCACCACTTTATCCAGAGTTAAATGACATGGCATAGTTAGGAGTGAATCCAGATCTGCCATAATTCTGAATTAGATGTCTGATAGCTCTAGTTCATGGCTTCCACTGTCATGGACAATAGCAGTGGCTTGTTTGGCACTCAGCACAAGGTCATAAAATGTCTTACAAATTAAAAGAACTTTATAAACAGTAGCCATAGAAGAAATGGGAATACTTAATCACTTGAATGTTGTTTTTTAGTTTTGCAAAATTCAGATAAACATATCACCAAGGTCAGGGTTAGCAAACAAGACAAGAAGGAAAGATAGTGAGCATGAAAAAGCAGCATTAGATAGAGGCAATGAATCAGGATCATTGATGGTGGAAGACTAGGCTGCCTTTCAAAGAATCAAAACTAGAAAACTTGGGCAACAGCTATTTGTGTGATTATACAAAGACACTCTCTGGTCTGTTCTCTTTTGTCAAATTTGCCACCCGAAGTAAAAAAATATTTTTTTAAAAAATGAATAATATGCATTAGGGATTAGTTTGCATTTTAATAAAGACTTGCCTAATTTCACATTTCAAATCAAGTATCCTTTGAGTTTTGCATTTGTTTGAATTTTGAGTCCTCCAACCAAAATGCATGTAACAGTGGATGCATTCTTGAAATTAATACTTGAAATGCATTATAGGTGGAAAATGACTCTCCAAAATATTCATGTTATGCAAAACTGCACTGAAATTTTATTTATATGCCACTTTTATTCTGAATGGGACTCTATTAAGCAGCATACAATAAATTTAAACAACATCTAAAACAATATGGAGTACAAAAGTTTAAAAAGCATTAAACCAGATATTCAGTTAAAACACTACTTTTAAAACATCAAATACTAAACCAATTAAAATATTTTAAAAGCATGTTACATACTAAAACACAGCACAGAAAATTGCACATGATTCTACCCTGGTCAGTCAAGGCTGAAGGCCTGTTTAAACAAGAAAGCCTTTGCCTGCTGACAAAAAGACAAGAGACAAGGGAGCAGACTGGATATAGCTCTTCTGCTATGTTTCAAAGCTTAGGAGCAGCCAACTAAGAAGGCTCTTTCTTGAGTCCTCACCAGCTGAGCCTGGGAGCATGGTGGAACAGAGAGAAAATCCTTCCTCAAAGACTGCAAGACTCGGGCAGGCTGGTACAGAGGCACATGGGCTTTCAGATAGTCTGGTCCTATCTATATAGGGAGGAGCCAGTGTACTGTAGTAGTTTGAGTACTTGACTATAGAGATCAAGAGAAGGCAATGGCAAACCTTCTCTGAACAAATCTTGCCAAGGAAACTCCATGATAAGGTCACCTTAGGGTCACCATAAATCGGAAATGATTTGAAGGCACACAATGACAATAAGCCATATGGGGCTTTATAAGACAAACCAGCTCTTCAAATTGTACTGGGAACTGATTAGCATCCAGTTTAGCTGTTTCAGTTAGGAGATTATTGCACACACTTTATACTGTCATTTTCCCGATGGGATACACGTGTGGTTAACTTCAAAGATGGTCTTATCGCATTCTCCCATATGAAGCCCATATGCAGCCCATATGCAGCCCATATGCACCCTGGGTTTATCCCACAACTTTTTACCGATGGGATTTTCCCATCCTTGAAAAGCCATGGGGTAAGCCCAGGTTGCATACGGGCTGCACACAGGAGAATGCAATTAAGATCAGTCTTTAAAGTAAAACATGCATGTATCATGTCAGGAAAATGATGGGATAAAGCACATGCAATAATCTCCATGTATTCCCCTTAGAACCAGATTAGTTAGCAATCCAGCCACAGCATTTCGAACCTGCTGAAGTTTCCAAACAGTTTCCAAAGGCAGTCCAATGCAGAGTGCATTACAGTAACCCAAATGCAATGTAATCAAGATATGTGTCATTTTGGCCAGATCTGGCTTTTCAAGAAACAGCCACAAGTGGCACACTAGTTTTAACTATGCAAACACAATCCTGGCACTGCCAAAAGCTGGGCATCTAAGTCCAGGTATGTATCCAAGAGTATGCCCAAGCTGATAATCTGAGATTTTAGGGGGAATGTAACCCTGTCCAGCCCAGGCTGAATCCCTGTTTCCTTTTTTGTCTTCTGACTGACCAGGAGCAAGCCTTTTTTTTTTTTTAATTAAGCTAGTTTGTTTGCCCACATCTAGTCCACAACAGATACTGATAAATTACCAAGGAAGTTTCTTTGGTGTTAGATGGAAAGGAGAAACAGCTGAATGTTGCCTGCATTCTGGTACAAGTATTCAGAAAAAATGCACATAAACATGGAGAGAGGATCTCCAGATTTGGGGTGAAACACATTAAAGTTGGGAAAATGAGAAAACAAAAGACCAAACTTGATAGATCTATCTAATTTGAATGAAATCTCTTTTAAACCTTTATTCATTTCCAGAAATGTTCTGATGTTCAGTCTCTAAAGCACACATCTACTTTTACCCTGGGAGCTGCCATTTTCTATCTCCCTGCATTGTGAAGGGCTGCTCCTGGCTCAGGTAAGAATGTTCCAGGAGGAGACTAAAGTGCATACAGAGCCTTAGAACAGGGCAACTCATTTCATATATAGTGTTGATTTCATTCATTCAAAGTGCTGGATGTAATAATATGCCCCAAAGGGCACATTTCTCCATAAACAGCTCTTGCAATGTAGCATTCATTGGCCTGCCTGATGATGAATGATTGTGCTACTGGGGAAACAAATCATTTCACTTCAGCCCAGTCTAGGTTTAAATCCTTATCTAAATTGAGCTTCATGGTGGTTAATCATTTCATTTGTGGGAAATGGCAAGTATTAAGGAGACCACAGTTATGTCTCCCCATATAAAAGTATACAAATGTGCCTAGAGTCAATTGCAAATCCTTTGTTTACATTTCATTTTAACCGAGACAATGAGAGAGACTGGTTAATGCTGACTAACAGTACACACACGCATACAGAGACAAATATGAATATCTAGCTACAGTAGAAAGGGAAATCTGGGAGATGTCCCAAATCTCCTATTTCTTTTCTATTCTCTCTTTTCAGTTAAATAGAAGAAATGAATATGCTAAGTAGTATTTGTATGCCTAGACCTGTTTCAAAACAATTTAGCAACATTACAATATTAACTATGGCTAAAAAGGAAGAGAAGGATTCTGCCCTCACAAACAATGGTATCATTTTGAAACATGAGATTATATATTTATGCATTCATTAGAATGACAGCCCACTTTTCTCCCAAGAATGGGATTCATGGCAGTTGTTTTCCCTTGCTTGTTGCATATTTTTGTATTCAAAATCCACAGGCTCCAATATATTTACCTGGCAATTGGTGGCTGACATATTCTGGTATCACAAGATCTGCAACAGACACCTGAATAGAAAAAAAAACTGTTCACTGCTACAAACTGTTTTACCCCTGCTCAAGAGGGAAAGGTCAATAATCTTGCCCTTACAAGCAGCCATTACAACAGAATCAAAATAGGAAGATTGGCAATTTTGCACAAAGTTTGTGGATTTTTTCCTCATTTTCTACAAGAGAATTCTACTCCCTGCGCTACAGTACTGGTGCTCACCAGCAGAGAAATATACATACATTGTTGTTGGTGGTGGTGGTCATGGTGGCATTGTATCTGCCAGTCATTTCCAACTTATGGCAAACCTAAGATGAATCTATCTTGGGGTTTCATTGGTTAGATTTATTCAGAAGGAGTTTGTCATAGCTTTCCTCTTAAGACTGAGTGTGATGCACCCAATGTCACATTACCAAATTACAAATCCTAGGATTCTGTAGGATGGAGCCATGGCAGATAAAGTGGTATCAAACTTCAATAAATGTATAAAATAGAAACACACTTATAGAATACAGTATCCTGTGGTACCTTAGAAACTAACAGGTTCATTGTAGCATGGGTTTTCATGGACAAACAGCCTGATTCTTTAGAAGCATGCATCCAACACCATTCTATACATCTCATGAAGGGGGCTATAGTCCCTAAACACTCATGCCACAATCAGTTGGTTAGCCTTTAAAGTGTTGCACTTGAGGTGACAGTGGTTGTAAATGTCAAAAGATGGGATCATTTATATGTGAAGTTTTCCACTGGCTTATATCATGCCATCACACTCTTTTTGCCAATAGCCCTGCTCTTTATTTGGCAATGGACCAGGAAGATTGCTTATAAAGAATGCTGCCGCAGAAAGTAATACTGAATTCACTGACCTCCATATATGTCCTACCCCACCATTCTATAAAGTACAGTAATAGCTTTTTTGTAACATTCTCATTGTAGCACAAGAGAAGAGAAACTGGCTGAATCAGTATCCCTGATGATTCCAAGTCAACAGTGGGAGAAAGAGGACTGGTGGCAGGAGGAGGGGAACAAAGGAGAAGAAGAGGAGCTTTGAGGAGCACTCTGGCCAACAATAAAGCTTGATAGCTCTTCACAGCCTCTAATGAACTAATGTTTGCATAATTCATGGAGCCCAATTTAGTGAACTTGACACTACTTCTCCTTAAAGATGGCGAGAAGCTGGGTGACCATATGAACAAGGAACAATGCTGTTCAGAGAAAGGAAATGAATTAAAGAGAGAAGTCAAAGAAATGGAGACAGCCTTTCCTATCAAGAGTCTGTAAAGTCATTGCCTGGCATTCTTTTTTCTGCAATTATCAAACAGTCTAGTCCAGATTTCTCTGTATCTATGCAAGGCCCACTTAAATGAAGCAAAGAAGGAACAGTTAATTGACTACCCCAAAGGAGCACAAGGGAAGAAAAGAAATTTTGATTGGCAAAGAAACGTTTTATTATACTGTCATCTCAGTCTATTATCCCATTGAGTGAAATAAAACAAGGGACACATTGCATCATCTAGAATTTGAATTCTCTGACTAATTAATCTCTGATTTATTAAATGTTTAATATTACAGAAGCTGTGTCGGAGCTGTCTTCAGAACAGGGATGGAGACTCTCTTGATCTCTGTCTGGGTTCAGCCCACAGGAGTTTACCATTTTACTGGAAGTTTGTTTTTCTTTTGTCTCCAATAACTCACTGGGTTTTGTTTGGTTTTCATTTGTTTATTTGTTTGTTTGGAGGCCAGGAAGATTTTGCATGATAAGAGCTGTGGTTTGCAGATATGGAAGATTTTCTTTGTTCAGTGAAACTGAACTGTGTGGTTCTTCTGCCTAGGAAGCTGTGCCACTTGGGCTTACTCCTGGGAAAATGTGCATCAAACACAGCTATACTTTGCATGCCAGAAGGCTTTTTCACTGGGTTTTACACATGGATATACATGCAGTGTATTGATCTGTGCTTTGCATGCTTGATGAAAAAAATTGGTAAGAGTTACATGTAGCCTCACCCACTGAATGCTGTGTCCTTAGTTTCAACAATTGTTGGAGTACAGCTCCTGAGATCCTTCCCTATCATAGAAAATTAAAGACATCCTGGAAGCCCATAGGCAGGACATAAATGTAGCAGCCTTCCCATGTCCCATGTCCCAGAAATATACTGCTTCTGAATATGATGATAAACATCATATAGCCAGCATAGTATAGCAGTTCAAATGTCACACTATAGCTGGGGAGATAAGATTCGAAGCTCCAATCTGCCATGTGTCTTCCTTGGTGATTACACTCTCTTTTGCTGTAAAGACAGAGTTGGCATGGAAAGATCTATGGAAGTTTGCTTGAGCTCCTAGAGAAAATGTAGGATATAAGTGCAATAAAATAAGAAAACATACACTTTTGTTATCGACACACACACCACAATACAGCCCCATTTTAAAATGATCTACAACAGTGATTTGTTATCTGGTATTGCTTTGAGCTACTGTTGCATCAAGCTACATTTTTATTTTTGGTTGCAGAACAATCAAATTGATATGAATGGTATATAGCCCCAATGGCTTTGGGCTCTGTCCTGTGCCCTTAACTGCTTTCACTGCTGGAATGCAGCCTTAAGAATTCATATCTCAGGTCAAAAAGGATCCTTACCCTGCCTTACAGGAATGCAGGTGTTTCTTACTACAACAAACCAGTCTGATGATACTCAGAGTTACTGGTTTTGTCATCTCTATGAAGCCTCCTAATCCAAATAGCTTCATCCATAAATCATTCCAGCAAAATTCTGGGCATGTTTATGTAGATAATGTAAGGAGCCATTAGGGAGTTAAGCTACTTTCATGCAAGCAAAATGAAAATGTTTTCATTTTTGATTAGGTGAATACTGTACATCTTAATTAATGGGGAGGATCATAATATGAAACAATTAAAGATATTGCATCAAAGTCTACACTTTGAATCATGTCCAAGCCTATGTATGCTTACAAACAAGACCCACTAAAGTCCGTGCAGTCTACTCTCAAGAGGACACAATACAGGTATTACAGATGCCTCAGCATTAAGAATAATGTGCTGTTTTATGCCTGCACTTCAGTCTATTTAGTGCTTTTTAAAAATGAAAACAAAGAATGGACAATTCAGTATGATTCTCTTTCCATCCACCCTCTTTTTAACAATGAATATAATATGTAAAGAAAATGTAAACTAGGTATGGGGAGAAGACCATGTCTTCAAATAATGAGGGGATGCAGACGGGCGGCCCTGGGCCACCCCGGGAAACAGAGGATCGAAGCCGAGGCTGTGGGATGTGTTGGCCCCAGTTCTCCTGTTTGCTGCCTCTGAAAGGAGTGCCAAAATGACACTCCTTTCAGAGGCGGCAAATAAGCCACCCCAAGAGCCACCGCACAGCTCTTCTGCGTCCCTTTTGGCACAGCGTGTCAAGACGCTGTGCTGGGAGGATGTTCTGATGGTGTGTGCCATGCATAATGGCATGCACCATCAGAACGTCCTCAGGGAGGGGTTGGGATGGCCGGTGTGCAGCTGCCCCTCTCCTTCCCTGCCTCCAAGACGGTGCAAAGTGCCATTTGTAGAGGCCCAATGTTAGAAAATGATTGCACTAACTCTATCATAATATTTCCTCCAGCTATGGTGGATGAATTCTGTTGATTTTAATATGAGTGTTCAAAACTAATTGGGTCCTTGACCTGTAAAAAAGTCACTAGAATGTTTGGTGTGAACTGCACAGTGAGTTTCTTATGAGCTAAAAAAATTACAAAAATATTCAATTGGTTGTATTTAATCCCTTCCTTCAGATTTCCTGGTGCCTTGTTCCAATAGAATTTCCCCTAACAAACTGTATTTTTACACAATGCTAGGATGACCAGATGTTTGTCAGGTGAATGCGGCGGTCAGGAGTGCCTGTTATCAGCTTCGGCTGATACGCCAACTGCGCCCTTATCTGGACATGAGGGATCTGGAAACTGTGGTGCATGCACTGGTAACCTCTCGCTTGGATTTCTGTAATGTGCTCTACATGGGGCTACCCTTGTGCTTAACTCGGAAACTTCAACTGGTTCAAAATATGGCAACCAGGTTAATTACTGGAACATCGAAGAGGGAGCACATAACACCTGTGCTTAAATCCCTCCACTGACTGCCAATTAGTTTCCGGGCACAGTACAAGGTGTTGGTTTTAACCTTTAAAGCCCAACATGGCTTGGGTCCATCTTATCTTCGGGACCGCCTCTCCCCGTATCATCCCCTCCATGCGCTGCGGTCCTCTGGGAGGAACCTGTTGCAGCCTATAAAGACCAGGCTCTCGCAGATCTCCCAGAGGACCTTTTCTGCAACTGCTCCCAGACTCTGGAATGGCCTGCCATACGAGATCCATCATATTGCTACCTTGGCTGCCTTTAAAAAGGCAGCAAAGACAGATCTTTTCTGGCAGGCCTTCCCGGAACATCTCCCTGATTAATAAATGGTGACCCTTGGTTTTTATCCTTTGACCGCCATGACAGGTCCACCTATTTAATTTTGTTTTTAACTGTTATATTCATGTTTTAATTCCAATTTAGTTTAATTCTGTTTTATTGGGGGGAGGATTGGGGCTGGGATTGAGATTTTAACTTGTTCTTTTTAATTGATGTACGCCGCCTCGATTGCTGTGCAGAGAGGTGGGATATAAATAAAATTTATTATTATTATTTATTAGAAAGCAGTCTTCTATTTGAAGAAGTATCCATGCAGGTCCTGCTTAAAGCTTTAAGTTACTTATAATTACACTTTCTAGAACTCCACACATGCAGCATTGCTGGGAGTCTGAAAGAAAGTTTTACAAGCTCTGGAGCATGCATTCAGCACAACAGTTAAAACCTCCTTTTGAATACATGCACTAGTGAATACAAGATGGGCAATGATTTATGCAGTATAACCAGCTGATTTTTGGCAGCTAAGGAGCAAGTAACCTTGTGAATGAGCTCATAAAGGTGAATATATTCAAAAGAAACTGAAAAAGAATGCAAGTGACAGCAGTGCCTGATGGACAGAGAAATGATGTTGAGCCTGGACAAAGCCAGAAAGAAGGTAAGCCTGAAAGAAGATGATAAACTCTGAAGGGCAGAGCAGCAGAATGGAAGCCAAAGGTAAAGATCAAAATAGAGTTTTGTGCAACCAGACAAAAGAATAACTTTAGCAGAAATTCCAATGTACCGTTCATTCCTGGTTTTGAGAGACAGATTAGATAGAGATGTCTAGTCCTTTAAAAATATGTTTTGCCCACAGAGCAGTGGTGGCTACCACTGTGAAATTAAATTTAAAAAATTGTCAAGTAGATAAAGACTTGTTGTTGTCTTTGTTGTTAAGATGCCAAATGCTATTTTCTGTTACTGTCTACTAAAACAGTCTTTAGAAGGCATTATAAAACCCACTAGGAGTGTCTTTATCTGATGTAGGGTTGCCGTAGTCAGAAACCTGTGGGACATCTACATGGGCCAAATAAAATGGTCTCATCTAGTTTGCACAGCAAGCTGTCCAAATGATGTATGGAACAATCCAGACCAAATCTGGACCTTTTAATTTACTTAGGGCTTTAATCCAGAGGGGGGAAAGTGGGAATTTATCTCTGTTTTGAGCATAAAATCCAGATGTTTGCACATGTTTGTGGATTTTATTCCATAGAAACATGAGTATGAAGCCAGGGGAAGAAGTGTAGAAATATGTACATTTGTATGCATGGGAGGAGGCAGGGAACTGGAGTGGCCACAGCAGTGTAGCCACACATATTGCGATTTATCCAATCTGAGTGGATTTGGATGGGAGCACTGTGTGGCCAGTGCTCGTCTTAGTGTGTGTGGTGATTGTGAGGGCAAGCATGTGGTTATTGTAGATCATGATAACCCAGAAGTAAGCCGGGTTTTTCTGTCAGTATAGATGTGCCCTGAAGAAGCTCTTGCATTTTTCAGAAAGAGAAAATCCCATCACACATTGTTGGTACTATGTAGAGTTACCTTCTCAATGGTAACTTGGTCAACCAACTTGACATTAAAGATATATCTTAATCATTTTGGTGCTTGTATGCCACCTTTCAGGGCAATTTTTTTTCAAAGTAGCTAAAATAACAGAAAGACAATTTAAGCTAAAATAACAAAGACAGTTTAAAGATAGGAAACACACATATAAAATGTTTTTTTAAAAAAAAAAATAAAGCAAAAATCTAAAACAGTTCAAACCAAGACCAGCAGCCAACAGAAAATATAATGTGAAAGAATAAGAAAGAACAGTTTAAACCTGCAGATTAGCTATTAGTAAAAAAAAAAGGTGTTTGAGATCTGTTCAAAAACAGCTAAAGAAACATGTGTGTGTGTGTGTTTACACACACACACACACACACACAAGGACATGGAGTTCTACAAAGATGGGTCCGCTACCCATCTTAGGTCCATCTCTCTTGTATTTGTCAATCTGACTTTAATACAGGGCATGAAGCTGGTATAGAATTAATTATCACAGCTTGATTTCCATTGTTAGCCCCAACTAGAGTAGATTCTTGAATCAAGGAGAATTATTTATGTATTAATTTACCTTCTAACTAGTGATTCAATGGGTCCAACTGTAGTTGAATATAAAATTCTAGCTCGTACATTTTGGTCACCTTATCTCCTACAACTGGTCAGTAGCATCTGGACCATCTGAAATGTATCCACGCAAGTAATCTAATCTGGATGTAAGCCAGAGCATTAATGGTAACTGAAGCATGATGCACCTTTTTCAGATAAAATTTCAGGTGCTGAATTAACCATAGGTGATAAAAATTATCCCTAGCAACCAATTAAGCCCTCCAATCTCTGTTTCCGCATATAATCAAAGTCCAGGAGGACTTCAAGGTTGTTAACCTTACTTTCAAATGGAGTGCAATCCTATCTAGTATTAATTACATACCTCAAACAGCCACACAAAGGGAAGGTATTTTTACCATATATCAAAGGGGTCACAGGCAGAATAGGGAAACTGGTGAGGAAGCATAACCTCCAATGGCTTACAAACTGACCAAAAAAAATCCAGCAAGTGATTCATTCAGTGAAGGACAAGAGATAACCTCTCATGGCCACAGGAGTTTACCGCATACCATGCAGCTGTGGACATGTCTACATAGGGACTACCAAACACAGTGTTCAAACATGAATCAGGGAATAAGAGAGACATTGCAGATTGGGTCAACCAGAAAAATCAGCAGTAGCAGAACACGTTATAAACCATCCTGGGCATAAAATGCTGTTTGAAGACACTGACATTCTGGACCATACAACAACTATCAGGTCAGAATGCACAGGGAAGCCATTGAAATCCACAAACACCTAGACAACTTCAACAGGAAAGAAGAAACCCTTAAAGTAAACAAAAGGCCTAAGCAGACTGCCAGAAATAGTGCACATTAAATTGAGGCACTGCCCTGGCTCAGTGCTAGGGAATCATGGGAACTGTATTTTTTTCTGGGACACTGAGCCGTCTCTGTCAGAGAGCTCTGGTGCCACAATAAATTACAGTTCCCATGATTCCCTATCACTGAGCCAGGGCAGTGCCTCAATTTAATGTGCACTATTTCTGGCAGTCTGCTTAGGCCCAAAGTTTGGCTACCAGTCCTGAAAAACACCAAAATCAAGACCCAGCAAATGCAAATAAAACTACCCAGGGTAAGGGGGTTTCCCAGCAGACGATGGATCATTAAGTAAATAGACACTCTGAGGCATTGCTATTCAACAACAGAATATACAGATTAACATGTAAATCACTTTCTCTCAACCAAAGGTATATATACCCCACACTCTTTCATGCCAGCATTCTCTGAAAATGCCAGCCACGGATGCTGGCAAAATGTCAGAAATAAACTCTTCTAGAACACGTCCTCATAGCCCGAAACACCCACAAAAATCATATTTAATTTGTTTTCTGCTAAGACCCCTAGATCCTTATCAAATATACTGCTTTTAAACCAGGTTTTAAACAGCATGCTGCCCATACATTTCATTTTTCCTGCCTAGATGTAATACCTTTCATTTATCATTTATACTGAAGTTCATTTTGTTAATTTTGGCCCAGCTCTCCAATCTATTAGGGTTATTTTGAATTCTGTTTCTGTCTTCTAGGGTATTAGCTACTTCCTATAATTAATTATGAGAACCTCCAGATTTGATAAACATGCCTTCTATTCCATCAGCTGTCATTTTAAAGGTGTGTGTTTGTGTGTGTTAAACAACATCATCATGTTTTCCTTTTCTGTGTTGTCACTTTAGCAGATACACATCTGTGCAAGGACATGCTTTAGTGGAAAAGCAGCTGTACTGGCTGGGGAATTCTGGCAGCCGTAGTCCAAAAAGTATCTTTTCCAACCTCTTTTCTAATTACTCCACCAGTTCAGTGAGATCTAGCTGCAATTACTATCTATCCAAAACTATTTTCAGATTCCTGTTTATGTTTTTCACAGCCTTTCTAAGATTAATAGGTAAAATTCAACCCAGTCCTCCAGATTCTTTCTTTTTTTAAACATTTATTTATTTCAGTTTCACAAAGAATACTATAAATTAACAGCAGCTTCAAACCTTAAACAGTTTCTTGTGAGGGCTGAAGGTAGCAAAAGTATTTTGCTAATACAAAGCAAGACTAGGAAGCAATGGAAGGGCACTCCATCGAGCCTGTCTGCATGCTGAGAGGCGACAGTCCAGTCGAGTAGCCTGCATAGTCAACAAGTCCAGAGAAGCAGGGGCTCAGAGCACACCAACTCATCCAGCACCAGGTCTGACAGACCATAATGGAATTGTGCTTGCAAGGCACTATCGTTCCACTCCAAATCCTGCACTATCAGGCAGAAGGATGTGGAGTACTCTGCTACAGTCCTCTTGCCTTGCAGGAGAGTCCAGATTTGGCTCTCTGTCATCTTGACCTTCACAGGATCCCCCCATTTCTGGATTCTTAGAAGTCCTGCAAGCTGTTAAGGAGGGGGCTATCCTAGTTCAGGTAGGGGGTAGCCCATTTGCTGGCAGTCCCTGAGAGCAGGCTATTCATAAAAGCTACCTTATGGGAGTCATCAGAAAAGTCATCCCTTCGAAGCTTAGAATGCAGCTTGCAACTAGGAATGAAACTGTCCAGCATAGTTCTGTCTCCCTGGAACTTTTCTGGAAGGGAAGCAAAGCATTTCCTGTGTTGTTTGGGAGCTGGAGGATTAATTTTTCCTTAGAGTGCAGCCACACTCTGAGTTAATTGCTGCACCTGGGCAGAAAGCGGCAAATGTCAAGCAATTGAGCGTGCAGACAAAGTTTTTCGGAAGCTTTCTTCACTTCACAGAGAAAAACACCCAGAGACCTTGGAGCTGTCTGGCTGTTCAGGAATGCGTCCTCCCTGCTTCTGATGAAACAGACTGAAGCCAAGTTTAACTCCAAAGAGGCACTTTTATTCTTTAGTTGCAGTATGTACAGAAAACTATATGCACTCAGCACCGATCAATGACAACCCACGGCAACCCACATGCTGTGGTCTTGGTTTTCTTTTATAGACACTTGCCATGCAGCCTCTAAGTCCAGCCTCTTCCTGTGAGTTCTTCCTGTGTCACCTGAATTATTGTCCCCCCCGCCCCCAACATGATGACACAATATGTTTAGACTTGGTCTACGTGCTCTCTGGCACATCCTGACCTTGGACACTGCTCAGATGTTTTGCGTCCCAGCTGGAAACAACTTTCCCAGCTAGCAAGCTGTAAAGTGACCTGTAGTACCCTTTGTCACTTTCCCACTTCTGGACATTTCAACTCAGATTACAAATCTCAACAGCAAATTCATTTGCAACAGCTTATCCAAGGCTTGTTTCCCTTCCATTGTGCTCTTATCAGCCTAATTAAGGTGGCCAGAGATTATTCTGTCCAGGAAAGCCATCAAGAGTGCTGATAACAGCTTCTTGTGAGGGTTGAAGGTAACAAAAGTCTTTTGCTAATGTAAAGCAAGAAAGCAAAGGTCCATATTACTAATCCAAAGGTCCAGCCATAGAATAGTCAAACAGTCTGAAGGTCTAGGATTCCAGAGAGGCAGAGTGACAAGGCCGTCCAAAGGTCAAGGGTTCCAGAAGTTCAAGATAAGTCAGCAGTCCAAGAGTCAAGGTTTCAGGCCAAGGAATAAGGAGAGACAGAGGCTTTCACTAGGAAACTCAGATAATCTCTGGCACTGAGGCAAACCTTCTGCACCTGCTTAAATCCTCAAGCTGGAGGAGCTCAGCTGAGGCTGATTGCTCTGGCATTTTTCATAAAGTCTCATCAAACACCAAAGGCCCTCCCTTTCTGCTCAACAATGGCTGAAGGTAGGTATTGTCCCTTGATCCTCCTCCATGTTTGAAGGCTCTGCTGCTGGGAGTCTTGGCTGTGGAGCCTCCTGGGAGACCACAGGCTTTGCTGGATGCTCTGCTGAAGCTGGCAAAGCAGAACTAGGGCTGAGCTGAGGCTCCACAGCTGCAGGGTCAGGTCCCAGAGGAGGTTCTGGTTCATCCTCTTCATCCTCATCCTCATCCTCATCCTCCTTCTCATCCTCCTCCAGGCAGGGCATGACACTTAGGGACTGTACAGACCAGCACCAAGGGTCAGCATCAGGGTGGAATGGGGGCATGGCAATTGCTTGCCACCTGCCCCAACTCCACCCCAATGCTGGCATCATGTCACCACCCACCCAGACAGCAGGCAGTATCATGCTATTTCTGCAGCACAGCGTTTAGATAGCACATGTGCTGAAGAAACTACAAAAAGCCACTGCTGCAACAGCAAGGACAGCTTTTTGCCATTCCAAAAAGAAGCAGCATTTTCCCACTCCTTTTTGGAAAAAGAAATCACTGGACTGGGGCCACAGCATGTAGTTGCTGCAGCCCTGATCTGGTGTTGAAAGGGGCATTGGCAAGCCACTCCTTTGGGGCCGTCTGTATACCCCCTTAATTACTGGCAATCTGCGTTTTAAGTTCTTATATTCCTCCACTCTGTATGCAATTTTCCAAGATACTCAAAGATAGTATAGAGCAGACTGATATTATCAGACAGATTCAAACCTATTAGGATCTTACCATAGATTCAATCAATATACTACCATGAATAGCCATGGTATCCCATATGCATTCAATCTCAGCTAATTTCCAGAGCTAAGCAGAATTAGGCCTGAAACCCTTGAGAGCTATTGCTGCCACTGAGAGCCTTATCACACAAGGGAGGTAAATTGGAATTGCATTAGGATAATAGCAATTATCCTAATTAGAATTGCATTAGTATAATAGCAATATGTCAATGGCAAGATGTCAACAGATATGGAAAACAAAATAAAGGCCTACAGATTGGAAGTGAGCAATATACATCCCCATCCACCAAAAGGGAGACACAAGAGACTGCAACAACTATAGAATCATAGCACTGATCTCCTATGCAAGCAAAATCATGCTCAACATTCTGCAACATAGACTCCAACCATACATGGAGAAAGAAATCCCAGAGGTCCAAGTGGGGTTAAGGAAAGGAAGAGGCATGAGAGACCACATTGCATACAATGGCAAATGGAGCACACCAGAGAATTAAAAAAAAATCAGCATGTGCTTTACAGACTGTAGCAAAGTCTTTGACTGCATAGATCACAAAAGGCTATGGAATGCCCTTAAAGACAAGGGAGTGCCAAAACATCTGATAGTCCTGATGAGGAATCTGTACTCTGGATAAGAGGCTACTGTCAGAACAGAACACGGAGAAACAGAATGGTTCCTAATCGGCAAAGGAGTCAGACAAGGCTGTATCATTTCACATATTTGTTCAATTTGTATACAGAATATATTATAAGAAAAGCAGGCTTGGACACAGAAGAATGAGGAGTAAAAATAGGAGGAAGGAACATCAACAATCTAAGATATGCAGATGACACGATAGTACTAGCAGAAAACCTCACAGACCTGGAACAACTACTAAGGAAGATCAAAGAAGAAAGTGCAAAGGCAGGCTTAATGCTGAACATAAAGAAAACAAAAATAATGACCACTGAGGACCTTCACATGTTCCATTTAGACAATGAAGAAATAGAAATAGTAAAAAAAATCCCATACCTGGGATCAAACATTGATAGAAATTGGGACTGCATTCAGGAAATCAGAAGAAGATTAAGAATGGAGGGGGTGGCTATGAAAGAACTAGAAAAGATTCTAAAATGCAAAGATATACAACTCTGAACAAAAATTAGAATCATACAAGCCATTGTATTCTCTATTACCATGTATGAATGGACAGTTAAGAAAGATGATAGCAAGAAAATAAATTCCTTTGAGATATGGTGCTGGAGAAAAGTGCTGAGGATCCAATGGACAGCCAAAAGCACAAACAAGTGGCTCCTAGAGCAGATCAAGCCAGAAACCTCCCTGGAAGCCAACATGACCAAGCTGAGACTGTCGTACTTTGGACACATCATGAGAAGAGAGGACTCATGCAGCACATGGCAGTATTTTCAATACCTCCGAAATCTGTGTTCTGTGAGCTGGTTTTGGAAGGGAAGAGGGGATCTCACTCACTCCCCGAAATTCCTAACCAAGTCTCCCTGAGCTGTTCCAACACAACTTTAGTCTATAAGCAAACAGCTGGATCCATTTTTCTATGAGGAGTGCAGTCTCTAGGCAACTATTTTATGTGTGAAAACTTTCTTAATGATTTCATGTATTCTCTGTGTGTATGTGTGTGCTTGCCTGTTGATTTATTTTTCTGTCTTAATAAAAGTACCATTCTTTTGGAAAAATGCTATCTCTGCAAAGGCTCTTACTTTCCTCCCCCTGCACACAGATCCTACTCATCATTTTTGAGCTAATTATAAATTCCCCAAGGTCAAGTTCTTATTACCCTCCTTTGCCAATTGGGAACCATTCTGTTTCTCTGTGTTCTGTCCTGACGGTAGCCTCTTGTCCTGAGAATTATCAGACGTGTTGGCACTCCTATGTCTTTAAGGACAGCCTTTCATGATCTATGCGATCTATGCAAGCTACAGGAAAAGAGATTCCACCTCAACATTAGGAGGCACTTCCTGATAGTGAGAGCTGTTCAACAATGGAACACATTCCATTGGAGTGTGGTGGAGTCTCTTTCTTTGGAGGTCTTTAAACAGAGGCTGGATGGCCATCTGTTGAGGATGCTTCGATTTTGAGTTCCTGCATGGCAGGGGGGTTGGACTGGATGGCCCTTGTGGTCTCTTCCAACTCTATGATTCTATGATTCTATGAAACCTCTATGAAATTAATGGGGTCACCATAAGTCAACAGGCAATTTGAAGGTGCATGTCTCCATACATGCATGCATACACGTACACACACTGTAGAACAGATAGAGTTGGAAATTAATAGAATGAAGCAGATGAACTCCTCAGCATGGTAGCAGAAATCCTTTCACTTGGGTATCAAGACTGAAAAAAATAGTGCAAATTGAGTCCACTTTAACTGTCCTGACTCAGTGCTGGGGAATCATGGGAACTGTAGTTTATTGTGGCGCCAGAGCTCTCTGACAGAGAAGTCGCAATGTCTCAGAAAAAAATACAATTCCCATGATTCCCTAGCACTGAGCCAAGGCAATTAAAGTGGACTCAATTTGCACTATTTCTAGCAGTCTGCAAAGGCCCATAGTCTTAAAATTCACTGATGGGCTCCAGAAAATTTGTGAATCACTACACCTGTGGAAATGAAATCCACCATCGTCTTTATTACAATTCCTTTATATGTTGCTTTTATTGAATAACCATAGGAAGGAAGCAGAAACAGAAAATCCTATTTCATTTGAGCAGGCCCAAAAAACTTTCATGACCCACATGTCAGTCAAGGCCCAAATAAGGAAGGTGGCACCCTGGCTTAATTCCCAAAGTAAGCCCCCCTTTTGTGTCTATTTATGAGCAATTCTGGGAATAGTGACACAGAAGTTAAGTAGCACAATAGCCAACAATACCAAATCTTCATATGTGGACTCATTTTCTGTACTGCTCCTTCATTGAAGCTAACCACATGATCCTCTGCATTTTGACCCAATTACTCAAGTAACCCACAAAATATTGATGAATGCAGAAACACTGAAAAATAGAAGAAATGATGAAGAAAGAAGAGGAAGGTACTTCCCCCCACACACCTTCAAGTCTTCTCAGCTCATAAACATGTAGAAAAGAGGGCTTTACTTTGGGAGCTAATTCAGGGTGCCACCCTTCATAATTTGGCATTGACTAGCACAGGGGTAGGCAACCTTTCCCCTTTAAGGGCCGAGGGACTTCAGCTCCCAAGAAGCCTCAGCCATGTTGACACATAGTGCCATGTTGGCCAATTGCTCCTGGGATTCTGGGAGCTGAAGTCCCTTGGCCCTTAAAGGGGAAAGGTTGCCTACCCCTGGACTAGCAGGTGGGTTATGCTAGTTTTATGGGCCTGCTAAAAAGATATGGATGCCCCCCTATTCCCCTTAAAGCTAGCCAGGGGGCTGGAGCAATTGCACCAACTGAACCACTGATAATCCAGACCTGTCCCCATTTATTATGCAAAGTTCTCGATTGCCACAAACTTGACTAAAAATTGAAAAGAAGAGTGGGATATATTAAGGTGTGTTGTTTTTGTTTTTAAAGGTAAAGGTAAAAGTTCCTTTTTGACAAGATTGTCTAGTTATGTCTGACTGTAGGAGGCAGTGCTCATCTCCATTACCAGCGTTGTCAAGACAACTCTGTGGTCATGCGGCATGGAATGCTGTTACCTTCCCACAAAAGTGGTACCTATTAATCTACTTGCACTTTTACATGCTTTCAAATTGCTAGGTTGGCAGAAGCTGGGACTAGTGATGGGAGCTCACTCTGTCATGCAACACTTGGGTCTCAAACTGCTGATCTACCAATCTGGTGGTCATCAGAGTCTGTGTTTTAACCACCAATTGTTACCGCATCCATTTTTGTTTTTACAGAGATGTCAAATTTAAATGTGGTATCTCTATGTAACAGTATAGGAATAGTGGGCAAAAGGATATATGCATGGGTTGGACAACAGGGATAGGCAGGCAGGCACTCCTCCCCTCTCTGTCCCAGTGCTGAGAATAGGGTGTTTTTTTGTGTGTGTTTTTGGACAGCAGCTTCAAAACCCACCCAATCTGAATGAATATTTTTCCAAGCTTCCCCTCCCCGCTGTGTGTGGGTTGGTTATGAAAATGTATTTCTAGGTTTGCCAAAATGTGAACCAAGTGGCATGGATCCGGGTTTATTAACACCATAAACAGAGGCCCACATTTCACATTCATACAATGTTATCCTGATTTGATTAAACTATACCAATGAGACATTGGGCTGAGTGTGTCCAGATGTGTTGTTCTTGAGAAGCAATCCAAGGTTATATTGACTGGGACAGGCCTGGAAGCTTGAAATATTCCCAGTTTAGTCTAGATTATTTTTAATGTTATTTTCAATGGATTGATATGGATTAAAATCCCTCTTTGTCATGAAAGACTTTTTTTCTGTGCAGCATTATTTGCTCTGCAGAAGTGCATCATCCAAGTTTTAGCAGACACCAAAATCTTGAAGCCCTAATGTGCCTAACACCACCTACTGGCAAATTTGGACATTGAAAACACAAGCTTAGGAAGAAGCCCCAATAAAACAAAATGTATGTTGCAGGCAGGTGAACAAATTTGCTTTTTGTTAGTGGACAACACCCATACGTGCCACCTCTGTGCTGGTGTGATGATCCCATGTATCTGTGGGATTTTAAAAGATCAGCCAGCACCAAGGCCAATAACTACTGGAATATGAATATGAACTTAAGCCAGAATCAAAAAGCACACTGAAACTTTATTTTTCCAACCAAGTATCAGAATTTTCACCTGTGAAGCCCAATCCATTACAGAATCTTCTACAAAAGTCATATTCTAGACAGAGAATAAAACAGTTGCCTTTTAAAAGCTGATTTTAAGAACACCCACTGATCTAAATTGGAACAGAATGTAATTATATAAAATCAATACAAGAGAATTTTTATATGTCTTCTGGACTAACCTCTGTATTTTTGCCATTTTCAAGTGAAGATAGAATGGTATACAGAAAATATATGTCATTCTGTTCTAAAACTGCATTCCACTGTAGCAAACTTTGAAACAGCTTAATGGAAGAAAGGGAAAAGTAGAGCTTGGGAAATAGCCATACTGGCTGACATTCTGACTTTTTTGAAGAGCAACTATAATCCAAAAAGGTAACATTTCTAGGCTTTCAGGGGAAGGACATGTTTCCTGCCTTTTCAGTATCTCCTATGGAATAGATTAGCTGGTTTCTGAGGGTCAATAGTTAGCCCCAACTAAAGTAGACCCATTGAATCAATGGGAAGACAGTAAAAGACAACAATTATCCAGTGTGTATGAGTCAGTTGAAATAACCATTGTTTTAGGCCTATGGCTTTTAATGCATCATTTCAACATATTCATTTGGAAAATAAAATATGGTCACTAAAATGTACAAGTTGCACCGGCACAAAAGATTCCGCACACCTTTACTTGGGTAATAAACTGGCCACAACTTTATTTATCTGTACAGGGTCTTATAACAGTTTTCATTTACAACATCTCAAGTAACCATATTTCGTTCTTGACACGTGCCCATGCACTTATCTGCAGGATCTATCGAGGTAAACCACTATGTCAATAATGTCCTATTCAAATTAGTTACAAAATTTGAACCAATCATCCCCCCTTTACACCGGAAATGATGTCATAATCAAACCTATGATGTAAGTAAGTTATGATGTCATCAACATGGGTTATGACATCATAGAGAATGTAGTTATCCAGATGACGTATACCCTTCATCCACATTAATTAATTCAATTTGGTAAGTTCAATTAACCAAATTATCCCCTGGAGGGGGTCCCTGCCCACCACAGGAGGGGGGCAGCCTAGCTTGGCATCCCCTCCCCCCCAGAAGAGCTCGTTCAATGTAACAAGCAATAGAATCCAAGTATACGTCACATCCCTCAGGGGAGAGATGAACCCCATCGCTCCTGTACAAATGTGGCAACCAAACCTGAATTTCTTCATGTTCAACAACCAAAATCCTCAATTCTGCCAACTTCTTAGCCACGGTTCTGTTCAACCAATGGTGAGCCGTGTTGACAGCCGAATCCTTTCAAGCACCCGTCCAAGTACGACGAGGCAAAAACTTAGTCCAAAGAATAACAGTATGTGGCAATCTTCGCTTAATGTCCCCCATGTCTTTCACAATGTGCTTGGCCAACTGCAAACATGGAGTCTTCACCAAGTCATTTTCGCCCAGGTGCACAAGAAGAATCCTGGGGGGCGGAAAAGTGTTTACCAACTCAATAACATGTGGAAGAAGAGCTCCCCACAACATGCCTCTGTGTCCAAACCAATGTATGGAACCGATCTCCCTTAGCCCCAAGTTCAGCTCACAGCAAGATTGTAAGATGTGATGCCCACCCCAAAAGACGAGGCTACGATCTAGGATCCATGTGTCACCCTGTCGCTGACCTGCTCAATAAAACAACAAGTTAACAATAATTACGTAATTCTATCATTTCTATAACAAAATTACAAGCAACCCCACTATGACCGAATATAAGATTTGAAAGCCCTGGAATGCCAACGCCCAATCCGTCTAATCACAGTATCGCTTAAGCCAGGGGTCAGCAACTTTTTGTTGCCGGGAGCCTCGAGGGGAGGGGAAATGGCACAGGGGCCAACGCGTGCGTGCTTGCGCGGGTGTGCACGCTTGCCCCCACATGCACGCATGCACATGACACCCACGTGGAGCGCCATTTCGGAAGGCCCAATGGCGCTGGCACCATTGGTCCTTCCAAAATGGCGCCCGCCACCATGCACATATGCGTGCGAGTGCGGGTGCCATTTTGAACACCAAAATGGTGCACGCATGGTGGCAGCGACAGGACTGGCCACGGGCTGGTCCCAAGGCCTCCATGGGCCGCTCTCAGCCCACGGGCCATAGGTTGCCAACCACTGGCTTATGCCCTGCATTGCTGCAGCAGTTGCTGCTCCTATCCTAAAAGAATAAGAGGAAAATTGATCCACTGGCAATCCTGCCCGTCTCACAGTCTCCTGAAGCACAGCTCAAAATTGAAACTGTGTCAGTGGAAGACCAGAAACATGAAGAAACAAATAACCAGGGCCCTTCGGTCGCAATCTAAGGTAATCAGACAATGCCGAAACAGGGCAAATCTGACCCTCAGACTCCCTGGATAAAACTACAGTTTGATCTCTGGCCATCTGATCAGTTTTGGTACACCTAAAAAAGACATGAATGCCCTGAAATATGAACATCGGATAAGCAAAGTGCCCTGCCTGACCTATCGGATCATGAACTGGGAACAAGTTCGCTAATACTAGTGGCTGCAAAAAAGGCCAAAGAATATGCCGCCCAGAACAAAATAACTTCCTCATTCGAGGAGCACACTGTTTGGAGCAATTGCCAAATCTCAATGAGAACTGAACCTGTGATCGGCAAACGATTATCACGTGCCAAAGGAAGCTCCCTAGACCATCCCTCTAAAGCCCTACAAACTCTAAAATCAACAGTAGGGTCAGTAAACCTGCCTGCTCGAGAATAAAATGGAAGGGCTGCCAACCTTCCCCTGATGGTAACCGGGGACAAACCAGACTGCCCAAGGTGAACTGCAAAACATAGTATGATTTCTATCCTCAGAGGCCAAACTTCAACCACCCCAACATCAGACAAGAACTGTCTGAAAGTTCATAGTGCGAGTTGGTAAGACTTGCATGTTGATGGAGTGACAGACTGCAGAATCGCCCTGTCGATCTCTACTCTCCAAGGCTCCAAAGATGTGCTGGTACCTCCAATGGCTGTACTGCTGCCTCTGGATCCAGTTGATGAAACCTGGAAAACTGAAAACGCAAAAGGGCATCCGCTAAAGGATTTAGTAAACCTGGTACATGGTGAGCCTGGAACAACACATTGTACTTTAAACACTGCGCAACCAAACAAGAACCATCACTCTAGGGGGTTTGGAGTTCTGGGAGTTCACCACATGAACCACTGCTTGGTTGTCACACCAAAACCAAACAGTTCTATTTGCAAATTGGGTTGGCCACAAATGAACTGCTATCACAATAGGCAAGAGTTCAAGAAAATTAAGATCACAGGTTGTCCTGGATTGCGGCCAGCACACACAAACCTACGCCGATAGGGATGGCTCAACAAGGTAATTAGCTATGCAGCTGGAAAGAGTCCACAGACCTTGCAGGGAGTGAGAGAAAGCAAATCGAAAGTCAAAGCTGAAATCAGGGATACCAGAGTCACGATAGCCAGTCCAGTCCAGGGTCAGGTCAGCCAGTGGGCAGCAATAGTCCAGTCCGTTCTGAAGTCAAGAGTCAAAGCAACAAGGAGTCAAGATGCAGGGAGCCAGTGCAGGCAGCAATCACACCAAAGGATCATGCAATAAACTCCAGCATTGAGTTGGCATCTCTCTGCTTCCTAAATAGGGGATGCCCTCCCCTGTACCAGATGAGGCTGGTTAGCTAATTGCCTCGCAGCAATTCTCTGGGGTCTGCATCTGCCAGCACTTTCAGCCCTGTGCTGCTTGAAGGAGGGAACCTTCAAGCCTGATTCCTCCCCAGAGTCACCACTAGAGGCTGCTGTACCACCAGAGGAATCCCATCAGTACTAGGACCTAGCTGAGCTTCCTCCTCTGGGGCTGGGAAATCAGGGCTGGGCTCTGGCAGAGCAGGATTAACACCTTGTGTAGCCTCAGTTACCTCCTGCACTGGAGCAGGATTAGCCCCTGGTGTAGCCTCCATTACCTCTTGCTCTGGAGGAGCCCCATCATCCTCCTCATCCTCCGAGACCTGTTCTTGGCTGGCCGTGACATGGGTCCAACCATCATTCACCCAAGACTGAGGCCAACTCTCAGCCGCCCACTAACCTTTCCAATATATCCCAAAGCCGTGGGCACCAAAAGCATTGAAGTGTACCTGAAAGTCTGCCCTTCAATGCATTTCAGACCTCCAAAATGAAACACCATTAAATTGCCCCAGAATGACTCCCAAATCTTCAAATCCTCCCGTATCCCACTCGTAATTCGAATGTGGTAATGGGGGACAGTCACCTCTTTTGTGGCATTGTATAATCGAGCACAAAAGGCCCGTCCTGGGACTATAACCCTACATGCAAAATTTAACAAACCTGTCAAGGATTGGAAGTCATGCAGTGTGGCCTTGTTTTTTCCCCTCATTACCCTGACCTGTTGTCTCATTGACTACAGTTTTTTAACTGGAAGGCGGGATAAACATTCAACAGTGTCCAATTCAATACCCAAAAAAGTAAGATGGGTGCTTGGGCTCTCCATCTTCTCATCAGCCAAGGGAACACCCATTTCTGCCAGCAATACCTGAAAAGCCAAGAGAGTATCCACACACTTTGTCATGCAGGAAGCCCCTGCAAACAAGAAATCATCCAAATAGTGTGTAATAGCATGATTGCCGGATCTCTTGACTGTACACCAGTGCAAAAAGGTACTAAACTTTTCAAAAGCAGAGCAGGAAATGGAACACTTCATTGGCATCACTTTATCAAAATAGTACATCCCCTCAAATTGAAAGCCCAGCAAATCAAAATCATCTGGATGCACAGGAAGCAACCTAAAAGCAGATTTTATGTCACATTTAGCCAAAAGTGCTCTCTTGCCCAATGCTCTCACCATTTGCACTGCTGAGTCAAATGATGCATATTTTACAGATGCTAACACTGGGTCAATAGCATCATTCACAGAATCCCCTTTGGGATAAGACAAATTGTGGATTAAATGGTATTCACCAGGTGCTTTCTTAGGCACCACACCCAAAGGTGACAATCTTAATGTCAGCATTGGCAGCTGTTTATGGGGTTCAGATATCCTTCCCACCACTATTTCTTTAGCCAGCTTGTCTCTAACAATCCCTGGTAACTCCCTCACTGAATGTGCATTAGGTGCAAATCGGTGAGTTCTCGAACCAGAATAAGATATATGAAAACTGAATGAAAAACTTTCCAACAAATACTGTGCGGCATCCCGGTTAGGGTAAATCCACAGCCATGCAGCCAGAACTTCCAATTTAATTGGCGTTGGTGCTTTTCCCTCCCGCTGTGGTGGACTGAGAAGGGACCTCAACGCTGGACTTCTTACCTCTAAAACAGGAAGTGCCTGGGTGATTGCCTCCACAGGTGTTACATTTATGTTCAAACCTGTAGGACTGCCTCCTGCACTTATCTGAGTTGAAATCCCAACAGAGTCCTGTTGCTTTTCTCTCCCCCGTGCTAGGCCTTGTATATTGCCCTTTCAGCTTCGTGACCATAGGCACATAGCCATTGTCACACCTGCTCAAAGGGGAGGCCTCAACTATAACATCCGACCACAACCCCGACTATACATGCCGCCATGACAAAGAATGGTCTAAAGCAGCCCTCATTCTAAACTGCTCATCATATTGGAGCCAGGATGACCCTCTTTGGTTAAAATGGCAATTGGTGCATGCCTTAATCATTATCTCCTGATATTTAGAAAAACCAGGAGACCTTGTAGGCTTTCTCCTCAATAACCCCTCTATAAATGGTAAAGCCCATCATCCAGTTTACAAAATTCCTCTCGAGCTTCGGGTGCTTGAGAGCCTGAAACTCTTTTGGCAAACTAAGCATGACCCCATCCTTTACCATAATCCAAGGTTCAGGATTGCAAAATGTGAGAGAAAACAAGCCAATATATTCCCCTTTCCAGATCCTTTCTTTTGTGGCAATTGGGAGGTGTGATCCCAAAGGAGTGGACATCCCTGCATAAGGGTTGCACTCAACTGCTCTACCTACCCCAGCCACAGCTAACGCTCCCACTGTCACCACCCGCTCGATTCACCTACCTTAGGGAATGAGTGCTGCTCAGCCTGCACCCCTGACTGATTAACCTGGGATGTCCCTGGTGTTATAGAGGATGCACTAAGAGATACAGATGTTGAGCATTCAGCTCGACCACTCTGACCAACCTGTCCACCTGGAACCCATACCGAGGTGGGCCAAGAAGCCAATGAATTAGGAGAATGTGACAAACCTGGACTTAACAATTGCTGTGAAGCATCCGATGATGCTTGCGAAGCTCCCCCCGAGTGTGCCATGACTGTAGCTCGGGTGCTCTGTTGCAGGGTGGAAGAAGCACTTCCCACATCCCTGTTTGATGCCTCCATAGTTTCAGGGGCCATTCCACTGCCTTGCCCTGAAACGACAGCCCTCTGAACAAAATTATACAAATCTGCCAGAGTTGGCTGCGCTGACACATGGGCAGCTGCACCCTGTTGTGCCACACCAGGAACCTTTCTCAATAGTTCCATTATATCAGCTATGGTTGGTTGCCCAACCTCCATAGCTGAGGTAGTCGAGGGACCATGTTCAGTACCATCCAACATATCAGGTGAAGAGACTAATTGCACCTGAGTAGTCTGCAATCCCACAATTTGATTATCATCTTGAGATGTGGCAGCCTGGGATCCCGAATTAGGACCCTGGACCCCCCTCTGAGCCAATTGCTCACAGACCGTAACACAGGCCTGCATAGTTCGGCCCAATTGTGCCAAGTGAGCCACAATTTCATCCTCTCTGCCCTGGGGTTCATGTGCCCGCTTAGGAGCTAACCAGGCAGCACTAGGCCCAGCAGATGCTGCGCGCCGTTTAGACTGTGCCTTGTTGCGAGGCATAATGACTTAACCGAACACAAGTCAAATTAACAATACTGTATTGGGTGTAGTGTTCCTTTAAAGGCTACACCCTTCAAATTAACTCCTTTACAAAATGGGCAGAGTGTAAGAATGTCCCAAGCAGGGACTATATAACACCCAAAAGGCACAGGTCCCCAACCACACACACCTGTCCCAAGCAGGGACACACACTAGGCTACGATGGCCTTATCCAATCCCAAGCAGGGACACGTTTAGACCAAGCCAGGATAACCCAGCAAGGTGTTAGCAATGAAGAACAGCCTTAAAAGCAAACAAGGCCAGCTATACAAGGCCTAGCCCAATCCAAGGGACCAGGCCGTACAATCCACCCCAGGCCTTTGGCCTCCAAACACGGGGATGCCCCCAAGAGATGGGAGATGTCGCCCCCCCGAGCCCCCCCAGCCCTCCCAAATTGGGCGCCCCTGCCCACACCAGGCCCAAGTGAGCCCACTCAAGGCCGAGGCCTGATAAAACAGGCCTCCAAGGCAGTCCCAGTCTCACCAGGCTGCATTAAATCCCACGGCAATGCATCCTGGAGCCTGGGCCACCTCTCACTAGGCCTCCCCAGGCCGCCGAAAGATCCTGCCCAGGCCTCTTAAACATGGCCGCCTTGGGAGAGCCCGGCTACCTGGCCTTGCCCCAGGAGTCACTTAGGCCTCATCGGCCCAGAACCGAGGCCGTGCGCCGATAACTGGCTATGCTAGGCCCAGAGCAAAGAGCAGGCAATGCGACCAGCTTGGCTGCTCTGTGAAAATGGCTGCCACCACGTGGCAGCTGAGGGCTATATAGCCCTCGAAATCTCATTGGTAATCTCATGAGATCCACAGTCTCACGAGATTACCAACGTGTTGGGGATCGCACGAGATCCCCCCGATTGGCTGGGTGATTCAGGAAGGGCGGGACGTCCTGCCCGCCCAGCCAATCACGGCGGCGGCCTCTTCAATTGGCCAGCGCAACAGAGAGCCCCTCACAACGCATCGGGGGGGGGGGGGTTCTTTCTGGTAGTTCTGGGGAAAGGATTCTGAAATATCACCAGAGTGCTATCATTTAGAACAAAACCCAAGTAGTTCTGAACAAGAGCTATGAAGCTCTCAGCAGTTAGAAAGTCTATTGTTCATTATGATAAGACACTTAAAATACTCTTAAATAATAAAAAGGTTGATTCCCATGATAGGGACATACCACACTTTTACTGAGCAGAACCCTTCTAAAATTTTACTAAGAAATGCAATTAATGTGTCTTGTTCACTTTTTTCCTATAAAAATAAAGCTAAGAAAAGTCATTGATGTAGCAATGGTAATTCAGATTTGACTTCTTATATTAAATAATAAGTAGCTGCCCTCGCCTAGACATGCAATTCTTGGACAAACATTGTAAAACGGATAGCTACATATTTCTCTGGCCATAAATGCAATTTGTATTGAGTTGTTTTCATCATGGAGATGGCAGAACATTTGGATTTTTTTTATTTTTTATTTTTTTGTCATATAATGAACAACCAGCTCTTCACACCAAACATCACACTAATATTAATAGGCAATTTTTCTAATCTGATCTTGTTGTTCTATCACACACACTTTTTAGCACACCTAATTTCATGCAATCTCTTTCACTCTCTGCTACTGTTTAGAAAAGCCAATCCAGAGACCCAGGCTAGCTGCTCTTATTTTTCAGCCTGCATGGTAGTTTGCTCATAGTAGATAGATCATATGAAGGTTTATGCTGAAGCCTAGACTTGAGCCATACAAAACAACAACAATAACAAAACAAAACAAAACAAAACCCAATCACATACAACAGGGAATCCCATCCACAAAAGAAAGCATAGTGTTGGAAGGAATCCAAATAATTTTGTGACCCAATCTCTAGTCTGGAAGCTAATGGCGTCTAATATTCCCATGTCAGCATGCTGGGCTGAAAAGAATGTCTTCTATATTATATAACATTTTTTGTGCAAAGTACATTTCTGTGTGAAATGCTCTTTTTTTTTTGTCCAAAACCAGTTCTCTCTCAGGGAGAATGTTAATAATCTCATACCAGTTACCAGAGTTCTTGACAGGGTATCTGAGATGTTTGGACACCATTTTTTTCCCCGTACAGCAGAGAAACATCTGTCAATATTCTTTATATTCCCCACTCAGAAGACACATAAATCTTTGAGCTTCTCCACACCCCAAATCTGTGCTTGCCATTGCCTTCTTCACATGTTCCATGCACCTCAGTATTGTCCCACACTGGAGTCTTACCCGTTGCCAGGGTGGGGCTTTGGGGGTGGGGCTTTGGTGCGGAGTCAAAGGGCATGCACCCAAATCCCTGTCCCACATGGCTTTACTCACAAGTAAACCTGTGTGGGGCAGGGATGGTGGGTGCACCGGGCCTTCTCCCTTCCTTCCTGTGTGGCTTTACTCAGATGTAAAGCCACACAGGGCAGGGAGGTAGAGGGTGACACCCAACAGGATGTGAGATGTCACCTAATGCAGTCCATACCTCCCCCCCCCCCCCCCGCAGTAGTGATTCCACTGACACACCTTCAGTAAAGTCAATCTAGAATGACAGTTAAGGCAGCCAGCCTAGTCAATCATTCCTCAAGGTAGCAGAACATGCTAGATTGTAAACTGGCTTGACCATGATGAAGAGTTGTGTCCAAAAGTTCTGAATATATGAAACTTAAATAAACTGCTACAATTGCAAATGGTTGAGAATTTTGTATCACTTCAGCTTTTAGCTTTCATTTCATAAAATGTCTGAATGTCTTTATTATTATTTATTATTGTTATCTTTATTATTGATATAAAAAAACCTGAGGTTTTTTTTTTTTTAAAGTCTGAAAACTTTAAAAAAAATCTATGGAATTCAGGGATTCGTAGTTTGTTTCAAGACAGTGTATTACAAAAACTCATTAAACTAGAATCTCAGGATTCTGTATGATGAAGCGATCAGAATTAAGATGGCATCAAAGTGCTATTAACTTTGTGGGGTTCTCCCATTTTCAGCCTTTTAAAACTTAAGATTCTTTCTATCTCAGTGATGAAGACATTCACAATTTTGTCTTGACTGGTAAATTCTTGAAAGATTTCGCCATCAAGGCCCAAAGTTTTGAGTGTTTGAAAGAACAGGTTTGAATCCATGTGTATTCAATCATGTTAATGGTGCCTTAGAGCTGCCATGTTTTGTTTCTCAAGCTCTTAACACCTATCCAGTGGGCCAATACAACATGGAGTTGATAGAGGCTGCATGCTGATTTGATTTAAAATTTGTGAAATTTAAGTCCTGAAAATGTGTACAATGGGTTCCTGAGGTATATAAAATATAAAGTTCTGTGTACCGTAGAATGTATGTGTTACCAAAAGTCTAGCTCTTAGTTCCAGACCGAATGCCAACACATCTATAAATAAGATATGATAATATAAACAATATGACCTGACTGATAATAAGCTCATAGCAGGTGCTGTGGAGAAAATAATGGCTGATACAATTAGTTGGCTGATGTAGTCCAATGGAAGTTAAGTGGACCTGGTATGTTTTTGCTGTCTCCAAGAATCTGACTAGAAGAGGGCAATATTAATACAAATAGAGTTTACTAAGCATCTCTTAGTATGCCAACAGATTAGACTAGGAAAGTTTTAAAACAAACTGAGAGGAGAGAGAAGCCAGGCCTCCAGCACTGAAGGATGCTGTAGATAACAGCTGTGCTGTTCCAAGCTGATAACACAGATGCACTCATGGAGATAGAACATGCTAGTAAGTGAGAGTATCTTGGTTTTCAGATAGACCAGAAGGTGACAAAAGAGACCCCACACAGATATGGATTATCTCACAAAGGGCAAAAGACCATCAGTTTCTCAGTCTAAAAAGATTAGGGGTGAATAACCATGTCTGTTTCAGTCTTCCTCATGCTGCAAGAAGTGGTACCCACTGAACTGGGCAAGAATTTCATTTGTTTGCTTATGATTTAACAAAATTACCAAATTTCTTCATGTTCATATTGGGGGAAGAACAAATTTAGAGGAAGCAGAGAGGTTTTTCAGTTTCTAGTCTGAATCCTTTTAAATCTTTGTCAATAGTCTGAACTTTAGAGATTTTATGGTGGGCCCTTGGTATCTGCTGGAGTTTTGTTCCAGGACACATCCCGTGGATACAAAAATCTGGAGATGCTGAAGTCCCATTATATCTAATGGCATATCAAAGTGATGTCCCTTATATAAAATGGCAAAATCAAGGTTTGCTTTTTGGAGTTTTTTTAGGGGGGAAAGGGAGGTATGAATATTTTCAAGCCATGAATGGTTGAATCCATGGATACAGAATCCATGGATATGGAGTGCCTCATATTGGTATCTTTCACTTTATGTGGTCTGTACAATCTGCTGTATTTTTATATGTTCCACTATATTCTATGAGCTTACTCAAAAGTAAACATGTAATATATTGTCAGTCAGGTAGTAACATCCCATCCCTGTTGGGACCCCAATCTGCACATACAGGAAGATTCCCAGCTAGATCTCATTCTTGTTGGGACTCCCATTTTCAGTCAACAAAGGTTTCATCTAAATCAACAAGGTTTCCATGGCAACTTCTCTTTAGATTCAATTCTATACAAAAGCAAATCACATGATCAACACAAAACACTCTTCAGTCAATACATGCTCAATACTGCAGCAGTTCTAAACAGGCAGATTGACAAAAAGCTGGGATGTCTTTTAAGAATTCAATTGTCTACACAAGTTTTCACCATGCAATTGTCAGGGAGGGAAAATTCTTACAAGTCCTCCAAGTTTTTAGGCAGTAAACAAAATTAAATTTGCTATTATTAGAGAGCTAGAAATGTATCAGGTTGGCATTATTACGCCTCTGAAAACCTGCCCAATATGGAGTCTTAGGGTGTTTACAGACTGCCAGAAATAGTGCAAATTGAGACCGCTTTAACTATCCTGGCTCAGTGCTAAGGAATCATGGGAACTGTATATTGTGGCACCAGAGCTCTCTGGCAGAGAAGGCTCAATGTCCCAGAAAAAAAATACAATTCCCATGATTCCCTAGCACTGAGCCAGGGCAGTGCCTCAATTTAACATGCACTATTTCTGGCAGTCTGTAAAGGCCCTTAATGTATTTTCATATTATTCTCATCCAGCAGATAGATTATGTTTTCAAGAAAATTTCAACTTAGAAAAAATGCAAAAGCACTATGAGATTTGTGAGTTAAATCTCTGCCAATGATCTGCACAAGCGTGAAGGCTGGGTCTGTGCTTTCTTCTGTGCCTGAAGGGAAAGAGTGGGCTTAGGAAAAGTTTTAAGGATGGGATATGATATTAAGTGAAGTGACAGATTGTCTCCTCTTTTAAATCCTAACCTGGCAGACAATTGGCAGACCAATTTTTTTTTAACCTTTCAGTGGAATTCCATTTAGGGGGGATTTAGTACCCTGGGATGGGCAACTGCAAGAAGTGTGGACAGTTTTTCCACTCCTTGGCCTCTGCAGGCTGCACACATCCCTGAGAGTGCCAACATACCTTCTTTCCTCTCTGTTTCTCCTCTAAAATGGCAACTGGAAATGATGCCATGTCACTTTCTGTTGCCATTTTGGAGAGGTAAAAGAGGAGAAAGAAGCTATTTTAAGGGGAGGGGAGGGTTGGTAATTTTTTAAAACATGTTTGCATGCACATGGGAGGATATGGGCACATTTTTATCCAAGTAATAGCACCATTTGGTTTTTTTTTGTTTTTGTTTTTTTAAACAATTTTCAGGGGTCTGTTGAACTTTGGGGGACCAGTAGAAGGCTTTAGTGCTGAAAAAGTGGGATGTGCAGGATGCTTATAGTACACAGAGTTTAGTTTCTGTACCCCTTCAGTATTCAGTCTGGTTAGTTGAGGAATCCAGTTCAGGAACCTCTCTGGACAATGGAATGGCTTTGGATCCAGAATATGCAAGACTACACCAAGTATAGCACAAGGGTGCAAACAAAAGGCTACAACCAGTAACAACCAGTAAAACTGAAGTGTGGTGAGTGGAAAGAGGAAGACATGTTAATCCCTCTTCCCTTGGAGATCAAGCTGAAGCTGCCCAAAAACAAGGACAGAAAAGCCCTGAAAATGCAAGAGAGGATATCAACTCAGCTGACAAACAGTTGAGTGACAGCTGGGTAGGAGCAAAGATTGCAAGCAGGGGTCAAAAGGAGGATAAGGAGCAACCAAGGATTGGCTGACAAATATTTATATGGTGGTCAAGATGAAACAGCTACTTCTCACCAGTGAGATTCATAGGACAAGGAGCCAAAAACTGTCCTCTGTGAGCTTCCTCTCACTGTGCCTCCTAACTTCTCTCCAGTTCTTATTGCTGTTTGTCATGCTCCCTGCCACTCACAGCTTCCACCACTGACAAAGGTGGAATTAAAAAGTCCAATAATGGCAGGAAAAAAGGGTAAGCTGAGGAAACAGACACAGCCAACAAAAAGACAAACCTCCATATTTCCCCCTGAAATTACATTAAATTATGTGGGTGGGGAAAATAGACATTATATTTGGGCTTTTAAAAAAACACCATAATGAGCATAATTAACATCAATGCCTAGATCCTAATATCAGAAATTAAGGCCAAATTAATCCAACATATCTAGAAACAGATGGTTTAAGGCAAATTTATCCCATTTTGTGCAAAATGTGGGATATAAGTACAATAAGAAAGAAAGAAAGAAAGAAAGGAGGCAAACTTATGTGAAGCAGATTTAGAGCAAAATATATGTATGTTCATAAGGATTAAGAATGCCAATTTCTGAAAAATGTTTTTAAAACAGCTTTTCTTTTGAGGGGAGTATTAATCTTCTATTTTAAGAATTTCTCCCTAAATTACAAATTCATCCAACTGCCTTTTAGCTCCATAGAGCCCAGTGGATTTATAATGTTTACCTCACTTTTCCGATTTATGGGTTGATTTTAAGCGAAGTGGGATTGGATAATGATGCATCAAGTGAAGCAAAATAAAGAGAACAATTCCCCATTGCCACCAGTTGATTATAAACAGAAAAGCCCTGTGCTGCCTACATTGGCATTTTCTCAAAGTCTACATATAAGCAAAGAAGCTGGTATCTATTGAAACAGACCCTGAGTATTTAATGTAATATGTAATTTGGTCCTACATTTCTGCATTTTTTTTTTAGAACACCAAATAGAGGATCCAGAGCAATGCTAACTTTTCCTCTTGATTCAGACTTACTGAAGACTGCATTATTTGGAATAATTTCTTATTTGGTAAATGGCTGAAGGAAATAGGGAATGCATACTGACAATGATATCACTCATATATTAATTCATCAAAGTTTTGCTTTAGATATGAAATCATAGTAGAAAAGAAGTTGAAGTGATAGCTCTGCAAAGCTAAGAGCTGTGAAGTAACCCCAGAATGCATCCACGGACCTAACAGAAATGCAAAATTCCTTTAGCTGCCTTCTATGAAGTAGGAGGGGGAGTATCATCAGAGAAGCAATGGCCTTCCACTCATTTCCCTGAATTAGTTATCATTAATGAACTCACTGAACTCAGTTATCAATTATCTCTACCACTCCTCACATCACCCTGAAAGAAGGAACAAATTGGTTGATCCAGACTCTGAGATTCTGTCTTCATTCAGCAGTGCAGAATTAAGGGTAAAGAGAACCAATTGCAGGAATCAAGAAAAGCAGCAGAGTGGTTCAGGAAAGACAATTGCTGATATAGGATGCCACTTCCAGTTAATCTCATTAATATCATTGCCATTAAACTCAGATGTACATGTTCTCATTTAAAAGGGGGGGAAGGTAACAGGAATGATAATAGTTAGTACTGGTAGAATATGGTGATGGTCAGTGCTACTTGGATCAAAAATGTGAAATGAGGAGAGCTGGACTGGAAAATGGTTATTCAAGCTTGCATGGTGTATTGGTTTGAGTGTTGGGCTAGGACTCTGGGAAACCAGGGTATGAATCCCCAGTCAGTAATAGAAATCCACTGAGGCTGCATCCACACCGCAGAAATAACCCAGTTTGACACCACCTCAACTGCCATAGATCAATGCTTTGGAATTCTAGGGACTGTAGTTTTGTGAGCTATTTAGGCTTCTCTGTCAGACAGCTCTTGTGCCACAACAAACTACAGATCACAGGGTTCCATAGTACTGAGCCATGGCAGTTAAAGTGGTATCAAACAGGACTTTTTCTGCAATGTATGTGCAGCCTGGGTGACCTTCGGCAAGTCCCACCCAAATAGGAGGCAAGGACAAACCTCCTCTTAACACAACTTGTCAAGAAAAACCTATGATCCAGTCACTACAAGTCAGAGTCACCTTGAAGGCTCTTAACAATACACACATCCAATTGATCAAATATCCCACACTACAAAAATGGTTGTTTTAGATCCTGCCTTACAAAAGATGCTACAGCAAGCCAGTAAATGACATATAAGAGTAAAGATGGGTCAGAATTTCACTGCAGCATGAAATATAAAGAGTTCTGTGCAAATATACCTGACAAATTTGCTATGGGTCAAGGATGGGCAACTTGCTGGGATCAGGAGCCCACCATGGGCTGCATCCCAGCCACTACTGCCACCAAATTAACTATAGCAGTGTGAAATTCTCCTCCATCACATGTTTACCATCTTACTACAGAGTCACTTACTCTGTAATGGCTTTGTGCTCAGCAAACCTCTGAGCTAACTCTTTCTTCTTTCTGAACAAGTGTTACTGGAGAAAGTACTACCACACATTTTGCCGGACAGAATTAAATATCATTTATTATTCCGTTTTCATATTAGGACTTCATCAGTGGAACATATCAGGACTGTACAAAGCCACACAGAACTTCAGGGGAACTATTCATTACTGAGCCTCAGAAGATGAAAAGAAAATTCAAGACCTATTGGTTTCAGTATAAAAAATAAATAAAACCCAAAGAAATCTGGGCAAGAAAATATGGAGTGTGCAGTTATATAGATCATGAAAATTCTCCATAAACTATTAATCCAAAAGAGAAAACAAAGACAGAGCTGTGGTGAAGCTAACAGCCATGCATTTAGTCAAAGTGAAATATTTGATTCATTTTTTTCCCTCCAGGTAAAGCAAATAATGCCAGGCAACAGGATCATCTGTTTTAGGTATAGAAATGACAAGCAGCTAATTATCTTCTTTACCCATAACTACAAATCAACAGGCTGACTTGTGCAAGCTGGGTACACCATGGATTCTAGTGATTCATAATACTCTGTGTGTAAAATAAGCATGCATCCTGCTTAGAGAGAATGAGGCAGAATGAATCCTAATGAAAGCAAAGGACTCTGTGAGAGATGAATATACAGATAAACTCCTTATACTCCCGATCACTGCAGGATTAGGGGTAGGATCAGGATAGATCAATAAAACACCAAATCAGTTGTATTCTATGTTTACATGGTGTATGGAATGTGATTTATTCTTTTGACACTGTTGGGACCATTCTGATGGAAATTAAAGCTCGGACTCCCAGTTCTGGAACGAAAGATGGAATATTAAATAAATAAATAAATAAATAAATAAATGGATTTCAAGATGGATAGCACTGATGACGTTAATACTCTACTCTCAGGAATTTCCGAGATGTTGTGGATATACAGTCAATCAAATCCCCCATGTCCAGAGAGTCATACATCTTCATATTTTGTGGCTCAGAAGAGTATCACACAATTGCAATAACCAAACAGCCTTCAGTCATTGTAGCCTCAAGTCAAAACCGAACAGCTCTAATTATAGACATGTACACTTTCCCAGATTTAGCTTTAAGTGATTGTAGCCTTATGTTAATATACTAATCAGGTTTCATCCCATCTTCGCCCTCCACAAAGGACCTTAGGGGAATGGGAGAGAAAGTATACATGGAGCTCCATCCTATTTTATCCTCATAACACAAAAGGTTATTGTTGTTTATATTGGGAGACAGTGATGATATGTTGGGCTAAGGTGAGAATTTAATTATTCACTTATTTCCTGCTCTAAAAAAGCAATGAGTAATTTTATTATTTTTCTTTCCCTACAAGAAAGTTTTGAAAAATTGCAGTTTGCAAAGATCATTAGCAGTTCAAAACTTATTCTGTAGAAAATTGACACTTGGGCTTTTCTTTCTTTTCTTTTCTTTTCTTTTCTTTTCTTTTCTTTTTTTGCACAGAAGACACCATTTTCAGCAAAGGAAAAATGTGTTCAAATACACTTTTTTGTATATAAAATGCTGTCTTCTCTGCAGAAAATGTAGATGGGGACTTATTCTGAGCAAAAATTGCATTTTTTGCACAGAAAACAGCATTTTCTGCACAGGAATCATTTTTGTTCAAATAAATTATATTCTTGCACACAAATATTATCAGTGCTCATAATGCTGTTTTCTTTACATAAAATGTTTCTGTGTAAAATAATTGGCAAATTTTGTGCAGAATAAATCCATGAACTGTAAAGATTCTCATCACTCCAGATTTATTTTCTTCAGAGAATCTTTCAGAATCACATTATGACAATTTTTCAAATATTTTCAAAAATTCTTTCCATCCCTACTAAGAAACAGTAATGGAGTCAAAATACTCCAGCAAATTTAATAGTTCAGTTGGATTTTGAACTAAGATATCCATGCCCCCAAGGTTGAGCCTCTCTTATCCAAAATGCTAGGGACCAGAGGTGTTTTGGATTTTATTTGTTTATTTTGAATACCTGTATTTGTTCATACATACATACATAATGAGGTATCTTGGAGACCCAAGTCTGAACACTGTTACCCATAGTCCTTAATATCCAAATATGACCCATGGTTCCCTTGCTATCAAAAATATGAAATTCCATAATGACCTCCAGATGAACTCTGGCAGTAGAATTGGAGGCAAAAATCCTCTGCGCCCATGGCATGGGCCACCACCCTTAATCCCCGCTGAATAGCCCCAGATAGTCTAGGAGAATTGCTGATGGGATTCCCCCCTGATCAAATCATCCCAATCATTCGAATGTATTGTGGCACCCAGTCACAAGCACCCTCAGCCATCAAGGTTGTAATGTGTGTATTGTGCCACCCAGTCTCACACACCCCCACCCATTGGAAGGTGCTTTGTGTCACCTATTCATTCATCCCCCCAGGACATGAGACCCACGGATTAATACAATGGGACCCTATACAGCAGGGTGCCATCATCGCAATCATCACCTTTAGCCTCGAGGCCCGTTTGGCCCTATATAAGCCCCAGGTTTTAGCCAGTCTGTGTGCTATCTTCGTGGTCTAAACGACTCAACGTCACTCGGACCTCTGAAGTTAGTTACCGGCAAGCCCGCTCAAACCCACGCTGCGGAGCCAGGCTTGTCCCCCATCGCCTCTCGGCCCATCCGTTTCCCGGAGGAAGACTGCATTTCGGTAAGCATCTCCCTTAGCAAAGCCTGCCATCTATTCCAACCTCCAACCTTGACTTTCCTGAGCCTTGAGTGAGTGTGTGAGTGCATGTTAGTGTGGTTTTGCCTTATAATAAAAATATATTCATTGGAAGCATCTGCCTCAGTCCTATTTCTGGGACTCCCTGGTCTTCTCGGTATACACCTAGGGAAGACGGTACCGCAGGGCACAGTAGCCGGCCCATCTCGCAATAATCATAAATTCCCCTTTAATTAGACCCTTGGCTACAACACAACATTTATTTATGTTTCATACACACCTTATACACATAGCCTGAAGGTAATTTTATACATAATATTTTTGTGCATTAAATAAAGTTTGTGTATACTGAACCATCAGAAAGCAAATGTGTCACTATCTCAGCCACCCATGAAAAATGTTTTGGTGTTTGGAATATTTTTGATTTTGGAATTCCGGATAATGAAAATTCAATCTGTACCACAATGACAATAATACACCACTACAACAAGGCTTGTGATCAGTATGGGACAGAAGCAAGGTCAATAAAAAGGTAAAGGTATTCCCTGTTGACATGGTTATCATGTCATGTCCGACCGTAGGGGGCGGTGCTCATCTCCATTACTAAGCCAAAGAGCCAGCATTGTCAGAAACTACTCTGTGATCATGTGCCCAGCATGACTGCACAGAATGCTGTTTACCTTCTTACTAAAGTGGTACCTATTTATCTACTTGCATTTGCATGCTTTCGAACTGCTAGGTTGGCAGAAGCTGGGACTAGTGACAGGAGCTCACCCCTCATGCAGCACTGGGGCCTCGAACTGTCAACCTGCTGATCTTATAAGCAACAGAGTCAGCGTCTTAACCACTTGAGCCACTGCATCCTTTAAGCCACTGCATGCAAGGTCAATGACCCATATATTATAACCTAAATTCTCTTGGATGCTGTCTGCATGGGCCAAAATGCCTATGTTCCCCCAGCCTTGTGTTGCCCTGTCTGGATGATGCAGGCCAATCCCTCTGGGCTGGGATCAGGCAAACCAGATACCAATGCGGTGGTCCTAGTCTGATCCTGGCTCAAAGAGACTTTAGAGCAGGTCAAAAAGGTGTACTGTTTGCACAGAGTTTCTAGGAAACTCTACAATACCACCCTGCAGACCAAACAACCCCCTGTGCCCCTTACCTTCTTCCGCCATTGTCTCAATTGAGAACCTCCCTCATCATGGCCTCTGATATGGAAGGGGGGCCCTGGCACATGGGTGTAGCCAGGTGCTCCATTTCCATGGGAGAGGCCACCATGGGGGGGGGTCTTCTCAGTAGAAGCAATGGTGGAAGAAAGGAAGGGGAAAACAATAGTAGTGAGCCCATGGCATGGTAGCATGCATGCATGCATGCAAACATCTATCTGTCCCTGCCCCTCTTTGCTCAGCTCTTAGGTGAAGTAGACCTCTCCTTACCTAAGACATTATGCACTTCCATCATGACTATATAGTAGAGATATAATTCTCCACTAGTTTTCTTTTCAAAAGAAGCAATGAGGAATTTTAGCAGTTTCTGCTTCAGAGCAAAAAAGTATCTGAAAACTGCAATTTTCAAAGATTTAATCTATGCAAAATTCACAGAATACAGATTACAGTATTTTCTATCCATGGAACATTTGTTGTCACAGAAAACGCTGTATTCTGTGCAAAATAACCACATTCAATATTTGCACAGAATAAGTTCTGTAATGTGAAGATTTTAATTGGTACAGGATTTGTTTCATCAAGTTTTCTTGACACTCATAAAACATGTTTTTCTTTCTTTTTTTTCTCTTTTTTTACAATTTTAAAAATATTTTCTAATATGCTCTTCATCCCTACTACACAGTGAGTGGTACTAGATGTTTATACAGTATTGTGTCTCTCACCAATATGAAATCAAGGAAAGGAGGAATTTCCAGGAGATTAGATTCCAGGTTTCACTGAATGTGTTTATTGAACATGTGATAAATCCTATTTTCCATTGCTATTTGTCCCAACACACATTCAAACACGTACACTTTTTTTTCAAATAATAACCACATCAAGAAAGAGTGCATATGTTTGCAACCCAATGCTTCCAAAACAACAACAAAACCCCACACTCACACTTCAATAAGAAAGAAAAACAAATAGTTATTTACCCTGGTCTAGAGGAAGTTAGTTATACTTAAGCCGTATGAAAAAGAATGGAATCAATTAATGGTGACAAACATCTTTCATTAATTCCACTACCATTTGACTGTCAACAATTTGCTTTGCAGAAGGGCTGCTATTTAGATTTTTATGACTGTTGCTTCTAGAGAAATCTACCAGCACAAAAGCTTTTAGGCATCAGCAAGATGGAATTAAAAATCAAGAAAATCAAGAACTCATTACCATACAGTTTTATAATAATAAAACAAATTGAATTGTTACTTAGGCACAGATTTATTTATTTTTCCCCCAACACAATATCCTATACATGATTAAAATAAAACTGAGCCATTAACACCCAAAATACTAGAGGCTTGTAACTGTTCTGATACATCTGAGTTTTGAGGTAAAATGGCCCCACTTCAGAGAGATAATAGATACAAAGTGAAGCGATTCTAGTTTAAATGAAGTGTTGTAAAGTTTCAGATTTGCTGTGGAACAAGAGTTTTAAGTTGTAATTGAAGCTCATCTTGACACATTGTGAAACCTCCCAAACTTTGCATCACAGAAAAATGTCAGGCATGGAGAGAAGGGAGGATGTACTATTTTCCAATCAGGGAATTTATTTTGAATACCTGTATTTGCTCATGAATATATAATGCGATATCGTGGAGAGCCAGGTCTGAACACAAAATTCATTTATGTTTCATACACACCTTATACACATAGCCTAAAGGTAATTTTATACACAATATTTTTAATATTTTTGTGCATGAAACAAAGGTTGTGTAAGGTGTCACTATCTCAACGGCCCATGAAAAAAGTTTTGGTTTTTTTTAATATTTTAGATTTTTGAACTCCAGATAAGAAAGACTCAACCTGTACTCTTTTAGATATATTCAACAAAGTGTAAACCATCTACTCCATGAAGGATGAAGCAGGAACAAAGGCAAAACTCACAATGTCCCAAAGGCATTTCTAGGAGATGCAGAGGCAAAAACTGCAGAAAAAACAAGTTCATTTCCTCACAATCACCAAAAATTTGTTTTAAAGGTGGCAAAAATATGGAAAATACTCTGCATCTATTTCTCTAAAATTTATCAGTTTTCACCCCTGCTGAAGGGGCTACATAATATGCTTGCCAATTTCATCAGTTTCTGAAAATAGACAAATTAGTATGGGGCTCTTTCTTTTTCTTTTTAAAAATTCCTTCATATTTAAAGGCTCTCTTCCGCCTATGTATATAACATCTGTCAGACTTCATCTACCTAGAAGCAGTACTGCACTAGGAAATTTCATCAAATTATGGCAAAAAGGGTTTGTTTGGGTTTTGTTTTTTACTTTTAGGTGTCTGCTGATATTTACTTGTTTAAAAATGCTCACATTTTAAATATGCCTAGCACAAAATCCTCCACAGCTATTTTTCTGAATAGGTATATTCAATTCTGACAAAACATAAATACATTATATGCATCTATTGGTTTACTTTCTGAGAAAAACAGGATACATAGAAACCTTCAGAAAATACATTCACCCAGCATTCCATTTTGTATTCACAACAAAGAGAAACTTTAAACCAGGAAGACCCCCCCCCGACTCATTGGGAGGTGTTACTAGTTGCGCCAGCCAGTTTGAGAGGCCACCGCCGCCACCACCACTGGAGGAAGCCACAGGAAGACCCACCTTTCCTGTGGCTCCCAACCAATCAGGGGGACCTCATGAGATCCCTCAGCAACCCCAATAATCTCTTGAGATCATGTCATCTCATGAGATTTTTGGGCGTGGCTTGGGCCTATATAAGGCTCAATGCCACGTGGCTCCAGCCATTCCATGCCAGGCAGCCAAGAGATCCAGCCCACCCACCTTCTGTTTATTTCTTTTCATTACTGGACACTCAGGCTTTTGCTGGTCACCTTCGGGGGCTAGGAGGGAATATTTCCAGTTCTATTAGCGCTTGAGTTTTTCACCCTCCCTGGAGAATTTCGGTCTTAGGGGGGATGCAGACAGGCAGCCCTGGGCCACCCTGGGAAACAGAGGATTGAGGCTGAGGCTGCTGGACAGCGCAGCCTCGATCCTCCCTTTTCCCGGCCCAGAAAGGAGCAGCAAAATGCCGCTCCTTTCAGAGCCAGCAAAAGGCCGCTCTAAGAGCCGCCATGCGGCTCTTTGGATCCCTTTCTGGTGCAGTGCATCAAAAGGCTGTGCCGGAAGGATGTCCTGACGCCGCATGCCGTGCGTAATGGCATGCAGCGTCGGAACATCTTTGGGGAGGGGTTGAGGTAGCCGGCGTGTGGCTGCCCCTTCCCAAACTGCCTCCAGGACAGCCCAAAGGGCCCGTCTGTAGAGGCCCTTAGTTAGCATTGTACGGTGTTAGTTAGTCGTTCTAGGTGTAAGCAATATATAGCATGCATGTGTATTCTTTTTCATAGGTGTAACTTTTAGCTTTGTGTTTTTGTACTACCTGTTGCTTTTGTCACAAGTGGAATGGGGTCATAGAGGCACTTGGTGCTGGTGGTCAAGTATTATGATGGAAAAAGCTCATTTAATCAATTCATTGTGACTTACAATGGATGATTGATTTATGACAGCTTGTGATTTATAGACCAATATGATTGATTATAAGTGATGACCTCTGAATGATTTATAGCATGATTTATGACCTGAATATTGACATATGATTGATTTATGGAATGATTTATGGCCTAGAATGTATGGCATGATTTATGGTTTAATTGGCCGTATGATTTATGATATGGGCGTATACATATGTCAAACAGATAACAAACAATATGATTGATTTATGGATGTAAAACTGGTTTATGAGCCCTGTACAGATAAATAAAGTTGTGGCCTTTTATTACTGACAAAAAGGCAAACAGGCTCCTTTATGCCGGTGCAACATTCCTTGTCCAGTATTCTGAAATGCTTCCTGAACCAATTTTTTGTTCTAAACACTAGCAGCTTTATCCCTCCTCACATAACCTGCATTCAGTTTATTCAGATATATACAGCATAATGTTGAGCTTACTACCAGGTAAGTGTGCATAGGTTATTCAGAACAACTTCTCATTTACTTCAATGAGACTTGTCCCAAGTAAGGATGGAAGCCATTGGCCTACATCCAATTAATAGAGTAGGCTCAAAGAAGCAATGGGAGCTTGTTAAATCTTGGGGTTTGGTTCCAGGATGTCCCATGGATACCAAAATCCATGGATACTCAAGTCCCATTAAATGAAATGGCTTAGATCCAAAATCCACTGCAGAAATAATCCAGTTTCAGACCAGTTTAACTGCCCTGGCTCAGTACAAGTGAATTCTGGGAACTGTAGTTTTGTGAGACATTTAGCCTTCTCTGTCAAAGAGCTCTGGTGCCACAAAAAACTACAATTCCCAAGATTCTCTAGCACTGAGCCAGGGCTCTTAAAGCTCTCAAACTGGATTATTTCTGCAGTGGGTTTTGGACTGTAGTAAAATTGTTTTTCTTGTATAAAATGGCAAAAACAAGGTTTCCTTTTGGAATTTATGTTATTTTTGAATATTTTCAAGCTGTGGATGTTGAATCCATGGATAAAAATTTCATGGATACAGGGGGTTGACTATACTCTCATTGGAACTAACAATTGTATTTAGACCTTTGTGTCTCAAATGTTTAGCTGGGGTGGGGGTGGGGGGTGGGGAGGGAAGTTCAAAAAATAAAAACTCTTTACAACCAAAGTTATACCAGCCTAGTTTAGCTGGGAATAGAATTAAATTCAACATGGGGTAGCCCAGCAGGTCAATTCCATAAATTTATTGGATTGCAAAAATCAATTACCAATTCAGTTCTTGCAATGGTATCTTGGAAGAAAACCTGGAGAAATTCTGGGGTCAACAGATTTTTAAATAAATAAATAAATAAATAACACCCCCAACAGAGAAGCTTCCTCCCACCAGTCCACAAAAAAGTGTGATAAATCTCATAGACATTAGTGGAAAATACTTTTGAGACTCCTCAGTGGCCATGGAATGTTGCCAGACTACTGACTGAGCCAAAGGAAAAACTGAATAGTGTCCAAAGATGAAGTGGCATGTAGATATATAGAGGAACCTGCACACTAACTCTTTTTCCAGCTGCCTTTCAACAATATCTGCCATCTGTTCATTTACCCTCTCACCAACAGGCACACACTCTGTCACTGATCTCTTGCCAGATGGCACCGACCACTTCAGTCAGTTTGAGCCATGTCCTAGCAGAGAAGAGAGAGCTTTGACATATATGAACAGCATTTTTGTTAAGGGATCCCACTTGGTCTTTCTACAGTTGAACCTTTACCTGCACACCTTAAACATATGAAAGGTAGCAAGTCATGTATATGATTTCACCTGATAATTCAGAAAGATTATATTGTGTTATAGTATTGCTTTGTGAATCTCTTACTGTGGAATATGGTCAATACACTGGTCTGTGCATAAATGTACTTCTAAGCACAAACAGTATTCAAAGACATAGCCATGTAGTCTGCTTCAGCATAGAAAGATATAAAGGAGCACCAGGTGCATCTGATGAAGAGGACTGAAGTCCATGGAAGTTTATGCTTTAAATTTATTTTTCTCACAGTCTCAAATGTGTTACAGGACTCCCTTATATCTTTTCATTAGCAGAAATGTATTTTTACTTCCAAGTAAGCTCTATCTATGTAGTAATTGAAGTCCTAGGCCCATTTAACTGGGAGTAAGCCCCACTGAAAATAATAGAACTTTCCTCTGAATAGGCATGTATAGGATTGCATATTCACATAGATTGCATATTTATTTATGAGCAGATAAAACTATGTAATGCCATTTAAAATTATAATAGCCCAAAGCACAATTAAAATCAAAGGAACGAAACAGCAATACATAAACAAGTGGCATTCTGATACATACACAGAAGAATTCTAAAAATCCACAATATCAAAAAATATTTAATTATCCTCCTCTAAGGCCCAGCAAGTCAAAAAGCTCTTGATGACCAACCTCAATCTTGAAAAACCTTTAAAGCAAACAATTGTAGCCCAATTTCATGTACAAGGCAGTCAAAGGAAAATTAAATCATTATGTTGCCATCTACAATATCTATTTGAGACCAAAGGTGTATCTAGATAGGCAGTTGCATCATCCCCATTCCATATCATAGAATCTTAGGAGTTTGGTGAAGTTCTTGGACTTCTCTGCTAGACAGCTCTAGTCTGTTTCCTTGAACTACAGTTCTTTCTACATGAGGGAGTTATGAGGATCCTCAACCCTTCTTCTTTGGGAACTTTGGAATCTTTTAAGCATCTCTAAATATCCTAGGATCCTTTCAAACTGAGCCATAACAAGGTGATAGAAAAACAACATGGAGTGTCTAATGTAGATACATCTCAAGTATTTTCTCAAACATCCTGGTTGTTCAAGTCTGAACACAATGACCAACACCTGGTACAGCTGCAGCTCATTAACCATTGCAACATAAAGTTGGACTTCCAAAAGATATCAGGCCAGCGCTTCAGTGGCAAGACCCATTAAAGCCATTTTAAATTCAGTGAGTGAAACTAATTCTACACAAAAGTATCTGGTGGGAATAAAGCCTATGGGACGTAGCTCTGATTAAATACCATATTGTTAGTTTGCATTACACTTATTTTCTCAGGTCAGCACACTGTCTCACCACTGCTTGCAATCTCACAGAACTGATGAGCATACTTTCTCTGGCTATTGGTACAGAGAACATTGTTTCAATTCTGTATTTTCCAAAGAGAAACTGAATATTCATAATTTACAAGAACTTTGTGACAGACAGATCACAGCACAATACTTCTGAGCATTTTTTTTTTTTTACGCCCTAGGAAAGGGACATAAAATTGTCAGGAAAGCAAAACTACATCAGAGAACAGAACAACTTCAGCAGCCAAAACACTTCACCTCATCTCCTGTTTCAGATAAATTAAGGTGCACAGATATTGATGCTAAGAACAGCAGTGCCAATAAAATCACTGACTGTGAGACACTTACCATATTTATTGATGACACAGGGCCAATGCTATTAACATAGATGTCAACATCAATGACAGTAGGTTTCACTGGGAAAGAAAAAGGGGAAAACAGTATTTAATATTGGTCCAGACACAATGCAATCGTATTAAACATTTTTTTGAATCGGTGTTCAAATCTCTAAATCTGTTTTGAAACAAGAGCACATCATAAGTAGAATTCCATTCCTAACTGTCACAATGAATCCTTTTCAAACCCTTATTCTTTTAAATAATGACTTTAGAATTAATATGTGTGTATATTTCAATCTGCAATGCCTTCTTGCTCTACCCGCTGGAAGAACCTGGGCTACACCATCAACTGTCAGAGGTTCTCTGGATCCCCAGGAGGTCTGCATCTGTGATTTTATAGTTTCATTATCATCAGCCAACTTCTGAGTCCCTGAATCCATCTGCATTTCCTCTGGAAATATGACTTGCTGCAAAAGGGAAGAAACTGTGTTATGGAAGGAGCTGAGGAAACACTCGTCAGAAAGCTAAATAACAAATGTGTCAGAAAAGAAGACTAACAGGACTCCCAGACAGCCAGATCTATTGTCATCTAGTGACTAAATTGTATAACACTGTCTGTCTGTCTGTCATAAGTGAAATCGTGGTTTAAGGTGCACTCTGCAGACTTTTACAATAATGGTATTCGGAGGGTCAAGAAACACTGGGAAAATGTGTAAATCTACATGATGACTACATAGAGAAATGTTACCAGTAACAAATCAAAACAAACTTTCTGTCAAATTGACCTTTAATTATCAAAGGTAATAATTAAAACTTTACAATACCCCCTCGTAGGTCTGTGGGATATTTAGCCTTCTTTGTCAGATAATAATATTATTATTCTCATTCTTATTAAGGAGAGGTATTCAAAATTCTTGAGCCAGAGAGTTCTAGTGCCTCACCAAACTGCCAACCCCAAGAATCTATAGGATGCAGCCATGGCAGTTAAAGTGGAATCATAGTGTTATAATTGTGCAGTGGAAAAAGGCCCACACTGAATGATGAATCCAGAGGACATCATTGGCCACACACTTAAATCATTGCAATGTTTTGATCCATGAAACCAAACATGGCCCAGCAGTGGCTCCATAAACTGTCTCTCATTCCTATCTGCATCACACTACAGACTTGACAGGTCACAAAACTTGGAGGAGATTACTCAGATTAATATTTTAAAAGGCAGCCTAATATAATGTACAGCAGGAGTTACTGACAACAATTTCAAACATAAGATACAGAGGGTGGAATCCGGTTGGGCAGTTACCACTAACTGCTTTGTATTCATGATTCCTACATACCCCCTAGTTTAAGCAGTACATAGAGACTGAAAGTCACTTCTCTACTAACAATGTCAATGCATTCTTATGTAGCTGCTAATTGTATGTATTTCTACAACCTGATATCACTGGTCAGTTAAAAAAAATAGAAAGCACAAGTGAATAAAGTAAGTCAAGAATGTGAAATACTTAGAACATATATTTTCATTTACAACAATTCAACACTGTTCAAAATGTTTGCTATATAACCATTTCAACTAGTTAACTGAAATCAGAAATTCTGATTCAATCGAAATGTAATGACCATGCATTTTTTTAAACATGATGTGTTTAGCAATTTTTTTTAAAAAAAATATTCAGTCAAAGTTATAACCACAGAATTTAAAAATAAATAAATAATCTAGGATCCAGTATTTTATGGCAATAAAGAGCAGTTCGTCTCAGACAATCTGGAAGAATTAATTAAAAATCAAAAATTCAAATTGAACCTAAAAAATAGCCTTGGATGAATTGGAGCTCTGGCTTCAGCAATCAGAAGAGGAATCTCAACTCCGCTGAACAAATACAGCTGATTAATGCAACTGAAAACAAAATGGCAATCTTGCTGTTACTCCTCTTTAGACTTGATGTTGCAAAATGAAATAATAGAGGGAACTCTAGAAAATTATAATAGATGTAATTTTGGGACATATTACAAGAGCCAAAAAAAAGCAGTTACTGTTCCTACGAGTCTTCAAATCTTGAATAAGGACAATGTGAATTCACTCAGAAATCTCATGTTGACCAGAATTCTTACATCATTCAAAATAGGATTACAAACAAGGCATATCACAAAGACAAGGCCCTAGCTTGGATCACAAGATTTCCCTTTCACTTACCAGTAATTTGAGGGCATACAAAATCCTGCCAAAAGATTTTTAGTCCCAGAGCCATGCAAATGCTAGTCCCAACTAGATTTAATCAACTGCAGAAGAGGAAGGCAACACTTGGGCAAATTCCATTGATTCACTGGGTTTACTCTATTTGGGATTAGTAATTAATAATTCAGGTGTAACAGTACAGAGCTTCCTTGAAAAATTCAACAATCTCTGCCTAAGAAAGGAGCAGTTAGCTCCACACAGGACAAGGACAGCTGGATCTCAAGAGAAGTTACTTTTCTGTTACTAATAGAGTTGAAATTTTATTACCTATCTATTATTGTTCTTTGTCCCTAGTTCTCACCTAGCCATAAGGGGAATACCCTCTGTCTCCACTGAAATCCCTCAATAACAACTTAATTGACAATATCATCACCATTTTTCTCCTGTATGATTTTTAACATCTTTACCTGATGCAGCAGCCAGTGAAGCTTTGAAAGCTTGTATGATGTATTTCATGCTTTGGGGTTGCATGAAATACATCATCTAGGAGTACCCCCAAGCTGCAACTGCTCTCTCAATCACCTTGCTTAAAAAAAGGTAGCAAGGAGACTGGTCTATAATTGTTTCTAGCCAGGGGGTCCAGGGAAGGTTTTTTCAGGAGTGGCCTGATGGCTGCCTCCTTCAAGCATGGTGGTACAATGCCTTCCCTGAAGGACGCATTGATTGCATCCCATAGGAATACTCTCAGTGCGTCCCCGTCCCCCCCCCGGACGATCAGCCAAGATGGACATAGATCGATAGGGCAATCTGTCTTCCTCATTTTTCCAAGGAGCTTGTCCACGTCATCGGTACTCACAGATTGAAACTGATCCAGTAAATCACCATCAACGGAGTTGCTGGACACCTCGTCTACGGATTCTGTCAGAACAATGGCATCCAAATCGGCTCTTATCCAAGAGATTTTATCTGCAAAGTGGATGTTAAACGCATCACAGCAGGCTGTTGTTGGGTTAAGTAGGGAGTTCGGCGCCGGGGGAACCTTCGTCAAGTCCCGCACCACCTTAAACAGCTCTACTTGACGGGACTCTGCAGACGCAATACGTGCAGAACAAAAGGATCTCTGCCCTGCATGCAATGCCTCCAGATAGGAATCAAGATGCTTCCTATGGTGAGTTCTGTCGGATGGGAACCGAGTCTTCCGCCATCTACACTCTAGTCCAGGGGTAGGCAACCTTTCCCCTTTAAGGGCCAAGGGACTTCATCTCCCAGAATCCCAGGAGCTATTGGCCAACATGGCTGAGGCTTCTGGGAGCTGAAGTCCCTTGGCCCTTAAAGGGGAAAGGTTGCCTACCCCTGCTCTAGTCGTTGTCCAGCTCACTTCATCCTCCTAAGCTCCTCTGTATACCAGGGCTTACGATTAGAAGTGGGCTGGAAAGGACGCTTGGGAGCAATTGTGTCAATAGCCCTGGTAAGATCGGTATTCCAAGTATTCACCAAGGCTTCGACAGAATCACCGGCGTCACCAACCATTAAACCCTCTAAGGCCTTCTGGAAACCAATTGGATCCATTAGCCTTCAAGGGCGGACCATTCTAATAGATCCACCACCACCCCGGGGGGGGGGGGGTTGGATAGTGGCCTTTAGTTCTGTCTTGACCAGGAAATGATCCGTCCATGACAATGCAGAGGCTTTTGTAACCTCCACCCAAGGATATTCCTGTTCTGTACTAAAAACTCCATCGAGGGCATGACCAGCACAATGTGTGGGCCCGTCAACCAATTGGGATAGGCCCATGTTTGTCATGGTATCCATGAACTCCCAGCTGTGCCAGTTAGATTAGACAAGCCGGTCTCGAGTGGAATGTTGAAGTCACCCAAAACCAAAAGTCTGGGCAACTCGAACAACAACTCCAAGACCAGCGAGGTCAGCTAGGTTAGGGAGTCTGTTAAGCAACCAACAAAATCCCTAAGCTATCCCTGGTTTTCAGGCTAAGGTACATACACTCGATGTAGGTTGTTTTCCAGATAGGCTTCCTGGTCAAGGTTAGGTTGTTTCTATGAACTAAGGCCACATCGCCCCCCCACCCACTTTCCCTTATGTGCTCACTTACCGTATACCCAGCCGGGAGAGCCTGCGCCCACGAAGCAGCACTGGGATCTCCCAGCCAGGTCTTGGTAAAGCATACTAAATCCAAACTATGCTGGAAGTATGGAATTAAGATTAGGCACAACCATCTTATATTAGGAGGAGCTCTTTCTACAAACTGATCTCAGAGATCTCCTGACATAGAGTACTGAGCTACTCTGCTGACTAAACTTGCATCTGCATTGCAGAAATAATCGAGTTTGACACCACCTTAACTGCCATGGGTCAATGCTATAGAATGCTGGAAACTGTAGTTTTGTGAAACATTTCACCTTCTCTGTTAGAAAGCTCTGGTGCCAAAATAAACTACAATTCCCAAAATTCCATAGCATACAGCCATAGCAGTTAAAGTGGTGCCAAACTGGATTATTTCTGCGATATGGATGCAGCCTGGGATCTGCTGCTAGTAGAGCTGAAAAGGAAAGTAGAGAAAGAGTGAAGTGAAGGAGAAGCCACATTATACTAGACCCAAGCATCCTCCATCCCAGTGACACAGATGCAATCTCAGCACAAAGTTGGGCTATGGTGAAAGTTATCTGGACTAATTTTCAACAAGATATGGAGGGTGGCGAGTCAACACAGCTTCAGCTGGCTTAGTATAGGCTCAGTTGACCCTTGGCCATCTTTTTGTCAGTTAGGATTACACTCTAAGGCAGCATCCTTGCTCTCCCTAATGGTAGGGCTAGTCCTTGTATTTTAAAAAGGCTTTATTTAGCCATGATTTGAGCCTCTGTCATATAGCAACAGTCATTCCCCATAGTCATGTTCCCTGGACAGGAAGGAGAACATCCTGCTAGTTTCACAAATCTGTCATTCAGATTGTAAATGTATATCCAGCTCTTTGGTGCTATTCTGTCAGAACGATCAGACAAAAATAGTTTGAAAATGCTGTCAGCAACCCTAGAATTATAGCAAATACATTATAGGTATATTATAAACAGAAGAGTGATTAAAGGTTGTCAACAAATATATCAACCTTCTCAGATCAAGTTCTCTGAAACAGTTCCTAATGCAGGATGGTTATTTTTATATATATAAAAAAGAAATGGTTGCAGGAAATAAATGTGTCCAAATTCCAACAGTGCCAGCCTGACATCTGGTAGCACCAAATGATAAACATTTAGAGCTGTTGTTTCCTTGTCACATACGCTGTAATATCCAAACAGCCTGCTGTTAATTAAGAAGGCCATTGATGAAGCTAATGAAAACATGAATGAAGGTTACTCTACTTATTTGAAAAGCTGGCAAAATGTATCTGACAATTTCCACTAAGTTCAAATCTTGTAAATCTTGGGATAAATTCTGCCTCCATTTGTCCTAGCACAGAACTACAGAAGCCTCCCTGGATTTGATAGTATTACACTTTCTGATTTAAATTCTTTTACGCAGTCTTTAACAGATTATATAAAAAGATGACTATGACTTTGATATATCTATTCTGTTAACTGAAAGCCCATAGAGGGATGAAGGAAATATGCCTGAGAATAATCTCCTCCTCCTCCTCCTCCTCCACCTCCTCCTCTTTCACTTCTTTCTTTTCCTTTTAAAAGTAAGGATTTCTTTCCTCTTTAACTCTCATATTACAAGAACATGAATATCGTTTTGATCTCCTAAACACAGAAAATAATAAACACACACCTAAATGCCCTGGTTTCCCCTCCATCCCATCTTCAATATTTTGTTTAGCAGACACATAAATATCCTGAGGGAGCAAAATCCCATCTAATCATGGTAGTTCAACAAACTCAGATCTGGTTACTACTTGGAAGGAGATCCATTATGGAATACCAGGTTCTGTAGGCTATATTCAGAGGAAGACAACAGCAAACCACCTCTGAGTATTATTTGCCTGAGAAAACCTTATGAAATGCATGGGGTCATCATAAGTGAAAGAATGACTTGGGCTGCATTTATATTGCAGAATTAATGCAGATTGACACTGCTTTAAATGCGATGGCTCAATGCAATGGAATTCAGGGATATGTAGTTTTGTGAGATAATTAGCCTTCTCTGTCAGAGAGTTCTGGTGCCACAACAAACTGCAAATCCCAAGATTTCATAGGACTGAGCCATGAAAGTTAAAGCAGTATCAAACTGCATTAATTATGCAGTGTGGCAGCAGACCTTAAGGCACATACTTTATAGTGGACCCTTCCAGTCTCTGAGGGCTTGGTTCTGCCACCCACCCACCCCCCCACTCCCAAAAGTAGGAAAAATGAAGACAGTCATGCCCATATTATTCTATGGGTGGTGATATGTATGCATCTGCATTAGCACAAATAACCATTGAATAATGCAGTCTGTGGGCAGTCAGATCTGCAGACCATTAGCCTGCCAATGTGGCAAGCCCATTGTATTTTGCTTTTGTAGTGAGGAGCAATTCCAAGACCCCATTGTAATTACTGAGCAACATATGAAAGGGCAACAGCTAAAATCCTTTTAGTCAGCATAACTATGCTAGTGGTGGAGAATGTAAAATTGCCACATTTTCCAAATATTAATATGGAGAGTCTACCCAATGGCCAGGCCACATCAAAACTAGCAAGGACATGTGAGGCACGCCTATATCAGGCCCCTCTATTGAGGCTGAGGTGCAACTTATATTGGCCTGCCTCACATGTCACTCACCTCGCTTACCTGAGTCTGGAGAGCTGTGAAGAGGGAAAGTGGGTGTCAATATACTCCTAACAGATAGAAACCTTCCCTTGGCATTTGGTGTACAATTTGGACACAAGTGCTGCATACCCTTTGCACAGGGCTTGATCTGTTGTGTGAACAGTTCCTGCTCTTCCCATTTACACTGGGTTAAAAAATAGGGTTTGGAGAATGAATGTCAGCCCTAAAATACAAGATGTCTCATACAAAACAGAGCACCTGGGGACTCTACAGAGGAGGCGGTAGTAAAGGCTCTCCTATGGTGGTGAGAGCAAAATCTGTCCCTATTAGGAGATTAAGCAGCTCTATTATCAGTTGAGTTATAAGGAAGACAGTACTGCAGCTTTATCTCCTGATGGGGATGGTTTTTGCTGCCACTGCTGCCTAGTTACTTCTACATGACTATGGTCCAAAACACACTGCAGAAATAATCCAGTTTAGGACTGCTTTAACTGACCTGGCTCAATGCTAGGGAATTCTGGGAACTGTAATTTTGTGAGATATTTAACCTTTTCTGTCAGCGAGCTCTGGTGCCGCAGCAAACTACAATTTCCAGGTTTCCCTAGCACTGAGCCAGGGCAATTAAAGTGGTCTCAGACTGGATTATTTCTGGAGTCAAACATGAAGAGAGTTTCTGCAGGATTTTATAACAATTTTTTTTTGTCTTTGCACCCTATCCCCTCTTATTTTATTCATTCTTTCCTTGTCTCTCACTTACTATCTCCTTCACACTTTTTCTCACACAAAGAAGAAGCAATTTGAAGGAGGATAATTTGGAAAAACAGTGGGCACTCAGAAAGTCAGAGATTTCTCATGTCAAACCTATAAAGAAGAAAGAGTTTGCAGAGATTCTTGGATGCAGTGTAATGACAGTGACAACACAATGGCTCTTACACATTACAGCTGCCCCTCCACATTTGCAGTTTTGACTTGTAAGATAGGTGGAAGCAACATTAACAAACTAAGATATGCGGATGACACCATAATATTAGCAGAAGACATTCAGGAACTGGAACAGTTAATAAAAAAGGACAAAGATGAAAATGCAAAGGCAGGTCTGATGCTGAGCACAAAGAAAACAAAAATAATGACCACAGAAGAAATACACAAATTCAATCTAGACTATGAGGAAATTGAAATAGTTAAAGAATTCCCATATCTAGGATCAAACATTGACCAGAATGGAGACTGCAGTCAAGAAATAAGAAGAAGACTAGGAATAGGAAGGGCAGCTATGAAAGAATTGGAAAAGATACTGAAGAGCAAAGACATACAACTGAGCACTAAAGTCAGAATTGTTCAGGCCATTGTATTCCCAATTACCATGTATGGATGTGAGAGCTGGACAGTGAAAGAAGCAGACAGAAAGAATATCAACTCATTTGAAATGTGATGCTGGAGAAGAATACTTAGGATACCATGGACAGCCAAGAAGACAAACAAATGGATTCTAGAATAGATCAGATCAGAGCTCTCCTCATAAGCAAAGATGATCAAGTTGAGACTATCATACTTCAGCCACATAATGAGAAGGCACAGATCACTTAAAAAACAATAATGCTAGGAAAGGTAGAGGGTAGAAGAAAGAGAGGAAGACCACAAACCAGATGGATAGACTCAATCAGGGGCATTATGGGCAAGGGCTGGCAGGATCTGGGGAAGGCAGTGGAAGACAGGGATTCTTGGAGATGTCTCGTCCACAGGGTCGTCATGAATAGGAACCGATTCGACAGCAGCTAACCACAACAACAGTATCCCACTCAGCAATCAAATTAAGCCCATATTTACCTTCCTGTGATCAATCACCAAAGCAGATTAAATACATAATATGTAGGTGAGGAAAAATCAAGTGTTATGAAAGCCTTCTGAAGCAAAGCATCTCTGGAATAAAGGGACAAATGTATTATCTAGTTTGACCGTCATCGATAGAGTGCATTGTGGGAATAGTGACAGCCAATAGACCACTCTAGAAAAAGTTCCTCTAAAGAATTGACTTCTTCTTAAAATTTTCAGTAGTTAATACATGGGCCAGGAGGGATGAATGATTATGGGTGCAGAGATAGTGAAAAGCCTTGGGTACAAAGATAGGATGGTGTTGCCAAGTAACTAAACAAGACTTAGATATTTTTTTCTGGACTGTGCTTCTGCAAAAGAGTCAAGAGTTCTCTTTAGCTAAGCTGCGTCTCTCTATGTGTTCTTTATGTCTTCATAACTTAGGGCCATTGCAGATCGGCCCAAAGGGCTGGCCTGGGGTAGAGTTGGGGTGCCGGCTGCCCCAACCCTGCCCCAATGGCATCCTGATGCTGGGCAGCCATATGCATGGCGCACAGTGTCAGGATACCCTTCTGGCGCAGCATTTAAACACACTGCACCAAAAGGGCACTGAAGAACTGTAGCACCGGCTCTTAGGGCAGCCTTTTGCCGCCCCTAAATGGAGCGGCATTTTGCCGCTCTTTTTGGGGTGGCTAAAGGGAGGATCGGGGGTGTGGTGTGGGGTTGCTGCAGCCCTGATCCACCACTTACCAGGGCGGCTCTGTGCCACCCCAAACGGCCGGTTTGCATCAGCCCTAAGAGTCTGAGCAGACAGGATGTGCTAGCATAGGCCAAGCTTGTACTATCATGACCCAGTCCTCACTTTAGGTTGGTCCCTGGGCAGGTAATTACATGCTTATCTGCCACCATGTCTTGGACCAGCTACCACTGCATGCCCCTTACATTCCTCCATCAGTGCTGCTACTAAGAAGATCACTTTTGCCATGTCTGATATGGAAATGGCATTCCTGGCTACAACCAAATGTACAAATTACTATTTAAAAGTAGTTTCCCAAGCTATCGATTAGAGAATGCCTGAACATTCCCAGAGCAGAAACCTTGGAACATTAAGTTTGAAAATTAGAGGTACAGAACTGCAAAGGACAACACAGGCCATCTAATCCAGTTGCCTGGCATGCAGAAACTAAAGCACTCATGAAAGATGACCTCCCAACTTTTGTTTAAATACTTGCAAAGAAAGAGAATTCCCCATCCTTTGAGGCAGTCTACTGCACATTCTAACAGCTCTTATATGAAACATATTCATAGAATTATGCAATCATAGAATTAGAAAAGACTTCAAGGGCCATCCAGTCCAACTCCCTGCAATGCAGGAACTCACAATCAAAGCACCCCCAAAAGATTGCCATCCAGCCTCTGTTTTAAAACCTCCAAAGAAGGAGACTGCACCATTTTCTGAGGCATGTTCCACTGTCCAACAGGTCTTACGGTTAGGAAGTTTTTCCTAATATATAGCAGAATCACCTTTCCTATAGTTTGAACCCATTGCTCCTGGCCCTATTTTCTGGAGCTGAGAAAACAAATTTGCTCCATCTTCAGTGTGACAACTGTTCAAATGTTCTTCTTGATATTTAAGAATCTATTTTCTTATAATTTGATTTAGTTAATTTGATAATGTTTTTTTAAAAAAATATTGATTAAAACTTAAAATACACAGTCATTTAATACATAATACTTATTAATACACATTAAACACTTATTACTGAATAGTCTTACTGTATCAAGCCATCATAACATATATTACAAATATATCCAAATATTTCAAGATGAGGAGGAGCATCTTACTTTATCTCAATATTTCAATAATTATACTATTATACTTCCTTCTATCCCATTAAATTCTCTTTCCATCTCTATCATTATCCCTTTCCTTATCTTCTATCCTTTTCTATACTCGTCACTATCATCTAACTATCTGCCTCCGTCCTTCCTTCCTAAACTAAATCATCGTCACTCTCATTCTCCACCCTTTCTACTCCTTGCCCTTTGCTACATTCTCTCACCCTCTTCAACTTCCTTTCACCTTCTGTCTTCTCCTACTTCTAACCACACAATAATGCTCTCCCTCATTCTTGCCATTCATCCTTTTTCTTCCTTCTTGTCTTAGCTGGATTATCTGGTATTATGACATGACCTTTATTAAAATTTATTAAAGTAGCTAACAACTGATAGAGATAAGAAGGTCACATCATGATAATGTTCATTGTTAAAAATCAAGGAATAAATTCACTGTCATAAACATTACTACTGAAATCATTTAATTGGCTATGTTATCATTCGTTAATTTGTTGATTTAAACATTGATGTTGGGCCCAACTATAACATTTACAGAGAATCGTATGCATATTGTCAGTTTTGTTTTTTAAGGAACACATTTTGTTATTAGGTTCTCCAAAAGGGCTCTTTTTTTCCAGTTGCCTTCCTCCAAACTAAATGTTTCCCTATGTGGACAACAAAGCCAATAAGAGTATTGTTGCCTAGGCAGGATGGGAGTCCAATATGTCTAGCATCCGGCAGGATCTCATCTTACAACCTCTTCTATTCAATTTGACACTCATCTGCATCACACTTTTCTTTCCATTCCCACTAACTTGTACAATTCACTCACTCCCTAAATGCATTGTTGTTGTTGTTGTTGTTAAAGGTATTTACACAAGGACACTGACCATTGTAAAAACAGCGAGTGGATACCTACAAAAATTGGTCAATGAATCTAGAGTGGAGAATTCTTAAACTGAACTTTTAAGATCCTCTGAGTATTTGCAGATCATTTCTTATACCTTAATTATATAATGAAAAGGTGGTGAGAAAGGGGGAATAAAAAACAGAATGGAGAATGCAGAGAAAGGGAGCAGGCAACAAAGAAATGGCTGATAAATTTACGGATAACATTTGACAAAATTATCTAAATGTATAGTACATTATAAAGAGATTCATTACAGTTCACCCTAAATAATATTATGTATGATTGTATACTATACCATACTATATGATAGAAACCAGTCCAGAATATAAACAATAGAGGATAGGTTATTGTAGAGAGACACAATGTGCCCCCACTACAGAAAGACTCCAAAAACTTTTCTTCCATTCAGGTCCATTGTGAGATGGGCACACCAGCCTTTCACTCTTAAAATGTTTAACACTCCATTCCAATACACTTTCAGAATGCTAAACCTTTTAAGACTGAAAGGCTGGTATGTCCCTCTCACAATGGACCTGAATGGAAGAAAAGTTTGAAGATCTTTGTCTATTGCTTGAAGACCTGGGTCTACTGAAGCAATCAAATTATTCCCACTACTATCAGCACTTTGATTCCATTCCAAGACTATTTTTCTTCTTTTCCAATTTTTTTCTTTTCCTTTTGTTTTTGATATCCCAAACTCAATTCTTCTGTTGGTCCACAAACTCAACTGTTCTGCTCTGACATGACCTCCGGAAAGTTATCTCTCTCCATCCTCCCTGCTGTTCCCCAAAAGAATCATACAGATTATCTTATCTAAGAGGAGATACATTTCCTCCAATTCTATTTTTTTCTCTTGTAACAAGAGGCCTTCCTATTTTCTAGAATGTAACAGAAGAAGATCCACCCACTCTAATAGATTGTAATGAACTCTAATGACCTCATCCACCAATGTGTATTTTTAACCTCAATGTTGATTGGAAATTCTAATCAGTTGAAGGACATGGCTAGAAAACTCATAGAGGCTTATTAACTTAGGGGGGTTGCAGACTGCCAGAAATAGTGCAAATTGAGTCCACGTTAAGGGTTAGGGTTAGGATTAGGGAATCATAGGAAGTGTATTTTATTGTGGCACCAGAGCTCTCTGACAGAGAAGGCTCAATGTCTCAGAAAAAAAAAATCCCATGATTCCCTAGCACTAACCCTAACCCTAAAAGTGGACTCAATTTGTACTATTTCTGGCAGTCTGCAAAGGCCCTAACAAGTTAGCAATTTAATTTGAAGCTCTGTCCCAGACTTTCCCTTACAGAAAGAAGATCATACATCTAGTTTCTGGACTCTCCAGTCAAGGTATGGAACTGGCGAAACCACCTCTGAATATTCCTTGCTTAAGAAAATTCTATGAAATTCATGGGGTCACCATAAGTTGACAGGTGACTTGAAAGAGTGTGCACATACACACCAGAAAAGGCCTCTCCTGTAGACCCTGAGGAGCTCCTACTAGACACAGTAGATAACACTGGGCTATAGAGATCAAAGCCTTGACTCATTATACATCATGTTCATTTGTGCTTCCCTGCCAACACCACTGAGGCTCTTCCTTTCAAAAAGGGCAATTGTGTATTTCTTTTTCTTTAGTCTTCTGAGATCATGTTTGTTTCCACTTTTATTGACTTCTCCATCTCCTATCTGTCACCACTCATTGATTTGATAGACATTGCTGGGATTTCACTAGCACTTCCTACCTCTGATGGTACAGAAACATGCTTTTCCCTCTCTCAACCCTGGTGAAGGGATTACACCAAGCAAAACATGTGAAAGAGGACCATGGGAGATATTTTAAAGGAAAAGGGTTTATTCTAAGAAGGAAATCTCCATAGCAAATCTCCTATTCTTCTCACAGATCAGATGGGATTTGTAGTCCTTGATGTACATGGTGTAACTAGGGGTCTGGATGCCTTTGTCCAGTCTCAGCCAGCTTCCCCAGAGGGAATAGGAGCCTCTATCTCCAAGCTCCTTTTGTTAAAGAGTATCCCACAAGGTCTTTTCTCAGGTTTTTTTAACCTCAGCTGAGAAGGATCTCAAAGGTTCACATTTCTACCCATTGGTAATCTCATTAAGCAATTGCTCTCTCATCTTCTTTGTGATGCTGAACCTATTAAAATGTAATTTAAAGCCTTCATATTATTTAACTCTTTGTTATCTGACAAAAGCGCTCAGATAATGGGAGGACTTCCATTATCACAGTGCTTATTTTGTTCATACAGGGACATAAGAGGTAAACATCATAGCAGGTAATCATGAAAATATTAATTATAAAAGGAGCAGGGAAAGGGAGATGAAGTGGTTGTGGTGGGGAGGACGAGGATCTAACAGTTTATATGCTTTCAAAATTCAATCTCATTTTGTATTTTGTCCAAAATCTAATGTATTAGAGTTTCCCTGAAAGAACAGCATAATAATTTAATATACGTATGTTAGAGACATCTAAGAATAAATGTACCCATACTTATACCCTTGAACTCCCCCACTCCCTGATTCACTGCTGTTAGGTTTGTTGTCTTTCATTATGAATATCAAAACCATTCCATTCTTACTTGGGTATTAGTCACTGCCATCCATGGTTCTTTCTTCAATATATCCACTAATGTTTTCTTAGGGCTTTCCTTCCTTCTCCTATTTCTTTTACTTAGCATATTCTTTGAAGGTTTTTCATCTTGCCATGATGATGAGTAGATATTACTGCCAAGATCAGAAGTGGGTTGCCTCTGAACACCAACTTCAGATGAACCACAGAAGTGGATGACTTGCTTTCATGTCCTGCTTCTAGGCTTCCCAGAGGCATCTGATTGGCCACTGTGGGAATCAGAATGCTGGACTACATAGGCCTTTGGTCTCACTCAGTAGGGCTTGTGTTGTGATTTTCTTTATCCAGTTTGCTTTCTTCATCTTGTATCATCTCATCTTTGAATCCATTTCTTTAATGCCTTTGGGTGCATTATTAGCAAAGTTCAAGAAGCCTTGCTTCAGATAGTCTTCTGCAATTTCTCTTTATTTTGTTCCCTGCCTCTGACAATAATGCACAGGGCTGGAGCATGTGAAATATTACAATATAACTGTACATTACAAAATTATTTCTGTTACCTAAATCAATGATTCCCGAAGTTAGAAAGCAAGCAACCAAGGGCAATGCTCAGGGATTCTAGGAACTAAGTCCAACAACACCTGGAAAGCCAGGTTTGGGGATCATTGGCACAAAGGGGCCATGCAAAGATTGCATTACTGTGTGGTTTACTGGAACAGAGAATGTTGTCTTGAATTTGTCCACCACTATTTTTGCCTGTATTTCAGTCTTTAAGGGAGAACAGGAGTTGCAACATATTTTATGTTTTTCCAAAAATCTTTCAAATATGGCTATATCATCAAAACTGGGGTCTCAAATGAAACAAATACCGGTAATGGTGTTCTGAGCATGTGTGGAAAATATATCAGATCTCAGTATTCAAGAGATGTGTCATATTACAATGAAATGAAATGCTGAAGTGTTCTAACGAAGCCAAAGTGATCACTTTGTTCACTTTGTCTTCATATGTTTACTTCCTTCTATCACTAAAGAAGGTAATATTTCTCTCTCTCTCTCTGTCTGTCTCTTGCTAAGAGAGAACAAATTCTCTCTTGATTCATTTACATTCCTGTATCATCCATTACTCTTTCTTTCACTTCTATCTGAATCTTCTAAAGAGTGTTCCAGCTGTCCCAAATTTTTACCAATAACTCATTTGTCACCATTTTCATTCTGGCTTTAGCCTTGTTCACTGTGTTGAAACAATGTGATTTCTAATGATCTTCCCTTGGCAAAGAGTCAAATACTTTTTTTCTTCCCTGTTCTTATACTTTTAGATCTTTCTGCTACTTTTGACATTGTATGTTTTCTTTTTCTTCTTCTTTTGTTACCGGTATATTTTCAGAGAATTTGTCTTTGACTGGGTTAATTTAATCTTTCTGATCAATCTGTAATGTTTTCATAATGCTTAATCTATAGATGTTTTCAGAGATTCATCTTTCTTGAATTCTTCCTCAATACTCTCCATGCTTGCTAATGGTTAGAGAAAGTATATAAAATGTCCCGTACTGAGAACATTCTGATCTGATGAAAAGTTATTTCTTCCTTATTAAAATTACAGTATGACATCGTCTAAAAAATATACCAGTATTTTGAATATTATATGTTCATGTCTGTACAATTTCAGAGGAAAGTGATAAAATCACATATGTAGATGTAGACATACATTGATAAATATTTATAATTGTGCATACGTATCTGTGGGTGTGTGCACACACAGACAGTATTGTTGTGGAAGACTGAAGTAACCTCATTAAGGAACTGACCCAAGATTAAACATATTGGAATATGATATTGGAATACGTTTAGAGCATTACTGTTTAGATCAGGGGTCGGCAAGTTTTTCTTACCTGGGGCTGGTCCACTGGCCTCCAGGTCTTCCACGGGCCGAGGGGGGAGGAAATGGCGGTGCACACTCTCACGTGCACGTGCGCAGCCCCCGCCAACCCCTGCCACCGCCACTTCCATGTGCATCTCGGCCACCATTTTGTTTTCCAAACTGGCGGCCGCGACTCATTTGCGCATGCACAATACTCCTGCACATGCACGAACAAGCCGCGGCTGCCATTTGGGAAAACAAAATGGCAGCCACGGCTTGTTCGTGCATGCGCAGGAATACTGCGCATGCACAAAAGAGTTGGGAAACAAAATGGTGGCCGCGACATGCACGGCAGCGGCGCGGTGGTGGCGGCGGTGGCAGGGGCTGGCAGGGGCTGGTCCAAAGGCCTCAGGGGGTCGGCCCTGGCCCGTGGGCAATAGGTTGCCAACCCTTGGTTTAGATACACCAAGTCATAGCAATAGCAATAGCTATAGCAAGTACATTTCTATACCGCTTATCAGTGCACTTAAGCACTCCCTAATCAGTTTACAATATATAAGCTAATTGCCTCCAACAAGCTAGGTACTCATTTTAGCAACCTATGGAAGGATACAAGACTAAGTCGATTCCTGGAGCCATGGAAGGATACAAGACTAAGTCGATTCCTGGAGCCATGCTCAGGATCGAACCCGCAACCCTGTGGCTATGAGAGCCTGCAGTACCAGCATTTAACCACTGTGCCACCAGGGCTCCCAACCAGCATATCTAAAAGAAGTAATTCAAAAATCAAATTGGGAATTTTTATTGACCTCATTAGCAACAGCTAAATTGAGTATCACTTTAATCTTGTAAAAGGATGCCTGAACTACTTCTGCATGCTGGTTTTAAAAGATAGAATTTAACCATTATGATGAAATTGTCATACTGTGTAACAGTTCATGCAAGCAACTAATTAAGGAACAAATTTTTAAAGCACGGATAGACATGTAGTTCTCTGGACTGACAAACATGGAAATAATCTGGACCACATTCACTGTTTTCTCTGTTACAATGTCTACTCTTTTAGGAGTCTTACTTTTATTTAATTACAAAAAGCAAAACAGAATGAGATAGAAACAAATTAGCCTGCTCCTGTTTATTCAGCTGTAAGCCAAAAGGGTTTTCTTGTGTGTCTTACATATATATTTTCCACTGTACACCAATAAATCAATCTTGGTTTTTCTCTAGGAGCTGTTACATAATTTAAAGCATGTGCCATCTATAACAAAGGATTGTTAATAACACAGAGCTGTTGCATGTTATGGTGCAGACACTTGATCTAATAAAAACTACAGGGAAAAACAGATATATACCTCTGGAGTTGCAGTTTGGTTATGGGCTTGGGCTGCAGATCAATCTGCTTCCTATGGTCAACACTGACCACAACCCATCTTTATCATTAGGAATTTGTCCACAGATTTAAATTACTGCCCTTGTAAGATTTTGGGTATTTAATAAAACACAATGATATTGACTAAATCTAAAATTACACTTGTCCCTCCACATTTGCAGCTTTGACTTTTGCGGATTTGATTATTCACAGATTTTAATATGTTCTCTCTAGGAATATCTAGGTCCCCCAATGAAACGCTATGGTCAACTTTAACCAAAAGTCATACTGAAGAACCTAGAGACTCCTAGAGAGAACAGCCCACTAGGCATTTGTAGCTTCTCCAGTGCAATTCTACAGCCAATATCTGGCAGATGTTGACCAAAGAGTTGCACTTGAGTACCTAGAGATTCCTAGAGAGGTGTTCTCTCAGGTAAAAATATCACAGGGGTCCTATGCCCCTAACCCCAGTGAATGTGGAGAGACAAGTGTAAAAAAATATATGAGACCAGGGGATGACAAGGGTTGTGGGCTGGGAGGTTTTCTTGGAAGGCCATACTCTTCCTAGAACACACACTCAAATTTGCTCACCTCCAAACATTACCTGGAGTGTGGAGGCAATTTTATTATGTTTTGGTCCCCTCTGGGTCATTTTAGGCCCAAATGGAACTTTTTTCCCATCCAGAAGCTAATCTTCATGTTGCTTGCTATTGGAAAAAAGGCTTTTCTTGTGTCTTAAACAACTGAGGGCAGGGAGACATGACAAAATTGTTTCCTACAATCCCATAAGGTTCATGAGGGACATTTTGAGATTAAAAATAGTGAAGTTTTTTTTAATTCATCAGAACTCTTCATTTTACTAAACAAAACAATGCAGAAAGGAAAATATGGCTGATATTCCAAGAGTCTGGGTGTGCCCATGGTAGAGATGAGTAACTGCCAGGAGTTGGGGAACTAGATTGGCTCCTTAGAGGACTGCATCCTCATCATGTCTCACCACTTCCAAATTTATTTTATTTTTAAAATCTTAAAAACAAAAATTAACTAAAAATGTTAACCTGTAACCTAAAGGTTGAAGGGGGGCAAGTTTGCCATGCAGGGCCACTTGGCTGTTTTGCATCCAAGAGAAGCCTTTTTTTTTTTTTACCTCAACCAAAAAATAAACCAGATGTTGCAAAAATCTTTTCTCAGACCTAAAACAGCCCAGACTCCCTCTTAAGACATAGTGAAACCATCTTCCACATAATGTGGGTGGAAGAGCATTATAGATGATGCACTAAATTTGAAAGAAATTTGGTGGGGTTTTTTTTGGGGGGGGGGGGAGAAAATAGCCCCATAGTAGAGCACAGAAAGCTATAGTACCCATTCCACCATCCCAAGGTAGGGCTTGGAAATACAGTTTTACGAAAACCTGGAGAGCCACTATACACACACACACACACACACACACAACTATCCAGGCATTGCTCTGTTTACCTGGAGGGTTAAGTGAGTGATGGGGATGTGAGCACACCCATATATCCTGCCTCCAAATGTCTGCATATCCTAGATCTTTACACATTGAATGCAAAAGTCTTAAGAGGTTTCTCTAACCATGTTTTGCTGAGCAAAGTAGCAAAGTTCTGATGATGAAGAAGAACATCTATAGAGGAGGCATATGTATCCACACTCACATCCACATCAGTTTTAGCTTAAGCGAGAAAGTACTTAAATAGGACTAATTAAAATTAAATTAAACTAATTTGGTATAAAAGCTTCCTGTGCACAACTCTGGTGGATCCCTGTCTCTCCAAGATGGATTCCAGGCTGTGGTCTCTGAATTCACAACAACATTAAGGTTACATGTTCCTCCATATGAATGGTATAGCCTCAGTTGTTCTGGAATAATATTTGTCATCTAGCCATATTCACAGAAACATAAGAACATAGAGTTAGAAGGGACCTCATGGGCCATTCAGGGGCAGAGCAAATGGACAAGGATAGCACAGACCAATCTTGTGCTATCCTGACCTGGGGCAGTCCGCAGGCTGACACAAAGATGAACAGGTGTTTATATGCCCACTCACCTGCTGCTGTGCGATGGACTGGCTACTGCTGTGTGCTCCCTTACCTTCCTCCTGTGCCAATGATTTTCTTTTTTTCTTTCATTTAAAAACTCAGTCTCTTTGCAACCCTTTTTTCAAATCCTTAAGTCCATTCTTCAAATCAGAACTTATCTGAATCATTTCTTCTCCTAGATATTCTCTCATATTTATTCCAAAATCAACTGATTGGACTTTGTCACCTTAGCTGATTGATTCACTAAAGCTCATCCTGATTCTCTTTTTGGCAGCTGTCAAACCTCGATCCAAAATATTTTCTTCTAGATGCAACTGGTCTTCTGCACCACTAAGGGCCTTTGCAGACTGCCAGAAATAGTGCAGCTTGAGGCCACTTTAACTGCCCTGACTCAGTGCTAGGGAATCATGGGAACTGTAGTTTATTGTGGCACAAGAGCTCTCTGACAGAGAAGGCTCAATGTCTCAGAAAAAATACAATTCCCATGATTCCCTAGCACTGAGCCAGGACAGTTAAAGTGGCCTCAAGCTGCATTATTTCTGGCAGTCTGTAAAGGCCCTAAATGGCCTTTTCTTTGTATCTTCCTCTACACACACTGGCATCTATGCACTTTAAGCCAAAATCAGGAGTCTTCCATTCATTTTGTCCTTACTAGACGTGCAGTGAAAACCATGTTTTTATCTTCATAACAGGTAAACAATAAATCCCTCTCTCATAGTTCCCATGTTTTTAACCTTTGCAGTACTTCAGCTCTTCCATAATTACGTCCTATAAAGTTAGTTTCAAATTGACTTTGGGAATTTAAAGTTTAAAGTTCTCTTTAACTCTCCCTTGACCGCTCAGACCTCATAATTTACAATTATTCACCAGTTTTAATTGTTAAAATTATTTTAAAATTTCTCCTTTTTACTTAAAGTCAACTAGAAGTTGATTTACTGACTTTTTCAGAGCATAAAACTTAAAGTACTGGAAGTTAAAAAGTTCCCTTAAGGGTGAAACAGACAGTCAAAATAAGCAGTTTTCTGGCTGGCTTTGAGGTGGGGCATTTAGATGACGCATGCCTTGAAGCCAGCCGGAAAGCACACTCTGGGGAGAAAAGCCAGACTAAAAAGAAGCAGGATTTTTTTGCTTCTTCCTGGAAAGTGCACACCTTCGCATGTACGTATAAATGCACTGATGCCAGGATGGCTCTAAAGGGGTGCTCTTTCCAAACCCTAAATCTAATTGTACATGTAAATGCTCGATCACAGGAGCACATTTAAAAGGGATAGAGCTGCCGTACCCAAGTGGTGAGGTGGCAATGCCCAAAAGAGAAAATATGACACCTCTCATGGAGATGAGTACAACATACACAAAACAGTCAAAGCGGGGGTATGGGGTGAAGGGGGCATAAAGGGGGGCATGATTGTATCTTTCCAGCATCTTCATGGGCACACCTCTACTCTGATGTCCTGCCCTGGTGAAATGCTGCACATGTGAATGTGTGCAGGTTCACAGGGACAACTGTCCAATGGGATGGCAGTTGCCGCCAGTTCACCCCTGCGAAGGAGCACAGGGATCATGGGGAAAACAGTAAAAAAAGAGTACCCAGTGGCACAGTTTGAAGCTGCCCCATGTGGTCATGACATGTGCACTCCAGCTGCCTTGGGAGCGGGCGATGTGGTTGGTGGGCTTTCAATGCGGCTTTGGAAAAGGCAACTTCAGGCCACTTTTTCCTGCCCGTCTGTTTCACCCCTTAATCTTCACAATGTTGATGGTCAGAAATTTAGAAATTTGAATGTGTGGCATCAATACCCTGTCTGTGATGCAGTTGGGCTTGTTCTTTCCCAGTCCTTTCTATTCCACTGTGATAGAGCAACATTAACTTGTGTCTAGGCTGACCATATTTCCTGGAGACAAAAACGGAACATTGGGGTGGCAAAAACAGAATGGGGTTATGTAATATTCCATATTCATGAAAAAGTAAGACAATAACATAAATTTTATTACATGAACATATTGAGCTAACAATTATTGTTTAGTGACAGAATTCATACAAAAACATAGGTAGACAGATAGGGGGACTGTATTTCACCATGATTGTAGCATTAATATTTTTCAAATGAAGTAATCTTATGCAGTAAATCTTGGTCTTTCAACACATTATCATAAAACATTTCACACTCTATGACACAATTTTGTGGGGGGGCATGTTTTGTTTTTGACAACCACAATTTCAAACTAGGATCTTCAAACCATTTTTTGCAACATAACAGGGCATTTTTCTTGAAAAGAGGACAAAATTGACATTTATATTAAAATAACAGGATGGTCTAGAAATATGAATAAAAAGGTAAGGTCCCATTTAAAACAGTATGTATGGTTAGCCTACTCATGTCACCTATATGCAAGGAACAGGAACTGGACACAGGTATGATCCTCTGAGTCTCCCATGCTAGGGAGACAATTTCCACCAGTCTGGGGCAATCCAAATTGGCAATCACCATGTCCAACACTTCTCTCATAGTATGGCACCATTTCAGTTTGCTCCCCGCCCTTTGTAATAGAATAGATATTTCACAAATGCCACATCTAACAGGTCATCATGTCAAACCACAACCTGACTGTTCAAGTAAACTGTGATCATTCTATAAAAGTCTGGCAGTCTTTGCATTTCTGTATGTCCTTCCAATTACATTCAGTAGTGTTAATAAGAAACTTTCAGTCAAAAGCAGAAGTAGGGGCTCCCAGTCTTGGAATCCAATTCACCATGAATGATTCAGAATACTGATTCCTGCTCAACATGGATCATCTCCAGTATGTTGGTTCAAAAAGAAAATTCCAGCACTTCCAGTGCAGTAGCCTAAATTCCCTAAAGGCACCAGATCCTGACTGATCTTAGAAGCTAAGCAGGATAAGCCTATGTTAGTATTTGGAGGGGAGACCACCAATCAATACCAAGTGCTGTAGCCCATGTTTCAGAGGAAGGGACTGACAAAACCATCTCTGAAGATTCCTTGCTAAGAAAGCCCTATCAAAGTCATGGAGTCACCATAAGTTGAGAAGCAACCTGAATGCATATGTAAACAGCCAGTATTGTAGAAAGTTGATGACAACTTCCACAGATCAGAGGAGTACTGCCAAGGGCTATGAACATGAGCAAAGGTGCTTAGTGCTGACCAAGTGCTCTTTGTTCTGTAAGGGTGCATCTACACTGCAGATATAATGCAGAGTGAATACAGTTTAACTGCCATGGCTCCATCTGACAGAATCGTGGGCGTTGTAGTTTGGTGAGGCATCAGCTTTCTTTGGCAGAAAAGAATAAAAAATTCATAAAAACTACAAATCCCAGGATTCCATCAGATGGTACTACACTACTTAAAGTGGTATCAAACAGCATTATTTCTATAGTGTAGGTCACAATAGATGACTGGTGCAACAGGTCTTTTATGACATGTCATTTTTCCTTGTACACTTTGAAATTACTTGAGGAAAAGGACATGGAAACAAACCAGGAGTGCCTCTTGATCCTTCATCATCCTGGCTTATGTCAGCCATAACATGGTTGGATGATGAGATTACATAGGTGATAATAAACATTCAGCTGAGGGAAAGGGCATTTAAGCATAAGTTCTCAGGCTCTTGATATTTCTGCCAAGAGAGCTTAGGCTTGTTCTCTCCCTGATGTCTTTTTGCTAGCAGGCAAAGACCATTTTCTTCAGACAGGACTTTGGCATCTAGGCTGAGCTGTTGTTGAACGAGTTCTCTGGTTGGATGATTTTGTTTCGTTTTATTGATGCATTTTTCAATTCAGTTGTTAATCTGTTTTTCATGTCTTAATTGCTTTTATTTTGATTTGATTTGACCAGAGTTAGCTGCCTTGAGCACCATTTCTTGGCAGAAGGCAGGGCATAAATAATGTCACTGTGTGCTGGATAAACTGTCCTGCAAATCCAGCCTCATAGCTGATATTGGAGTCTCACTGGGCAAGAGAGGCATGGGGATGCCTGGTACTCAGCTCTGGACCACCATTATCCCAGTAAATCCTTCCAGCATTACGAAAAAATAATCTGTCGCTTTTCTCTCAAATTGGCATTGTGTGAAAAACAAAAACAAAAAATTAATTAATAAAAAATAGTACAATTTTTAATTAGATGAGTCATCCCAGAAGAAGAAGAAAAATATTAGGCTCCTATAATTTGAATGGGTGTGGGAAATTGCAGCTTTAACTAAGGAACCAGGTAACACAGCATTAGTGAAGCAGGTAACAAATAGGGATGCTGAAGGGTTTTATTTAATTTGCATTTTGAAGCAAACTAAGCAGATCTGCCCATCCTGGACAATTAAATATCCTTATTTATTAGCTCCTGTTTCTCTTTATCTTCCAAAATATAGTCAGTACCTTCACTAACAATTATCTAGATTACCTCAACTTTTCCACATGAATGAAAACTTGATCCTATTAGGTGGGCATGATAGCCACCCAATTTAAAAAACAAAAACGACTGTCATTTCTGTTTGTACTCAATTAAATCTCATCTCATGAATTTTATCTGATCAATTACATGTATAAAGTACAATGACATCCAAAATCCCCCGAACAGGGATACCTGTATTGGGCCAACCAAAATACATAAAATACGTGTTGCAAGCTTGCAAACCTTCACCGGCTTCTTCATCAGGCAAAGGTATTAAAAATAATATGGGGGGGGGGATGACAATGTTAATCATATGCCTGCATTTTGTTAAGGTATTATCTATGCAAGCAAGCCACTCTTCCTTGTTACAATGTGGTATTGGGAGACAAAGCATTTTAAAATCCAGGAAAATTTAAATACTATTAGCAAAATAAAGAGGTACTTTCTACAAGATCCAGGAGCTCCTGTTTCTATTTATCTTCCAACATGCAGTCAAGAACCTTATTAATAATTATCTAGATTACTTGAACTTTTCCACATAAATGGAAACTTGATCCTATTAGGTGGTTATGAAAGTCACCCAGATTTTTTTTTTTTTTGCAAAGTATTATTTCTCATTTGTAATCAATTAACTCTCATCTCATCAATTTTATCTGATCAATTATATGTATAATATTGGTTAATTATCTGATCCATTAGATGTATAATGTTGGATAATACAGGTATTTTACTATCTGTATTTTATGGTCAAATGAATCTTTTCTTATATATACAGTGTGGTAAGTTCTAACTTCTTATACTTTTTTTAAAATTGCCACTTAGGCTTTAAATTCCATCTTCACTTCATGAGACCTACTTGGCAAATGATCCTTATAAAACATTCTTTTTCCAAAGGAGAGTTGTTAAAACTAGTTTTTATATTATCTCTGTTTCAAAAGTACTTGATTTTTATTTTTATGAATTTGAGCTGATGAATTACAGCTAATATTCCACAGTTTCCCCTTTTCCTTCTGTATATACTGCATTTTAGTTCTATAAAGAATTTCAGCATTTATGCAATGTCTGATAAATTATTTTCATAAGTTGTTTGTAGAGGCTTTGTTCTGCTGTTGTATAGAGGCTTTTGACATTTGACTTCCATCTGCCACTCCCAGGTCAAAGAGGTCATTACAGAATGTCTGGCTATTACAGTATATTGATTACTACTGGTAGAGGGGAAGTTTGATCATCTTTTTCTGGACTGCTTTTGCCAGATACTGTAAACTGTCTCAATGATCCAAGTGGACACAAAAGTGGGATGTAAATGCAATAAATAAACAGATCATGTAATGTGTCTCTAAATACACAACATATTTTTTCAGACAGAGCCCAGGACAGAAAAGCCAGCTAGTTAAACACTTGGCTCAGCCAAGTCGCACAGTTCACAGTTGACTGCCACCCCTCTCCCTTTTATTGTTGCTGCTTCCTGTTTTTATTCTATTTTTATATTTTATTGTACTACTGTATTTTAATCTTTGATGTTTAATTCAGTTTTAGGGGGGATGGGCTGGGGAGAGGGTTGAGGGAATGTTTTTAACTGTTGCCTGTTTTAATATGTTGTACCCCGCCCTGGTTGCCTAGGGGCAGGCTAGAAATTATTATTGTTGTTGTTATTATTATTATTATTATTATTATTATTATTGAAGCCCCACTTGATAACCTGGGCAGCTCCTTCTGCTTGTTGTTTCCAAACATCTGGATTCTCATCACAGTTTCCAAAATAGTGATTTCCAAGGTTCCCCCCCCTCCATAAGCAGTCCAACATAGAGTTCATTATAGTAATCTAAGCCAGATGGTACTAAAGCAGGAGAAATGATGACAAGTTCAGTGGATACTAAAATGAGTGCTAGCCCATATTCACTCAGATTCTGCCTGAGTTTTCCTCCAATTCTCTTCTAGCTGTCATCGCTATTGTTTCACCATATAGTCTGCTTGGTATACTGGGGAACAGAATGGGGTCTAGTCAATGAAAGAAGATGCATTCAAGAGGCCTTGGCAACCATCTGAGTCATGTCTTTACCCTACAGATGAACCAGGGTTTCCCAGTTCTCCAAGGTAATTTTCTAAGCAACATCTGTTTCATGGAGAAGACCAACCTAAATGCTTTTCCAATCCTGTAGAAGTTTGATGCTTCAATAGTTCTTATGAGTACCCATTTGGCCATGATAAGGAATTTGTTGGCATGTCCCCTATCCTAAGATCACTGGCATTTCAGCCAGCTGATAATACCATCTCAGGTCAATGAAGATTCTCACACAAGTCCCTGTTCTCACCACAATTTTGTTAATGAAAGAAAACATATCCATACTGGCTTTGGGAGCAGTCTGATACTCTTTCCCAGCATTCTCCTTAACCCTGCTTCCCTGCCCTATTGCTTTAACAGCATATCTCTCTCTCTCTCTCTCTCTTTTTTTAAAAATAAATAAATTATGGCAATGCAATTGGGGAGGAAGAAAAGAAAAGAAGGTTTGTTGTTGTTTTTAAATAGAACATGCTGCTTGGTAATAGGAGGAGGATGGGGGACTGAGGGAGATGAGGAAACTGACACCAAGTGACTGCCCAATACCAGGACTACAGTCCAGATGTTATCACACACATATCTAATGCTACAGCAGTGATATTGACAACAATTGATGGGGAAAGCCCAACCAATTAATAGGTGTGTGATAGTCATGGATGTAGAACAGACCAGCTACAGCTCAGCCATAACATCATCTGATAAGATTCAATCATAAACATATATATTCTGCTTCAATTCCACTTTTTAGCCTCATGTGATAATCTCCTATGGCTTGTCATGTGTTTATACTCCAAAGCACCCTTGTATAGTCCCATGGTTTTCATAGTGGTCACTGATCCCAGAGCGCTTCATTACAGAGGAATCTGAGTATGAATGTTGTAATAACTCGGTGACAAAATCCTGGGAATCCCTAAACGAAGTCTAGTCCATCTCTGCCAGTTTAGACAAGGAGCCTACTGGGTAACTAAATGGGCAGTATGCCAACAGAATCCATATGCTGTTTTTTCCTGCCAGGCTCCAGGCTTCTTGCCCCTACCAGCCAAGATTTCAGAAGTTTAGGCAATGAGCACCCTGGTTGTACTCTTCCCCTGGCAACTGCTCACAGAAATCAGGTTGGTTCAAAGCTTTCTTTCTTTCTTTCTTTCTTTCTTTCTTTCTTTCTCTCTCTCTCTCTCTTTTTTAGTATTTCTCTCCATCTAAGAGGCTGTACAGATGGCCCCTAAAGGGCTGTTCTGTGCCGTCCCGGGTAGCACTGGATCTGGGCCGTGGCAACCGCACGCCATGGCCCTGATCCAGCTTTTTGCTACTCCAAAAAGAGCTGGTAAATGCCACTCCTTTTGGGGGTGACAAAATGCCACCCTTGGTGCTGCTACCGCGACTCTTTTGCACCCCTTTGGTGCAGTGTGTCTACACGCTACGCCAACAGGGTGCCCCAACACTGTGTGCCATGTGGTGGGGCATGCGGCATCGGGGCAGAGTTGGGGTGGCCGGCATGCAGTCGCTCCACCCCAACTCCACCCCCAGGCCAGCCCTTTAGGCTGGTCTGCACAGGCTGTGAATCTCACAGGATTTCAAGCTAAGCCCCTTCCCTTTCTGTCCTTCTCTTGAAAAGTGGAGTTTGACTCACCCTCCCTCCATAACACATATATTCATAATGGAAACACACTTATGTGTATGAAACAGTATCATAAAGTAATAACTATCACCTAGAAGTTATTATGGTATATTGATGAAATTTTGTCAGTGTCATTATTGGTCCCTAAGTGCATGATGTTGGGAAAAACAGCTCATTGTGTCCCTTTTTTGTTACAAGTTGTGCCAGAAGTGACTAAAATGTAAGATGGAGAAATACAAGGGGGTATTGTAAAATAATAATTATCACCTGGAAGTTATTATGGTTATGAAATTTTGTCAGTGTCATCATCACCAAGTGACTTTTTCTTTTCCAAAAAATGAAAAATCCGTTGCGGGGTTGCTGATTTGACAACACAGATGATGTCATTCATGAAGTGGAAGAGTGGTTTAAGGCACAATCTGCAGACTTCTACAATAATGGTATACAATAATGGTGTACAGAGGGTCAAGAAATGACGGGGGAAATGTGTAAATTTGGATGATGACTACATAGAACAACTACAAATCAAAACAAACTTTCTGTCAAAAAAATTTTTTAAAAAAACTTTAGGATACCCCCATGTATTGTGTACTGTACACAGTTGAGGACATTGTCCCCATTGGTACAAGCAAAGAGAGTTAAAGGCAGACAGGAGACATCAAACATTCAGTCTCACATCATGGCAAGGTACTTGCCGCTTGCTGTATCTGTTGGAAGCAATGTTCTTTTAAGCTGGTTATAAAAATATTTTGTATGGCTGAAGTGACGATAGCTAAATCACAGCACTTGAAATGATACAAAGGCTTACAATAGGAAGTGCATCATATTAAGTAGCACCAGGTGACAACTCTTAGTTAATATGTTCTATATAACTGTACTAAGGGCCTCTACAGATGGTGCTTTGCACCATCTTGGAGGCAAGGAAGGGAAGGAGCAGCCGCACACCGGCTGCCTCAACCCCTCCCCAAGGACGTTCTGATGGCGCATGTCATTATGCATGGTGTGCACAGTCAGAACATCCTCCCGGCGCAGCGTCTTGACACGCTGCGCTGGAAGAGACGCAGAAGAGCTGCGCAGCGGCTCTTGGGGCGGCCTATTTGCCGCCTCTGAAAGGAGCGTAATTTTGGCGCTCCTTTCCAAGGCGGCAAACTGGAGAATTGAGGCCAACGCATCCAGCAGCCTTGGCTTCGATCTTCATTTCCAGGGGCCAGGGCCACCCGTCTGCATTCCCCCAAGGGGCAAAACAGACAGGCAGGAAAAAGTGGCTTGAAGCTGCCTTTTCTGAAGCCGCATTGAAACCCCACCAACTGACTTTTCTGAAGCCACATGACTACACAGCATGGCTTCAAGCCACACCACTAGGGTTTTTTGTTTCTTTGTTTTTTACTTTCCCCACCACCATCCCTGTGTACCTTCACAGGAGACTGCCACCCTAGCTGTCCCTGTAAATCTGCACACATTCACATGTGTGGTGCTTTACCAGGACAGGGCATCAGAGCAGAGGTGTGCCCATACAGATGCCAGTAAGGTACAATCATGTCTCCCTTCATCCCCCACTTTACCCTATGCCCCTTCTTTGACTGCCTGTTTTGTGTATGTTGTACTCATCTCCACAAGAGGTTCCATGATTTCTCTTTTGGCCATTGCCACCCCCACCACTTGTGTATGGCAACTCTGTCCCTTTTAAGTGCACTCCTGCAATGGGGTGTTTACATGCACAATTGGGATTAGGGTTTGGAAAGAGCACCCCTTCAGAGCCGCAGTAGTGTAGGTGCATTTATACGTACATGCGAAGGTGTGCACTTTCCAAGAAAAAGAGAGGAAAAGCAGCTTCTTTTTGAAGTGGCTTTTTTCCCCATAAGATGGCTAGAGGGCGCTTTCCGGCCCTGACTTGCCTTTAAGCCAGCCTGAAACCTGCTTATTTTGCCCATCTGTTTCACCACTAAGACCCAATGCATGTGTGGGTTGTTGAAGAGAGTGGAGTGGAGTGGAAAGGTTGGTGTGTTGGTTGGAGACTGTTGGTGGTTTGTATGAATAAAGCAGAAGTACATTGGCGAGAGTCAAGAGGAGTGTTTGTAAATATCTTGTATATACTCCAGCTACTGGAAGAGCCTCCAAGGACTTAGAAGAAATCAACTGTTTCTGTGAGTTATTCATTTTGTTTATATAATCTTTATTAATTTTATGTCATAACTCCATCAAATTCATTACATAGACAAATCCAACATAATATTCATTATTCTACAATATTCACTTCCTGTCTTAATATAGAATATTCTTATTTACATTGCTTCTTTGTCTTCTTTTTGCTTCTTGCTAACAGAACATACATAATCTCTCACTTGTCTAATATATATATATATATATATATATATATATATATATATATATCCTAATAATAATAATTTAGTAATTCTTAAAACAACCTTTCTTCCAGATTATGTAAACTCAATATATTCTCCAAAATTATAGTATATCTAATCTTGTTTTCAGTAAAAAAAAAAAAAAAAAAGACAAAAACAAATTGTCCTGGATTATTTCACCACTATCCTACCTTACAAGAATCATCTCAACCAGGTTTTTATCCAGACACCACCTTTTCGTAAGAAACGTCACTATCTGCTTCCATTCATTTTCCAATTTCTCCACCTTCTTATCCTTCAGCTTATAAGAGAGAATATCCAATTTTCTTATTTCATCTAATTTCATTAACCACTCATCTAATAGTAATTTTTTGTCTTACTTCCAATGCTTTGCTATAATCATTCTGGCAAGAGTTATCATATACAACAAAACATTCCCATACTTCTTCTCATCCTCTGCCTTTAAAAAATAGATCATACTTAATATATATATATATATATATATGGTCTTTTTTTAAAACTTATTCCCAATATCTGTTGTATTGTAACATGTATCTCATTCAAAAAATCCCTCACTTTTTCACACTTCCATCACATGTGGATCATCGTTCCTTTCTCTTTGCCACATTTCCAACAGCAATCATTACCTTGCTTAAATATTGTATTTAATCTGGCAGGTGTATAGTACCATCTGTTGCTAACTTTTAGGAAATTTTCCTTTAAATCTTGGCTTCTAGTAAAAGAATTTGTTCTACCCATGCTTTCTCCCAAGCTTCTAAGGGTATTTCCCTTCCTAAATCTTTTTCCCAATCAATCATATATTGTTTTATTGGTTCCCTTTCCAATTCTCTCTCTCTAAACAAATTATAATATTTAGTTATTTTTCTTTCTCCATTATCCAAGATTATTTTATCCAATTCCATCATTTTTAATTCAATTCCCAAAAACTTAACATCTTCATTAAATCTTGTTCTTATTTGACAATAACTAAACCAATTTATATCTTTCCCTTCCCCAATTATTTCTTCTCTATTCTTTATATTTAGCTCACCTTTTTCATTAGTTTTTATAATATCCTTATATCTTAGCCATTCATCCCTTCTATCCCACCTATTTGCAAACGCTTCTTGAGTGGACACCCATCCTGGTATTTTGAAATAAAAAAGAGATTTTATTATTTCCCATGTCCCCAATAGTGCCCTTCGGAAGGGGTTATTATAAAAGTCTTTATGAATTTGTGCTTTGTTGTACCAGAGGTACCCATGCCATCCATAGCGTAAGGAATCACCCTCCAAATTGAAAACATAGTTGTCTTTTAACTTTATCCATTCCTCCAGCCATTGCATATTACATGCCCACCTATATATTTTAAAGTCTGGCATGGCACATCCTCCTTTTTCCTTTTTTTCTTTAAGGTTATTCCACCTAATTCTTGCCTTTCTGTGAGTTATTCAAGTGTGGTCAGTGCATTACCAAATACTGAAAACTGAGCTGGTGCTTCTGCACTCTGCTACTGCTAGCTACTGTTGAGGATAATTAACTCAGACAGTACTGAAAGTCGGCATCTCTGGTGAGCCTACAGATTACTTTTTGGCAGTGCACCTCAAGCAGGACAGAAGGGAGCCAACAGTACCTTCTGCTAAAGCAAAGAAATAGGTGTTAATTGAGATGATAGAGGAGCAGGAGGAGGAAGAACTAAGTGTTGAAGTGATCTATACAATGTGTAAGGTTCACATATTTCCAACTATTGGCAGGCAATATGAAATCAAGCAGCAGGTCAGATCTAATTCATGTGCTGAAGGCTCTTACTCATGCATTAGACCACTATACCAAAAGTTATTCTTTTTTTCCCCTTCTGCAAGGATTTTTTAAAAATACAATTTACAGTGAAATATTTTTTTTCCATTAATGATGATTAAGAACTTTGATACAATCCAGATATATGTGTATGAGATTAATGGAGGTGGGATGGTTTTGTTTCATATGTTTTGTTTGGCATCTCAAGCATTATACATTTGGACCCTTGGCCCAAACTAAGATTTATGAATGTGTAGTGGGAGATAATGGGGATTATTTTGCCAAAGGGTGATCTTTTAGTGTTAGAGATAATTTGTGACCACACTTGTTTTATGGAAACTCACTTTATGATTAGGTCATTCCCTACAGATTCATAACATAATATCATCTCCTCATTCAGAGTGTGTGCAGGAGAAATGATTTATTTCCAAAGCTGGTGACCTGAGGACAAGATGTACAGGATGCAATAAAACACCAGTCCTACAATTTTGTTTCAGATGTTGTTCTGCAGTCTGAATCATGTGGTTGTTACAACTTGAAGAGTTGTGTTCTATCAGATATTAAAGCACTTCCAAGTCTGGTCTTGCTTATTAATGAAATGGAAACATTAACTCTTGTACTTTGAAAAACTCAATGTTTGTCAGTAGTGATGGAGCTAGGTGAAACAGCCATGAAATAAACATCTATCCCTCCATTCCACCACCAAGTATTGCCCTTATTAATGAGATGTTGCAAACTTAGCTAAGAACAAGCTCTCTTCCCTTTCCACAAACAAATGCCAGCTGGACTAGCAGATAATCTTCCTCCAGTTCTAATAATGGGACCTGAAGGCAGCATAACTGTGGAGCAACCACCACCTCCCACAAAGAAGTAGTATGGGAAAATGCTTCTCCATGAGGGTATCTATAACTTCTTAATACAGGAAGATTCTCCCTCATTCAATTGACACAATTACACCACAACAGAATTACAACAGTGACGTTTCTGATCTATGTGCCTTATCTGAATAAAGGCAGATAAATAAAGGCAGCTTAACCATATGTACAGAGCAACTCATTAGCAAACAACCAAGATTTTTGAAACAATGAAAAAGTAAACACATAAAAATTAAGAAGATATCACTTTTCTCCATCCCACTTTCAATTGCCAGGTGGATCTTCAGCATGACCTTTTTTTTAAATTTTAGTTAAAAGTCTGTTGCAAAATGGCTAGTACATTTACTGTCTTCCACCTATTTTGAGGCTCACAATAATATACTGGAGGTTAGGGTCATTAAACTATGTTAAACAGATGGATGTGTATCACCTTAAATATCTGAGGTAATATGCCTCTCTGTATCTATCACTGGGGCACATGAGATGGAGTATATATAACATTTGCACCGGAGAGAACTGATAAGCATGTGCATGAAGCAGAAGCAAAAGCAAAAGAAGAAGCAAAGTTCTGCACACTGATATTGGTCACTTGTTTTATTTATTATTAATTTTAAAAGCTCAATGCATTTCAGCCTCTATGGAGATTATCACACAGGAGGCTTTCATCTTCCTCCCATCATTAAATCATGTTTAAATTGTCATAATAGTGCGATCAAGGTTCACACCCCTGTGCTTTTCTCCCATCCTTCTCCCATCCTTAAAGTGTAATTGAGACTTCCCAGCATGTTTGTCCCGTCAGTAAAGCATCATTGAACCACTATTTCACAATAACGTTATTTCCAAATGGGGGCTCAATGATGCTTTACTGATGGAACAAGTGTGCTGGGAAGTCTCAATTATTCTTTAAGGATAGGAGAAGGATGGGAGAAAAGTGTAGGGGTATTTAATGACGGGAGAAGGACAAAAGCCTCCTGTGTAATAATCTCCTGTGAGAGTTGGCCTTCTTCTGGGGCTATACTAAAATATACAAATAAATTCCATTCAATATATTATATATATTATATTAAATATATATTATCAAAGGCAAAGCAAAAAAAAAATTATAAGACACTATCCAAAGAATTGGACCATTAAACAAAAAGAAGTAGAGGCTATCATTCTTCATTATTTATATATAAATTCAAGTAGTAAAGAGAGAAAAAGAACCAATGATTTCTCTGGAATTGACACAGATAGCTGATGCAATTACCCTGAATGTTATATCACTTTACTTCTCATGTCTATCACATTTCTCTTTATATTACAGATTGTAAATTCAAATCTTCATTTAAACCTGTTGGAACTATTGATTTTAATCTTAAATCTTGAACATGAGTCAACAGTGCGATGCAGCAGCTAAAAAGGCCAATGCAATTTTAGGCTGCATCAGTAGAAGTATAGTGTCTAGATCAAGAGAAGTAATAGTGCCACTCTATTCTGCTTTGGTCAAGCCTCACCTGGAATACTGTGTCCAGTTCTGGGCACCACAATTCAAAAAGGATGTGGAGAAACTGGAGCGTGTCCAAAGGAGGGAAACTAAAATGGTGAAGGGTCTGGAAACTAAGCCCTATGAGGAACGCCTCAGGGAGCTGGGGATGTTTAGCCTGGAGAAGAGAAGGTTAAGAGGCGATATGATAGCTTTATTTAAACATTTGAAGGGATGTCATATTGAGGAGGGAACAAGCTTGTTTTCTGCTGCTCCAGAGACTAGGACCCGAAACAATGGATGCAAGCTGCAAGAAAAGAGATTCCACCTCAACATTAGGACGAAATTCCTGACAGTAAGGGCGGTTCGACAGTGGAACACACACCCTCGGAGAGTAGTGGAGTCTCCTTCCTTGGAGGTCTTTAAGCAGAGGCTGGATGGCCATCTGTTGGGATGCTTTGATTGGGAGTTCCTGCATGACAGGGGGTTGGACTGGATGGCCCTTGTGGTCTCTTCCAACTCTATGATTCTATGATTCTATGATCTTAAAGTGCCTTACACAACTACAGAATTTTCTGTTTAAAGGTATGTATATACACTTTGATATGTCTAACAATGGAGTCTATATGTTTTTAAAGAATATAACTACTTTTGTGTTGTCCTCGATAATCCAGTTAATGGAATTTAGTTGTATTTTTAGAAGGCCAACTTTAACAGAGGGCAAAATACATTGGGCTTTTAACATCATAAAGAAATAAAACAAGTAACCATCTATAGCACACAGATCTGCATTTCCTCTTTTGCTTATATTATATTTGCACCAACTGTACTGGTTGGGCTAAGCATTCTAGGTAAACACAAAGCAAAATCCACAAGCTTGATGTATACTTACTGATTCACACAATGAAGCAAGCTGAATGTTCATTGTGAGGAAACATGGGGGAATTGCAGAATAGGGAAAACCAAGGAGGAACAGGCAACAAATGGAGGATGTAACTCTGAGCTTGACAAACTGAAACAATCTCAAAACATTCAATCCTGAAGATTCTTTGTTGGGTTGGACCAAAGATTTACCTTGGCCCTCAGTCCCACCCCCAACAATGGCCATTTAAATGGCAAGTTCACTAAGAAGATTGATTCGGGACGGACCTTTGCAGACTGCCAGAAATAGTGCACATTAAATTGAGGCACTGCCCTGGCTCAGTGCTAGGGAATCATGGGAACTGTAATTTATTGTGGCACCAGAGCTCTCTGACAGAGAAGGCTCAATGTCCCAGAAAAAAATACAATTCCCATGACTCCCTAGCACTGAGCCAGGGCAGTGCCTCAATTTAATGTGCACTATTTCTGGCAGTCTGCAAAGGCCCTAAATCCAAGTGTTAGTTTCAACTAGAGTATCCATTGAATTAATTTCTAAATGGTTGGTCAATGCTTGTGTAAATCCCATTGATTCAATGGATCTACACTAGTTTATACTACCAATTGGATTTATACTACCCTTTGTTATCATCATTTACTACCATTCATAAACTTCACATATTCTACAAGTCACACATACTATATTTTTGCACCTCATTGCCACTTTACTGTTTGCATTACATTTAAATGTAAAAGACTGTTTACATTTTTGTCCCTCTTTATACTTATGTTTTGTGTGTGCATCTGTCAACATGATAAAACATCACAGATCGGAGAAGCTAGACTCTTCTAGTACATGAAATCTTATACCATAATAAATTTGCTAGTCTTTAAGATGTCATAAACCTCTTTCTTGGTTTTGCTGCTGCAGGCTTAAGGTATTTTTTTTAAAGCAAAATGTGATAAATAAGCTATACCCCATCCTTCAGGAAAATGCTGTAGCTTCGTTATTTTTCTGTATCTTCTTCCATTTTAAAATACCATTTTAGAGACAGATAAACAAAACCTTACAATACAAGTAATCTTTGCTGTTGTTGTTGTTCTTTGTTATCAAGTTGGCTTTTACATGTCAACCCTATCAAAGAGGAACTGCCAAGAGCCTTGGTACTCAGCTGCCATGCTCAGATCTTGCAAACTCAGGAATGTGACTTCCTTGATCGAATCAATCCAACTATAGTCCAGTCTCCCTCTTTTCCTACTGCATTCCTCTTTACCAAGCATTATCATCTACAAGTGATCTCCATGTGAACAGTCAATAATTGTATATACATTTATAATGTTTCCTGTTATATTATTTGTACTCGCTATTGTCTGGCATATGTAGTACAGATTTTAGTCATCCTGAACAAAAACACAGCATTGGGTATACCTCTTGAAGCATTCATTCACACTGGGCACTAAAAAGCAAATATGAGCACAATTATCTGCAATAATTCATCACCTCCTCTGCAGAAAATTACAGAAAAAAGCACTCACTTCCAATGTCTGGCCGCAGCTTTTTATCATATTCTCTTAGCAACTTGTTTAGCAACAGTGTCACATCGGTGTCGTGTGTTTTTGGAGACATTACCCATTTCTGGTTTGTTGTAAAATCCTCAAAGTCATCCTCTTCAACCTTTCTTGAGCTGAAATTTTAAAATAAACAAAAGAGATAGTATTAATGCTAAATTTTACAATAATACTCCATAGAACACATCTTCCTTTCATCAGTACTCAGGGAAGCTTCTGATTTATTTTTTGTTTCATTCATGTGAGTGTGTTTGTGCTAATGTATATATTCCTCCTGTCACACATGAAAGTCTAACTAGGGCACTCTAATGGAGAATAATTCCATAGTCTTACATCATTATTTCACACAAGATCATGAATCTGGAGATAAATAAATGCCATTTTTTTTCTTTATCTATGTGATGTTTTATTTTATGTTGTTGCTCACTTTTACACAATATTATACATTTTAAAGCATAATAGAAGTGCACAAACAAGGTTTTCTCAGTTATAATATTCCAATACAACAAAGCAGAAAAATGAAATGAAATAAAAAACAACAACCATGGTAATAATGTTCTAATAAAAGCTGACCATATGTCCAAATATAAGTTCATTTGTAATTTCATTTGTACATCATGCTTTCAAATGTTGCAAGCATTGTTAGATCTTCTATCCATTGAATCATAGGTGGAGTTGTTGCTAACTTGCAGTAGCAGCCCTTGCCAAATAGCACTATCAGATTGTCAAATATGGCTTCTCTGACACATGCCAATTCATCTTTGCACAGTGAAAATATTCAGAATTCAGACATTCTAGTGTTTCCTGAATCTTTCATGCCATTAAAAAGGTCTTAATTATTCTAACTCTGTAGGATCCCAATACACAACACAGAGTAACTTAAGGTAAGAAACTAAGAATTAAGAAGTTGAATCAGAAACACATTGGTTTGAAACCTATGAAAAGTTAATTTAAGGACATTTGCAGAGGTTTTTCCTTCTGATGCTGAAGCTACCTGTAACTGTTACCAAAGTTCTCCATAACATGGGGAATGCTTCTGAACCAGGTTGGGTGAATTTAAGGATTGCGAAGTGGAGGAAGAAACAGGAAATCTTTACATTATATCACATTATAGTACATTGATTTAAGTGATTGTTCAGGTCTGATTGGGGGAAATCACTCCCTCTCTCAGCAGTCCTGTCCTAGGAGGGTTTTTGGCCTTACAAAATGGTTTGGGAGGTGCAGGTGGGATGAAAGAATAGTATACTTTCCTATGCTTTTCTGAAACTAATATTGCCTAAGGCAGCAGATTCTGAATGGTCCAAAGTAGCAAGGTAAGAGTTACTTAATCTTTATTGTATGGTTATTTCTAGGGAGGTGTACCTACCCTAATATCCTCATGATATATTTCTATCCAGGTATATTCTGATATCGTACTGCTAAATGCCAGCATGGGCTGCAGAGGCTGCAATAACCCATGAGACACCAAAAAAGCAGTATTTTGAATATGGCAGGTAGACTCCTGACATGTGGATGACATAAAACAATGGATAAAAGGGGGTTGCTAAAAGGAAGCAAAAAAAACCTCTCTCACACACATATGCACACAAGCTATGCATTTCTGTCAAAAACCAAAAGATGATCTCTCTCCAACAGTTCAAATAAGATGGGATTTCCTTTCATCCCCTGCTATGTTCCTAAATACCCACCCTGTCCACTCATTTTAGGGTGCTCCAGACCTTGTCAGTGTGTTGTAAAGTCAATGAAGCAGCCATCAATCGAAATTAACTCTTCTAATCTCTTCTCATCTCCTGGATATCAAAACAAATCCACAACTTTGGAAACCCTCTCAGGTACCTCTGAAGGGCTACAAAGCTTTCAGACTTTTTGCCACAGTGGACCCCCCCCACACACACACTTTGTCCAGTGGCTGGCATCCTCAGCTTTGGTCTGAGCAGCATTCCAAGTCTATCACTCTCAAAACTCACAGTTTGAGCCAACTTTCCTTGGACCCTTTGTCAGGACAGGTAGCTATAACCCCTCAATCCAACTTGCAAGCTCCACTATCCCTTTTCACCTTTCCACTTCATTTAGGTCTGTATGCTACTCTTGTGTATTATTTATATTTCTTCCAAATAAAGTTCTTTTAGTTCACCCATGCCTGGAGTCTCTATCAGCCAGTACTAGTATAAACTGGTGCATCCAATCCTAAAGTTATTCCCCTTTGACAAGCCAAGCCTGCTTCAAATGGTGGAGTCTCTACAAGCCTCATACCTTTGTGGATAACAGAGGGGAAGCTGTGGGATTTGTGGCCTTGATGCCAAAATAACTTGGCTGGCTTAGGCATTATGCTGCCCAATAAGGAAGTGGGAAATCATTTGCTGTTCCACCTCAGGCAGCAAAATGTTATGGCTAGATAACTGTTTCATATTCACATGCTTAGTCACATTTTTTATCCTATTGCATGATTGTAACTCGCCCTCCAACATATTTTAATAGGCATCACCTCCATGGGGAGAAGAAGGGTCATTCTGCCAATGAACACAACATGGTTGAATGTTGTTTCTGTCACGTTTTGGGGAGTCAAGCCAGAAGAAGTTGTTAAGCACTTAGCAAAGTATAAGCTGCTACAGGATTCTGGCCTCTATTTTTAAATGTTCCTTTTTCTTTTAAGAATCCCATTAAGAGTAGTGAATGAATGCCACAGGGAATGGGCTGCTGTGCTTATTTTCTATTTGCGGGAGAGTTCTTATTCATTGAAAAAATGATGCCCTCTGTGGGTTCTGGAATTATGCTATCGGTTCTATTTTCTCAGAACTCCAACTCATTCTGCTGCATCTGTACATTTGCAAACAAGGCAAATTTGAACCCCAGTCTCCCAGAGTCCTAGTCCAACACTCAAACACCATGCTGGTTCTCAATAACAGGTTAGACCAGAGATTAAAAGTGTTATTTTGCATTACATATTCAGCAGTAGCCATGTTGGCTAGGCAGGACAATACACCAAACCTTCCAAAGCTTGTATGCTGTATTTTGTGCTTTTAGTAGACCCAATTAAGGTATCACTGTTTTATCAATTTTGGATTTTGGACTACAAGTCCCAGAGTTTCCTGCTGGATTGTTTTGGGAATTGCAGACCAAGAGTTACTTTTCCTATTGATGGACAAATATTTTCACCTAGGACAAGGCAGCTTCCTACTGAGAAAGAATGATTAATCTAATTTCTATTGAAGGCACACAGGTTTTTTTAATGAAGACATTCTCAGATGGGCTTAAAGCAGTGGTGAAAATTGTACAGCCCTCCAGTTGTCATTGGACTACAACTCCCATCAGATTATCCGCTGAAGACAACAGTAAAGAAGGAAGAACTCTGGGAGTTATAGTCCAACAAGATATTGGGATACCATTATTTCACTCCCCTGACTTAAAAGTATAGATGAGGTGTGAGTTTAGAGATAAGGAGCCATACTTGGCATTTATGTTCTCTCCTCAATGCAGGCAAATAAGATCTGTAGTAGCAATGACCACTGCTAAGCAAATGCCCCCAATTCCTGAGCTTGCTTATTCCCCATTACTCCCTCCCATTTTGTCCATCTCTGAGCATTCTCCCAGATTTCCAGATTTGTTAATGTGCTCATAACTTCTCAGCATTTGCTGCAGCATTGTTTTATTTATATGTTGTACCAGCCAGCAACTGGACGTGAGAGCTGCTTAAGTTAAATTACAGTTTAGTACATCTGAGATATTTGAGCTTTTTTAAAAAAAACAAAAAAGAAAAAAGAAAAACAAAAAAAAAGATGTGCAAGGAAACTGAATTTCATTGCTCATGGCTCTTATCGGTTCATTTGTAAGACTGGTAATTTTTTCCTTCAAATGCTGACACCCATGATTTATCAGGGTACATTAACTAAATTATTTGCTTTCTGGGTACTGGGCAAATTCAGCCTTCCTTCATCTGCTTTCTGTGTGGCTCCACTGATACAGGCTTTCAAGCAGAGCAGTCCTGAGTAGAAAAAATATAGGGCTCTGACATCCCTGCTTCCTTTCAACAGTGCTGGCAGGGCAAGACTTTGGGGCAGAAACTGAGAGCTCTACTCAGCAGAATGGGACGACATCCCTCCTAAACACTCAATGCACACACACACACAACAATTTGAACAAGGTTGGGCATTGAACTACAATTCTAGAGACCATAGTTTGAATCCCGACTCAGCCCATAGAAAATCACTGGGTGACCTTGGGCAAGTCATAGTCTCACAGCCTCAGAAGATGGCAACAGCAAAAACCCCTCTGAAGAAACATGCCAAGAAAACCCCACAATAGGTTCACCTTAGGGTTGTCATAAGTCAGAAATGACTTGCAGGCACACATCAACAACAACAACAACAAGCTGAAGAGCTCCCAATCACAAAATCCATCACTCCAGAGTCTAAAATATCTGCACAGGGCCATTGCTGCTGCGAGGCAAAGTGAGGTGGCTGCCTCAAGCAGGTATCATGAGAGAAGAGCAAATTGTTACTTGTTTAATTTATTGTTATTATATTGAACCAATCAACACATTGGCATCTGGTGCACTTCATTGGCTTTGAATAATGCATGTCTTGATCAGCTGATGAGTTAGGGCAGGGGCCGGCAACCTATGGCCCCCAGGCTGGTTAAGGCCCAGGTTGCCAGACTTACCGGCCCAGGTCGATCCCTGCCGCCGCCACCGCCGCGCGTTTTCTGCTCTGTGCAGCTGCGTGCGCCACAGCTGGCATTTTGATTTTCAAAATGGTGGCCGTGACATGCGCCGCAGTGGCTATGGCCGCACGCACTGCGTGCATGGGGGGGTCACGTGCGGTGGCGGAGGGCACGCGTGCATGCCGCCATTCCCCCCCCACACCTCGGCCCAGTGGAGACCTGGGCTTCGGGTGACCGGCCCAGGTCTGAAAAAGGTTGCCGATCCCTGAGTTAGGGTATCTTTACTGCTTTGCTTCAGCAGCAAAATGTCTTGCACTGGATGTGGCCCATGTGACAGGTTTCTCTGCAGGAATTATAGTCAACCCACAATGACAATTGGGTTCCATGATGCTATAAGCCACAAGATCAAAGATCAAAGATGGGAAATGTCCAGACTGACATATATTGAGGAACAACAACTCCCACCCCACCTTTCTATTAACCAAAGTGGGATGAGCAGCACCTGTAGCCCTTTCACATGACACAGTTATGACATTATGGTTCCATTTCAGCTTCTATGTCTGCATCCTATGGGATCCTGATGTTTGTAGTCTGGTGAGACACTAGAACTCCCCGGCTAAGAATTCTAAATGTTCCCTCCATGAACTGCAAATCCCATGATCCCAAAGGGTGGAGCCATAACAGTTAAAATGGAATCATACCTATATATATATATATTGAGGGAGCCCTGGTAGTGCAGTGGTTAAATGCCAGTACTGCAGCCATTCATAGCCACAAGGTTGTGAGTTCAATCCCAGATAGGGTTCCAGAGTCCACTCAGCCTAGCATCCTTCCACAGATTGCTAAAATGAGTACCTAGCTTGTTGGGGGCAATTGGCTTACACATTGTAAACTGCTTAGGGAGTGTTTAAGTGCACTGATAAATAGTAAACAAATGTACTTGTTATTGCTATTGCTATAACTGTATAGTGTGAAAGGACCCTCAGAAAGCCACTGGTTTCTACTTTTGAGGTAAATAAAGCTGTTGAATGCTGCAAAAGGAGCTGATGAAGATGGAGATGGCTGCTGTCAAACCATGCTTAAAAAGGAAAACAAAGTCTCTCTCTTTCCCACAGACACACAAATACCTGCATTCATGAAAAACATTTCAATTTTCAGGGTTGTTTTTTAAAAAAACAAAAAACAAAAAACACTTATGGTAATGAGCTCTTACTAGATTACATGTGGGTGAGTGAGACAAGAAAATGAGTAAACTCTAAATGCCCCAGAAGTTACAGATTTTAAAAGGGAAGAAACTGACTTTGGAGTTACTAGTGTTTCTTTGGGTTTTTTAAAAAAAAAAAATTGTAAAAGAAAAGAAAAGAAAAGAAAAGCTTGTACTGATATTATTTCCATAGAAAACTGAACAGTTTAAAGACAGTGTTGCTGGATTTTAGCTCCCATCATCTTAACCACTGGCCATATGGGTTGGAGCTGGTTAAGGAATGTGTTTAACAACATCTGAAGGTTCACTGGCTTTCTATCCATGACTGGTCCAGAAGCCAGTTTTGAACCCTTCCCAGGAGGCATTTCAACTCAAATTTGTATAGAGTTATTTTAATTTTTAAAAATGGACACGAGCAGAAATTATCTTGTGCTTTGTTTTTGTTTTTGTTTTGTTTTTAATAGGAAAGGCATCCTTTTGATGAAGAGAAATTCTTCTTCTGGGGACTTCTAAGAGAGTAATTTTCTTTTAAAGTGGCAGTTAGAGGCCAGCACAAAAATGACCTCTGGTTTGAAGAAAGGTGAAGAAAAGGTAAAGACAGGTGTCTACGTTCAAATTTTGAAATATTTGAAATACGGACTATACTGTGGCTCTGTACTGAGCTGAAAGTTCCCACTCACCCCCTTTAGAATATTTTCACAAAGTGTTTTTTCCAGGGATTGAAAACTCACATTAATTTCAACTTCTCCCTAGAATCTTTTACCCACATTGCTTACTTCAGCAATGACTGAGCCATTCCTGATCCCCCTATTGCATTTTTGTTTTTATGGACAAATAAAGGTACAGTATCACCACAGGCTTTTATAGAATTTGTTAGGTCTTTTAGTGTTCAACATAGCCACCCCTGAAATGTTTTCTGATCTGAAGATACCAAACTTAAGTGCAAACAAATGGATTCAACACTTAAGGAAGTGGATTCTGTGTCACTGTACACTGAGAACAGTTTTCCTTAAGGTTTAACTCTTCTGATACCAGATAAGGCAACCTGTTTGACCTCAAATTGATAGACATTGCCAGTTACCGCTTCTAAAGTTATCTCCATACCTGAAAATACTGAGACTTTCCAAAATATTAAATGCATTCTTCCATCATAGGGTCATCATATTGGATAAAATCAAAATACAGTTCTCAGTGGAGGTGCTGTGTAACCTCAGATGGAAAAGCGCAATTATATTTTATTGCCTTTGTTCCCACACATCTTATAGCTACTCCGGAGAAGGGGTTCACTTTTCATCTACATACACTTCCTGTAATGTCCAAAATATAAACACCATGATGACTACAACACAGTCTATTCTTTCACCCATATGCTATTCTACCATCTTTGCCTATCGAAGAAGCCTGTAAAGCTTGGAAAGCTAGTGTAATGCAATTGGCACCTTCTGGCTAGCCCAATGAATCCACAGAATGGATTTTGGATTTTCTCCCCACCCCCCAATTAATGGCCAGAACGCTTTCTGCATGAAATGCTTTCTGCTTGGATCATATCTGTAGGAAAGAACCAAACTGGTGGCATATGGAATGCTGTCCTTGGTATTTATGCCCCAAAGTTATGATCAAAAGTTCTTCACAAAAGACTTCTGAGAAATAATGGAGATGGGGAACAAGACTTCTTGTGGATTGGAAAAAGGTGAAAACAAACCAAGCAGCAAATGGATAGGTTGACTGTAAAGAACCCAAGTTCCTCCAAACATCTGTATTTGTAGTAAGATGAGAACATGGATAAGTTTCGCTTTTAGAACATCCCCCTTTTTTAAAAATATGGTAAAACCTCAAGGTCTTTCATCTTGAATATACAAAATGTAAATGTTTATCTATTCTTCATGATCAAGCTGAAATGAAATTCTTCCTCATCAGTCTTGATCAGATTCTGTAGGTACAGCTATTCCCAGCAAAGCAAGGGCTGTATTGTTCCTGTATATGCTTAGTACTTTCTCTCTCTCTCTCTCTCTCTCTCTCTCTATATATATATATATATATATATATAAAATTAAAATCATCTCAAGAAAAAAATCCTAATTTTGCCCAGAAATGTGACTCAATACACACCAAAAGATCTTTGAGAGTTAACCATCCAGTTAACACATGGATAGCTAAATCTGTAAATTCTGGTTTCTCCCTCATTCAGATTGTATAATTTTCAAATTCTTTTCACCTCGAATTTGAAGCAATGAGCACATTTAGGTAAATCTGGAATTTTCACCCATCCTCCCTAATTGTGGGTGGGAGGTAGGAATCCATACTATGTGATTTATTTGTGAATGACTTAGAGTCAGAAATGAACAGTGAGATGGCAGAGTTTGTAGGTGACCTAAGGTTATTTAGGGGCATGAAATCCAAGTAGGCTGTGAAGAACTCTTGTTGTTGTATTTTTTTAAAAAAGCTGTTCCTAACCAAGTGAATGGAAAATTCACTGGTAGTGTCAATGGAGATAGACTTCAGCATGAACGTTCAGCTACAGCAACACACCATTGGGATCTGAAATGGTTACAACAAACCCAGGAACAGATTTTGGAGCTTTGAAGGAGAGTTCAATGAAATCCTCAATCCAGTGTTTATTTTGTCTGTGGGTTTGTTTTTTTAAAAGCAGCATTTTTTAAAAGGAGGTGCTAAATGTAATTCAACAAATGAACAGGAAGGCAATTAAAAATAAAATGACCGGTACCATGCTACGTTTAACTGAATTAATGTTGCTGGAACAGTCTATACAATGTTGATTCCCCATTTCAAAATGGATACCGTAGAGCTGGAAAAGGTTCAGAAAAGAAAGAACAAACAGATCAAGAGAATGGGTAGACAGTACATCCCTATCAAGAAAGGAAAAATGATTTGGAATCTGGAGTTCAGAGAAACGGGGAAGTTTTTAATCTGTTTTAAAGTAACGTTTTAATTCTTTTGTTATTTAGTACCGTTTTAATAATGATTTGCATGTTTTTAACCATATGTGTTTTATTGTATTCTATCTTTCGTAAGCTGCCTTGAGCCCCAGCCTGGGAGAAAAGCAGGTTATAAATAAGAGATGGATGGATGAAGTGGAAACAAGAAAAGGCCTTTTTGAAGATAAGCAGATGCAGCAAAATTTGTGTCCTTCTCTTACAGTACTAGGACTCCAAGTCCCCCAATAAAAAAGACTGGGAGAACAGACAAAGTACTTCTTCATACAATGCACATTTTATTGATAGAATTCACTGCTACAAAATATGGCAATGATTCCAACTGGCTTGGGAGTTAGACAAACTGATGAGGACAGTTCCAACAATTAGGCATCTTTCCAATTTATTGAACCTCCATGTTCAAAGACATTCAAGCTTTCAGTTTCAGCTGGTGGGGGCACATGCAACAGGGGAATATTGTTTTCTTTGGGTAGGCTTCTGGGAAGGAGGATACTTGACTAGAGGGAATAGGGCTCTTGTGTTATGAAAGAACTGGTTTTTGGCAAATGGTGCACTCCAGATCTTACTTTCAGGGCCCTCTTTTGGGAGTTATGCTTTTGAGGTTGATTTTGGTTTCTGCAAAATTTAAAAGTCAGACAGAAGTGTCAGTTTAGTAGAGGACACAATAGATAGAGATGAAAAATCCAGTTTTCACTCATAGGTTCTCTTCTCACTTATTACACACACATACAGAGAGAGAGAGAGAGAGAGAGAGAGAGCTTGTTATCTTAACATTGAAAGAGAATGTCAAAACACTGTTTTAGGGAAAGGGCTGACAAGGAAAGGAATCATGTGATGAGTATGAGAGAAAGCAGATGACCATGTCTTTCCAATATAGTAGCATATCTGAGATAGGTTATACCCTGTTACCTACATTCATCAGGAATCCTAGTCACCAAGCCTAATTTTTAAGCTGTCATTGATCCTTGGATCACAGAACCTCAGTCACATCAACAGACTTCCCCAAGCTGGTGTCTTCCAGATGTTCTGGACTTCGGTTCCCACAGTCCCTCCCCTTTCATCATCTTCATTGGGGCTGATGGGGCTATAGTCAAATCCCTGTGAGCCAGGTCATACCCAATTGTGTCCCTGCTATCCTTTAAGTGGGGAGCACAGATATTTGCGTAGGCTCATTGCGCATCCCTACCGTATGGGATGGTAGAGATGCATGACAATATTTTCTCTTTTGGATGGCTTGTGATAGAGCTGGATGGCAAGAATGAGGTATATCTGCATCCCAACCTGTACATGGCATTGTGAACCTCCAATGGATGGGTGCAGGGCAGCATATACTCTTTACCAATGAGTATATGCTGCCCTGCTGCTGCTTCTGAATATGGGTCCCAAATCCAGCCATCCTTTACCAATAATATGTTCTCAAGACATGCTGTCTGTGACATTTGAGTTCATAGGTACACACTGCGACTACAGTTGCTCATCTCCAGCTAATTTGTTGAATCCCTGGTTAGAATAGAATACAATAGGCTTTTAAATTGTAAATACTGTGCTTAACCTGTGTTTTTTACCTCCTTTTATTCTGAATCCTCTTTTTATCTGTGCTGGTCTGTGACCGTAATAAGGATCCTATTCTATTCTAATCTCTGGTTAGTTTTAAAGCAGTCCAACCGAACCACTGTTTAGAAGGCTGCTTATATGCGCTGGGGACAATTCAGAAGAGAAACAGGTGTGATACATTCTTTGTTAGTACTTGGAAGAGAGACCACTAAGGAGTATCCAGAGCAGTAGGCTATATTTAGAGGAAAGCCATGGGAAACCTCCACTAGATAAATCCTGCCAGGAAAACCCTAGGATAGGGTCTCCCTCTGACGGAATGGACTTGAAGGCACCTGACAAGAACAACAACAACAATTTAGCCTTCATGGAGGAGTTATAGGAGAAGAGTGGTTTCCACCTTGGGTCCTAGTTTGAACTTTAAAGGAAGAGGTTTAAAGCTGCCCAAGGGCTTGAAGCCCAGCTTCTAAAGCGGTTCAGCACTCTGGATAGCTTTCAGATTCAATGTTGGAGCACACTCCCTGCTCCTGGGAGAGAGATGCCTTGAGCCGCCTTTGAAAGCGCCTTTCTTCTTGTTGTTGCTGTTGTGTGCCTTTCTGATTTATGGCGTCCCTAAGGTGACCCTATCCTTGGCATGTCTCTTCGTTTTTGTTTTTGTTTTTGCCATGACCAACCTCTGAGGCCGAGAGAGTGTGACTTGCCCAGGGTCACCCAGTGGGTTTCCATGGCCAAGGAACCAGTGCTTCATGCTCAAGTTCCTGAGAAAGGGAGACTGGAACCAGCGCGATGTCGGACATGAGGATGCCGGGATGGGATAGGAAATGTCTGTCTATTTTTAATGTTGTAAGCCACCCCGGGTTGCATTATGCAGAGGGGCGGAGATGTTGTTGTTGTTGTTGTTGTTGTTGTTATTATTATTATTATTATTATTATTATTATTATTATTATTATTATTATGAGGGCTCTGGTCACCGCGTGAGGAGGGCACTGGAAGACCAGAGTTCGAGGGCTTGGGCAAGTCACACTCTCTCAGCCTCAGGGGAAAGCAAAGGAAAACCTCCTCTGAACAAATCTTGCCAAGAAAACCCCAGGAAAGGACTTGAAGGCACCCGGCAACACCGACGAGGGAAGCATCTGAGGGGCTTATCTCCTCCGACAAGATGCTCCCACTGTCTTGCTTGGCTCTCTCAGAGCCTAGTCGCAAGGCTTGCCTCCCAAATCCCAGGCACACAAACACAAACACAAACACACACACACACACACACACAGAGGACTCAAGGAAGTCTCGTCTGGGCTCCCTTCTCCTGCCCTTTGCCTCGACGCCGACAGAAGGAGCGCCCATCCCTGGACCCAGTCCCTGGTGGGTTCCCCCTCAAACAGCCAAGACGGGGGCTTTGGGAAGGTCTTTGGGAAGAGCCCCGGCCCTCTGGACCCCTCTCGCCCCCATGTTGGCTTTGGGTTGAAATCTACAGCGCTATATAGAAGAAGAAGAAGAAGAAGAAGAAGAAGAAGAAGAAGAAGAAGAAGAAGAAGAAGGAGGGGAGGAGGAGGAGGAGGAGGAGAAGCCCGTCGAGGAAAAACTCTCTCCTTCCTGACGACTCAAATCAAGGGAAATTTCCCGCCAAAATCACAAAGTTTCGGGAGGAGAGGGGAGAGGAGCGGGGATTAAGTATTGACTCCCCAGCAGCTGAAACAAGGAGTTGTGTGTGTGTGTGTGTGTGTGTGTGTGTTTAGCCCTGACAAGTCACACTCTCTCAGCCTCTGAGGATGGCCATGGCCAACTCGCTTTGTGTGTGTGTGTGTGTGTTTATCCCTGACAAGTCACACTCTCTCAGCCTCTGAGGATGGCCATGGCCAACCCGCTCCGAAGAAACCGGCCAAGGCAAACCTCAACGGAGCCCAAGTGGTGGAGAAGGGGAGAGGGGTCCTCGGAGGGAGCCGACCTCCTTCACTTCGGGCCGGGGGTCCCGTCCTCCCTCGCGGCCGCCGGAGATGCCTCTCGGTCGGTGTCTGTCTGTCTGTCTCTGGTTCCCTTCACAGCAGCCTTTCCGCGAAAGACGGGGCGGAGGGAAAGGGTTTGCGAGAAGGCGGCAGAAGGGGCGAGAAAGGCGCCGGTGGGACTTACCAGGCTTGGAGGACGGAGAGGCAAAAGACACCCAGGAGCAGCTTGGCGGACATGATCCGGAGAGCAGAGGAAGAGGAGGAGGAGGCTGCAGGAGGAAGGAAGGAAGGAAGGAGGAAGGACGCGGGCGGAGAGGAGCGGGGGATCTCCCTCCTCCTCCTCCTCCTCCTCCTCGCCCGCTTTCTGGCTCCCTCGATCTCCCGTCCTGCGCCAGATCCAGGATCCCCGAGGTGCCGTCCTGCCTCCCTTTCCCCTGCCTCCTCAGCAGCCCCAGGGCAGGGGCATCCTGGGGGCTCTGGCTCCAGCCATGGGGGGGGGGGGGGCAGAGGGGAGGGATCCCCCTCCCAGGCGCCGGCGGAGGACCGGGAGGACCAGGAGTCCCGAGCCTGGGCGCTGGATCTCCCGCGGAGGAGGAAGAGGAGGAGGAGGAGGAGGAAGACGACGACGAAGGCGAAGAAGAAAGGGGAGGAGGGGGGCTCAGCGTTGGAGAGGCGCCTCCGGGAACTCTGCGGCCGCCAACAGGTACCTCCTGGGGGGCTGCCCAAGAGCCCGGGCGAGTAGGAGCCAAGGTGGCATCGCCTCTTGGAGGGTCCAGGCAGGAGGAGGAGGAGGAGGAGGGGTGCCCCTCCGTGGAGGGATCCTCCAGGCAAGAGGAGGCAGGGGGGCCCTCCTTGTGTCCGGCTGGCAGAGGCAGAAGAAGGAGCCAGCCTCCTCTGGAGGGAGGCTCCCCGAGGCTGGCAAGGAGGGAGGAGGGCAAGGCAGGCGTCAGTGGATCCCCACAGTCGAGGACGGGGGGAAAGAGGAGGAGATCTCGGATCCGGTTCTGGGAGGGGGGGAGTATTGGTTTCTCAGGAGGGGAGGGGAGGGGAGGGGAGGGGAGGGGAGGGGAGGGGAGGGGAGGGGAGCCAGTGGCCGCCCCCTGATCACAGCTGGGCGGTGGGGGTGGGGGCTGGACAGCTGTGGTTGCCCATCTACTTCGACGAAGGGCGTGGGGGGGGGGGAGCCCAAAGTGGCTAGGTGATTCCATCAAGGTGGGGTTTCTAGTCTTTAGGAAAGTGGGGTGATTCTCCCCAAGTAACAGCTTCCTTCTCCATCCCCGGTTTTAGCGAGGCAATGAAGCGAGGCTGAATCTATGCATTTCCCTTGGCAACAACTCGAAACCTCGCCCCCGAAACCTCGCCAGATTTTGAGGGTGACGCCGGAGTGGAGGCGATCCGGGCGTCGCCGGATTGGGCCCCTTGTCCTTGCGGGATGGGGGCCTTTGGGGACCTGGGAACGAGTTCAAAGGCGCTGGGTCTGAGGACGCATCCACACTGCGAGAATAGTGCGGTTTGACACCGCTTTAACTGGCCTGGCGCAATGCTATGGAGTTCTGGGAAGTACGCTTTCCAGAATTCCATAGCATTACGCCAGACCAGTTAAAGCGGTGTCAAACCGCATTATTCCCGCAGTGTGTAGGTAATCCAGTCACCGGAATCCCTTCAGGCGCTGCTTCTCCCCGGCGCTCCCTTTCCTTCTTCCACCGAAACAGAGGAGAAAGAGGTCCTGATCCACCGGGAGTCAGTCCCAATTAAGTCCCACTGAAATCAACCAGAAGGTACTCTGAAGCAGAGGGGGCTTTATTTTAAAAATATCACAAAAATTGGGTATTAGGGTAATGGGGTCAAACCAAAAGGGAGAGATGTGCGCAAAGTTTCAAGGTCTTCCTTTCATCAGGAAAGATGTGAGAAAAAGCAGGTTGGAGGGAGGGAAACCTGACTTGATCTTGAGGTCCTGTTGCCTGCCTGGTCTCCCAGGAGAGGAAGGTAGGAAGAAGGAGCCACGACAACAGTGAGACGCCCTCCGCGGAGGGGAGGCGATGGTTTGAGGTTTAGTAATGTAAAAAGTTGCCTTTTGCTTAGACTGAGGTTGGTGGGGTGACATGACAGCATTCTTTAAATAGCTCAAGGACTGCCGCAAAGAGGAAAGTACAAGCTTGTTCTCTGCCACCTCAGAAGGTAGGACTAGTGAATCTAATGGTTTTAATTATAAAAGGGCAGATTTGTTGGGATTTGGGATTTGGCCACTTTCTCATAGCAATAAATTGTTGCTGAGAGAATCCATTTCCCCATTAGTTCCTGTGGGGACTACACAGAGAACAGTGTCAAATACTATCATAGCCTTTGCTCATGAAAAGATCCTGGGGTCTGCTACACCACCGATTCTACCTTGCAAGCCCCAGGTCTACTACACCACAGTGGCACCACTAGGGTTGGTGTCACATACCTCCTCCGTTTCACACCATAGACAATCCTTAGCAGTGTGTGTGTGTGTGTGTGTGTGTGTGTGTGTGCATGAATGTTACTCATAAATCATAATTCCCATTTGCCACTGAATGTAATGTTAATAGTTGTGACATAAACAATTAGCAAAATTAAACTTATACCTTCAAATTACAATATCATACACACAACCTAAATGCATTTACATATACATAGTGAGGATTTGGTTAAAATGTGATGTTTTTTGAAGAAGATTTAAACAGAATATTTAATTTTTTTTTTGAAAATTGAAATTTTAATTTTTAAAAAATTCTGGGGTTTCTCCTTTCTCCTCTCACTGAGCTTCATCTCACTCCCACCATCTCTTAAAGCATTTTAAAGGGAAGCAGATGAATGTCACAGCCCATTTATGCCCAAAGGCAAATGTTTGAGAACAGTGGAGTCATCCTCCTTAGGATGTCACCTGATATAATCTGAACCCCCTGCATTCTCCTATTGACACTACTGCTACGCCACCAATTCTGTTTGTGTGTTCCTGTATGTCAGGGGTTGGACTAAATAGTCCTACTGGTCCCTTCCAGCTCTATGTTTCTTTGATCCTAATTACTTCCTTGGCAACCTAAGGGAACCCCAAATGGCTTGTTGTCTCAAGCACTGGAAGCTTCACTGTTGAAACATCTGGATATATGAAATCAGTTTATAAGTAATATGCCACAAAACTCCAAGATGTGTGAAGGATTTAACTGACTTCTTGAGGAAAACACAGTCTGTTCATACCTTCCCAGAGAAAACCATCAAACCACTATGGGTGTGGTATCACTGTACACCAGGGGAAGGCAACCATTTTAAGACCTGGGCCGGTCTCCCATAGCCCAGGTCTCGGCTGGGCCAAAGGGGGGGGAATGGTGGCGCGCGCTCGCCCTCCTCCTCCATGCGTGACCCCCCATGCATGCAGCCGCTGCGGCGCATGTCGTGGTCAAATCAAAATGGCGCCCGTGATGCGTTTGCGCATGCACAAGAGTACTGTGCATGCGCAAATGCGTTGCGGCCGCCATTTTCATTTCAAAAATGGCAGTCGTGGCGAGTGTGGCTGCAGAGCGGCAAAAATGCACCGTGGTGGCGGCGTGCGGCAGTGGCGGTGCGCGGCGGCAGCAACCTTCGGCCTAGGCCAGTAAGTCCAGGGACCGGGGCCTTAACCGGCCCCCGGGCCGTAGGTTGCCGGTCCCTGCTGTACACCAACATCACACAAAATGGCAAACTATAAGCCATCAAAAATACCATCTTGAGTACACCTAGCTGCCAAAGTTTGTCACTTTGGACTCACCATAACTACATGATTTTGCAAAATAACACGTACCTTTAATAACTCTACTAGGAGGCATTCACATGGCACCCAAGTATACTAATATTTTTGTGGCTGATTGGAGCAATACTTCCCCATCTCAAGGAACCAGAAACATTTTCTCTTGCATCTGCTCAGGCCCATAAGACAGAGACTAATTCATATACTTGCAGCAGACTTTTCTCAGACTACAGTGAATTTGCTATGAAGCAGATCAAACACAGAAAATGACATAACACCACTATTTCCTACCTACACCTCTCAGTTGAGACTACTTAAAATGGGCCGTCAATAAAATATAGCCAATTCTGGTGAACAATAATGGTTTCTCACAGGCTTTATGGGGCAGGCCTTTACTTGCTTACAAACAGCCTCCCAACCTAAAACATCTACTTATAACGTGGCACACAACATGGATGAAAATATAAGACATGGCCATTCTGCAAACCAAAATGCTTGCTCTCTCTCCACATCTATTCTGTTCCTAATAATGTCAGCCACATTATCAGATATTCATTTACAGTTGAAACTTGACATCTGTGGAGGATCTATTCCAGCCGCCCCCTCCCATGGATATAAAAAACTGTGGGACCTCAAGTCCTGTTTTCCTTAATGGTGGTGTGGCATGTGTGTGGCCACTTGCATGCACCAGCATTAGGGCCAATGGGGGATTGCCATCCATGGGTGCTGAAATTCGTGGGTGGCAAGTCCATAGATACTGAGGCTCCACTGTACTTGTTCATCCTCCAACAGTGCTCCTACACTCTCTACACTGGATACACAGAGCATCTCTACAAGATAAATGGACACACATTTGATATTAGAAATGATAATATCCCCACAAACCAGTGGCGCAATATCTTTGTCTTCCTGGACATACAGTGAGTGACCTTCAAATAACTATTCGGGAACACACACACACACCCCAAAAAAATCAAGGTAAGATTGAAAAAAGAAACAGCTGAATTGGAACATATTGAGAAATCCCAATCCATTAGCAGAGGTATGAACAGAGATAATGGTTCACTGGCATACTAAAGGTAAAAAGTAAAGGTTTTCCCTTGACAAGATTGTCAAGTTGTGTTCAAGTGTAGGGGGCAGTGTTCATCTCCATTCCTAAGCCATGTGGCCAGCATGACTGCACAGAATGCTGTTTGTTACCTTCCCACCAAAGTGGTACCCATTTATCTACTTGCACTTTTACATGCTTTCCAACTGCTAGGTTGGCAGAAGCTAAGACTAATGACAGGAGCTCACTCCATTATGCAGCACTTGGGCCTTGAACTGACCTACCAATCTTGTAATCGTCAGATTTGGCATCTTAACTGCTGAGCCATCATGTCACTGGCACATTACATGTATTAAAATGAGTCCTCACAAAATAATTCCTCAGAAAAGGTTCTGACTCCAAGGGAATGACTTCCTGTAAGAAGAGGGATAGTCTTTGTCCCTTGAGATTATCAGATCAGCTGCTTGACAGACCTATGTCATCTTGTACAGCTCTTTGTTTTATAGCCAGGGTCACAATTTGCATCTTCCTGTATCCTAATACACTCTGGTATCACCCCACACAACCACAGAACTGCTAATATACCATTGGCTTTAATGTTAACTCTATCAGTCAATCTGAAGAAGTGGATTGCTATCCACAAAAGATCATGCTGAAAATAAATCAGCTAGTTTTAATGGTGCTGCTTAAAGGTGTCACTCCCCTTTTTCCTTTTTAATAGGAAAATTAGTGAGTTAAATGGGATTATCACCTAAGATTAAGGTCTGTAGAATTGTACTTTGATTTCAATAAGGGACAAATAACCAAATGTTCAGCAAATGAACAGATTATATACAAGATCAGTTGATGGACTATGATGACCTTATTTTGTCTTTTTAAGTGCATGGAAGTAGTTTACTCTCTTATACAGGACTGCAGAACTGTTCCCAATCTACCTAAAAAATGGGTAGAGCAGTTTGTCATATGCAACTCTATGAGTCAACTCTAGTGCTAAACAACATATGTCAACAGATATAGAAAACAAAATAATGGCCAACAGATTGGAAGCGACTAATATACATGCCCATCCACAAAAAGGGAGACACAAGAGAGTGCAGCAGAAGGAAGAGGAGTGAAAATAAGAGGAAGGAATATCAACAATCTAAGATATGCAGATGACACCATATTACTAGCAGAAAACCTCGGAGTCCTGGAACACCTACTAAAGAAAATCAAAGAAGAAAGTGGAAAGGCAGGCTTAATTTTGAACATAAAGAAAACAAAAATAATGACCACTGAGGACTTTCACAAGTGCAACCTAGACAATGAAGAAATAGAAATAGTAAAAGAATTCCAATACCTGGGATCAAACATTGATAAAAATGGGGACTGCAGTCAGGAAATAAGAAGAAGACTAAGAATGGGGAGGGTGGTTATGAAAGAACTAGAAAATATTCTAAAACGCAAAGATATACAACTCAGCACAAAAGTTAGAATTATACAAGCCATTGTATTCCCTATTACCATGTATGGATGAGAGAGTTGGACAGTTAAGAAAGATGATAGCAAGAAAATAAATTCCTTTGAGATATGGTGCTGGAGAAGAGTGCTGAGGATCCCATGGACAGCCAAAAGGACAAACAAGTGGGTCCTAGAGCAGATCAAGCCAGAAACCTCCCTGGAAGCCAAGATGACCAAACTGAGGCTGTCGTACTTCAGACACATCATGAAAAGGGAGGATTCATTGGAAAAGACAATAATGTTAGGAAAGGTGGAGAGAAGTAGGAAGAGGGGAAGGCCACATGCCAGATGGATGGACTCTATTAAGGAAAACACAGGTATAGGTTTGCAGGAATTAAGCAGAGCAGTGGAAGATAGTGGGTCTTGGAGATGTCTCATCCATAGGGTCTCCATGGGTCCAGATCAACTCGAGGGCAGTTAACAACAAACAGGTAGGAAAGCACAATGAGATCTGAAGGAAAATAAATGCAGTGACTCCTGACATTACATCAATTAACACATGTAGTGTGATAAAGCCCTTTATCTCATTCAAGGCTTTGGTGTTAGACTTGAATTTCCTAGTGAACTGTAACTCAGCAGTCTCTTTCTTGCTATCTAATCTCCATTGGAAGGTTTTGTATGGGTTTTCACTGTTTTCTTTCCCTCCTCAATGGAGGGATTTAAAATACTTTAAAATGTTTTACTTTAAAGAGTGTCATGGGAGACAGAATTGTTTTCCCACTGGTGTTTGCTGTTGCCATTTCTGTTGTCAGATTGCCACCCATTCATTCTTTTCTATACACTAGGAGTGGGTTTCCCCCCTCCCCCCCCCCGGTGTGGGCCATATTCCTTCAGGGGATATTTGTCCAGATTGCTTGCCAACAGTAGGCTAGGTTGAAGCCAGCAGTGGGTGAGACCAGAACAGAGCTTGAAAAAGCACTTCTGTAGAATAGAACTGAAAGAAACTTCATGAAATCTGAATAAGATCACTTGGTTGCCCAAGGCTTGCCATAGAGACTGGCCCATTTATTCTGTACTGATTGTAGAAAGACATTTCTGAAAAAAAGATGACACTGGAAGCTGAGTAAGTGAATGGATCTCAGATGCCATAGCTGTCATTACATCTTGCCATAGTATTGATAGAGCAGATAAGGGAACAGAGTTGGATGCTGGGTTTGCAGCAGTCTGGGTTTACAGCAGGATCTGAGCCCTGTATTTGTAACTTATTGTGTGATCTATAGTTGTTAGTGAATAGTTGCTCGTAGCTAGTGAGTAGTTGCTCATAGTTTAAGCAGAGGGCTTTCCACTCAAAATCTGTGGGAAAGAAATTCTATTGCTCAAGTTGCACTGCAACTGGCTTTAGTCAAACCTTTAAAGGAGTGGAATAGCCAGAATGTTAAACTGTATAACCAAACTTGATTCAGAACCTTGGATAGTTCCTTTACAGTTGAAGTAAAATCCAGAGGAGCTGACAATGGAGCCACAGCCATGGCTGAGCACATCACTCATACCCCAGAATAGCTCAAATTATAGATGACACCAGCTGGTATTGTGAACTTTTTATTTGTTATGTCTGTCTTGTAGTAAACCATTCCTTGCTACCAGTGTGGCCTTGGCCATCTCTTGTTGTTGTTTTACTCACCTTACTTACTTGAAACACTTTATGGCCTGCCATTTAGCCAAAAGGCTTTATCCCAAAAGGCTTCTAGAGTGGCTTATAAATATTAATTAATTGGGGGAAAAATTAAAAAAATAATAATTGAAAAGCCTCTCCTCTCAGTCTTACCTTCTAAATAAGAACAACCCAAGGGAAAAGAAATGTTTAGGTAGGAAAGAGAAATGAAGCTCAGCAGTCACTAAGTCTCAGCACAATGAGCTTGTTGTGCCTGTTTGTTCTTCTGCACCCTCTGTGGCCATAGCACCAGCTATTGGATGCAAGAGGGAAGGGCAGCAGCTGGAATGCAGACATATTGGAGTACATTTGGCAAATGTCTGACATAAATCAAGTGTACTGTCCAATCAGCCTAAACTAGGGGTGGGAATCATGTGTTCCTCTAGATGTTATTGATCTGTAACTTCCAGCATTCCTCACTATCAGTGATGCTGGGTAGGACTGTCAGCAGTTGCAGTTCAACAACAGCCAGAGCAATAGCAATAGCAAGTACATTTCTATACCGCTTATCAGTGAACTTAAACAGCCCCTAAGTGGTATACAATGTGTAAGCTAATTGCCCCCAACAATCTGGGTACTCATTTTAGCAACCTCTGAAGGATGAAAGCCTGAGTCAAGCCTGAGCCCTTTATCTAGGATTGAACTTGCAACCTTATGGTTTGGAAGTGAGTGGCTGAAGTACAGGCATTTAACCATTGCACCACCAAGGCTCAGAGAACCAGAGCATCCCCACCCCTGTCTAAGCAGACACCATAGGACTCAGATGGAGATAATGGGTAATGTAACATGTTCTTCTAGGTGGAAATTGGATGCTGTTAGTGTGTATAGCATTCAGTGGTGTTTCTATATAAGATACTGCTGTTGGGAGTATAGATGATATGGAAGCTATTGGTATATTTTAGACCAGGGGTAGGCAACCTTTCCCCTTTAAGGGCCGAGGGACTTCAGCTCCCAGAAGCCTCAGCCATGTTGGCCAATAGTCCCATGTTGGCCAATAGCTCCTGGGATTCTGGGAGTTGAAGTCCCTCGGCCCTTAAAGGGGAAAAGTTGCCTACCCCTGTTTTAGACAGATGAGAGGCATTTGGAAATAGGCACTGAGAAAGGGTTGTTCCAGATCAGTCATACTGATATACTGTAGACCTGAGACTACCTCAATAGTGCTTTTGATCCAAAGATCCATTTTCTTTTTTCTCTAAAGCTGAAGTAATAGTGACTAAGTAATTTTGGAGCAGAGTCATAGAATCATAGAATCATAGAGTTGGAAGAGACCACAAGAGCCATCCAGTCCAACCCCCTGCCATGCAGGAACTCCCAATCAAAGCATCCCCAACAGATGGCCATCCAGCCTTTGCTTAAAGACCTCCAAGGAAGGAGACTCCACCACTCTCCGAGGGAGTATGTTTCACTTTCGAACCACCCTTACTGTCAGGAAGTTCCTCCTAATGGACCTTATCACATGGGGTCTGAAGCAAAGCTAATCCAAAGGGCATCCACAGCTAATACATATTATTCCCCCGTGTTTACACACGACGCTGCCCCAGAACACGGAGCTAATCCGTATTGTTCCCCCGTGTTTACACACTACGCTGCCCCAGAACACAGAGCTAATCCGTATTGTCCCCCGTGTTTACACACGACGCTGCCCCAGAACTCGGCAGAATACGGAGCTAATCCGTAAGGAGTAGGGAGATTTTGACATTCGGTTTGTAGAGGAAGTACCTAGGGAGCCTTCGCATTCATTGCGAATTGGTGGGCAGGGCGAAAATCCCAGCGAGGGGAAGGGATTGCCTTGGCAAAAGGCAAACCGGATTGGAAAGAAGAGGAGGAGAGGAAGAGGGAAGAGGGAGGCGATCTCTCTCTCTCCATGGGCTGCCTTCCCTTCTCCAGTCCTCCAGCCCTCCTCCTCCTCCCCGGTTCCCATGGCTGCCTTTCCTCCCGGCTTTTCGTGACGGGAGAGAAGGGAGCCTTGGTATTAATTGCGAAATGGCCAAAAGGGCGATATTCCCTTCGTTTCGCTATGGAACCGAATTTATTCCTACTTCTGTTTTTCTTCGCTTTTTCTTTGCTTCGTGGCCAGCGTTTGATAAGGCCCATCCACCCTTACTGTCAGGAAGTTCCTCCTAATGTTGAGGTAGAATCTCTTTTCTTGCAGCTTGCATCCATTGTTTCGGGTCCTAGTCTCTGAAGCAGCAGAAAACAAGCTAGCTCCCTCCTCAATATGACATCCCTTCAAATATTTAAACATGGCTATCATATCACCTCTTAACCTTCTCTTCTCCAGGCTAAACATTCCCAGCTCCCGAAGTCGTTCCTCATAGGGCTTAGTTTCCAGACCCTTCACCATTTTAGTTGCCCTCCTTTGGACACGCTCCAGGTTCTCCACATCCTTTTTGAATTGTGGTGCCAAGAACTGGACACAGTATTCCAGGTGAGGCCTGACCAAAGCAGAATAGAGTGGCACTATTACTTCCCTTGATCTAGACACTCTACTTCTACTGATGCAGCCTAAAATTGCATTGGCCTTTTTAGCTGCTGCATTGCACTGTTGACTCATATTCAACTACCTGGATTCCTAGATCCCTTTCACACGTAGTCTCATTCAGCCAGGTGTCCCCCATCGTATATCTGTACTTTTCGTTTTTCAGCCCTAAGTGCAGTACCTTACATTTCTCTGTGTTGAATTTCATTTTGTTAGCTTTGGCCCAGCTTTCTAGTCTGTTCAAGTCATTTTGAATTTTGATCCTGTCCTCTGGGGTATTAGCTACTCCTCCTAATTTGGTGTCATCTGCAAATTTGATAACTATGCCCTCAATACCGTCATCAAAGTCATTAATAAAGATATTGAATAGCACTGGACCCAGGACAGAACCCTGTGGCACCCCACTGGTCACTTCTTTCCAGGTTGAAAAGGAGCCATTGTTGAACACCCTTTGGGTTCGCCCAGTCAACCAATTACAAATCTATGTAACAGTTACTTTGTCTAGCCCACATTTTACCAGCTTGTTTGCAAGAATGTCATGGGCAACCTTGTCAAAGGCCTTACTGAAATCAAGATATACTATATCCACAGCATTCCTTTCATCTACCAAGCTGGTAATTTTATCAAAAAAAGAGATCAGATTTGTCTGGCATGATGTATTGATGTCAGACTAACTGGACGATAATTGTTGGGATCCTCTTTTTCCCCCTTTTTGAAGATGGGGGACAACATTTGCCCTCCTCCAGTCCGCTGGGACTTCTCCTGTTTTCCAGGAGTTCTCAAAGATTATTGTCAATGGTTCCGATATTACGTTTGCCAGTTCTTTTAATACCCTTGGATGTAATTCATCTGGTCCTGGAGACTTATATTCATTTAGATTAACCAGATATTTCTGTACTATCTCTTTACTTATTCTGTGCTGAAATTCTCCTATTCTGTCTTCTGCTCTATTATCCTCAGGTTGAGCACCCTTTGCTTTTTTCTGAGAAGACTGAAGCAAAGAAGGTGTTGAGTAATTCTGCCTTTTCTCTGTCCCCTGTTAACTTTTTGCCATCTTCTCCACACAGTGGCCCTACCATTTCCTTCTTTTTCCTTTTGCTGCTGACATACCCAAAAAAGCCCTTTTTATTGTTCTTAACCTCTCTAGCAAGCCTTAGTTCATTCTGCGCTTTAGCTTTTCTGACTTTAACCCTACACGTGCTAGCTATTTGATTGAATTCCTCTTTGGTGATTTCCCCATTTTTCCATTTCTTATACATGTTCCGTTTAAAACATAGTTCAGTTGCAAGTTCCTTATCATCCATCCTGGTTTCTTGAGACACCTCCCATTTTTCCTCCTCGTTGGCATGGTTTGAAATTGTGCCTTCAGTATCTCCCTTTTGAGAAACTCCCATCCGTCTTGAACTCCCTTCTCTTTTAGTATTCCTGTCCATGGGATCACCCCCAGTATTTCTCTAAGTTTAGTAAAATCAGCTTTCCTAAAGTCTAGAATGCGTGTCTGACTATGCCTGGCTTCTCCTTTCCACTGTATAATAAACTCCAGGAGGACATGATCACTCCCGCCTAAGGATCCAACCACTTGCACCCCATTAACTAGGTCTTCCCTGTTAGTTAGGATCAAATCCAAAATAGCTGACTCCCTCGTTGCCTCCTCCACCTTTTGGACAATGAAGTTGTCTTCGAGGCAAGTGAGGAATTTGCTAGACCTTGAGGATTTTTGCTGAGTTTGACTTCCAGCAAATATCAGGATAGTTGAAGTCACCCATCACTATTATATTTCTCCTTTCTGAGTGTGTGGTCATCTGTTCTAGAAAGGCATCATCCAATTCTTCTGCCTGAGTTGGGGGTCTGTAGTAGACTCCCACACTAACATCCCTGTTGTTTCCCTCCCCTTTAATTTTTATCCAGATGCTCTTCACCTGGCTTCCAGGATTGATGTCCTGGATTTCTTCACTGGTGTAAATATCCCTGACATATAATGATATTCCTCCTCCTTTCCTGTTTGGCCTGTTTCTCTTGAAAAGGTTAAACCCCTGTATTTCTACATTAAAGTCGTGAGACTCATCCCACCAGGTTCCAGTGATGCCTATTATATCATATTTGCTTTGTTGTGCTAGGAGTTCAAGTTCATCTTGCTTATTTCCCATGCTCTGTGCATTAGTATAGAGACATCTAAGACCATATGTCCCCTTTACTTGCTGCCTGTGCACGTTTTTTTGCCTCCCACTGTTGGGTCCTTGCACTGTTTGCCTTGTTCCCTCTATGACAGTTTGACCATTTTTTCCAGGCCTTTTGTCTTCCAGGACGCTGTCTCCCTTCCCCACATAATTCAGTTTAAAGCCCTCCTGATCAAATTCTTGAGACTGTTGGCAAAAATGTTTATTCCAACTGGTGTGAGATGCAGCCCATCCCTTGCCAGGAGTCCACCCTCATGAAACCGCAGCCCATGATCTAAGAATCCAAATCGTTCTCGACGACACCATCTGCGGAGCCAATTGTTGACATCTGCTATTTTCCTCTCTCTTCCTGGATCATGCCCTTCAACTGGCAGTAGAGACGAGATGACAATCTGTGCCTCCATTTCTTTCAGCTTCTTTCCTAGAGCCTCATAATCCCTTTTGATGTTCTGAAGGCTGTGTCATTTGTTCCCACATGGACCAAAAGGAAGGGGTATTGGTCAGTAGGCTTGACCAGTCTTGTCAGCCTCTCTGTCACATCTCGGATCTTTGCCCCAGGGAGACAACACACCTCCCGAGATATCTTGTCAGGACCACAAATCACTGCTTCTGTCCCTCTCAGCAAGGAGTCCCCCACCACGACCACATGCCTCCTCCGAGGCTTAGCAGCAACTGTTCCCTGTGGTGGAACTCCCAGGGTCCCCTGCTCTGTCCCTGAAGCCTGTCCATGCTGCTCCTCCTCGTCCTCCTTGATAAGGGAAAGAGCTTGAAATTGATTCTGTAGCTGCAAGCTCCCAGAACGATCCCTGGTCTCCCTACTTCTGCATGTGACATTCCTCCAGCTGTCTACCTCCTGTGTATGTGGTATGACCTTCTCTTCCCCAGCAACTTCCTCTGTGTGGTCCCCATCCAAGACCGTTTGTTCCATTCTGTCTAGGAAAGCCTCTTGCTCCCTAATATGCTGCAGTGTAGCTACCCGTGCCTCCAGCTGCTGTACTTTCTCCTCCAAGAGGGCTACCAACTTGCACTTGGAGCATGTGTAGTTCCCCACATCTGTAGGTAAGAAGACAAACATCCCACAGGTATTGCAGGTGACGGCAGCAGTTCCTTCAGTGTCCATACTAAGTCTTAATTAGTACCTGAAAGAGGCTTACAGCTTTCCTCCTCAAAGAAAATCCCTCACTAACAACAGTGTTAAGGTCTGCTGATGACCGGAATTTTTCTACAATTAGTAGTGGTTATAAAATTCGCCTCCTTCTCTTTCTCCTTTCCTGGCAAAAACTGCCTGGAAAGCCTCCTTCTCTTTCTTTCAGAAACTGGCCTGGAGAGCCTCCTCCTCCTCCCCTGTCCTTCAGACCTTGGCTCCATGTAGGAGGCTATCTCTATAGTTACTTTACCTCATTACATTTCATGTAAATCAGTAATTACCTATTGTAAAAAATCAATTTGTCTGCCCTCACCAGAAGGGGGATCCAGATCAAACATAGGTGCTTTTGCTGTTTGAGGCTTAGTTTTTGCTTATTTTTGATGTTCTGACCAATTTGTCACATGCTAATTTGGTACTTCAAATGTTTGTTTAAATGAAGCATGGAGTTCTGTGTGGGCTAGATAAGCTTGCTGAACAGCGGCTGCATGCTTTTGTGTCAGTAACCATATGTCAGGTGCAAGAGGGAGAGTAAACTGCATGATTCACACATCCATTGGAGAGGGAAGGTGACAGCAGGTTCTGCTTGGCAAGTTGCTTTTCCAGAGCTGCTTCCCAGTGAGGTGCTTATTGTGCAGTAATGTGACCTCATTCAATGGATTTTACAGAAGGCCCAAACAATGTAGTCTTCCACTTGCAGTTCTCCTGAATTTTTACAATTTCTTCTCCCATCTCTTTTTTTACCAGAAAAAAAGGAAGACAAGTCAGAATAATTGTGCAATACTATTTGATGAAGGCTATGTGGAGCCTTCTGCCTAGAACGGATGGGAAACTGAGAAGGGGACAGGGGTGTTACACCTGACATGACCAGAAGTGATATTGTCATACTTCTAGTTTGATTTTCAGCCACTTTTAAACATTTGGCGATAGGCTTTAAGATATTTTTTTAAGGTTGTAAGGGGAAAATATTTTGCAACCATTTTGTCTCATTTTGGACAGGCTTCTTTAGCAAAAAATGACCTGATTTTCAAAAAATATTTCAGGACTCAGATTCTTGAGGTGGAGATTCACATTGTGTCATGAGGTCTACATGTGTCCATAGGCCATACTTTGCCCATCACTGGCCTAGAAACTCCCCAGATTTCAACCAAATGTTAGCTTTTCTGGTGTTCGACTGGATAGTCCATTCTGTGATGTATTTTCTCTTATTGACCTGCAAATCCCACTTCCTACCTTGAATTAATTGATTGTTTTGAGCTGAAATAGTGGGGCAAAGGTGAAAGTAAACAAACATAGATTTCTAAACATAAAAGCAAAATCATAACAATGTGTAGCAGTAAACTTCTTACATTTGATAGAATATAATTAGCATTAACTTAATTTAGCTTGGTCTATCACACCAGGAGAACAGCAAAAATAGCCTTTGCAAGCTGGTAAGCTGGTGTTCCAGCTGCAGAAAAAATGAACACACATTGGTCATTACATATCTCAGAATGAAAGACCTCCCACTTACCAAATTCCATGTTCAGCACTTGTAATTTGGACAGTTCCCAATAAACTGCCTAGAACAGTAATTGTGACATTTGGAAAAGTTTGCAGGGTTTTGGCAGGCAAAAGATGAACAGCCAAAGAAGATCTGTGATGATTGTGCCTCCCCACTCCAATAAATAATACTCAGTGAGGAGCTATGCCCCCATAAATTGACAGCCTGGTTTTATGGTATTCAAGCAACTGGCTTTCTCTTCCTAAGATCAGGAAAATATTGTGTTTTAGGTAAATGAAAGGAGCTCTCATCTTCACAGTACTTGCTTGAGTATAAGATCCTCTAGTTGATGAGTCGTGAAATACATCTCAGAATGTCTTTGTTATTGTTGATTCATCTCCAGCCAAGCCCATTCCTCCCCTCCTTTCAATTCAGCTAGAAGCAAACCATGGGAAGGTCTATTTACAGGAAACTTGCCATTGATCTTAAGACAGCAACTTTGAGCTGCTCTTTGGAACATTGCGCTTTAATAGAAATTTTTAAATGGCCATCAGGTAAGCTTAGAAACATGGCTAATCTTCTCCCCCCTCCCCCCCCCCCGCAACTCTCCCTCAGTAAAGCTGCAAAGAGAAATATGAAACCTATCACATTAGGTAAAGCAGATAGAAAATGCCCACCCATGAACATACTGATCACTTGGTATGTCACCACTTGGTTGCCCAGCACTTTGCTACTGCAGCTGACACAGAAAATCCTCCACTGAAAAGTGTTTGAAGTGACATTCAGTTACCTATCTGGTGTCTAAGATCTAGATCCATGATGGCTGTTTCACAGGTGGAAGATTATAGATTTTTGCAGTAATCGAATGATGAGCAATCATGGGAGATATTGTCTATAAAGCTACAATGCTGTGTTTCAGTAGTACACAACAGTGAGATACAAAAGAAATATTGCAATTGCAAATGAGAGGCAATAAAATATTCAGGGTAAAGAATACAAAGATGTAGTAATTGCATCACTGTTTAAAAGCCTAGGTACACTTTAGCATATATCTAAGACCTTGGAAGGATAGGCTGAATAAATTACCCTAGCTAGGGTATATAATTGGCGGTCATCCATTTGATATTTGACTATGACTCCCATCATACCTTACCATTGACCATGCTGGCTGAGAATCATAAGATTTTATATTGTTTTAAATCCAGTTGTGTTTTGAATAATATCATTTTATTAATTCAGTTGGGGGGGGGTTGGTGCCTCTGGTCCTGTTTTTGGAAGAAAAGTAGAACAAATAAAATGAGTCAATCATGGGTCCCTAGCTGTCTACTCCTTCAAAAGAAAAGGAATCTAATTCATATATTAATAGATAAGACTCTAGTGGGGATGGAAATAGGACCCAAACTGTGTAGGCTTTATAGATTAAAACCAGTGCTTTGAATTGCACTGAATGAACAACTGGTTATTGGCACAGCCATCATAATGATCTGCCATCAGGGGAGAATGGGGCTATACTGGTCATGAGAGATAATAGTTTCCCTTCAGTACCAGAAATTATAAGCTTCTGTGTAACACAGATGGGAGCAAAGCAAAGCAGCTTCATTTATATTCTGCTTCATATCGCGCTATGGGATGTCTATGCAGTTTACAACTGTAAGCTCATTGCCCCCCAACAGCTGGGTACTCGTTTTATTGACCTCGGAAGGATGCAGGCCTGAGTTTAGCCTGAGCCCTGTCTAGTATTGAACTCACAACCTTGTGGTCTATGAGTGAGTGGCTGCAGTATAGGCATTTAGCCACTGCACCACCAGGGCACCAGGGAGGGATCTGTAGCACTGATGTCCTGCCTGTGGGCTTCCTATAAGCAACTGGTTAGGCTCTGTTTCTGTGAGCATAATATTGGACTAGGTGTTTGTCTGATCCAACATAGCTACTCTTATGTTCTTCAGGTTCACACAAATGTATTTCTGGAGTCACCCCTATTTAACTACAGTACGGGAAAGTGAAAGCAAACCCAAAATAAGCAGGGTGTCAAAGCTGATAACGTAAGCTTTAGAAATGCATGGTCTCCATTTTCCTTGTTTTCTTACTCCACCCTCTTTCTTCAGTTTTTTTTTTTTTTTTTGAGGGGGAGGGGAAGCTTGATATAGATGATTAGAATCTAATCCTTAGAGGAATGCATTGAGAAGCCTTTTTAACTTGTAATCTGCCTTGACAGCCTTGGCTAAAGACGAGGTATAAATAAAGTATTATTATTATTATTATTATTATTATTATTATTAAGCAGTACTGTATCCTTTTTCTTCTTACAGAGACCTTTAGAACAAACTACCCTGCAATCAGGAGATGAGGAAGAACTGTCATCACCACCACCACCACCAAATCGTTAAATGCTCTATTGTGCTGCTGCTTTTCCTTCTCCTTTTGACCATAGATAACTACTCTTAGAGCTTTGTCAATAGAAGGGCAGGATAAAATAATCATTTTTCCAATCTTTGAATCCTATGGAATCCTGTGGAATTCAGATGAGAACACCAATCAGAATTCAGATAGTAGCACTCAAAACAATGTAGGAGTAGTGGTATAAATGTGTGCAACTGTGAAACTCTGAAAGGGCTCAAACCATTTGCCGTTTCCAAAGCCATGATGGCTTATGTCAACCAGTGCAGAACAATTTTCTTCTGTTTATATTGAAGGTTCTGTTTTTATTTTTAAAAATGCCCCTTTAGTTTCAGGATGGTGGTAGTGGAATAATCTACAAAGGTGCCAGGGTTGTGTTGTTAAGGACTGTTAGTATTTGAAGGACTGTATCTCCCTGTAAGAGCTCATTAGGTTTTTAAGATCATCTGCACCATCTTCTCAGGCTTGTTTGGTGGGAACAACAGAGAGGGTTGTGCCTGCTCCCAGACTTTGGAACTTCTCAGTGCTTGCTCCCAGTGCCTGCTCTCAGAATTTGGAACTCCTTCCAAAGAGAGGCCAGGATGGTCCCCTTTTTCATCATTACTCCATGAAGCATGTCCTCAAACTAGTGGAATTATAATTCCCACCAACCCAGTCCATTGGCTGTAATGACTAGGGTTGATGAGAGTTGTAGTTTGAAACCTCTGAAAAGCACCATCCTGGAGAAGGTTGGGGTAACTTATTTCAGACTTGCAGTTAAGGCACAGGGAGAAATATGAGAGGTCTTTAGGTTATGAAGGGTCTCTAAATATAAAAAATAATATCACAAAAACAGGTAAAAAATTGAGGTGTGTGATACATAAGACCTCTCAATCATGATACACTTCAGGGACTCTAAATGTTTTAGTCTGTCCTTAGGGATGTCTCAGACAGCAGAATGTAAGTGCCATGAAAGAGTAGCAAATTTTTAGGGTCTTCATTATTGGTGGTTATATTTTTATTGCCAGGTGCAGGAAGAGATGCTTTGGTGGATTTTCTTTTGTCTCCTGTGTCCAAATTGCTGGCTGTAGAGTCTTGTACACCGTGACTTGGCTAGAAAGTGGCTGACACTAGCTGAACTGCCACAGGCAGAAAAACCTCTTGGAATGTCCAATGCAAGACACAGAAGAACAAAGGATACTTCCTTCCAAGATTTGTAGTACATTGCAAATAAGGGAATAGAAAACCAATATATTCCAGAATACATCACAAGTAACAATGATGATGATTACGATGATGACAATGATGATGATAAGATATTTATAATGCCCTTTCCACCAAAGGGCAGTACATCACAACATATACAATCAAAAACGAACAATAAAACACCATATTATAAAATGTTGAAATACTAAAATACTAAAATAATCTACTAATATGCCAGAAACAAAAACAAACAACCATCAGATAGACTTTGAGACACTAATTTTTTGGGATCATGAGGAGGAAAGAAAAACTGGGGAGAAGCAGAAAGCTGGAAGAAATTCCTTTTAGTTAGTTGGAATAAATTTGAAATTCTGACAAGAGACAGGCATACTAAAAAAGAATTTCTCTTATACAATTTTCAACCAGCCTCAGTGATGTAGCTGAGGCAAGACTTCAGGGCTAAAGTCTAGGACCTCAAACATCCCAGGTGGTGGTGGTGGGAACAAATGATCATCCAGAGAGTGACAGGTAATGAACACGTTGGACATCTGGGCTTGCCAGGGACCAACACAACTGATACTAGTGCTACCGTATCCTTTCCTATTTTTTTAAAAATGTCATTAGTAAGGGAGTAAATGCCAGGCACGAACATCACTACAGATCCTCCTTTCATTATATTTACTGTAAATACATATTTACGAATGATATTCCGCTTGAACTGCTGCAGTCCACACTGACAGAGTCAACTCTAGTGCTAAACAACATATGTCAACAGATATAGAAAACAAAATAATGGCCAACAGATTGGAAGCGATCAATATACATCCCCATCCACAAAAAGGGAGACACAAGAGACTGCAGCAGAAGAAGGAGGAGTGAAAATAGGAGTAAGGAATATCAACAATCTAAGATATGCAGATGACACCATAATACTAGCAGAAAACCTCACAGGCCTGGAACACCTACTAAGGAAGATCAAAGAAGAAAGTGCAAAAGTAGGCTTAATGCTGAACATAAAACAAAAATAATGACCACTGAGGACCTTCACAAGTTCAACCTAGACAATGAAGAAATAGAAACAGTAAAAGAATTCCCATACCTGGGATCAAACATTGATAGAAATGGGGACTGCAGTCAGGAAATCAGAAGAAGACTAAGAATAGGGAGGCTGGCTATGAAAGAACTAGAAAAGATTCTAAAATGCAAAGATATACAACTCAGCACAAAAGCTAGAATCATACTAGCCATTGTATTCCTTATTACCATGTATGGATGAGAGAGTTGGACAGTTAAGAACAGGGGTAGGCAACCTTTCCCCTTTAAGGGCCGAGGGACTTCAGCTCCCAGAAGCCTCAGCTATGTTGGCCAATAGTCCCATGTTGGCCAATAGCTCCTGGGATTCTGGGAGCTGAAGTCCCTTGGCCCTTAAAGGGGAAAGGTTGCCTACCCCTGGTTAAGAAAGATGATAGCAAGAACATCAATTCCTTTGAGATGTGCTGCTGGAGAAGAGTGCTGAAGATCCCATGGACAGCCAAAAGGACAAACAAATGGGTCCTAGCACAGATCAAACTGGAAACTTTGCTGGAAGCCAAGATGACCAAACTGAGACTGTCATACTTTGGAAATATCATGAGAAGAGGGGACTCTGGAAAAAACAATAATGCTGGGAAATGTGGAGGGAAGTAGGAAGAGAGGAAGGCCACATGCTAGATGGATGGACTCTATTAAGGAGGTCACGGTTATGGGGTTGCAGGATTTAAGCAGAGCAGTGGAGGACAGGGGGTCTTGGAGATGTCTCATCCATAGGGTCACCATGCGTCGAGATCACCTTGAGGGCAGTTAACAACAATAAAATACATATTATCACTTTCTATAACAAAATGGTAAATGTATTATATGTGTCATGGTAGCAGGAGGAAATTCCAATAGTCCTGATGGTGCTATAGTATATAAGTGAGTTTTGAATGACAAACTGCACAGGTTCAGAATGTTTATGTTTTTTAACAAAGGGGGGGGGGGGGGACTTAAGGTTAGGAAGTTGCTTTGTAGTTGATTGTGCTAACACAAAGGTAGAAACCCTGTGTCCTACCAGATGTTGCTGGACTACATCTCCCAGCATTTTTTACCTTTGATTACACTGGCTAGGGCTACTGGAGCTTGCTATCTAAAGCAAAAGCAAAGCAGCTTCATTTATATAACGCTTCATACCACGCTATGGGGTGTCTAAGCAGTTTACAACTGTAAGCTCATTGCCCCCCCAACAGTTGGGTACTCATTTGAGCGACCTCGGAAGGATGCAGGCCTGAGTCCACCTGAGCCCTGGCTAGTATTGAACTCACAACTTTGTGGTCTATGAGTGAGTGGCTGCAGTACAGGCATTTAACCACTGCGCCACTAGCTGGAGGGTCACTTTTCAACATATCAGGAACTACAGTGTAGGAAGGAGGGGAGAAGAAGGTTGTTCACAATGGAAATAGTACACATTGTTATCTAGTGAGGATACTCTGAACACCATTACATGCACGTTCCAGAATTACTTACCTGCACTATTGGTCATCCCAGATCTATAAATCAGAGCCACAATAGTTTGATGATTGGAGAAGCTCTTAATAGATTTCAGCCTATGCATAAATTGTAACAATACCCTTCCCTATCCAGATGCACTGTGGAAGTTCCCTTAATCACACAACACAACACTATGCATGAGAGAACATGAAAGCATAGAAGGAATATACAAAACATAACAATAGTAGATTTCAAAGACAAAGCCATGCTAGTCTGGAAAATCAGTATGCAAAACGATCTTGTAGCACCTTTGAAATGAACTGAAAGAATAAAGCTGGTAGCATGAGTGACGTAGACTGAAGTCTATGAAAGCTCATGCTACCTGCTTCTTTCTTTGAGTTAGTCTCAAAGATGCTACAAGATCCCTTTGCATTATTTATTTATTTGCTTGTTTCTTGGATTTATATCCTGCCTTTCTCCCAAAATGGTATTCAAGGAGGCTATAGTAGATTTGCCAATTTGCAATAACAAAACATTACCAAAACCAACCCACAGTAACCAGAGGAAAAAGAGAGTAAGTGCAATAAACCTGAGGTGTCCTTGGCCCTACTCATTGGCCACTAATCTATTGAATTGTTATTGAAGTTTGACAATTTGTCAATGCCTAGCTATTAGTATACTATAACAGCCCTCCCTTCCCCTGCCATCATTTCTAGAACTACTGCAATGTACCAGGATGTTCAACAGCAGTCTAACTACACAAGAACAAAGTTTAATCATGAACTACTTAGAAATAAAATGGTGGCCTGAGACCCACATACCTGTGGGGTTGTTGAATCCTCCATGAGTTTTAGTATGAACTGTAAATAAGTTATCCAGGGCTGAACCCAACCTTCCAATAAGATCAGCACCTGGCTAGCACTTTTAAAGATCAAACTAAAACCCAAAGTGTATTCACTACTCTATTGACATGGGAGCCATCAGCTGGCACTGTAATGCTGCTAGAAGGGAAGGGTATGGAGGAACACAAGAGATTCAGTTTCTGAGCAACCTTGTACTTTATCAGAGGATTAGTTGCATCATTCCCTGATTGGACTCATTCAGAGAACACAGAGTTCCTTAACTTGTAGGCTTACATTATTGGTGGAGGGAAAAGGCAGGATGTTCCATGGCAATAAGTAATCATTTAGTGTGATAGATCATTCAGTTCATTGCCCATATTTATAAAACAGATGCAATACAGCTTATTGTGTAAATAACTGATTCTCATAATTGACAGGAAGTGTAACACTGGTCAAAATTTACAAGTGTTTGCTCAGTAAAATCCCATATAGGTGGTAGAAAAACAACAACAGCTAGTTGTAACAACCATCCCTTCCATTGCCATCATTTCTAGAACTGCTGTGATGTCATGGGATGCTCACCAACCCCCCAGCTGTGCAAAGATAATGTTTGAACATAATGTACTTAGAGCTAAATGCCTTTTAGTCACACAGTGGCTAATTGTTAGCTGGCTTTCAACCACATGCAATCATGTTGAAATGTGTGCACTTAACAGCTTATCACATATTGTGGTATATGTATTTGTTTTCTATTCACTGAAGTGATACCTTGCAGTACAGGAATAGGCAACTCTAGCAGCCCTGACTTTTCTGCCTCCTGGTTACCACTGAGGGCCTCACAGACTGCCCCCCATGGGAAAAAAATCTGGAAGCGTACAGAAAAAAGCTTCCACCTAAACATTAGGAAGACCGTCCTGATGGTGAGAACTGTTCGACAGCGAGATTTGCTGCCTCGGAGTGTGGTGGAGTCTCATTCTTTAGAGGTTTTTAAGTAGAGTCTGGATGGGTGCTCTTGGAGGTGCTTTGATTCTGTATTCCTGCATGGCCTTTGAGGTCTCTTCCAACCCTATGATTCTATGAAATCCACTTCTGGGGTTGTAGGGTTTAAAAAAATGATTTTTAAAAAAAGGTAATTAAAAGTGCAGGATTGGGGAGCTGCAACTTATTTAAAAGGGTGAATTTCTGCTGGCAGAGGCTCAAAGGAAATATAACTTTTTTTGTCAGAAAGATAAGGTAGACTGGAGACTATAAAACCAGACTTGGAGCCACATGTGGCAACAGGGCCCCATTTTGCCCACCCCTATTGTGGAGCAATCATCTTGCTCATTTGTTATGAGACTTCAATCCTACTAGGGTAGCCACATAAAAAAAAGGTAGTGTGACAGAAGGAAGTTCAGCATGTGTATCTTGCACAAGCTGAAAATTCTTTCTTCTGCACAGTCATTAAAGGTTCAGGAGCCCAAATCTATTTTTCATGTGGCTTATCCCCCAAATCCATATACTTACATGAGAGTCAATTCCCATGAGAGTCAAAATATGGATAGGATTGGTATAGACGCAACTACAGTGGGCCTTTGGTATCCATTGGAGTTTGATTCCAGAACCCTCATGGATACCAAAACCCATTGATGCTCAAATCCCATTATATAGAGTGGTGTAGCAAAATGGTGTCCCTTATATAAAATGACAAAATCAAAGTTTGCTTTTTGGATATTACTTTTTAAAACAATGTTTTCAAGCTGTGGATGATTGAATCCATGGATGCAGAATCCATGGATATGGAGGGCAAACTGTATTACCTTTTGCTATGACCTGCAGAATAGTTTGTATTCCCAAGAATACATGATTAGACTTGATTCCTATGTCTCCTTACATAAAAGTAAGCCATGTTGAAATCAATGGATATTACCTCTGGATAAACACATACATGATAGCACACCTAGATACTCTAAAGATCCCAACTGATCTTGGAAGCATTAGTACTTTTATGGGAAACCACTAATAAATACCAGGTGTTGTAGCCTCTGTTTCAGAGGAAGGAATAGCAAAACTATCTCTGAGTGTTTCTTGCCTCTGAGTGTTTCTTAGGATTGCCTAAGAAAACCCTATGAAATTCATGGAGTTGCATAAGTTGACAAGTACTTGAAGGCACACATACACACACACATGAGACTACAATATTATTATCCTATTGAGTACTTGGCCCTAATAATAAAACTATGAATCACACTATGTTCCATATTTATGCTCTGGTTGCAATAGATTTCTACACAATAATGTTAAATCTCAGGTACTCCTAATTCATCAAAGCATTCTGCCTATCTAACAAAGTAATCCTATATACTTTTACTCAGAAGTTAATTTTACTGTGTTCAGTTGGGCTTAGTCCCCAGTAATATCCCTAAATTATAATTTGTGCCTTTTCAAAAATACAGCTTCAGACTGATATTTGAAAATGAAGTATTTTTGTACTATTTTGGTTACAGCTTTTTCCATGCTAATTAAAAATCAAGATCAAGAATGTGGTATTTGAATAATAATTTTTTTCTTTTAGAAAAGATAGATTGATAGGAACTGGGTTAAGCATTTCTAGAGGATACTTCAAACAAATTGAGCCTTTGCTGTATTAATGTAAAGCTTAATCATATCTCTGATCACCACATTCTCCAGGAAACACACACATACACACTTCTCCAGCTAATTTAAAGGCTAGTTAAATATTTAAGATGTCTGTGTCTTGGCTAAAACATCTCATGTCTTACATCAGTTCATGTTTAATTTTCTGTCTCTTAAGTAAACCACTCTAAGGGCTGTTTAAATCATACCCATACCTGATTATTAAAAATACATATTCTACAGATATTTACAGTATGACAATTATATAAATAAAATCCTATAAAGAAGAAAACACCATTAACATGACTTCCCCAGTCCCCCCAGTAACGGGCCTCATATCAATTTCTCCTCTCATTAATTTATTTTAAAGCAAAAGCATATTAAAAGTCTGCGTAGAGCCTAACCAAAACCTTGTACTTTTCCTCCTCAGTTATTTTTTTTTTAACTCTAATCAAAACTTGCATTATTCTCTCACCTTACATCCACATTGACTTGTAGTATTCCATAACTGGGAACCTTTCTTTCTCTATTTTATTTACATCTTTATGTTTTAAGCAACAGGTTAATTCATCTATCTCTATCATTTCCAGTAATTTCATTAACCAATCGTCCACCATTGGCATATTCTGACTTTTCCAATGCTGTGCTAGTGTCATTCTTGCCACTGTTATTAAATAGAACATAATGTGCCAATATTTCTTCTCAATCAATGGTGGGATTTTGTTTAACATATTTAAAAGATATATTTCTGGTGTTATTTCAATGTTTAGCATTTATTCAATTGCCCTGTGTATCTGTTTCCAATATGTTTTGAATTTTGGACAACAACACCATACGTGGAACCATGAATCAGTTGCTGATTGGCATTTCCAGCATTCATTTGAACTGGTCTTATATATCTTTGCAATTTTATTGGGGGTAAAATACCATCTCTGTTCCATTTTTCAATAAATTTCCCTTAAATTTTGTGATTTGGTTAAAAAAAATTGTCTTATTTTTGGCATATTTCCAACTCTCTAAATTTATAATTTGGCCACAATCCAAGACCCATTTGATCATTACATCTGATATCAAATCTTCTTCTTGCTCATAGTCTCATAGTATTCTGTATATTTTAGTTATTTTCTTGGGTTCAGTACTAAATATCTTATCTGAATCTAATGTGTCTTCTCCAATTCAATCTTTTCCCCCCATCCATTTTAAACCCTTCTTTTAGTTGTATATATAGAAACCAGTGCATTTTAGGATCTAATTGTGTCAGTTTTTCTATTGGTTTCAATTCATGTTTTTTAGTCTTGGATTTGTGTAAGATATGTCTATAGGTGAGCCATGTGTCAAGGGATTTCCATCTACCTGGAATGTCTCTTGTGGTGAAACCGATAGAGGAATTTTCCTGTAAATCTTCTTCTTGACTTTCCCTCATATTTGTAGAAGAGATCTCTTTATAGTGTAATGACAAAATTCATTATGAGCCACCACTTTGTTATACCAAACATATGTGTGTCATCTGAACTTGTTATTGAATCCTTCTAAGTTCAGTAATTTTGAATTTTCAAGAGTAATCTCATCCGCTACCCAATTTAGTACTTTAGCTTCATAATACAGGTTCAGGTCTGGCACCCCACCTCCACCATCCTCTTTTTGCCATGCCATGGTCTTCCAATTTACATGAGGCTTTTTGTTATTCCAAACAAAGATTTTATATTCTTTTGCCATTCTTTCAGGGACTTATCACTATTCAAGACTGGTATCTTTGGGCAGAACCATCATTTGGATAGCTTCAATATGACCAACTAATTATAACTGTAATTTGTTCCAAGCAATTAATTCCTTTTCAATTTCCTTCCATTTAAATTTGTAATTGTTATCAAAAGAGCTGTGATTTTGTTTGTCAGACAAATTCCTAAATATTTAACTTTCTTTTTAGCCTGGCATTTAGACATGTTTTCAATCATTTGCTCCTCTTTCCCCAATGAATTTTTTGTTATAATCGATGTTTTATTCCTGTTAATTTTGAAGTGAGATACTTTTCCAAAGTCTTCTATGATATTGAACAATTTTTCTATTTGATAACTAGGTTCATCTAGAATAATTACAAGATCATTGGCAAAGGCCTTCAATTGGTGTTCAAATCCTTTGATCTTTGTACCACTAATTTCTTTTTCAGTCCTTATTTTATTAGCCAGAATTTCCAAAACAGTTATAAAAAGCAGTGGAGACGGGGCACCCTTGTTGAGTTCCTTTCAATATTTCAAACTTCTTGGATTTTTCTCCATTTACAACTAGATGCGCATTTTGATTTTTATATATCTTTTTAATCCAAGTGACACAGTCGTCTTCAACTCCCATTCTATTCAGTATTTCCAGCATATAAATCCAGTTGACATTGTCAAATGCCTTCTCCATGTCTGCAAAAATTAAGGCTAACTTTTTATCATTGTTCCCTTTGTAGTATTCTAAGATATCCAATACAAATCTGATATTTTCCTTCATCTGTCTTGTGGCTAGAAAGCCCGTTTGGTCGTTATGTATATAGTCCTTAAAAATTTGTTTAAATCTTTCAGCCAAAACAATTGCTAAAATTTTATAGTCCATATTTAACAATGAAATTAGTCTATAGTTTGTCATTTCTTTAATGTATTTTCCTTCTTTTGGTATTAGAACTATATCCACACTGTTCCATGAATCAGGTCCTCCATCACTTTTTATATCATTAAATGTTTTTTGTAAAGGAATTTTAATTTCATCTTGGAATTCTTTATAATACCAGGCAGTAAAGCCATCTGGCCCTGGTGCTTTCTTTGTTTTCAATTTTCTGAAAGCTTCAGTGATTTCTTATAATGAAAAATGCCATGTTTAGAAGTTTCTGATGTTTTTTCCAATTTTTTAAAATTTCTTGTTTGTCTAAATAGTCCGTAATTAATTTCAGTCCCACTTCATCCTTTTTATATAGATTAGCATAATACCTCCAAAATGCATTCTCTATTCCATCTTGATTGTTGATTCTCTCTCCTTCTGTTTTTAGTTCTGATATAGTCTTTTTCTGTTTCTCTTTCCTCAGTCTACTGGCCATCCATTTTCCCAATTTATTTGCATTCTCAAAGTGTCTTTGTCTAATGTATCTCATTTTCTTTTCAACTTCTAATGTTATTGTTTTTTCTAACTGTTTTTCCAGCCACTTCAAACACTTATCTTTCCTGTTGTTAGTCGGGTCTTTATTCGATTCTGTTTCAGCCTCTAAAACCTCTGTTTCAGGATTTGGTCTTTCCATTTGAATCTAGTAAAAGATATTACCACATCATGTGGTAATTTCTTCTCTTTAGCCATGACCAAATGAATTCTAAATATTCTATCCATTTCACTACAAATATCTTCCTCTGTTGTATCCACAAATTTCACAAATACAGAAATTATTCTGTTATATGGGTCTTCTTTTAAGTTTTCTGAAATTCTGAAACTCCTCTGAGCTTCTCCCAGCAATGGAGCTTTTGCATCAGGATTTTGTTCTCATTCCTTTTCTGCATATCACTTGGTGGTACCTTCCACCTCCTCAGTTTTAGCATTCAGTTCCTTTGTTTCTGTTTGTAGGCCCTCAATATCCTTGGCAATTCTATCCAATTTCTTGCCAAAAGAATTCAGTTCCCATTGTATGTCCTCTTTGGCTTCTTTTCTGGGAATTTTCATTCCTAAGTGCATTTCTTCTTTAAATTTCTTGAATTCTTTCAAGAAAATTGAGGTGGGATCTGAAGGTTTTGTGGATGTGTCTGTTGAACCTCTTCTATGTGATGTCGACACAACCTGGACAGTTCTTTTTGTACCAGAGGCTCAAGAAAGTTAATTACTTCAATAATTGTCTACAAATATCTATTTGTGGTTGTATATATACTTAGTAATTCAATCTTGTAATTCTAACCTTAAACTATAATTCCTTCACAGATCTATATCATATTGTAAATATCTGTAGAAGATATATTTTTAATAATTATGAAATAATATATATATATATATATATATATATATATATATATAAAAATCATACTCATACCTGAACCATGTAGAAGTCAAGAGAACTTTATTGACATGTAATTGACCTGGACTTTAAACTACGGCTTGAGAACTGAAGAGGAGACCTTTCAGGTATCATTAATAAATTGTGTGTGTGTGTGTGTGTGTGTTTGTGTGTGTTAGTAAACCCTACAGGTTTGCAATTGAAATAACCAGATCCATTGAGGCAGCTGAAGAACATCTACTTACTCATGGGTAGTCCCATTTCTTTTTTGTGATGTTTCTTTAGGGTTCGTCATTTCAGATTTACAACAAAATGACTGAAAAATTAATATGGCAAAAAGCAATAAACTTTTCCTTCACCTGTCCCCTTACAACCACAGCATACTTTCATCCTTTCCCTCTTGGACTCTTTAAAGATTTTATAATGTTGTATTTTAACTGTGGGTTTATGTGTTTTTCATTGTGTTTTGTACTTTAACATGCTGCACCCCACCTTGAGTCTTGAGGAGAGGTGAGAAGAAATTATTATTATTATTATTATTATTACTATTATTAGGAAGGGAGTTTCAGAGGGTGCCACTGAAAAGGCTCTCTCTTGTACCCTCGCCTGCGAGCCTGTGATGGTGGTAGGACCAAGAGATAGCCCATGCTTTTGTATACAGGGATGCTCTATGTGCTTGATTGACTCCTGCTTATTTCAGGTTTATTATACTCTGTGCTGAAAGCATAATGAACCTCACCTGGAATACAGTATCCAGTTCTGGGCACCACAATTCAAAAAGGATGTTGAAAAACTGGAGCGCATCCACTAAAATGGTGGCAACTAAAATTGTGAAGGGTCTGGAAACCACGTCCTATAAGGAGTGACTTAGGGAACTAGGTATGTCTAACCTGGAGAAGAAAAGTTTAAGAGGTGATATGATAGCCCTGTTTAAATATTTGAAGGGATGTCATATTGAGGATGGAGAAAGTTTGTTTTCTGCTGCTCCAAAGAATAGGACCTAGAACAATGGATGCAATCCACAGAAAAAGAGATTCCACCAAAACATTAGGAAGAACTTCCTGACAGTAAGAGCTGTTCAACAGTGGAACACACTCCCTCACAAAGTGGTGGAGACTCCTTTGGAGGTCTTTAAATAGAAGCCAGATGGCCATCTGTCAGGGGTACTTTGATTATGCGTTCCTGTATGGCAGGGAGTTGGACTGGGTGGCCCTTGTGGTCTCTTCCAACTTTATGATTCTGAGATTCTGAGGATAGGTTACATCAGTTTGGCACCTACAAAGCACTCATGTTGTCATGTGCCTGGTGGTAAGTCCCAGTGAGTTCTGAGGGGCTCTAACTCCAAGTAAAGGCACAGTCAAATGTAATCCTACATTTTAAAATTGTGGCTGAGGGAGTTGCCTACATACCTGCTGTGAGAGTGGAAAAAAAACACACCTTGAAAAAAAAATCCATATTTTTTCAAAGAAATTTAAAATCTGTTGGCAGGCAGCTGTTCTCACTAGAGCCTGACTGCTGTCCTGCTACTGTCATGAGTGTGGCTTGAGAACTGTATCATTTTCCCAGGCTGTTTAGAAATGGAGAACTGCAGAGAAAGAACACCTGGGTGTGAGAGTGTGGGCTTAATAGGCAAAGAGTGTCAGGTTACATACATATAAATCTGATGAGTCACTATCAAAAATGGTGTACTCAAAGTCTGTGGTAATGTCGCACAGGTACCCAACCTTGCTAGCACCTTGTGGAATTTCAAAAAGAGCCTGCCTTGGCTGGGGAGCTTATCACTTAGTGTTTTGAATCAAATCAAGCCTCCTGGGCTGCAGCCAGGAGGTGGGATGGAGGCAGGGATTATTGCATGCTAAATCGCCACCTAATCACCAGCCGCCATCAGCCTGGGTTCAATTTCTAAAAAGTGCCAGCTGAGCCCAGCTGGGACCCGGGCTGATGGCGGCTGGTGATTCAGCGGTGATTCCGCATGCGATAATCCCCAGCTCCATCCTGCCTTCCAGCTGCAGCCTGAGAGATTGATTTGATTTAAAACACCATGTGATAAGCCTTTGGATTTGAAAGGAGAATTCTGCCAAAGTGGGGAAAATGTGGCCCTCCAGAAGTAGCTGGGCAGAAACCCTTATCATCCCCAGCCAGCACAAACAATGCCAAAAATTGATGTCCAAGAACATCTGGAGGGCCACACCTGTCTAGTCCAAATGAGACAAGTCTATACCCAAGCTAAACCATTTGCACTTTCCTTTGTCTGGGCTTAAAATCTATGGCTGAGATGCAGGATCAGGAGATATACCGCACATGCCTAGATATAATAGTGCTACTGTAATCTGCTTTGGTCAGGCCTCACCTGGAATACTGTGTCCTGTTCTGGGTACCACAATTCAAAAAGGATGTGGAGAAACTGGAGTGTGTCCAAAGGAGGGCAACTAAAATGGTGAAGGGTCTGGAAACCAAGCCCTATGAGGAACGACTTAGGGAGCTGGGTATGTTTAGCCTGGAGAAGAGAAGGCTGAGAGGTGATATGATAGCCATGTTTAAATATTTGAAGGGATGTCATATTGAGGAGGGAACAAACTTGTTTTCTGCTGCTCCAGAGACTAGGACCCGAAACAATGGATGCAAGCTGCAAGAAAAGAGATTCCACCTCAACATTAGGAGGAACTTCCTGACAGTAAGGGCAGTTCGACAGTGGAACACACTCCTTCAGAAAGTAGTGGAGTCTCCTTCCTTGGAGGTCTTTAAGCAGAGGCTGGATGGCCATCTGTCAGGGATGCTTTGATTGGGAGTTCCTGCATGGCAGGGGGTTGTACTGGATGTGGTCTCTTCCAACTCTATGATTCTATGATTCTAATATATCTCCTCCATAATCCACTTTTTCTTTGCCACAGCCCCCACCCACCCCATATGGCTATATCCTGGCCAATGGATGACAGAGAAGCATCCAGCTATTTTCTTATAGTTGAATGCACTGCAACAAAATCACCAGCAGGGATCTCCAAAAGGAAGGTCCCTGAGAATGCCATCACTCTGCATCCTGCTATAGAAAAACTATAGCATACTTCTCTGCTACTCCTTCCATTCTCCCCTGGCCAGGAAAAAGCCGTGCTGATGTTGGTGAAGGGCTAGAGCAGAGGAAAGTTGAGCTGTGAGTGGGATTTTGGTTGCTGCACAGTTAGCAGAGAATTTTGATATATCCAATGACCAAAAAAGTATGTTTTTATGGCAAAGATTGAACAATGGTAGAATTCAAAGATATGGCTGTGTTAGTCTGTGGAATCAGTATGTAGAAAGATCTTGTAACACCTTTGAGACTAACTGAAAGAAAGAAGTTGGCAGCATGGAAGTAGATTGAGGTCTACAAAAGCTCATGCTGCCAACTTCTTTCTTTCAGTTAGTCTCAAAGGTGCTACAAGATCTCTCTACATGCTGAACAATGGTGTATGTCATAACTCACTAACAGGATATTGGCTAATAATTTCATGTGTTCTGTATGTCTGTTGTGATATACAAACCCACATGCTTGGTCACAGAGTCACAAAAGGTCTTATTTAACAAAGACCGTAGAAAGATTTTGGACTCCATCCATTCACCATTTGGGGTACCTCCTAAACAAATACTTAGTATTCAAAGTTATAGCCATGTTAATCTGTAGGATCAGTATGTAGATAGATCTTGTAGCACCTTGGAGACTAACTGATAAAAAGAAGTTGTTAGCATGAGCTTTCAGAGACTAAAGTCTGCCGCCTCAGATGCATTTGCTGGAGTGGAAGCCAGGGACAGACCTTTATTCACTTGCAGACAGCCTACCCTCAAACAGGTACTTACCTACAGGAGGACACACAACACAGATAGGGACACAGGTACTAAGCCTTGCCACAAACCAAGATGCCAACTCTGCCCACACATTTGTTATGAGAAATGCTATGAAAAATGGATTGTTTCCCATAGTTCTGGGTGCGTAGATTCTCTAATATGACTCTTAAGCAGAAATTCTGTTTTCGCCATTGATCTGAAGCGCGACCATCACATAGGCACAGCCAATTTGCAGATCAAAGCATCTAGTTTTGGAAGTTGCAAACAGTGAAGATTCACACCTTACATGGGAGATTAAGGTGATTTACAGCCACATGATGTCTTCTGGCAAGGCTTAAAGAGAAAACCATACCCCCCCCCCCCCCCCGTCTATCTATACCAAAGTAATCTTTACTATGGAGATCTGAGAACCCTTTGTAGTACAACCTTCAGTTTAGCTTTAGATCAGGTCTGTTTAAAGACCGAAAATCCCTTTATTTAGGGATTGTCAAATTCGTCACTCTGAATTTGGGGGGGGGGGGCTATTGGGGGACAGGACTGTTCATTTTATTGTGTAAGACACCCCGGTTGTATTTTACAAAGAGGCAGGATATAAATAATTTATTATTATTATTATTATTATTATTTAGCTCCAACCCTCAGCTGCTTACCCCATTCCATCCCATGTGGCTTGGATCTACAAGGCATCAATTCATCATAAAGAGCATCCTTGTTCAGGTAATTATCACCCATTAGAAGGCCTCTTGTCTATTATCACAGCTAATTATTTTATTCCTGACTTCTTGGGTGTATGCATGAGTGAAAGGTTGTTTCAAGTGTGTGTGTATTTCCCAATGAATGCAATAATTAATTTGAAATATTTTGTTTCTGCCAATCTCTTGTTTCTAGCTACCTTCATATAAACAGGGATAAAGACCCTAGAGTTAATTAAAAGAGCTAATTAAAATTCCCTAAAGTCAAGTTCTTCCATAATACATTTATCCAAGAAATGTCATCACAAGACCTAATGACTTTCACATGCTCATCCTCCAATGTGATTTATGTCATCAATGCCTGTCAACACTCTACAATAGGCAGACAAGCCAGTCCCTGTGCCAGAGGATAAATGACATAAATCAGACATTAGGAGTAGGAATACACAAAAACCAGTGGCAGAACATTTCATTCTCCCTGATCATTCCATCTCAGACCTCTGAACAGTAGTCCTTGAACAAAAGAACTACAAAGGCAGATTAGAAAGAGAAACAGCAGAATTGGAGTTCATCTACAGACTACAGTTCCCCAGCAATGGATTGAACAAAGATAAAGATTTTCTGACACAATACACACATTTCAACACTGACCCCATCATCATGGGTGTGTACTACATCTACCTATGGCTAGTTTCCAATGCCAAATTGGACTTGCCACTTCATTTCCACACTCAAAGGCTAGTTTCCAGTGCCTTTGTTCACAAACAGCCATAGTTAAAATTGGACTTGCCACTTCATTTCCATACAGAAAGGGTTTTGAATTTGATTGACATTCTCACATACCAATGGCATATATATGTCTGTCCCGGGCTTCCACTCCACTAAATCATCTGAGGAAGTAGACTTTAGTCTACAAAAGCTCATGCTGCCAACTTATCTTGTTCCGTTAGTCTCTAAGGTGCTATAAGATCTTTCTTCATACAAACAATTAACATGCACATTTATGAAGTGAAGCTCACCCAACCTGATATTTACACTGAGCTGACATACCACACATTTTTGTGCAGTTTCAAAACTGATCAGCAAACTTCAGCTTTCTTTTGGGAAATGGTTGGTTTGAGCCCATTTTTCAATGCACTTGGTTTGTAACAAATTGTAAAGATCACAGGGACTTCCATTTATGCTTTTGTTTCATCTAAATCATACATGAAATCATCAGTATCAATCTGTGCCATGGGAGTTACATTTCCCAATGCTGCATAAGTTGTGGGTGTTAGTGCCCAGTTGTTCTGATGTTTTCATCATACCCTTCGAATCAAGTTCCTGTCATTACAGCAGTGCCTGATGAATTTGCTGGCTTCTTGCTGAAGTCCCTTTGAAGCCACTTTGCTGAAATCACTTTGACACAGAACCTGGGGCTTATGCCAGAAAACCTCATTAGCCCGCTCTTCCAAAGCGCCCAGCTCTGTCAAGCACAGCTACTGAAAGCTGGCACTGGGCCTGAGGCAAGATGCATGATCAGCCTTCTGCCCCTCACCCCCTTTCACCTCTTCCTACAAACCAGTGTTTCTAACTTTCTTTAAACTTCTTTAGATGACTTTGCTTTAGCTTTGTGTAAAACTGAAAATGAATGAAAAACATTTCATTTGAAAGGGCTAGCTCAAAAATAGATTAACCAAATTAAAAATAAATATATAAATAAACTGAACATTTTAAAACTATTTCACTACTGAATTAGTGTTGTTACATTTGTGTGAAAGCATACTGTTTATGACCGATGAACAGCTGTGTGTTTACAAACCATTTATCAGTGCTTTTCAGGCTTTTCTATTAGTAGAGTTTATTTATTTTTTCTTGCCAATTTTGATTCTCAGTGGTCAAGGTTCTCAAATCTGTGAGGTTCTTTTCACACATAGCTGTTGACCTGCTGGATTTTTTGTTATCAGAATTTGAAAGGCAATGACCTCTCTTCTTTAACTACACTCATTAGAGGAGTGAAAAATATGTGCAGAATTACCCAAACATTGGAAATTACTTTGAAATGTGATGTTTATGAATCTAACTTAAGATATTCAATGTGTCCAAAAGTAAAACTGTTGCAATCAGCTAAATTAATTGCTTGTAGATATTTCAATTCTTCATGAAGGTTTATTGTGATAATCCTCAGTGAATGACTTATATGTTTCTTTGGGCTTGTCTACACTATAAAAAAAAATCTTCACTCACTCTGAATTGGCAGGGTTCCAGACATACAATGTACTGGTCAATTAGGGGTATAAATTGGGGTTTCTTTTTAGCACCTGAAGGCTTATTTCACAGATAGTTTAGGGGAGAAAAAGAATAATAGTTTTATTCAAATTTTCCAGAAAAATCCAGATGTGTGGTAAGTGTGGTTGGCAGAATCGTATTGGTGGCAATGGCAGAACCCAGGCTATGGGTGGGGTGCTTGGATCATTCCCACCAGGAAGTGATGAATCCCCAAGAGACATCCAGGAGGTTCAAGCTGCTGCCCAATGCTGCTACTATTTGGTGCACATAATTGCATGTCAGTATACTGCTTGCCTGAGATGCTTTACCAGTAGTCCTCCACATTGGGACCTCTGCTGTTTATTAGCAATAGCCAAAGCACAGTCCTCCCATTCCAAAAAAGGAGGCAGAGGAGTTTTCTGGACTGGGTTCAAAACTCTGGTCCTCATATCCTGACAGGGCACTTCTGGATGGCACACATCCATAGGCTTATATATAACCAGTTTCCTGCCTATACCTGCCAATGAGAGTGTGAAAACATAAGCAGAAATATGTATGTGCACATCCTTGATGGGCAGGTAAAAATAATAATACTGGGGAATGGCCACTGATCTATGGCTGGAAATAATTCAGGAAAGCTCACCATTTTACATTGTTGCAACCTAGATGGTGGGAAGTATGGCCGCTTAATCTGAATTTGCTGTGAATAGCCTTTAATAGCATAGACAAGCCGGACAACACAGACAGATCACTGCAAATCTGGAAAATACGGGGCACTCTAGATTATAAAATATGTGTAGACAAGCCCATCATTAAAAATGGCAGCAGCACTGGACAGGAGAGAAGTTGTCGTTCACAGCGGCATTTCAGCATTTCCTCACTTCTGAGGCCCCTGTTATACACAGTAGAGGTGTGTATATATTTGACACATTATCTTTTTTTTTCAGTGTAAGTATTTCAGAAAACCCATAACATACTTTCTCTGCTGTATTTTTTGAACCAGGGCAAGCTTGCTTTTGTCTCCTTACTACCACATTTACTGTTGTGCTTGTTTTTAATCTTGTGCTGGCAATGGCAAAACAAAAGATAACAAAAACAAATTGTGTTAAAATTAAATTGCAGCTCTTGCCACTGCCATTTGGCCTTGCGGAGCATGCAACACTTCAAATGCCTGGAAGTCCGCATGCCAAGATCAGAGCAACTTACTTTCTAACCTCACAACAACCTTATGAGGTAGGTTAGACTGAGAGCTGTTCAATATTTCAGTGAGTTTCATGGCTAGGTAGTGAATCTGAAAGCAAGACTCCACAGGTAAATGACTCTTCCCATCCATTACACCATTTATAGTAAGCAAATTTTCATATCAATCATTGCAAATATACTCAGTTGCCCAGGGCTTCCCAGAGCAGAGATCCCAACTTTGGAGAACTCCTAGCATTCAGGAATTCCTGAATGAGAACATAACTAAAAATTACAAAACTTAAATCAGATTGTGAACCAGATTGTAAACCTGAGAAATCCAGAAATCCAGAAAACCTGAGAAATCCAGCTCTGTTCTTATCAATGTTCTCTATTTTTTAAACATCTACTATCCAAGGCAGCAGGACTGGGCTGTACAAGCTCAGACAGCAAAGCAGCTATAATTTAAGAAATGTTATTGCTAGATTCACAGCCCCAGGTCCACACATAGAGTCAGCATAAGAAGCACACTCTAAACATGGCAAAGGGCTTTCAGTAACCTCACTTACCCACTGCAGTTCAGAGAGGGGACAATCAGGGGTGTCACTAGGGTGCAGGGGGTGTAGACTGCACCAGGTGACCCCCTAAGGGGGGTGACATTGCTGCTCCCCAAACATCTGACTTTTGGCAGAAATGGGCTGTTGTGTTCACCTGCATCCCTGTAAAATGCTGAAGAGATGGTATGAGTAGGGCAAGTTTCAGTGGGAAGAGAAAGGAAATGCCTCATTTTTTAAAAAAAATATATTTTAGAAAAATCACATCTTACCAAATTTTCACTTTAACCCCATGAAATAATATGGATCTAAATACATTTAGGCTGTGTGTATATTGTAATTTAAAAGTGTAATTTTAATTTTGCTACTTGTTTATATCACAACTATTGACATTACACTAAATGGCATACAGGAAATATGAGTTATGAGTAACATTAGTACAAAAACCATTACTAAGGATTCTGTGTAGTATGGGAGGAAGTCAGTGGAGGGGGGAATGGCACCATGAATTACCACACTGAGTGACACCAACCCTAGTGATGCCACTGGGGACAATGAAAATCTTGAGGGGATGCTCTTTCAACTATCTGCTAAGGGCTCCAGATCTCCCTGATCTGTTACATAGGTTGCTTTTTCCTGATACTTGGCCTGGGGACCTCCAGATGATCCCATCTATGAATGATGCAACCACTAGGGGGCATGGCACTCAGCTCTAAAGACAACTGTATATGCTTTCATAGAGCTTTCTTAGAAAAGATATCCTCAGAGGTAGTTTCCCATTGCCTTCCCCTAAAATATAACCAACTGTACCTGGTATTCCTTGGCAGTCCCTCATTCAAATACTAACCAGGCTTGATTCTACTTAGCTTCCAAGATTAGATGGGATCTGGTTGAATGTCAATTGGCAGGATGATGCTTGTCAGTGATCAAAGGAACCAAGTGAAACAAGAAGGCATGGAGCCTTTTCTCCGTGATAAAATAAATCCCACAAAAAGGGCATCTTACCAACTTCACATGGAAACAAGCATGGTGGTATGGGTAGGATAGCACTCTGGTTTGACAATCAAAAGCCACTGGATGAGCTTGGGTAAGTCACGCTCTTTCATCCTAAGTGGAAGGCAATGGCAAATCGCCTCTAAATAAAACTTGCCAACAAAACCCTATGATAGGGTTGCCATAAGTCAGTGTCCCTGTAAAGGCATGTAAGAACAACCAACTCCGTGTACATGTCTATTCCCAGCAATCATAATTTCAGCTTTTATTTTTTTGCCACTGAGCTGCTGATGCCAGTCACTACCAAAGCAGTTCTTGCATATGTGCAATTGATTCACTGGGTTTTCTGTAGCTGAGACTAACAATTGGATTTAGGTCAATTTGTTTTTGAAATCAAAATGTTCTTTCTCTTGAATATTTCTGATGTTCAAAAAAAGTGCTGTAGCTTATGTAAATGAAGATATCACGGTTCACCACAAGAGGGATGTACCAGCCAGCTCATTAAATCCCAAGATTTCCAGAAGTCCAAGAATCTTTAGCAAAAACAAAAACTGTAACATAAAAATAATCTTTCCACACTGCCCAAGCTGAGCATATTCAGTGGTTACACAATGCTGAGTGATGTTTTGGAGGTGGGAGAATTGAAAACTGGGAAGGAGAGGAACTGAAATAACTTTTTCTGAAAAAGAATAGCCTATGCTTCAAGCTCTTGGGAGCCCAGCTACATCAGAACCTCCCCACCTGAGCCCAGAAAAGGTGCCACCATCCATAGGGACAAAGAGGCAGGCTTGGGAGCCCAGGTACATCAGAGCCTCCCCCCATGAGACCAGGAGGATGCTGTCATCCAGAGGGACATAGAGACAGGCTTGGGAGCTCAGGTACAGCAGAGCCCCCCCCCCCCCCCCCCGGTGAGACTAGAAGGGCACTGCCATCCACAGAGACAGAGGCTTGGGAGTCCAGGTACAGGAAATGAAAAAAAACCAAGAAGAAATGGGGTGGCTTTCATACTAAGGAAAGATATAACTAGAGCACTCAAAGGATACAACTTAAAGAAAGAGAAGATATGGACAGACTCAATCAGGGAGGTTATGGGCAAGGGCTTGCAGGATCTGGGCAAGGCAGTGGAAGATAGGGATTGTTGGAGAGGTCTCATCCACAGGGTTGCCATGTGTCAGAACTGACTCGAGGGCAGCTAACAACAACAAATGCTTCAACCTTTTGTTATAGGCTTGCCTCTCCAGGAACAATGCATTTGGAAAAAAAACATGACACTTTGCAAGTATCAAATGTATTATTTAATTTAAACATTAAGATAAAATTACAAAAGCTACAAGAGCAATGAATCTATGCAGGAAAATGTTGAAAATAACTCAAGATTATACATGCAGCTTGATCTAGTCATGATTACATGGAAGCAAGTCCTATTTTGTTCAGTGCTATTCACTCCCAAGTAATGGCCTTTGCACACTAAAAATGATTATAGCACTATGATTCCACTTTAATTGTCATGATTCCATCATATGGATGGATTTTTCAGTTTAGAGAGAAGTACTTAGAATTCTCTGCCAGAGAGCTCTAGTGTTTGTATATATGCACAGGATTCATAGTACTATAATTGTGTAGCATAAAAGGACCATATGTGTGCATAGGATTGCAGTCTAACAGTGCAATCCCATATATTTCTACTCAGAAGTGAGCCCCAACAAGACTCGCTTATAGGTGAATGTGTATAATATTACATCATTAATAACCAACCAACCAAATAAAGCAAATGATAGAATTTTCCAAAAGGTATGGTACCAAAAAAAACATTGAAAAAGTCACTGTAAACAGTTGGCTCCATAAAAGCAGATTTTTTTTTCTGTTTAGTTCCATATTTTTTTTCTTGGAAATCATGATTAAAGAGGCATTTTCCCTCCTCTAAAAATGTTTCTTGCCCTAATGAAAATGAACAGCTACTGTTTCATTGGGCATATTTAGTTCTATTCTACTTTTCAAAGGTAATTTCATGCAATACATGTCTCAATTTTTTGAGCAATGATGATTACATGAAGTGGTATGACTTTGAGCAAAAGTACTTCCCTGAAAGGCAAAATTCCTGCCATTTCAAATGAATACAAAGGTAGCAGCCTTATTAGTCAGGTAATCCATAAACCAGATTCTCACCAAGTGCATATTAAAACAGATTCATGAAAATTACAATGCCGATTCTCAGAATGGTTGAGAATCTGGGACAATGGCCTTGTCTGTGTAATGAGAGACCTTCTACCATATGGAGGATTATTGGAGTTGTAGTCTAAAAAAGTAACTTTATCGTTATCTATTCCCCTTTCATACGTTCTATTAAAATGGAGTAACAGAGACAAACAGCTACACGGCTCTTGCACTAATAACTCTTACTGTTACAATCTAGTTCTTTGTAAAGATGTCCCTAGTAAACTGAAGTTCACTATGAGTCAAAAGAGCAAAATGTTTCCTCTCTGCATGATTTCTTTTCAATCTACTAAGTGGGTGGGAAAAGAGGCAATGGTTTTGTTTAGTCGGGTATGCAAGGAGTGTTCAGTTCTGCACAAGGTCAGTTGGTGTGGGAAGCAAAGCCTTTAAATTCTTCAAGCAGAACCAGTCTCAGAAATGAAAAGAGGCATCATGTAATTACTATCCTGTTATTTTTGCAGGTTTGTGTTTATGACAGAATTCACATGAAATATTGTTCTAAATATCATTTAGTCAATTAGTGTATTGGTAAATTTTACCTCTTTTTTTTCTTTTGCCAGACCTTGGAAAACTCAAAGCAGCCTACATGGGACCCTCTGCATGTTGTCACCAATTCCCATCCAATATGGCCCATGCTGGTTCAGGATGATGGGAGCTGCAGATCAACCCATCTGAAGGACACCTAGTTTTGGAAAGCTGTCTTTGAGAATAGTAGAATCTTGGGTTGCTGATTTTTCTGTCTGGTTATTACACAAGAACTGTTCTTAGGACTTATGATGCCATAATACTGTTAGATAGATAGATAGCCTTCAAATTGTCTGTCGAATTATGGCAATTCCATTAACTTCATAGGGTTTTCTTAGGCAAAGAATACTCAGAGGTGGTTTTATCAGTTCTTTGCTTTGAAATACAGCCTGTTGCACCTGATATTTGTTGGCGATGTCCAATCCATGTACTATCCAGGGTTGACCCTGCTTAGCTTCTAAGATCACACAGATCTGGAACTTTCAGGGTATTTAGGCTTATGGCTATATTGCTATCAATATATTGTTGGAAGTTTTATATTGATTTTACCTGTTGATTGTTGGATGTTGTTTTTGGGGTGAGAAAACTGGGAGTGTTTGTTAGTTTGTTAGTATTTAGATTAGAGAGGAAAGAATTCATAAATAGCAGAAATAAATAACAGAGTACTTTCTGATAAGCTGATAGTGCTGTGATCAAAAGCCAAATGAAGTAACATCAGCTAAGTAGCTGGCTAACTACATTGACATGCTGCAATTGATGCTGCCTGGCCTTGTTGGAATGTGAAATTTCTTGCCTGACATTGGGATGGCTTTTGAGAGGGAAGTTGTGGGACAACAGTGTAGACATTGTAGGAACACAGAAAGGAGAATCTTTAGAAGCAGGCAAAGTAAAGAAAACATAAAGCTTATTCTGCCAGGCTGGGTCTTACCATGAAAGGTTTGAAAAGGAGTCTGTTTTGGGTGGCTCATTCCAGATGAGGGATCATTTTCCTGTTTTCAGGAACAGGAGTGCTGGCTTTTCTATCTTACACTGAGCGCAAGAATGTATTAAGGCCATCACCACTTGTAAGACCCAGACTCTGAAGCTGCCTGAACCTTTATGGCTGGGTGGTGGCCATTAGATTTGTAGTGTGGCTTGACTCTTCCAAATAGATTGGAGATGGGCAACTGCAGTCTTCCAGATGTTTTGCCCTACAGAATGGCGAGGGAGTGTTGGGGGTGCAGTCTCAAAACATCCAGAGTCCATAGTGGTCAATTCCTAAGATACTTCAAATGCTAAGAAACATTCAAAACCTCCAAAGATATGGAATATGGATATGGGTTACTTGATTGCATCTCTAAAACTTGCATAAGTCCCCTCCATGAAGAAATCAAAGGTGAATTCAACAAGCATATGCACTACTCAATATCTTGTCATTCAGTATGATCATGTAGAGAAATGTACAACCTGTGGTATGTGGGCAGCATTGTCCCCCTCCCAGGATCCTGAGCAGGCCTCCATGACTCTGCTAACATTGCTTCCATAGCTGAATTCACTGCCAAATTTGCTGGCACCAATTTCTCCTGATCTGATGACCCCTATTGGCTCAACATTCTGTCCCTCCTGCCAGTCAGCCTCTGCCTGTCTCCAACAATGCCAAGCATCAATACTGAGCAGGTTCTCAGCTGGTGACGGTCAAGTGTCTTTTAGGAGATAGACTGGTATATGCTGTCAGAGAACTCTTAAGACCTTGTGAAAAGTATGCTCAGGTGTTGCTTTTGCACACTCTTTTTTTAAAAAAACATACACACTGTGAATGCAAAATTGTGGAGAGGTGGCATGTGTGCATCAATATTGATACTGGGTGTGGCCGTCAGAGTGAAGAGGTTTGTGTATTATAGTCATTTCAGGAATTATGATGCCCATCCTATGTTTTCCACAGGAACCAATAATATTTAGTAATGTTCACAGCTAGACATGTAGCCAGTTTTACACACCTGCTTATTAGAGAAGGGAAGGTAAAAAAATGGGCAGTTTTCAGATACTTCCAACTGCTTACTGGATTCACTGAAAAGTGCAGCATTAGGAGGTTGCATGAGGCAAAATGGCATCTATAACTGTGACATCTGATCTGTGATAATTGTTCCACACATCCAAAAGATCAATGGGGGAAGTGTATAACTGTGCAATTTGCCACTAATCCTGAAACCTGCTAGTGAGAGGAGTTGTGCATCCCCTTGTGTGTGCAAATTCTGGGCCTGCAGTGTTGGGGCTCTTAGCCAGAAAGCTGCTGTGCTGATAAACACTGAAACAGAGTGCATAAATGCTTTGGCAGCTGCAGAGTTCATAGTTCTCCACCTATTTGCACAACTGTACATTCAAAGTATATTCTTAAAAAACCCCTGTGGGTATGCAATAGGCCCAAACAGTTAAAAATATACCCTATTTCGTTTGTAAACTATCAATGCAAGACACTCTGCAGCAGCATAGAAGCCATGTCCCATGTCTTCTGTTGTCCTAGAAAGACTTGTGTCTGCTGCCATTAATGTAATTGTCAGAAACTTCTCTGAGGTTACATGTAGAAACAAATCAAGGCAAGAATAATTTTGTACATATTGTTAAACATGCAAAAACTTCCTGAAGAATATTGCCCAAAGGTAGAAAGTCATTTGGAACTTCTGATTCTCCTTGGTAGCATGTGTTTTTGCAAGTATGGCTAAAACTTGACCTGGAAGTCCTTCCATTTATTTTGGAGAAGCAGCACCTTTTATAACAGGTTCCCGGTTCAAATATGTGGCCCAATAGACTAAATTAAAAGTTCCAAACATGACTGGAAAAACTATTCGGGACATCTTATCGATCTTACTGATGCTGTTATAGGTCTTTTTGCTTTCAGCAGGTTTTTCAACTGGTTTTACTGGAATTGAAGCAACGTTGGAGATGACTGAAGGGGTAGAGTCCTTTGGCATGTTTAATGTGGGTGTCATCCTTCCAGCATTGTATGCGTTAATGGCTTTTTTTGCCAGTAATTCACGTTCTTTTTTCTGAAAGACAATAGCAAACCACAATTGGGGATGGGGGAAGAGATAACCATGAAAAAAGATTAGCACAGAATCACACAAGACTCAGATCCCTTAAATTTCCATACTGTGTTGATTACAATCAGTATGCTTTAGTAGTGACAGTTTGCAAAATGGTTGCATGTTTTCCATTCTTTTAGCAGGATGGTGATTCTAATCCTAAAACATGTAAGGACACTCAGGATTTATAAATCAAATGAAAGAAGCAAATATTCAAACAATATTTCCATTAATATACATCCATATATATGAGGTTCAAAAACACAGCATATTACCATATCACCCTGGTTGTGTAGAAAGCAAATATTTTAAAAGGTCAATAATATGTCAGTCACCGAGAATTCATTCTCAAGTCAAGGCTGGAAATTTTATTTCAGTAGTTAGATCCTATAGAAATCAAACAGCATATCCCTCATTTCATCACTTGGAATTATTTTTGTAATGGAAAATAATCCATCACAATCCCTCAGCTGGATTTGCTGGCTGGTAGATTCTAAGAATTATAGATGAAAAAAGGAATATTTTCAAACTGTGTAGAAAATAATGGATTTTAAAAACAGATAGTGGCATAGTGGTTTGAGTGCTGGACTAAAACTTTGGGGATCAGGGTTTGAATTCCCACTCAGACATGGAAACCCAATGGGTAGCCTTTGGCAAGTCACACTCTCTCAGCCTCAGAGGGAGGCAAAGGCAACCCACACTCCTTGAACAAATCCTGCCAAGAAAAGTGTGATAGGTTTGCCTTAGGGTTGTCCTAAGTTGAAAATGACTTGAAACACAGAACATTTAATATTATGGCTTTAATCTACTTGTTTGCCCCAGTAAGAGTAGACCATTGAATTAATAGAATTTAAATAATAGTTGATTTGTTAAGTTCCCATTAATTCAATGGATTTATTCTAGCTGGGACTAGCAATTGTATATTGCTTCATGAAGGCAATCCACAATTCATTACATGGGTACAGGGCAAGATCACAGGCATTTTATTTCAAGCAGACTTGTGCAAGATGACTTTCCAGCAGATCTTGGTTACTGGCTCTTACTCAACAAACCTCAATTTAGGATAGTATTCTAGCTCTTAAAAAGATGTGAATAACAGCCACCTTCTTTTTTGCAGCCTCCAAAGCTTTCTTGCCATCCCAGGCCCAGCTTCTTTTAGTAAAGTAGTTGACAGTGGCAAATTCAATCAGTGCAGAAAATACAAAGGCATAACACACAGCTATGAACCAGTCCATTGCAGTAGCATAGGCCACTTTTGGTAGCGAGTTTCGGGCACTGATGCTTAAAGTAGTCATGGTAAGGACTGTAGTGACACCTTTAGAAAGAGAAGAAAATGACAACAAACACTGAGATTTACCTGTAAAAATGGCATGATTTCCAACTCATTTTTAGGTTAACAACATTTTAAACTTTGTCATTGAGCCTAGGGCATTTCTTCTGAAATCATTAGATATACCATATTAGAAGCTTCCAAAATGATATAAATTAATAAGCGCAGTGCAAAGAAGAAAAAAACGGGAGCTGGAACATGGGAATATTAGGCCAGGACTGAAAGATGTAATTCTGCTGATTTAAAACAATGACAATAAACCAATTTTATCTGCAGAACTGGGAAAGAAAATTTGTCACCCAGTTTTACTGGGAAGGGCTAGGAAAGTCTGCAGATTCTAAACTGGTACAGAGGGCCTAAATACTCTAAGGACACCAGATCCCATCTGATCTTGGAAGCTAACCAGAATCAGCCCTGATTATTACTTAATGGGAGACTGCCAACACATATTGGGTGCTGCAGGCTATTTTTCAGAGGAAGGAACAGGCAAAACCACTTCTGAGTATTCATTGCCTAAAAAACTCTATGAAATTAATGGGCTCATCCAACTTGAAGGCACAGAGAGAGAGAAAGAGAGGGAGGGAGGGAGGGAGGGAGGGAGGGAGGGAGAGGGTGGATGGATGGATGGATGGATCAAGGGAGAGAGAATCACCTTTTGCAGTCCCATTAATAAAAGCTGCATCCACTGGATCTTGGTCATAGGTCTGTTGTTGTCATTTGCTGTCAAATTGTTTTTGACTTATGGTGACCCTACCAGCACTTAGATTATCTGGATTATTTTAAACTGCATCAAGAAGATGAAAACAACAACAACAACACATATCAGGAAGCCCCTTCATGGGGAGGGCAGAGGCCAACTTGTATAGCCGAAATCCATACTAAGTGGGTTACTATTTCAATTAAGCAGATAGGCAGTGACATGTGGAGTTTAACCCTACTAATAAATCTGCTCTCTATGTGCACTTGGTTAGAAAGTGACTGAAGTCTATTGATCTCTTAGTAATAGCCCTAAACATCCTAAAGGCACTAGGTCTCATCTAATCTTGGAAACTAAGCAAGGTCAGCCCTGGTTAGTACTTGTATGGAATACCGCCAACAAATACCAGGTGCTGTAGGCTATATTTCCGTGGAAGGAACTTGAAAAACCATGTTTGAGTATCCCTTATTATAGAAAGTCCTATGAATTTCATGGGGTTGCCACAAGTTGATAGATGACTTGCAGGTGTGTGCACAGCACACATGCATGCACACATCCTGGTTCAGGGGTGCAGCTGGGGGTGGTTGGGGACAAAATGAGGACATTACCCCAAATAAGACTTCTGTTTCCCCAATGAAATTTTCCTTCAGTCCACATACTTCTGTCATGGCAGTAACCTAAAATTTCAGGTGAGCATTTAGAAATAGAGTTTAGTTACTGTGGCATAGTGGTTTGAACATTGGACTATGACTCTGGTGAATAGGGTTCAAATTCTTGCTTGGCTATAGAAACCCACTTTGGGCCTTTACAGACTGGCAGAAATAATGCAGCTTGAGGTCATTTTCACTGTCCTCGCTCAGTGCTAAGGAATCATGGGAATTGTAGTTTATTGTTGCACCAGAGCTCTCTGACAGAGAAGGCTCAATGTCTCAGAAAAAACTACAGTTCCTATGATTCCCTAGCACTGAGCCAGGACAGTTAAAGTGGCCTCAAGCTGCATTATTTCTGGCAGTCTGTAAAGGCCCTTAGTGACCTTGAGAAAGTCACACTCTCTCAGCCTCAGAGGGAGACAAAGGCAAACCCCTTTCTGAAAAAATCTTGCCGAGAAAACCCAGTGAGAGGTCAGCAATAATTAGTCATCCAAATGAAAGGGGTAGGCAAAGTTACCAAAGAAATGCTGGCACAGTACATATGAGGTATGAACAATTTTCATTGTCTTACCATCTACACTGCTAGAATTTAGGGACTGCAGGAAAATTTTGTTTGGAGGAACCTGATTCTTATTTGAGGGGCAATGCCTTTATTTCCCCTCCTCATGACTACCAACTTGTCCCATGTCATGGACCCTTCTGATGTGATGCTTCTCATCTTCTGTGACTGAAATGCATTTAGTGGCTGGAAAACCCTCGCAGCTAGGCTTACCTCCAGATTCACCCCTTGTTTGGTCAGTGGGTGGATTTGTGAGGGGGGAAAGTAAACTCTCTGGGGTGAAGGAAAATCTGATGGCAGGAACTGGTAAGCACGTTATCTGCTACTTACAATTCATTGCCTACTTTTTCTAATCCAGAGTAGGGCTAAAACATTTTGCTGTCTGGGGTGAGAGACAAAAGTTCATGACCTCCCCCCGTCTCCCACCTCACATACAGCAGCCAACCAAGCTGGTGACTAAATTTTGCTTAGGTACTGAAAATAAGACAATGTCATCCATAGCACCAAAGGACATCAGGCTAATTCTGGGAGCAAGCACATGACATGTGCTCACCCAGTCTTCTACATCTTTCATGATGCTCCCCAGTCGTCAGCACATGCTACTTGAAACACCTCCTCATCCTGCAGAATGGTAGGGCTGGCCTGGAGGGAAAGATGGCATTTGGAAATGTTTCGAGTAAAGGACAGGAGGAGGAGGAGGAGGAGAAAGAGGAGAAGGAGGAGCTGAAATAACTTACCAAAAACTGTTCTGGCAGGGACAGATTCTCTGTTTAACCAAAATGATACCTGGGATAAGATCACAGTCATAATACATGGAAGGTAAGTCTGGATGACAAAATAACCAATCTTTCTCTTCAAGTGAAAGTGTGCTCTCATTATTGTGTATTCACCTGAGGAAGAAAGGGCAGGAAGATACAGATATTGATAGCATACCAGTTCATATACAGTCCCTTTCTGTTTCATGGTTTCCCTACTCATTCCTGGGACCGCTTAAACGCAGAATTAAACTAACAAGGTGTTTGATTTACTTGCAAACATGCTAATAATTTGGTTGGGTCTAAACCCAGGTGCAAATGGAAGTTTCATTCAGTTCCCTTATTTTTAGCATTGCAGAAAGAGAGAGAATGAAAAATAATTCACTTCTACAAGCCTCATATTTGCTGTGTTCACATTCCTTTGGTAACTCTGCCTGCCTCTTTTCTTTGGATGCCACAGTTGTATTTCTAAATGTTCACTGAAGTTTTAAATTACAGCAATAAATAGATTTTTTGGTTGGAAGCAATGATCTCAGTTTGATGTATTTCCTCACCCACACCCCAATAACTACATCAGTGATACAAAGCATGACCACTTTTCCCTTTGGAAAGTCAGCAATTGTCCACTTGAAGCTTGTTTCTGGGCTCAGGCAGTGATGCCTGACATTGTTTTGCTGTTGGGGGCAAAACAGAAAAAGATGCCTTCACCCATTCAAGTCAAGGTGCATTGCACCCAAAGTCAGCTAAATTATTTTGGCACCCCACAAAACAGAAACACCACAAACCCCTCCTTATCCATCAATCCCAGACATAAAAATATAGGATGAAAACAAATAGCAATATGCTGCCCTTTCTTGCAACTCAAATTTTACTGCCTGAAGTACTTCCTCACTCTTACCTAACAGCAGAGCTGGCCTTTCATTCTGATACTTGATGGATTTGGATCCAAAATTTTCTGGTCACATCACGCCAGACATTTTGGGGGGAAGCAGATGGCTAAAAGCACCGTTTTGGGGGCAGGGCAGGGGAGGGGAGGGGCAGCCGCACGGTGGGCGCCCCAACCCCTTCCCCAAGTCATCCTCGGAGCAGCCGGCCCTCCGCACGGCCGGCGCTCTGAGGATGACCTCCCGCTGCAGCGTCCATACATGCTGCAGCGGAACAGTCGCCGAAGGTGCTCCGGCAGCCTTTTGCGGCACACCTTCGGCGGCTTGTGGAAGGAGGGCCGAGGTGTGGGGATACCTCGGCCCCGCGGCGCAGCTTCCCAGGGTGGCCCACGGCCGCCCGTCTGCTTCCCCATTGCTGTCCTGCTCTCAGTGCCATTGTTGTTGTCAAAGTATGGTTCCCAATGGTCACAGCCAAACCACATATTATAGACCACCAACCCCCAGAAGTTATAAAACATGCTTTCACACAAGGGCTTCCTCACATGGTGTGGGGTGCAATTTGAGTTTCCCAAGGTGTTAACCTTTTTAAAGGGAAACTAAAATATGCAGATATGAAAGTTAAACTTGTTAGAGTTCAGTTTTCATCAGCAGAACAATGAAAGTGTTGGTCAAATTATTATTTTAAATCTGTCTTCCTAAAGAATAAAGACTTACTCCAAAACAACAACAAATATGCAGTTTGTAGTTTAAAAACAAACAAAGAATAATGACTTTAAAAAATAAATACATAAAATAACTAAAACCTAATCTAACTAATGATGGCTTGGGTAAAGAAAAATAAATCTCACCATCTTTTAGATAGCAGGAAGAAATTACAACTCATTGCTTACTGACTGCTGACTGCAGTTACTAGCAGTTTAGAATCTTCAGAGAGAGCTGTTAAACTGCCTCCAAGAGTGACAGGAGCCACATTTTAGATAGAATGAGAGGGAGGGGGGAATCCCTGTCTAACTAAAGAGGGGGGAAAATGCAGTGCATAATTCTTCCAACAAATGGTAACTGCAATGGGCAGAGTTTATTGTGGGAAAATGGACAGCACATGGTAAATCTTTATGCCATTGCTTCACCATCCTAGGGCCATACCCAGGGGTAGGCAACCTTTCCCCTTTAAGGGCCGAGGGACTTCAGCTCCCAGAATCCCAGGAGCTATTGGCCAACATGGGGCTATTGGACAACATGGCTGAGGCTTCTGGGAGCTGAAGTCCCTCGGCCCTTAAAGAGGAAAGGTTGCCTACCCCTGGCCATACCAGTTAGCATGTCCATAGAGTTTCTCCATATGCTATGAATCAACCAGAACTCAGAAAACCTATTTTTGGCCAATTCTGTGAGTTGGAGTCCAAGCTTTGAGATTGATAGCCAAAAGACAGGAAGTAGACCTGAAAGCTTACAGTATGATTTTGGGCATTACAGATTGGCCTTAAAGGCTGGCCTGAGGGTGGATCTGGGGTGGGGCAGCTGCACGCCGGCCACCCCAACCCTACCCCAATGCTGTCCTGATGCCATGCGTCCATTTGCACGGCACACGGCATCAGGACGCCCTCCTGGCACAGCGTGCAAACACGCTGCATTGAAAGGGCATGGAAGAGCTGTGGCGCTGGCTCTTAGGGCAGCCTTTTGCCACCCCTAAAAGGAGTGGCATTTTGCTGCTCTTTTAGGGGCAGCAAAAGGAAGGATCAGGGCTGTGGCATGGGGTTGCCATGGCCCCGATCCACCTCTAGCAGGGGCAGCCCAGAGCTGCCCATCTGCACAGCCCCTTACAGAAGCAAGCAGAAGCCTAGAGCCTTAAGGCCTGGTACTTTGAGCAGCAACTGACATTCCTTTCCTGGGAACATAGGGAGTACAGCTACAACGGATAACATGTTTTTGAGGAGTGAATAGACAATAGATGAATTCTGTGTTGCTATGCATAAGCAGAAAAACATTTGTAACAGTGAAGCTTGAGAAGCCAAACGTGGGTTAGTGTCCATGCAATGTCTATGAGCTTAGTCTATGTTATATGTAAAATGCTGTCTTCCAATCACGGTTAGCTCTGATGTCATAGATATGATTGTAAACTGTATAAGAATGCTGTTCTCGCCAGTAATGGCAGGACACGTGATTTGGTACTAAGCCACATGTGCTCAATCTAGCAAGATTTAATAAAGTGCCATAAAGAATCTGTCTCTCAGTGTGTGAATTGGGACCCAGGTACGCTGGGCATGACTCCTCACTCTGAAGGGCCTGTCTAAGGTTTAGGGTGACAGAATCAATATGTTCACATGTTGTGTAGATTTTCTGCCATATAGAAGCATTGCAATTCCATTTGAGAACACAGGTTGAGTCTCCCTTATCTAAAATGCTAGAGACCAATGGTGTTTTGGATTTTTCTTGATTTTGGGATACCTGTATTTGCATATACATAATGAGATATCTTGGAGATGGGAACCACGTCTAAACATAAAATTCATTTATGTTTCATATATATCTTGTAAACATAGCTTGAAGGTAATTTTAAAGACACTATTTTAAAACAATTTTATGCATGAAACAAAGTTTGTGTACAATGGCCATCAGAAAGCAAAGGTGTCACTATCTCAGCCACCCATGAAAAAGGTTTTAGATTTTGGAGTATTTCAGAATTTGGAAATCTGGATAAGGGAGACTCAGCCTATAAGATGTTTTGGAGGCCAAAGTTCCTTTTCTTTATTGTCATTCTTACAGTTATTTAGCACAGTGATCAATATGGAGTTCTAGGCATCTAATTGCTATCTTTTGGTAGTGAATCTATTGTTATGGCTGAAATACTCTACATATATAGTTGGTTTTAGACTCCACTGCTGGTATTTGAACTGATTTTATTTGTTCTGATGTTTTGAGGTATTGTACGCCGCCCCGATTGCCTGGCAGAGGGGCGGGATATAAATAAAAAATTATTATTATTATTATTATTATTATTATTATTATTATTATGTATACAACTGTGCTCTCAATTCATGATGATCCAACATTTAAGTCATTCCAGCTGTGCTTGTTTGAGCTCTTCCAGGGTCATTTACATCATAGATGATAACACGCACATGTGGCCAAGCAACAACAGAGTGTGATCAAGATGACAAAAGCTGTGAATAAGGAAGAAAACACAAGCTAGGAGAGGCTGCAGCAGTTTGCTTTTGTGTGAGTCTACTGGGAAGGGTAAGATTTTGCCCCTCCAGTCCTCCTTCCCCCAACTGAGTTAACTGAGTGCAAAATTCTTTTGCATTTTCAGGTTAGTTTGCAGGAACTGTAATCTCGAAAGAGAAATTGGAGAAGAAGAGAGCAACTAGGATATTTTGAAAGCTGCTGAAAAAGTGGGATGACAGATTAACCATTGGGACTGTGCCTGCCAAATCAGTATAGTTGTGGAGTATTTGAGTTTCAAAAGAACACTCACAATCCAGTTCAGTCAGTTTCATCTAATTTTCCTTAGATTTTATTAATCCATAATATTCCTCTATATGTACCTGCAGCTAGGAGATATAATGGTTTACATATGAGTTTCTCTCACGGTTCCAAAAATATTTTTTAAAAAATAGACAACAGATAATCACTCCTGGCTCAGCAAAGGGTTCCAAACTGAACCTAGGGCCTCTACAGACCAGCCCAAAGGATGGGCAGCCACATGCCGGGCACCCCAACCCCATGCTAGCAGTGTCTTGACGCAGTGTGCTGTTACGCATGGCACGCAGCGTCAGGACATCCTTCCAGTGCAGCATTTTGATGCGCTGCACCGGAAGGGGAGCTAAAGAGCCATACACCAGCTCTTAGGGTGCCCTTTTGCTGGCATTTTGCTGCTCTTTTCCAGGCTGGCAAAAGGGAGGATCGGGGCTGAGGCATCCGGCAGCCTCGGCCCCGATCCTCTGCTTCCCGGGGTGGCCCAGGGCCACCCGTCTGCATCCCCCCTTAGTCTGGTCCCCAGCATCTGGATAGGGCATGGAATTCCATTGAGCGTATGGCAAGACATGGTGTATATGAGTGGGGGTAAAAAGCGTTAGGCCAGGGGTAGGCAACCTTTCCCCTTTAAGGGCTGAGGGACTTCAGCTCCCAGAAGCCTCAGCCATGTTGGCCAATAGTCCCATGTTGGCCAATAGCTCTTGGGATTCTGGGAGCTGAAGTCCCTCAGCCCTTAAAGGGGAAAGGTTGCCTACCCCTGCGTTAGGCACATGAAGGGGAGAGATGCATACTGTTGACACCTATCAGATACTCAAAAATTACTCCGAGATTCTACTATCTGTCTAGGTCTAGGAAACTGTAAGTGTGCCTGAGTAGATGGGCCAGGATAGCATGGGATGAATGCATGCTTTCCTGGTCCTGGTGTTCACATGAGTCAGTCCCAAGATTAATGTATGGATCAGTGGGTGTTTACACACTCAGCCCCACACTGACCCAGGACTGGGACACGTGCATGTTCCTTCCCTGACCTATATCACCTCAACTGAGAACCTCCTCCATTCCCACATCTGATGCAGAAATGGGGCACCTGGCCACAGGGTGCAGCCAGGCACCCCATTTCCACATCAGACGCAGCAATGGGGAGGGGGACTCCTGAGGAAGAGCAATGACGAGCAACGTAAGGAGCATGGGGGGTACAAACACCCTGGTTTTGCTGTGGAGTTTCTTGGAAACTCTATGCAAACCTGGGGTATTTTATCCCAGGGTACAGGCTGTTTACCCTGGAATCAAGCCAGATCCTCTGGATCCACATTTGGTCTTGCAGGACTGAGCCCAATCTTGCCCCGGGGTTTTGGCCTGTGTCATCAGATTAGGGGTGAGGGGTAACCTGAGCTTTCTGGACCATGAGGACAACCCCCTAGTTGAAAAAAGTATGCTTTAGTCCAAAATGAATACTTCCCAAGCTCTACATAAAATGCAATAGATAAAATACAATCATCACCAGAATCCTATACAATCTACTATTACATAACTTTATGTATATTTAGCTTCATAGCAGAGGTGTTAAGAAACCCCTTTACTGAATTGTGAAAATATGTAATGGGACTCCAGCAGGAGCACCAGTGTATCAGTGCACAATGTCTACAAGTGTGTGATGCCCTTCAGTGCATGATGCACTTTGGTGGAAAATGTCCATCTGTGAACATTGTACACTGATGTAAATTTCACACCAATGTATATATATATACAAAATGGTGGAAACAGTACATCAAAGAACTATACAAAAGAGAAGAAAGGACATCAGGTTCATTCAAGGAAGAACCATTTGAAAATGAACCTACAATTTTAGAAAGTACACAGAGCACTTGAGAGAAATAAACTGCCAGCAACATATGACATACCAATGAAGCTGCTTCAAGCTACAGAGACAGAATCTACTCTAGTTATAACTAAAATCTGTCAACAAATATGGAAAACAAAGCAATGGCCCACAGTATGGAAACATTCAATATACATTCCAATCCGCAAGAAAGGTGATAACCACAGGACCATTGCATTAATTTCCCATGCAAACTGATGTTCAAAATTCTATCAGTAAGATTTTTACCAGATACGGAATGATGTCCAAGCTGTGTTTAGGAAGAGAAGAAGTACTGGGGATCATATTACAAATATACATTGGATAACGGAGCAGACCAAAGAATCTCAGGAGGAAATCACCCTATGCTTTACAGATTATAACAAAGTTTTTTGATTGTGTAGATCAGGGGTAGGCAACCTAAGGCCCGGGGGCCGGATGCGGCCCCCCAAGGCCTTTGGACCGGCCCCAGGCTGGTCCTGCCGCCGCCACCGCCACTCGCCATGATGATATTGATTATTGTTGTTATTACTTGTTCTTGGGGTTTTCATGGCAAAATCTCCACAGGGGTTTTGCCATGGCTTTTCTGGGGCTGAGAGGGTGTGCATGCATATTTTTTATATTTATTTATTTATTTATTGTGTTTCGGCCCCCAAATTGTCTGAGGGACGCAACCCGGCCCCCAGCTCAGAAAGGTTGCCTACCCCTGGTGTAGATCATTAAAAAGTATAAATCATTCTAAAAGAAATTGGTGTGTCACAATATTGGATTGTCCTAATGCATAACCTGTACTCAGGACAAGAGGCTACTGTTATGACAGAATAAAAAAAAATGGAATGATTTCCAATTGGGAAGGCAATCAGGCAAGGCTGCATTTTATCACCCTATCTGTTTAATTTCTGCACTGAACATATCGTACGTAAAGCAGGATTAGATTCAGAAGAAGGATGTGTGAAAATTAGAGGAAGAAACATCAACAATGTAAGATATGTAGTTGACATCATATTGCTAGCAAAAATTAGCAAATACTTGGAAGGAATATTGAAGAATGACATGGAAGTAAGTGCAAAGGCAAATTTACAGTTGAAGATTAAGAAAACAGAAATGATGACCATAGATTATTTACATCACTTTAATGCAGACGATGAAGACATTGGACGTTTTCACACGGGCTTTTGGAGGACGCTAGCAGGCCTCCGTCCGGCCTCCGTCCGGCCCCACTCCGGCAAAATGTCAAATGTTTCATATGACGTCATAGCAAGCCCCGCCCCTTCCGGTGCCATCCCCGGCGCTAGCCGGCGTCAGTCCAGGGCTTGCTGCGCGTGTTCACATGACGTTGCAGCAAGCCCCGCCCCCTTTAGCTCTAACTCTGGCATAAGCCCCGGAGTTGTAATTCCTTTTTTTAAAAGGAATTAGGTCGCTGCCGCCGGAGCCATTCCGGAGTGAGCGGAAGGCTCCGTTCCGGAATGGCTCCAGGCGGATTTGGACGTTTGTGTATGAAAACGTCCATTGAAATAGTTCAAGATTTTCCATACATAGGCTCAGTCATTACACTAAATGGAGACTGCAATCAAGAAATCAGATGGCTAGAACCTGGAAGGGCAGCTATGAAGGAACTAAACAAGCTCCTGAAGTAAAAAGATATACAATTGAATACCAAAGTCAGGATTGTCCATGCTATCATATTTACAATTTCTACGCATGGTTGTGAAAGCTGGACAATTAAGAAAACTGATAGAGAAAAAACCCCGAACTCATTTGAGATGTGATGCTGGAAAAGAGTTCTACAGATACCATGAATTGGAAATTAAATGAGTCCTATAGCAAATTAAGCCTGAAGTCTCCCTAGAATCTAAGATGACCAAACTGAGAGTGTTGCACTTTGGCCATATTGTGAGATGATATGACTCAAGAGAAAAGACAACAATGCTTGGTAAGTTAGAAGGCAATAGGAAAAGAGGATGGTTGTGTTATAGGTGAATTGACTCAATCAAGGAAGCCACTACTCTGAGTCTGGAAGATCTGAACAGGGTTGTCGATGATAGGGTGACTTGGAGGTCTCTAGGGTCAACATAAGTCAAATTGACTTGATGGTAGTTAACAATCATAGGAATCAAATACCAAGTGCTGTAGGTTATAATTCAGAGGAAGGAACTGGCAAAACCACCTCTGAGTATCCCTTCGCTAAGAAAACTGATGAAATTCACAGGGTCGCCATAAGTCAAATGGCGACTTGACAGCACATACTCATAAAAAATTAAAACCAATTAAGCAAATTAAGTGTGTTTTAAAAAAAGAAAACAAATTTTCAAAAGAAAACAGCCTTGCACATTACACAAGGTCCTTTCCTCTTGAACAATTAGTTTTCAAAGGCTTGTTGAAATAAAGAGGACTCCATCTGCCTATGGAAGGAATGTAGAGAAGGTGCCAGAAAAGTATTATCTTGCTTTTAAAAAAGCCATCTGAAAACCCCAGGCTGACCGCCCCCCCCCCCCCAAACAATATATCCTCCCAGAACAATCTTCTCGAGTGAAGGCTCAGTGTAAAACCTATCTTTGGAGTTTATCAACACAGGGGACAATTGGAAGTATAAACGGTGATTAACCTGTGATAATCCTGCAATTGTGCTAATAGTTTTCACACAACAATGGAACATCATTAAAGTCTCATTATCCTGTGAATAACCAGGCAAGAAACAGCAGCAAATCATTCATGGGATTTTCCTGTGAATGACTTTTTGCTGTTTATTGCCTGGTTATTCCTTGGTTATTCATAGGATAATGGCTCTTGTGTTACTCTAATTTTAATCATGTTTTAATGTCAACTGCACAATTTTCATGGGTTAATTACTGTTAAAATTCCTAATTTCTTCCCGTGTGATAAACTCCTTTGAACAAGGTGCTTCTTAGCTTGACAAAGTGCTTCTCTCTCTCTCTCTCTCTCTCTATGCGAGAGAGACATACAGACAGAAAGAGAGAGATCTAGTGGCTGCTTTAAAATCTGTTACAAGTAAGTTTATGCAGGTCCAGAAGCTGTTCTGCGGAATGCAGATGCTATGGAAAGCAATACAGTGAAGACACATAGGAAGCACACTGAAATGTACATGCACTGAAATGTACATGTGAAATCACATAACTATTTTGCCTTCAGTTCCTAACACAGCAAATGAAATGCTTTTGGAAAGCAGCTTCCTCCTTAGTTGGATCAATCCCATGAAGGTGGGGCACACAACAGAGAAAGAAGTAAAAGGATGGGGAGAAATGCCTTTTAGCCTTGTGTTACGGTTGTTGTTATGACAACCAGGGCAATGTACAAACATAGTTAAAACAATAAAATACAATTAAAACCATATTCATATAAAATATTATTAAAACAATTCCAAAAATAGGTCACTAGAACAACTAAAAAAGAAAGATTCATGGTTTACAATAAAAATAGCAATTCTTTATTGTTGTTTTTAAAAGGGGGCATTGCAGCAAAAATGGAATGAGCAAAATACACCGAGATTCCTTCATGGGTCTACACTTGTTATTTTCACATTCTGCAGCTCTATGTAAGGAAAGAACATCTTAGAAATCCGTTCACAAGTAACCCTGATTACAGGCCTCCTGTGAGCTTGATGAAGTCCAGAAAATCCATAGCTGACTGATGCTTTCCCTGTGTAAAATCGGATTTTTGTATTTTGCTAATCCCTGGTTACAATCTGTGTCCTGCTCTTTGTGATCCACCCTGCAATCTGAATCCAGCCTGCCCAGATGTAACCTGGGACGTTAGCACAAAGAAGGCGACGGGAGGAAAAATAAGACCAAAAAAGAAAACACTTTTTGATATTGAAAAACAAATCCTTTATTGGCTTAAATCTTAGGAAACCTCAGGGACACCAACCCAGGGATTATTCTGAGTATGTGTTGCTTCTTTGGGGCTAGGTGAGCAAGGACCTTTCTGAGCAGCAGCAAGAACAAGTGCTGGACCACCCTGAGGCTCCCACTGCTTGCTTTGGATTGTTGTCTTGTGCCAAGGAGCCACTGGGCACAATTTTGGGAGATGCCTCAACACACCCTCTGGATTTTTCTATTGGTCATTTTGAAGGCAAGGGGAGAGCTGCCGTTTATTGCCGAAAACAATGCCGCGATGATGGTGAACTGGTAAGGAATTCTCAGGACTGATGTTGTTGTTCTGCTTTTACTGCTCCATGCATTTCCCCCTTGCAAAGTTTATTGCTGTGACTTCTGGAACTGTTCTCCCTTCTGTCCTATCCTTCCCTCCCCCAAAAGAAACAAACCTGTAACTTTTGACTTCTGGATTTGCATTTTCTTGTTGTGTGGAGCACTGAATCAATACACACAGTGAAGACGAAAAAGTGTGATGGTTCACCTGCTTATTTCATGACAACTGTAAAGTCTATATTGTGGGTTATAAAGTTGTCTCCCTGCTCCACCTTTCTTTTTTTGCACTTTTGAGGTTGTTTGGACTCAAAAAGAAGCCAACTGGTTTCTCGGCAAGCTGTAGTTTAGAAGGCGTCTGTTTCTTTGCTGAGTGAATAGAAACAACTTGAAGCACAGCTGTTCCTTAATCTTTTCAAGCCATGTATTTTTGTGTACATGCGTATGCCTCTTTCTTTTTTTAAAAAATTGCTTAAATGTCCCTTCTTTTGATGCAGTAAAAGGCAGCTTAAACCTTTTCCCACTATAGGGCCCTGCTGGAAGCCTATGCCATAAACACAGTAAATAAGTACAGAGCTTCCTTGGGGCTCCTTCTTCTGTCTATTGGTACTCTCATGAAATCCTTGGAGAAAGGCACAGCATGCGGCCACCTCTTCTTTCCCCCTCCTTCCTCTCTCCAAGCCCATGAAATGCTTTGTTTCTAATTATCAGAGACCTCAGTTTCTACCTCATTACCAGAAGCAAGGCAAGTGTATTATGTAACCCCATAGGAGCTTCTGTCTGCAGCCCCATGTGACTCTTGGGCCTGGACAAGCCCCACTCCCCTTGGCCATTCCCTCCCTCCTTTCTCCACATGTGCCCCCTCCAATTGCAGCACCGGGTTGCCCTGACACAGAAGCCCATAGCCCAGAGAAGGTGGGGGCTCACGTGGGTGGCTGGGCTGGGATTAAAGCTTCTTTGGTTCCCTAATGCTGCCACATCTGGCGCCTCCACTTCCAGTTTGGGAGAAAATGGGAACCCTTAGGGTTGGCACCTCCTTTCAGGCCACGTGGTGCCCTGGACACACTGCAAAGCCAGGCAACAGCTGCCACTTTCCCTCCTCTCAACCCCCCTTCTCACTTCCCCCCACACTCCCCAATGCTTTCATCAAACAAATCATTTTAAAGCTCCAAGAGGGATAGATCAAGTGTGTGTAGGCGGATGTTTGCCTCCTGTGAGGAAATAAGCCAGCACCAGCATAAGAGAGAGACCTCTGCAAATGCAGGAGCTTGCATACTTTGTCCCCAATTCCCCTTCTCAGGCAGTGTGTTATGTGCACCAGTTATGTGGAACTGATGCCTTTCCTTTCCTTTCCTTTCCTTTCCTTTCCTTTCCTTTCCTTTCCTTTCCTTTCCTTTCCTGGCAGTGAATCTCTGCTTTTTAAAAAAGCTGCCCAACAGCAGAAATTACCAGGTGCACCTTTCTCTAGGAACAGAGGTGCAGCAGTAAAACATCTGTCAAATATTTTGCTGCTCTTTTATTTATTAAAAAATATTGGCAAGTTGAATAGATACTTAAGATTGTATTTCTAGGTTGCTTTAATTATCAGAAGATGTTTCTTATACGTGAACATCTACTCATTGCAGACTGCCAGAAATAGTACAAATTGAGTCCACTTTAACTGCCCTGGCTCAGTGCTAGGGAATCATGGGAACTGTAGTTTATTGTGGCACCAGAGCTCTCTGACAGAGAAGGCTCAATGTCTCAGAAAAAAACTACAGTTCCATGATTCCCTAGCACTGAGCCAGGGCAGTTAAAGTGGTCTCAATTTGCACTATTTCTAGCAGTCTGCGAAGGACCATCATCCCATAGACTAAGGCGAATAGATGCTTCCCCCCACAGATCACCCCACAATCTAGAACTGCCTATGGGTCCACAGCCAAATTTGTGTAACTTCACCACAGAGTAGTTACATGGGGAAAACAACAACCTATAGCTTAGTTCAAGCATGTACTGGGATAGAGAGGGGATGTTGTATCTGCTCCATTTCCATGCACAGGGATAGACAACCTGTGGCCTTGCAGATGCTTTCACACTGTAACTCCGATCAGGTATAGACAGCATAACCAATGGTGCAGGATGCTGGATGTTGGAAGCTGTACTCCAACAACATCCTGAGAATCACTTGCTAACTTTAATCTAAATCAGTGTGTGAGTCAGGCAGAGTGTTGCCCATAGAGGCCTATATCTGTGATGACCTATTTTCCCTCTTTCTTTTTTCTTTTTGGAGAAAATAAAACATGTTGATCATGGCATCATTCCCAGAGGCCCTCAAGTGGAACATCTTACATTACATATTCCTTTAGTTCTGAGATAGACCACTTGTGGTCCTCCAACTTATGTTGGATTACTACACCTGCCAGCCAGTACAGACAATGAAGTGGGATAATGGGTCATGCAATTGAACAACCTCTTGAAGACTCCAAGATTCCCACACGAGTTTTTATGTTTATATAGTGGATAGACAGAGAATGTATGGACAGATGAATGGCAACAATGATCCTGTATGAGTTTGAATCACCACCCAATATAACATTAATGGTCAGGTGTTGAACACCTACATCAGGGTGGGCTGTAAATGGTCAACTACTATGAGTGATCTAGTGATGCACATACATAGATAGCATGTGCTATCAAAGAGCCACATAACCACAGAGAGAGAGAGAGAGAGATGATGTAGTGTTTTGAGCACTGGACTCTGACTCTGGAAACCAGAGTTTGAAACACTGCCTAGCCATGAAAACTCACTGGGTGATTTGGGTAAGTCACACTCTCTGAGGCTGAGAGGAATCTCCCTCTGAACAAACAATGCCACAAAATTCCCATGACAGATTCATCCTAGGGTTGCCATAAGTTGGAAATGACTTGAACAACAACAACAAGAGTCACAACTCAAACATTCATTAAAATAGCAACAGCAATAGCATTTACATTTCTATACTGCTTAATATAGAACTCAATAGTCTCTAAGTGGTTTACAACATGTAAACTAATTGCCCCCAACAAGCTGGGTACTCATTTTAGTGACCTACAGAAGGATGCAAGGCTGAGTCAACCCTGGAACTCTGGGATCCAACTCACAACCTTGTGGCTGCAATACTGGCTCTAGTACTGGCATTTAACCACTGCACCATCAGGGCTCCCTGAAAAGACCAGGGAGGGGAGGAGAGCGTTTGTTGTTAACTGCTGTCAAATCAACTTCAATTTATAATGACTCCCATGAATGAGAGATCTCCAAGTCACCCTATCATCTACAGCCCTGCTCAGATCTTACAGTCTCAGTATTGTAAATTAAATTAAATGATAAAATTAAATTATCTACATTATCTTTAAGTTCTATGGGAATTCTCTTCATGTTTTATTTTGGCACACTAATTGGTTTAGTGTTTTTTAGCTTTACTTTAATTTTTTATATTAGCATTTCATGGTCTGTGTCACAGTTTGCTCCTGGTCTTGTTTTTGAAGAGAGAATTGAGCTTCTCTATTTTTTACTTCCAATTATATACGTAGTCTATTTGATTTCTATATTGGCTATCAGGTGATGTCCATTATACAGTTGCCTCTTTGGTTGCTTGAAGAATGTGTCCACAACAAACTGTTGGCCTTACAAAATTCAATCAATCCTTCTCCTGCTTCATTTTTTGATCCTAGGCCAAATTTTCCTATAATCTTTGATTCCACCTTGTTTTCTGGTTTTGTATTCAAATCACCTATGATTAACAAGAAGTCCTGTTTTTGTGTCTGGTCATTTTCCTCCTGGACTCTAGCACAGAATCTTTCATTTCTTCTTCTGCCTCTGTAGTTATTTATTTATACCCTGCTCTTCAGAAATGCTCTCAGAGCAACTTACAAATGGGTAATTAGATAGTTCCCTGCCCTCAGGCTTACTACAATCTAACACAACATACAAGGAAAGGGGATGACAGTGGGGGAGGAGATTAAGGGCCTCGGCAGACGACCAATAGGGTCGTCTCCGAGGCAAGGAAGAGGAGGGGCAGCTGCATGAGCGGCGCCCCTTCCTCCTCCCGAGGTTGCCCTTGGAGCTGCCGGTCCTCCGCACGGCCGGCGCACCGAGGGCAACCTCCCGCCGCAGCGTCCTCACACGCTGCGGCGGAAAAGTCAGGGAAAGTGCGCCTGACGCGTTTAGGGTGCACTTTCCCTGACTTCTGAAAGGAGCGCCAATTTCAGGGACGCCGCCGGTGCGCCGCCGTGCGAGTGCCTCGCTCCAGTGGCGCACCGTCCCAGGGCATCCCCAACACCCTGGTCTGCATCCCCGCTAAGTCCAGAAGAAACTGCCTCTTATTCTATTCCTCCAAGGCCAGGGCAATGGAAGTTGGAATGAAGGGAGGGCCTTTCTTCTGCCTCTGGGGCTAGGCATGGTGGAGCTGTGTCTACCTCTTATTCTCTCCTGGAAGGCCATGGTGATGGCAGTTGGAATGGAGAGAGGGCCATAAACCTGGATTATGATTATATTGATGGGTTTCCCCTGAAGTCTTATTGATATTATTCGGTAAAACCTTGCATTATATTCTATGACTGCTTTTGCAACATCTCTCCTCACTATTAATGTCACTCCATTTTTTCGTAGATTTTCATTTCCTGAATAAAACACTGTGTAATTATCTGACTCAAAATGCCCTATTCCTTTCAGCCCATTCATCACAAGTATCACAATGTCTATATATTCGATTTCTTGTTTCTAGCTTCCCTTGATGCATGGTTCTCACATTCCATGTTCCTATCATATGTGTTGTGCAATTTTAGATTTTCATTTCAGCTCTGAGCACATAAATAGCTGAACATCCTTTTGGTTTGAGTCCGATTGTGTCATTAGCTCCAGCACTACTCATAACTGTCCTCTGCTCTTCCCCAGTAGCATGATGAGTGCCATCTGACCTAGAAGTATCATCTTCTGACACTATCTCTGGTTTCATTTTGGATTGTGTCATCCTAGGACAGTGATGGCAAATGTTTTAGAGACTGAGTATCCAAACTTCAACCCAAAACCCATTTATTTATCATAAAGTGCCGCAGTCCTCTGGCTTTCTAGTAATGAACTCTGGCGAACTCTGTGCTGGGGCAACAGTGTGAGTGCCCACAGAGGGGGCTCTGAGTGCCCCCTCTGGGATGTGTGCCATAGGTTCACCACCACTATCATAGGATTTTCACAGTAAAAGACATTCAAACAGAGTTCAGTGTGCCTCCCACTGTGCAGTACTAACAAGTGTTACTTATGTTGCTACTGCGGTTTTCTTTTAGAGGTCCTCCACCAGTGTCACTACCCACTGCTGCTGCCGCCCAATAGCTGTTTGCACATTTTGTCTGGCTCTTCAGCAAAAGCCTGTCTGACAAGGGGGATGCTACCATCAGCACTGCTGCCACCAACATAGCCTCTTGCCTCACAGGAACAGACAGTCCTACCACTGTGGAAAGGCAGTGCCATTGATGGGAGGGAAACATTACTTTAGCCCAGGGGTAGGCAACCTTTCCCCTTTAAGGGCCAAGGGACTTCAGCTCCCAGAAGCCTCAGCCATGTTGGCCAATAGTCCCATGTTGGCCAATAGCTCCTGGGATTCTGGGAGCTGTAGCCCCTCAGCCCTTAAAGGGGAAAGGTTGCCTACTCCTAGCCATATGTGAAATGCAAGCATTAACGAAAAAGTGTCAGCAAGCTGTTTTGAAAATGTAGCAGATATATCAGCAGTGTTTAAAGGTGAAACTAAAGCTTTCTTGTCGGCTACTATAATGGAAAAGACACTCACCTGTGCTGGTACTGATGTTTTCTGAATCTACACTTTGTCCCATTAAGTGATACTGGTTAAGCCTAGACCCATCTTCTGCTACCACCACAGATGTGGCTGGTGTGTTAGTCCACACGTAGATCACTTCAGAATTGGGATAAGCATCTGGAGAGTAAAAGAAAAGAGAAGACAACAAGGTTGATATTTGTGCATTGAAATTTTGTATGATAAGCAGGTCTGAGTTTGTGAAAAAGCTAGGCTTCAGAATCTCTTTGTCATCCTGGGGCAGGTGAAGTGATAATAAAGAATGAAGATCTGCACAATGACCAGGGTGAGTTCTTGTGTGAGAGAGGATGAAAAGAAGTACTTTTTAAACAGAGATTCCAGCAACTTTCTTTAATATATATATAATTAGCTAAGTATGGATTAACATAGGAGCAGTGAAATGCAAATAGGTATTCTATTCCTAGGTGTCAGGATCATAAAATATCTCCATTATTAATTTCTCTGTAAGCCCCATAAAGATGGACTGTGATATTTTACAGATGGAGAACTGAAAAAGAGGTTGCATCTACACGGTAGAATTAACACAGTTTGACATGTTCCAACTGCTATGGTTCAATGCTATGAAATTCTGGGATCTGTAGTTTTGTGAGACATTTAGCCTTCTATGTCAGAGAGCTCTGGTACCACAATGAACTACAAATCCCAGGATTCCATAGGATGGAGTCATGACATTAAAGCAGGGGTAGGCAACCTTTCCCCTTTAAGGGCCGAGAGACTTCAGCTCCCAGAATCCCAGGAACTATTGGCCAACATGGGACTATTGGCCAACATGGCTGAGGCTTCTGGGAGCTGAAGTCCCTCGGCCCTTAAGGGGAAAGGTTGCCTACCCCTGCATTAAAGCAGCATAAAACTGCATTAATTCAGCCATGTGGCAGCAGCCTAAGAAATAGTGAATCTCACAGATTTAGGGCCGATGCAGATGGCCCCTAAGGGGCGGCTCTGTTCTGCCCCTGGGAGCACCAGATTGGGGCTGTGGCAACCACATGCCATGGCCCCGATCCAGCTTTTTGCCACTCCCAAAAGATCTGGCAAATGCTGCTCCTTTTGGAGGCAGCAAAAAGCTGCCCTTAGAGTCGCCGCAGAGGCTCTTTTGTGCCCTCGCACCAATGGGGAGCCCTGATGCCACGTGCCGTGTGGTTGGGCGCAGGGTGTCAGGGCGGAATTGGGGCAGCCGGCATGCGGTCACTCCACCCCCAAGCCAGCCCTTTCTGCCGGTCTGCATCGGACCTTAGTCAGTCATATGATGGACAAAAGCAATTCCAACCATTACAGAATTCCTACAGCCTAAACCACTACAATTACATTTTAATTCACATATTCCTTTGAGGGGCGAATCCCACCACCTACATGACCATTGTTGTAGTCCAAAAAAAATCAACAAGCTCTGCATTAGATTTATATGGAACACAATAATTGTGCTCTAGTCTTGTCCTAGAAGTCTATCTGTAAGATTGCTTCATGACATTGAATAAAGAGACCTTTTATTGCATTTGTTTCAGGACAGAATCATAATCAATGCGAAGGTGCAGGAAATATATGTCAGGCCTAGGCAACTTGTAATGCGAGTTGGCACCTGGGTTTTGAGAGCTATAGAGGGCAGGACTCCATAGGTTATGGTGGCTGGCTGCTAGTCCTTCAAGCCTAGCCAAGCAGGCCAGTCTAGAGCTCTTTCTTCTACTCTAATAGTGGTGCCATTGCTGTACCCATTCTGCTGGCTAAAGTCTGTGTATCATCACCTTATGTAAATGCCTGAGCGAGTGTGCAAGGCCAAACAAAAATGGCTGCTTGTTGCATGTATATGGTAAATTATTGCCTCCTTCCCTGATCTAGTGGCTGTCCAAATCATGCAACACCAGCTTGCTTGGCACAGCAGCCATGTTCAGAGGCCCATCTGGAAAACAATTAACCCCTTGTATTTGCTGCCTGCCTAAGACTGCAAAAATTAGCACTGTCAAGTATCTGACAGGAGGTCTTTAACATGGATGACATCTGGTTTGGTAGTACAGACCTCATTTGAAATACTGGAATAAACATAAGGATAAATATCAAGTAATAGTTTAGAAGAATCAATGAATATGCTATCAGCCTTGTATTTGAGTTCAAGATGCTTAAAGGAAGAAAAGGAATTCCATCTCTCCTTAAAAGGTAGCATAGAGTTACAAACAAAACAGCTACTCCTGCTGTCACCTCAAGACTTCATTATGTGTACTTTGAGAAACTATTCAGGCTGCATTTGCATGGCAGATATAATCCAATTTGACACCACATTCACTACCATGATTCAGTGCTATGGAATTCTTGGAACTGTAGTTTTGTGAGATATAAAACCTTCTCTGCCAGAGAGCTCTGGTGCCACAACAAACTACAATTCCCAAAATATCATAGCATTGCGCCATGGTAGTTCAAGTGGTGTTAAACTGGATTATTTCTGCAGTGCATATGCAGCCTTAATAAAGCAACGTATATTATCTTGTAAGCTGTGAGAAAAGAGATCAGCAGTGTCTCTTGGTACCCTCTTGGCTGGCACACAAGGTTTTTTTTTACATAATATGATAACAAAGGTGTTCTCTGTACTAGTTGTTGTTTCCACTTGATGTGAATGAAAAAGAGAGGAGTGATACAGTAGATACTAGTCAAAATACTTACAGATAAATCTCCTGGTTTTGAAAATGAGGCTATTATTTCCCTTTACATTGGCGTTCTAACTGGTGTAATGGCAGCAGAAAATGGACAAGAAATGGTGCCATTCTGCTAATGAGTACATGATTTACTAGCTATCGCAGAGGAGTTAGACAGAGAACGAGTGCAAACATCACCTGGCATAGTGAGTGAGGTTTCTGTAAGCAAGAGAAGCTTTGCCTTATGGAATAACAACAGGGATACAACTATCTTAAAGTGAATGGATGAAAATTGTCTCTTCCTTTTGTCATTTTCTGTGGATTGAAACTTACAGAAACATACAGAAATGTCTTTCATTTAGGAAAGTTGTATTGCATGCAGCAGCTTGATTTCAAACCATTTACAACCCCCTTCACTGCTCTTGTCTACTGAGAGACACACAGTGCTGGAAACCAATGGAAATGCTATGCTTTATGAAATGAAAAGATTGTCAATATGTGTGTTGGATGTAGAACTTGGAAAAGCTATTTTCCTCACTTCTACTCCCAGAATCCCCTAGCCAGCATGTATTAATTAGTATTACTACTACTACTATTACTACTACTACTATTTCTTACTCTATGGATCAAGGCAGGGAACAAAAAGAGATTAGAATACAACAGATTGTACATATAACATCAGTTAAAAGCACATAGTGCATAATGCCAGTTAAAAGAGAATATAAAAACATGTTGTTTTTAAAAGTCAATTCATATTTTAAAAAGCATTTGGATAGGCCTGCTGGAAGAGCTGTAGACAGCACTGAGTAACAGTAATGTAACCATGTTCTGGTTGGGCAGATATCTGTATACAATTGGATTTCTTTCTGCGTGTTGTGTGCCTTCAAGTCATTTCTGACTTATAGGAACCCTCAGGTGAACTTATCATGGAGTTTTCTTGGTAAGATTTGTTCCGTTTGCCATTGCCTTCCCTTGATGGTGAGAGAGTATGACTTGCCCAAGGCCAAGCTGGGAAATGAACCCTGGTCTCCAGAGATGAGTCCAACTATGACGCCACACTGGCTCTTGGTTTCTTTTTATCAACATGCAAATGCACTTAAACATGCTTGCAGCCCCAGTGGACCAAGTAGTTAAAACAAAAGCAAAAAACCACCCGTATCTTTGAGCCCCTTGATCCCTCCATACACCATATTATAGCTGAGAAAAAGGTCCATTGCCATTCCATGAAGCTCCTGGGAGCAGGAATTCCCCTTTAAATGGGTAATTTAAGTGGAGAAACATTTAATATTAAAAAAATACATTTTTCCAAAACCAAAGTAAACTTCTGGTCAATTTCTGTTGCTGTTGTTGTTTTAGCATTCTGTGGGGCCCCAAAACCTGCTGCAGTTGTAGTCTTAAGCTATATTCCTCATTGACCTATTTCAGATGTACAGCTTCTTTCCAGCAAGCTACTAATCTCTAAGGGTCTGTTTCTTACTGAAACATACAGTTTTATCATGTTACATTCAAATTCTAAATGCAGCAAGAGCCAGTAGTAGCACCATTAATGCTCAGGGGATTTGCTCCTAAGCACCTGAATAACCACACCACCAACACTACTAACAAAACAACAGTAGAAGTAGAAATGATAACAATAATGCTGGTTTGCATTTCAAGCACTTCAAGTTTTCAAAGCACGTCCCATACATTATCCCCATAATCCTTTAAAAAACTGCTCATGAAGAGCACTATTATTATCCCAATGTTTTAGTGGTCTGCATGAAAAAATAATTTTAATAGCCCATTTGTTGTTATTAAAAAGCTGGCTTTCGCCTGAAACACATGAGCAAAATGAGATGGCTTCAGGCCGCATTGGGGGTGTGCTGTTTACATGACGCATACCCCAAATGCAGCATAAAACTGCGCTGAGATCACGCCATTTGGAAAGAATTGGGCCAAGAAGGAGTGGATAGAATTTGCTCCTTCCAGTTGACCGGTTTAGGACTATGACAGCATTCCAGATTGGGACTGGGCACATGCGTTTGCCATGGTCTTGTGCTGGTCCTTTGCGCTCGTCTGCTTGCATTAAAATATTTTTATTCATTTGCATGCAACTTTATTATGCATTCATTTCAATATATTTGTTTTCAATTTTCATATATGCTGGTAATGATGGTGGACCTGGCTTTGGACACTGTCTCTGAGCAGCCAGCATTATATTTTCCTTGAATGTAGCTGATGTGTTGCTCCAAGACATTCTGGGAGGGGGGGGGGGGATGGCACCATCACAAACCACCAAAAGTCTGAAATGGTGTCCATTGCCACTAGATTTCATTTTGTGTTTCTGACATGCTGTGGAAAGATGCAAAGTCTTGTGTATTCTGGAAAAAATATAATGGCAGTCATGGAGAGCAAAAAGTTAAGTCATGACTATCTTGAATGAAAGACTAACAAGATACCACTATAGTGATCATGATTCATGATAATTTTTACAAAGTAAATGGAATCAAATGATTCCCATTTGGTTCAATTTTAACTCATGAAAAGCACATGCGTCTACTATACTATATATAGTAGGAGGAGATGAGCCTAAGAGACAGTGACTTATCTAAAGTTAGCTTGTCACCTCATAGCTGACATTTGCCATTCTCAGCACCTACTGCACACTCAGGCAACAAATACAACCACCACTGGCTACTTCTTCATAGTACAATCTCATTGTATAAATGACTGAACCACATGATCCCATCACATAGATCTTTCCCATACAATTGATATTGTAAATCTGGCACCAACTACAAAGGAAAGAAACTATTCTCTTGTCCGCACAGTTGCAATGTATACAGGAACACACAGTAGAGAAGTGGTTCTTCTCACAGCTTTGTCTAAAAAGGGTCTTAAGAAAATCGGCTTTGAGACTTCCATTGGTTTTGATCTCTCTATGTCTATAATTCATTCAGATCTAATAGCTGCATTTAGAATGTACATTCATCTTAAAATAGGAGTAGAAAACCTTTCACCCTCCAGACATTCTGGATTTCAACTCTCAGAAACCCCAGCCAGCTTGGCCAGTGGCAAGAGATGGTGGGATTTGTAGCCCAAAACACTCGGAGGGTCAGAGATTCTACACTTTTGTTGTTTTTTTTTAAATATTCTCTTTCACTGGAATGGAAAATTACACCTGCTGAAATCCCTTCTACATCTCAAATGATCAAGAATATATGTATCTCTAGAGATAGCTGCAGGATCATATCCTCCCAATGTCCCAGTTTGGCAAGGACAGTCCTGACTAATCCTTTGCCATCCCATTTTTTCAACTGATTTAAAAATGTCCCAGTTTCTCTCTCCTCCTCCTACCTTCCCCCTTTCTCCTCACTTTACTTATGTTGCTGCAAACAGAGTTCAACTGAGCAGGGGGGAGAGGAGAGGAGGTTCAGGCAAAAGCAGAGTGCTGCAGTCTCTCCTCCCCATGTGCTCATCCTCATTAATAACTTTCACCATTTTAATTACACTCTAATTTTGCTTGGCCACATATGTCTTGGTTTCCATCTGTGAAATGTTGGAACATATTTTGGATCCTTGCTTCTGAGGGCCGAGCCTTTCTAACTTCCTAGCATGTTTCATACCTCACTGTGGGGTAAGATGAAATGGCACTACATATTGGAGCACAGTTAAAAGGAAGTTCCTGAGACAACAAACATCCCCCTTCAGCTTTGCCTCTGAATAGAAAGAACCTATGCAATTCTCTTTTCAGTTTAATGGACTGGAAAATTAGGTTTGGTTTTAAGGTGGGTCTTTCTAACTCAAAAGCCTTACATCTAGGAACTTAGCCAATTTGTAGACTACACATTCAAGATAGGCTCAAGATATTTTGCTGCCTGAAGCAAGAGAAGATTGTGCACTATTCACCACACCAGAGGGCGACAGGCTAGATTAGGGGATGCAAGGCAGACTGTATGGTACTTCCTTCCTCCTTTGCCAGCAGGAAAAAGCCTTTTCATTCTGATGGACTTTTAGTTATTAACTGTTTACTGTGAGACATTGTTTTAATAGGGAGCTCTAGACTTTCATTCCTTTTGCTATGTTTAAATGCTTTTAAATGAGTGATGTTTAGGTTTGTTTTGTTTGTTTTTACTTTTTATCGTTATGATTGTTTTTAGTTGGATTCTGTCTCAATAAATGCTGCGAGACACTTTGGGTCTCAAATTGGTAGAAAGGCAAGACACTGCACAAATAAATAAATTCTGAGTACTCAAATTAAAACTTTGAAAAGTGATATTTTAAAGAAGCTATCTGTTGAGTATTTGTGAATTCCTCAGTGAAATCTGTGACTGTTTTGGAAGGAGTAGTAAATATTAACTAGGGATATGCAATACCCAGAGAGAACATTCTGTTGTGGTTTTGTTATCCTAGTAATAATGCTTCAGGGTTGTTGGTTTTTTTTACAAGAATTGAACGGGTTCATTTAAAATACAGACAGCTCAATATTCATCTTTGTCATTCAATGCTTCTTGTTGGTTAAATTAAATTTAAGACCTTAAATCCAATCAGTTCCTGGTTTCAAATAGGGTATATCCATTCAGTGGGATTTACAAAAGTGTTAACTTATTTTTCAGTTGGAACTACCAAATGGATTTCATCACAGTTGTATTAAGGAGTAGTTGCATCAGCACAAAAGGAGCCTATTCACCGTTAATGGGAAATAAATGGCCACAACTTTATTGAATATGTACAGGGGTCATAAATCATCATATGACAGCTATAATTCAATCACAAACCCATAACCATTGGACATATGTGCATACACCCCTCTCATAAATCATGTCATAAATCAAACCATAAATCAGGGCATAAATCAATCATGTGTCAATAACTGTAATTAATCATAACTATAAAATGTCATAAATCACTAGCTGTGATCATAAATCAGTCATCTGACACCATACATCGAGTACGTTGTCATCATAAATCATAACACATTGATCAATAAGCTAACCTCTCAGAAAGCCTGACAGCTGAAATTCTGCTTCATGAAGACTCTTGTTTAAAGGTTGTGACAAGGGCAGCAGACAATGACATCTTACCAATCTAAAGGTTATATATATGCCACAGAATAAAATGCATAAACCACATAAGCAACACTTCTACAAAGCCTAACTAACACAATACAATGCTAACTAAAACTGAAAATCCCACAGGGAGGGAGAAAAATCCATGTTCCAATAGCACTGGGAAAATTCCCTCCCAGACCCCTAAGGCGACCAGCTGAAGCCTGAGGGTTCAGTGACTGAAGTTGCTAAAAATGAGGGTGGGCAGCCTGCGTCTCTCAGCTGCCCAGCTTGCAGTGGCCACAGCCATGTGGAGTGGGGCCTTATATAGGCCCAAATCTCACCCGAAAGCTCACAAGATTTTGCAATCTCATGAGATTATGGTGCATTCTGGGAGATCTCACAAGAGCCATGGGAAAGGGCAGGACTTCCTGTGGCTTCCCCCAATCACAGTGCCAACCTTCCAAAATGGCCGGCGCAACAAGAGGCGCCTCCTGACGAGTCGGAAGGGGTGTTTGTGAAGATCATTAAGGCCTAAAATTAAGGAATACAAATCTGTGTGTACTTCATTTTCACATTTTCACATGAAATAATCTTGCTGAGTGACAATCTGGTGTTCCCCCTCCCCCAATTTGGGGTTTTTGTTTGTTTGCAAAAAAAAGATCATCCCCCCAAAACCTTGGTTTTGCACAAAAACATCAGGACTGCACTGCATCATAGGACTTGCAGTCAAGCTTCTGTTCTCATTTCTATGCAAAGAATCTTCCCCTTAGTAATTTCTCATTTGAGCAGTGATTTTGAATATGGCTATATATAAAAGTAAAGTATGTTCCTTCAAGTCACCTGCCATTTATGGTGACTCCATGTATCTCCTAGGGTTTTCTTAGGCAAGGAATACTCAGAGGTGGTTAGCCATTGCCCTCCTCTGAACATGGCCTACAGCACATGATGTTCTCTGGCAGCCTCTCTTCAAAGTACTAACCAGGCCTGACTCTGCTTAGCTTCTGAGATCAAATGAATTCTAGTGCCTAATGTGTGAAAAAGAAGACAAGAGCTTGGCATAAAGATTTAATTTTTTTTTAAATTTAAATTGTTAAAAGGAAAACAGGTATTGCAAGAAATACTTTCTTCTGTGATAGTTATCTCACAAAATAACTGCCTGGATTAGTATGAAGTTGGTTAGAAATTTCAGACTGTGGTAATACTGCCTATAATTCCAGTAAAATACTTACGTTTGACATATTTTCTTCTGATTTTTTCACTGCAGATGAAATTAGCTCTTCCAGTGTGACTTTTAATGACTTAAGATTGCTTTCCAATAGTGTTCCTGGCCCATATTTCACTTGACAGCTCATACCCTTCCATTCACTTTCCTTTCTTTTGCTCACTTATGTTAATATTTATATGGGTGCATTTATTTTTGGATGCACATTTGATCACAAACAAATCTGAAAATTCATTCTGGACTGTGCTTTGAGGACGACTGCATAATTACCTCTTAAAAGGAAGCAGCCAGAATCAGTAATTTCAGCCTCTATTGTTTTCCTTTTGTGCTCTCCTGTTCAGCTTGTCAACTTATTGTCACTATAAATCTTCCCTTGAAAAGGGCCATGGTGGTTGAGAATTATAAGAGGACTATTTTTGAGTGTCTTTAGAAGCTGAAAATATCTAAAGAGTGTTTGCATAGACTGGAGGTCTTGTAAGCAAGACAATAGAACATTGACTTAAAAGTGAAGCCAAAGGCGGCAGGCCAATATGATAGAGCCAAGAATTCAGTATTATTTTACTTTGCAGTGATGTTAACTAAAAAGGACTGTTTTGTTGTGTTTAAGAATACACTAAGGAAAAAGCAAGATAATTCATCTATATTCTACAAAATAACTTGCATTAAAATCTGTCAAACATCTACAGACACAGTTTTTAAAATGTTTGTATAGTGTCATAATTACAACCATGATTAGAAGAGGAAATTTGGAAATAATCAGAACATTGTCCTTCCTAATCTCAAAACCCAATTGTTTCTAAATGCTCAGTCATCTCTATTAGTTGGATGATCCCTACAATTATGAGAGAAATAAAGATGAAAGTGATTGAATTTATTTATTTATTTATTTATTTCCAGAATTTATATCCCTCCTTTCTCCCACAATGGGATTCAAGGTGGGTTACAATATATTAAAAAAGGCAAAGCTAAAACATTGATTACAACAGTTAAAAATGAATTAAATACTACTAACATTAAAACATAAATAATACAGCATCATCTGAAACAGTAAAATCTTTAACATTGAAACAGCACACCACATTACTCAAATAAAATCTACCCCCTAAATTGCAAAGGTGGTGGGACCAAGGGAAAACCCTCTCCTGCTGATCTTAGCACTTGGGCTGGCTTGTATAGGGAGATATAGTCCTTTAGATAATCTCGACCCAAGGTGTTTAGGACTTTAAAGGTCAAAACCAGCACCTTGAATTCGGCCCAGAAATGGACTGATAGCCAGTGTAGCTTTTTTAGCAAGGGAGCGACATGATCCCTGTAGCCAGCCCCGATCAACAGCCTGGCTACAGCACTTTGCACCCACTGCAATTTCCGAACAGTTTCCAAGGGCAGACCCACATAGAGTGTGTTACAACAGTCCAAACAAGATGTAACTGAGGCTTGTCTCTTAAGATCTGGTGTCTTAAGGAACAGGTACAGCTGGCTCACAAGTTTTAGCTGTGCAAATGCACTCCTGGTCACTGGTGAGACCTGGGCATCCAGGCTCAGAGTGGAGTCCAGGAGCACACCCAAGCTGCGAACCTGAGATTTCAGGGGGAGTGCAGCGCCATCCAGCACAGGCTGAATCCCTATTCCCTGATCTGCCTTACGACTGACCAGGAGCACTCTGTCTTGTCTGGATTGAACATCAAATTGTTTGCCCTCATCCAGTCCATTACTGACAGCAGACGATGGTTCAGTACAGACAGCTTCCTTGGAGTCAGTTGGAAAGGAGAGATAGAGTTGGGTGTCATCAGCATATTGGTGACACCACACCCCAAAACTCTCCCACTGTTTTCATGTAGATGTTGACTAACATGGGGGACAGAAAAGAGCCCTGAGGGACCCCACAGGCCAGCAGCCAAAGAACAGGAGTCCCCCAACACCACTTTCTGAATTCGCCCCTCCAAGAAAGACCAGAACCACTGCATAACAGTGCCCCAAAGTCCTATCCCAGAGAGGTGGCCCAGAAGGTCAATGGTATTGAAAGCCACTGAGATCCAGCTGGACCAAGAGGGACACATTCGCCCTGTCCAGCTTCCTGCGTAGGTCATCCACCAAGGTGACCAAAGCTGTCTCTGTCCCATAGCCAGATCTGAAGCCAGATTGAAATGGATCTAGATAATCAGTTTCATCCAGGAACCCCTGGAATTGGGAGGCCACCACACATTCCAACACCTTGCCCAAAAAGAGGATATTTGAGACTGGTCGATAGTTCTCAAATCTGGTGGGGTCTAGGGAAGATTTTTTTCAATATTAGCCTCAACACAGCTTCTTTTAGACAAGCTGGGAACCTGCCTTGCTGTAGTGAGGCATTCACTACTTCCCTTACCCAGTCAGCCAGTCCCCCTCTGGCTGCTTTCAACAGCCAAGATGGGCATGGGTCCAGTATGCATGCAGTGGCTCTCACTGCTCCAAAGATTCTGTCCACATCCTCAGGTTGCACAAATTGAAGCGTATCCAATAACACTGGACAAGCAGGTGCCAAGGTTAGACCCACCAGACCTATATCAATTACAGCATCCAAGTCAGAGCGGATCTGAGTGATTTTATCTGCAAAGTGCTGTGCAAACTCTTCAGAGTGAGCTTCCAAATGCTTTATATATTGTTTTTGATGGGTGGAATGCAGAAGGCCCCTGACCACTCAGAACAGCTCCACTGGACAACACTGTGCGAATGCAATGCTGGCAGCGAAGAAGGATTTCTTCACTGCCACCACTGCCAGAGCATAAACTTTCCAATGAGCTCTAGCCTGTGTTTGGTTGGACTAGCTCCAAGTTTTCTGCCATCATCACTCTAGTCTCTGTCCCACTCATGTATCACCATCAGCTTCCTGGTAAACCAGGGTGCTCACTTGGTTCCACTCCATGGAAGGGGATGATTAGGAGCAATAGTGTCCACCGCCTAACCCTGCCCATTTCCTTTTTCCAGAGATCAGCCAAGGCTTTGACAGAATCACCTGCCAAGGCAACAGGAAACTCCCCAAGAGCTATCAAGAATCCATCTGGAACCATAGGCCTCCTGGGGCAGACCATCTTAATCAGCCCTCCACCCCTGCTTTGAGTTCCAGTGAGTCTAAACCCCACTAGGTAATGATAATGGAACTACTGAAAGTTCCTCCACACCCAGATCATGAGCATCCTGTCCCGCACAGAAAACCAGGTTTAGAGTGTGTCCAGCAACATGGGTGGCACCAGATATTAGTTGGGACAGCCCCATGGTTGCCATGGCAGACATGAAATCCTGAGCCGCTCCTAACAGAGCAGTCTCCGCATGGATGTGGAAGTCCTCCAGCACAACCAGCCGTGGAGACTCCAACACCACTGCTGAGACCAACTCGACCAGCTCAGGAAGGAAGACTATTGAGCAGCGGTGTGGACGGTACACCAACAGAATCCCTATTCTGTCCCAGCCACCCACCTTTAAATAGATACACTCATACCCAGTAGATTGTGGGACAGGGCACCAAGTGAGGGAGATGGGATCCCGATAGACCACTGCAACTCCAGCTCCCCACCCTCCAGGCCTCACCTGGTGCTGTATGGAGAACCCAGGTGGATAAAGTTGGGAGAGATTATCCCCCCCTCCCCCACTTTCATCCAAGGTCTCCATAATACAAGCCAGGTTGGCATGCTCATCCAGGATCAAGTCCTGGATCAGTGGTGTCATTCACTGACGTGGCATTGAGCAGCAGCATTTTTAGCCCAGGGGCCCTGTTGCCAAGGCTATCCAGGCTATCTGAAGTGGGGGACCATTTGGGGACAACCAACACTCTATGGCTCTCCCATCTTTTCTGTTGATGGTTTTGTCTCCCCATACTACGTCTCCTCATACCTGTTGAAGAGACTGACGATGTCTCTGTTGTACTACTCTCATACTAAAAAACATCTAGGGGTAGCCGTGTTGGCCATACACAGCCATGTTGCAAGCTTTTGCAATTGTTGCATGTTGCAAGCTTTTGAAGTCACACTGGCTTCTTCGTCAGGCAAACAGGAGAAAAAAGTTGAAGATGTTAGTCAAAGGCCAGAACAGAAAATGCAGAAAATGACTATGGGGGGAAGCAGGCGATGGTGTCGGGGACGCCGCGGGACGGTGCACCGCCGGAGCGACGCAGCCACACCGCAGCGCACCGCCGGCGCCTCTGAAAGGAGCACTAAATCAGCGCTCCTTTCAGAAGTCAGGGAAAGTGCGCCCTAAACGCGTAGGGCGCACTTTCCCTGAGTTTTCCACCGCAGCGTGTGCGGTCGCTGCGGCGGGAGGTTGCCCCGGAAGCGCCGGCCGTGCGGAGGGCCGGCAGCTCCCAGGGCGACCTCAGGAAGAGGAAGGAGCGCCGCGCGTGCGGTTGCTCCTCTTCTTCCGGGTCTTGCAGACGACTCAATTAGTCGTCTGCCGAGGCCCTATGACTAACATCAACTTTTGTCTTCTGTTTGCCTGATGAAGAAGCCAATGTGACTTTGAAAGCTTGCAACATGTAATTGTGCATTTTGGTTTGCCCAATACATGTATCATTGTTTGGATGTTATTGGATTCACTTCTCATATCAGTTTAACTGTTGAGAATCCACCCCACAAAATCATGGGATTTATAGTTTGGGGAAATAATCTGAACTGTTTACTAGAAAGCTCCAATGCCTGTCAACAGGGAATTCTAAGCACCTTCACAAAGGACATGTGTCACAAGTCCCTAACATAGCAGATAAAGTGGTATGAAACTATTTTAATAATATAGTGTAGATGCAGTCTGAGGTTTACAGAGGTTCTACATTCCCATTTGCACTTCCTTTTCAACACTGCAACCTGCAAGTGTATAAATCAGACCATCAAAAAATTTTTTTAGTTATATTCAAAAGGGATCTCAGTTACATACCATAATGCTCCAGTATAATAAAAACAGAAAAATAAAAACACAAAAGAGGAAAAATAACCACAGTAGTTGTACATTTCTATGAAAACTAATCAAATGTCCATTTGTAAATGTTGCTTATACCTCCTTACTTCAAAGCTTGCAAGCATTGTTAGATCTTAATGCATTGGATCACAGGTGGAGAAAGATTATCTTTCCAGTAGCAAAATATCAATCTTTTAGTAGTCAAAAGGGCATGAAAAATCCAGTTCCATTGTTGCTGTTGCTGTTAGCTGCTCTTGAGTTGACCTCGACTCCAGGTGACCCTGTGTGAGAGACATCTCCAAGACCTCCTATCCTCCAGAGCTCTGCTTTGATCTTGTAGATTCAGGCCTGTGACCTCCCTAATTGAGTCTAACCATCTGGTGTGCAGTCTCTCTTTCTACTACTCTCTACCTTTCCTAGCATTATTGTCTCCTGTAATGAGTCATGCCTTCTCTTGATATGACCAAAGTATGACAGGTTGAATTTAATCATCTTGGCTCCCAGGGAGAGTTCAGTCTGGATCTATTCAAAGACTCATCTGTTTGTCTTTTTGGCTGTCCACAGTATTCTCAGCACTCTTTTCCTGCACCATATCTCAAGTGAGTTGATTTTCTTTTATGTGCTTTTTCACTGTCCAGCTCTCACATCCATACATCATGATGGAGAATACAATGGATTGGATGTTTCTAATTTTAGTGCTCTTTTATACATCTTTACTCTGTAGGATCTTGTCTAGTTCTTTAATCGCTGCCTTTCCCATTCCTAGTCTTCTTCCTATTTCTTGACTACAGTCTTCTTTCTCATCAGTGTTTGATCCAGGGAAGGGAGATCTTTAGCTATTTTGATTCATTTGTCAGTGTCTAAAAAACAGGTAAATAATTCCAAAGAACATGCATGTCCCTGAATATTGAGGAACTTTACAAAACTGAGGGGTGAAACAGATTAGCAAGAAGGAGCAGCCAGAAGCCGCTCCTAGCCCATTCACCCTGGGGCTGCAGCAACCACATGCCATGGTCTCAAGGGTACCTGGTGCCACAGTCCCAAATGGACCGCAACAAGAAGTAGAAAAGATCTGGTCCTTTTTGGGCCACCTTAGGCAGCCTGGGGATAGCCTCAGCACAGCTTCCACACAGGTTCGGTGTGTGTGCCATGTAATCACCACGCCCCCATGCCACATGGAAGCCAGCTGTCACAGGCCTGAATATACGTGTGATTACTTCCTCCCAAAATGTAGCTATTATGGGACAATTCCAAAATATTAACAAAACATTAGCAGTATTATATCTCCAACATTTTGTTGATTTATTAAGGCCTTTCTTCTATAGATGTTGTGGTAAGCAATATACCTAAAAATTATTTTTGCTGTAGAAGACCCAGTTGGAGATCTATATCCATACTGGTTGCAGATTTTAAAGTCAGAATTAGACATTTCAATTCTCTATTCCATTCTTGCTGTAAACCTCACCATGCCATACTCATTTATAAACACTAGAAATTTCTCTCTATATAAATTGTTGGTTTGGATACTTGGTTGACCTCTCAATTAATGTCTAATATTAACGGAACGTCAGACACATTTAAATCTGCTAATCTGGATTTTGACAAATTGTAAATATTGCCATTTAACTGACAGAGGTAGCTTAAACTGTTCTTGTTAAATTGAAAAAGGTAAAAACTCATAATGAACACTAAGTATCTGATTTGGGGTAACAATCCCATTGTTGGCCCATATTTTCCATAAAAATGATTCTTTACCAATTTTCAAATCTGGATCCCCTCATAAAGTCAATCTGGCATAAGCATTTCAGTCAAATTGCAATTGACAAGACAATATTTGCCATACAGTTCTAACTGCTGAAATTATTGGCAAGATATTGTTCTTTTTTTATATTAAATGAGAACTGAGTACTATCTATTTGAATAGAGTTGCCAGAAATGAAGATCCAGGCTGATCATGATGGGTTTCCTACTTAATTGGACATGTCCAAAAATTAACACAAGAGAACAGATACACTTGATATTATGTAAGATGATCTGGAAGGCCGAATCCTCCTCCTTTGATAGGAATTTGCATTTTTTTTATTGTAGTTAGGTGATGCCCCAGATGTTGCCTCCACATCTCCTAAATGCATTTAGTTTTTGAATATACTTGCAAGATAAAAGTAGAAGAATTCCACAAATAACATAAACAATTCTAACATTTAATCATGTTTACCTTAGCCCACAGATTCATCTTTAAGCCTGCTGATCTCTTTAAATCTGGTGCAATATATTTTATCAGCTTACTTATATTAAGATTGGTCATCTGAGATAATTCCCCAGGAATAATTAAAACCAAATAAGTCATATAATTTAGGCAATTTCAAAACTGCCACCCTAGAGCTAGAGTCCATCTTGTCTCCTATTGGCAATATTTCTGCCTTGGACCATTTAATTGAATACCCAAATATTTTACCAAATTATTAAGCAACTGCATCAGGACAGTGATTGACTGCCAGGACTTTGAAACAAACAGCAAAAAATACAGCAAAAGATAATCTGCAAAAAGAGTATTTTTAAATTCTAAATCCATTGATCCTGGAATTTTACTCAATTACATACTTAAGGTTTCAAGCACTAATTGAATATTAAAGGACAATGAATATCCCTGCCTTGTACCCCACTTCAGTGTAAAAAATAATGGATGAGAAGAAAACATTGGTCATAACCTGTGCTCTGGGTGATGAATATAAAATTTTATCCATTTATAAAATATTTTAGGAAACGCAAAATTAGCCAATACTGTGAAAATAAACAGCTAGTGAATTTTATCAAAGGCCTTCTTAGCATCTAAAATGCTGACTGATCAGTTCTATCTGCATTTAAAGCAATCAAATCGACAACCAATAACATTTTATCTGCTCCTTGCCTGTTTTTGATAAATCCCACCTGGTCAGCATTTACTAGAGGTAAAATGACTTTTTCTAATCAATTATCTAAAATAAATGTCATGTCAGCTCTAAGTAAGGCTATAGAATGATAGTTAGCATGACAAGTATGATCCTTACCAGGTTTGGATAACCAGGTAATATAGCTTCACTTAGGGCCTTTGCAGGCTGCCAGAAATAGTGCAAATTGAGTCCACTTTAAGGGTTAGGGAATCTTGGGAACTGTATTTTATTGTGGCAATAGAGCTCTCTGACAGAGAATGCTCAATGTCTCGGGGGGGGGGGGGGGGGGGAACAATTCCCATGATTCCCTAGCACTAACCCTAACTTAAAGTGGACTCAATTTGCACTATTAATAATGAAGAAAGGGAGCCAGATTCTAAGATATGTTTGTAAAGTTGCAACAGTCTTGGTGTTAATAAGATAGCAAAAGTGTTGTACCATTCAATTGGAGCCCCATCAGGACCAGAAGACTTCCCAGTTTTTGTATTTGCTACAACGTTGATAATTTCCTGTAAGTGTAAAGGTTCCAAGAAAAATTGTTTCTGTGATATGCTAAGAGAGGAAGGTCAATATGAAAAGAAAATCTTCCATATCTTGTTGGTGAATTTCATTACCAAAGTTTTAAAGCTTCACATATTTCAAAAACTGTAGATTTATATCTGTGGGTAATGTATATAAATTATTGCCTTCATATTTGATAGCTGAAATAACATTGTATTGCTATGGATGCTTAAGGCTGTGCTTCGAGAGCCCTTCTCTCTGTCCTTTCACCCTCACAGGTACATCTTGTGAACATATCAGGAGAGGGCCTTCTCAGTGAACTGGTATCCTTCCTACTTTCTTTTCACAGACAAGTAAATACAGGCATTTAATGACTGACTGTATAAGGCCCATCCACCAAAATAAGATGCTGGATCTTGCTAACTGTTGTGCTAGTGTGTGTCTGTGCTGGATAGATTAATTTCATTTTAACTTTTGTATCTTACAAATTTTTAATTATTTTTTTAAAAAAATTGTTATAAGTTGCTTTGAATCACAAACTGGAAAAAAGGAAGGATAAAAATGATGATGATGATGATGATGATGCCGCAGAAGAAGGAACATGCAAAAATATACTGGACCCATGTTGAGATAATAACATTTTGGAATTGGAAACCATGTGATAAAGTCTGTTAAAACTCAAACAACATTCCCTCTCACTTACACATAGTGCTCCTAGGCTGAACAACAAATGATCTCAGGGTCAGTCTCACAAGTAAATGGAACATGGTTCTGGCTACATGCGTGTACTGATGAAATATTGGCCTATTGTATGTGATTATTAGCAAGTTGTACTCTTAACAGAGGATGGCCATCTGGCAGTTTCTGTATTACTATTTTTTTAATAACCTTCACTGCTTTCCAATTTGTTTCTAAACACTATTCAAGATGCTTGGTTTGACCTATATTATAATCCTGTAAAGCCCTTCTCACCACAGAACCAGTTCTTATGAATGACTGCATGCTCTCCTATGAATCTTTAAGATGTGAAGTCGAAGGCTTTCATGGCTGGCATCCATAGTTTTTCTGGGGTTTTTTTTGGGGGGGCGGCTATGAGGCCATGTTCTAGAAGAGTTTATTCCTGATGTTTTGCCAGAGCTGTGGCTGGCATCTTCAGAGAATGCTGGCAAGGAAGAGAGTGGGGTATATATACTGTTGGTTGAGAGAAAATATTTTACATGTTAATCTGTGTATTGTTCTGTTGTTGAATGGCAAGGCCTCAGAGTGTCTATTTAATTAATGATCTATTGTCTGCTGGGAAACCCCCCTCACCCTGGGTGGTTTTCTTTTGCATCTGCTAGGTCTTAATTTTGGTGCTTTTCAGGACTGGTAGCCAAACTTTGTTTACTTTAAGGGTTTCTTCTTTCCTGTTGAAGCTGTCTAGGTGTTTGTGGATTTCAATGGCTTCCCTGTGCATTCTGACCTGATAGTTGTTGGCATGCTTCAGAATTTCAGTGTTTTCAAACAGCATTTTATGCCCAGGATGGTTTATTCTGATTTTTCTTGCTGACCCAGTTTGCAGTGTCTCTCATGTTCCTTGATTCGTATTTGAACATTGAATTTGGTGGTCCCTATGTAGCCTTGTTCGGAGCTGCACAGTATTTGGTAAACTCCTACAGTTGTGAGAGGGTCTCTCCTGTCTTTTGCTGAGTGCAGCATTTGTTGGATTTTCTTGGTTGGTTTGTAGATCATTGTTTCCTCACCAGTTTCCCTATTTTGTCTGGACTCCTTTGATGTATGGTAAAGGGGTGGTTGTTTGTCTTCACTCCTCTGGGTTTTTCTGGGTCTGGCAGCCCTTCTGATGTCTGAGCTGGAGTACCATTAGCCTGTAGAGCCCAGTCTGGGTGCTTCAATTCATCTTCCAGGAAGTGGGGTTCACAAATCCTTTTTGCCCGGTCTACTAGTGTTTTTATTGCGCTTTTATGTCCTGGATGATGGTTGGAGTTCTTGTGTAGGGTACAACAAGGTGCCTAGCATCAATCACAGGGCTGGGCACCTCACAGTGACCTCAGAACACTGTGGATGTATGTGCAGACAGCCACCTGGTGTTGCTACAAAGTGCTTCAGTTTTTCCTGCAAAACCTGGAGCAAAATCTGGAGCGCTTATTTTAAATTGCGTATGCAGAGGGGCGGGATAAAGATATATTATTATTATTATTATTATTATTATTAAATGGGTTTAAGGGAGGGATGAGGTGGATTCTGTGCAGAACTGACAATCCGCACTCAAATTAGGATTTGACCCTGCATCATGAAAACAAGTTGTAGTGAGGTTGGGAGAAAGCCACTTTATTTGATCTGGGTAGATATGCTGTAAATAGCTGATAGGGAATACTTGCCAATATTGTTTGAGGAGAACGTTTTACATATTCATCAGAATATGAAAAAAATCATACACACTCCTGATTATATTTGTCATATGAAAGACAGTTTGGAGACGTGACAGCAGAGGAGCACTGCCAGTTGTTCGTGCACGGGTTTTTGACTTCCCCCACAATTCTTAAAATGCTTCTCCTGCAACAGCAGGAGGTTCAGAATTGTGGACTTTGGAAGTGGCAGATGCTGTGCTATGTCACGCTAACACATCTTGTGAGCCTACTTAATTTGATTTAAAAGCTTTGTCTTTGCCCCAAGGCTGAGGGTCAGTAGCTTTCTTCTCTTTATGACTATTGTTCTGAACCAAACCAAAGAAGCAGTGAGATGAAATAATGAGTAGACTGCACTTGTCTCAACAAATGTAAAAAGCTGCTCATTAAAGAATAGCTATTATTATGGAATACTACTGCAGGGGCTGCAATAGAGATTATTTCAGATATCTGAATGTGAAAGGCTGGAAATATCTTTGTAATACTACAGATTATACAGGAAACATTATATTATATAACTGCACTTTTGAATCAGAGGATTGATATCAGAATTTGAATTCACCACTGTCAAATTCTTTGTAGGTTGTAATGTAAACATTTGGGATGTAAGAAAACTATAAAACAATGCAGTATATTTTAATGGGGAAATAACACAAACACATACAGTGAAACATTTTTTGATTTGCAGTTTTTAAAATACTATGTGCAGGGAGGATGAGGTAGAATCATACTTGATAACACCCAGTGCTTCATTTGAAGCTTGTATGATGTGAATCAGTGTTTCATCAAACAAGGATATAACAGTTGATGAGCCTGAATTGATTTAACATCAAGCCCACTGGGTAGACTCCAAAACCACTTATACTTTGTTGAGAAAGAGGACCAAAATCGGCATAAAAACAGTTTGCTCAATTTAGATTGTAATAATTAGTCAAAATTGTAGTGCCAATGTAACGGATTATCTAGTCACCATCTTGCCCATATTTCTGTTTAATTTAAATATGGGCAAGATGGTGGCTAGATGACTGATGTTCAGTTTGCTATGTGGGTGCTAACAGTTCAAGGTTCCTGCTTTTTCTTCTTATGATTCTTAAAACCAGATTTGAACAAGACCGCTGTTCGAACAAAACAGAGGTAGAGAACCTCTGAGAGCCTAGGAGGCATTGACCCCTCCCCCTTTCAAAAAAGTCACCTGAATGTGTGTCTTTACATTCTCAGAAGACCTGGAGAAGATGTGCATTTACATTTAATTTCCCTGCAGGATTCAACTTAGACCTCCCCATCCCAATTGTTTAAATGCCAGAGACCCTTTAACTACTCATAAATTTTAAAAAGCAGCAATAAAAGACAATAACATCCCACTGGTGTGTGACCATGGGCTATTTTTTTGTAAGCTGTCCATGAGGATATTTTGAACAAATGATTGATACTGGCATGTCCAGTTAATACTGTCCAAGATATAGTGTCCAAAATCCAGACTAACATTTATTTCTGGAAACACCAACCAAAAAAAAAAAATGTGTTATAAAACGTATGATTTCCTGTCATATTCCTTTTTCATCCATGAAGCAAGTGAAGTGATTTTCACTATAAAGAAGTGTCTATGCGGATTTTTAATACATGGTTTGTAAACAAAAATCAAGCTTCCTGTTCATTTATTTCATAAAAAGATTTGTCAATTCAAAATCCATGATATACAGATCATGGATTTCACAGCCAGGAAGCTACTATGGCAATTGTCTTCTGTGGATCAGGCTCCTGTGTGTTCTATTAAAAATTTGTTCTAGTGTGCTTTGAATTCCATAGACTTGGCTCTTAGGCTAAAGCTCTAAAAATATATCAACATTTGTTTTCAGAAGGCTCAGTATGATTTACAATCCCCTGCCTTGCTGGCTGCCAAAAGAAAGGAGGACATCAGTCTTGGAGTATATATAACAAGACCAGAGTTTGTACTTACAGCCAGTATTAATCACTAAAGAAGAAACAATGTGGTTATGGTAGAAGACGTTCATGGTTGATAAGAAGCAACAGTTGCCCAACAAACTGGCTATCCATGTCCCTTGGGCTCTTTGGGCAATGAGTTCAAGGTGAGGCCCAAGATTTGACATGACACTGGGGCCAAGCATGGTTTCTGCATCAAGGGGGTATCCAGAATCTATAGGGCAATCTCCCACTCCATGTCTTGTGTCTCATAAAATATATATCTATGCTTAATAGATGTTCAAAATACCATTCTGTTCACTGTGTGGCCATCCACTTGTTCACATTTCTTTTGGAAGCCCATGAGAAGAACATAAATGCAACAGCACACTAGATTTGCACTCCCTCAGCAACTGATTTATAGAGATATGCTTCATTTGGTAGTGAAGCAAAAGTACATTTATTATCACTAGTTAACCACTGATAGGCACATCTTCCATGAATTTATCCAGCTTTCTAAGATGCCAGCCATCACTGCATATTGTGGCATGTTTAACCACAAATTTAACCATGCACTCTGTGAAAATGTACTTTCTTTAATCTATCCTGAATTTCCCAATATTCTCCTTCAATGGATCATCTAGGATACTAATGTTATTACAGAGGAGGAAAAAGTTTTACCCTACTCTGTTTCTTCACACCATGCATGACTTTACATATCTCTAGCATGTCTCTGGGATTGACCAGATACCCTAAGGGCAACCAATCCCATCTCTTCTTTGAAGCTAAGCAGGGTCAGCCCTGGTTAGTACTTGGATGTGACACTGCCAATGAATATCAGGTTACTGTCACCTATATTTAAGAGGAAGGAACTGGCAAACCACCTATGAGTATTCCTTGCCTAAGAAAACCCTATGAAATTCATGGGGTCATCATAAGTTAGACAGGTGACTTGAAGGCACATACACACAGCATGTCTCCCTTTTATTATATGTTCTGCTTAAGCTAAAAAGCTTTTTACCATAGAGAGGTAGCCTCAGTCTGTCCGTTCTTTACAGTCTCTTTACTGAACGAATATGGACTTGTCACCTTCTTTGTGCCTTCATCCCCCTCCCAAATTTCTTCTACTGCTGAAGTTGTGAAAGTTATGCTCCACATCACCACATATGTACACAGATGTAACATGAAATGGGGAGGTGAAAAGAATGCCCACTGCTGATCACTCTGGACAGCAGGAAGAATATTGTGCCTTTGTTTCCGACCTATTACAGGGTTTTCTTGCTCACATGTAGGTGTGGAGGCAATATTGCTACATTTTTAGACCTCTTTGGGCCATTTAGAACCAAGAAAGGCTTCCACCCCCCAACAGGTTATGAAGCCTTCTGTGGGATGGGGGGCAATCTTGCCATGTTTCATTACCTATGGGGGGGGGAACCTTTCTTGGTTCTAAAATGGCCCAAAGAGGTCTTAAAATGTAGCATTATTGCCTCCATACCTACATGTGAGCACGGGGGTAGCATTTGGAGGCATGTGACGTAGTGGTTTGATCACTGGACTACAATTCTGGATAGCATGATTCAAATACCTGCTCAGCCATGGAAACTCACTGGATGATAGTTTTTTGTGGGTTTTTCAAGCTATGTGGCTGTGTTCTAGAAGATTTTATTGTGTTCTAGAAGATTTTATTCCTGACATTTCGTCAGCATCTGTGGCTGGCATCTTCAGAGAATGCTGGCATGGACGTGAGTGGGATACACACACACACACACACACACTGTGTGACCCTTGGTTCAGAGGCTGTGATGTGATTTGCATGTTAATTTGTGTGGTGTTCTGTTGTTGAATGGTAAGGCCTCATGTGGGAGGATATGCAAGGAAGATTTGTGTCTATTTAATTAATGATCCATTGTCTGCTGGGAAAATCCCTGACACTGGATGGTTTTCTTTTGCATTTGCTGGGTCTTGATTTTGGTGTTTTTCATGACTGATACCAAACTTTGTTTACTTTAAGGGTTTCTTCTTTCTTTGTGAAGTTGTCTAGGTGTTTGTAGATTTCAGTGGCTTTCCTGTGCATTTTGACCTGACAGTTGTTGGCATGGTCCAGAATTTTGGTGTTTATATGCCCAGGATGGTTTATAACATGTTGTTGCAAAATATGAAACTAGGCTTCATACTAAGTAGCAGTTTAGAACATTATGTTACCAGCATTCTTAGTGGATATTGGTATTATCCTTTAAGTTGACTCCATGTGATGTTTTTAGTTTATAAATCCAAAACTTCTTCCCTTTGTACAAATTGTCTGAAGGGGATGGCAACTCAATGCCAAACAGAGACAAATCAGGGAGAATGTGATGTTCCAGTCTGAAATTCTTGGCCACTGGTTGCTCTAGCTTCCTAGTTAGAATATCAGATCTCTAGTTCCTGAAGCATGTCTGTGGTTGTTTTGCCCACATACTACAAAAGGTATCATGCATGCTTGCAGTCAATCACATAAATAAGATTGTGGAACTGGCAGGTGATACGTTGTTTAATGGAATAGGTCCTGCCAGTTGCTGCGCTCCTAAAAGTGACAATCGGCTTAAGATATTTACAGGTGACGCAACATTTTGAATCATAAGGGTGTGATCCTGGATTGCTAACTGGTGCTTTCAGGAGACCTTTTACCAGCAGTGCTGTTGGTCTAGGTATAGATATAGATATAGATTGTGTGGGTGTGCTGAAGGGTACAGGCTTCCAAGATCCCCTGGGGCTGAGACAAATGTGGGCCACTCATCTCCTGATGGTTGCCTACTCCAAGCTACAGCCTCAGGTAAATGTGTTCCCATTGGATGGGCTGATTTGGGGATTGTGCTGTCTGACCTGAAGTCATCTGTGACAAAACTCTTTCAAACTCTTGCATGTCCTAGGGAAAACCCAAGATCTCTTGTGACTTTATTTCTTGATATTGCAGGTGACAGAAAATCTATGCTTTATCAAAGAAGCTATGCTTTATCAAAGAAGCTGTGTTGCCATTCCCTTGACCTGCAAACCTCCACCTCCTGTTCAGGTGCTGGGTTGGTGGTCCATCAATCAATGCTACATTATTAATGCTTCAAATTCTATCTTTTACTTTCCACTCACCAAAGCAAACCATAAGTCAGCTCCTCTGAAATTCTTTTCATTCTGAAACTATAATTCTAATGGTATTGATTCTAATTACAGATACATCTCAATGTAGGTTCTAGACTTTGATTAATAGGGAGCCTTTGATTTACAGGGTTTTTGATTACTATCATAGAATTCCAGACCTTTGATTAATTGGAAAGTGAATCAAATCCTTAAAGAGGGGACATTCAAACAGAAACCAGGGCAAGATTTGGTTCTTGAGGGCCACCAAAGGACCAAGAAGCAGCTCTCCCTTCTTTAGCACCCCCCCACACACACACACACACAAGAGCTATAACTGTATTTTTGGGGGGAGGGGGGCAAGAGAACTTGGAACAGCTTGACTTGAGAATTAATAAGATGAAAGAAGGTGCAAGCTTTCAAGTTACATAAAAATCATCATCAGGACAGGCGCACATCTCCAACAAGTAATAATACCCACTCTACAAGAGCAAATATAGTGACCACTTTAAAACATAAAAAATAATATCCACTGTTTTTAAAAATTTACTTAATCTTTCACACTGACAAAGCAACAAGTATCAATGGATGGAATCATGTATCATAGTTATGAAAGCATAACCTGCTGTTACATACTTGTGACAGGCATGCATTCATGGTTTAGGGAGCTATGTAGAGACCATGAAAGTCCTGGCAGCAGCTGATACATTTGACGGGGTTCTTTTTCCCTGTTGCTCAAGAAGCAGCTGACTGCACCCACCCCCTTGCACGAATGACTTCCAGTTGCGAAAAATGCAATGGGGACCTCAACTTACAGAGAAATTTTCATTAGAAAGGACGTAAAGATAGCTAATTCAATAGGGAAAGAGTAAGAACAATAAAAGCTGAATTTTTGTTCACCAATTCAATAAAATAGAGAATTTATTTTTATTTATTATTTATTTTTATTGATTATGCCTGACACTAATATTGCAACAACTGCTTAGTGTTGTGCTGCTTGTTCTTGACAATTTATTTATTACAGGGATAATACTATTTCTTCTTCTATCAATAATTTTTCAGAACCCAAGCTGGTAGGGCAATCTGCTTTAGCTGTGGATTTCCTGCATTTCAAAAGGCTGGATTGAATTATCTCTGGGGTTCCTTCCAGCTCAACATTTCTATGATTCCCTGGATGCTGGTGATTCAGGACAGACAAGAAGTCCTTCTTCTCACACAGCAAATTTAAAGAGTGGAATCCACATGGGATGTAATGACAGCTGCCAACTTGGATGTCTTTAAATGGGGATTAGTCAAATTCACAGAGCATATGGCTATCAATGGCTATCATGAGGTCTAGTACATCACCTCCCCCAAGATAAGCAGGCTCACACATGCTAGTTGCTGGGAAACAGTATCAGGAGAACACTGTTGCCTTTACATCCTTCTTGCAGCCATTCTCTTTGAACTAGCAGTTGTCCACTTTGGCAAATAGAATGGCAGGCCAGAAAGGTCTGATCCACAGGGGTACATCTCACAGCCTCAGAGGATGGCAATGCTGAACCCCCTCTGAAGAAACTTGCCAAGAAAACCCCATGATTTGTTTTTGTTAGTTGCCCTCAAGCCGGTTCCAACTCATGGCAACCCGCTGGATGAGACATCTCCAAGAATCCCTATCTTCCACTGTCTTGCCTATATCCTGCAAGCACTTGCCCATAACCCCCCCTCCTTGAGTCTATCCATCTGGTCTATGGTCTTCCTCTCTTTCTTCTACCCTCTACCTTTCCTAGCATTATTGTTTTTTCTAGTGACCCATGCTTTCTCATTATGTGGCCAAAGTACAATAGTCTCAGCTTCATCATCTTTGCTTCCAAGGAGAGCTTGGGTCTGATCTGTTCAAGAAAATATTTGTTTGTCTTCTTGGCTGACCATGGTATCCTAAGTACTCTTCTCCAGCACCACATTTCAATTGAGTTGATTTTCTTGCTGTTTGCTTCCTTCACTGTCCAGCTCACATCCGTAATTGGGAATACAGTGGTCTGAAAGATTCTGACTTTAGTGCTCAGTTGGATGTCTTTGCTCTTCAGTATTTTCCAGTTCTTTCATAGCTGCCCTTCCCATTCCTAGTCTTCTTATTTCTTGACTGCAGTCTTCATTCTGGTGAATATTTGATTTAGATATGGGAATTCTTTAACTATTTCAATTTCTTTGTTGTCTAGATTGAATTTGTATATTTCTCCTGTGGTCATTATTTTTGTTTTCTTTATGTTCAGCATCAGACCTGCCTTTGCACTTTCATCTTTGACCTTTCTTATTAACTGTTCCAATTCCTGAATGCCTTCTGCTAATATTATGGTGTCATCCACATATCTTAGGTTGTTAATGTTGCTTCTTCCTATCTCAACTCCTCCTTTTTATGATTCTAATTCTGCTTTTCTTATGAAGTTTTCAGCATATAAGTTAAACAAGTAGGGTGATAGGATGCAGCCTTGCCTGACCCCTTTGCCTATTGGGAACCACTCTGAGGTAACCATGTTTCTCCGAGGTAGCCATAAGTCGGAAACAACTTGGAAGCACAGAACAACAGCAACAACAAACTCATAATTAGGCCTAGCACATTTTGCAAAAAGTGCATTGTGCTCATAAGTTACTCATTGGTTTATCTCAGGGACAGGCAACCTTTTTGAGACCTGTGCTCGGCTGGGCCAAGGGGGGGAAATGGCGGAGCACGCGCGCACATGCACGCGCACACCCTCCTCCTGTGTGCGCGCGACGCCCCGCGCACGCTGCCGGCGCGGCCACTACCGCAGCCACCGCCGTAGCGCGCACCGCTGCAGCTGCCATGGCGCAGGCGCGGCCGCCATTTTGGAAGCCAAAATGGTGGCGGCGGCGCGTTTGCGCATGCGCAAAAGTATCGCGCATGCGCAAACGCGTTGCGACTGCCATTTTGGCTTCCAAAATGGCGGCCGCGACAAGCGCGCCCGAAAACGCTCCCCGGCAGCGGCGCATGGCGGCGGGGTGGCGCACGGCGGCAGCGACGGTGGCAGCCTTCAGACGGGGCCAGTAAGTCCGGGGCCCGGGGCCTTAACCGGCCCCCGGGCCGTAGGTTGCCGGTCCCTGGTTTATCTTGTACACCATTATGTACCACCTTACTCATTTTGTCCACTACATTTCCTTCTAGCTTTCCTACTGTACTTCACAACTTCCTGTTGTTGGTCTACCCACCCATGGCCTGGTTTGCCTCCACTTTGTCACAACAGCTTGACTGTATAACAAATTTCCACAACATCTACCCACCACATTTTCCCCAAAAATATATATATTGGGAGGAAAGAAAAATCCAGAATCTTTTTTAGGAAAACAATTTTTAAAGAAAAGGGAAGTGGGTGGCTGAAAAGCAAAGCAAAAGGAACAAGGCCACTTTTTGCAGCTCAGCAGAAAGGTCTTATAGATTTTACATCAGGGTGTGGCACTCCAGATGGGGTTAATTTCATACAAGCCAATTATACTATGGGTTAAAGAAAAATGTGTGGGATTTGGGGAGAATCTTTTATCTGCTTGATGAAAAACATACCCAGAGTACTGCTGGTTGCCACTTCCCTTAGCATGAAAAGTTGACATGCTTGATATTTTATCATTAGCAAAATAATTCAGTTTGGTGGAGTGCACTAGTGAATTTTGTTGAAACTGGTATACAAGGACTGTTGCTGTGTAGTGTTCATCTCTGTAACACATCCACCTATGTATGAGCTAGGGATGGGGTAAGCCTCAGTGTCTCCTCTTATTTGTTTGATAAAAACAAAAAACTTCTGTTTTTCTAGCACTCAATATTTTTGTGTACAAAATGGTAGAAAGTCTAGACATACTGGGAAATATTTGAAAAATAAACCACAGGCTCTGAAAATGAAACAAATTATTAGGCTACAGACTGAATACAACAGTTGGAGGGCCACTGAGCACATGAGTAATGTTTCTGTCACCTTTGATTTTTCTTGACAAACTGAAAGCTCCTTATGAGCTCAAATCCACCACATTACATGCTTTCAAAACAACCCGCTCTGCATCTGAACAGATGCTAGGATGCCCTGCCTGGAGACGAAAAGATGTCAAGCTGGTGTCCAGGAAGATGGAGACTGGGAGTTCTGCCTTTAAAAAAACACACACACACACACACACATTTTCGAAATCACACAGTAGACTCTCTCTCTGATCCACATGGCAATGGAGAAGAAGAGATGTTGGTTAACCAGAGAGGTTGGAGACAAAGTAAAATTTGCCCACCCCTTGAGGCCCATGCCAGCACAGCAGCACACATGATATTTGTACAGGCTGCTCTTCTGCATTCACTAAGGACTTGGACTGTTAACAGCGGATAGTTCAATGATATTTGTAACTTCTGTATCTGGCATATTTTAAAGCCATGTTTCTTTTAACTGGGTTACCTTGAGTCCCAGAGTGGCACAGCAAGAACAACAGGAACAAAAACAACAGCAACAACAAACAGGGTTCCAGTTCATATGGATTGCCTATCCACGTTTGTTAGGCTTCCATTTCTTACGCATGGGCCAACATGTCAAGGCACAGCCAGCAGGCCATAGGACAGTCATGGGAGGGCAACTGCAGTGAAGGATGTGCTCTGACCTCATCCTATGTTTATTTCATGGAGTAATAAAAGCTTGAGATTGCTTATGCATGGGTAGTACTCAGAGCTTGAAGATAACTAGTTGTAAACAACACCTTATGTTTAATTCATTTCTCCCAATAATAAAGGCAAACTCTATCTTATGGTTATAATATAATAATGGATAATAATATCCATCCTGTGGTGTAGCTATAACTATTTTAAATTACTTTTATACTTACAGGGTATATTTAAGTGTGCCGTGTGCCACACGTCAGAGGCTGGTACAATAGTTACAATGAATAGTCCAACCCCCTCCCCGTCACTCACATTCTGATTTTGAAAGTAACTGTTTTAGTTACTTTTCACTAACAAAAATATTAGAGTTACCTTGTAAAAATTGTAACCATGATGGTAACTATTGAGGGGGTTGGACCATTCATTGTAACTATTTTCTTTGGTTAATGGTAATTCAACTCTGTTGCTAGTTCTCAGTCCAGTTAGCTGTAAAAGCAGGGGGGGAGGACACAGTTTTCTCCACTCTGATCCTTCTCTGGTGCTCAATGTCCTCTTCCTAACAAAGGGAGCTGTGACCCCACAAAGGATGGAGACATCATGGATCTCAGAAGAAGTACCTTTTAGTATTGCTAATGGAGTTCAAATTTTATCTCCTGGACTTTGGATTTCTTTGTTCCAAGTGCCACGTGCTCAGAAGGAAGAAGGGCTTGCTTGCAGAGAATGTTCCCCCACTGGACAACACACCAACAACCTTGACAAAATGCAGGCCTGTGACTAACATCTTCATTTTTAAAAACATTTTATCCTGTATGGTTTTCATCACTTTTGTCTGATGAAGAAGCCAGTGAAATTTGAAAGCTTGGGTCATGTATTTTGTGCATTTTGGTTGGTCAGATAAAGGTATCACTGTTTTGTGGATTTTGGATGTTATTGTACTTTTCCTATATAGCCAACACAACTGCACCTGAATATGTTTTCCAAATAAGGCTAGGTGACAAGATGAGTAGATTGGTAGAATTTTTGCACCACTTTTTATTGCTGCCATGGCTTATTGTTGCTCATGAGGCTATGCATTTTTGCCATGTTGCAGCTTGGCAATGGGTGTTGTTCCATTTATCTGCACCCATCATTATAAATGCTGCTGAATGAGAAAAGCCAATAATGGGGGGTTGCAGACTGCCAGAAATAGTGTGAATTCAGTCCACTTTTAGGGTTAGGGTTAGAGTTAGGGAACCATGGGAACTGTATTTTATTGTGGCATCAGAGTTGTCTGACAGAGAAGGCTCAATGTCTCAGAAAAATAACAGTTCCCATGATTCCCTAGCACTAACCCTAACCCTAAAAGTGGACTGAATTCACACTATTTCTGGCAGTCTGCAACCCCCCTATGTCTCCCGTATGATGAAATCTGGATTAATGTGCACCACCTCCTCCCCATTCTCAATCCTTTCTGTTTTGATTGAGATCAAAGGGTGCTCAACCTGAGGATAATGGAGCAGAGGACAGAATAGGAGAATTTCAGCACAGAATAAGTAAAGAGATAGTACAGGAATACATGGTTAATCTAAATGAATATAAGTCTCCAGGACCAGATGAATTACATCCAAGGGTACTAAAAGAACTGGCAAATGCAATATCAGAACCATTAGCAATAATCTTTGAGAACTCCTGAAAAACAGGAGAAGTCCCAGTAGATTGGAGGAGGGCAAACATTGTCCACATCTTCTAAAAGGGAAAAAAGAGGGTCCCAACAATTATCGTCCAATTAGTCTGACATCAATACCAGGAAAGATTCTGGAGCAGATAATTAAACAGAGAGTCTGTGAACATCTGGAAGGTAATTTCATAATCACAAAAAGTCAACATGGGTTTCAGAGAAACAAGTCATGCCAGACAAATCTGATCTTTTTTTGATAAAATTACCAGCTTGGTAGATGAAGGGAATGCTGTAGATATAGTATATCTTGATTTCAGTAAGGCGTTTGACAAGGTTCCCCGTGATATTCTTGCAAACAAGCTGGTAAAATGTGGGCTAGACAAAGTAACTGTTACATGGATTTGTAATTGGTTGACTGGCCGAACCCAAAGGGTGCTCAATAATGGCTCCTTTTCAACCTGGAAAGAAGTGACCAGTGGGGTGCCACAGGGCTCTGTCCTGGGCCCAGTGCTATTCAATATCTTTATTAATGACTTGGATGATGGTATTGGGGGCATAGTTATCAAATTTGCAGATGACACTGAATTGGGAGGAGTAGCTAATACCCCAGAAGACAGGATCAAAATTCAAAATGACTTGAACAGACTAGAAAGCTGGGCCAAAGCTAACAAAATGAAATTCAACACAGAGAAATGTAAGGTACTGCACTTAGGGCGGAAAAACGAAAAGCACAGATATACGATGGGGGACACCTGGCTAAATGAGACTATGTGTGAAAGGGATCTAGGAGTCCAGGTAGACCACAAGTTGAACATGAGTCAACAGTGTGATGCAGCAGCTAAAAAGGCCAATGCAATTTTAGGCTGCATCAATAGAAGTATAGTGTCTAGATCAAGAGAAGTAATAGTGCCACTCTATTCTGCTTTGGTCAGGCCTCACCTGGAATACTGTGTCCAGTTCTGGGCACCACAATTCAAAAAGGATGTGGAGAAACTGGAGCGTGTCCAAAGGAGGGCAACTAAAATGGTGAAGGGTCTGGAAACTAAGCCCTATGAGGAGTGACTTAGGGAGCTGGGAATGTTTAGCCTGGAGAAGAGAAGGTTAAGAGGCGATATGATAGTCATGTTTAAATATTTGAAGGGATGTCATATTGAGGAGGGAGCTAGCTTGTTTTCTGCTGCTCCAGAGACTAGGACCCGGAACAATGGGTGCAAGTTCCAGGAAAAGAGATTCCACCTCAACATTAGGAGGAACTTCCTGACAGTAAGGGCTGTTCAACAGTGGAACACAGTCCCTTGGAGAGTGGTGGAGTCTCCTTCCTTGGAGGTCTTTAAGCAGAGGCTGGATGGCCATCTGTCAGGGATGCTTTGATTGGGAGTTCCTGCATGGCAGGGGGTTGGGCTGGATGGCCCTTGTGGTCTCTTCCAACTCTATAATTCTATGATTATATGATTCTATGAGATTAAAACAGAATTTTAAACCAGGAATTCAATTTGCAAGTGCGTTCCTGAGAAAAATAGGTATACTGTGGTTCTTTGGAGAAAATATACTATAAAAGCCTCTGTCTGTACTGAAAAGCTACGCACATTTCTCAGAACATTACATAATGGTACACATGTAAGTACTGTACAAATACAATTTGCTGCTTAATGGAATTATCATTTTCACACAGATATGAAATCCCCAGGCCACATATGCCCAGGCACTCATCAACAAGCAGCTCTGCTTTCTGCTCCTTAAGCATAAGTCTGCCACATAGTGGGTCTCACATTATGAAATAAGATGCATCCCAAATACGAAATTCTCACATTGATAAGGTGCAGGGAGAAGTAAGCAGCAAGGATGTCATCTTGGTAATACTAATGACAGACTACTAATCTCTTCTTATAGCCCCAGCAAAACCTCCCAAATGACACTGCACATGATCTTTGGATATCTTTGCTTGCGGCTCACAGCACAACTGTTAACTCGGTTCATTTTTGGTGAGGTAGATTCAACCCTCTGGCTGCTAGCTGCAAAGCCATCAAAGCATAAAATGTGTGTGGTTTGCTGCTGGTGTGATTGCTATTGGGAGTATAAGGGAAAAGCCATAGATAGTGACCTGAGAAGAGCAGCCTGCGTAAATTCATTTCCAGACTCCATCACTTTCCTATGGACCTTATCACACACGGCCCACAAAGAGATAATAAAGTGAAATAAGAATAAATCCAGTAATAAACCGGACGAAACCCCACAATACGCAAATGGCTATCAGACCCCCTCAGAGTGCGGACCCTGAGTGGGGCCTGCGACGTCCTCCTTGCAGCGTGTGAGTGTGAGGACGTCCTCCTTGGAGCGCAGGCCTCGCGCAGGGTCCGCGCTCTGAGGAGGTCCTCTCCGGAGAGCCGCCTCTCTTCTGAGGATGTCCTCCTTGGCGCGCCGGCCGAGGGAGGGCCGCAGCGCTGCGGAGAGGGCTGGCTGGCTTCGGGGCCCATGAGGCTGGAAGCGGCAGCCCAGGCCACCCCCCTCCATCCCTGGAGGCACCGGGAGCCTCTGTGGGGAAGAAAGAGAGCGGAGCGAGGAGGAAGGAAGGAAAGCCAGGAGCCCCCGCGCGTGCAAAAGGGGTCTGTATCTGGCTGGATGGCTGGCGGGGGAAAGGGGGAGGGAGAGAGAGAGAGAGAGAGAGAGAGAGAGCCCCCGAGGAGGCGGAGGCGTGGAAATGCTCCCCAATACGTATTGGGGAAATGCCCCACAATACGTATTGGGTGATCAGACATTACAGCAAAAGTGCTATGATTCCCGTCGCGCAAATGTAATTCCTGAAGAAACCAAAATTCAAAAGGTCTCGGTTCTTCACGGATTTTGTCGGGGTTCTGTCGGGGTTCTGTGCGACAAATAATACGTATTAGGTCGGGATTTCGTGTGGATTCTGTCTGCTTTGGACCCCGTGTGATAAGGTCCTATGGATTCATTCATAATTTGGTTCTATCCTGTTCCCACATTAATCCACATTTTTAAAAAGAAATCAACATGAACATCTTTATCATAAGACACATTTGTAAAGACTTTTTAAGGCATTTTTGAGCCAAAAACTCCACTACAACATATGACACAAAATATATAGGAGGAATGCTCCACAACTGGTACATAAGTCCAGGAGGTGCAGATCAAATCAGTTTGCAGAAGTATTTCTAAAGATCAAATTCTTCAAGCATGATTATGGCTGAGCAAGAAAAAGTTATGACTCCTGTGGTAGACTGAATGTAGAAATATCAGGAATGTACATAGCAAATTAAGAATGGTATGTAATTCTTCATATTTAATTCAGCTACCCTTACTGAACAAAAAAAAAATCTCATAATCATCTTATTCTTAGACTTTCCTCAAAGGAATGAAACACTTACAGCTCCCAAATTTTAATGGACAGGCATGTGCATCCATGGGAAAGTCTTCTAGCTGCATCGGACATTCAGCAGAGATGGTTAATCTGGTAGGAAGAAAGAGAAACAAAATCTTTATATTTTATATGGAAATATCTTTCAACCACAAAAATAATACCTATGTGTGTGTTTTTAAAATCCTGGTAGTTAAATTATTTCTAGGTTACCAACAAAATCTTTCATAAAGTTGCCCCTCCGTTCTCGTAGGGGATTCGTTCTGGAATGAAAACAGAAAATCATGGATATTCAAACCCCATTGGTTTGAATGGAGGCGCGCACTGTGGGCTAAGCGCACTTCTTTTCAAAGCTGAGAATTTTTACGGCTTAAGAAAATGGCTGGCAGAGCAGCCCTGGGACTGAGGATGGACCCGGGAGCTAAATCCTTCCAATTTCAGCAACTAAATCCTTCTGATAATATCAACATGGCTCCTGCTTTAAATTTTAAACCAGATCAGATAAATCGCTTTATTACAGAATGCAATAAGCTTCTTCGTTAAGGATGTCAGTATGCAAAGGGATCTTGTAGCACCTTTGAGATGAACTGAGCAAAAGCTGTTGTAGCATAAGCTTTCACAGACTTGGGAATACAGCATACACTTACAAATCTACACAGTGTAGACTTGCACTACACTATTACAGGGCTATTATTCCATTTTAACTGCTATGACTGCCTCTAGTGAAAAACAAGAATTTGCAGTTTAGGGAAGGGCATTTAGAATTCCCAGCCAAGAGCTCTTAGGCATCACTCTACTACAAACCCTAGAATTCCACAGGAAGGCAGCCATAGCAGTTAAAGAGGAATAATAGCTCTATAACAGTGTAGTGTGATATCAGGCTGGTGACAAAGCCATGAAGAGTGAGTTGCAAGGGGTGGGGGAGAGGACACTGCCATTGCTCTTCCCATTGGGTGTCACAAAGCCTGGTGATACCACTGTACTTAGCATCAAGTGGAGAGTGAGATCCATCGGAGCATGGATGAGGGATGTTTCTGTCAGGTTGGGGGTGGGAGTAGACCAGGATACTGGCCTTAGTGTTTAATTAATTAATTCTAAAGAAATTTGTCTTGCAAAAAGTGGGAAGCTTATTCTTTTTATGCTTTGAATGAAATTCCTGGAGGATGTTCATGCACACAGAAGTTGGTGATGGTTGGAGAATTGTCCCCTAATGAAATCTAATACCAATGCAGCACTGTCAGGCTGCTCCTTGAATTAGATGAAAGTGCAACACAGTGAGTGACAGCATCCCTGGTGATGTATCCAATGATATGAAGTATCATTTCAAAGAATTCCCTGCCCACCCACACATCCATAAAATGTGTCATTGGTAGAAATTACTTTCAGTTGCTGATCCAGCTAAACATGACCTACGGCCACAAAAGAACATATGCTTACTAGAACTGAATAAAATGGCCAACTTTTTGCAGCAATCTTCTTAGTGACTATGAAACTTGAGTTTTCTCCAAATCTAATTTCACACTTGTAAAGCCTGTTTACTATTAACTGATGGAAGGACAGCACACAGACTCTGGTCACTATGAGGAGGTCACTAGAATAACACCATCCTTGGTAAATGATCCCTTCTTGGTCATAATTTATAATGTGGATCTTTACAATAATAATGAGGCTTTTCACACCTCCATCAATGCCACATGGAAATGTAGAGCACAGAAAAGGATGTTCATATGAGAGTGGTAAACTACATTAGAAGTCACTCTAGACCTGCCTTTCCTAACATGGTTTCTCCCAGATGTTTTGAGACTACATTCCCATCACCCCTGAGCAATGGCTGAGATAGAGTAGAACCAGGGCAAGGATCACTTTTCATGGGAGAGTCTGTTTACATTGAGATCCTTATGATAGCACAATATTTGCTATAGTCCCATCTCATAATAATTTTTGCACAGTAATTTTTACATAACAAATAGCTTGGCAAGTTGACATGAAATGCTTTTAGGCTTAGATAAGATGTATGCATTTGTTCTGAGATATACATAGTTTCCTAGATGTGTCCATTCTGCTCTTGTGGCAGTGGATATATGACTTCAAGTCAACAGTTGACTGATGGTGACTCCATGAATTTAATAGGGTTTTCTTTGACAAGGGGTACTCGGATGTGGTATTGCCAATTCCTCCCTTTGAAATATAGGGCCTGAACAGACTGTCAGAAATAATGCAGCTTACCAATAAAGATTATTAAAAAAAGAAGAAGAAGAAATAATGCAACTTGAGACCATGTTTAACTGTCCTGGCTCAATGTTAGGGAATATGGGAATTGTAGTTTTTCCTGAGGCATTGAGCCTTCTCTGTCAGAGAGCTCTGCTGCCACAATAAACTATAGTTCCCACTATTCCCTAGCACTGAGCCAGGGTAGTTAAAGTGGTCTCAAGCTGGATTATGTCAACAGCACCTGGTATTTGTTGGTCATCTCCCATCCAATTACAAACCAGAGCTGAGTCAGCTTAGCTTCCAAAATCAGACAGCCTTCTAAAAAAAAATATATCATGTGATGCAGCACTAATCTGCAGAACGGAGGTCTTCTCTTGAGCTTTCAGATACAAACATTGCATGAGTACTACAAGAAAAAGAAAACAAATCTAGGGAAGAATTCTATATTCCCAATTAGTATCTGATATCTTTTTTCTGGATCTCTACAATACTGTTACAAGATGTGGTTATAAAACATTTAAAACAATGAGTAACCAATCAGGTAAGTCGCTTTATGATAGAATGCGATAAGCTTCTTCATTAAGGATGTCAGTATATACTAAAATATATTACACACGTTTCCTTTTTTGCAATGCCTTTTGTGTCATTTCAGTATTAATATGACTGAATGGGCATTGATCTAAGTGGGCCAGTGACCACAGGAAGAATCATTATGGCAGCACTGCAACACTCAGGAGACCAGCAAACACCTCCCAAATTCAGCTCTACCTCAAAATTACAGATATGTAGTTTTCATGTAGAGGCAGATCTTGATGATGGTGTTTATTTCTGTTCACACTCTTTGAACAAGTTTTTTTTTCTTTTTCTGGCCAGCTTGCAATGGAGGTTGAGTTCAGAGATGGTTGCTAATGTCCTGGGAGTTGCAATGTTCCCATTATGATTCTTCTTGTGACACAAAGCTGCCTTATACCAAAACAAGCCACTGGAACACTTAGATCAATGTTGTCAACACTGACTGGCAGCAGCTTTCCAGAGTTTCAAGCAGGGGTCTTTTTTAACCCTGCCTGGAAGTGGGAGAAAACTGAATATAGGCCTGTTGGCATCCATGCATTCTGTCACTAAGCTAATGACCCTTCCACCTATCTCAAAGTTTTTCTATATCCATATATTAACAATAAAAGTGATAAATCAGGCATGGGAAAGTGGAAATCCCATCCTTGCAACCATGCATCACCTATAGAGAAATCAAGGGTGGGTAGTCCTCATGTGTCCAAAGACTATTTCCCCATGGAGTACATCATGCAACTGATGATGGTGGCGATGATGATTTTATTGCTAAAATACAGTACTTTCCCTTTCAAAGTGCAGGATAATGGTGGTGGTGGTGGTTTTAAACAAGAACAAGTTGTAAATTCAAGAGGCAAGGCCATATCCCTCCTTTGAATGTAGATGGAGACCTCCCAAAACACTCCTGGATGCATAGAACAAAATGTGTGAAGAAAACATGTACCTTGTTTAAAGGAATAAATGTATTTTTAAAGTGATAACACTTTATTTTTTTCACTGCTGAGCTGGCAGTGTCATAATTGATGGCAACAGTTGTCATGGAAGACTCCTGCCTTAAATAAATAGCTTAGACATCACAATAAACAATTCCTTCCTGGCTGGCTTTTCCTTATTTCAGAAAGAAAGGCATAAAGTGGGACTCAGTAGGCTCCATAAATCGGTACTCTGATAGTTCAGAGTAAACCAGAACTTCTGTGAACACTGTGACCTAGTGACACATTCCACAATTCCTAAAATCTATTTATTGTCTTTTCTTCAGATGTCAGAAATGTTATTTTTTTGAGGCTACAACTTCCAGAATCCCTCAGTCTGCATGGAAGATTCTGGGAATTTTAGTCCAAAAAAAGGTAACTTCTCCAAGTTCTGCCTTTTTGCAGACCAGTCCACATCAGCTTCCTCCTAAATAAAGTCCTAAGACTACATCTCTCAACAGCTCCAGACAGCATGGACAGTATTATATGCTAGGACAGGGGTAGGCAACCTAAGACCCGGGGGCCGGATGTGGCCCCCTGAGGCCTTTGAACCGGCCCCAGGCCGGTCCTGCCGTCACTTGGAAGGGCGGAGGCCGAGTGAGAGAGAGAGAGAGAGAGAGAGAGAACAGCTGCAAGCGCCGGCGAAGGAGGGCTTAAAACACACTCTTGCTGCTTCGGACCCCCAGCGCCTGGCTTGGAAGGACAGTATTATATGCTAGGACAGGGGTAGGCAACCTAAGACCCGGGGGCCGTCGCTGCCACCCCCCACCGCTGCTGCCGCCCGCCATGATGATATTGATTATTGTTGTTATTACTTGTTCTTGAGGTTTTCTTGGCAAAATCTCCACAGGGGTTTTGCCATGGCTTTTCTGGGGCTGAGAGAGTGTGCATGCATATATATATATTTATTTTTTATTTTTTTATTTTTTTGAATTTTATTTATTTATTTATTTATTTATTTATGGTGCTTCCCCCCCCCCCCCCCCAATTGTCTGAGGGACAGCAACGAGGCCCCCGGCTCAAAAAGGTTGCCTAACCCTGTGCTAGGACGTTGGGAGAAGACCAGATTGTTATATTTTGTCTATCAATGCAGAAGAAAGCATGCAGTTTTATACTGAAGAGATATTTTAAAAAGTAATTTAAGTGTTTCATCTCTTTAGAACTACAGTCGTCCCTCCTGATTCACGGGGGATCAGTTCTGGACCACCACCCCCCATGAATCAGAAAAATCACAAATATTGGGGGACCATTGTTTTCAATGGCCATGAGCACACCATTTTATCCCTCCCTGCTTGTCGGTCTCCAAAGGACTGAGACCTCAGACTCCAAGTCCACAAATGGAGAGGGATGAGTGTATTTCAAAGAAATATAATCTAAAGGACAACATTTGGCTGACAAGTTTATAAATAATAGTGTTTTACTGGCTAATTCCAGAAACACAATATCTTTATTTAACCATATAGATATTTTTTTAAAAAATGCAATGTTTTCTCCAAATCAAAACTCATATATTGAATCAGTACAGTAAAATAGTGAAAAACCCAGTTTTCTGCCACTGAAATTAATAGGACTTTTATTTTCTTTATTTTCATTTGAAACATACATACTCTAGGATGCTTAAAAATATTCACAGTGAAATTATTAATTGGTCACTCTCTCCATACTTGTATAACCATGAAAGTAACATAGCAGGTGAAGCATCAGGATGCAGCCAAACTGGTCTTTCGTTTCTTTTTTTGTTCACTGTTTGATATTTTGTGTACTTGGAAGCTGTCCACTTTCCTCTAATCTCATTAAAAAATTCCCTGCTTTGCTTTTGGCCAGTGTTAAGTCCTTCTTAAACCTTAAGGGACTCCAGCCACATAAACCTTGCTGAGGATTTCTGTAGCAGAGCAAACGTCATCACTTGGGCTATATTTATCCTGGCTCCGTTTCTAGCTTTCCACCACCTGCCTCTCCCATTCCTTTTGATGATGTCCTGTTGGTGGCTCAGGAGGACAGCCTAGCAATGAATGTTCAGAATTCAGAACCTTGAGCTACCATTCATTTCCTTCTCATTGCATTTTTCCACATCTGTGCATTTTTTTCCACACTTAGACAACATGCTCATTACAACTTTGCAACCACAGAGCTGAGATGAGGCTTAATTACTATGTGTCCATTTTCATGGAGTGCTTTCAAAATCACAAATGGTGGGAGCTCCTGAAGGGCAAAGTATTGTTCCTATTATTGTTAGCAGGTGTCCCCTTCAGTTCAGTGGGTAATTAGCTGCTGCCATTACAAGGGACCTTCTCATTATGACTGCTGAGCCAAAACCAATCTCATCAGTGCAGAAGGCCCATACACACACACACACACACATGATCACAACAACTGGTTTCCAACCATGTAAGGAAAGGAGGGAAAAAAGGAAGCTATACCATACACTATAATTCTGCACTAACTGGTGTGGTTCCTATGTGACGTAAGGGATGACTCTATCCAGGGCAGAATTATACAGAAATAGCAGCCTCATTTCTTTCTGAACCACATACCTGAGTTCACCCCATGTGTTGATGTCTTCACAATGTGTATTTTCCCAACCTCTTCTCTTAATCTTTAACTGCCTTTGTCTTGCATGACAAACATCGCCTCCTGGATTTCCCCCTTCAATATACTGTTAAAACACTGTATGCAAAGGGATCTTGTAGCACCTTTGAGACTAATTGTGAAAGAGGTTGCATAGACGTGGGGCCTCTGCAGACGGGTGGCCATGGGCTGCCTGAAGAAGCCGTGGATTGGGATTGAGGTACCCGCACTCCTCTGACCCAATGCACCCCTTTTCGGGCCCTGGAAGGAGCGCTAAAATAGCGCTCCTTTTGCAAGGTGCCGAAGGTGCACAGCAAGAGGCATTGGGCGCCTCTTCAGCATCTCTTCCATTGCATCGTGTCCGGACGCTGCAGCAGAAGGACATCATCGGAGCGCCCGTCATGTGGAGCAACAGGTGCTCCGATGATGTGTTCGGGAAGGGGTTGGGGCGCCTGACGTGAGGCTGCCCCTCCTCTTTCTTACCTACAAGACGGCGCTGTCTACTTCCTCAGATCTGGCAAAGTAAACCATGTTTACAAAAGTCTATGATATGGCTTCTTTTGCACAGTAGGGCCTTTACAGACTGCCAGAAATAATCCATCTTGAAGCCACTTTAACTGTCCTGGCTCTATGCTAGGGAATCATGGGAACTGTAGTTTTTTTCTAGGACATTGAGCCTTTTTTGTCAGAGAGCTCTGATGCCACAATAAACTACATTTCCCATGATTCCCTAGCACTGAGCCAGGACAGTTAAAGTGGTACCAAGCTGGATTATTTTTGGCAGTCATCTCAAAGGTGCTACAAGATCCCTTTGCATACTGATATTCCAGACTAACACAGCTATGTCTCTGTTAAAAGATTTTGAGTCTTGCTTTACACTTGGCTATTACTTCTAACTCAAAAGATACTACAAAACATTAAAAAATTAAAACAAATGTGCTGAGTCAGATAACGTTCTTTAGAGCACTGGAAGATGTTCTGGAAGATTTCTACTTTTTCTGAAAAAAACACATTATTGGTTCAGGGTTCTGTTCCCACAGCAGTCAACCAGATGCCTTTGGGACATCCATAAATTGGACCTGAGGCCAATAGCAGATTTCTACTTTTTTGTTCGCTAGCAACTGGCATTCAGAGGTATACTGCCAGTGCCTAGGATACTGAAAGTAATCCAGAGCCATCAAAACTAGTAGCCACAGAGACCCTTACCACCACAAATCTGTCCAATCCCCCTTTAAAATTACCCAAGTTGACATAGGGCCTTTGCAGACTGCCAGAAATAGTGCAAATTGAGTCCACTTTAAAGGTTAGGGTTAGTGCTAGGGAATCATGGGAATTGTTTTTTTTTCTAAGACATTGAGCCTTCTCTGTCAGAGAGCTCTGGTGCCACAATAAAATACAGTTCCCATGATTCCCTAACCCTAACCCTAACCCTTAAAGTGGACTCAATTTGCACTATTTCTAGCAGTCTGCAAAGGCCCATAGTCACTACATCTCACTGAATCAGGGCATTTGCTGGGTTTTTGCTACAAAGTCCTTATATGTTGCTGATCTTCAACCAAGACTATGAAAAGAAGCTGTAGATTTATTACTATTGTTGTTGTATGCCTTCAAGTTATTTCCAACTTATGATGACCCCAAGGTGAACTTATCATGGGAGTTTCTTGGCAAATTTCTTCAGAGGGGGTTTACTATTTCCATCCTCTGAGGCTGTGAAAGTGTGACTTGCCCAGGGTCATCCAGTGGGTTTCAATGGCCAAGCTGGGATTCAAACTCTGGTCTCCAGAGTTAGAATCCAACTCTCAAATCACTACACCATGCTGGCTCCTATTACTGTTACACAAGTATCAATCGCAGTAAACACATTGTATTTTCTATATACATCACATCTGTGGACCAGCTGTAATTACAGTCAATTAAAAAAATCCAAAATTCATGTTTAAAGCTCTTCCAAATGAGTGATGTGATGAATAAAATTTTCTACTGCTATAGAAAACTTCTCATTTAGAAAATGCACTGTTTTGTAAAATTAATTAATCAACAAACATAATAGGAATCAAACTGGTCCATTTTTTTTCTAATTAAATTTTTATTGAGTTTTTACAATAAAACACATAACGTCTACAAAATAACAACAAACAATTAACTACAAGGGCCAAGGTATTTATGTGATGGGTAGTTATTCTACAGCAGAATCAAAAAATTACTTTGGCTTGTCAAGGTGTAGAGTGTCTGTCCAAAGATCTATCTGTGAAGTTGGAGGTTTATGTATCACTGCTCAAACTGTAAATTGCTGTCCAATTTTGCTTTTGATTTCTATATTTGTTAAAAGTATCTAACTTGAAACTGGGCCATTTCCATGTTTTAATTAACTGGTGACTCACTCTAGAAAACTTGAATGCTCATATTATAAATGCAGGGTCCAAGCCTCTGGTCTCAGAAGTTTACTTCCAGAGAGAGCGATCCATGCTCACAAACCTCTTACTTCAGCCTGTGGAAAAGTCTGTGGATGCTGTATCTCTTATACTGGAATGTTGACCTTGGACAGGATGAATTAAGATGAAAGAAAATGAATGGCAGGGATGTGCATGGAGAGGTGATGGATCCATAGGGATCATTAAAGCCCCCACATTTCTCAAAGTCATTCGTGGAATGTAGTAAAAACTTGCAGTTAATAGCTCTATCAGAAGGACTCGGGGAGGAAAATATTTTTCCAACAAACAACAATAACAACAACAACAAAAAACACACACCACTGCTGTAAAGGCAAAAAGGAGATGAGGAAAATCCATCTCACTTTACACAAAAACTTTTTGCCCTGCTGTTGTTAATGTTAAGTCAACTGGACATGAGGAAAGGCAGTTCCTCAACCCTGGATTCATCTCTCACACTCTCCACCATCTGTTAAATATTTAGCTTATGGGGCATGCTAAAATTAATGCTGTTTTCAGTGCTATCGTTTTTCCCTTAAAAAGTAAAGTATGAATGTGATTGATGCTCAGTTGTCACATCTTTAAAATGTTGATAAATATTTCAGTATTACTCAATTTGATAATTATTCCAATAGAAATACTGCCTATCAAGAGCTTTGACTGTGTCAAAATGGATCATTTAAATCATATTAAGACTTCAGTCCTGTACACTGAGGGTAAGAAGGTGGGATAATTGTTATTGTGTGCCGTCAGGTTGTATCTGATTTACGGTGGCCCTAAAGCAAACCTATCATGGGATTTTCTTGGCAAGATTTGTTCAGAGTGGGTTTGCCTTTGCCTTCCTTTGAGGCTGAGAAATGCAGCCCTCCAAATATTGTTGTATTGTACTTCTCAGCATTCCTAATTGCTGCCTCTGCTGGCTATGGCTCATAAATCTAGCAGTTGAATATCCTCTGGAAGTTCATATGATTCCCATCCCTACTAAATACACTTAACTGAAAGCAAACTCTACAGAAATCTGTGGGACTTACATCTGAGTAAACATGTCTAAAGTTCTATTAGTGTGTTTTATTGATTCCTCCCCCCCCCCCAATATAATATTGTTTCACAATAACACAAGTACTGCCTTCCAACTGTCCAGATTTGGCAGGAACAGTCCCAATTAATCCTCTGTCTTCCCACTTTTCCACCATCTATTAAAATATTTCAGATTCTCTCTCCTCCTTCCTTTTCTCCCCTTTGCTTGCTGAGTTCACAGTGTGAAAGTAGTTTGGACTCAGCTCAGCAGGAAGGAGAGGAAGGGATAGAATCTTTCCCTTCCCAGTAGAGTCAGACAAAAGCAAACATCCTCACCTAGCATATCTTTGTTGTTGTTGTGTGCCTCCAAGTCATTTTTGACTTATGGTGACCCTAAGGCAAATGTATCATAGTGTCATTGCCATCCTCTGAGACAGAGTGTGTGACTTGCCCAAGGTCACCCAGTGAATTTTTATGTTCAAGCAGGGAATTGAATCCTGATCTTCAGAGTCAGTCTAACGTTCAAACTACTACACCACGCTGGCTCTCCTATCTTATCTATTCTCCCTCATTAATAATTTTCACTACCTTGCCCACATTCTGATGTAGCTTCACCACAAGTTCCAGTTTTCATCTGTGAAATATTGGAGGGTTTGTTGGGGGGAAATGGCATCATCCAAAATGATTGTTTAAAAAAAATGTTTATTATATATGTTAAATGTTTATTTGCTGTAAATATTCTTAGATTTCATGTAAAAATGTGAAAATTTACTAAGAATGTCTTCAGCAAAATTTCCAATCCCAAAACTTCCACCACTGGTCAAAACTAAAACTGCAGAAAGTCTTTCATCTGTGGGGGTGGAGGTGGGTGGGCAGGGGAGTTACCACAGAGATAAACTGGTCAGTGGCATGGTAATATTGAGATCCTTAGGTGGAAATGACCATGTCATCTTGGGATTTCTTATACAGAGGCAAGGGAAAGCCAAACATATCTCACTCCAGACTTCAAGAAAGTTGATTTCAGCAACTTTAGGAAGATACTGGGAGAAATCCCATGGTCAGAAATCCTCAAAGGATAATGAAGGCACAGTTGCAAACAGTTCCAAGAAGGAATAAAAGTGGGTGGTGTCTAAAGAAACTAAGGTGAATGTAATACAAAGAACTTTCAGGTGAGCTAAGATTCAAAAAAGACATGTAGAAGAAATGGAAGAAGGAGGAAACCACCACTACATGTGCATGAGATTTAAGTGTCTTAGTAGTTATTGTTGTGTGTTTCCAAGTTATTTTCAACTTATGGCAAGATTTCTTCAAAGGGGGGTGGGAGGAGTTCCCTTTGCTTTCCTCTGAGGTTGAGAGAGCAGGACTTGTCCAAGGGCACCCAATGTGTTTCCATGGTTGAATGGGGTTCAAATTCTGGTTTCCAGAGTCCAAGCCCAACACTCCAACCACTACACCACATTGGCTCTCTGCCTGAGCAGACCACAAGCCAAACATGAATCAACAGTGTGATGCAGTAGCCAAAAAAGCCAATATCATTCTGAGTTGCATCAACAGGAGTATAGTGGCCTGACTTAGTGCTAGTCAATTCTGCTTTGGTTAGTCCTTATTTGGAATAATGTGTCCAGTTTTGTGTACCATAGTTCAAGAAAGATATTGGCAAGCTGGAATGTGTCCAGAGAAGGACAGCCAAGATGATCAAATGTCTGGAAACCAAGTTTTATGAGGAATGACTTAGGAAACTAGATGTGTTTAGCTTAGAGAAAAGAAGACTCAGAGGTGACATGATAGCTATTTTAAAATGTCTGAAGGGATGTCATGTAGGGGCAACATGGAGTGAACTTGTTTTCTGCTGCTCAACAGACTAGACTAAGAACTAATGGATTTAAATTAAAAGAAAAGAGATTCCATCTAAACATTAGAAAGAACTTTTTTTACTGTTAGAGTGGTATGACAGTGGAATAGAATGCCTCAGAGCGGTGGATACTCCTTATTTGGAGGTCTTTAAAGCAGTGGTTGTATGAGCATCTTTCAGATGTGCTTTAGTTATGTATTCTTATATGGTAAGAGGTTAAACTAGTTGGCCCATGTGGTTCCTTCCCGTTCTAAGATTCTATGATTCTAAGAGTCAGATATATTAGCCACCAGGATGTGATAGATCTATATTCTACCACTTCTCCTTATTTGTTGCTTTACAGTCTCAAAATACAGGAAATACAAGAAACAGGCTTCAGATCTTTGAGGTTGATAGGTTCAAATTGCCAAACTATGCACACAACCTTTTCCTCATTTCTATATAAGAACAGGTACTTGCCTTTCCCAAGGATCTTTCCAATATCTTCAGATTGCTCAGGGGAGCAAAGGTAGATAGAGGTTAGTTCAGGATATATTATTGGTAGTTATTGAGGTGGTCTCAAAAGGATTGCCAAAGATTTTTGATTCTCAACTCTTTAACAACAGTAGCAAACAAACAAACAAACAAAAAATCCTCTCCCCTGGTGTTACACTAAATTATACCACTAAAATGAAGAAAGACTAAACTTATGGTAGAAAGGTAACTGAAAAAAATGTATCAAAGATGTATCAGGCATTTACAATCTGTTTATTTTTTTACTCTCTAGTAAGCATGTACATCTTCACTTATTAACCACTCTGAGTGCTATATTTGCTGGAAAGGCAAGGTATTAATCAATACATTAATTTTAGTGTATGTAATTTGTTCTTAGCTCTGTTTTCAGGGTTTGTGTGTGCATGTGCATGTGCATGTGAGTGTGTGTGTGAGAGAGAGAGATTAGCGTTCTTATAAATAATGTAGATCCTACATTAGGATAAATAGATCCTACCTAACAAATAAAATAAAATAAAAATACCAGAGCCAGTTTCAAAGCAGGTTTCCATCCCCAGGCCTAGGAAGACTCACTGGGAGTTTTCTGTTCCATTGAACATAATGAACTTGCTTCCGTGCCTTTATGTTTGCCACTGAGACACTAGACTGTACCCCTGGGAATGTCTATCTTTTGTCTATATAATGCACCATCGGGGCTATTTTGATAGAACCTCTCAATCCTTTGCTACCTTGGACAGTGAACATTCACTATCAAGATATGGCAGTCTTTGGGTGGGAGGGAAACAAGTTTTCTCCTATTCTGCCTTACAATTTATTATAGGACTGAGCTAATCTATTTCTCCCCCAAGCCCCTGAATCTCCAGGAGCCAGGTTGGAACATAATGTGCCAATGTAACTTTTTTTATCTTCTGCTTTTTACTACCTGGCATATTGGTTCATCCCCATCCTCTGTGATTACATCGTGTGCTATTGAAAGACTAATAACAAAGCTGAGCCCATTTTTTTAAATAAATAGAAAACCCTCTGGTGATTAAATAAAAGAGCTTCAGTCGATGCAGCTACTGACGGCAACAACAGTGGCACTCAATGAAATGCAGCTGCGTTAGCTGCCACTATATACCCTACAAGGGATTACACAGCTGGGCAGGAAAAACATCTGGCATGCTAGTTTCCCACTGCAGAGAACCAACCAGATTTAAAATTAAGAGATTTTTTTAATGGGGGGGGGGGAGAGAAACTCCCACACTAATTCATTTAAACATACAGTAAAACATTACAGTGCTTATCAGTTTTCTATTAGATATGTAACAGGGTACCAAGCTGAACCGCATCTGATCCCTACATTATGTTCACACACATACACAGATGAGACAAAGTAGGCAAGTCTTAATGGAATATAAACTGTTTTTTTCTCCATTTATAAACACTACTGTTGGGCCAAATCCTTGTAACCAAATATAAGGCTATGCTGCCATCACGTGGCTCTTACACATATTGCACTCACTTTCAACTAGCTTTTTAAAAAAGTGTTACCATATGTACTCAACAATAAGTTGACCTCATGTATAAGTCAATGGCAGGTTTGGGGGTGAAAATTATGGTTTTTGATTTGATCCATGGAAAAGCTGAGTTAAAACTTAGGGTCATGTAACAAAGTATGAAGCAAAGGAAAATGATGCCAAAAAAGCGTACAAAATTACAGCAGGCTCACCCCAAAGGGCTCAGTTTGTGCTCACCATTAACACTGGATGGATGAGGAGGAAACTAGAGTAAATGGCAGCTGTGCAAAGTATGGGAGAAGCAACCAAGTACATATGGTACTAAGAAAGTGTGCACATGTCAAAAAGGGTGAAAAGGGAAAGCAATGAAAAAAGATGACTACATTAGCAGTGTTTATATTATAGCCTTTAACTTTAATGTGATAACTTTGTCTGATTTTAATCCAGAAAAGCTGACAAACATACAGAAATGCCTTATTCACATCCCTCAAAGCCCGATTCTTCTTGGCACTCCTTTGAGAGGAAGCGCTGAAGAGCTGCCACCGCCACCACATTCCCACCCAGGCATTCAAAAAGTTCAGAAACATCGCAGTGGCAGAGAGTGTAGAAGGGGTTGGTGCTTCTTTTAGTTGTTTCTGGGACAGACTAAGCTCTCGCTTTTCACCACTCTACTCAGATAAAGGGATGGTTCCCATTTTTAAAAAATAAGATTTACAGTACAGTATTTGACTCATGGATTCGTCAACCCAGGCTTTTTGGGTCAATTTTTTCACTAAAATTTCTAGACTTATACTATAGTATATAGAGTATCTATGGCTATACATTCACAAAAAATGAAAGTGAGGTAGGTAGAACAGTCTTAATTATACATTGTATGGAGTGCTGAGTTCTTTACAATGTCCTGGTTAATAATATCACTCCATTATAATGTTATACAACAGCAAATAAAGGCCTAGTTAATTTTACAAGGGATTTTCAAATGCTAGTTAAAAACTAAGAAGAGAAATTGTATGGACTGTCTACTGGGTTATCAGTTGCTTTCCCTGTATGCTATGCAAGCTACAGTACTGGGCAAAAAAAAAAAAGGGGGGGGAATATCATTGCTGTTTCCCAATCTATTTCTGTAAACATACATAAAAACAACTCTGCAGGCCTCACAAATCAGAAACGTCTACCTTAATACTATTGAAAGACATGCTGTTCCCTGTGAAATCTGTTTTGAAACACATAGGCTGTTCTTTCTGAAAAGAGCTGCTTCCAAATTTTAGGACATGCAATGCTCCCATCTAGGGGGCAGAAAGGAGAATACAGCCTCAAATTCATCCCATCTCTGTGGATTGCTTATATTACCAATCCTACTAATACATCAAGATGCATACCCTTGTAAGACCAGCTCTGGTGTCATCAATCGGGGCCTTGTACACCTATTGCCATAGACTAGAAATGAGCAACGTATGCTGCATGATCTGTGTGCAGCTCTCCCCAAATCAACCACTCTCAATACTTTTGCAATCCATCAGCAAACTAGGAAATGACCCATTCAGTCAGGATATACCTGCTTGTTTCAAAGCCTCCCCCCTCCCATTTTGCCACTGAATTCATTGATTCAATTTGCAAGCCCACCACTACCATGTCATGTCAGAAATAAGCCTTTGAATTGCTGGAAGGAAGGAAAGCTTTCGCCTTGCCTCTACTCCCCTGATTCCAATTAATCGAGGGGGCGGGTCATGGGAACTACATGTAAGACCTTGGGGGACCAGATGCAGGCCCCTACCTGCAGATCATGCACCCCAACAATACACAAAGTGAATTGTGTTATTTACCTGGTCATTTTTACACTACATAAATACAGGGACAGTTGTCCTCTTAAGTCCTGATCATAAGGAGCCCTGGTGACCAAACTGTCTTATGCTCTCAGGCACAAGACTTAGCAATGGACTCGGCTCTTGTGCATTTCTGTGTGTCTTTTAAGGGATGTGCAGTTCAATCCTAAACTCAGTTTTTGATGAAAGGGATTGTGGTAGTTACTATTCATTCAGAGTTCACATATGTTTTTCAAGCCTTTATGTCTGCCATCTGTATTCAAAGCAAAATGGAACACTCTGAAAGGAACTACACAGGGCTGGATGTGATATAGTTATTCACCTCTTTAGCTCTTGTGTGCCTGATATTTTTAAAAAATAAATAGCTCTCTCTGTCTCTCTCTGTATGTATGTATGTATTTGAGAGAGAGAGAGAGAGAGAGAGAATGGGAGAACTGGATTGAGATCATGTTCTGATCTGTGGAAAGGAATAATTATTTTTTCCCTGTTTCTGTAGTTTTGATTCAAGCCAAGAGTGCTTGCATCAGCTAATTCCAAAAGGAGTCTCCTTTATCTAGAATTCCTAAATCCAAAATATTCCACACACACAAAAAAACTTTTTTCATGGGTGGCTGAAATAGTTACACCTTTGCTTTCTGGTGGTTCAGTGTACACAAACTTTGTTTCATGCACAAAATTATTTAAAATATTGCATAAAATTGCTTTCAGACTATAAGGGCCATAAGAAACATAAATGAATTTTGTGTTTAGATTTGGGTCCCATTTCCAAGATATTGTATTATGTACATATATGTAAATACAGGTATTCCAAAATCCAAAAAAATCCAAAATACTTCTGGTCTCAAGCATTTTGGATAAGGGAGACTCAACCTGTATTGTGGAAGGAAAGATCCCAGTGGCACCAGTGTGTTCTCCCAGTGAAAATAGGTGGTGTGGAGCCCTGCTTCCTATCTGGACTGCCATATAAGGAAACTACACCCTAGTTTTAATCCCATTTACCATCAATCCAGCCTTTCCCTTACACCAGCTATTTAATTGTTACAAAAACCAGTCATCTAAGGATTAAAAATATGTTAGATTTATGTTAGTCCTTATATCCATGGCAGAGGTAGATGTGGGGTTAGGGTGTTTTGAATGAGAGACCAAGAGTATGTTACCTGCTAGGATTCAAACAATACTTATATGCTTGTTACATAAAACTGGATGCCTATGAAACTCCCACTTTATTATTATTATTATTTTTAAAAAATGGGTTGCAAAAATGGTCTAATGTTTATGGACAGGATTTGGTGGAAATATAAGTACCACTGCTGAGTTTCTTGTGAATGTGGAATTTGTTTTTACCATGTTGGAATAATAGATATAAATGTTAGAACTCAAGTATTAGATTTAATTTAATGAATTCAAACCAAGAGGCTAAATCTAATCACAATTTACTACTCAATGCCCATGTCATCCTGTAAACTTCACTAGTACCTGAAAACTGACTTCAGAGGAGTTCTCAGCCTTGCAGAATCTGTTTTGGAGTCAAACAAAGGGAGTGACTTAATATATAGAGAGATTTTGTTGCCCCTTTGAGACTAACTGGAAAAAACGATGTTTGTAGCATTAGCTTTCGTAGACTTTAGTCTACTTCTTCATATGCTTAAGGTGGAGTGGAAGCCAGGGACAGGCAGGAGTGCAGGAGTTTAACTGAAGAAAACTGAAAAGGAATGTTAACTACTGCAGAACCAGTCAACATGAGTAGAACCCATGAGCTCTGTGTGATACATAGTTTTGCAAAGGGCTCCCCACACATAGGTCCCCAAAAATGACATCCCATTGCTTGCACTTGCTGAAAAAGAAGATATCTGTCTGTATCTGGGCAAGTTTCTTGAAGAAGTTGATGGATTTTCCACTTCATTCAGCTAAATGTGCTTTCCATAGTGGTAGAATTTAAAGATATAGCCGTGTTGAAGGGAGTAAGTGTGAGGGAGGATCATGCTTTGAGGTTCTGCTGAATTTCACTATTCTACTATCAGATGGCCCCTGTGTGATCCTACCCAATGAGATTCAATTCTAGCTTTTTATACCTTTAGTGATTAATGTGAGAAATTATCAGGCTTTAACTGGCTTCTGTCTTTGTTCAATCCCTTTTCTTGGTTGAGTCTTAGGAATGTGTTTTTTTTCTCACACATACATGTGTATATACATATATGCATTTTTGTTTCTACTTTAATTTTCACTTTAAAGTATAAAGTAAAAAATTATAAAAATACAGGCATACATCAGTTAGCAAAGCCTTGACAAAGAAATTCTCTTTTACAAAGTTTTAATAACTCCCAGTTCCATTCTTTTACTACTCATGCTCTATCAGCTGGAGATTTAGAAGAAGCATAATGAAGAAGGGTTGGAGAAAAGACAGAATTTTAGAATCAGATTGCAGCAGTGTATCTGCAGTAAACAGTTATTGTTATTAATATTTATTTATAGAGTGCTGTAAAATTTGGACAGTGTGGTAAAGCTTGAGATGGAAAAGAATGGGATTCTACTGCAGCCAATCCTCCATGTAGCCTTTGTGTGCCTGCCTACAACAGGCAAGGAAGACAGCAGCAGCCTTCAGAATCCCTTACTAAACATGCATGAATGGCAAAGAGAAGAGAAAAGGAGAAAACAGACAAATCATTCTCATCAGCTACCCACAGCAGACCACCCCCCTCAAACATAGATCTATAAGTATTTCTACCAAAATGGAAATAGTAAGGAAAATGGAGGTGAGTGAAAGAAAAGTAATCTCTGAAGGCATTTTGGAAGAAACATCTACGTGGTCCCTTGAAAGTTCAAAATGTTTTTCTTAGCTTATGCAAAGCTTACCTGACTTGGTTGTTTCATTTCACAAACATGCATTCTTAGCTTTGGATAAAAAAAATTGCTGAAACATGATGAACTGGTCTACTTTTTAGTGCTTTAAGAACCCATCCCTATTCTTTCCAAATCTCTGATACCAAATTTTCTTTATACAAACCCTATAACGGGGTTTTCTTGACATAATTTGTTCAGATAGTATTTGCCCCTTGCCCTTCTCTGAGGCTGAGAGAGTGTGACTTGCCCAAGGTCACCCAGTGGGTCTCCATGGCCAAGTAGAGATTCGAACCCTGGTCTCCTCAACATTTTAACCAGTACACCACACTAGCTCAACTGAGGTATGCCTGTATCCCAATTCCCAGAAACAGAAAAAGTGCATTCTGAGTTTTATCGGCAATATAGGAATTATCATAGGATCTACTCAATGATCATTCAGTGACATTGGGGAGTAGGGATAGGGAGTTGCACTGAGCTCCATCCTTAAAGAAATTCAGCCTGTGTTTCATGACAACAGTACAGTTCTGGCACAGGGCTTATCCCAGCTAGCTTTAGATGACTTTTGAATCAAGGAAAGGTTTCTCACGCTCTTTGATGCGAGAGGCTTCTCATTCTCAGGCATTACAAAGTCTTTGTCAATTTGCACAATGGTTTATGCATGTGAAGATAAGGTACTTGTTGATTTACATTCTCTCCATCACACTTTGCAGCCTGACGTTTTACCGCTATCAGCTATTTCCCAATGGACATACCAGTGTAGACTGCACATATTTATTTTGCCAGTGAAAATATCACAGGAACACTTTTAATGAAAGAAATGTTGTTCTTGCTGTGGCACAGCTCTGCTGACATATCTTGATATGATTATGTATTACTAAGGGATTTCACAATCTAAACCTGAGACTGTGACAAAGACAACAGTCTGACAGAAACTTATCAAGAACAATGTCTGTATGCACACCTATGTATGTAGCTTCTCTTTGCATCTGGAACTGCTCAAAAGCAGAAACTGTCCTGTTTATTTTGTGATGCCCAAAATACCTATTTCTAATTGCTACTACTATTGGGGGCAGGGGGGTCTTCCACTTATATGGTCACAACATGGTGGCAATAACAGAGAAAAGAGGGTGGTTATCTTCAAATGAATAAACATAGCTACTTTATTTTTTTATTTTTCATTAATGTTTTTTTCCCCTTTCAAACAATGCTCATCCCTTCTTAACAAGACAAAGTCTTGCTTTTAGATCTCCAATTTTCCTTGTAAAAAGAAGTGTGTGCTGTGTTTCTAAAAAGAAAGAAAGAAAGAAAGAAAGAAAGAAAGAAAGCAGCAATCTAAAGAAGAAGAAAAATGAAACTTAGGGAGTACACTTTGATATAAAGATCACAATCTGTTGGGTTCCCTCCCCCATTGTCGCTACCATGGCTATGACAACTTCAGTGGAGGGGGTTGTCCACTCCTGATCCCAGAGGTTTACAACCCCAACACTTAGGACAGCCTGCTCACCATACTTTATGGGCTAACCCAACTAAAGGGCTGAGCATAAGACAGTGAGGTAGAGTGAACACAGTCTCTTTTAGGTGTCCTTTGCTCCTGAGCACAGGGACTGGAAGAGGCCACAAGTCTGGTTTCAGAGAGGAGGAAGCTTTGTACTCTAGCTTCATGAACTCACTAGCGCAAGTTGCCTTATAGACCCTCAAAGCTGGACAAGGCATAACAGATCTGACGAAAAGCTATCTCCCCCATTAGCTCTCCAACTTTTGGTTTCTTATTGCCTAAGTCCAATAGCCAATCTCAACTACCCATTGAATTAACAGCTGGATGCAAAGTCAAGATATATGTAAATGCCATTAAATCAATGGCCTTACTCTAGTTGGATTTAGTCCTATGTCTGACCACCAGGAATGTAGCTAAATTTGGTGAGCGTGCCTAACACCTGCAGGGACCCGCTGCCCTAAACAAGACACTCCTTCTTTTTTAAAAATATGGGAATTGTTGTTATCGTGTGCCTTCTAGTTGTTTTCAAGTTATGGTGACCTTAAGGCAAACCTACAATAGGGTTTTCTTGGCAAGATTTGTTTAGAGGAGGTTTGCCTTTGCCTCCCTCTGAGGATGAGAGAGTCTGAATTGCTTAAAGCAGGGGTAGGCAACCTAAGGCCCGAGGGCCGGATGCCCCCCCCCCCCCGAGGCCTTTGGATCGGCCCCAGGCCAGTCCTGCCGCCGCCGCTGCCGCCCACCATGATGATATTGATTATTGTTGTTATTACTTGTTCTTGGAGTTTTCTTGGCAAAATCTCCACAGGGGTTTTGCCATGGCTTTTCTGGGGCTGAGAGAGTGTGCATGCATATTTTTATTTTATTTTTTATTTTTATATTTATTTATTTATTTATTTTTGGTGCTTCGGCCCCCCAATTGTCTGAGGGACAGCAACTCGGGCCCCGGCTCAAAAAGGTTGCCTACCCCTCCTTAAAGTTACCCAGTGGGTTTCCATGGCCCAACAGGGATTCAGACCCTGAGTTTCCAGAGCCATAGTCCAGTGCTCAAAGCACTACACCACACTGGCTCTCAGGATATGTAACTATTACTAGCAAATTTCAGCTCATTTTTCTTTTTTCATGTCTAAATATATCAGCTCATTAAGCCCTTCCTTACAGGACACATAAAAATGAAATATAACTTCTTTCCAGCCAGCAGAACTGGCAAACATAATGTTTCCTACTCAGTGGGTAGAAATCAACCAACAAAATGATGCTTCTAAAATCTTCCTTAACCAAACTTTGTTCTCACTCATTCATTCCTCTCCCACCCCGACTGACAATTTTTACTGTTTTGAATTACATGATTTTATTCCCAAAGAGGAACTCATGTAGCAGGAATTCTCCAGTGCTTCATTTTTCATTTCCAATTTTTGTACTGGGCATACAACATTTATCACAGATTTTAGTTCCTTCAGTTGGTTTGTATCTTTCCTTCCACTACAATAGCAATGTATGTGCATTCATAATACTGCAGGAATGCATTTTTGGTTTCAGCATACAAATGATTGAAGCAGTGCATTGTGTGTTGCATGGGATATTCATGTGGATTTGAATCCATACTTCAAAGGCAATCTTGAAATCATTGTTCATACATATGGGTGTTTCATTGATCTGCATATGTGCATTGATACAGCTCTGCAAAAGAGCAACTATGACTATATATATGTATATATATATATATATATATATCAGTATTTCTCTATTATATGGTGCTTCACTGACCTTCATATGCACTTCTGTATTTTGATAAAACATTGTGACAAAATCCCAAGTGCATAATATGCATTAAGAGTTTTTGCTTGGCTATCTACCAGTGTTTCGGAGTGCATTGGCAAAACACTGCAACAAAGCAACTTTGATTCAATCTCTTCAAATCAGGATTTTTGGAACTTTTCATGAACATACATTTGACAATACATGGGGGAGGGAAATCTAAGTGAACTGAAACGCATGGCAAACTGCACATGCTGTGAGTCTGTAAATTCATATTAGACTAATTCCAATTAACTAGAATTCAGAAATATAACCAGAGTGGATTATGCTAACAATAAAGGAATGAGGTAAAGGAAGTTCTTACTTCCTCATTTAAGGATAACTAAGGAAGGGTGAGATTTTCATTTGGTTCACCTTCTGATAAGATTTTTCCAAAATTTGTGAATATCTTCATAAATAGGAAGGAAAGAACTAAATAAAATAAAGTAAAATATATAGGACAAAGCCAAACTGTCTATTCACAGCATCCTCCTTGTAACAACTGCATAGTAGGTAGGTGCAATATGGCTTTGCCCATGCCATACCTACTGGATTTGACTGGTAGAGACTGGTAAGAATTTGTTTTGGCTGGTTCTTGGTAAGAATTGAACAACATTCTCAAATATCTTAATAAAATCAATAGGTGGGTGGCATTTAAGGGCTTTTTATATATATGAGAAAGCTAAACTGACAGACTTGTCCATGCCTGTACCTAACCAGACAGGATCTAATCAAACATTTTTGCTTGAACTTCTTTAGATAGCTTTAACTAGAGTAAATCTACTGAATCACATGTTGAGTGGTGAGTGAAAACATAGGTACGTTCTGTTGATTCAGTGGGTCTAATGTGACTGGGACTAGTAGGATCCATGTTTCCCCCCCCCCTTTTGTTTTATTCTGTGTTGACCACCCATTTCCTTTTCATATAGTACAGGCATAGGAATCATACAGTTCATGTGTGGGGATCAACTCCCATTAGTCACAGACAGTATAGACAGTGGTGGGGAATGTGAGGAGTTTCAGTTCAACAACTAGAAAGCCACACAGTTTCTATCCAATAGATAATTTTCATTAGGCTTAACAGGATTCTCCTCAGTGTAACTGCAGATTCTGGGAAAATCTTATCAACCTACTTCCTGCATCTCACAATGATGTTCTGTGTGTGAGTTTAGAAAGCAACAATTAAACACTTCATACTCCATTTCAAAGCAATAGATACAATCAGCAGCATGGTTTCAGTCTCTGTTGGGTTTATTAGTACTTCACACTTGAGATGGGAGACCAAATATTTAAATCTCCTCTCCTCTCCCCCACCCCCAAAAACCCCAAAACAAAACAGCTAAAATGTCTGTTTCCCTGGATAAGCATAGTATGAATAGGTAGCAAGATTAGACCACCCCAATGCCACCACCACTTCAAAGTTTCGGAAGATGTACAGTTCTGCTACAGCTGTACTATGCAGAGCTTCTGATGTCAAAACCTGACAAAGTTGAAGAAATCTGTTTCACAGACAGCAAAAGTGTTATGGCAGAGTTTTGAATCTCCAGTGCTAGCTGACATGTTTTATATAGTGGTATATTTTGAACTCAAGAGATTATCATGATGCCCTCATAGGCATACATTCATGGAAAATCCATAGTCACATATATCTCAGGAGAGAGAAAGGGGTGCATATGCCCTGCTTGTCTATTATTTATGCTAAATTTATTATTTAACCAGAACTAACAGTTTATAAAATATTATGTCCACCCCCCTCTCCCCCCAAAAAACACTAATTAAACAAATCGCAATTAAATTTCAAGGTGAGACTGCAATTTTATGCATAGTTACATTGCTGGCAGTAAGCCCCATTGAACTTTGTGGTCCCTGCGTCTCACTGCATAGTCCCAAGGTGTAAAATACATCAGCTTTAAGAAAAGATCTTCACCCATCCACGTTTAATTTTTAATTAGAAATGCAAACAGTCTTGCAAAGAAATGTTACCATTTTAACTAAGTAAATATGTGCCAAGATAGGGGAAAGAATAAAAGGGGAAAGAGAAACCTTCTACCTCTGTTTCTTCCACCTAAAATATGAAAAAGCTCTTACCCCAACTTTCAAGTTCCCATCTCCAGGACCTTCACATTTCTGTGTAGGATCCCTGAACAAATAAAAGGAACCTAGCCTTAAGCACCCAGATTCTGCTTGATTATTCCCCTATTCCCATGGTGGTGAACCTATGGCACACATGCCAGAGATGGCACATGAAGCCATTTGTTGTGGCATGTAGAGGGTGGGGAGGAGGAGGGAAAGGCGTGCACCTGTTTCTCCTCCTTCCCAGCTGTCCCAGAGGTAGAAGGCCCAGGAGGGCTGGAGGAAGAAGTCCCACCCCTGGAGGGTAGAAGTCCTGCCTCCAGCACCGGGAACACCTGGTGCTGGAAGGCCTTTTAGTTTGGGCACTTGGTTCCTAAAAGGTTTGCCATTGCTGCTATTCTCTGACTGCCTTTCAGAGGCAGCATAGAAATTAAATAAATAAATAAATAAATAAATAAATAAATAAATACAATTTGATCAGAAGTAACAGTAAACCTGAAAACCTTGTTATCAACCCATACATGTCTTGGAGCAAGTAGGATCTATTGATTATTCATGCTGCTTTTAAGGTTTCTCTCCTCTTCTGAAAAAAGTCACAGACTTGTCTTTCCGTCTATTGCCTTTACTGTTTCAAAGAAGGATAAATATACAAATTCACAAATTCATTTATTATGAATTATATAAATTTATGTATAAATCAAATCAGAATGATCAACAGACACTCAACACTACAAGATTTTGTTGTAGAACTCACTTGTACCTAATAATATTTAATAAGATCTACAGCATTTGCAGATATTCAAAGCATTTTATATATGTTATCTAATTATAATCCTCACAGTAATCTATGTGTGAGCATTTTACAGGGGATGAGACATCACCTAGAGAAGATGCATTGCTTATGGCCACCTAAAAAGTCATAGTAAAGACAAGATTCAAACCTGGGACTTCCTGATTTGTGACTCAGTGTCTTTGGCCATTTCGCACTACAGAATTCCAGAGCTATGATTCCATTTCAACAGCCATGCCAACATCCTATGGAATCATGGGATTTGGTTTGCAGTCCGATGAGGCATTAAGAGTTTACTGGCTAAGAATTCTAAATACCCCTCCCTAGATTACAAATCCATGGGATGTTGCCATGGAAGTTGAAACAGAATCATAGTGCTTTAATTGTATAATGTGAAAGGGTCCTTAACCATTAGGCCATCTATACCAGCTCATACTGAGTCATTGTCATATCCTAGAAAAGTTACCCTTTGCGCTACAACTAACAGAATTCCTCAACCCTCTGGGCTGCCTTGCTCCATGAAGGATTCTTTTCCAAAAATGAACTTCCCCATGATCTGACAATGACTCAAGCTAAGAAAATTTCTAGGATGGAAAGGAAACCATACAGGGGTGGCTTATACTGTTACAGCCACTGGCACGTAAATTCAGAAGAATGGGGGAAAGATGTTGGCATTAACAAAGGTTGTAATGCCAACATAGTGCATAAGAATATATTACAATCCAGGGACCAAACCATAAGAGCTTGGACTCAAGTCACAATGATTTCAGGAAAGACAAAGACAATTTGTAAGTTAACTAATACAAGTCAATCCAATTCCAAACTTTGCTGCCATCAGTCATCATCACTCAACTTTTGTGGATATTTGCACATGATATATGGAGATGACATACTCTTTCCCATCTTTTCAATTATCATTTGAATTTCTTCCTACCTGATCAGATTTTCTATGAGATTTATATTCCATCTTAATTATTGCAGGACATTTCATTGCAATGAGATAAAATGACCAAGCCACCATTAGCATCATCAGCATCACCAAAACCTTGAAAGGTTCTATTATCAATCAAATTCACAAAGACTAAAACCAAGCAATTGTCTGACTGGAAAAGGTATCTGCTAAAATAATGCCTCCCTCTTATCCCATCTGCATTCCCTCTTTCATTAAGTTAGATTTGCCAAAGAATTTTTTTTAACCCACAAGCAAACCCTACGCTTTGATCGTTCATAAAGTATCAAACAACTGACAAATTCAGCTTTCTGGCTTAGATCAAAATCAGCCAATCAGCTACAAATTCTTAAAATGGCAATCTGCTGGGTGTTTTTCTGAAGGGGGGGATAGTCTGAATCATTTGCTCTTCAGAGAATATCTTTTTTCTTAAAAAATTCACCATTGTTCAGAAGCTGTACGTTAATTGCTAGTTGTAAAGGGTGATTATGCTTCCCACTTTCTTTTGATATTCTCATAAATATATGTAAGAGACTTTCCCCTCTGACTCCCTTGTGAAGAACACAGGGCACCACAAATGAGAGCTTAACACAGACAGAGAATCAAAAGAAGTCAACAAGCAACATCCTCACCTCATCGTATACAGAAGTGTCCCATCATCCTTAAGGCGTAGAAGCTTGTTGGGAGTGGTCATGTTGTGAGCAATAGATTTTTTACCATTATGGAAGAAAGTGTCTGGAGTCCAAATCTTGCTGGCAAGAAGATTGTTAAGAGGGAGGCGTTCCATTGGGCCTTTAAATCGAAGTCTTTCATCTTTCCAGCTTTGTCGAAAAAAAACATCAATCGTATATTCCTGGTATAAAACAAAGACAAACAGTGTAAGCTCCACAGCTCTCATAAGAATAGAGGAGTCTTCCAAAGAGTATGGAAAAGTTACTCTTTTCAGCTACAGCTCTCAGAAATCTCCAGCCAGAACAGCCATAGACTCTGGGAGATGCACTCCCAAACACAACTTTTCCGAGCTCTGTACTTCTAGGTTATCCTAACAGTGACAAGAGATACTTAGAATCTTTGTAAAGCAACTCACCATTTCGGTGTCTGACACAGGACCAAAACTGGTAACATAAATGTCTGTTTTCACCTCAGTTATTCGCTCTGCAGCAAAAGAAATGCAAACAGCAAATCAGCAGTTGGCTGCTGTATCAAGAAGCAATTTAATGAACTTACATGGGAGCACCTAATCTTATCACAATTGTGAAACTAAAGAGCTCTGAAACTGGGGTGGATGACCTACAGCCCTTAGGCTAATTCCAAAAGCCTTCCACAAATGTACCTCTGTGAAGAGTAACTCCCAGCAACCTACTGTGTGGGAAGAGAAAGGGAAGGAAATGAAGTGAAAATAGGAAAGGAAGTGGGAATTAAAGATAAGGGAATAGAAGAAATGAAGTAAAAAGGGATGACCTCTGCTCATATTGGTTCTGGCCTCTTCCACCACCTCCACTACATAGTGTCCATCAGAGTATCTCAGTTAAAGAATCTATTAAGAAAAAAACTGTCCCTCTTTCAGTCATTTATTACAGTTATATCTCACTTTTCCTCCAACGAACTCAAAGTGAAGGAGATTACTTTCCTCTTCCTCATTTTATTAGGTTCTCTGGGAGAAAGTGACTGGTCCAATGTCAACCAGTGAGTTTCATTCTTCAATGGGAACCAGAACTTAGATCTCTCAAGCCCCAGTCCAACACACTAAACCCCACTTGTTCTCAAATATTTCTTACTGGCTTTCACTACCTCTCCCCATCCTGCTCTATAAGCTAAGTCAGTTTTGTCCTCACCCCTCCTGTATCAGAGGCACCTAATCATATCCCATAAAACTATCCAGGCTCTGAGTGAGCAATGGTCATATCACTTCTATAACAAATATAACACCTACTCCTTGCTGGTGCTAAATATATGTTGTAAAATGTCATAAATAATGGAATTTGGTTTTGAATTACAACTCCCAGAGTCCCCCAGCCAGCATGGCCATTGAAACAGTACTGAAACAGTAACATGGACAGTTACAAATGTGTAACCTAGAGTTATGTACTCGTGGCAGTCCTGTATTCACAATCCTTATGTAGCCTGCAGTTTAGAAGATACATAGGGATTGTAAGAGTCTGCAGTAGTTGCTATGATTCACGGGGATCTGTTCTGCTGTCAATCAGGAAGCAAAAAATCTCCAGCACAAAGGAGAATTGTGATGGGGGGTTAGCTGTCACAATAGAGATTGCTCACAGAAAGGGTGAGAATATTAGTTGCTTCCTGATCAACAGAGAACAGACCCACATCTACTGCAGTGCCTGCTGCCCAACAAGTGGAGATTGGAGGGATCAGGACAAGAGGTACTGCATAGCATCCTAGGTACACAGTTAATCTTGTTTTAAGGGGATGGGGTGGGGGGAGGAAAGGATTAAAGGGAATAGGAATGTTTTAATGTTGTTCTGTTTTATATGCTGTTGTCCCCCGCCCCGATTGCCTTGCAGAGGGGCGGGCTACAAATAAAAATTTATTATTATTATTATTATTATTATTATTATTATTATTACACTCTTGAAGTGAGATTCCAACTAACATTTCTAAGCTCTGGGAAACATGGCTAACGTAGAAGAAGCTCTGCATTTCAGTGGAAATAGACTCATACTCCAAAACGTAGGAATACAGTGTTTCGGTATGACATAAGGATGACAAGTGCAGTAGCTGTTTGTACACTATAAGATTTAACAGGATGCAAAGTTTACAAAGTTGACTACATTTATTAGTATTCATGTAATCCTTAAAAACACTTGGTGGTTTCAGTCCTCCAAGACCTGGTCCTTCAATTAGGGAGTTACATGATTTTTTTCAACAAATCTTACAGCTTATTCATTGATGTTTCCCAGAATAATAGCTTCATAATAACTTCTAGGCCATTAATGAAGGGCCCTTTCAGACTGCCAGAAATAGTGCAAATTGAGTCCACTTTAAGGGTTAGTGTTAGTGTTAGTGTTAGGGAATCCTGGGAACTGTATTTTATTGTGGCACCAGAGCTCTCTGACAAAGAAGGCTCAATGTCTCAGAAAAAAAAACAATTCCCATGACTACCTAGCACTAACCCTAACCCTTAAAGTGGACTCAATTTGCACTATTTCTGGCAGTCTGCAAAGGCCTGAACTTGAGTTTTTGCCAACTATTTAGATACACAGCCATTCTCTACTTCTGAAATTCTGGAAGCTTGTTTTTATTCTTGGAACTTAAAGACTGTGCAACATACATCACAGCAACATCCAGCATATTGTCACTGCCAGACATTTATTAATACACAACTCACTAAAAACAGATGGATGGCACGTTCTCTCATTTCTATGCAGTAACCAAAAGGAAGAGCCCACTCTACAGATAAGTACACTAACTTGCAATTCTAAAATGCATATATTTACAGGAACATACCTCCCAAACCTGGGCGAAGTCTGTTATCATATCCATCCAACAAGCCATCCAGAATCCTGGTGAATATGGTGATATTGTCATTGGTATCATATTTCCCTGAAGCTGTTGGTATTTGTGAAAAGCTGTTCAAAGGAGGATAGGGAGTGGTGGAGACAAAAGAAATAAAACATTGGGAGAGAGAGCAAAAAGGTTTAGAGGTTGCACAGGTCTCATGTGCATCGACAACTGGATTTTTGAAGACATGTAAGAGAAGACTTCAGCAAAATGTCTTAGGTGCTCATGCTCTGTTTGTACAGGATTTCTAAGAGTTTGGAAAATTCTGTTTTAAAAAAAAGAGAGAAGGAAAGATATAATACGATTCCATTATCCACCAGGGTTATGTTCCAAGACCTCTTGCGGATACTTGAAACTGTGGACAATATGGAACTCTGTTATTTTCAACAAGTCTAATGATTTCCAGCCCAAGCATACCATAGAATCACACTGGAGAACCTAGAAATGTCTAGAAAGAACGTTTTCCCCCCAGTCATGAATAGATGAAACTGTGGATAACAGATCTGTGGATATGAGGGTCATACTGTAATTAGTTTAAGTTGCAAGGCACCAGAAAGTAGTGCTGGCATTGATATAATTTTTAAAAGTACTGTATCTGTTAAAACCTCTCAAAATCATTAAAATAGAAGAAAATAATTTTCAAAAAACCTAAAAGATCTACATAGTTCAGCATTCTGTTCCCATAATGGGTAAGTGGATGCCTTTGAGGAGCTGAGCAGGTGGACATCAAGATAAGTGTGCCTTCCCTCTCATGTTCCCCAGCAACTGGTATACAAGTCAGGATGCCCTCTAATAGGAGTTACTGGAGTAGCCATTTTGATGGCTTTAACCTCCATGAATTTCTCTATGATCTACACCAGCCAGAATACTCCAGGCTGATCCAGGAGTATTCTGGCCCCAGAACTGCCTGAATTCTCCCCCATTCCTTCCGCAGTCCAGAGTGACAGCAAGCAGCTATTGAAAATGAGGTGTCCAGCATCAATCGCAGGGTTGAGTGCCTCATTGTGACCTCAAAGGGACCAATACACAACAGTGGCAGTGAGTGACACAGTGAGACATGTGCCAGTCAGTCAATTGTTTATTGTATTTGACTAAAAGCCATTACAACTCCATAAAAACCAACAGTGACAATATATCCATAAAAACATCATATAAGTGAATCCCCTGCACAATTTACAGCAATATCTTTCAGATAAGTAGCACGTATACTTCTAGCCGCTTTAGCAAATAAATCTGTTCTATGTGTAACATATGGATCATTGTCTGAAAGTAACCCACCAGCCTCAGAAAATAGTCTTTCTGAAAATACACTAATGGCTGAGACAGTGTGACTTTCCCAAGGTCTCCCTGTGGGCTTACAAAACCAAGATGGAATTCAAATCCTGGTCTCCAGAGTCCTATTCTTGCTTTAAGAGACTATAATTCTATGCCAGAGTGGGACACATGTGTAAATAGTCACTCGGCATCAGTCCAGAGTGCTCTGGATTTTCCTGGAAAATCTAAAGCAAAAAGTAAATGCTTTTAAACTGATTTAAGGGAAGAATAGCCCAGATTTAGTGTGGAACTGGCCTCACATCATGAAGAGAGTCCACACCCAAATCAGGGATTTGGCCATGCATTGTGAAGAGAGGATGATATGAAGGCAAGGGGAACCCAGTTCATTTGGCCTATAGAGTCATGCTCTAATTCACTCTTAAAGAGCCATTAACGTTTGAGAGCCATTAACTGCCTCTTGTAGTAGCAAATTCCACCTTTCAACTATGTATTGAGTGACAAAGTTTCTCTCTCCTAAATCTACCACTGTTCAGCCTTAATGGATGACTCTAGGATCTAGTGCTATCAAGGATGAGAATACTTCCCAATATCCACTCTTTTATAATGCACACTTCTATTCAGCTCTGTCATGTTTCCTTTCTTTTAATTTTTTAAAACTAATTTAAACAGCTTCCATTATTGGAATTTTTCCTTCAAAGGAAATGGCCCCAACTGCTTGATCATTCTGGTCACCTTATTTTGCACCTAGCTCTACTAAATTATTTTTGAGATAATTAGAACATACATAATGCTCTAACTGCAGTTGCACCACCGATTTGTTCAGGGGCACCATTTTATCTTTTTATTCCTTTTCTAATTATGCCCAAAATGAATGTTGCATCTTTTTTATTTTAACAGCATGTTGGACTGAAATATTCATCAGGTCATCCACCACACTTCTGAATTCCCTTTCCTGGCCGGTCGCTGCCAGCTCTTACCATAAATGGCAGTTTAGGATTTTTCACACTGAAATAACAGTCCAAGCTACCTCTTCTTAAATTTTTGCCTAAGTCTTATCTAATCTTTTAGATCAGTCTCTTATCTAATCATTAAATTAGTTTAAATCTAAGAATAATCTAATCTTTATCTTAAATTAATACTAATTAGTATTAATTTGCAAAGTCGGGAACTTCCTGGTTTTGAAAAGAGGCTGGCTGAGCCTGGATTCTACCTGGAAGTTACCCAGGCTACACGCAGCTGGCGGCATTGGCAGCAAAATATGTCTGATGATACCTGGATGCAGCTTGAATTAGAATTGAATTCGGCAGTAGTAAGTCGCTTTTTTTTTAGCTGTGCTTTAAACTCCTAGGTCATGGGGGTACTCAGACAAAGGAAGATAAAATTTAAATTCCTTTGTTGGCTTGTGATTTATCATTGTCATTTTTCTTCTTCTGTATGATTTTCAACATCTTTTGCCTGATGGAGAGCAGTGGAGCTTCTAAAGTTTGCATGATGTATTTTGTGCATTTTGGTTGGGCAATCAAGGTATCACTCTTTTGTGGATTTTGGATTTTATTTCATTTTGCTGCATGGTCAACAAGTTACACCTGAATATGTTTCCCCCATTTGAATTAAGTTGACCCAGAACACTTACTGCCATTTGCTACAACAACTGTTTAGCAAAATTTTTATCCTGCAGAAACATTACCACTACAGTAATTACAACAGCTACTGTGTAATACAGGGGTAGGCAACCTTTCCCCTTTAAGGGCCGAGGGACTTCAGCTCCCAGAAGCCTCAGCCATGTTGGCCAATAGTCCCATGTTGGCCAATAGCTCCTGGGATTCTGGGAGCTGAAGTCCCTCGGCTCTTAAAGGGGAAAGGTTGCCTACCCCTGGTGTAATAACTAGAATATTAAATGTTCAAGCATCATGGACTCATTTATTTTTTGCTATTTTTGATATTTAATGCTCAAAAAGATATAGGCTAAATCAGGGGTAGGCAACCTTTCCCCTTTAAGGGCCGAGGGACTTCAGCTCCCAGAATCCCAGGAGCTATTGGCCAATATGGGACTATTGGCCAACATGGCTGAGGCTTCTGGGAGCTGAAGTCCCTTGGCCCTTAAAGGGGAAAGGTTGCCTACCCCTGGGCTAAATCCAACTGTTAGTTCCAACTAGAGGAGGCACACCGAATCAATGAGACTTACTTAAGTTTTGACTTAACAAATCTATTCCTTAAATTCATTCAATGTTACTTGAGACTAAGAATTTGATCTAGGCCTAGGTCTTTTTCATATTCAGATCCACTAACATTTTTACTTTTAAAAGGCAACAAATATTGTCTCGGGTATGATGATTACCACCTGTTTTCAATTAGGAATAACAGAAATATAAATTTGTCAATCATCACTTAGTGTTACACCAGACACCCTTTTGGAAAAGGTCTGAGAGGTTAAACGAAGCGGTCTCTATTGTCTCAGATGACAAAGCACAAGCCAAATATGGGCAAGGACAGCTGACCATTTCTGTAAGGTCAAGGTTTGTTTCCTATTATACCCCAGTACTATCCAGGGCTGGGCCTGGTGGGAATTGAAATCCAACAATATTCAGAGGGACAAAGGTTCTCAAACCTTGCTTTAGAACAGTGATTCCAAAACGTGGGTCCTCCAGATGGTTTGGACTTCAACTGCCAGAATTCATGACTGCTGGCCAGAGTTTCTAGGAGCTGAAGTCCAAAACACCTGGAACAGGGGTAGGCAACCTTTCCCCTTTAAGGGCCGAGGGACTTCAGCTCCCAGAAGCCTCAGCCATGTTGGGCAATAGTCCCATGTTGGCCAATAGCTCATGGGATTCTGGGAGCTGAAGTCCCTCAGCCCTTAAAGGGGAAAGGTTGCCTACCACTGACCTGGAAGAACAAAGTTTGGGAATCACTGCTTCAAAAGATACCCAAGAGGCCTGCAAACAAGAGATCTGACTCATCAATTCAAATTGATGATCCCAGCCTTCTTTCCATCTTCTGCTCATGTTCACCTTTCCAGCCTGTTTTTTTTCTCTCTCTAGGTTTCCTTCTCTCTGAGAAATCTTTCTGCCCACTTTGTTTCAGGTTTCATCTCCTGTTTTTTCTACTTCCCCTTTCCTTGGCCCTTCTGTCTCTCTTGAATCCATCTAGGATCTGATCTGATTCCTAGATTAGTTCATCTGAAGACAGCTAGAATTATTCTTCTGTCTGTTCAATCACAGCCAGAGTTTCAGTTATTGTCATACCTCTTACAGCACTACAACATTAGATTGTCAATGTCACTTCCAGCAGCTGCTGGAATATCTTTATTTATAAGTAGTGATTCAGTAAGAGATAAGCTGTGGGGCCAGAATCCAAGAAGCCCAAGTTAAGGATCACCCTTGCTCTAAAGAACAATTGGTGAGAAGATGCCAGTTGCTATCAACAAGGGCTGGTATCAGCACCTAGGACAGCAACCAGGACATACTGGCCTGACAGTGAGGACTGTAACATCACTCCATAATTCTTTGAGTTGGAAGAAACCACAAGGTTCATCTACAAAACCCACTGCCATGCAAGAATACACAACAAAAGCAATCCTGAAAGATCTCAATGATTTCTTTTGCCATAGATAGATAGATAGATAGATAAAATCTTTTGATAGCCATGGATGGAGGGCATATGCATGAGTATCTTTTATTTTCATTTTCAAATATATTCTTTTTTCTAAAGCAAGTATTATGATTTTTTTCTATAATTATATGATTTTCTGCAACAATTCTTTTCTATTTTCTACAGCAAATATTACCGTCTCCCTTTTTCCTACAACAAACATCACACCACTTCAAATCTTATTCTAATGTATTCTAATGTATTCTAATGTTAAACAATTCATTCTTTATTCTTACACAATGGCATTTATTCTCAAGTACAATCGCCCCTCCATTTTCGCAGCCAGACAGACACCCCCGTGAAAATGAAAAATTGCAAATATTCAAGCCCCATTGGCTTGAATAGCCACACACTCCTGTGCGCAGCCCTGTGTGCTCACTGTGAGCGCATATGCCATTTTACACCTCCCCGCTTGTCTGTCCGTGAAGGACCAAGACCACAGACTTGAAATCCATAAACAGGGAGGGATGACTGTAAATGTATTCAGCATCAGGGCTGTAGAAACCAACTTCATTTTACTCCTGTACTCATGATGGTGCCATGATTAGAATTTTTTGAGTCCTTTCTTTCCTTTTATAATTCAGGGTTGTAAATAAAGTTTTCTGCTTTTTCCGTGACATATCCACACACAGAGCAGTTGAAAACTATGGAATAGTTTTAAGGTGAACACTGAAGGAGAGAAATGTTAGTTGTGAACTCCACAGCTGAAGCAATACACATAGTCATCTAAAGCCACCCTCTCAATAAGCCCATTAAGTACAGGATCTAAAATTAGTGAGCTGCACCACTGATCATTATAAGGTCACCCTTATAGCAATAGCAAGTACATTTCTATATCGCTTATCAGTCCACTTAAGCATTCCCTAAACAGTTTACAATATGTAAGCTAATTGCCTCCAACAAGCTGGGTACTCATTTTAGCAACCTCAGAAGGATGCGAGCCTGAGCCCTTGGCTGGTATTGAACTCAAAACCTTACGGTTTGTTAGTGAGTGGTTGCAGTACAGGCATTTAACCACTGCACCACCAGGGTTCTTCAGATCCTTGGGACTGAAGAACTTGTTTATGGTCAGTGGTGGCTGGTAGCTCCCATTTATTTATTTATTTATTTCAATAATATCCCAACTATCTCCAAATATGGGACTCAAAACAGTTCACAACCCATGCCAGTGGGTTGGAGAATCCATTCCATATGTTGGTCTGACCTTTAAAGGAACTATCAATAGTTGTGAACCCCACCCCCAATACAGGTCCAGCACCTGTACAGTTTATTTGAAGTGCAGACAAAACACCAGGATGGGTTTATTGCCCACTGAAATGGATGTCACCAACTGCCACTGCTAACAGTAGAAAAAGAGCCCACAAGCTAATTCCAAGACTGCACAAGCAAACTTCCATTCCTGTGATGGAAATACCCCTTTCCACCCTCCCCATTATATATCTGCTAAATGTGCTCCAGACTTCCCCAATGATCTGGATTAGTTTTGGATGATTCCCTGCCAGAGAGAGGGGGCAATCAATCCATCAGTGATGTCCATTCTACTGGGGGATGCCAATTCTATTGGGTCCAGCTCTGTAGGTACACGCTCACAGATGTGGGAGAGGCATCTCCCAGCATTGCCAGTAGAGAATACAGTTTCTGAAGTGCAAAGTTGACACAAGATATTTTGCTATCAGAGACAAAGCTGAAAGTAGTGCTTTCTTCCCCCTCCTCCTAGTTAAAATACATAGTACCCAAAGTCAGCCATGTTCTTTGAGCACATGAAGCAGAAAATTCCACAGACATCTCTCTCCATCACTGGCAAATAAAAATAATAAAAAAACAATTATAACACCTTAAATAACTAACAATTGGCTGTTTATGGCACTCCAAATTTGATGGAGGGGGGAGGTCACTTCACCCTTTCTAATGCCAGGACCAGCCCTGCTAATGCCCTGCTATACCTATATGTGTGGGAGTTTTTTTCTTTAACTTTGACCTTGATCATTTTCTTTGAACAATACCACATCCTAAAAGGAACTTAAAATCTTATTAAGCATTGAGATATAGTTTTTAGTTTTTATCTCCTGAAAAGAGCCTATAAAATAGCCTTTAACTACTGTATTATGTGTGGTTGAAGTGATAAAACCTGGACAGATATTTAGAAATTTAAAACCGACATACCAGTGAATGCAGACCAGAGAGGAAAAACAACTAAAGTACTTAACAGTTCCAGCTAGTTTGACTGAAACATGGAAGAAACTGAAACTTTGTGCAATTTCTTTTCTTCAAGGACAGTAAAATAGCATAAAGTATTTTACCACAATTAATGGGAAAGCATGTACTTTTCATTAAAGGAGACACTGAGGCTGAGAACAGCTCGTAATTCTATTCTAATCTGATACACTTCCACTCCCAACACTGCATCATGGCAATTATGTTATGTAATTAAATATAACATAATAACTAAGGCCACTGCATTGGAAAACTACCTAAAAATAAGAAATCAAAAGAGTTACTTTGAAAGAGTCTGCATGTACCTGGACAATCTGAAAGTATGCCAGTGAATTATCCTTTATTACCCAAACTGTAATGGCTTTGTAGATCTTTGGTGCAAATTTGGTTATATTTATTGCTGCATATAAAGAAATTACTTTAAAAACAAAAAAGAAAAAGGAGGAGACTATGGAGTCTTAAGCTATCAATTCAGAGTTATTTCCAGCATCCAGTGTGGCTTCATATTGGATGCCTTGCCATCAAGCTTCCAAAATGTTACTGTCTCCCTAGGCACATGCTCACAAACCTGTCCATGTTATCTCAAAAGCTGTGAACCAAATAGTAATGGAGACAGTGATGCTGAATGTGGAGAAGGATTTGGCTCTCCTTGTGAGTGATATCAGCTCACCCCCCTATCTAACATAGATTTTGTTTTTGCTGAATGTGTTTTTACAGTGGCAGTGAAGCTGAGCTGAATGCACTACTCAGTCAGTTGAACAACATACATTCTACTGATGCTGAATCAGCACCTGTTTACCTGTATAAAATGCGTGCTGTTTGCTTTTAAAATTTCTCAGAGGTCTTTTATTTCAGAAAAATCACTCAGCTCAAAGTAACCATAATCTGGTTCTGACTGTCAGTCCCATGACCAGACCAGGTAAGTTTTGGGTAAATACAGCACCAATTTTACAGGTAACAAAGCAATACCACGAAGCTTCTCTAAATGCACTTGATAATGTAGTGATTGTGACTCTGAAACCTCTGCTATTGAAGATAATTTCCAGTTGCTATTTTTTTAATTTAAAAAGCACATTTATTTTCTTAAGACATTTGGAAAATCCAGACCACTTTATACATTTCTTGTTTCAAACACACACAAAATTACTGCATAAACCATATTATATTTATGTCTAAAGAGTTAAGAATGCATTTTAACAGGTAGCTAGTCCAAGTTCCTAACTACATCTGAGGGCCATACTGAACATGGGGTAATGACTGGCAAAACCAAAGCTTAGCATCAGCTGAACCTGCAGAGATTGCTGGGGGGAAAACAGGCCAAGAAGGTTAGCATCATGGGACAACTTGTTCATTATCCTTTGGACATGGACACATGCATGTACAACTGTCATGGAAATAGAACCCAGACAGCCACTTGAGATGTTGATGGATGTGGTGAAGCCATTAATAATGCTGTTTTGCAAGTTATTACTCCACTTTGGGTTATAGATACATACTGACAGGTGTCAGCAAAGCATAGCAAGGCAAAGCTGGAAGTGACATTTGCATTTGCATTTGCATCTCTGATATATCCCTCCAATAACTTAGCAACCCCACCCCCAATGCATTTTGTGATGATTAAGCAACTTTAGCCACTATGTAAAATTGGTGGCACCACTACGTCTCAGGAAAACATGGATGAGATGCCTGGAAAGGAGGGAAGTCCCATGCTCCAGGGGCAGCCTAGAGTATCCCAGCTCTGCAGCCACCCCTGTTTGTTACCTGGCCCTCCATTCCTGCACTGCCATGGCTGTCTGCATGGGCAGACATGCAAGTCACATGCTTCTAAGATCAGAATGAGATGCCCAGAAACAGCCACATGCTAAGAACAAGTGCCCCATGTTGGTGTTGGACATGCCAAGTGGCTCGGTGGAACGGCTATGTCAACAACCACCACAGCATGGGAACAGAAGGCTACAGATCTTCCCAGAGATCTGGAGCAACAGGTAACTTTTTGAATTTGTTTTTATGTAGTTGTCCCCTGTTTCTGGTGCAGAACATGCCAGACATCATCCAGACTGCCTGCACCAGAAATGGGGTTTGAGATATGCATCATTTGAACAATCTGACATTAGAACAGGGGGAGGGGGAAACAGGTCTTTTAGCCCATGCAGACAAGGTCCTTGTCACATAATAGGAAGTTTGGCCACCAATCAGCAGGCTCTGGTACAGGACCAGTCTTTCCTGTTAGCAACCTCCATCCAATCTAGCATGGAAAGTCATAATCTTTGACAGGAAGGTTGGACAAGTAAGTGAGTCAGAAGGCAGCACAAGGCTAGGCAAGTACTACTTGAGTGATGGTTGTCAAGGCAGATGGGAAGAAGGCATGGTGTACAAAGGAGTTCATGCGCCTATTGCCACCACAACCTCTTATTTATTTTGTCCTTGGATGTGCAGTTGTGTAGCAAATATCCACAGCCATGCCAACTATCTTCCCTTCCCTTCCCAGCCTGATTCTATGGACCCCAGAGGTACTGTGAAGTTTCACTTTGCAGCAATGTTGCAAAGGTAGAAGACGTAAGCAGAAAATACCACTGGAACAAAGGGGCTCTCTGGACTTTGGGGTTCTAGATCTGTGCCCAGAGATTTAATTCTCACAGCACCACTGGCCTTCAAATGATAAATCCATCCTAAATCTCCAGCTCAAGTAGAAGTGGTCTATTTTTACCACAGTAAAATACAGTACAGAATTTTGTTGGACATATGTAGACTGGTGCTTTAGCATAGGAATGGGGATCATGGAGCCCTCTACACTGTAACTCCCAGCATTCCTCAACCCTGGCTATGCTGGCTAGGGGCTGCTTGGGCTTGCAGTCCAACAACAAATTGAGAGCTACATGATTCCCACCTCTGCACTAGCAAAATGCACATAATGTTTCTTTCCTGGTCCCCAGACCTCTGATGAAAATATTAGCCATATGTAATAAATAAGTTTCCAAAAGATAATACAACAATGTAATATCAAAATATTTCCTAATCACTTGAGGACATGGCAAAGCAATTGTATCCCAGGACTGACTCCCTGAATACAGCAGCACTTGACTTCATCCCTGAATGGAAAGGATTAGGTTCAGGCCCTAGTTGGGAATGATTTCTTTATCTGTTCTTTATCTGGTGTTTTCTTCATTTGTTCAGTCTAGCAGCAATTAATGCAAACCTCTTTTTGAGTGATGATTGAAAGGGTTTTTTTTAAAAAAAAAAAATCAGAATATAATACTTATTACATTTGTACCTTGAACAGAGATCAGTGAGGCATTTTAGCAGCATTTCAACCCTGTGTATGCACATTTTTGTATTTGCTTGTTGTGGAGCTGAGAAGGACGAGGAGCCTGCCAGGGGGAAAAATAGTGCCAGTGCTCATTCAGCACCATACATTTGTCTGAATGCACAGCATTTTCTTTTAAAAAATAAAGAGCCAAGTATTTAAAAGACCTCTGTCTGGATGGATGAACCCATCAGTTTTTACATGCAATTTTTTAAAACCCCAAATGTCAGATTTTTGGATAATTTTACAAAGTTCTTTTTGGAAGTTCTTATCTAGAAAAGAAATCAAATGATATTCTCACTCATGGTTGTTAAGGGAGAATTAAACTGTATTTCTGGATTCTGCAATGCAGTCATTCTTCCTGTTACCTGTTCTGTGAGTTCATGGCATGAAATCAGAGAGATCTATATAGTTACAGGAAGGGGCTGGTTTATATGAACAGAGAAGGCAGTTTCAGCAGATGCAAAAGAAAGTCTTGGGACTATTTAGAATTATTGGATTATGAAAGACTATAAAGCTTCTCATATGAAATGTTTAAAACACTTGTAAATGTTCCATGGAGAATGTCACATCACGCTCTGCACCTAATAAACCTCTTTACCATTTCTGTGATCAAAACTGATTGATTTCTGATATTAAGCTCAATGCAGGCCCTGAAACAAATCTTTATTCTTATGGATATGCATTACAAGCATATTTCACACTCGCAGAAACAGAAAACTTGCAGACTAAGGAAAGCAGACATTTTTTGCAATTCTCTCATGAGTGTCTCCATCCAATACAAAGACTGCCAGAATGCTGTAAAAATTATTACTCTTTTATGATTTGTTCACTGCATAAATTTGTTACTATGGAGTTTATCACACGGGAGGGAAGTGCCCAAATCCCATAGGTAAATAGGGTTTAAATCTGTGAATATCCCACAAAAGTAGGATTGTTTTCAGATGACATTAGGCTAATTCAGCATTATCCCTTCATTAACCTGTGAATAAAGCAGCAAAATCATGCCGCTTTATACTTTCAGGAAAATCTTGAGAGTAAAAAGTGCTGCAATTTTGCTGCTTTGTTCACGGGTTAGTGTCAGGATAAGGGTGAATTAGCCCAACATGTCTGAAAACAATCCTTCTTTTGTGGGATAGTCACAGAATTTAAAACCTGTTTATCCATGGGATTTGGGTGCTTTGCCTCCCATGTGATAAACTCCTATGTCTCTGAACTGAAGAAAGGCAAAAAAATAAGAGGCATAGGTAATAATATAAAATATCTTGTTAAATGGAAGATATGGCTTTAGAAAGATTACAACTCTGAAACAAGAGAAAGGTGGTTTTGATAAGCACTGTTCTCACAGAGTACACATATATTTCTTTCCTACTGGTAGTTCTGATGAAAGATTTTGCAGGTTTTTAAATTGTTTAAAAGCCTGCAGAATTCCCCCATCCCCCGAGTGGGATGCCTACACATCATGAGCTATGATCCTTCATTAAATTCCTTTAAAAAAATTATTGCCTCTTGGTAAACAGTGTTATGTAGTGGCTAGGGAAGGAGTTTCCAACCTGGGATGCCACATCCCTTGGGGTGTAAGATGAAACTTCAAGAGGTTCAACAAATAGTAGCTTCTGTTCTTGAATGATGATTCACAAGTCATCAATCAATTTTTTCTGAATAAATTAGAATCTAGGTCTTTAATTTAGATTTGCATTTTATATACTGACTTAAAAGCTTATTTTTTAAAGTTCAGTTTGTTCACCCACAGTATTGTATGTCGTTCAATTTGTGGTTCCAAAATTAGAAATTAGACTTCTTCATCTTCAAACATTATCTTACTTTTGTAGGAGGTGGAATGTTAATGAAATATTTCCGAGGAGTGTGGGGCATAGAAAAGGTTGGGAACTATTGGGTTAGATGTTGGGCTTAGGGTAGAAATAATGTGGTTTCACACCACTCTGTAGCCCTATTCTATGGAATCCTGAGATTTGTAATTTTACAGGGTCTTTAGCCTTCTCTGCCAAAGAGTGCTAGATCCTCAGAAAACTACAAATTCCAATATTCTGTAGGATGGAGCCATGGCAGTTAAAGTGGTGTCAAACTGCATTATTTCTACAGTGTCAATGCAATAAGAGTAAAGGAGACCCAGGTATAAATTTCCGCTCAGCCCTGAAGTGCAATGGATGAACTTGAACTAATCACTATCTTTCAGCTTAATTTACCTCCCACAATTGTTGTGACAACAAAGTGAAGGGAAAGTACCATGTACACTACATTATCCCTGACCATTGACGATGCTAGTTGGAGATAATGGAAGTTATAGTTCCACACATATGGAAGGCACAAAGTTGTATACCACTAATGTAAAGTGCTTTGAGCACACACTCTGAGGAAGTCAGGCCTCGGTATATTATTAATCCTTTGACTTCTTTCTCTGAGTTCAGAAATCAAAGCCTAGAAGACACATACAATAGAGGTGCTGGAATGAGACATCTACAACTGAAGGTATTGTTGCAGCAAAACTGATTATTTCCTCCATGAGTTTTAGGAGATTATCGCAGCGCTAATTAAAACAGCTTACCTGAGCTGGTTTAAATTTAAAACGGGTGGCATCCTGATGTTTTCACAAGGATTTTGCCGCTGAAATCTCTGCCCTGGTGCAGCCCGGATTCATTGCTGTTCCCAGTGTGGCTTTTTTTGAAGCCGGGAGTTTTCCAGCTTAAGGAAATGGGTGCCAGAGCAGTCCTGGGAGCACGCATGGACCTAGACTGCACCTGGGAGCCGATTTTGGTGGCAAAATCCTTGTGATAAAATCAGGATGCCACCCATGTAAAATTTTAAGCCGGCTCAGGTAAGCCACTTTAATTAATGCTGCAATAATCTCCTTAGCGTAAATCTAAATCCAGACTGTAAGGCAACTGTACATACTCAGCAGCAGAGCTTGAAAAAATTACTATCATACTTGCTAGGGTATTCTAGGTATTTTTAGTCCAAAGAAAGGAATTCCTTGTAAGCTCTGTAGTTTAACATCTGTGCCACTCAGTGCTATTATTGCAATAAGAATCTTGAAGAACAGAAGCCTTCAAATTCCTCTCAGATCACCCATTTTCTGGCCAATGTGACTCCCCCCATTTTCTGGAAACTCTCCAGAACACTGCCTCACTCTTTACATAGGTTGCAGCTCTCCTTCTCATTGTTCACAGTAAAAATTAACATTTTTTTTCAAAATCAGAAGTGAAATCCCAGATGCTTCTAGTGTTGTTTGTTTCAAAAAAAATGAGCACTATTGGCAGACTATGAGGTTCTCAGCGCAGGTGTATGTTGGCCAGAATACCCCAGGCTACCCCTGAAGTATTCTAGCCCCAAAGCTTCCCAACTTCCTCCCATTACCTGCTCATTCTGGAGTGATGGCAGGCAGTCTTCTACAGTGGGTAGTTGCAGCTGAGGCCAAAATCAAGGTGCCCAGTATTGATCACATGTTTGGGCACTTCGTTGTAACCTCAGAGGAGTGACTCGCACCAGTGGCAGCAGGTGGCTCAATGAGAGATAGTGTTGACAACTGCCCGCTCTCACTCTGGAGTGCTCCAGATCTTCTGGAAAGGTCCAGAGCAAACTGTGAGTTATTTAAAACATGTTAAGGGAAAGATGGTCCAAATGTGGTGTGGGATTGCCCTTCCCACATGTGGACAGTTTGCAGAATTGGGCTTTTGGCCCTGCATCATCTGGACTGAGCGACATGAGCATGGGGGAAAGCCAGAGCAAATGGCCCATGTATACATGCCTTCAGAGGGTCTTGGGGCTGAATCCTGACCTCAGTCACACCCAGCTTGCTCATCCTTTTTAAAGAGAGACTATTTTTTAACTGATCTTCAACCTGATGCCTGAATGTTTCATTTAGAGGAGAATAAAGAAACCATACCTATAGAGGCAAAATCCATAAAATATGCCCAGATCAGTATGATAGCTGCTGGCTAACTGCATTATATTATTATTATTATTATTATTATTATTATTATGTTTATGTTTATGTTTATGTTTATGTGTATTTATATCCCACCCTTCTCCCAAGACTCAGACTCAGGGCAGCTTACAACATTAAAAACAGTACAATTAAAAGCATACAAAAACAGTACATTAAAACAGAATTAAATTACTACAATAACTAAAATAAATTACATGTTAAGATATAAAATAGATTGAAAAGATAAAAATGTTTAAAACATTAAAACAATATAACACTCCAGCCCATTCTTTAAAAGCTTTCTGTTTTGAATGCCTGTCTGAAGAGAAAGGTCTTCACCTGCCAGCAGAAGGCCAACAAGGAAGGGGCTGTTCTGGACTCCCTGGGAAGGTAGTTCCAGTCTAGGGGCAGCCATAGAAAAGCTAGCTCTTACTCTGCTCTATTTTACTCATACCTTCCAACTCTTCTGATTTGGTAGAGACAGTCCTGATTCTCTGCCATCCCATTATTTCTGATATCTTTTTAAATATCCCAGCTTTTCTTTCTTCTTCCCACTTTCCACCTTGCCTTCAGCTTATATCAGTGGCTGCAAACTGAGTTCAAAATGCAAAAGTAGTTTGAATTCAATGAAGTCAGCAGGAAGGGGAGGAGAGGAGAGGAAGGGGTGGAATCCTGGCCCATCCTGTAGATTCAGGTAAAAGCAAACTGCTCTGTCATTTCCTGGTTTTGTGATATTCTGCATTAATAATTGTTGCCATCATGACCACACTCTGTTGTTGCTTGGATAGTTTGTTTTCCAGTTTTTGAGCTGTTAAATTAGAAGGCATATAGATTTCTAAATATAGCCCCAGTTGTTTCCCCCAATCTGGTGTCCTCTAGATGTTTCAGTATGTAACTCTCAGCTACCATCTTCACTGGCCATGACAGTTTGACCTGGTAGGACTTGAAAGTCCACAACCTCTGGAGTCCAGAAAAAAGAAAGCTACACTAATAGTTGATTTTACACTTACAGATTATATTTTTTTAAAATGAGCTTGGCTGCTTCATTCTCAGACTGACAGTACAGATTGAGTCTACCTTATCCAAAGTGCATGTGAAGAGACTGCAGTACAGACATTCAGATTAAGCTCTAGTAGATGTTGTGGTGGCTTCTCATTTGTTTTAGAAGTGTCATTGGAGTTTGTTGAGATTAAGACATAATGGTTGATTCCAAATTTTGGCAAATAGAAAAATCCAGTCAGAGCTGATTCTGTCTTTCGGTGAAATGGGTACATTCCTTGAATATGAATGTTTCACAAGGCCATGGTGTAGCATCTACACAGGGTTGGGGAACTTGTAAAAGCAGAAGTAAAAATGTTTAAAACACCAAGGAGGCACCTGCTTTGTCTCTCTGCCAACTGGAGTTTTGTGAGTTCAGCTGTTCAGTTCTAGTTTTGAATGGCATCTTGTATTTTTCCAATTTTCATTCTACCAATGAAAGATGTAGAAAGAAAAAACAAAATCTCAGGAAGTATAAAAGAAGATTTCGTTTCACAGATTAGCCCAATATATTTCTGGCTGAAATACACTGGTCTAATTTCTCAAATCTTGTATCTGTCCAGATGTTGTTGGACTATAGCCTCCATAATCCCTGACTATTGAGCAGCTGGCTGTGGATGTCAGATCTGTAGCCCAACAACTTCAGGAGAGCCACCAGTTCTTCATCCCTGACCTAGCACATGAAAAAAAATGCAGCACATGAATATTTGATTTAGCTCTGCATTTGTATTGAGAAATGGGAAGCCTGTCAAGGAAGACAGACTACTTGTGCTCTGTCATTACAGTGAACTCTTCTGTGAACATCTAGTACTTTGTGCATAAAGAAACCATTCCTCTTACCCTTTATGGAACTTCTTTGCTCACTGCATGCAGCAGAATTCCTGGTAGGCTTTCTGAAGGCAGGAGAGTGAGCTTCCCTTCTTCTGAGTACAGCCAGGTTTCCTAAGGTTCATAGCCAAAATTATGCTGTTTTATGTAACAATGCCCACAAAGCTAATAAAAGACAGTAGCTGGATGGTGGTGCTTCAGCATGTGCATCCTGAGCCATTGACTGCTGCAAGTTCCAAAGGGGAAACTGTATTGGTCTGTTTCAGCAAAGCCAAAGTCTTGGGGCAAAGATAATCTGTTACAACAAAACTCCTAATTCTTGGGATAACAAAGACTCTTTGGCCTTCTCTGCATGGGCCAGGATACCAGAGGTGCAGACCAGAGTATCCTGTACCAGCAGCTGCTCTGACCTTTCCCTATTATTTTAGCCTCCATTCTCACACTGCAGAAGCTGTCTGTATGGGCATCCCATTGAACCACCCTGTATGTCCGTTGCTGCCAAGGGTTACTCACTTCTGAGATCAGAACAAGGCACCCAGTGATGGTCACATGGCTGGTTGTCTCATTCTGACCTCAGAACAAGTGACCCATGGCAGTGGTGGACATGCTGGGCAGCCAAGTGGTGGTATCCATGCAGACAGTTTCTGCAACATGGGAGTGGAGGGCTCTGGATCAACAGATAAGGGTTTCTTTTTACTCTGTTTTAAGTGTGTTTTACCCTCATTCTGGTGTGGAATGTGCTGGACATTGTCCTGACTGCCCACATCAAACAGGGGTTTGGAGTGTGCCCAAATGAGGGGAAATGGGCCTTTTGGCCCATGCAGAAAAGGTCTTTATTGCATATTAATGGAGTACATAGAGCTTCCTCACCCACAAAGAATTCTTCGCACATTTCTGTATTTGTGACTTTTTACTATGATCTCCTGTAATTGGAATTGTCTGTGCAAAGGATCTCAGTGGGAGTGCCTGCTATTTTCTGTCTTCAGTTCACAGTCAATGGCTCACCTTTCTAGCAGAGATGGAAGAATTTTATAGAAAGCCTCCTTCTTCTCATTCTCTGCATTTGCAAATGGCTATCCACTACTTTAAAATGTAATTAAAACAATGGAGTACAGGTTCTGGGTGAGGTTTTATGGATTTGATTGGGCAGGATGGGAGACGAAAGGAACTTTTAGTGTACAGGTGAGTAATTCAGCAATCACACCTGCTCAAATTTGGGTAAATGTTTCACAGTGAAACACACTCCCTCAGAGTGTGGTGGAGTCTCTTTCCTTGAAGGTCTTTAAACAAAGGCTGGATGGCCATCTGTCAGGGATGCTTTGATTGTGATTTCCTGCATGGCAGGGGGGTTGGACTGGATGGCCCTTGTGCTGTCTTCCAACTCTATGATTCTATAATTCTATGAAATGGCTATCACAGCAGACTTTTCTGTTCTTTGGAAGCAAGAAATACATTATACCATACCACAGATCATATTAGTGGGAGTTAGGACAATGCTCAGGTTTCCCTTAGGTAGGGATGAGATGTGTGGAAGGATGTCTGCCCTGAATGGGATGTGTGGAAGGATGTATGCCCTCATTCCACTTGTGGAAAGCTCCAAGGACACAGATCTATTGCCCACAATGGTTCTGCATTCTGGAGGCAAAGCAGACAGCGTTGATTCTACTAGATGCAAAGGCCATTCATTCCACTATACAGTCTAGGACTGAGCTTCTCAACTAGGGCAGCCTGCTACAATTCTAGTTAATTCCTCCTCCTTGAAACAAGGGACTAGGATAATTCCAAAAGGAAAACAGCTAAACCATTACGTCATTCCTAACCTGGCTGCCATGAGCTGACAAGGCTTCACATGTAATAGATTATCTGCCACTTAACTTGCTCCTTCCTCTGCCACACTTACCATTATTGGCAACTTCATAATACATGCTATTTACATATTATTTTCAGACTTCTATCGAGATGAGGAAAAAAGATGCATTAATATAAACAATGAACAGAGACATATCAGAGATCATGGATGGTGGGTGGAAATGACTTATATAGTTGAAATTATTTTGGGGACAGATTTCTCCAATGTTAAAGCTTTGACAAGAAATCAGCATTTATTCACAAAATTAAGTTTCAATACTCAGATTTCTGATTTACAAGATACTTCATCACAACTCTACTTTCTCAATTACTTATTCATTTTCAGGACAGATGTTGTACTTCTTGGACAATAAAGACTATCCTAGTGGTGTGCAAATAATTTAGCTGAACAATATGAAATCAAGTGCCCTTGTTGGATTCTACAATGACTAGGAAAATCATATATTGGAGCATTTTAAAGTCTATTGGATTTTAGTTTACTACTTTTACAAAATACACCATAAAACAAAAAGTAATTACAGAAATGCCTGGTTGTGACAAATGGCCACAATAGGTGTCAAGCAACTACACTGAAAACGCTGCTTAAAATTCTTGGACCAAGCCTTAATAAGATTTATATGGCATTCCAAAGGAACCCTCAAACATTTCACAAGCTAGTTAGTAAACTGCAGCTAAACGAGGACAGAATTTGTTACGTTATGCACACTTTCACACACCCCTGCATTGCCGAGGAAAAAAGTTGAGCATTGGAACAGTCTACAGCCAACATTGCAGTGAATTTGGAAGCAACCCCTGCAGTTGATTATGGGGATTTGTTTGGCAAGTCTTACCTATTTTAAAACTGCTTTTACTAAAACCTTACGGACAAATGGCATAATGCAGAATGATTGCCACTCTCTGCTGAGGTCGTGTAGTGCTTAAAAGCCCCACTTTCTTACAGTTCATTGAAAAAAGCTTTATCTGGAAACATAAAACAAGGAAATTTTTCCTAGTTTCATTTCAGTACTCTGTAGAATTAGATCAGATTGCATTCAGCTCATTGGCTGGTATATAAAGCTGAGAGCCTGGGAGCTCAAGCATAAATGCCTTAAATTTTGCACCATCCTCCTACCAGCCTGAGGTAACAATTAGAACTGGAACTACAACCCAGAAGCCTCCAGATCTCAAGTGAACCCAAAGAGCCAATCCCATACTACCTGTTCTTGAAGCAGACACACCTTCAAACTTTTCACAGATGAAAAATAGGACACAAGTGTGGTCACAATGGCAAAACTTATTACTGAAGATGAACAGACAAGCTAGTTTGCTTTTGCCTGAGCTGACCAGGAGAGCAAGATTCTCCCCCTGCTAAGTTGGGTATAAACTACTTTTGCACTTTGAAGTCAGTTTGCAGCAGCTAAAGTAAGCTGTGGACTAAAAAAGAGAAATTGGGGGAGGAGAAAGAAATTGGGATGTTTTAAAAGGAGATTAAAAAGTGGGATGATAATTATGACGATTTGTTCCAAACTGACACAGTTGAAGGGTATGCGCTGATGTACCCACTCCAGGTTATTGCCAGTTGCTGGGCCCAAGGGCTTGGTATTAATACTTAAAATTTCTTTCTACCTCATACTCCCTTGTCCCTGGAAAGCACAGATGTACAAGATGAGTGGGCTGATCTAGAATCCGTGCCATGAATACATTGATCAGTTTAAGTGTCCTGACTTCCCTGAATGAATCCTATGCATTGCACTTTGGTGCTACAAAGCTTCTGCTAGCAACTCTGACACAATTCTTTGTGTAGATGAAATGACTGTGAGACCACTTTAAGTTTGCAGCCACAAAATGGTATGAATGAGACTTAACATACTACTACATTCCTGTGTTTGGGCCAAGCCCTTCACTGTCCTACTGACAACAGCCTTGAATAAGTGAGATTGGGTTGGCTTCACCCCATCTTCTTTGCTCTGGTCCACTATGGTCTTAAGAGTAATGAGGAGGCTATTCCACAATTAGGCTAACACTTTCTGTCAACCCTCTGCACCTATTATATATCCTTTCTGTCTCAGCATCTTTAACCACCATAACACTTCTTCCCCTGAAAGAACATTGATAAGTGTCTCCTAGGCAATTAGACCTACAAGCTACTTTTAAGTTGAAATAAATAATGCCAATGGCACAAATCACAGTTGCCCCAGCAACCCAACAGTGCCAGGGCTACTTGGGATTTCTTCTTGGTCCTGCTGCAGCTCATCTGAGCCTCTCCAAGCTTTGACACTCTTTTCTCACTAAGGATTGCCAAAAATTTCTACTGAGAAAGTAATGGTCAGGGTTTTTATCAGCATTCAGGTGTCTGACTTCTTTGGATACAAAACTGAAAAGGATGGATCAGATGTAATGAAAAGATTTGGGAGTTTTCACATGCAAGACACCGAAGTCAAAAGGACTGCAACATCTGACTTGTTTCCCATCTGCATCCTGCTGTTTGATATGTCTTTATTAATATGTTGACTTTATTTTTTACAATAAGGTTTCTGCTAAGCCATGGTAAAAAAATATGACAATGCTTTTTAAAATGAGAAACTCCTAAATATTTGCTGTTGTTGAAAGTGAGATTTCAACTAAAATCTATCATTACTGGGAGAGACACACAGTAGGGATTTTGCACCATGAGGAACAGAATAAGATTCCAGCAACCCTAGGTTTTTCAAAACATATTCTAAATACTTTATGTTATCCCCCCAAAATCAAGTAGTACCAAATGGATCATATGTCTATTACAGATTTTTTTCCAGTGGAATAGAATTAGAAGATGCAGACTAATAATAACAATAACAACAATAGTGATGACACTGAGCCTTTAAAAAACTAAAAAAGATTAGAACACTTTATGTTATCACACAGTTGAAATTCCATTCCATGTCTGCCTGGAAACAATTCAGACTTGATACTGAACAATCCCATAAGGTAGGCCAGTTTTATCCCCACATTTTACATGGAGAACTGAGACTCCAAGATGACATTTTGTTTAGTGAAGGGTTTCAGAAATAATCCACAAAGAATTAAATAAAAGGCTGCTTGTTTATCCTCAAAAGAAAAATGACATTTCCCTAAACTCGGAGAGGAGGGAAAGGTTCTTCAGAAATATCCATTTTAATTTTAATGCCACAAAGTGTTTCTATTACCTTCAGTTCACCCTACAGCTTGAAAAGTACTCCAGGCAGTCTTTCCTTCTGGTGATTTATACAGTGATGCAGACTTTGTGATCCCTGGAGTACTTGGAGTACAAACCTGACTCTGCTTAACTGGGAATGGGTGAGCACTTGCCTGTTCAACCCATAAATCATTTGAACTCCTTGACAATTCAAGACAAAAATTCAAGAAGTCTCTGTCGTGGTATTGTGTGTTTTAAGCCATCACCTCTGAACAGACAATTAGTTTGACTCTTAGGGTAATTCCAAGGCATTTTCAGTACCTCGTGTGGAAGAGTATGTGGCACTGACCTTCAAAGTTTGGACAAATTTTGGGATTGCAGTTCCTAACCCCTTAGTCCTGCTGGTTAGGAGTCTAGGTCTTGCAGTCCCCCAAAAGCAAATTTCCCAGCTTTGCCACCCACCTAAATCCTGGAAAGGATTCATTTACACAGTATTTAAAACCAACCAAGTTATTTTGAGAGAGCTAGCATGCTGTAGTGGTTTGAGCATGGGACTATGACTCTGGAGACCAGGGTTCAAATCGTTGCTCAGCCATGGAAACCCATTGAATAATCTTGGGTGAATCACCCACTCTCAGTCTGAGAGAAAGGCAAAGACAAACACCTTTGGAACAATTCTTGCCAAGAAAACCCTGTGATAAGTTCTCCGTAGGGTTGCCACAAATCAGAAATGTGGCAATAACAATAACAAAATCATTTTGGCCCATGTGTCAAAAAATTCCTGCAAATACCTCTTCTCCTTCTTTAACACTGTTTCAAGATACCTACAGTCTATTCCTTGAGATGGCCACCTAACTTTGCCTATTATAGAGCTGGCTACACTCATCTCCCTTCCCTAAGATACTTTGTCTCTTCCATTTTCCTACCCTTAGAAAGTGTCACTTTGAGAGACTTTGGGAGTTGTAGTCCAAAAGTGAGATGTGCAAGCTCCATCCTTTACTTCTAGTAAAATGGATGGGGGCACTGATTTTACGATCTTGTAGTCATGCCCTGGCAATTGAAGGCTTGGAGAGGCTGTGAGTCCTTTAGTCTCAGCTGTCCAAGGTGCTGAATCTGTTTTGAGGGTGCCATATGTCAGTAAGAAGCCACCTTGCTTTCTACCTCTCCCAAGATATTGTCAGGAGGTTCTCTTGTGCAGCAGGGCTGACTTAGCACGCTTTAAAGTAATGAATCAATGTTACTAAAACGGAGGGTTCCCTTAGGACCATTCAATCCAGCAGTTTAAAATTACCTAACTGTCTCAGTGGGGAGAATGGGGGAATGTAAGGAGAAGGTGGGTGAAAACCATATTAAGTTTGGTTCAGCATAACAGGGAACTAGGCCAAACTTGAAACAGACTGATCCATGTGAGTGGCGAGAAGGAGATCATGTTCTACCACCCTCACTTCACTGAAAGGCTCCCTCTGTGTCCTTAGCAAAACCATTACAGCTAAATATTCAAGAAGCGAAACATGCTCAAAATGTTAAGCTATGTACGTTAGGGCTTGCAACAATAGCTTTGGAAAATTGGGAGTTGCTTTGCCCACCAGTAGAAGCTACAGAAAATGGATGAGCAAGGGACATCCACTTCAAGGCAGCATGTGCAGGAGGAACCAGTGTACCTCTGCTTTGCTGCCTTGGAACATGCGACCCAAACACATGGAATGCACACATCTGGGTAATGCATTAATTCCCTTTCTGGTTGGTTCAACAGTAACAGGAAAAGCAAATTAGTAAATTGCTCGTGTATCTATTTTACTTGTGGGAACCCTAACCTTCAGTGGCACAGATTGTCCTGATTGGTTCACCTTCTTTACCCAATATCTATCATATGGTTGGATACACTGAAAAGAGAATAACTGCAACAACAATCTTAATATTAATAGTTTTGTTTAAAAAGTCACATATTTACTAATCATATCTTACATGATTTCAGAACATTCCCTCAGATGGGATTCATGCCATTGCTATCCTATCAGTCAGAAAATTGAGGGTCTTTAATCCAGATTGATCCAAATCCAACATTCTTTAATTATCTGACATTCTACAATGTCTTAGTGTGAGATATGCATTAAGATGCTTCTTCTTTATTACTTTTTGAAACAGTGCTGTTAAAAAAAAAAAACCTTTAAAAACCATGAAGTAAATACATACAAGCCTAGTAAAAGTAGTTTTAAGAAAAACAAAAACAAAATTGTGATAACTTACCCAAAATGGCTGGCTAAATTCATGGAAAAGCAGAGCAAGAAGCAGTTTTTGATCATGATAAAACCAGAGAGCATCCCATTGTCCATTCCCAGTGAAATTATTAATAAAAACAGCTGACTTTGCCAGGGTGTACCTCTGCCACCTTTGTTCTGGAGCTGCAGCAGATAAGAGAAGCAGAAATGCACATTACATGTTGACTGAGGACATTAGACAGGTCAGATACCAAGCATTAGGCCACCTGACAATCCCATTTAGGGGTTATTCAAAACATTCCAACAACCTCAAATTACTGAGATGTGGAACTTAAGCTGTGCAAGCATCTTTCTGTATGAAAGATGCAGAAGGAAATTTTTCAGCCGCTTAGATCAGCCTAGCATATTGGGAACCTTTTGAGGTTACAACCAGTTACTATGTAATTGGGTTACTTTCCATAGATGTGTTGATATAAAATGTGTGTTTCAGCTCTGATTTGCAAAGCTACCAGGAAAATAAGAAATCCCCATAGTGCTTACTGGTATATTCATCTGAAGTGTGGAAAAACTAAATATTGAGTGAATGCTTCCTTTTTATATATGTTGTGTGTGTCTCTCTCTCTGTGCACACACATGCACACATGGAATCATTCTTTTGCCTTATCCTCTTTTTAAAAATAAATCAGAAGAAATGAGATAACCATATAGAAATTCAGGGTGCAAATAAGGAGAACAGTCATCAAAGAAGCAAAAACACCTTATTTCCTTTAGAGCAATGTAAAGGCACTCTTGGCAGGTAGGGATGAAGGCTGGAGTTGGAAGGAGGCATGACAGCAATGCCTGCTTGCAAGATGGACTGGCATGCCTTGGAAACCAGCATGCCTGCCTGGGTGATTCAAGAAGGGAATCATGACTCTGGACTGGAGGGAGGGATGTATTTCACACATTCCTGGATTAAGACAGGAAAGGTGGTTGATACAGATGTGACTGAAGAAAGGTCAAGCTCTCCAAAGGCAGCAAACTCTTGCTTCTCCTCTATCTAAAACTCCAAAGTCTAGGACAAGGGTAGGCAACCTAAGGCCCGGAGGCTGGATGCAGCCCCCCAAGGTCTTTGGACCAGCCCCAGGCCGGTCCTGCTGCCGCCCCTCACCATGATGATATTGATTATTGTTGTTATTATTCGTTCTTGGGGTTTTCTTGGCAAAATCTCCACAGGGATTTTGCCATGGCTTTTCTGGGGATGAGAGAGTGTGCATGCATATTTTTAAATTTTTTTAAAATTTTAATGTATTTATTTGTTTATTGTGCTTCGCCCCCCCCCTCCCAATTGTCTGAGGGACAGCAACCCAGCCCCTGGCTCAAAAAGGTTGCCTACCCCTGGTCTAGGAGATGGGGCATCCCATCCCAGAATGGAAGGCACTGGGGCTGGAGGAAAAAAGGAGTACAGGCTTCTGCCAGTGTGCGCATTTTTCCAGGGATGGCAGCCCAGAATGAGGCAGGTGAGGACACGAATTCCCACAAATGATGGATGCGGCCTTTAAAGAAAAGCAACCAATTTAGTTGGAGGCGCAACCAAAGCCATGGGGCAGTTGTGCTGTCTGTTTTCAACCACATGTTCCCCTCCTAAGCCTGGGATGGTGGGGGAGAAAGAGCTCCTTCCCAAGCACTCCGTCTCCCCTCCCTTTGCCCTCCTCTGCAGCCTGAGACCCTCACCTCCACCTGCCTCTTCTGCAGGGCTTCCCTTGCCCCCTTCCCTTGGGAATAAGCCATGCACCCTCTCCCCACATAACATCCAGGGCCAGGTTGAGGGGGGACCCCGCAACACCCAGCTCTCTGCCAAGTTTGCCACAGTAGGACGGTAGGCAGGCTGTCAGGGGACTCTTGCAGCCCTCCTGCTGCTGCACCGGGCGCCGCCAAGGGCTGCAATGAAGCCCCCCTCCCGGGACCAGGCTCTTGGGGGCCTGCTTTGCCAGCCCAACTCCGGCAAACTCCGGCCAAAAACGTGATGCTAAAGTCCTGCTTAGGGCGGCCCTAAGGGAAGTCTCTTCGGGGGGGGGGGGGGGGGTTGCCCTGGCCATCATCCTCTGAGGTTGAGAGAGTGGGAACCCCCCCCCCCCCCGCCCCGTCGTGGAAGGTGACCCAGCGGGGTTCCACGGCCGAGCCAGGATTCGAACCCAGGTCTCTAGAGTCCTAGTCTCTCCTTGGATTTCAGCAAAGGAAGGAAGGAAAGCAAGCAAGCCCCGTTCCAGCACCATCCTCACGATCCAGATGCCAGCCAGCGGGGCAGCCCCTTGGCTTGAGATCCATCAATAGGACTTCCTTGCCCCGGTGCCAGGAAAGGCAGTTTTGTCCCCACAGGAGAGAGGAGGAGATATAGGTGCATCTTCTTCTTGTGCTTGATGTTGGGTGCCTTCCAATCGTTTCCGACTTCTAGGCGACCCTGTCACGGGGGTTTCCTGGCAAGATTTGTTCAGAGGGGGCTTGCCTTTCCCCTCCTCTGAGGCTGAGAGAGTGGGGCTTCAGGGTCGAGAGGGATACGAGCCCTGCTCTCCAGGGTCCGCCTAGTCCAGCACTCAGAGCCCCACAGCAGTTCCAGATCTAGATCCAGAGCAAAGAGGAGGGAAACACTTCCCCAGTCATGCTGGCATGGGATCTCCTCCTGGATCGCCCTTGTCTCCCAGGATCCCTTCTCATGCTGGGAGTAAAGTCTGCCTTTGGCTTCCCTGCCGGCCTCTCTAAAGTAGCCCTCCCCCGGAGAAAGGGGGTCCCTGGTGGGTCTGGTCTCCCTGGCTTTCCTCTGCAAGGAGATAGACGCCATCCTTCCCCTTTGATGGGCACCTTCTCCCTTTGGCAACCATCATTCCTTTTAGCAGCCACCCTCTCTCCCCCTTTGGTAGCCATCCCTTCCCATTGGCAGCCACCCTCTGATAGCCATCCTCTCCCAATGGTAGCCATCCTTTCCCTTCGGTAGGCACCTTCTCCCTTTGGTAACCATCACTTCCTTTTGGTAGCCACCCTCTCGCTCCCTTTGGTAGCCATCCTTTCCTTTGGATGGGCACCTTCTCCCTTTGATATAGCTCTTGTCTCCCTTGGGTAGCCACCCTATGATAGCCACCCTCTCCCTTTGGTAGCCAGCCTTTCCCTTTGCTAGCCATCCCCCGAAGCGACTGCGCCAGTCCTGAGTGCGGAAAGGGGGAAAGAAAAACCCAGACCGGAGATCTTACCCAGTGAAGCGGGGCGATGGCGATCTGGTGCCCCTTCTTCTCCGATCCCATGAAACCCAGGCGCCTAGTGGAAGAGTCAGTCTCCCTTCACACGACAGGCGCCCCTTTCCCAAGGCCCTGCGGCGAAGCCCCGTCTCTTTCCTCTTCCCGGTGCCTTCCCTCCCCTTCCCTGTCTCCCGGTCTCCGCTCAGACGTGGCCCGATCTCCTTCGATCTCCCCCGGAGCCGCCTTTCTGCCGCCGGATCCCGCACATGGCTCCTTCTCTCCGAGCGAAAGGGAGGGAGGCAGGGCGCCTACACGCCGCCAGGGGGCGCGCCACTCTCACGGCAGAACACAGAAGAAGAAGAAGAAGAAGAAGAAGAAGAAGAAGAAGAAGAAGAAGAAGAAGAAGAAGAAGAAGAAGAAGAACAACAACAACAACAACAACAACAACAACAACAACAACAACAACAACAACAACAACAACAACAACAACAACCAGCTGTGGGAGCCATTCAGCAAACTCAAACAGTGATACCTTTTATTGGCCAAGCAAAAGGTACAATAGACTTGCTGCAAGCTTTCGAAGCTCCACTGCCTTCTCCATCAGGCAAGGTGTTACAAACCAAACAAGAGGTGGGGGGGGGGGTGGAATAGGAGATGTTAGTCAGATACCTCCATTGGGATGTTTCTATCCTTAGGGAAGATGGTAAGTGGAGGGTATCTTTTGCAGGCTGGCCTCTCCTCCATCTGGCCGTGTGGCAATTGGGAGATTTGCAAAGACCAGGAAATATTAAAGTCCATTTGCATCTCTTGCAAAGCCGAAGAAGAAGAAGAAGAAGAAGAAGAAGAAGAAGAAGAAGAAGAAGAAGGGCATTGGTGCTTTCCTTGGCTTTACTCCAAGTGACCAGATGTCATCTTCACCGCAAAAGGAGGACAGGGCACCACAACATGGAGGACCTTCAAGAAAAATGAAGGAGATGCCCATATAAAAGCCCCCAAACACTCCTAAAAATAAATTAAATCCATGCTAAGCCATGCTCCAAGTGGAGGACATTTTGAAGGCTGGAATGGAGAACGAGTCCTGGAAATGGAGGACACCTGGTTATCCTGTCTTTACCCAGGAGGAGACCCACCTGGAGATGGCTAAACCAAGCACTTCCTAAATAGTCTGGTTGCTAGGAAGGAGGATTGCCCCAAAGCAGCAAGGGATCTGGAGATGTTGGTCTTTGAATAAGGAGAACCTCCATTGTCTTGACTGGGCTGGACCAGGCTGGGACCTTTTGCAAAGGCTTCAAGAAATTGGACTGGATGTCCTAATCGCAAAGGAGAACAAGGCACCAAGAAATGAAGGACGCTCCAGAAAAAAAAAATGTGGGGCGTTGAAAAATCAAAGCTAGAAATAGAAATCCAAGCTTCTTGGTCCTGCTCAAAATGGAGGGCATTTTGGAATTCCTCCTGGAGGGAAAAGTTGAAAGGGAGGACATGGAAAAGGAGGACCTCGAGCCATTCTGGAAGAAACTTGACTGCAGTGTGGAAATGGAGAAATCTGTCATTCATGTTGACAGCCTTTTCCCATAACTGTTGTTGTGGTGTGCCTTCAAGTAGTTCCCAACTTATGACAAACCAAAAGCCTGGGGTTTTCTGGGGCTGAGAGGGTGTGACTTGCCCAAGGTCACCAGTGGGTTTCCATGGCCAAGCAGGGAAATAAACCCAGTTTTCCAGAATCCTAGTCCTATGCTCAAACATTATGCCATGCTGGCTCTGTTTATTATTATACTTTATTATACTCTTGAATTTATAGATCCTATTTGTCCTCCCAAAATTATTTATACATTTTATTTGGATGCCAATGATGATGGTGCAGAGGCAAATGTGTTTGCACTCAGGGTGGTAATCCTGCCTACCCACTAAAGAACTTGTGGTGGAAGTTACTTCTGAATATACAAGCTTTGTTTGTTTGTTCTTGTTGTTTGCCAACATGTCAGCTTCAACTTATCGTGAGGCTAGGAATGAGAGTTGCCCTGGGCATCAACAGCCCTGCTCAGGTCTAGCAAACTCAGGACCCTGGTTTCTTGGATTGAACCAATCCCTCTGCAATGTGGTCTTCCTTTCCCCTCCTGCCTTGCAGGCTTTGTATTGCACAGCAAATGTGTACATCATTCAGTCATGGTTGATTCTGGGTCCTTGCCACTGCTACCTGCAGAATACACCTTTGAGAAATATAGAATCATTACATGTGCACAGAAAACCATTTGTGTGCAAATGTGAACAACACCATGTGTGAATCAGCCTTCAGATATAAATACCAGATGATATTAATTAAGTTGACTTTAAGAAGGCCATATGGATTCATAATAACAAAATCCATGCGTATCAAAAAAACAGGGAGAATTTTGTCATTGATGAAAAAATTGTTTATAACAGATTTGTGGGATGTGGGACTCTTCTGATGTAGCGATAATTCCTCACCAACAGTTATACTGGCTGGGCTTACAGTCCAATGCAATCTGCATATTTTCCCTTTCCTTGTTCTAAACTATATTAATATATCACAAAAGTGATTGAGACTATTTTGCACTTTGGACATGTCATAAGACACTCTGACTCAATAGAAAAGATGATAGTGCTTAGTAAAATGAGAGGTAAGTGGAAAAGACCACACTACAGATGGATATACTCAATTAAGGAAGCCCTGAGTTTGAAACACTTCAGCAGAGCAGTAGAAGACCAGGGCTCTTGGAGGTTTCATAGGATTACCATAAATTGGAGCCAATGTGATGACAATAGCAACAAGGTAGCTTCCTATGTTCCTAGTGAGGGCCCTTACTACTTGGGCAGTTTCTGATGGAACATAAGATAGTGGTCAATTTTTTTTCCTCAGGTGATATAGCCCTTTCTTGAAAATACCACCTCATGCTTATGTGAACATACCTCTACACATGTCCCGTCTTTTGTCTGAGGATGTAACTCATGAGTAGTCAGGTTCTGTGGATTCAGGGGCACCTTTACCACAGAGTGTGTCAGGAGCTGCACAACCCCAGTGTCCATTTCTAGCTTCCTAAAGACCAGGGGGTTAGGGAAGGAGGAGGTCAAAACAGCATGGGAATGGAAATTGTTTTACAAAAGAATCATGCTTCCTGTAGGGCTCCAGGTGCACAGTTCCCTCTTTTACTCTTTTACATTGGAGTAGGGTGATCAAGGGCTTCTGGAGTTCTAGATCCTGTAAAATTGGATGGATATGGCCCATAAGCCATGTGGTGCCCATCTCTGGAGTAGATTGCAATGAGGAAAACCCTTGAAAACCTCCCATGGCTAGTCAGAGATTCAGAAAAGCAAAAGCAATCCAAGAAAAGCAAAAAACAATCCTCATTCAACTGAAATCAGTGGCTGCAGTTCCAGTCATATGGCCAGTGTACAGAGCATGTGATGCAAAGCTCACTCAAATGGTAAAAATATCCTAGGGTTGTTCATGTTGAAACTGTAATTCTCAATCCACTGGCTAGGGAGGAATGCTTCTTCTACACCAAGTGTGGGAATTTCCACAGGTTGAAGTCCCAACATTCCTTAGCATTGTCTACCCTGGGTAAGGTTTATAGAAGTTACATCCAACAACTGGAGGTCCACATGGTTCCCATTCCATTCTACATCAGTATTAAATGGGCAGGAGCCTGTTCTCCATTACACTTGTCAGTGTAATGGATAATCGTGGTGGTCTGTGACTACAGAACTCACTTATAGGAAACAATACTAACTACTCCTAACTACTTGCTAATTTTAAAATGGTTTCAAAACAAAATTCAACACTAGTTCCGCTTTCCAGCTTGCACATCCTAAAACCATTTCTTCATAGTGATCTCCCATAAAATAGTCAATATAATCTCTTCATATGACAGCTTGTCCGATTGCTCCAAAGGAGAGTTGTTGTTCTTGTTCTGTGCCTTGAAGTCACTGCTGATTTGTGGTGAACCTAAGGTGAAACTATCATAGGGTTTTCTTGGGAAAACGCATTCAGAGGGGGGTTGCAATTGCCATTCTCTAAGACTAAGAAAGTCTAGCATGCCCAAGGTCACCTGGTGGGTTTCCATGGTCAAGTGGGGATTCTAACCCTAGTCTCCAGAGTCCTAGTCCAGCACTCAAACCATTACAGCACACTGGGTCTCTAAGGAGGGTTGTCTAATGAATATTATCCTTTTGATACTAGTAATGAGATTCAGGACATGCCAATGTCTTCTTGAGGATAAATGGGCGTCTATTTGATGGCTCTGCTTCTTATCATTCTCATTTACTGTTTGTGTTGTTTTTCTCCTTCTGCTTCCAGAAACAGGAGTAATTTTTTAAAAAATCCTGCCATTAACTCCACCAGATAGCAGCATTGTGTAAAATCTGCCAAGATTTCTAATTTTTAAAAAATTCTTTATGGTTGCTTCCATCAAGGTTTTTTTGTATGGGTGAGGGTATGCACACATACACACACACACACACATGCACGCACACACGAGAGAAATAATAATAATAATAATAATAATAATAATAATAATATTTTTATACTGCCCTTTGTTGAACCAGAGAGAGAGAAAGAGAGAGAGAGCTCACATAATAAAGGAAAGTAGTTTCAAATAGTAAGTACACTGCTTGCATTATTCAGAGGACACTGTGGGGAAAAACCATCAAGATGGCTGGAAACTCGCATAAAATTATTACAAAATCAAAAGCACTATATTAACATGCACAGTTAACGTTTGTAATATGAACTGGAGTTATCCAGCTTGTTTTTAAAAAGAAGGAAAGAGGCTGGTTGATATATTGATATTCCTTTTAAAATACTGAGTTAATCTCAAACACCAGACTGTTAAAGATGTCCTTTAATCTGGAGAATATAGTTGAAGGCAGTGGAGCAGTAATGCATTCATAAATAAAGAGATCATCACAATTGGAGATGGATCTCTGGTGTGTTGAAGGCAACACCAGGAGCTTTATCAGGATTGGGAGCTAGGGCAAAATAGTTTGAATGAAAAGCTATAAAGTAAGAACAATTTACAGTTTTCAGCCCAATTTTGTAATCTTCAAGATAGCTCAGACTCATAGAGTATGAGGGTACTGAAGTTAACACGATGAGTTACAAAGTGTGTCAAGGTATCTCTCTATGATCATATAATATTCTGAAGTAATAAGAAAGAATGTCCAAAGTAACTGATCCAGAGAGCAGTTTCATGTATTCACGTAATGAACTAATAAGCTTTTGCCATCTGACAGGTTTAATAGCCACAGCCCTATTCAGAGTCACACATGCTTCAAAATCCCATTGATATTACAGTAATTGATCTAAACTCACCTAACTATATTCTGGCTTTTAGCCAAAGTGTGAAGGCACCATTAATGTGATATTCAACATTCCTGATACCAGGATTCAAACATCGCATGTATTGGAGTTTAAACTGACAAGAGATTTTGAATGCTTGATAATTGGAAATTTGTTTGTGTGTATTTTTGTTGGGCCATCTAAATTGACTAGATAGAAATTTTATGCGCTATTCAAAATATCTCTTTAGAAACGGAAGAGGAAGATAAGAAAGGCATTATCTTAGCCCTGGTGCCTTTCACTGACACTAATGAGGAAACCATGTTTGAACTTATTAATTATAGCACAGCTTTTTGTGTTCCAAATCACCTGGCCAAAATAAGCTGAGATGATAATATTGCTTAATGAGATTTTCCTTCCTTTTGCAGATTTAAATGAGCACTTTTATTTTAGCCTAGATTTCTAATGTAGGTTAACTAAGCCACATGATGAGATAGCCATAAATAAATAAATAAACAAATAAACACTATTCTCATTAACTATAAAAATTGCAAATAAGAACGCTGGCCTAGAATTTTTGTCCTCTAAATGGAAAATGAGGCCCATTGTCTAGTTTCCTGCTTCAGTTTCAACTTTGATCTAGTCCAACATTCATTTCTTTTAATGTGTCAGATCTTTTCCTCAGAGCACATGATTGGGATGAATATTCATTCAACAAAAATCAAGAGAGAAAACCATTAGCAAGAAAGATTCTGGAAACTAGATGGCAGTTTAAAGTCAAGTCACATGTAGGTTTTTTAAAAAAAAATATATATTGAAAAACAGAATGGGAAAAGCGCATTCCGATGCAAAAAAAAAGTGGGAGGGGGCATTTGATAAATATCAATTTAATTTTAGGAATTTGTGCTTTCCACAAGAAATACCAGCTTACAGGCACACATTACTAAACCCCATCTGTTCAGTCAGCGTTTTCCTTCTGTTATTTAGGAGAAAGTGTGAAGAAAGAATAGGTGCAGTTGGTAAGTGGACCATTAGAGGGTACCATCGTTCCATAGAACTCAGTGTAGGACAGACTAGAAAGCTTGCAGACCTGCCGCTGAGACCAGTATGGCCATTTGAACTGATGGTGGAGCACTTACTCTGCCTGTGGTATGGCTGATTTCTTCTGTGCTGATATCTGTACATGCATGTGTATCTCTCTCCATAAATGTGACAACAAACAAGTGAAAGACAAAAAGCAGTTCATCAATGACAAAAGTGCTAACATGCGTTTCTACTGGATATCATCCAATTACAAACCCAGAGATAAAAATAAATCTTCTGGGGGGGGGGGGTTGTATTTTATTTAGGCATTTACGACTTGTGATTTATCACTCAGGGGATGGGGAGAATGCATAGCTTATAGATGAAAAACATCCATATATTAAATATATGCACTTAAATGAGAGATTACCATGCCTGGATGGCTTTAGCCTATTGGTTCTACACAGTAGATTTTATGTTCCCATTATCTATCAAAGCTTGCATTATAAAGTAGCCTCTGACACCCATTTTTTCATGATATAATTGTGTTGCAAACATTTTATTGGTAATGGGGAACAGATGCATTCCCACCAAGAGGAACAATGTTGAAGACTCGCAGAAGTTAGCTTCCAAACACTTTATGGTGGCCAGTGAGGAAGATTTCTCCTGTACCTCTAATACTTGTGCAAATGAAATACAGTCATCCCTCCTGATTCGCAGGGGATCTATTCCAGACCACCACCCCCGTGAATCAGAGAAACCACAAACATCCAAGCCCCATTGGATATAATGGCTGCATGTTCCCATGTGCATGCACACCATTTTGTCCCTTCTGGCTTCCTGTCCATGGAAATTCAAGACCATAAATGGGAGGCCCACAAACTAGGAGGAACCACTGTAATTTCAGTGATGTGGCTTCTCTTATATATATTCCAAACCTGAAAAAAACTTCTCCAATGAATTTTTTTTTTAATGCAATTGCTTCAGGGACAGAACCTTAGAGGCTGTACAGACCAGCCAAAAGGGCTGAGCTGAGGGTGAACTGGGGGCATGGTAACCGCATGCCAGCTGCCCCGACTCTGCCCCGATCCCGCCATCATGCTGCCCACCCAACCAGGTGGTGTGTGGCATCAGGGTGCTCCCTTGGCGCAGTGTTCATACATGCTGCACCAAAGGAACACTGAAAAGCCACTGTCACACTGCCAAAGAATGGCATTTACCAGCTTTTTTTAGAGCAACAAAGCACCAGATTGGGGCCGCGGTGTGCAGTTGCCACAGCCTCAATCTGACAAGGATGCAACACCTTAGGGGCCCTCTGTTCAGTCCCTTAGTCCCTTTCCTTTGACCATGTTATATGCTGGGAAATGTGTGGCCTTCCAGCTGGGCTAGGGAGGGTGCTTGAAATTGGAATCCTACCTTCTTGGTTTTTTTTTTTTTAATCCTCTTGATGTTGTAAGAGAGCTTTGATATTTAGCCAGGACTGATTTGTAATATTTTCAAGCTAAGTCATTTGTGATTTTCCAATACAGGCTGCTGCCACATTGCTGAAATAAAGCTGTTTGATATTACTTTAACTTCCATGGATCAATGCTTTGGGATTCTGGGATTTGGTAGGGCACCAGATCTCTCCGACAGGGAAAGCTAAATATCTCACAAAATCACAGATCCTAGAATTCCATAACATGGAGTCATGAGAATTAAAAGTGGTGTCAAACTGCTTTACTTCTGCAGTGTGACATGAGCCACAGTCCCTCCCAGATGTTATGATATTCTGCATACATTGGGTAAAGTAATACTATATTGTCCTATATGTTGCATATTTAATTTTCAAATAATATGTTCTGTATATTTGTAAAACATGTTCACCCCTCCATGTCTCCAAATGATCAGAGGACAGTCAAATGGACTGAGAGGAGTAGAAAAACTGAGTTTCATATTGCCAACTTTCCATCTACCCCAACCCTGCTCCAGATCCTTTAATATGTGACAGAGAACCATTCGCTATATAAAAGAAGCATTGAAGCAGTTTTTGCCAGGGACTCCACATAAGTACATGTTGGAAATTTTATGTATTACATTCTCTCTTCCCTCCTTAGATAGACAGGGACTTCCACCATCTATATTATTTTATCTAAATATGTGACTTTGATCACTTACTCTTGGAGGCTGTTTAGCAGACTTTCTGTCTAAAGATTCTAAACAGTCTCCTCTCAGTAGAGCAACTGTTTCCTCTTAGTCTATGGAGCTTATCGCTCAGGCAAATAACCTGGCATCAGCCCAACGGGATGCAGCCAGGACAAATGATGCAGGCGGGAATTATTGCCTTATAATTCGCCACCAATTCTGCTAGGTAACAGCATCCTGGGTCCCAGTTTTAAAACTGAGGGAGCTTTCATTTTCAAAAACTGGCAGGCTCAGCACAGCTGGGACTTGGGATGCTGTTGCCTGGCAGAATCGGTGGCGAATTACAATGTGATAATTCCTGCCTGCATCACATGTCCTGGCTGCATCCTGTTGGGCTGATGCCGGGTTATTTGCCTGAGCGATAAGATCCTAAAATGGAGTAACAGCCTTCTCTGAGTAGGGTTAATAGTCTCTTCCTGCTATACCAAAACCATCACCAGTTAAGATAGGATTTAGTTTGTTATGTATTTACTTATTAAAGTCATTATTATTTCTTTTTAAACTACAAACTGCATGTTTGTTGTTTTTTGGAGTAAGTTTTTATTCTTTAGGAAAGCAGATTTAGAATAAATAGTCTGACCTATACTTTTGCTGTTTTTGCTGATGAAAGCTGAATTTTAACAAGTGTAGCTTTCATACTTGCATATTTTTGTTTCCCTTTAAAAGGTTTAACATGCTGGGAAACTGAAATTGCACCCACAGTACAGATATGCCCAGGGTTCCTGTTTGCCTATGACAACTATGGATATGCTCATACACACACATTGGGTTCCTTTACACATTCTCTGTCTGTATGGTTGATGGTTAACTAGCAAAATATCTGGCCTAAAATTCCACAGCATGGATGTAAGGATTGTAAACAACAAATATAGTGCTGTGGTTCATGTGGTGCTGCAGAGTTTGTTGGATTGCAATTAGAGTTGCCAGGTGAAGTAAGGAACAGGGCACCTGTCCTTTTAATTGTGGCAGAGAAGAAAAAATGTAGACAAGTGTAGCTAGTGTGAAACTGCTGACATTTCCTCTTCTATAGAGACACAAAAGGGATGAGAGCCCTGTCCCTTATTTCAACCTGCAACCCTTACTGCAATTCCCAGCATTTCTCACCATTGACTATGCGGGCAAGGGCTACTAGGACTTGTAGTCTAATAGTATTTGAAGAGTCAAATTATTCCCATCCCTGAAGACAGATCTAGGTGCTGCTACAGGCACAGGAACAGGAGGGTGGTTGTTTTAAAGCTGGGTAACTCTTAGGTGGCCATATTGTATATGTAGAAGAGCAGATTGTCACTGTAGTGTTTTCATTTGTCTGGGGAAAAATAAAGACTTCTTCTTCTATGAACACATTCTTAAGCCTAGTATAGAGCTGTGTTGGCAAACTTATGGCACGCATCCATCTCTGGCACATGAAGCCATTTTGGAGGGCATGCAGAGAGAAGGAAGGGTGGAGGAAGAGGAGGAACAGGCATGCATCTGCTCCTCCTCTTTCCCCACCCTCCCATTGCTTCAGCTGCCTCTCCAGAGACAGTTAAAGATACAGGAGGGTGGGGAGAGGAAGAACAGTGCGCACTTGTTCCTCCTCTTCCCCCCACCCTCCTGTGCCTTTAACTGCCTCCCCTAAGACAGCTAAAGGCCTGGGATGGCAGGGAACAGGCATGCACTTCTTCCTCCTCTCCCCCCTCCAGGCCTTCAGCTGCCTCTCCAGAGACTGCTGAAGGCCTGGGAGTGGTGGTGGTGAGGGGAACAGGAACATGCCTCTTCCTCCTCTTCCCTGCTATCCTTGGCCTTCAGCTGTCTCCGGAGAGGCAGCTGAAGACCCAGGAGAGCGAGGGGGGGCAGAGGAGGAAGTCTCACCCCCAGAAGAAAGAGGTCCCACACAAGAAGTCCTGTTCCCCCCAGAAGTCCCACCCCCCGGCACCAGGTAACACCTGGTGAGGAATGCCTTTGTGCTTGGGCACTCGAGTCTAAGAAATTTGTCACCACTGGTATAGAGTGTTCAGGCTATAGTGTCCTATAGCTACGTATTTGGGAGCAAGCCCTTTTGAACACCACCACAGGATTTTCATCTGAAGTGTGTCCACCAGTGAAGCTCTGCCCTTCATATTCAACTGGAAATCATACACTGCTGGCCAGCAAGTGTGCTTCTCATTGCAGCCAGAAGGGAAGGCACTTCTTCAGGAGGGATGTAGCCAGTGTTGCAGTGGTATGAAGACCTCCTGTAGGACTTCCCAGACTGCTAGTCTGGGTGTTTGCAACCTCTTGGAGGTACTCCATAAATGCCTGTCTTGATACACCTGAAACAAGAGAGAGCTTCATAAAAAAATGGATGAAGGAAGTGCTTCACTATTTTTGACTGGTATTCCCCATTGCTCTAAGAAGAGTGCCTGTAGCTCTCTTCTATAATATTATGTTGCTCTAACCTGCCATAGTCTGGGAATAGTATGTCCTAACTCTGCTAAAACCTCAGAGATCTTTGCCATCCTTCCCAAGGGGGACCCTTTAGCTAAAGTTCTACATGATTCCAGGGTGCCCCCATAGCCCTCGTACCTGCTGATGGACAAGTTTCCAGGGCCTTGGGACATCACCCAGCATGGTCAATGCTGAGGGATTTTGAAAACTGTAGGTCAAAACATATAGGTGGCCAAAGGTTCCTCACTCCTGATGTATAGAATTGCACTGTGAGATTGTCAGTTCGTAGTTGCTCTCCAAGGTGTAATTGGAATGACTTTTCCATTCCTACTCTTTGGACGTTATCACACATGGGTCAGTTTTGTTGTTAAAGAGATAATAAAGTGGAAATGAAGCATCCTGAAAAGAAAGCGAAAAAAGAACTTAATAGCACAAAAGCTTTTCACACCTAATTACAGTAATAACAGAATTAAGTAAAAAGTGAAAAAAAAAAGACGTTTTTAACTTTCATACACAAGTGAAAAGAACCCGTACATGTACTGGAAATGGGTGTGTTTCGTGACCAGACTCCTCCTTTTTCCAGGGCGGGTCCTGCATTTCCCAAGAGGAAATGTCAGACTGTCCTACATTTGGGGTCATGTCCTCCTGCACAGTCCTAACCCCCTTCCATTGGGGTTAGGACCTCTCAAGAGAGCAGAGGAGGAGGAGGAGGCTGGAAAGGCAAGGCAAGGCAAGCCAAGGCAAGGGAGGGATTGGGATGGCCAGAGCCTTGGATGATGGCCAGGAGAGGGGAAAACTGGAGGTAGCTCCCATACCCCCCCCCCCATAAGCCTTTCCCCTTTGTAGGACCTGCAGGGCAGAACTTCATGGTGAGATGGATCTCCAAGTTGCTCCACAAGCACACCCCACACTTGCACCCACATCCACCCACAGCTGCTGCGAGGGAAGCCTTCTTTCCCCTCCTTTTCCCTCCATCCCAAATGCCAAACTTCTCCTCCATCCCAAACTTCCCTCGCCTTGCCTTGCCTTGCCTTGCCTTCCCTGCATGGCAGGAGCCCGGGACTCTCCCTCCCTGGAGGCCCCTCCTCCTCCTCCTCCTCCTCTTGGCCCTCCTCCAGGTTTTAAGAGAGAATTGTCCATGCGTATTTGCTTTTCACATTACAGTAAATGCAAAATTACTGTAATTTCGCAAATGCATTTCCTCTAAACTCCCACAATTAAAAAGATCTCGGATAATACCAGTTTCTGTCCAGTTTCTGTGTGACGCCGTGTGAAATCGTGAGGCGCAAATTCAGTTTTTGTTTGGGATTTGTGTGGATTAACCAACAGATTTCCCCCATGTGATAACATCCTTTGAGGTTCTTTTATGTGAAGGTGGCAGGAGTTTGTTTGTTTGTTTTTCCTTTGAAAGGGATTCTGCATGGGCTTCCTTTACTACAGACTCTCTGGTTCCCGAAGCTTTCTTTTCTGTTTGATTAGTTATGTTGCCTCAATGTTTTCATGGCCGAAGGGCTTCAATTAATCTTCATGTTGTTGTTGATAATATACTTTTTTCACTGTGTCACTCATGAAACTATATGTTGAATGCAATATAAAGATTTCTTATTTCTGCTGATGATCAGCACTGCCAGTGAATAATGATTGGTGACCAGAATTATTTCTACAGATGGGATGTTGTGTTTATAAGCTTTAGTGTTGACCTACCTTTAGCTGATGCTGAGGAAAAAATATAACAAATAACCTTTCAAAAACTGCAGAGGCATTTATTTAAAACTTTCCACTACAGAGCTTTCCCTCTGCATTTATTGGCATGTGTTATGGTAAAATAAATGTACTCTGCAGTTCCAAATTCCACTGAGGCTATATACATCTGGCTACTATAATTAATATAGTTTTAGAAAAGCGAAGAATTTTCAAGTTGATCAATCTGTAATTAGCTGAACTGAAATTGGACACCCTCTCCTAACTTTACTTAAGGCCCTCTGAGGTTTTGCAGTAGTTATTTCAGAGAAAAAAAAATGATGTGGATTTAAATTATAACTGATGATATATGCTTATTTAGCATCCAAAGATGTTTGTGTGTGTGCATGTGCATGTATGCATACACACACATATGTGTATATATGTGCATATTTGAAATTAACAATACTTTTCTTCAGCTAAAGGAAATTGGAGTCTGCTGTCCAATGCCACTAATACTGTGATTTCATATTTAATATGCTTATTTTGAATATTCTAAAAACTTCAATTGCCAGTCAAAAACTACAGTCAGTGAAGCTGGAGACACAAATCCAAGGTCTTAACTCCCACTTTCTGAAGTGGGACAGGCACCCATCTATTGATGCAACACATTTTGAAACTTTGCCCCTTAAGGGAAAAATGTGACCTGTGGGCTGCCTGTGGCCCATGAAACCATTTTGTGTCCATGGAAGGCAGGAGAACCTAAAGCCTTCAACCCCCCCCTCTCAAAATAAAAAATTGACCAAATTTTTGGCCACAAATATATCCCAAACCCAACCAAATCAACCCCTCCCATTCTGTAAACCTTAGAAATTCCAAAAATGGAAATGAAGTGATTTGATGTCACTCTTAGGGCCTTTACAGACTGCCAGAAATAATGCAACTTGAGTCCACTTTAACTGCTCTGGCTCAGTGCTAGGTAATCATGGGAATTGTAGTTTTTTTCTGAGACATTGAGCCTTCTCTGTCAGAGAGCTCTGGTGCCACAATAAACTACAGTTTCCATGATTTCCTAGCACTGAGCCAGGACAGTTAAAATGGACTCAAGTTGCATTATTTCTGGCAGTCTGTAAAGGCCCTTAGTCATGTCAAGAGTGATGGTATGGCCCACAGGGAGTCATGGAGAGAAAGACACCAAACACCTTCACAGCTGCCCACCTGACCTCAAAGTAAAACCAGGACCAGCTGTAACTTAGGGGTCACTAGTTGTTGAATATCCTATACTGCAAGTATGTGAACAAATATACTTGTATCTCAAAACATAGGCTGAAATGTGTGTATGATCACATATACTTTGCATGCCCAAGAGCTGATGTATTCCATAATTGGCATCAGTTGTTCCTGTTCCAATTTACCTTTCACTATTATACTTAATCGTGAACACCAGCTGGGTGCTTTTGGCTGGCATACAGAAATAGATTTGCTCACTATGGGACCTTCATGTGTTTGTCTGCCATATTTCATATTTATATCCTGTTCTTGTTCCAAGGAGTGAAGAGTAATATATATGGGTTCACTCTATTTTATCTTGTAGACATGTTAGCCTTGGCAGAGCCACAGACTTTAGAGCCTCACCAAAATATGTCACAAGCAAAGGCATGGAATAACAACTCAACAACCCTTGGCTAGCAGGAAAAGCTGCTTCTTGTGGGGGTACTGAGATGCAGGGGGGTGGTAGGGACATGGTGGTGTTGAAGTTTCCTTGTGGCTATTTCACTGTTCTAGATTCCCTGAAGCAGCCCTCATCCCTTCCCTATAAATGAATGGGAGGAAATGGGTCCACACTTTTTCAGAAATGTGAAATGAGAAAAACCTCCAGGGCAGGACTAGGCAAAGTGTGACCTGTAAGTTTCAATGTGTCCCCTATGATCTTATTTTGCCCCAAATGATCAAACATGCCCTCTAGGACTAAAGTCTAAGGGATGTGCTTGGCCATTTTCACACCTCTTCCCACCCCTTGGCTTGTTTTAAATCTGTGCAGACATTTGATTCTCCAAAATGAAGTAGACCTTCAAGATACAATTAGGAAAAGGAAAATGGCTGATAGGGAGTTGCCATGCCTCATTTCCCCATTGTTTCACTCTCTCTTATGTGTCTCCACAACAAAGTGCCTATTCCTATTTTGAAAAAGGGTGGACATTTGACCCTTTTCTTTGGATGCATGAACTGTATTTTTAAAAGCTCAAGTGAAGCTATAAGTTAGTATAATGCTATAGATGACTGAAGGAAAATTTCATTTGGGATGCCAACTTTCTCAAGGGAGGATGGCCACATTCTGCCCCTTCCTCTGAGCTATACCTCATCTCAGATGTATATATTTTTTTTAATGGAAAATGTAGGGCTTCATATTAAGAACCCCATGTGGAAGTATCATTTGAATGTTACTTGGTACCCCTGAGCTTCTGTCATGTCTGTTGCATCTCTGCCTAGGATGCAGTTGTAGAGAGATCTTGTAGCACCTTTGAGAATTTGGCAGTATGAGCTTTCGTAGACTTCAGTCTACTTCCTCAGTATCCAATATGGAAGCATGACAGAACTCTATCTGTTGCCATTCCATGTGACTCACTTCTTTGGCTTTATACTTTTCTAAGAAGCACCATGGGATACATCTAATTCTGTCCCATCTCCACATCATCCAATATGGAGTGTTCAAGCACTCCATGGCAAAGTCACAACACCACATTTCACCCCAAAGGCTGTCATTTCCTATTTGCTCACTCAACCCATCAGTTTTCCAGGAATAATAAATAAATCAAGTCTAGAGTCAGATGAGGAACTGAAAATAAAGGGTTGTTTAATCAGAAAGCTGGGAAATTCTAGCCTAAAGGAATGAGACTCCAGCTAGATGAAAGGTTTTAACAAACTAGTGACTGACCTCTTTCCATAGGCAGTAATAAAGGAAACGGGCTATGGGGATGCTCATTGAAGGATCAGTCTGACAGCACCAAGAAAACTGATATCTTAGCAACAAATTCTTCATTCATTTAAAAAATGATATTTTCAGGATTCCATCTGGTAGAAATCTATAAGGTGCCTAGAGTCTATGGAACTGTGCCTGTACTATCTAGATATAATAGACTGCCATGGATTAAGCCAGTGAGTGAGTTGTAGGGAGCAGATTTGGTTTGGTTTTGGGGTTTTGGGGTTTTCTTTTCGTTTTTTTGCTGCTGTAGCTGCAGCAGTGTTTTTAACTGGAATAGAATCCCAATTCATAATTATAGCTCTTGTTGACCACTATCCTTTGTTGCTATTACTTTTGATATAATTTACTGGTGTTGTTACCAATGAATGAAAATTTTATTCCTGTATTTTTAAATGAGAATTTGCCAAAATTAACAAACACAGTATTTTCTGGCATATAAGACTACTTTTTAACCCAGGAAAATCTTCTCCAAAGTCAGGGGTCGTCTTATACGCCAGGTGGCAGAGGAGGAAGAAGAAGGTGTGGCATGGCGGGAGGAGAAGGAAGAGGTGAAGTCCAGGTCAGAGGAGGAGGAGAGGGGGGAGGAAGGGGTGGCGTAGTGTGGCGTGAGGCAGGAGGAGGAAGCAGCAGCGGATAAGAGGGGAACCCCTATCCTGGGATTTTCTTGGCAAAACTGGTTCAGAGGAGGTTTGCCGTTGCCTTCCCCTGAGGCTTGTCCAAGTTCACCCAGTGGGTTTCATGGCAGAGTGGAGAATCAAACCCAGGTCTCCAGAGTGGAAGTCCAACACTCAAACCACTACACCATGCTGGCTCCTATTCCCATGTACTACCTATGAAACAATTGCAGACTTTTATGTTCTTCTTGTGTGTCTTCAAGTCCTTTCCGACTTATGGCAACCCTAAGGCAATCTTATCATGGGGTTTTCTTGGCATGTTTCTTCAAATGGGGGTTGCCATTACCATCCTCTGAGGATGAGAGTGTGTGACATGCCCAGGGTCACTTACTTGGCCGCAAATTGTACATACGCCAGAATGCATCACCTAGTATATTGGCAGTCCTTCCCCCCAACACTTTCTCATCTTCCCCCGTTGGAAGAGGGGTTGTCTTATATGGCGAGTATATCCCAAACTCTATATTTTAACTGGAAAAGTTGGGGGTCGTCTTATACGTATTTGGAATGAAAATAACTTGTTTTTGATTTCAGAAAAAGAAAAATAGTCAAATGTGTGAGGAATTCACTCATCTCTGCCCTGGACTTTGTGTGTTTAATGCTTGGGAATATGGGTTTGAATTGTATATATTCAACCAGTGCTTTTTCTTTTGAGAGACTTTGGACGTTACCACACTTGCAGCAAGAGAGCGGCGAGAAAGCTGGTCGGAATCATTTGGGAACCATTTTGGGCTCATGCCGGAATGTGCCCGGCAAGCGGAAAACATTACCACACTAGAATGGAATCAGTGAGGAATGTGAGATGCCGGAATGGTTCCGCTCCGGGGGCCCGGATCTCCTGTCCACACACAGGTTGAAAGATCCCTACCGCAACCCCCCGAATTCTGGGCTACAAAGCCATCCCTAATAATGATTTCCCCCCCCAACCCCTGAAGAGAGGAACATTGTTTACCCGTTCCGTTTGTTGCCCGCTCCAGGAAGTACACGTTATAAGATGCTTCCTCAAATCCTTGGGGAATACCGCGAGGAACCATGAGCCATAAAACGAGGAAATGCGGCATGACAAGGATCTCGTGTTCATACCTATGCCGAGATCAGCGTCATTCCGGCATAGTGCCGACCGCTCGAGTGTATTCCTTAAAACTCTCGGAATTCAAAAGGACTGAAATGAGGCTGAAATGACGCCGAAATGAGGTAGGGAAGGGCGGGGTTTGCTGCGACGTTATGTGAACACACGGAAAAAAGTCTGAAACGAGGCTGAAATGAGGCTGAAACGAGGCTGAAATGACGCTGCTTTAGGGCCAGTGTGGTAACGTCCTTTGTGTTATAATTATCTACATGACATGCAGAATCAACATGACTCTATGTTGAGAATAGCTTTTAAAGAATTTATAACTCTTTTTTTCTTGTTCAGAATGTAAAGAACATTTTAAAAACTCAGTGAAGGAGAACATGAAGTGATTTTTCCCAAATTAAATTGTTATGTATACTTGATATGTGGTCATGAAAATATTGCTGAGGATAGTCAATAATAATGGTAGGCAATAACATACATTATAATATTCTCTCAACATGGGATTTTCATAGAAACACTTATCTTGTTATTTTTAATCAAAATGTGAAGACCATTTTTAAAAACAACAACAAACCTCTGCCTTCAATTCTATGCATGTCAGCCTTGCCTGCTTACCCGCTATACTTCCCACAGCTTTTTCATCCCTATATACAATATGTGCAGTTTATCATCCTATTTCTGTTATCCCTTCCCTGCCTCCACAATGCACCACCTTTGTTTTTTACAGCATATAAACTTATCTCTAAGTCTTATAAAGGTCTTATTTTCAGTCTAGCTAACTTTCTTCTCTACGAACAATGTGTCAGCAATTAATATTCTTTGATGGCTGATCTTTCCCCTTATAATTTAGAATATTAGTTAACATTCCATGATATTACAGCAGTGTCAATGGCTTTGGAAAGAATAAGCTGGTACACCATGGGAAATCGGGTAACAACTAATGACCTTAACTATTAATAAAAATGTATATCTTTGAAATGATGAACAGTAGCAAGGGGTGAGTACTGGTCATGGTCAAGGGGTTTTAATCTGCTACTTATTCCTTGTGATATAAAAAAGAGGTCTTAAAGGTTATTGCTCTTCTTACAAAATACTGACTCTATAATTTCACTGTTTCCATAAATCCTCAGTGTGGCCAGAATGACACTTCTGAGCATCTGTATGTGTCATATTATCTGTCTAAAATCAAGAAAAAGAAGAAATGTTTGCTATTTTTGTTTGTGTCGCTAACACCATCATTTCCTGTCCTCATTTTGTACTCTGATGGGAACTCAGATTATACCCAGGGCAGCTGACCTATATGCTCCCATCACCATGCTGCAGCTTTATCAGTGTGTGCAAATATCATTCCCTCCCCCTGCCCTGACTTCTTTTTGAAACAGATTGGCATTAACATTAATGCTTGCTTGAAAACTGTAGCTGAACTAATAGGACAGCACGCAACTGTCAAGAGAGCTCATCAGCCACCTGAGGTATTGCAGTAATCCCACTCACCTCAGTGAGGGTGGCATGATACTGGCTAGGGATGATGGGAGATGTTGTCTTTACACAAATCAAAGACTAAGATGTCAGGGGAAGTGTGTGGATGCAGAGATGTGCTACGGACAACCCTAACTTATTGCTATCTCTTCCTCTCAAGCATGTCCTATGTTTCTGGTTTTAGAAATGCAGGAGCAATTATTTCTGTGCAGGTCTTTTGCTGAAACAAAGGTCTGGTTCAGTTTTGTAGTCTGGTTTTCCTGAGATGGTAATTGCTTCCTGTTCTGATGGGAGAATATTATTTTTAGTGGTGAAGATAATACAGGTACATCATATCACAGAATATAAGCAGAGTTCTACAGGTCTTTAGACTGATTCTCCTGGAAGTGGTGAGCCTCCTGTGTCTGGGCTAAATTACTACAGATTGCAAGTGGGGATTCACAACTGTGACTGCTCGTTCATGCAAAATGGGGTTTCAGGGGAAAGTGTTCTGGCCTTGGCATGCCTTGGCATGCTAATTTTCTACATACAAGACAGAAAATCTTGTACACAGATGTGGTCCAAATGCAGGAGAGGTTGCAGCAGTTTGCTTTTGCCTGAACCTGCTGGGAATGGAAAGGGAATGGAACTGGGATATTTTAATAGAAGCTGAAAAAGTGGGATAACAGAGGATTAACTGGGACTGTCGTTGCCAGATCAGGACACTTCTAGAGTATGGGCTTTGTTCTTAAAACCATCTGAAAATTTGAAGAAAGAAATAATGGTATGAAGCAGCAGCTAGAGGATTCTAGGAATTTTAGTCAAAAAGATAGTGTATCCATATTCCTCTATGATCATGGAAGAAGTGGTATTATGAATGTGACAGTTAACTTTATATTAAAGCAGAACTGTTCTTGCATTTGTAGTGAGGAATCCGGTAATACTGCAATGAGTGACCTTATAAAATCCTATACAGAGTGAAAATAACAACTCTGCTATTGCCAAAGGCACCTTCATGAAGGAAGTAACTTGCCCTTTACCTAACATTAGCATCACCTCCGCCCATAGCCAGTTCATTTCATCTTTTTCTCACTTCCATCTGGTTTCTTTGGAGACAATGATGACAACAAGTCACAAACTCATTAAATTGATAGAAAGGGCATTTGCATATTTCCAGTGCTTTCATTCCACTTTGTTATGATCCAAAGAAAAGGTTCCTTGTGCTTCACCAAATGTAGCGGTGATAATGGAAGAGATGGGTGGAGATTTTACTCATGTTTATCACCATGTTTAGAGTACGAGAGGCTGAAATGGAAATTGCAGTAAGATGGAGTAGGGGGAGACAGAGCTGATGAGGGGAGATTTGGAATGTAGACTGCTGCCATATGAAAGATGATCCCCATGATGTAGCATTGGAGGAGGAGGGAGTTGTGTGGTCTGAGGAGATAGATGGTAGAAGAATGGGGTGTGGCTGATGAGCTGGATGTAAGGGCACAGAAGTCCACAACCTGACCATAGGCCAGAAGTCCTTTGCTTTCAGTTTGGAAGAAGCATTCCTCAGAAAACCAGGAAATGTTGTTTTCCAGCTCTGTTTCAAAACCTGATGAAAGTATCCTGCTTGAGTAAACAAAATGGTGGATGAGATACAGTCAGTTCTCCTTATCCATGGATTTCTTTTTACCCACAGATTCAAGCACCCACAGCTTGAAAATATTCCAAAAAAGTCTAAATTCTAAATAGTAAACCTTGATTTTGGTATTTTATATAATGGACACCATTTTACTAAGCCATTGTATTTAATGGGATTTGAGCATCCACAGATTTTGGTATCCACAGGGGCTCCTGGAGCTAAACCCAAGCCGATAACAAAGACTCACTGTAATTTTTTTCCTATTAGGAACTGGGTCTTTTCCAATTCCAAAAACTCTTCTTGTGTTTATTTAGGAAGCAGACAACACATTTCAAGCCAAGATCATTACAGGAGCCTCACATTCTAATGCTGGGATCACTGATCTGTTTGCTAGTCCATTTTATCTTCCAGTAGCAATAGGTTTACTATTCTTCCTTTGGCATTATTTAGCCATTCTCTTAAACAGCAAAAATAGGTGCCCCAAAACAATGATTACAAAGGAAGGCTCCTTGGATGCCAGAGATAAAATCTAGGAAAGTAAATGTTATTTGTGGCCTACTTCTTTGCAGTACCCTAACTGAGCATACCGCAGCAACAAGTGCTGTGGGCTACAAAGTACCACAAACTTATCTCATTGCTGAGGAAAGTGAGTCATGCAGCATCTAAAGAAAGTTTGAAGGAAGTGAACCAAGCTTTCCTAAACACTGAGCTGATGAGGCATTAACAAAACATACCAGGGACCAGAATTTCTACAAAAAGGTAAGGTTTCATCTATTTGTTCTAGTAGCATTTGACTAATGCATCCAGAGCTGGCCCTACAGTTACACAGAGAGAGATACAGCCCTGTCTGCATGGACCAAAAGGTCCATCCCACCCCTCATTCTGGTAGTGTCCTGTTTGGACGGCACACAGCCCAAACCCTGGTTTTGATGCAAAGAGTCTGAATGGTGTCTGGCACATCCAGCAGCAGAACCTGGGTATAATGCCCTTAGAACAAATTTTAAAAAGGTACTTTGGATATTCCCAGAAAAGCCAGAGCCCTTTGTTCCCATGCTGGGATGGCTATCTGCACATGTGTCTCATCCTGTAGGTCTGCCACTGTCATCAGTTGCTCAGTGTGAGGTATGAACAATGCACCAGCCATGTGATTGTTGCTGGGTGCCTTATTCTGACCTTAGAAATGAGCAACCCATGGTGGTCACAGTGGGTAGGTCAGCAGGATGTGTATGCAGACAACTGCCCTGCTGTGGGAATGAAAAGAAGGTAATGGGGAGATTGGGGCAGCTCTGGGTCAGTGCAAACAAGGCCAAGATCAGGCAATGTGTACTGGAGAACAGAAGTGGGATCCTCCTTGTTGTTCACTGATGAGTTTATCGCACAGCACTTTCAGGAACAGGAACCGAACAGAACAGAACGGCCCAGAATGGATCAAGAATGCAAGTTACCATACAGGAGAATGCCGCCGATGCCAGCAGGAGTCCCCAAGCTGTTCTCCTGATGTTCCTGACAGCTGATTTTGAAGAATGATTTTGAATTGTTCTTCAACATTGGTTGCCAGGAACGGCTGGGGAATGGCTTGGGGACTCCTGGCGGCATTGTTGGTGTTCTCCTGTGTGCTAACTTGTGTTTTCGCCCCATTCTGGGCTGTTCCATTCTGTTCACTTCCCGTTCCTGAAAGTGCCGTGTGATAAATTCATATGAATGGTCTGGCTGTGCCCCACTGTTAGAGGCCAGAGCTGTGTATGCCATGCAACCTGCTCAGATCCTCCCAAGCTAGCCTCCTGACTCAGGTGTGGTAGAGGAGGTTATCCCACAGTCAAGTTTGATGTAAAATTAAACACCACATTCAGCTTCTGCACCGAGACTGAGAAAGAGACACAATCTTGTTCAGCAAAAAGGATCAAAATTGCTCAGGCTGGCCCTGATATCACCATACTTCTGGAGATTTGGATGAAAATACCTCATGAGAAGTCCTCCTTATACACAGATTTTTAATCTACAGATTCAAGCATCTATGTCTTGAAAATACTTTTAAAATATAGAAATTCCAAACAGCAAACCTGATTTTCTTATTTTATATAAGGGACACCATTTTACTATGCCATTGTATTTAATGGTACTTGAGTATCCATGGATTTTAATATCCACGTGGCTGGGTGGGCCCTGGAACCAAACCCCAGGGGATACCAAGGGCCCACAGTACTTGTGGCATCAAATGTCAGGTTCTGGGGAGAAACAAAATGTTGCTATCCAGTTCCTGACTAACATGATCCAAATACAAGATATAGCCACACTGCAGAAATAAAGCAGTGTGACACCACTTTAACTGTCATGGCTCTATCCTGTGGAATCCTGAGATTTGTAGTTTGGGGAGGTATTTAGCCTTATCTGTCAGAGAGCTCCGGTGCCTCACCAAACTAAAAATCCCAGGATTCTGTAGGATAAAGTCAGGGAGTTAAAATGGTGACAAACTGCTTTATTTCTGCAGTATGGATATACCCACATATGTATATGTGAGAGATTGAGACAAGAGCTTGAAAACAGCAAGAGAGAAGCCACTTCCTGGTGAAACAATGTGGTTGCTGAAACTGATTTTTTTCACACCAGAATTACAGATGGAGAGTGATATGCTTAAAGAAATACAATGTGTTTCATATAGATATGATTTGCATTTCATTGACATAACCATCCTTGGATCTCAGTTGCTGCTTTGCCTGCTCTACACCTTTTGGTCAAGAGGTTTATATCTAGTTTGAGTTGTATGTGTGCTCTTTAACTATTATTGTAATTTTTATATTTCACTAATCTGACAGACCTGATTGTCAAATAGTACCTCCTTTCCCTATCCTTGATACCTGTCCTCCAAGACTTCTAAACAAGTTCATATAGCCCTGTGGGCTAACTTCCTTTCCTGCTGTTATGGTGTTTCAAATCTAAACCATTTGTGTACTTTTTAAAAATGTAACACTTTTTTTGCAGCAGCTCTTAAACAAAGGCTACTTGATAGGAGTCCCAAATGGATATGGGGTAGTAGTCACATGAAAAAGGTGTGTTCCTATTTCTCCTTCTTTCTTCTACAGGCCAGCATATTCAGGGACCCATGCAGTGCTACACAGGGAGTAGTAAACCACACTAGAGAGAGGATTTTGCTTGTTAAAAAAAGATCATCCATGATCATAACCAACTTCAACATTATTGAGACAGACCTGTGTTTAAACATGTGAAGCTACTGATGTAAAGTTTTATTTGGTCCTAAGGGATGTAGTTTGCTGAAGGGGAAAAAGGAAAGACCACCAAAAAGAAAAAGTGAAGGTGGGGGAGAAGAGAGAATGACAAAGTAGAACATGAAAAGGCATGAAAAGGGCTCAGTGGTTTCTGGCTCAAGCAAATCTGGTACTGGAAATGATACTGAAACTGACTGAGTAAAAACTATACTGGGGAGAGGTAAAGCAGGTTTGAACCTCAGTAATATTGGTGATAAGGAAATTGAAATAGTAAAAGATATCCCATACCTTAGATTGATCATTGATCAAAATGGGGATTGCTGTCCAGAAATCAAAAGACTGGTATTGGGAAGGGCAGCTGTGAAAAAAACTAGACAAGATCTTGAAATGCAAAGATATTAAACTTAATACCAATGTTAGGTTCATTCAAGCCATAGTATTTCCTTTCAGCATGTTTGGACACGAGAGCTGGACAGTGAAGAAAGCAGATAAAAAGAAAATCATTTGAGATGTGGTGCTGGAGAAGAGTGCTTAGGATATCATGGATGCCCAAGAAGACAAACAAATGAGTCCTAGCACAGATCAAGCTAGAACTCCCCCTGGAAGCCTGGATGACTAAACTGAGGCTACCATACTTTGGCCACATGATGAGAAGGCATAACTCATTAGAAAAGATAATCATGCCAGAAAAAGTGGAAGGCAGTAGAAAGAGAGGAAAACCACACACCACACAGCTGGATTCAGTCAAGAAAGTCACAGCCCTCAGCCAGTAGGACCTGAACAGAATGGTTCAGGACTGGGGGTCTTGGAGGTGTTTCGTTCATTGAGTCACCATGAGTCAAGGCCAACTCAGGGCAATGAACAACAACAACAATGGGCACATATTGCTAACATTCCAAATGGATTCCAGGCATGAATAAAATAAAGCATGCCAATTTGCATTAAAACCTCAACAAAACTCATGGGAAACAGAGAACATTATAAAATGTCAATTTCAGCAACAATAAAAATAAAAATCAAAAGCTTAATCTGGCACTCAGAAGACTGTAGCATTGACTCTGGATGCATTTTTTGGGGGGAGTGGGTTCCAAGGCCATAGTGCCACCACAGGAAAAAGGATATCTTCCTTTTGGCTATATGTCTCTCTTAAAGGCCACTGTGAGAAATCCCCCTTTCAGGCACTGACAAATGAGCTCTTTGGCAGGAGCACCCCTACTTTCTAGCAGAGTTTAGAAAAAGTACTTTTTAGAGTGGGTGTGTTTGTTAGAGGATCCTGGGAGCTGTAATCTTTAAAAGCAACATTTCCTAGTTCTGATTTTTATTCTTGTTATTCCATGGATTCCTAGGGGATAAGGTCAATTCCTATCTGGTTCATTCTCTGTAAGTTGTTCCCACACTATAAAGAGACTCTAAATGAATCTCCGTGTAAACTAGAAGCTGCTTTGGGTCATGGAGAAACAAATCTTTTGTTTGTTTGTTTGTTTGTTTGTTTGCTTTCCTAAAATGATATCTACATAGGAAGTGTACTGTCATGCCTTTAAAAAACCTGCTGCCCTAACATGGCCTCAGTTTAAGTGATATAAGATCAAAACTGTAAAGTCCTGTGAACTGTAAAAATAAGTAATCTGCCTAATGTAAGAACAGTTTTCACTTTTAGCTGAGTTGCCTTTTGACTTTCAACATACTAAATCACCATTAGTTCCTAAAACAGCTCCAAACTAAATGCAGGATGTCAGTGCTAATCACTGTTATTCTTTTTGGAGATTTCAGCATTTAAAGAGACTCTCAAGTACTATTCTTTTCCTGCTGTAAAAGTCTTTCTTACATTATATTACCCTCTCCATTTATTTTTACTGTCCTTGGAAAGAAGCAATATAGTTGCCTTGCAGAAAGTCATAGGAGTATATGCTAATAAATCTTCCTTCCTTATTAGCATTATATTTTTATTAGGCCAACCAAAAGGGCATAACTCCTGAGATCCCTAGACCTCTTCATTTAATCAGAGGATTACAAAAAGTAGGAGATATGGGGAGGACAGCGATGGGAAAAACATTGGCCAAGATCCTGCATTGGGCAATATGGCTATGGAGCCATATCTCCTGGTGCTATGTCTCCCCTGCAAAATCTACTTTTTTTCAGCAGCATTTCCATGTTGCCAGAGAACAGGAGTATGAGTGGAGACACATCCAACTGTCTTCCTGTACCTGGTGCACTATGATAGGCATCTCCAGTGGGTGTGTAATCACTGTAATAGTGAATTTTGATTGCATAAGGCAGACCTACAACATCATATTTACTGAACAGTATGCCAGCCATTGACTTAATGTTGACCTTGTGGCCCTAAGTCCAATTACTATGTCTTAACTACTGAGGGCCCATTGAATCAACTACTAAACAGCAAGTCAACATTTATGCACAGCATTGTTCAAAGGGTCTGATTTAGCTGGGATTAGCCCTTGGATTTGTGACATCTGGTCTGCATGGCATTCTAGGACAGCACAGGATAGGAAAGGCCTGCAGACATTCAGATAATCTGCTGCCCGCATCCAGCCTGGGTACCAGGGGCACTCTGGCAGCCATTTTCATAAGTCAGAAAACTCCTGGTTTTGAAAAGAGGCACACTGAGTGCCCCTGGGAACCCAGGCTTGACCTGGGCTGTACACAGGTGGTGGATTCAATGGCAAAATCCCTGTGATAGTATCCAGATGTTGCCCAAATCAAGACTGAAGTTAGGAGAAGTAAGAAGGTTTATTTTAGTGGTGCAATAAGTTCCTTGTTCTTTCCCTCTTTGTTTCTGGAATTTTGTTGGAATTTTGCATAATCATTGTCACAATCCACTTTAGAAAATGCATAAGTCTTTTTATGGGTTCCATTCCTTCAGATTCTTATACAAACTGCATTTCAAGCCTAAAAGTTCCACATTGCAAACCTATAAGCCTGCCTATCTCTTTTCACACAGAGCAACAATTGTGTAGAAAGTTTTTGGCAAGAGCAACTTTTACACTTTGACAGGTGTTTTTAAAAAAAAAGATATATCTATCTTCCCATAATTTTTGTCTGCATATATGTATGTCTTGTGGATAAGGGCAGGTGGCAATTCTGTATTCCAAACCTTATCAGACTAAACAGAGGAGGGCTTAAAAATTCTGAAGGATGGATACAGAATTTAACAGAAAGTGAGTGTTCAATATGTGTAAAGGAATTAATGTGTGTAAAGGAATTAATGTGTAAAGGAAACTTCCAACAAGTTTAGGGGACATTTTCTATGACAATAGAATATACCCAGAACTTGGGATAAAAAAAAATAATTATAACTTTCAAAATGTCTCCAAATACAACCCCTATGTTGCATTCACCACTCTCTCCACCATAATGTTTCACTTCAAAACTAGAGAGAGCTTGGGAAGAAATGTGACAATTATTGAAGGGTCTCAATGTCTCCTTAAACCAAAGTTGTGAATAAATTTTCAGCAGCAGTCAGATTTAGATTCTGTCCACTTCAAAATCCTGTTTCAGTTTTAACAATTCTCATATCTGTTCAAAAATTTGGAATACAAAATTTTTCCAAATCCAAAACACACTCTTTGATCATTGTAACATGAAGCCAGAAAGCAGAAACTTGTAGTTTGAAATAACATTTATTGTTTACATCATTTTTAGACAATTTTCTAAAGGATCTCAAGACAATGTACAACAGTTCAATAAAAAGACAACCTTTAAAAATTACAACATGAAAGCCTTCATACAAGAAATGTCAATAACTGTCAAAGGAAGAACTTTAAAAGGCCTCTGTATTCCTACAAACACATACACTATCAACTTTTGCTTATTCTGTATATGCATGATTAATTATAGTGGACTGATAACAAGAAATTTGTTTTCAAAAAAATGGCTCTTATAAGTAGTACATTAGATTTTTAATTTTGAAATAGCCTCTTTCTACAGGGGTGGTGGAGGTACTAAGGAACACAGGAGGAGTGCCATAACATTGGGAAAGCTGAGCCTAAACCCACTTGCTAGAGACATTGAATCAATTAAATTTACATCAGTGTTGACTTACCATTCAGCAGCTGATTTACTTGATCTACTCCAGGGGCAGGCAACCTTCCCCTTTAAGGGCCGAGGGACTTCAGATCCCAGAAGCCTCAGCCATGTTGGCCAATAGTCCCATGTTGGCCAACAGCTCCTGGGATTCTGGGAGCTGAAGTCCCTCGGCCCTTAAAGGGGAAAGGTTGCCTACCCCTGCTCTAGAGGGTGGGATGGTGGGAGTGGTCCACAATGAGTACTATCAATAGGGGATGCATTGTCTGTCAAATATGACAGGTGTACAACTGGATAGTGGGGTGAGTCTGAGGGAGAAGGGTTGATGGAGGCAGATTTAGAGCACCTGCCTCAGAAAAATAAAAATGACTGAGAGTTCTCAGGTGCAGGCATTGTGGCCCTACTGTTGCTATTTCATCACACACCCTTTAGTCCCATGAGGAACTAGAAATGACTCTGCAGCTGGGACAGGGTGGCATTTGAGGCACCTAAAACTGCATATTTGTCATAAAGGAAGGAAAGAAGGGTGTGAAGAAGAAACTGAGACCCACAGAGATCTTTCCCCACTTCAAGTGATCAAAAGGGAGGAGGGGGGCAAAGAAAACAAAACACCAGCCCTGTAATTCTGGCCTCTTTCTCTCCCAACCACAAGGCTGACACTCCCATCTTCCCTATACCTGTTGTAGATCTCCCTTCCCTCTTTTTTTCTTTCTTTCTTTCTTTCTTTCTTGACTTTTATTAAGTTGCTCTATGCATCTGAAGAAGAAGTTTTTTGTGTACTACAGGACGTTCACTTGTATGCTGCTGCAACACAATTTATCTTTTTGCTACTCAAGTGCAACTCCTCTAGACATTTCCTTAAGCTTAATGCATTGTGTTCTCGGAATGTGATGAGAACATGATGAGAACAGATTGGAACGTATTTTATCGCACGGTAGGATCCTCATTGAGTTCCCATTCTGTGCTCTGTCAATCCCTAGCCCGTTCCAGGAGGAGAACTGTAAAAATGTGTCCTCAGCCAGCAAGAATGCTTTTGTACCATTCCAGATGATGTGTGTGTGATAATCCTACCGGTCTCAATCTGTTCTCGTGTTCTGATTGGCTAAGACAACCTCCTGCCCTCCTGTCCTAGAACATCCACAAATTCAACTCAAATCTTCCGGTGTTGATGCAAGAAAGGTGCCACAGGCAATTTAAAAAAATATTTTTTTGTTTTTGTAGATTGAATTGTGTTGTGTTTACAAGAAAAACAACAACAATGAATGCTCGCTACCTAAACCTCTAGGTAGCATTCTTTCCAATGCAGACATAGGTGAGCATGCACCAATGAGGGATGGTTGAGGAACTGCTTTAGCACTGGTACTAGTACAACAGTAAATGCTGTGTGATAAAATGTGTTCTCATAACGTTACTATTGCGTTATCAATAGTCTAATGCGGTAACACCCATTCCCATATCGTTAAGTTCCATGGACTCGAATCCAAATAAAGCCTTGCCAGCTGGGTAATATGACAGTCCTTCCTATGCTGTGTTGGCAAACAGTAGGATACATCACTTGTAAATGCTATGGGCATATCTACATGGATTGAACTGGATTCCCCCTGCCCTCACATTGCACTGTCTTCACTGTGCAGGGTGAAAGGCCCATTTCAACCACTAACTAGCTCCTTGTGGGAAGGGCAGTTCTGTAACGATTCCTGTTATAAAGCAAATTTTTGAAAACTACCTTTTCCTCTGGATCTTCTAAGAAAATCTCGAGCTCTCTGGAGTGACACCAGGTGAAATGCATTCCACTGTGCTCAGTGCCATGGACAGTGGAAGTCACTCCCTCTGAGGCAGTTGCCCAGCCATGTGATAAATGCTGAGCACTTTGGTGTTTTTTTTTTTTACCTCAGAGGGAATGACTTGCACTGGTGGCAGTGGGCAGCACAGCAGGAACATGTATAGACAGCTGCTTGGCATCGCTCCAGAGTGCCCAGGTAATAAGGGGCTTTGGGCCCAAATACTCTTAGGACCTTATCACACGGGGTCCCAAGCAGAAGATATCCAAAGGCAATCCAAAGCTAAAACGTTTTTCCTTACCTTGTGTCCATACATATCCAAAGGCAATCCAAAGCTAAAACGTTTTTCCTTTCCTTGTGTCCACACAATATCTGAAGGCAATCCAAAGCTAAAACGTTTTTTCTCCCCCTGAACCGAAGTCAAAGGGGATCTTTTGACATTCAGTTTTTTGGGGAAGTACAGCTGGGAGGAGGGCGAGGTGCGGAAGGGAGCTGCCGCCTCTGCCTCCTCCACGGCCAGAGCCGCCTCTCAGCCGGTGCTTTGGGCTGGCTGGAGGCCTGGCAAGTGTCGGAGGAGGGTGAGGTGCGGAAGGGAGCCTCCGCCGCCGCCTCCTCCACAGCCAGAGCCGCCTCTCAGCCGGTGTCTTGGCTGGCTGGAGGCCTGGCAAGTGTCGGAGGAGGGCGAGGTGCGGAAGGGAGCCTCCGCCGCCGCCTCCTCCACGGCCAGAGCCGCCTCTCAGCTGGTGTCTTGGCTGGCTGGAGGCCTGGCAAGTGTCGGAGGGAGGGCGAGGTGCGGGAGGGAACCCCTGCCGCCGCCGCCTCTGCCTCCTCCAGAATGGCCATGGAAAGGCCACGGAAAGGCCATGGAAAGACCGCGGAGGTTAGCCGCTTCGGTTAGCCTTCGCTTATTTTTCACTTCCTGGCCAGCGTTTGATAAGGCCCTTACAAGTATCAGGGCTGCCCTCACCATTAGGCATATTGCAGTACCTGTCTCAGGTAAGAAGCAGCATTCAGCTGGTACAAAATTAGTTTGGCTGGTTTTAGATACTATGCACCCTGCTTGGAGGTACATAGCCTTTTGCTGCTCTACCTGAGGCAGTAAAATATCCTTGCCCAGAGCAGGCAAAGGATTTCTGCAGCAGATTTTCCTCTAATGTCTAAGACATTGTATGGCCAGAGAAAGGAAGACCTCTCTAATTTATTTCTATCTTTAAGGGGCAATAGATTTGGATCTTACATTTATTTATTCACTGCTTTATGGTTTGTTAATGTTTTAACTCTTGCTGTTTAATACCATTTTAACGGGTGGGTGGGTTTTGAGGATTGTATATTTATGATGTTTTACTGTTGTAAGCTGCCCTGATTGCACCTGCAGAGGGATGGGATACAAATTATTATTATTATTATTATTATTATGACAGAAGTGGACAAAATCTTGCCCTGGGTCGCATGGGCCTCAAGATTGTTTTGTGGGGGTTGACCCCTTGAAACTCTTTGGATTGTCTTTTTTCTGATTCCCCAAAGATGAATTCTGGAAACCTCCAGGAGTAGAAATTTGTTTTTAAATAGGTTTCAGAAGCTGCTTGCATTGTTTTAAAAAACATTTTTTTAAAAAAATAACTAGGACTTCTAGCTCCTGTTTGGGAAGTCTTGGTAACCTGTGCAGCCCCAAGGATGTCCTGGGAAAGAAAATTGGCCCATTCCTGATTTAAGAAATGAAAGCTGTTTTCTTCCCACTGTCCCATATAACCAGTGTTGAAATAAGAACTCAACTGGCAGTCTGATGAGCTTTTGTGTGGATTCCACCTTACCCTTCACCTCAAGCAAAAAGGTGAGTTTGGGCCTTTACAGATTGCCAGAAATAATGCAGCTTGAGACCACTTTAACTGTCCTGGCTCAATGCTAGGGAATCATGGGAATTGTATATTTTCTGGGACATTGAGCCTTCTCTGTCAGAGAGCTTTGGTGCCACAATAAACCACAGTTTCCATGACTCCTTAGCACTTAACCAGGACAGTTAAAGTTGCTCAAGCTGCATTATTTCTGGCAATCTGCAAAGGCCCTTTACCCTTATAACATGGCTAATTTTTGCCAAGCAGGTCTAAAAAATCATCTTCTTAGTTCTTGAAAATATGGGGCAGGATGTGCATGACAACATGTAGAAATAAGCTGAAACTGTGTGGTGGAAGGAAGGCTAAATTCTGAAGAACCAGATGGCTGTCCTGAACCTCTCTCAGTTGTGCCAGCAGCTTTTAAGCTACAGCTGGGCTTCTGCTAATGACCTGCTGTCCAGTGACAAGGTTTTCAGCAGCTGAAAATGAACAATTGGCAAAGAGAGGAGGATGAGGATAGAAACAGTAGATGTAAGACGGACTCGATTCTATCACGCCAGTCAGCCAAAACTATACTTACAAACCAATTCCCACTTTCTCAGTAGCAACGGTAGTATCAAAAACAGGATTGAGAATTGAGATATAGGGTCATTTTTACAGCTGTGAACGCAGCCAGATCATTCAAGGACATGATAAACATTGCAGGATCAAATAAACTGGGGTTTCTATTTAGAACTTGGGAAAGTTACTTTTTTGCACTACAATTCCCAGAACCCAACAGCAATCAAAGCCACTGGTTATGCTAATTCTGGGAGTCGTGGTCCAAAGAGTAACACACCCAAGTTCTGCTTCTGTATTGATCCTTGTTCAAACATACAGTAGATTGAAGGAAATATTTCAACCAGAAAAATGGTTTGTATTTAGGCTGGAATAAATCTCCTTGTAAGCCATTTTTAAGATATTTGACATAGCTATCAACATGCACTGCCTGTTCAACACACATTCACAGCCTTCTTTTTTTCACATGCTATGAATCAGCATCCACCCAAAGAAAGAGGTTCAACAGTTCTGATATAATCCTTGGCAATTTCATCCTTATAGTGAAAAGCTTTGATTTTTTTTTTTTAAATGGGAAATGGGAATCGTTTTTTAACTTAGAAGTTTGCTCTCAAATATATCATACTGATGATTATGTGATAGTGTGTTAGACTGTGTTTCCTGCTGTATTTATGGGATTAGAAAATGTAGGAGGACACAATAAAAACATCCATTAAAGTTATAATATTATAATCACATGCCTGTTAGGCATCAGAATTATTTAAAACCATACTGAATGCTTTCTTATTATGAAATAAGTGCTGACTCCTCCTCCCCTTCTGCTTCTCCTTCAAAAAACAAACAAAAAAACATTCTTTAGACAGTTACCAGAACGATAGGCTTCTCATAAATAAACATTTCAGAATATTCCTCCCTTCCAACACCTTAAAGGTGCCTTAAAGAGGGAGATCTGTAAATCTGTATTAAAGCAAAACTGCTTCATTGTCATTTCACCATTTTCTACTCATAATTCAATCAATTCTAGTGTATTTTTAAATATCCTGAACATTTTATATGAAGTTTGTATATTTTGCTTTGGCTATCATGAAGGCTGATTCCCCTTGATAGGTCTCTCTTTAAAACTAATCAGTTTCCATCTGTTGTGAAAGAATTGAAGTGTTTGCTTGAAAGACTGCAATCATATACCTTGGGTTGATCCTGTTAGATTTTTGCAGCAATGAGTACGCATTGAGATTCATTGGTGCAAATGTCAAGTATCTCACATTTTGACCGTAAGTGAGGTGAGATTGATTTCACTGGGCTTAAGTGGGCTTTGGACTGAAGCTAGGGACATTGTCAGGGAGGAATGCAAAAAGATATTGTCCATAGCCAAAAAAAAGAAGAAACCTTTATGGATAATAGATTAAACTCTTCAAGCAGTTAAGGATAGACAAGAAGAAATAGTAAAAGGTGAAAGAAAAAGACTCAGAACTTTTAATGTAACTGTTCAATGACTTGTGCACAGAGTCAAGAAGAACTACTATGGTAATCAATGCAGAGAAATAGAAGGTCACAACAAAAAAGGAAGAACATGAGACCCATTCACAAGATCTGTGAAATCAAAACAAAATGTAAACCAAGAGTGTGAATGATCTACAGTCACCAGGGGAACACATTACTTGAGCAAGAAGAAATAAAAAGAAATTGGAAACAATACACAAAAGAAATGTATAGAAAAAATAAAATAAAAGAATGACAGATCCATTTGAGGAAGAACCATATGAAGACAAACCTCCAATATTAGAAAGTGAAGTCAAAGCTGTACTCAGAGTACTTGAGAGGGAAAAATCACCATGAACAGATGGCATACCAATAGAGCTGCTTCAGTCCACAGAGACAAAAGTTACTCTCATTCTAACTAAAATTTGTCACCAAATATGGAAAACAAAGCAAGGGTTCATGGACTGAAAACTTTCAATATATGTCCCAATCCCTAAGAAAGGAGACACCTGGGATTTCAGTAACCATAGGACCATTACATTAATCTCTCATACAAGCAAAGGGACGCTCAAAATTCTACAAACTTTTACCATATATGGAGCAAGAAATTCTAGATGTCCAAGCTGAGTTCAGGAAAGGAACAGCCACCAAGGGGATCATTTTGCAAACATATGTGGAGTGTACAAAAGAATTTCAAGAGAAAATCAGCATGTGCTTGATAGATTATAGAAAAGCCTTTGATTGTATAGATCATGAAAAAATATGGATTACTCTTAAAGAAATGGGTGTGCCACAATATTTTATAGTTTTGATGTGTAATCTGAATTTAGGACAAGAGTTTTTACTGTTAAGGGAGAATATGGAGAAAGTGAATGGTTTCCAATTAGCAAGGAGGTCGGACAAGGCTGCATTTTATCATCCTGTCTGTTTAACTTGTATGCTGCACATATCATATATAAAGTAGGATTAGACTTGGAAGAAGGAGGCATGAAAACTGAAGGAAGGAACCTCAACAATTTAAGATATGTCAATGAACCCATACCACTAGCAGAAAATAGCAAAGACTTGGAACAATTACTGAATAATTGAAGGAAGAAAGTGAAAAGACAGGTTTATAGCTGAACATGAAGAAAAAGTGACCACAGATTTATATAACTTCAAAGCAAATTATGAAGACATTTAAATAGTTCAGCTTGGCTAAGTCGTTAATCAAAATGGAGACTGTAGCCAAGAAATCAGAAGAAGACCAGGACTTGGAAGGGCAGTTACCAAGAAATTAGACAAGATCCTGAAGTGTAAAAACAGGATTATCCATACTATTGTATTCCCTATTTCTGTGTATGGTTGTGAAAATTGAACAGTAAAAAAACCAGACAGGAAGAAAATGAACTCTTTTGAAATGTGGTGCTGGAGAAAAGTTCTACAGATAATGTGAGTGCTGCAAAGACAAATAAATGGGTCCTAGACACACCAAGCCTAAAATCTCCCTAGAAGCCATGATGATTAAACTGAGGCTGTCTTACTTTGGCCATATCATGAGAAGACAGAACTTCCTAGAAAAAAAAATATATGATTGGTAAGGTAGAAGGCAATATGAAAAGAAAAACACATTCTGGATGGATAGACTCATTTGAGGAAGCCACAACAATGAGTATGCAAGACCTGAGCAGGATTGTTGATAATAGGGTGACTTGGAGATCTTTCATTCATAGGGTCACCATAAGTCAAAGTCAACTTGATAGCAGTTAACAACAACAACAAATTGAATTCAAGCCTATATTGTACTGGAGCCATACTTGACTGACTGTAGAATACTGTGCAGGAATACCGAGCTACTAGAAGAAACAGATGGTTTCAGCTTTATTTGACTACCTGATTCATTCCACTGATCTCAAAAGAGCTTGGGAATGTTATTTCTTCAGACAATTCACAGAAGCCAAGCTCCGAATTGGAGTAGTAGGGCTGAGTTAATTTTGCCTTGAGTTTGACCAAAGAAAAGACTGGGCTGATCCTTCCCTTCCTTTTAAAGAAATCTTGACCATGTCTGAAAAAAGTGGAGTGTATTTATTTATTTGATAAATGTACAAATTGCTCCTTAGTGCAGTTAGAAGCAGCAAAAAGAAATACATTTTATAAAAATAACAAACTTTAAATAGTAAGTTTTCAAGAGGAGCAGATGACAACTAGACAATCAAAGAAGCCAATGGAAGCAAATCAGCTAGTCATGAACTTCCTGGGCTGGGAAAAATTCTTCACCTGGTTTCAAAGCAATGTTGGAGTTAGGGCAAATGTGCTGGAATTATTATTATTATTATTACAGTTTATTTATATAGCACTGTAGATTTACACAGAGCTGTACATACAGTCAATAAAATAGATAAAAATAAATAAAAAATCCTGCCAATGGTGTACATTCTATAAAATGATAAAATATATATTAATACAAAGAAGGCAACAAATTAAAAACATCAAATAACCATCATACAATGCCTGTGAAAGCTTCCCTGAACAGTATAGTCTTTAACTCAGCTTTGAAGCTGGTTAAAGAAGTGATGCCCCACTGGAGGAAGGAGGTTCCAGGAATGAGGGGCAGTGTGAAAAGGGATGGATCTGGGACAGAGCAGTAAAAATCCTAGGCTGAGACAGCAGACCTTGATTACCAGAACAGAGGGTACGGGTGGGACAGTAAGGGGAATGAAGCTCTGATAAATAAGGATGGGCCAACCCATGCAGGGCTTTAAAAGTCACCAACAGAAGCTTATACTGAATATGGAAAGGGAGAGGGAGCCAGTGAAGGGATGACAATAAAGTAGAAATATGGTCAAAATGGTGAGCAGATGTGACAATATGTGCAGCAGAATGCTGAACCAAAATTAAAGGACAGATGTGAGAAAGAGGGAGCCCTGCCAGGAGAAGGTTACAATAATCTAGTCGTAAGACCACTAGGGCATGGATCAAAATCTTGGCAGTAGAAGCTGAGAGAAATGGTAGGATTTTAGCAATATTATACAAAAAAGAACCTACATGCCTTGGCTGTGGCCTAAATCTGGGGGATACATGACAGAGAGGAATCAAAAATAAAACCAAGACTGTGGGCTTCCTGGACAGGTCGAATAGAAATATTGCCAACAGAAACAGAAAAAGAGTATTGAACAGTAGGCTTTAGTGGAAAAACATGAAGCTCCATTATGGACATATCGAGCTTCAAATGCCAATGGCGCATCCACTGAGAGACAGCAGTAAGACAAGATGAAACTTGCTGTTTGAGACCCGAAGAAAGGTCAGGGGTGGAGAGATACAGCTGAGTGTCATTGGCGTACAGATGATGGGAGAGGCCAAAAGAACTGATGAGTTTTCCTAGAGACAATGTGTAAAGGGAAAGCAGTAGGGGACCCAAAACAGAACCCTGGGGAACTCCAACAGATAATAGAACAGAAGATGAAGCCTGACCACCCGTGACCACTGCAAATTATCTGTCTGACAGATAAGATTTAAACCAATCAAGGACAGAATCTGAGAATTCAAGATCAGAAAGTATATCAACTAAAAGACAGTGATCAACAGTGTCAAAGGCCGCAGACAAATCAAGAAGAACAAGAACAGAGAAAAGGCCATTAGCCTTTGCCCACAAAAGATCATCTGAGATCTTTGTTAGAGCCGTCTCTGAAGAATGCCATGGGTGGAAACCAGACTGAAAGGGGTCAAGAATGGAGTTGGCTTCAAGAAACTCAAGACAACGAGAATAAATGACCCGTTCCAAAACCTTGGAAAGAAAAGGAAGAAGAGAAATCGGACGATAGCTAGACAGAGAAGAGGGGTCAAGACAAGGGTGTTTTTTTTAGAATTGGGGAAACTACAGTGTGTTTAAAGACCGAAGGGAAAGAGCCAGTAGAGAGAGACAGATTAAAGATATGGAGAAGCAAGGGCAGAAAAGAAGGGGCTATAGAGATTATAAAATGAGAAGGAATTGGGTCAAGAGAACAAGTTGTGGGTTTGGAAGAGTTCAGCAGGAAGAAGAGAAATCGGACGATAGCTAGACAGAGAAGAGGGGTCAAGACAAGGGTTTTTTTTTAGAATTGGGGAAACTACAGTGTGTTTAAAGACCGAAGGGAAAGAGCCAGTAGAGAGAGACAGATTAAAGATATGGAGAAGCAAGGGCAGAAAAGAAGGGGCTATAGAGATTATAAAATGAGAAGGAATTGGGTCAAGAGAACAAGTTGTGGGTTTGGAAGAGTTCAGCAGGATGGAGAATTCATCCAGAGAAACAGGAGGAAACACAGAAATTTTTTTAGCTAAGAGTGACAGAAAATCAGTAGTAGATCGGGAAGGGCTATCTCAGAGCAAATGGTGGTAATCTTTGAGATGAAATAGTTAGCGAAATCATTAGAAGAGAATAATAAGAAGCAGGAGGAGAAGGAGGTTTTAGCAAAGTATTGAAGGTGGAGAACAAATGTCGTGGGTGCCTCTCATTGGTGCAAATCAAAGATTTATAATAATTCTGTTTTGCCAAGAACAAGGTGTGTGAAAAGGAAGAAAGTATAAATTTATAATGAATAAAATCAGCCCACTCCCTGGACTTTTTCCAAAAACGTTCGGCTGCTCGAGAGCAGGACCGGAGAAACCTAACTGTAGGAGTAAGCCAGGGCTGAGGCCTGGTCATAGAGGAAGATGTGTTTACAGATACAGGGGCAAAGCTGTCAAGAGTTGAAGAGAGTGGAGTTAAATAAAGATATTGCTGAATCAGCAGAGTCCCCAAAATTTAAAGAGTAAAGAGATGAATCCAAGGTCTGATTGAGAAGGTCATGATTAATAGAGTGAAGATCATGACAATAAGGTTGAACAGTATGACGAGGAGGTGGAATATAAGCAAGAGTAAAAGAAATTAAATAATGATCAGAAAATGGGAAATCATTTACCAAGTAGTCAGAAATGACACATTTAGCAGCAAAAACTAGGTCAAGACAATGACCAAGTGAATGAGTTGAAGATTTGGAATAGGGTTGAAGACCAAAAGAGGCTAAGAAGGAACTAAAGCAAGATGTCAGATTTTTGGAATCATCAAAGTGGGTGTTAAAGTCACTTAGAATCAGAGAGGGGACTGCATCCGATAGGAAAAATGTGAGCCATGACTCAAAGTCAGAGAGAAACTGGGTAGTAGAGCCAGGGGAGCTATAGATGACTGCAACCCGCATATGTAGAGGAAAAAGGAGTCTAATAGAATGAAATTCAAATGAAGAGTAACAATACCTGGGGAGAAAAGATAGAACCTGAAACTGGCAGGAATAAGACGGTAAGATACCGACCCCTCCTCCTTGACCCTCAGAACAGCTAGTGTGGGTAAAAGAGAGACCACCAAAAGAGAGGTAGCAGTATCAAGGGCCGGGAGCCAAGTTTCAGTAAGAACGAGGAGATTAAATGATTTAGAAAGAAAAAGGTCATGAATTGCCACCACCTTAGGGGCAGCAGAGCGACAGTTCCAGAGTGAACAGAAGAATGGAAGCTGGGAGATAGGAAGAGGGCGAATGGGGATCAGGTTAGGAGACATATGTGGAGCCATGGGAAGGAAAGGATTCACTGCCCAATGTTCAACAGAAGAAGATATAACAATGACAAGAACAGAAAAATAATAGCCAAAAGTACACAATAATATTGCCTGTTACCACAAGAATTATTTATTAGACAAGGCGTCTAATAAATAAAGTAGTCAAATATTGCTGGGCAGGGAGATTACTGCTACTGCTGTTGCTGGGAGGGTGTGGAAAGGGCAGGGATGTAGGACAGGTGGCTGGTTTTTGTAGCTGCCCCACTCTCAGCTCTCTTTCCTGCTCCTCTGCTGCTGCTGCTGCTGCTGCTGCTATTCTAAATACATGTCAACATGACTGAGAAAGCTCTGCCTCTCATCACCAGTCTGAAGTGTTAGCATGGTAGCATACGGAATGTAGTAGCAGCCAGGGACTTCCATGTCAAGATTGCAGTGAAGGAGCTGTCCAAGGTTTTGAATCCTCTCCCAATAAAGGGTCAACTCCTTAGATGGCTCCTTTAAAGTCTGAAATAAAACCCAGCTTGGATTCATTGCCCTCTGTTGACACTACCTACTGCCACTGTTGGGGCCTCCCTCCATGCTATCTGCCTTCATCCAGCTTCAGAGGGTGTGAAGAGGCAGGCCCAGCTCCATCAGGCCTAGCCTAAAGAAGAACGCCCTCCCTCCATGCCATCTGCCATGGTCCAGGCCTCAGAGAAAGAGAAGAACTGCTAGACTTATTCCCCTTCCCCACTGCCATTCCCTTCTCCTTTTGTGTCATGTCTTTTTAGACTGTAAACCGGAGGGCAGGGAACTGTCTAATTAATCATTTGTAAGCTGCTCTGAGAGCCTTTGTGGCTGAAGAGCAGGGTATAAATACAGTAATTAAATAAATAATAAATAAATACCACTGTGAAGAAGAAAGCTTCCAAGGATGGCTATAAGAACTGGAGCGGGCACATATGATAGGAAGGTGTCCTTCAGATTGCCCATCTGCAAGCTGGTCTTCATACAGGATGTTCAGCACTTTGAGTTGTGCCTGGAGGCAAACTTGGTGTAGCTTTTTGTTTCATAAAGCCAGCCCAAGTAGACTTAGCAGCAGTGTTTTGTACTATCTGAAGTTTTTGAGCAGTCTTCAAAGGTATCCCACGTAAAACACATTGTGGTAGTCCAATCTAAAGGTTAGCACAGCAGGGCACTATTAATCTCAGGCATACATGGCTCCCAGAAGCCAGTTGGCTTAATAGGGCTATAATGCTTGGATATGAGTGTTTTTGTTGCTTTTGTTAGCGATACATCATTTTTCCATTTTTCTACACATGTATCAATAAAAATAAAATGAGAAAGCCAGGTTCTTGAACAATGTTTCACTGTTATTCACATTCAGATCATAACATTCCAATTACTCCATAATTCTCATCAGCAAATGCCAATGAAAGTAGACTATAGAAATATATAGAAATATTTGATTTGCTAAAGAGAGTGATCTTTTTAGGAATCTCACAGAATGCATCAATATATTGTTGAGAATTTTAGAAATGGATAAGTCATGATATTCAACAAATATTGTGCTACATGAAAATACTGCCAATTTTCTTTTATTGCATTTATTTCAGCCTCTTTATACCAATCTTACTCACTCCTTATAGAATATTCTACACCATTCCACTTTCCTTGGGATTTTAATGCCAGCTTTATTTTCTCTTCCTTCCTGCATTCTCTTGGCAATAGCATTGGCAATAGCAAGTGCATTTCTATACCGCTTATCAGTGCACTTAAGCACTCCCTAAGTGGTTTACAGTTTATAAGCTAATTGCCCCCAACAAGCTGAGTACTCATTTTAGGGGGGTTGCAGACTGCCAGAAATAGTGCAAATTGAGTCCACTTTTAGGGTTAGGGTTAGGGAATCATGGGAACTGTACTTTATTGTGGCACCAGAGTTCTCTGACAGAGAAGGCTCAATGTCTCAGAAAAAAAAACAATTCCCATGATTCCCTAGCACTAACCCTAACCCTAAAAGTGGACTCAATTTGCACTATTTCTGGCAGTCAGCAACCCCCCTTAGTGACCTTGGAAGGATACAAGTCTGAGTCAAGCCTGAGCTCTTGACTGGTATTGAACTCACATCCTTATGGTTTGCAAATGAGTGGCTGCAGCACAGGCATTTAACCACTGCACCACCAGTTGGCACATATCCAGAAAGCCAGGACTGTGTTTCCTCTTGCCTGATGATTCATCGGTTGTGTTGCATTTTCTGAACCCAACCAGAAATGCAGTTCTCCTCCTCCCTCCCCACTTTATTTAAATAAACTCCAAGTTAGTGAACAACCAACTGTGCTGGCATGCCCTTAATCTCTAAACATTAAGAAGAAATCCAAAAATGAGGAGACATTAGCTGTTTCAGTGTTGATCCAGCTGTCCTTTGCTAACACAAAGAGGCATTCTGGAAATGTTGATACTTGTTTAAGGAGACGCTTGAACCCAACCATTCAGAAGCAAAGTATATGAACAAATGCAACTGAAGATGTCTTAATAGACATGATGTTAAGAAGCCCAAAGCATTTCAAATTGCATTCAGGTTTTTTTTTGGGGGGGGGGGGAGATTTAAGACAGCCGCCTGCCACTAAAACATGGGAGCAGTTTGGGTTACAGTACCTGCCATAGGTTTGGAATGCATTGGTTGCTAATTTCAGCATGCAATGGGTCACTCAGGATGGGTTGGGTGTATTGCAAGTAGCTGCAGTTCCACATGTCAGCAATGGTTGCCCACCCTCCTAAGAATTTATTTGGTATGCTGTTAAGGTCCTTGTAAAGCACACTTGGAAGACACAATGGGAAGAATGGTTTTAAAAAGGCACAGCAGTCCACCCAGTAGTGAGCTTTCCAGAACAGAATACTGGGCCTGTTGTGTACTACCTCTTTAAGATATAAGGCTAGCAGGCATCAGGGAGGGCAAGCTTTATAGGGATGCTTCCAGTTGAAGCCAATAGGAGTACAGTGGGCCCTTGGTATCCACTGAGGTTTGGTTCCAGGACCCCTGTGGATAATTAAACCCTTGGATGCTCAAGTCCCATCAAATATAATGGCATAGTAAAATGGTGTCCCTTATATAAAAATGGCAAAATGAAGGTTTGCTTTTTGGGGTTTTTTTTGGGGGGGGGGATATTTTCAAGCCATGGATGTTTGAATCCATAGATGCAGAGACCATGGATATGGAGGGTCAACTGTTTTTGGGCATTTTGTCACTTCCTCAGAGACCAGGATGGGCATGTACCAGGCTTATTAAATTGTCATGGATGTTATTTTTTTTTAAAAAAATAAAAAGGCTGGCTGTAACTATGTGTTGCAGGAGGCTATAACAAATTGTTAGTTTGGAGACACCTATGTACAGTGCTGTTTCTGTTACTGTGAAGAGTTTGGGGGACATAAAGCTTTCCCAACCCACTCACCAGGAATACAAAGCCTGATATCTCATTGCCAGTCAGACTGTACAAGTATACCTTCTAAACCTTTCTTTTTGGGCTGGGACTCAGTGTGGTATAGTGGTTAGATCACTGCATTAGGAGTGGCAGACCCTTGCTCATTTCTTTACTTGGCTATGAACATTATGGGTGACTTTGGTCCAGTCACTCTTTGTCAATTTAATCTAGCATGCAGGGCTGTTGTGAGGAAAAAATAGGGAGGAAGATCATATATGCCACTTTAAGTTCCTTACAAGGAAGGAGAGATATGAATAAATAAAATGTAAGTAAATATACTCAAGTGATTAGGACAATTCATACATGGTTATATATGTCATCCCTCTCGCTCCTGAAATCAGATCACCAAGGGAGGAGAAATATTGTTTTCTTCATAATGGGAAGCCAAGCTGACAGCACTGAACTAATATCAGGTCAGTCATCTTCTTTAAGTCAATCCTGCTGTTATTATGCACTTTCCCTCAATCACATGCTGTTAAAAGAGCTGCATTGGCAGTAATGGTTTGTCTAAGGACTAGGCTCAGAGCTAATATGGCAAAAGTACATCATGTATTTCCTGGATGGCAGTCTGAAACCCTATTTTTATGCAGTTTCCAATCTCCTGGATGTTCAGTAGAGGTTAAACATAGTACTGGTTAAATACAGTGCATTTCCTTCTGTCATGTATAGAGATGTGTGTGTTCATTTTACTTCACAAAGGGGGGTTGCAGACTGTCAAAAATAGTGTGAATTCAGTCCACTTTTAGGGTTAGGGTTAAGGTTAGGGAATCATGGGAACTGAATTTTATTGTGGCACTAGAGTTCTCTGACAAAGAAGGTTCAATGTCTCAGAAAAATAACAATTCCCATGATTCCCTGGCACTAACCCTAACCCTAAAAGTGAACTGAATTCACACTATTTTTGACAGTCTGCAACCCCCCTAAATCTGTTATTGTGAGCATAGGCAGAATAATAAAATACTGGTTTTTCTCAGCATCACATCACTGCTGATGGAAGCAACAGCCAAACCATATGTTCTCCATTTGATTTACCATCACCAACAACATGCCTTCCTGCCCACAATTATTCCCTGCTTAATAATATTGCCTCATAATAAGTGCATGCTTGTTATGAACTAGTGTAATATGTGTGTTAATAATTTTTAATTGTAATCGTGATGCCTACAGTTCTATATTTCTGTGCTTTGTTAGAAAGAAAGACATCAAGAAGGATTTTCCCAGTGTGTAGAACAGAGCAATTTTGACTTCAGAGCAATTCAGTTACTGTCCAGGTCAAGGGAGATGGGAATTTAACACTGAAACGGTTACATTCTCTCTCCTTTTGTCTTGTATATATGTTTTACTTATAGTATTCTATATGTCATATATGTTTGGAATACATTATTCTGTTCATACAATCCTGTTTGTTTTTGGTACCTCTGGTGCTTTCTATATTCTGTTTTGGAAGATAGACTGGAATATTAAATGTTCTCTTTGAAGGGGTGGAAGTCAGTCACCTTCACTCTGGTCAAGTGATCAGAGACATAGACTTTACATGTTAATAGGTAAACTGCTATTAATACTATGGAGGTGCCCAGATAACATGAGTTTACTTGGGGGGGGGGTTAATACTTGGGAGAGCAAGGAGCCCTCCTTTGTGTTCTGTGTCTTCCCTTCTTCAAATTACTGCCACCACCCTATTCCCTCTCCTCTCTGGACTCCTTGCAAGTATACTTCCCAACACAGGCACACAGAAACTGATGCTACCTTGTACAGTCAGTCCCTGCCCACCCGAAGGGAGCCTAGGTAAAGTAAGCAAGAAGGCAACAGTGGTGATGGCAACATAGGGAAGGGAGGAATAAGGTTGCCAGGTCAGCAGTATCCAGTTCATTGAGATATCAGGGCCTAAGCTGAGACTGTGAGGAAGAGCCTTATGATGTCATGGGATGGGCCCTTGTGATATCAGACAGGTGGACCCTTGTGATGTCACAGGGCAAGCTTAGGTTGATCATCAGGTGGAACACCTTGTGAGGTAGCTCAGTCTGAGGCATGACTTTCATGTATGTGTGTGTATGATGTGCCTTCAAGTTGTCTCTGACTTAGAGCGATCCAAACCTTTCATGGAATTTTCTTGCAAGATTTGTTCAGAGGAGGTTTGCCATTGCCTTCCCCTGAGGCTGAAAGCATGTGATTTGTCCAAAGTTACATGCTCTCAGCCTCAGGGGAAGGCAATGGCAAACCTCCTCTGAACAAATATAGGAAACAATATATGTATGTGTTTTTAAAAATGCTTTACGGTATATGAACAGCTATATTTTTACACCATTATTTTTGAATCACCCTGTATTTTTAGCTAAATGTTTAAATGTTCCGTAGGCCACAGTTGTAGAAACAGTATACTTAAAAAAATAAAATGAAGAAATGGTATAAAAATATACAAAGATATGTCCACAAAACCAGCTAAGCAGTGAGTTCCAAATTCAACTTCTCTGCAGCTTACTGCTGTCACATAATGATCTTAAATTGCAATGACAAAAACAGCAGAACAGAAACAAACAGAAGCAGTCTACTTAATGGAACAAAATGTCAATAGTTTTCTCCTTCATAATTTGCATCCACAAAGAACTCAGTGATATAAATCTGCCAGATCCAAACTGGTTTATCAATCCCTCTTGATCCAAATTGGTCAATCAAACATGGAGCCTGGAAATCAACTAATTAATTTGTTAAATTATCATTTAATTCAATGAGCTCTGTTGATTTCTTGATTAACACTGAAGTTAATTCTACACTTTAACCAATACATTTTAGGTCATTAGAATTTGCTAGGCAATGTGTGTGTGTAGGGAATCCCTCTCTGTCAGGTTCAGTAGAACAGGAGGTCTCCAGGACCTCTCCTTGGCTGGGATTGGAGAAAGGCATCACAGCTTTGTGCCGGTTAGCTTGTTGTTCCAACCTTTCTTCCATCTTGTGAATTTTAGAAGCAAACAATTGGTGAGGCCTATCCTGAGTCAAATGGAAGGGATGTGCTTTGTTTATTTCTTGGGACACAAATGGCCTTCAGGCAGCCATAGCCTTTAATGCTGAATGTTGGTTAACCCCTGTCACCCACCCTCCTAGACATGCACACAAACACCTTTTTGCTTGCATGGGCTTAGGCTGCATCTACAGTGCAGAAGTAACACAGTTTGACAGTGCTTTAACTGCCATGGCCAATTCTATGGAATTCTGGGACTGTTAGTTTTGTGGGCTATTTAGACTTTTCTGTCAGAGAGCTCTGGTGCCACAAACTAAAAATCCCAGGATTACATAGGATGGAGCCATGGCAGTTAAAGCAGTGTCAAACTGCATTAATTCTCCAGTGTAGCAGCAGCCATTGTTGGAATCTTTCTGGGTGGAGGGTGGGAGCCAAGGTTGCAAATGCATTTGACTACTATAATTTAGGTGAATTGCAATTAACTCCTATAGTGTGTTTAGTGCTACCACAGTGATGGTGAAATGGATAATTAAGTGGAAGATTTTCCTCAATCCTCAACCCCATTCCCTTCTCCCTAAGCTTCTTCCAGTCCCTGCCCTAGTTCAATGGGTCAAAAACATTGAAGGGTCTAGTAAGACTTCACATGTGACTTGTAAAACACAGACAACTATATCAATGAGGGCAAATATTATCATTTTGGGAGAAAGGCGGGATAGATGTGCAATAAATAGATACATAAATTAATTAACAATGCAAGGTTAAGAGATTTAAAGACACCAATACCAAAGTATGATGCTTGCAGAGGATAGCAGGCTTGTCTGATATCTAGTTTTCAAACTAGAGATGCTGTGGGATGAATTTGGGATCCTTGATTCCTCAGTGCAATTGTCTATATATTTATTTAAGAGTGACAAGACAAAGAAAATGCAGTGGATCAGTTGTACAGGAAAATGTTCTGCATATGCTCAGAAGCAGTCAAAACATTTCTGATGAAGAGTTCTTCACTCTTGACTCACTGATTTTGTAGCCAGGCATTTCTTGGTGTGCTTGCAGTGGTTCAGTGTCCTCTAGAATCATAGAATCACAGAGTTGGAAGAGACCACAAGGGCCATCTAGTCCAACCCCCTGCCATGCAGGAACTCCCAATCAAAGCATCCCCGACAGATGGCCATCCATCCTCTGCTTAAAGACCTCCAAGGAAGGAGACTCCACTACTCTCCAAGGGAGTGTGTTCCACTTTCGAACAGCCCTTACTGTCAGGAAGTTCCTCCTAATGTTGAGATGGAATCTCTTTTCCTGGAGCTTACATCCATTGTTTCGGGTCCTAGTTTCTGGAGCAGCAGAAAACAAGCTTGTTCCCTCCTCAATATGACATCCCTTCAAATATTTAAACAAGGATATCATATCACCTCTCAACCTTCTCTTCTCCAGGCTAAACATCCCCAGCTCCCTAACTCGTTCCTCATAGGGCTTGGTTTCCAGACCCTTCACCATTTTAGTTGCCCTCCTTTGGACACGCTCCAGTTTCTCCACATCCTTTTTGAATTGTGGTACCCAGAACTGGACACAGTATTCCAGGTGAGGCCTGACCAAAGCAGAATAGAGTGGCACTATTACTTCTCGTGATCTAGACACTATACTTCTACTGATGCAGCCTAAAATTGCATTGGCCTTTTTAGCTGCTGCATCGCACTGTTGACTCATGTTCAGTTTGTGGTCCACCTGGATTCCTAGATCCCTTTCACACGTAGTCTCATTCAGCCAAGTGTCCCCCATTGTATATCTGTGCTTTTCGTTTTTCCGCCCTAAGTGCAGTACCTTACATTTCTCTGCATTGAATTTCATTTTGTTAGCCGTGGCCCAGCTTTCCAGTCTGTTCAAGTCATTTTGACTTGAAACAAACAGCGTATTCCTTACTAATGGTTAACATCACCCCTTATTAACCTTTTGAAGGATGCTTGAAGGATGGGTGAAGAAGGCATATATGGATGGCGGATGGAAAAATGAGAAGCAAGATTTAAATCAGTAAGAAAGCATGACTGGACAGAGGGTAAGACAGGGATCCCATGCTTTAGAACTGCCTTTCCAATCAATCAAAGCCCAAATTTAGGGGGTTTGTAGTCCATCAGTGAAAATATTCCAAACTGAGGGATAGTATTCTTTTACACTTCTCCAAAAGAGCACTTTCAAAGGTGCCAGAACAAAATATGCCCTTAGGGTCAGTGGTGTCAGCCCCCATTCCTTTCTTTGTAAACTACATAGTCCCTTACAAAAATAAACATTTTATCTAATGAATTAATTAACATCATTTCAATAAATTAAATGATTTCAATTACTGGTGCTGATGACAACAAATTAACCATTCCCCCCAGCAACACATCCCTTCTAACAGCTAGTATTAACAGTTTAATTTCAAATCTACCATTCCAAACTTTGACCAAACAATTGGATTGGATTAATGTCATTAAAAGCTTTTTATTTGCTATTGCAAAGTGATGCAGGAAAGGCCCTCACTCAGTGCTTAAATTGACTGGCTGTCCCATCTACAGTAGGCTCATTGAATCAATTGCTGAATAGTAAGAGAACATATACATAAATCCAACTGATTTAATGAAACTACTCTAATTGAGACTAACAATTAGATTTAGGTTCAGGGCTCTTGAAAGGAGATAAATAGTAGGAAAGTAGTACAAAAACCTGAAAAAGCATGGAAGTGAAGCAACGAATTATAAAAGGAACATGGAAACATGAACTAAGAATATTTTTCTTTTCTTTTTTTAGGAATGCTGTGGAGGAGAACAAAAAACTATATTCAATTTATGACACGAGGTGAGTAATAAAATTGCTTTCTAAATGCATTGGTTTTTTTATTAAACTTTTAAAAAAGAAAACATAGTGATTATTGGTATGCATGAACATGTCATGCTACAGGCATTGCACAGCAGGGACAGAAGAGAATGTTGTTTGATTAATTTCTTAATAAGAATTGATAGAATTTGAAAATGTGTTACTAAATGTTATGGAAATAACCAGAGATTAAAAAGAGAATGAAAACATGGAGGAAAATGAAACTTGGAGATTTGTTCACTCCTGCTGAAATACCCTAAAGGCACCAGATCCCATCTGATCTTGGAAGCTCAGAGTCAGCCCTGGTTACTCCTTGGATGGGAGACTGCCAATAAATGCAAGTGATGTAGCTATATTTAAGATGAAGGAACTGGCAAACTCATCTCTGAGTATTCATTGCCTAAGAAAATGTTATGAAATTCATGAGGTCACCATATATCAACTTGAACACACATTCTAAAGGCATACACTACTTTTGCATCTAAACTGCACCCCTCTGATAATAGCTTAGGGGATTGAGTCCCTACTAATTTGAAAAAAGAACATGACTACCCAGAAAAAAAAGATGTGGATTGAATATACTTGGAGATGCCTGAGCTACTCAAATACATATAAAAGAGAGAAAAATTAATATAGCCAGCCCCACAAAGACTTATGAACAAGATTGGCATAGAGGGAGAAGAAGCTTTTAGAGTAACTCATCTCTTTGCTTGGAAAGGGAACTTCTCAGTTCACAATGAACGCTAGCCGCTTCCTTTTGAGGGAAATGTTCTTGTCCAATTACAGTTACCATAAAATCTTGAGCTTCTCTATTGTTTTTAATGGAAAGTTTTGTACTGCTCTTGGACCTAGAAAAGGCAATGAGGTTCTGGTTAAAGGAACCAGAGGCCTGCAGACTATACGTCTATCAGTTTAGCCTATGGGTTTAGCCTAAGAGCAACTTTAACATGTATATTATGTGTCATGAAGAAGGAAAAGGAGGGAAAGTATATTCCCACCTACTGAAACCTTTCCCTCCCTCTATGTGTGAATGTGTGTAGAGCAAGGGTAGGGATCATGGGACCCTAAAGGCTAATTCTGTGGCTTTGTTATTGTTGTGTGCTTCCAAGTCATTTTTCATGTATGGTGATCCTAAGGTGAACCTATCATAAGATTTCCCTGGTAAGTTTCTCCAGAGAGGGTTTGCTTTTGCCATCATTTGAGACTGAGAGAGTGTGACTTGCCCAAGGTCACCCAGTTGGTTTCCATGTCAGAGTAGGGAATCGAACCCTGCTACTAGAAAAAAGAAAAGTCCTTCCAAACATTTCTGATTACCAATGGAAGACTCATACCTCTAGAGCAGGGGTAGGCAACCTTTCCCCTTTAAGGGCCGAGGGACTTCAGCTCCCAGAAGCCTCAGCCATGTTGGCCAATAGTCCCATGTTGGCCAATAGCTCCTGGGATTCTTGGAGCTGAAGTACTTCGGCCCTTAAAGGGGAAAGGTTGCCTACCCCTGCTCTAGAGGGATAGAGTTTTCCTCTAAAGCAGGGGTAGGCAACCTTTTTGAGCCGGGGGCCAGGTTGCTGTCCCTCAGACAATTGGGGGGCCGAAGCACCAAAAATAAAAAAATAAAAATAAAAATATATATTTTTAAATAAAAATAAAAATAAAAAATGCATGCACACTCTCTCAGCCCTAGAAAAGCCATGGCAAAACCTTGTGGAGATTTTGCCAAGAAAACCCCAAGAACAAATAATAACAACAATAATCAATATCATCATGGCGGGGGGCGGCAGCGGCAGGGGGCGGTGGCGGCGGCGGCAGGACCGGCCTGGGGCCAGTCCAAAGGCCTTGAGGGGCTGCATCCAGCCCCCGGGCCTTAGGTTGCCTACCCCTGGATTAGACAAATCACTAGATTAAGTAAAACAGAAGGAATGAAGGTGTCCGTATTGGATGGGGTGGCGGAGAACAAGGAGATGAAATTTCAAGGATGTGCAAAAGGAGTTTTATTGACATAAAGCATTTCAAAACCGACTTCTTCAGGGGAACTACAAACAAGAACAATTCATATTCAGCATGAAAATGATTACACATTGAGTATCCCTGATCTGAAAATCAGAAATCTGAAATGCTCCAAAATCTAAAAAATAAAATAAAATAAAATAATAAAATAAAATCATGGGTGAGCTAGTGACACCTTTCTTTCTGCTAATACAATGTACTAAAACTTTGTTTCGTGTACAAAATTATTTAAAATATTGTATAAATTCACCTTCAAACTATGTGTATAAAGTGTATAAAAAAACATAAATGATTTTCATGTTTAGTCTTGGGTCCCATCTCCATGCTATCTCATTATGTATATGCAGATATTCCAAAATCTGAAAAAATCCAAAACATTTCTGATCCCATTTCTGATAAGGGATATTCAACCTTTGTTTCTAATTTTTAATCTCCAGTCATGACCACAATCCATCACAGAATTAAATATTCTTAAAACCAAGGCTTCAACTGGATTGTCTCTGTATTGTGGCCCTTATCTTCTATGAATAAATTCATTCAAAAATAAAGAGGTTAAATTCTTAATGGGGATAAAAAGTTATTTTCTCAGGTGAGAAGTAGCAACAGCAGCCTAGATGCTCTCAAGTAAGAGTTAAACAACCTGTTGCCCTCCAGATCTTTGGAACTATAATTTCCCCAACCAATTGTTGGGCCAAATGGGAGTTGTGAACTACTGCCCTTCCTCTAACCTGAGAATTCTAGCATTATATAGCATATCAAAGGGAAACCTTTGGCTATATAGATAAAAACAGGTCCTTTCAATTTACTCTAATGAGAGGCTTCATTATCACTGCCGGATTAAGGATTAAGGGTCTCTGCAGATGGCGCAAAGTGCTGTCTTGAAGGCAGGGAAGGGGAGGGGCAGCCGCACGGTGGCCGCCTCAACCCCCTCCCTGAATACGCAGTGTGTGCCCTGAATACGTCCTCCCGGCGCAGCGTCTTCACATGCTGTGCCGGAAGAGACACAGAAGAGTTGTGTGTCGGCTCTTCTGGCACCCTTTTTGCCGCTTGAGAAAGGAGCGGCATTTTGGTGCCTCTTTGCCAAGCGGCAAAAAGGTGGATTGGGGCTGAGGCGTGGGGCAGCCTTGGCCCCGATCCTCCATTTCCTGGGGCAGCTCAAGGCCACCCGCCTGCAAAGCCCCTAAATGTTCCAGCACTGAGTTGAATAAAACATCAACAACTCTGAAAATGTTTTGAAATATTTAAAAATATTTGACAAAGGCTTCACTCTTCAAAGACTAGAGTTTAGAAAAATTGCCTTTTTTTTTTTTAAAGCTGGCAACCTCCAGACTTTGAGAATTATAATACAGAATCTCCTAAATTCTGACAAAGCTTATCATGACAAAAGGGCCTCTCCCTGTTTGATTCCAAAAAGGAGGCCACAAATGTAAGCCATTATTATTTCATCAGCTGCGTGGTGATACATAAGGCAAGTACATAGGTTGCTGAGAAAGCTTCTGCTATGCAAGCTTAAGCAGACAGGTCCTCTGCTTTTCCTCATTCAGAGCAGGACAATTAGATATTTTTCCTTGGTCACTATTCCACTGAGGTCTGAGGAAACTCGCAATAAATGCCAACCAGGGAAGGGATGTGGAGGATGATGATGAGACACCACCACCATCTGGTAACCACGTGTTTTGGTATGGCTACTCTGGATGGGGGACGACGACCCTGTAGAGCCCTATTGGTGATACTTGATGTAGAACTTGGAAATCTTATGTTAACTGGATAAGAATCTATTTCATCCTGTGATCTTATCATCCCCACCATTGTCAAACATTTGTCTTCTAATTTCAGAAAGTTGTCAGTATTTTTCATTAGTGTTTTCTTGCTTCTAAAGTTAAAAAATAGCAAAAGAGGGGAGTTAGGAAAAATAAGGGTCCTACACTACATGTGACAGAGAGATGCATGCATCTTTCCATCAACATGTCTTGATATGGGGGCAGGAGAGTTCTAACAAATCACTGCTTTTACCCCCAATTTCCTATTCCTGTAATATACGTGCTTCATAGCAAGAAGCCATAAAGCAAGGTGAGTCAGTGACTGCAGTGAGACCCTTTCTACTCAAAGTAGCTCCACTAAGAGCTGTTTCCTCACAAAACTGACACACACACACACACACACACACATGTATATACACCTCAATCCATTAAGTTTGAAATGGATGGGGATGGGAAAAGAGTTAAGCACCTCCTCAACCATAAATATATCTTCCTAATACTGCTTTTGGTATAAAGAAAGAAAAGAAAAGACAAAATTAGGAAAAACATGCACACAACTGTATATCAGGACTGGTTTGGGTGTGCAGGAGGGTGAGTTATAGTGAAAATGATGCATGGCCTGTGTGTGTGTTTTAATCAGAGCACATGGCTATTCATAGATGCTGACATTTGCTTTCCTAAGAACTTGTGACTGTGACTGATGGTTTTTTGGCAAGAGACCAAGATGGTGTTTATAACATCCTGGCTTTTTAGACACGGTGATACTTTAAGAAATCTTTTTAAAAACCCACTTTTTAAAAACTGTGTTTTAGATATTTTTTCTTGGTCACTATTCCACTGAAGTCTGAGGAAACTCTCAATGAATGCCAACCAGGGAAGGGATTTGTTTTTAAAAGGCAAGAGGTTAAACGCATGTCATACACCTTCTGATTTGGTATGTTCTTTATTTGTTCATAGATAAAGTGCATATCCAGGCACAATTTTCTTCGATATGCCCTGTAATATGCTATGTAATAAAATTTTGACACTGGCACCTGTCTTGCCATATGCTCTAAGGAATATAAAATCTGCAGTGGAAAATTCTGCACTTTTATGATCATAGTGTACGACTGTGCCACTGATTAATTTCTGAGCCCAGACTAGTAAATTCAGTGTTCATCAACAAGCAAGAAATTACCATAGTGCAACAGAAAACAGGTGAAGAGTCAGACACGTAGAATAATTAAATACAGCAGATTTAATAAGAAGAAACTTGTCAAGCAAGAAGTTTTCCTGGAGTACCATTTTGAGAAATGAGTTCAGAGTGATGGGCCAGAATGTAGTGCAGGAGGGTGCAGACTGCCAGAAATAGTGCAAATTGAGTCCACTTTTAGGGTTAGGGTTAGTGCTAGGGAATCATGGGAATTTTTTTTTCCCTGAGACATTGAGCCTTCTCTGTCAGAGAGCTCTGGTGCCACAATAAAATACAGTTCCCATGATTCCCTAACCCTAACCCTAAAAGTGGACTCAATTTGCACTACTTCTGGCAGTCTGCAACCCCCCTAAGTTGCTCTCTCTGCCCCCTACATTTATAATCTTCTTGTATAAGATTTGCACTGCATGTCATATAGTCATCAACTAATCAGCAATGCTGAATTTTAAAAATTCATGTTATGCGATTGTTTTCCCCTGCCAATTGTAGTAACTATTCTGAAGGAACAATGGTTTTTTTTTAAAAAAATTCTCTTCACTATAGTGCAGGGGTAGGCAACCTTTTTGAGCCCGGAGCTGATCCCCCGAAGTCGTCCCTTCCGGTGGGCCGGGGGGTGGGGGGAATGGCGGCACGCGTGATCACGCACGCGCACGCAACCCCACCGCCATGCACGACCCCCTACGTGCGCTGCCACTGCGCGCGCTGCCACTGCGCGTGCTGCCACTGCGCGCGCTGCCGCTAGACGCGCTGCCGCAACTGCCTCCGCGCATGAAAAACAAAATGGCAGTTGCGGTGCGCACGGCCACGCGGCGACCAAAACATGTGGCGGCAGTGGCAGGCAGCGGCAGGGGTCCACCTGGGCCGGTAAGCGCGGGGCCCTGGGCCAGAACCAGCCCGGGGGCCATAGGTTGCTGGGCCCTGCTGTAGTGCATGAAATTTTGTCATGAAAAAGGGAAAGGACATTCCCTCTTACCAAAACCTCTTCTTCTAGATCAGTGGCAATCTGGGTGAAGCAAAAGCTCTCAAGATCTCAGGTGTTTTGATTATGCCCAGGGCCTTCTACCCACAGATTTCAGGTGCAAAATTAAGAAGAAGCACATAAACAGTTGAAAGTGGGAGAAAATATAAGTAGGTCTTTGCCTTAAAGAGGAACACCATATTCATGGAATATTCAGAGGTTTCTAACCTTTGGTCCTCCATTTGTTTTGGACTTCAGCTCCTGGAAGCCCCACCCAACTTGGCCAACAGTCAGCAATTATGGAAGCTGAATTCCAAAACAACAGAAGGACCAAAGACTGGGACCGTCATTTACAGAGACTGTATGTCAAATGCATTCCCAGCTTTTGACTTTGAGGTTAGATGTGATTTATGTTATTAAATATCACACAAGGATGATTAAGTTGCATGCACAGAGTGCAAGAAAAACATATTTCAATTTTGTAACCAACTGGGTAGAAGAAGCTGGCATGTAATAGGAATGGTGTGAAGTAACTACGAGATTGTGGCTATCATGACTCTGTAGAATGTTATCCACAGGGCTTTGATACCCCTTGCTCCAAAGTCTAGCAAGATGGGGATACCATGGTCACATCTCCTGACTACTTAGGACATGGACCAAATTATTTCTCCTATGCACCTGAATGCCCAAAGTAAACAGATACAGCTATTCAGTAATAATTACTCCTTAATTAAAGAGGGCTTACTCAAAGGTGATTGTGTATAAGAGTCATCCTCAGATGGTTTAAAGCAGGGGTAGGCAACCTAAGGCCCGGGGGCCGGATGCGGCCCCCTGAGGCCTTTGGACCGGCCCCAGGCTGGTCCTGCCACCGCCGCCACCCGCCATGATAATATTGATTATTGTTGTTATTACTTCTTCTTGGGGTTTTCTTGGCAAAATCTCCACAGGGGTTTTGCCATGGCTTTTCTGGGGCTGAGAGAGTGTGCATGCATATTTTTTTAAATTTTTAAATTTTAATTTTTATATTTATTTATTTATTTTTGGTGCTTCGGCCCCCCAATTGTCTGAGGGACAGCAATCTGGCACCCAGCTCAAAAAGGTTGCCTACCCCTGGTTTAAAGTATAGGGATGAGTTTAAGGTAAGAGTTAAGAAATAATCTCTTTAATTTATGTTTCAATACTTCCTTCTCAGCACTTAGACTTATTTTAATTTTTGTCAGTGTGGCTCAATTATATCAGATTTTGTAATTATACTGATGCTGAAAACCTCCCTTGGAGTACTGTCTACAATTTTTTACAATATTATTCTCGGCTTAGGGGATGCAGAGGCTTAATGCTTAAGACACCATTTCTAACAATTGGAAGATTGAAAGATTGACAGTTCGAGGCCCAAATGCTGCATGATGGGTGAGCTCCTGTCACTAGTCCCGGCTTCTGTCAACCAGTTCAAAAGCATGCAAATGCAAGTAGATAAATAGGTATCACTTCGGTGGGAAGGTAACAGAATTTGGTGTAGTCATGTTGACCATATGACCACCAGAGCAGTCTCCGGACAACACTGGTTCTTCAGCTTAGTAACGGAGATGAGCACCATCCCCTACAGTCAGTTACAACTAGACATTCATGTCAAGAGACTACCTTTACCTTTAGTCTCAGCTTATTGGGGGAAAAGGATGTTAAAACAAATAATATAATTCCTTTCTTAAAAAAAACAATGATAGGATAGCATTGTGAATTAGCTTTTAGCACATCTAGGACATTATGCAAGCAATGGTGAGATGTCACAATAATAACAGAACCTAGAGAGGTAACATAGGCACTGCTTTATTCAGTTGTGATGGATACATTTCAGTCTGTACAACCGAAAGATGCAGAAAAAACCTTGTTAGTGTGAAATTTGATCACATGCATGCTTTATCCTTGCTCATCATGGGGCCTTTGCAGACTGCCAGAAATAGTACAAATTGAGACCACTTTAACTGCCCTGACTCAGTGCTAGGGAATCATGGGAACTGTAGTTTATTGTGGCACCAGAGCGCTCTGACAGAGAAAGCTCAATGTCTCAGAAAAAAATACAATTCCCATGATTCCCTCACACTGAGCCAGGGCAGTTAAAGTGGACTCAATTTGCACTATTTCTAGCAGTCTGCAAAGGCCCATGGATGACTGATATAGATACAGTAGGTTTAGTTGAATAGTGAGAAGAGTGAATGCTTCATTAGAGAAAGGGTTCATTATAATTCCATATAACTGTAATGGGACTTTTGGAAGATCTTTGATGGAAATTCTCTGAAACCACCTTGGGTCCCTCCAGAAAGAAAGGTGGGATATAAATGAAATAAATAAATAAATAATAAACCATAGTATGTAGTATAATAAGTCTCATTTGGGTGCAAGCTTTTCAAATGGCAACTCATTCCTCAGGTATTTATGGAGAAAACAGATTATCTAGGGCGGCTAATGTCAGTTTGAGTTTAGGTTTCTTTTGGAGACTAAGGCCTTTGCAGACTGCCAGAAATAGTGCACATTAAATTGAGTCACTGCCCTGGCTCAGTGCTAGGAAGTCATGGAAATTGTATTTTTCCCTGGGACATTGAGCTTTCTCTGTCAGAGAGCTCTGGTGCCACACTAAATTACAGTTCCCATGATTCCCTAGCACTGAGCCAGGGCAGTGCCTCAATTTAATGTGCACTATTTCTGGCAGTCTGCAAAGGCCCTAAGATAGCTTTGGTTGCCAGAGGGCCTCAGCAGACGCAGGCCCCGGAGACGCCGCAGGTCGGAGCGCCGCCGGAGTTCAGCCTCCGGACCGCGGCGCTCCTGCGGCGCATCTAAAAGGAGCACCAAATTGGCGCTCCTTTTAGATGTAAGGGAAAGTGCGCCCTAAAAGCGGCGGGCGCACTTTCCCTGGCTCAAATGGCGCAGCGCATGTGGACGCTGCGCCGTGAGGTCATCCCCGGTGCGCCGGCTGTGCGGACGGACGGCCGGCGCTTCTGGGGGCGACCTCGGGGAGAGGAAGGGGCGCCGCTCATGCGGCTGCCCCTCCTCTTCCCTGCCCGGAAGACGACTCTTTTAGTCGTCTGCCGAGGCCCTTAGTTAACATTTTTTACAAGGGAATGGACAGGGATACCTCCCTTTTGTTTTGTTTTTCTGGACCTCACATCATCATCTGATGTCACTGACCATTTTATCCTTCTGGCCATGTGATAGGCAAGGAATAGGGAAGAAATGGTTTGTCATGGTAATGGTTGTTTCCATCAGTTCCCAAAGGTGGTGTACAGTGCCTTTGCCAATGGTTTTGCCATTCTACCATTGATTGATATGGGCTGCATTGTCAGCAGTATGCAAATGACATGTAACTCTATTTCTCCTTTTCATATACCAGTTTCAAATATAAAGGATTTAGTGTCTGGAGGCAGTAATGAGTTGGGGGAAGGCTATTAAATTGTGCTTTAATCAGACATAAGTGCTGACATCCTGGAAAGAGATGGATCAACCTACCCTAATTGGAATAATACACACTTTGAAGAATCAGGTTCATAATATGGATGTACTTTTAGATCTAGTTGCATCCATTCTTCAAGAGGACAGATATGGGCAAGGTAACATATACTTTAATCATGTACAGGTTAGAGTATTACAACATGTGGTACATGGCTTTAGAGAAGTTATTCAAAACGTCAGACACTCCAGAATACACTGCAAGAATGTTGGTATGTACATGGTCATGATCATTTCCTGGAAATGATAAGTAAATAAATGGGATCAAGAGTAGTGAAATATTAATTTTTTTATCAAGGAAAATTCCTGAGTACTGAATATATTCCAGTGTATTTTCAGTAGACATCGGTATATTCACAAAACATACATTTCATAGTCAAAGAATATTTAATACATTAGCACTATTTCACATTTATAAGGTATCATATGGCAATAAAAATCTAAAGAAGCAAGCAAATGTTCCATATCCATAATAAATTAATTTCCTGTTCTCACAGATTATCAGCAAAAGATAGAATTTTCACAGTAATGCTGAATGGGAGAAATAACCTTAATTGGATAAATATAACAGATTTTACATAGTTTGAACAAGTGTTAATTTGTTCACACCTTACATTTCCATCTAATTTGCCTATATAGGGCATCACTTAGCAGCACTTTGTGTGTGTGTGTGTCTTAATAAGATAACCTAATTTACTAAAAAGTAAATCCTTTTTTTCACAAAACAATGTCCTGTAAAATTTAGAGTAGAAGTTGAATGAACATAAGAGGACCCCTGTTGAAACAGACCAATGGCCTATCTGTTGCTGCTGCTGCTGTTGTGTGCCTTCAAGTCATTTACAACTATGGTGACCCTAAGGGGAACATATCATGGGTTTTTCTTGGCAAGATTTGTTCAGAGGGTGTTTACCATTGTCTTTCCCCGAGGCTGAGAGCATGTGACTTGCCCAGTTGGTTTCATATCAGAGCAGGGAATCAAACTCTGGTTTGTAGCCTAATGCTCAAACCAGTACACCATGCTGTTTTCCCAATGGCCTTTCTATTTCTGTGTTTTGTTCCCATAGGAACAAATGAAAGCCTTTATGCAAAACCCAGAAGCATGATTTGAGTGCAATAACATCTGCCTATTCAAGTTCCCCAGTAGCTGGTCCTCAAGTATATGGCCTTTTTCTTTGGAGGTAATGTGCATTTATCATGATTTGATTATCCTCCAAGAATTTCTCTTCTTTGAAAGCTTTATGTGACCACCTGTGCATCTTATGGGAATAAATTCACAGTTTATCTATGGAATGTGTTAAGAAGGATTTTGACTGCCCTGTCCTGCATTTCCCACTGTTCAGCTTCATTAGATGGCCCTAGCTTCTAATATTATGCGAGATGGAAAAACACCATATCCACTTTTTCTTATACACTACGCATAATTTTATGCACCCCTATCCGATTTCTAAATTAAAGACATACTCACACACAATATGCTGTAAACATCTCTATAGAAGAGTTGCTGAATATGAGAGGTTGTTTTTGCACCTTCTCTAGGTCTATTCTTTTTGAAATACACAGTGGCCAGAAACCTATTTATTTAGTTGAAATATTTATACCCAGCTCTTTAGCCACAAAGAATAAGAGAAATTCTTATTTGTAGCCTAATGCTCAAATCAGCATTAGTGGCTTACAAATGGTTAATTAGATGGTTCCCTGCCCTCAGGCTTACAATCTTAAAAATCATATTGATGGCATACAGGGTTATGGAGCATATGTGCTGTCTGGGATGTTGTGGAAGGAGATATCCAATACCTCCTTGTGTATTTTTCTCTCCCCTATCCCACTCTGGCCTAAAGCAATTTTAAATGCTGGTGTGTGCTCCTGACTTTGTAATGACTTTGTAATGACTGGGAAAGATCAGCCAGCATGCAGCTGTAGCTCTCAATTCACTGGAGATAGTGTGTGTTTGTGTGTGGTAGGGGGTGGTGGTGGTAATGTCATCTCTCTTCTCTCAGCCATCTTCTGCCACACACAATTGTGCAGCTGGAGAATCATGCCCCACCTGCATGACATAGGATTGTACCCAGTATGTGGAAGGCTGAGCCAATAAAATTAGGTTAATTCAATCTCTGGGTTAAATATATATAACATGTAGGGAAGTCTTCCTTTCTTTGAATAGGGTGCAGGGAAGCTTTGCCTCCTTGGAAGGTAAGGCTGCTATCTGTGTGCATGTGCACATTTGCACAGATAAAGTTTAGAGCTCTCTAAAGCTGTTTTTCCTAACTCTGTACATGGCCAAAAAGGGGGGGGGGGAGAGACTCAATTGGTTCAAGTCCACGAGGAGCACCTGCATGCTTACTTGAAAATGTTGTTGTTGTTGTTGTTGTTTTAAAAAAGAGAGTTTCCTGGATGCTGTACATATAACATGGCATCTTGTTTAACCCTCAATTGACTATTCCAGGTCAGCAGGGCATAGCTGAACAGCCACCACAGTAAGCATCAATCTTAGATATCACCAAAGAGTTAGAAACACTTAACTATTCGATTTATCATTCTATTTCAGTGGTACAGAGACAGTTTTGGACTTGGGACAGAGGGTCCAAAATGTTTTAGTTTATGCATGGATGTGTAAAACCTGGGATTTCCACTGATTACAGCAAGAGAGGGTACTCAAGACATTTTGAACTTCACCTCTGAGGAGTCCCAGCTGGGAAAGAGTTTATGAGGGTTGCAGTCAAAACATCTTTTTTGCTTCTGGACAAACAATGTTCATTATTCTTTCTGATATCAGGAGCAGCCTGAATTTCAGATGGGGAATCAGGCAACCCTTCTGCTTGGACTACTAACTGCTGGTACTCCTAGTTGCTCAAGGCCAGTGTACATACAATAATGGCTTGTTTTCTCAGCAAAATGTTTTGACTATGCAGCAGTAAGAATGAATTTATTCCACATCTCCATGTGCTGCAGCCCCTCCACTTGGTCCCCAAAAGCTGCTGTTTAAATCTTTTTTAAAACAGATGTGTACTTTGAAATCCATTTCATGCAGTATAGACTAGAAATGTATCCATGTGATTAAAGGAGCAGTAGGAGATATACTGACCCTGCCTGTGAAGTCATGGCTTTCTGCACAATTGTTTAAAATGTCCAGTAAGCATGGATGTGTGTAATGGGCAAAGCTTATGGACATACCACTCTGTGTGTAGGCTTCCTTTTCCCCAGCAGTTGTCCATGCTCAATATGTGGACATCAGGGACAGGGAGCTTTGTGACATTAGGAACATAGCACACTTTCCCACATAAAGTACATGAAAGGGATTACTGTGATTCTAGTATAATATAGTGGTTAGAGTACTAAGACTTAGGAGACAAATTCCTTTTTCCCTGTGAATGTCCCTTGGGGCTAGTCACTCTCTTGCTACCTTGCACCTATGCTGTGAGGATGACGATGGGAAAGAGGATTGTCTACTACCTTGAGCTCCTTGGAGAAAATAAGGGATATACAGAGCTTCAACCTCTTCACTTTCTTTCTTTCTTTCACCTCCTCCTCCTCCTTCTCCAACCTGCCTTGACATTTGGCTGTTGGTTACAGAAGTGCTTGGGATCTTCTTAGGCTATGCTAAAGGCTTTAAAGAAAAGTGATTCATTTAAAGGAGGGATTTCAGAGCTGGTGTCACAGATGTGTTCTTAAGGATGCCTGGCAGTTCCAAAAATATGGGTAACAGCAAGGGGGAAAGGGTGTGCTCTTTTGAGGAAGCAAAAAACCCTCAAATGGCCATAGATTGTGGAGCTAGAGGAACACAAATCATGAACAGGAACATAGTGGACTGCAGGAGCCAAGAGATAAGCCTTACTAGAAGGATTTATATAGAACAGTGATTCACAAAACTTTGGTCCTCTAGTTGTTTTGGACTTCAGGTCCTAGAATTATTGACAATTGGACAAACTGGTGGGGGCTTCTGGATGCTGAAGTCCAAAACACCTGGAGGACCAAAGTTTTGGAACCACTGGTATAGAGGAACAAAGACTGTATCTAGGAGCAGACAGGAAGCCATTGTAGGTTTTTCATGGCAGGACTCATTTATAGCACCTTGATGGCTACATCTGCCAAGCATTCCATAGAATGATGAAAATATGACTCCCACAGAGGGGCTTCACACTCCAGGACAGCTGTGAGATGGTAATCATTGTTCAGGGGATGGTGAAGAATGAAGTTTGCAACTGATGAGGAGGAGGAAGGAGTATTGCTAGAATAAGATGTGATGGCTGCAATTCAAGGTTTCACTTAGCAGAAGTAGTAGGAGTGCTAGCAAACACAACAGGGGGTTTGAGATCACAGAGGTGAACCAATGGTGTGATTTGGACTATGACTCTGGAGATCAGGGTTCATATCCCCACTTGGACATGGAAACCCACTCGGTGACCTTGATAAGTCACACACTCTCAGCCTCAGAGGATGGCAAGGGTAAACCCCCTCTGAAGAAACTTGCCAAGAAAACCCCATGATAGGTTCTCCTTAGGTCGCCAGAAATGGGAAAGGACAAGGGCACACAACCACTGCCACCATAATCTAATAATTGTTGGACGTTTAAGTCCAGTTAGCTCTAACTGCACCACTGAAGGGACAGTTAATTTAGTCCTACTATGAATTTTATTACTATGAGCAGCAGGGCTTCCCGCCACCATCAAGTAGCCTCCTTTAGCCAGCAGCTTCTGAGTACTTGAAAGAGCATTATACTTTGTTTTCTTTGCTATCATTGCATTTTTACTGATAGAAAGGAAGGGAGGTAGGTGTTGGTGTGCAGGATTATCTGTTTTGCATTTCAACAGAACTTGCCCAGCTTTTGGTCCTAGCAGTTCGAAAGCATGCAAATGCAAGTAGAAAAACAGGTACCACTCGGTGGGAAGCATTCTGTGTGATCATGTTGGCCACATGATCACAGAGTAGTCTCTGACAATGTTGGCTCTTCAACTTAGTAACGGAGATGAGCATTGTCCCCTACCTTGATAACCTTGTCAACAGGGAATACCTTTACCTTTATAAGGCGCGGGGGGGGGGGGGGGCGTTGGCTGAGAGGCAATACAGTGTAGTGGTTTGAGCCTCTGTAGAGCAGAACTCAAATCCCTGCTTGGCCAGGAAAACCCACTGGGTGATCTTGGACAAGTCACACTCTCTCAACCTGAGAGGAAAACAATGGCAAACCCCTTCTGAATCAATTTTGCCAAGTTCCTTCTTAGGGGGTCACCATATTAGTCAGAAACGACCTGACTCACATGAAGATGTAATTGGCTGTCCTGTGGCTACCGTTCGCTCTTTTGGCTAAAGCACCGACATGGATTGGGCCAGTCAGTCCTGCTAAGCCCGCTTGAATCTTTCGAGACAAGAAAAAAGAGAGAGCGAGCGAAAAAGCCTCCAAGGAGGTGCAAAGAAAGAGGCTCTGGGGGTGGCAGTGTTGGACGACTCCTCTGGGAGACCAGGGTCCGATTCCCCTCTCGGCCATGAAACCCACTGGGTGACCTGGGGGGCAAGTCACACTCTCTCAGCCTCAGGGGGGGAGGCAATGGCAAGCCTCCTCTGAACCTACCTTGCCAAGAAAAGCCCTGAGCGTCGTCTTATTTGTGTCGGAAAGGACTTGAAGGCACAAAAGCCACCGCCGCCACCTTGCATATTGGAGACCACTGGCACTGCTAACACACACACAGACACACACACACACACACAGCCCAGTAAGTGTGAGGAGAGAAACTCCAGTGGGTGGGTGGGTCGTGGGACCCAGAGCGAGGCCAGGCGGGAGTCCGTGGCGCAGGCTCTCCTTCGCTCTCTTCCACGGCCAGGCCCCGCGCGTGCCTCCCTCCTCCCCACTCGAGGAGGGGGAGGGCTGGACCCACGCGCGCCTCCTTCCTTCCACGCTGCACCTGTGGCGGCTCTTGCACCCGCCCGCTCGCCCCGCGCCTGACTGGACTCGCCAGACAGCATAGGAGAGGTGTCCGGGGAGGACGGCTGTGGGCTGCCTCCGTGGCATGGACGCCCGCCAGAGCCGGGGGAGGAGGCGGAGGAAGCGCCCCACGGAGCCCCACGGCCGCGGCTCGCCGGTGCCTTGAGAAGGCCAGAGAAAGACAGACAGAAAGAGTTTTGGAGGAGGGGTGTTTCTCTCCTCCCCCCCCTCCTCCTCTTCCTCTTGGGTGTGCATTAGAGGACCTCTCCTCCCTCTTCCTCCTCCTCCTCCTCCTCCTCCTCTTCTTCTTCCTCGGGAGCTTCGCATTCGCCTCCGGTTTGGCCGGACACAGAGGCAGCGAGGGAAGGAGGGAGGAAAGGAGGCGTCGGAGGAGGAGGAGGAGGCTCGCCTGTCTCTCTCCCCCCCCCCCCCCCCGGCTTTCGGGCAGCAGCATCAGCAGCATCAGGAGCGCCGGGAGGAGGAGGAGGAGGAAGAGGAGGAAGAGGAGGCGGCGGAGGGATGTGGGGCTCCGGGGGCGGCAGGCTCTTCGGCATCTTCTCTGCTCCGGTCCTGGTGGCCGTGGTCTGCTGCGCCCAGAGGTAGGAGCCGAGGAGGGAAGGAGGGAAGGAGGGAGGGAGGGAAGAAGAAGAGGAGGAAGAAGAAGATGGAGGGAGGGAGGGAGGGAAGGAGGGAGGGGACGTCGGCGTCTCGCTGAGGAGCCAAACTGACCAGCGCTTTCCTGACCCCTTCCTCCCCCTCTCCCCCTGCCTCGCCTCGCCTCGCCTCTGCCCATTTTCTAACCCCCTTACTTCCCCCTTACTTCTTGTTTTACCCCCACATTTCTGCCCCGTATTTCTTGCCCCTCTCCTTTACTTCTTGTATTCCCCCTACATTTTTGGCCCATATTTCTACCCTCTTGCCTTTACTTCTTGTTTTACTCCCATATTTCTGCCCCTTTTCCTTTACTTCTTGTATTCCCTCCACATTTTTGCCCCATATTTCTACCCTCTTGCCTTTACTTCTTGTCCCCCCCCCCACATTTCTACCCCATATTTCTGCCACTCCCCTTTACTTCTTCTCCCCCCCATTTCTGCCCCCTCTCCTGTACTTTCTTGTTTTCCCCTACATTTCTGCCCCACATTTCTGCCCCCTTCCCTTCTTGCACCCCCCACCACCATTTCTGTTTCTCTTCCCCTCTGACCACCCTTTTCTCACTTGTCTTATTTCCTCCATTCAACCCCTTTCCCCTCAAAACTCCCCCCCCCCACACACCATAACCTTTATTTATTTATTGCTTCCCACAGTGTGAACGATCCTGGGAACATGTCCTTTGTGAAAGAAACAGTGGATAAATTGTTGAAAGGCTACGACATTCGCCTCAGGCCGGATTTTGGAGGTGAGAGGTCTTGGGGAAGGGGGCTCCCTCTTGCCCTGTCAGCTGTTTATCTCTGCCTGGCTTTGAACATCTGTTGGGGTAGATGTGTAGGGTTGTGTGTGTGTGTGTGTGTGTGTGTGTGTGGTGTCTGTGAAAGACCATACATGTTTGTAGCCACCCTGTGGCAAAGTGACACTGTCTCCTGTTCTTTATTAGGCCCCCCAGTGAACGTCGGGATGAACATAGACATTGCCAGTATAGACATGGTGTCTGAAGTCAATATGGTGAGTAGCTCTGGTGACCTGAGCATGAAATGGGTTGGGGTGTTGTTCTCTTTCATTTAAGTTTTTTTCCTAAATAAACTTCTCTGTTTATAGCTATTGGAAGCAATTGCTTCAGAGGCAATGCAGACTACAGGGTGTTCAAGGCTGAGGGAGCATTAGGTTGGAATATATTGGGGAAGAGGCCCTTTTCAACAGGACAGTAGATTGCTTCTGCTGAAAGTGGCAACAGTCCAGCAGCATCCCATCCACCAGCTCAAAGTTCCTGCGTGCAGCCTTTTATTTTTCCTTGTCAAAGGCGTCTCCGGACGCTGTAATATATTGTATAGCTCCCCAAAGGTGATTTATGGTGGTGCATTTCTCTGCTGGGCAAGGGCCTCTTGTTGATGTGAGAAGTTGTAATGCAGCAAAAGCTTGGGTGTGCCATATGCAGTTAGGACAACTTGGGTGCTCCACTGATGGCAGCCGAGTAGACTGCATGCTGAAGCATAGCGAAAGGCACATAGCCAGATCCCGGTGTGCTGTCTCAGGTGCTGAAAGGAAACTTCTGTTGCTTCAGTACATCTGTTCTTGTTGCTGCTTGTTGGGCTTGCAGATGTCATCATAATCAGAGTTTTTAAACTATGGAGCTTTTATTGTGTGTGAAAGAGGAATTGCACTGTCTGAATCGTGACCAGGTTGTGCTTTAAAAGCCATGTTGCTTGTCAGCACTGCACTGTGTGTGCAAATAATAAAGAAAAGTACGGCCTTACTGACAGGCTGAGCTAACTGTAACTGTGTTGTTTTTAAGTTAACTTTATTTTAATCTCATGTGTGTGTGGTCTAGTTGCGCAAACCTATACAGAAGCAAGGCCCACAGAGTTCAGTGCGATGAACTAGATAAGTGAGAATAGAATGGCAGCTTTAATTTATTACTGTAAATAAATGATCACTTCAGAGGAGACATTTTCTTTTGAATTGTCAGTGCAATAATAAATGTATATTATTTCTAAAGCTTCTTGAAATGTTTTATGGTGTAATCCGGTCTAGAAAAATGAGCTCTACAATACAAGACATAGAAACACAACAAAAATCTGAAATGCTACATAAATATATAGCGCTCCATATATTTTCCTTGTCAACATTTGATTCACATTTACATGAATGTTTTAGTAATATATATGTTGGGTGTTCTAGTGTTTGGAGAAAATGTTAACAGAAATACATAGAGATATGTATAAACACACAGTATATAAAGGAATAAGTGGTATGGGGGAAAATAGAACAATTTAACATTATTCAGATAAGAGATAGTCTCTTGCAAAACTGGATAAAATATTTAAGGGGCTTCCATTTTGCTGTGTTTTATTGGGTTCAGAATATGTTGTATATATTATAGTTATTTGAGTCAAGAGATTATTGTATTACAGTTAGGTTTCAAATACTATTTTATTGTTTGGCTGTTTTAAAGTGCTTTCTTGTAAGATATATTTTGTCCAGAAGAAACAAACTGATCTTAAAATGTCAGTGAATGAACTGTTACTGAGTAGCTGAAGACATTCAAGTTATTTATAATTGAATATAATGCCCATTTACATTGCAAGATGATTTTGAGTTTCAGATTTATTCAGTTTAAAAGGAAATGTTCTTTAGTGATGCATGATAAATTAAAAAGAACGGCAAGACACAAATATTTATTTGTTAGTAGTAGATATGATACTGTGTCATTGTTTTTAATATGATGTTGAAAGCATAATTTAATTTGTCCTGGGAAAATAACAGTTGTGGGGGTTTTCCCCCCTTCCCTGATGCTATTCTGAATTTAGCATTCTGATCCTAAGAACATTTACTTGAAAACGAAGACCTGTATTTTGGATGTGATGGGAAAGTTCAGGGAGCAGGAAACAAATCAACTGCACTTCCTGTTACCCTGCTTATTGTTACATATGAAACAACTTAGTTTATTTCATTATTTGTCAACAGTATTTCTTCTAAGTCTGTGTAGGACTGCATCTTAAGACTCAAACAGCTTGACCTATGTTATATGCTTCTTCTGCACAGATATGTTTTTTCTTCTCTGACTTCAGGAAATGCTAATGTATATTTCCAGAATATTTTTTAAAGAAGTGTAGGCAAAAGGCCCCCACAACAACTAACAAATGTTGTTTTTTTTGAACTATCCAACTCCAAATAAAATTAAAAGGGTAATTTAATTCATCAACAATACAATATGTACTGTACTTAAAACAGATGTTCTGTACTTATAATTTATGTTAGGTTAGGGCAGAACTACTTGTCAACTTTGTCAATACAAAGCTTTAAGTGTCCCCCTCCCAAAAAAGACAATGGAAACCTTGAGCAAGAAGACAGTTGCAACAGAGATGGGTAGGATGAGTGTCAGGACCTTCCTAAGCACACCAATACTTACCTGCAATGTCTTTTTTTTTTTGTACCACAGATAGGGTCAATTCTAGCTCTCCAGCTATATCATTAAATACCAAATTCTTGTAAGAAGACGACTGCATTACAGGTAGAGTGACTCAATGAAGGAAGCCATGGCCCTGAGTTTGCAAGACTTTAGCAGGGCTGTTAATAATAGTGTATCTTGGAGATCTCTCCTGCATAGCGTCTCTTCATAATTAACAACAAACAGCCATTAGCGATATAAATCATTACTTGTTCCACTTTTCCATGGCAAACAAGATACTGGAGGAGGGGGAAATCCCTCTTTCCAATGATTTTGTTATTTGTTTGTTTGTTTCAAGTAGACAGAACTGGCTATGCTCATTTATGTGCTAGTAATATCTAGACCCAACTACTGCAACATACTGTAAGTAGAATTCCCCTTGAAAAACTTTCTGATCCTTCATTTAGTCCAAAATCCTGCTGGCTGACTATCTGAAATTGGGAAGATGAAGCTCTATTGTGCCTTCACTGTTTCCTTGTTCATTTCTAGACTCATTTCAAAGCATTTGTTCTTACCTTTAAAATGCTAAAATGTTTGGGACACTGACACATTAAAGACCTCCTTCATCTATAAATTCACTTCTTTGCATTATATAATCAGCTTCAGAGGTTCCCCCCCCCCCACTCGGTTTTCCTTTTGACTGAGGTCTGACGCAGTGGATAATGATGTACAGATCCATCTCAGTCATTGTGCTAAAATTGTGGAATACCTTTCTTGGGGAAGCGTGCATGCTTCTTTTCCCCTCGTCAGTGAAACAGGTGTGGTTCCCTGCCCTTATCTCTTAGACTGAGGGAGTGAGGGCCATTGACATTTGTCAACTAATTTTGGGTCCTGTCTGGGGTCACCTTTTATCAATGTCTGGCCACCAAAGTTCCCAGTTTATGATAGTGGTTAAACCAGACTGGCCAGGTTAACATCAACGCTTCACTTAAGTATCTTCAAGTCTTGTAGTTCCTGGATATTTATATAGGAAGAACAGACTCTTTTGGTATTATTTTAGGATATTTATTCTAAATATTCTTATAGACAGATATACATATACATTCTCTTTAGGGAGAATCACAGACATAGCATTGTCTGGGCACTTCAGCTTTGTTATGTAAGGCATTATTATTTCATTGTATTACATGTAAGGCATCTTATATTAAGTCATATAGCCATCACATCATATTTATCTGGACATTCATAGGGACTTTATTTCTCTATCCAGCTCTTTACAGGGTTTTACAGTAATGCATGTAAGAACATCAACCTTCTAAACCATTTAATATGTAACATTTTCATAATCAGGGTCTCCCCAATCACATAATTTTCCATCATGTCTGCTAAGTCATTATACAGACAATTTCTAAAGGGTTTTTTTTTTTTACATATTCACAGTCTTGTCCCATATGATATTCTTAGCCATTTTCATCTGTTTTAGGAATTTTACAACTGTAACAGGCTTCTGTGTAACAAAGGGTTAAACCTTAAGCAAATTTTAAGCAAGTCTTAACTGCATTAATCCATGTAAGCATATTTCTCCTAGCCTTACCAGAATCAGCATTTTAAGGCATCATATCAGAGCTTACCAGGAACTTTTCTTGGGAAAGATAGATGTAGCCTTCCCACCCCATTCTGGAAATCTGCCAAAATAGCCTAATTATGGGCCTTTGCAGACTGCCAGAAATAGTGCAAATTGAGTCCACGTTAAGGGTTAGGGTTAGTGCTAGGGAATCATGGGAATTGTTTTTTTTCTGAGACATTGAGCCTTCTCTGTCAGAGAGCTCTGGTGCCACAATAAAATACAGTTCCCATCCTAACCCTTAAAGTGGACTCAATTTGCACTATTTCTGGCAATCTGCAAAGGTTCTATATGAGTCTACCTAAGCTCTTTTATTCTCTTCTGACCCCCACTCAGTGCATTGGTGGTCCAATCAGAGGTTTAGATCTTTTTGTTTTGTACACTCATGTCTAGCATACACTCCACTTTTAGAATACACTCTATTACCTGTTGTCAGGTGTCTTTAGTCTACTAACTCACAGGATGATCTGAGGTTACTCTTTGTGGTTTTTGTTTACATATTCTAAGGTAACATCTGGCAGTCTTCAAAGTCTTGAAACCTAAACATGCTTTTTCTTTTCTTTTCTTTTCTTACAAGATAAAAATGGGCTAGCACTGTCATGAATCTTAGGCTCTGTATTCTACCATCTATAGGCTGTACAAGATTATATATCCTTTTTTGATGGTGTACACACAGGCTGTGGAGTTGCCAACTAAAATTCATCTTGTCTGTAATCCCCACTGCAAAAATAATCTATTTTGACTTCACTTTAATACCATGGCTCAGTGCTATGGAATCCTCGGAATTGTAGTTTATTGTGTCACCAGAGCTGTCTGATAGAGAAGACTCAATGTCTCAGAAAAAAACTACAATTTCCATGATTCCCTAGCATTGAGCCAGGGCAGTTAAAGTGGTCTCAAGCTGCATTATTTCTGGCAGTCTGTAAAGGCCCTAAATGTCCCATAAAAATGCAGTTCCCAGAATTCCATAGCATTGAGCCATGGCAGTTAAAGTGATGTCAAACTGAATTATTTCTACAATGTGGATGCAGCTTTAGAGATCAAGTGGTTAACATAGGTTATTGAAAGTATTCTTCCAATCAAATTCTGCCATCTATGCCCTAAATATTGTTCAAGTGACACTGTGGTGCTGTCATGGGACAACTTTGGCCCTTGTCTGAAATTACTTTTCATTTTCACCAGCCTTGATGTAAGACCTGGTACGTTAGATCAGATGAGAGGTTATTCAGTAATCTAACATGGACAACTACTTTCTCCTGGTGATCAGCGGCGTTTGGGGCTGCGGAGGACTGTTCTAGCCCCAGCCTTCAGCCCTCGGAGGACCATCGGAAGCGGCCTGAGCCGCCACACCTGTGGAAGCCGGGAGGAACACCAGCGGGGATAAAACCCTGCCCGAATTCCATCTCTCCCCCCGGCAACCATGTGGCGATTGGCGGCGCTTGGGGCTGCGGAGGACTGGGCGGGGCCAGTATCACTGTCACCAGATTTTTTGTTGTTAATATCTCAACTCCCAGAATGTCATCAGGAGGGAAATCATTTGCTCTGGAAGAAGCCTCGGTTGAGAGGTCCTCCTAGCCCCTTTTCTTTTCCGAGATCTTTTTTGATAGACGCTGCCACTTATTAGGGACAGGAATTAGCTGGCTTATTCATCTCCCCACCCATACAATGGAGCCAGTCATAGTCTGGGAGCGGGCATTCAGGTTGTGCGGGGGCAGGGAAGGTATGGCGGTTGCAGAGTTAACAAATGTTACAAAAGAAGGAGGGATCGATGTCTAATATCTATCCCTCCTTCAGTTTACTCTGTTTCCCAGGATAACTTGGAGAGCGTGCCAATCATTCCACAGACCCTCAATCTGCTCCTTTTCAATGCCAGGTCGGTCAAAAATAAGACCCATATCATTCACAATCTTTTGGTGGATGAGGAGGCCGACCTGGCATGCTTTACTGAGACCTGGCTGGGGGATGCAAGCGCCGTAACATGGGCGCAGATCCTCCCAGCTGGGTACTCAGTCAGTGAGCAGATAAGGGAAAGTGGGCGGGGTGGTGGTGCAGCCTTGGTTCACAGAAACACCTTAACCTTGATCAGGAAGCCTATCCGGAAAATGACTTATATCGAGTGATGTACCTTAGCCTGAAGACCAGGGATAGTTTAGGGATTCTGTTGGTATACCGGCCACCCCGTTGCCTAACAGACTCCCTAACTGAGCTGTCCTTGCTGGTCTCAGAGTTATTGCTGGAGTCGCCTAGACTTTTGGTCCTGGGCGACTTCAACATTCCTCTTGAGACCAGTTTATCAAATCTAACTGGTGCAGCTCGGGAGTTCATGGATACCATGACAAACATGGGCCTATCCCAACTGGTTGACGGGCCCACGCATTGTGCTGGTCATACCCTCAATGGAGTCTTTAGTAAGGAGCAGGAATATCCGTGGGTGGAGGTCTACAAAAACTCCACATTGTCATGGACGGATCATTACCTGATCAAGGCAGAACTAAGAGCCACTGTCCGCCCTCCCGGGGGTGGCGGACCCATTAGAATGGTCCGCCCTGGAAGGCTAATGGAACCAACTGGTTTCCAGAAAGCCTTAGAGGGTTTAATGGTTGGTAACGCCGGTGATTCTGTCGAAGCCTTGGTGGACACTTGGAACACCGATCTCACCAGGGCTATTGACACAATCGCTCCCAAGCATCCTTTCCGGCCCGCGTCGAATCGTAGGCCTTGGTATACTGAGGAGGATGAAGCGGGCAGGACAATGACTAGAGCGTGAATGGCAGAGGACTCGTCTCTTATCCGACAGAACTCGCCTTAGGAAACATCTTGATTCCTATAGGGAGGCTTTACGTGCAGCGTAGAAATCCTTCTGTTCTGCACGTATTGCGTCTGCAGAGTCTCGCCTGGCAGAGCTGTTTAGGGTGGTGGGGGAGTTGACGAAGGTTCCCCCTGTGCCAAACCCCCTACTTAATCCAAAGATCGCTTGCTGTGAGGCACTTAACATCTACTTTGCAGATAAAATCTCTCGGATAAGAGCCGACTTGGACGCCATTGTTTTGGCAGAATCCGTAGACGAGGCATCCAGGAACTCCATTGATGGCATTATACTGGATCAATTACAATCTGTGAGTACCTATGACATGGACAAGCTCCTTGGAAGAGTGAGGAAGATGACTTGCCCCCTCGATCCATGTCCATCCTGGCTGGTCGTCCAGGGGGAGACGCATTGAAGTTGTTCCTTCGGGACACAATCAACGCGTCATTCAGGGAAGGTAATGTACCATCTTGTTTAAAGGAGGCGGCAGTTAGGCCACTCCTGAAAAAACCTTCCCTGGATCCCCTGGATAGAAACAACTACAGACCAGTCTCCTTGCTACCTTTTCTTAGCAAGGTGATCGAGAGGGCAGTTGCTTCCCAACTCCAGGCAGTCTTGGATGAAACCGATTATCTTGATCCATTTCAAACCGGCTTCAGGACAGGATATGGAGTTGAGACTGCCATGGTTGCTCTGAACGATGACCTCCGCCTGGGTATCGAAAGGGGTAGTGTGACCCTGCTGGTGCTCTTGGATCTCTCAGCGGCTTTTGATACTATAGATCATGCCATCTTCTTGGATCGCCTGAGAAAGTTAGGAATCGGAGGCACTGCTCTGCAGTGGGTCCGTTCCTTCCTCTCGGGCAGATCCCAGAGGGTGAGGCTCGGGGACAGTTGCTCATCCAGGACTGAGCTTAATTGTGGCATCCCTCAGGGCGCCATCCTGTCCCCGATGTTATTTAACATCTACATGAAGCCACTGGGTGAGATCATTCGGAGGCATGGAGCATGGTGTCTTCAGTACACTGATGACACCCAGATATACTTCTCCATGGCTAGATCATCGTCTCAGACTTCAGATGGCGTCTTGTCTCTTAATGACTGTCTCAGAGCGGTAATGGATTGGATGAGGAAAAACAGATTGAAGTTGAATCCAGACAAAACGGAGGTACTCACGGTCACAGGCCCGAAACCAGATTTGGGAATACAGTCTCCAGTCCTGGATGGAGTCACACTCTCCTCTAAGGACTGTGTTCGCAGATTGGGGGTGCTCCTAGACTCGTCGCTTCACATGACTAGTCAGGTGAATGTGGCGGTCAGGAGTGCCTGTTATCAGCTTCGGCTGATACGCCAACTGCGCCCTTATCTCGACATGAGGGATCTGGAAACTGTGGTACATGCTCTGGTAACCTCACATCTGGATTACTGCAATGCGCTCTACATGGGGCTTCATGTAGATGTTAAATAACCCTTGTGCCTTACCCGGAAACTACAACTGGTCCAAAATATGACAGCCAGGTTAATTACAGGAACATCTAGGAGGGAGCACATAACGCCGGTGCTTAAATCCCTCCACTGGCTGCCGATTGGTTTCCGGGCACAGTACAAGGTGTTGGTTTTAACCTTTAAAGCCCTACATGGCTTGGGTCCATCTTATCTTAGGGACCACCTCTCCCCATATGATCCCCCCTGCGCCCTCCGGTCCTCTGGGAGGAATCTGCTACAGCCAATAAAAACTGTCTCAGACCTCCCAGAGGGCCTTTTCTGCGACTGCTCCCAGACTATGGAATGGCCTGCCAGACGAGATCCGTCTTATTACTACTTTTGCTGCTTTTAAAAAAGCAGTAAAGACGGATCTCTTCTGGCAGGCCTTCCCGGAATAATCCCCTGGCTCCATGGGAGATGGTTCTTAGTGTTCCTTGTATTATGGTTGCCCTATTGTTTTGTTGGTTTTCTTGTACTACGGCATTTTAATTTCCTTATAGTTTAATCTTGTTTTAATGGGATGGGTGGGGAGATTTTGGGATGAGGGAATGTGTTTTCTCTGTATGTTTTAAAATGCTGTAACCCGCCCCGATTGCCGAGCAGAGGGGCGGGCTATAAATAAAATTTATTATTATTATTATTATTATTATTATTATTATGAAGCAGTATATGGGATAGAAATAGCCCCAGCACTTGGTAAATTGTTCTCAGATGAAAGTTAGTTGGACTAAAAGGCTTTCTTTTGAAAGGGAAATTAAGCACTTGTAGTTTTCCTTGAATTTTGCTACTTGATGTATGCTACTAGTAGGAAGAAATTGGTTAGCAGCATACATCAAGTAGCAAAATTCAAGGAAAACTACAAGTGCTTAATTTCCCTTTCAAAAGAAAGTCTTTTAGTCCAACTAAGGGCCTTTGCAGACTGCCAGAAATAGTGCAAATTGAGTCCACTTTAAATTGAGGCACTGCCCTGGCTCAGTGCTAGGGAATCATGGGAATTGTATTTCTAAGACATTGAGCCTTCTCTGTCAGAGAGCTCTGGTGCCACAATAAATTACAGTTCCCATGATTCCCTAGCACTGAGCCAGGGCAGTGTCTCAATTTAAAGTGGACTCAATTTGCACTATTTCTGGCAGTCTGCAAAGGCCCTAACTTTCATCTGAGAACAATTTGCAGAGTGGATGAAGGAAAAAAGAACTTTCTCCATAACCTGTGTAATGTGTGAACGACTCTGATTCTGTTCCATTTTTCAAATAGACTGCTTCACAGTCCATAGATTTGGGGGAAGTGTGTGTGTGTCTGTGAAAAGTTTGTATTTATAGATGCTTCATGTTTAATTACGTTTGCTCTTCAGGGCTCCTGAAATTTTATGGGCTGCTAATTTATTTGACCATGCCACAAGATAAATGGGGTGTTAAAAATATATGGTTAAAATTGTGAATGTAGACATGACTGATATAGAGTACATGTATACTTTCTAGTCTTGTTCTAAGTTTCCCTTGAGAGCTATAGGGAATTGGTTAATAGCTTCATGCTATCTGTCCAGAATCTTGAGATAAAAATTAAAACTCATTTGCTCACTGCACAGAGAAAGCAGGACACTTTCAAACAGCTAAAGGCTGGCATTTAATTCAGTGGTGCACTCCCATTATTCATAGAAGACAGGTTGAGTTCAGATTTTATTTAGAGTGTGCCTGTTGAGATCATAGCTGAAACAAGGACCTATGTATAGGGAACCTTTGGTCCTCCAAACCTTTTGGATTACGACTCCTGCAATATCTTACCATTGTTGTGCTGGAAGTGGCTGGTAAGAGTTGTCAGACTAAGCATATGATGGGCAAAAGGTTTCCTATTCCTAGTGTAGTTCATTGTCTAATTGTCTGTTGGCAGTGCTGGGCGACAGAATGGAATTCATACAACCATGCAAAACAGGATATGGGGTAGACACTACAGGTTCATTCTGTTTTGATAGCCTCCATATCACATTACAGAAATGTGTGCAGAGAGAGGGAGAGAAAACTTTTAATTTATTACAGTTGCCAGGAATTCAGGAGTCAGCTTCAGGTGGAGTGTAGGAAGAGAACGAAACAACCCTAACAGAGGACAGAGAAAAGGCAGAACTACTAATGCCTTCTTTGCCTCACTCTTCTTACAAAAGGAGAAGTGTGCTCAACCTGAGGAAGATGGAACAGAGGACATAATACAGGAAATGTAGCACACAATAAATAAAGACTAGTACAGGAACACCTGGTTAACCTAAATGAATTCCAACCTCCAGGGCCAGATGAACAACATCCAAGGGTACTAAAAGAACTGGCAGAAATAATCTCAGAGCCACTGGCAATAATCTTTGCAAACTCCTGTGTAACAGGAGTAGTCCCAGCAGACTGGAGGAGGGCAAATGTTGTCCCCATCTTTAAAAAGTGGGAAAAAAACCCCAAACAATTACTGCCCAGTTGGCCTGACATCAGTAGCAGGAAAGATTCAAGAGCAGCTAATTAAATAGAGAGTCTGTGAACATTTAGAAGTGAATGCCATAACTGCAAAAAGTCAACATGGGTTTCTCAAAAACAAGTCATGCCAGACCAATCTTATCTCTTTTTTAAAAATAAAATTGCCAGATGAAGGGAATGCTGTGGTTGTAGTATATCTTGATCTCAGTAAGACCTTTGGCCTTCTTGCAAACAAGCTAGTAAAATGTTGGATAGATAATGCAACTGTTAAATGGATTTGTAATTGGTTGGACTTCCAGTGAGATGGCTACTGCAGTGGCCACCATCTAAAGCTAGTCTCGGATGGAGGGCAGCTTGCCGTGGGGATTAGTCCTTAGGCGATCTTAAAGGAGGAGATTTTGTCCCCCCCCAAAAAGGGGAAGCAGAGGGGCCCTCATTTTTCTAAGCCAGAGATCTAGGGATGTGTTATAATTGTCAAGAAGAGGTTGAATGAAATCGAAGGAACTGAAGAGAGTCTGAAGAGAGAGCGAGGGAGTGTGAGGGTAAGCCACATCTGCAGCAAGTCACAGCTTTCTCTTTTGAAGCTGCACAAGTGCTGTCACTGCTTTTTGTTAAATAGTTGTGAAGTAATACTTCAAAGAGCAACAGAAAACCACCCATGAGAATACTTTCTACAAAAAAACTTAACCATTTGGCTTAGTATATTGAAATTAAGAGTTGTAGAGGAAGATAATAAAAAGTAAAATAGTAACAAGAATCAGGAGCAAAGCGAAAGTAAAAAAACAGTAATTTGAGGGAAAATTGAATGAGATTAAGAACAAGATCAAATCTAATTAAATCTGATTAAATTTGATTTCCTCCAGAAATATCTTTAAAGGAAAACTGGACTTAATAATAATTAAAAGGTTTTGAAATCCTGATGTTTTGAACCGAGGATTATTAACTGATTTTCACTTTTGGACATTGTCGTTGTTAACTGCTTCAAAGACTTTGTTGACATGAGACTAGATTTGATATATAGATTTTTGTTACCCCCAAGGGGAAAGAAGCAAAAGTAACTGCTGAAGAATGACCTTGAAAATGCCAAGCAGCAGGAAGGTAGCTTGCAACTCAGAGGTGGTGACTTCCCATTTATCTGCTGTGTTTTGTCTATGAATTGACCAATAAAATACTTTTCCTATTATGATGCGCAGAGAAAAGGGTAACACCTGGTGGTAAAAGATACAAATTAAATAAATGTATATTCTGTAGCAAATGGAGATGGCTTCAAGTAAAAAATCTGCTGTGCAAGCTATGGTCTCCATTCAAAATCAAAGGAGACATTCAACAGAGATGTTTTCAAAAATGATGGACCAAAGTGATTTCTTTCTAGAGGAGATAAAGAAAATCTCCCAGAAAGACAAACGTCATCAGAATCAGCACCACATAGAATGTGAGATGCATGAGCCAAGGGAAGCTAGACATAGTGAAAATGGAAATGCAGTGCAAGAACATAGCAGTACTGGGGGTGAGTGAGTTAAAATGGACAGGAATGGGCCACTTTGAATCAGACAACAACACAATGTTCTACTCAGGGAATGAAAAGACAAGAAGAAATGAGGTGGCTTTCATACTAAGAAAAGATGTTGTAAAAGCAGTCAGAGGATACAATGCAAAATCAGATCAAATCATCTCAATAAGGCTCCACAGGAAACCTATGAATATCATCATATTCAAGTATATGCACCAGCCATTGAGGAAAAACAAGAAAAAATTGATAGATTTTACGAAGGAGTACAGGAAGAAATTGACAACACACCAACGCAGGATGTCAAGCTGATCATTGGAGATTGGAACACAAAGGTTGGAAGTAAGGAAGAATAAAAAATGGTAGGCAGATTTGCACTAGGCAAATACATTTTTCATACAACCAGAGAAAAGGTTTTACACATGGACATCACCAGATAGTCAACACAAAAACCAAATAGATTACATAATTGGAAGTAAAAGATAGTGAAGCTCCGTACTGGTGGCCAAGACTAGACCAGGTGCTGATTGTGGCACAGATCATGAACTAATCATTTCAAAAATAAAAGTAAAACTCAAGAAGAGAACAAAACCAGTCATCATACCAAAATACAATTTAAACAACATTTCCATAGAATTCATTGACAATATAAGGAACAGATTTGCAGTACTAAGTATAATAGATCATGAACTGGAAGAGCTTTGGTCTGAAGCCAGGGACATAATAAAAGAAGAATGCATAAAGACACTTCCAACAGACAAAAGGAAAGTGAATAAACCATAGATGACAGATAAAATGCTACAAGCAATAAAGGAAAGAAGAGAAACAAAATAAAAAGAAGATAGGAAAAAACTAAGAACATGAATGCAACAGTACAATGGCTAGTGTACAAAGATAACGAAAATTATAACAACAAATGTAGAAAAATAGAAGGCAACAAAAAGGGGAGAGTGAGAGACCTATTCCACAAGATTCGAGAAATCAGGGGAAAGTTCAAACCAAGGGCCAGGACACTCTGTGACAATAAAAATAACATAATTAAAGACCAGAAAGGAATAAAAAGATGGTGGATGCAATGCACAGAAGAACTATACAAAAGAGATGACAAAATGAAGGTCTCATGGAGCGAAGAGCCATATGAAGATGAACCCCAAATTCTAAAAACTGAGGTGGCAGCTGCAATAAAAGAAATGGCAAAAAATAAGACTCCAGGAACATATAATAATAATAATAATAATAATAATAATAATAATAATAATAATTTTATACCCCGCCTTTTGCTGTGGCAATCAAAGCAGCTTACATCTAAATTTAGATTAAATAAAACTACCCCAAAATAAACAATAAAACAATATTGATAAATAACGATAACCCCCATTAAAAATATATTAAATACAGATATAAATTAAAACATAAGATTAAAACAATAGGCAATCTGGGGTGCACTGAAGATGTAAGAAGGATGTCTGACGGGAGGGAGACTAGGCAAATGGAGTGATCTATTCTAGGTAGGCCTGCTGGAAGAGATCTGTCTTGATGGCTTTTTTAAAGCCATCTAAGCTGGTTATCTGACGGATCTCTTCCGGCAAGGCGTTCCACAGTCTGGGAGCGGTGGCAGAAAATGTCCTCTGGGAAGTTGCCGCTAGTCTGGTTTTTATCAGTTGGAGCAACTTCCTTCCAGAGGACCTGAGGGTGCAGGGCAGATTATATGGAAGAAGGCAATTCCTTAGGTAGGTTGGACCCAGGCTATTCAGGGCTTTAAAGGTCATCACCAACACCTTATACTGTGCTCGGAAACTAATAGGCAGCCAGTGGAGAGATTTCAAAACGGGTGTAATATGATCACTCCTTGATGTTCCAGTGATCAACCTAGCTGCCATATTTTGTACTAGTTGTAGTTTCTGAGTTAGGTATAAAAGGAGCCCCATGTAGAGAAGTCGAGTTGTGAGGTTGCCAGTGCATGTACTACAGTTTCTAGGTCCCTTAATTCCAGGAAAGGGAGCAGCTGGCGTATCAGCCGAAGATGATAACAGGCGCTTCTGACTGTCGCATTCACCTTATCTGTCATGTGAAGCGATGAGTCCAGGAGCATCACCAGACTGCGAACACAGTCCTTAGCAGAGAGCATGGTCCTGTGCAGGACTGGAGGTTGCAACCCAATACCTGGTTTGGGGGCCCCTACTGTCAGTATCTCCATTTTGTCTGGATTCAGCTTTGAGTCAGTTTTTCCTCATCCAGTCCATTACCGCCTCGAGACATTGATTGAGGGGAGAACTGCCATTTGCCATCATGGCAGCTGACTGAGACATGGAGAAATATATTTGGCTGTCATCAGCGTATTGATAACACCCCACCCCATGTCTCCTGATGATCTCCCCCAGCGGTTTCATATAGATATTAAACAACATTGGGGACAGGATAGCACATTTAAGCTCAGTTTTTGAGGAGTAGCTGTCCCTGAGTGACACCCTCTGGAACCTACCCGAGAGGAAGGAATGGAACCACTGAAGTACAGTGCCTCCCATTCCTAACTCTCTCAGGCGTTCCAAGAGGATGTCATGGTGTATCAAAAGCCGCTGAGAGGTCCAAAAGCACCAACTGGGTCATGCTTCCCCTGTCGATGGTAAGGTGCAGGTCATCTACCAGAGCGACCATAGCAGTCTCCACCCCATATCCAGGCCTGAAGCCTGTTTGAAATGGATCTAGAAAATCAGTTTCATCCAATACCAATAGAACTGTTGCAATCCACACTGACAGAGTCAACTCTAGTGCTAACCAACATATGTGAACAGATATGGAAAACAAAACGATGACCAACAGATTGGAAGCGATCAATATACATCCCCATCCACAAAAAAGGAGACACAAGAGACTGCAGCAACTATAGGAACATAGCACTAATCTCCCATGCAAGCAAAATTATGCTCAAAATACTGTAACATAGGGCCTCGGCAGACGGCTTATTGAGCCGTCTTGGAGGCCCGGAAGAGGAGGAGCCACCGCACGAGCGGCGCTCCTTCCTCTTCCTGAGGTCGCCCTGGGAGCTGCCAGCCCTGCACACGGCCGGCGCTTCCGGGGCAACCTCCTGTCGCAGCAACCGGATGCGCTGCGGCGGAAAAGGCAGGGAAAGTGCACCCTACACTTTTAGGGCGCACTTTCCCTGTCTTGTGGAAGGAGCGCTGATTTCCCTTGGGAAATTGACAGATTATATCGTCTAAACTCAAAGATGAGAAATCTTCCCAGAGATGTTATCATATATTGTGTGCAGAAACAGACTCAGGACCTGATTATTCAGTATAGTGACAAGAAAGATTTAATGGGGGGGGGGGAGCCAGATGTTTAAAGATTTACCAGCACATGTGCTCAGAGCGAGACAGGATTATTATTTTCTTTCGGACCAGCTGAAAGTTCATGGAGTCTCTTTTAGATGGGAGGAGGTAGAAGGACTAACTGTTATCTGGAAACAACAACAAAAAATAAGCTAAAATCAATGGAGAAGGCAAAAGACTTTTGGTTCAAATTTAGAAAGATTGCAAATAAAAAGGAAGGCAGTCCAGAAGGTAAAGATAAGGAAGAAGACCCATGCAGAGAATGATGACCAGACAGGATTATAAGAAGAATGAAGGGAAAGACAAAGAAGATCATGAGTTGGAGGAAGAGGGAGCTGTGGGAGGAGAAGAAGAAAATTGAAAACATTGTTGAAACAAGACTCTCTGTTTCTCTTTTTTCATTAAATATTGTTTGAAGGGTGATTTAGGAAAATTATTGATCACCTTTTTTCTGCTTACTTTAGGGGGAGGGTGACTGTTAATTGTGTAAAGTAAAGATATGAAAATAATCTTGTGGAATGTAATGGGTTTGAACTCACCAGGGAAAAGGAAAAAAGTATTTTCATTTATTTCCAAACAAAAACCGGATGTAATCTGTGTTCAGGAATCACAGATAAATATTAAGGACAAGAGGTTGATTATTAGAAAGGATTTGGATAAAGTTTATATGACATTATTTGACAAAAGGAATGGGGTCTATAATATATGTGAAAAATCATTTAGAATTAAAGGAATTATTTAATGGTAAAAATGGTCATTTTGTAGGGGTGGAAATCCAGTGGGAGGATTAAAAAAAAAATGGATGTAGGAATTTATGGACCCTTGATTAATAAAGGTACATTTTATTCAGGTATACAGTCCAAAATATCAGAATATGACCATGACCATGTTATTTTAATCGGTGAGTTCAATGGGTGTGTGAACCTAAATTGGCCAGAACATCAACAAAAAAGATAAAAGAAAAGCAAGGTAAACTACCCAAATCCTTTTTCAACCTGTTGGAAAATCTTGCTTTGGTGGGTGCATGGAGATATTTATATGAAACAAAAAAGGAATACACTTTTTATTCAATCAGACACAGTTCGTTGGTTAGAATAGGTCTCGCCTTGGTATCTAAATCGCTATTAGGAGATATTAAGGATATGGAAGTGATGCCAAGATTCTTATCAGATCATAATATGCAAATATTAAATTTGAGGGAGAGAAAAAGGACATACAATTTGAAGTTACAGTATGACTTACTCTATGATCCAGAATTGGTTAAGAAAGGGAAAAAGACAATAACAGACTTTTTAAAGGATAATATGAACGCAGGGGTTGAGATGCATATAATTCAGGACACTGCAAAATCTGTATTAAGAGGCTTCTTTATACAGCAAAATAGTATAAAACAAAATAAACAGAAGGAAAGATTACAGTGGCTAAATAATGCTTTAAAGTAAGAGGAGGGAAGGTTGAAATCAGATCCAAAAAATAGATTGACAAAAGAAAAGATTAAAACAATCCAAAAACAATTATGTATAGAATTGGTAAATTAAATTTGGATCAAAATGAAAAGGTTTAAACAGAGAGACTTTGAATACTCTTAACAAAATCAGTAAATGGTTAGTTTACAGATTAAGAAAAGAAAAAGAGAAAACATAAAATTTAAAGATTAAAAAGGGGGAAGTAATAGTGATCCAACATGAAGAAATTAAAAAAGCATTTTATAATTATCACAAACATTTATATAAGGAGGGAGAAACAACAAATCAAAAACTTAGTGATTGGGTACAAGATGATGAACTTATTAAATTTAATGAGGAACAGAAAAAGAATTTGGACGGGTAAATTATGATGAAGGAAATTTTAACAGCTATTAATTCTAGCAAGAAAACTAAAGTCCTTGGTCCTGATGGATTTACTCTGTTTTTTAAATAAAACATTTAAAAAGGAACTATGCTCCCCTTCAACAAACAATTAATAATGCTGTTGAAAAAACTATTCCTGAGACATGGAAAGAAGCTAATATTATATTAATCCCGAAAGAAAACAAAGATGATAAGGAGCCTTCAAACTTCAGGCCTATTTCACTTTTAAATATTGATTATTATAAAATTTATGCCTCAATATTAGCAACAAGATTATTTTTCCTCAATTTAGAGAAAGCTTTTGAATCTGTCAATTGGAATATTTTATTAGATATAATGATCAAAATTAATATAGGTACAAACTTTATGAAGTGGATTCAAGAAATCTATAGATATCAGAAGGCCCAAATCAGCATAAATGGAGACAAAACTCAATTGTTCGGAATTGGTAAAGGGACAAGACAAGGGTGTCCTTTGTCCCCATTACTATTCTTAGTGGTAATTGAGACTTTGGTAAGAAAGATTAAAATATATAAGGATCTTAGAGGACTCAAGTTAAAGAAATTTAACTACAAAATCCGAGCCTTCACTGATGATTTGATTATAAATTTAGAAGATCAGTTGATGAGTGCTGAACATCTTATAGAAGTATTGGAATTGTTTGGGAAAATAACAGGATGTAAAATTAATTTGGGTAAATCTGCCATCATTACAAAAAAAAATTTGGACTAAATAGTTAAAATAAAATTGGAAAATGAGACAGGGATAGAAGTTAGAAAATTAGTGAAATGCCTTGGAGTATATTTGTCAAATAAAACAAACAAATTATTTGATAACAATTATAGTAAATTATGGGAAGAGGTTAAAAAATGATTTAATGAATTGGTGTAAAGTTCAATTATTTATGGGTAGAATCACAGCGATTAAAATGGTAGTATTACCAAAAATACTATTTCTTTTCCAGACAATCCCAATTATAATAGTAAACAAAGTGATTTAAAAATTGGCAAAGTGATATAATCAAATTTATTTGGCAGAGCAAAAGAGCAAGGCTAAGAATGAAAGTCTTATAAGATGTGAAGAAAGAAGGGGTTTAGCGGTCCCAAATTTTAAACTATATTACAAAGCGTGTTGTTTAACCTGGCTAAAAGATTGGATATTATTAAAAGATAGAAATAGAAGGAGATGGCCTGAAGTTTGGGTTTCACACATATTTGATTTACAATAAAGAAAAATAAAATAGTCTAGTAAATAACCACTGCATAAGAAGATCCCCTTTAAATATCTGGGGAAAAAAACATTAAAAAAGAATTATAAGAGGCATACCAGGTTGGGTCTCACCTCATGAGGCTTTCTATAGAAAAGAAATACATAAAGAAGGAAAATGGTGTAAAATATAAAGACAGTCTCATAATACAAGACGAAGAAGTAAAAATTAAAACACCGGAGGATTTAGCGGCAGAAGGGGTAAACTTTGGTTGATTTGAAAATAGACAAATCTATGAACAAGTAAAAAGGATATTAAGAACTTTGGGAGAATGAATTGAGACTCAGAATTGGAAAATATATTAATGAGGATAAAACAAAAAAGGTTTGATTGGAAAATCTTATATTTTACTCAGATGGGATATGGAAGAGGAGATCATTAAAGAAACAATGATTAGTTGGGTACAAGATGTGGGTCACCAAATCCAATTGGAACATTGGAGAATGATATGGAATAAAGGTCTGAAATATACAGCTCCTCAAAGTCTAAAAGAAAACTGGTACAAGATGTACCTTTGGTGGCATCTCACACAAAAATGGGAAGCAAAATCTATTCCATATATAAGGGACACTGTATGATATAATGGAAGCAGACAAATTAACAAATATGATCAGTGAACTCAATGGAGGAATATGAAATGGAATGGAACTTGGTAAGGAAATATATAAAGTAACAATGGGAAAAAATTGTTGTTATTAGTATATAAGGTAGCAAGACTATTGATAGTTACTTCATTTGTTAAATCAATTATATTGTAGAGTAATAAAATATTGATAATTAGTAGTGATAAATATTAGTTGTTTTATTTTTCATGGTTAAGTACAAAATATGTTACAAAATGATTGATGAAATTTAATGTGATAATGTATATAAAAGAAAATCATAAATGATACAGTAGTGAGTGGTGGAAGTGGGAATAGGTTATTAGATTAATGATGGAGGAATTCTATAGTTAAGGGTTAGTAAAGGGGATTGGGAGGTGATGATGTTATGTGGAAGTGATTAGAAGGATAGAAGGTAGGGATGTGAGAAGGGTGGAGGGGAAGGTGAATGGGAAGAGAGTAGGAAGGGAGGATAAGGGGGGATGAAAGAGATGGATGAATGAAGAATGTGAATGTTATTGAGGGAGAATTATCCATTATAGAAATATATGTGCTTATGTTTTTAATACTTGTATGGTTCTTTTTGAAATCATAAAAATTAATTTAAAAAATAGATTTGTAATCAGTTGACTGGCTGAACCCAAAGGGTGTTCAGCAATGGCTCCTCTTCAGCTTGGAAAGAAGTAACTAGTGGGATGCCACAGGGGTCTGTCTTGGGCCCAGTGCTGTTTAACATCTTTATTAATGACTTGGATGAAAGAATACAGGGCATGCTTATCCAATTTGCAGGTGACGTCAAATTAGGAGGAGTAGCTAATACACCAGAGGGGAGAATCAAAATTCAGAATGACCTTAATAGATTAGAAAACTGGGTCAAAACAAACAAAATAAATTTCAGTGGGGAGAAATGTGAGGTACTGCACTTAGGAAGAAAAAAATGAAATGCATAAATATAGAATAGGGGGAACATCTGGCTTAACAAAAGGGCATGTGAAAGGGATCTAGACCACAAGTTGAACATGAGTCAACAGTGTGATGCAGCAGCTAAAAAGGCCAAGGCTGCATCAATAGAATTATAGTGTCTATCTAGATCAAGGGAAGCAATAGTACCACTCTATTTTGCTTTGGTCAGGCCTCACCTGGAATACTGTGTCCAGTTCTGAGCACTACAGTTCAAAAAGGATGCTGAAAAGCTGGAGCGTGTCCAGAGGAGGGTGATCAGAATGGTGAAGGGTCTGGAAACCATGCCCTGTGAGGAAAGACTTAGGGAGCTTTGTTTGTTTAGCTTGGAGAAGAGACACTTAAGAGGTGATATGATAGCCCTGTTTAAATATTTGAATGGGTTGTCATATTGAGGCTGGAGCAGGCTTGTTTCCTGCAACTCCAGAGAAAAGGATAAGGAACAATAGATTCAAACTACAGGAAAAGAGATTCCACATCAACATGAAGTAGAACTTTCTAACAGTAAGAGTTGCTCAACAGTGGAACATGTGGGGTGGAGTCTCCTTCTTTGGGGGTGTTTAAACAGAGGCTGGATGGCCATCTGTCAGGGGGGCTTTGATTCTGTGTTCCTGCATGGCAGGGGACTGGACTGGATAGCCCTTATGGTCTCTTCCAACTCTATGATTCTATGATTCTAACCCTCAATCCAGAGCTCAATCATGGTCAAAGGAAGAGGACCAGAAATTTACCTTTATGGTAGATAGCAAATATGGAGGTGTAATACAAGAACTTTGGGGATGTAGAATGCAGAATGCAGATCTCTCTCTCTCTCAAGATATGTTACTTCTAAAGATATGTTATTACTCAAGTATATGTTACTTCTCAAGAGTAAATGTCAACCACTTGCCTGATCTTGAGGAAAAGGGGTGCAGATTGTAGCTTATTGATTTTTGTTGATTTTGTTTTATAGAACATAATGGGAGCCACTGAGAATTAAGTCTGTACCTTTTCTGCATGGCCTTCCTTAGAGTTTGGAATAATAGTTGTTATTTTAAAAAAAAAAAACTAGTTCAGCCAATATGACTAAGAATTCTGGGAGTTGTTTCCCCCCCTTAAAAAGTAACTTTTAAGCTTTGTACACACCTTTTCACCAGATACATAGTCCCTTCCTGGCATCCTTCTACTTAATGTAAGAATTCTTTGGGTCTTACCTTTTCCCATGAGATTTCTGGCAAATACATTTTCCCTACTGTATTATTAGAAAGCTAATTAAAATGCTCAATGATAGTATTAACTCTGTCTCAACAAAAATGTATAATAAAAACACACTTTAATACAGTTTAATATTTACTGAAACACAGTTTAATATTTACTGAAATAATGTAATTATGTACCAAGAACAGGAAAATGTCTGGAGTTACTAACATATTATTGCTACATTTACTTTATGACGATAGTTTTCAAATTTCTCATTTACTAGATGATGCTATTTTTGACAGTAAAGTGTGTTGCACAACCACCTCCCAGGGTTTCTTTGGTTGTTGTATTACATATTCATATATTTAAGCTTGAAGACACCCTTGAATATAAAGATGAGTGTTTGATTAAATACAACAACATTACAGAAAGCCAGTTGCAACATCATATTGGCTGTCCATATTAGAATTATTAATCAGTTTTATGTAAAGCCAAGAAGATACTACAGGTGTTAAATTTTAATCCCAATAATTATTAAAGCATTTTCTTATTAGTTTGGTTTTGTTATCTGCCCCCAAGTAATCCCCAATTCATGACGACCCCAATGCTTTGGATGAGACATCTCCAAGACTCTCTGTGCTCCACTGCACTGCTTAGGTCCTTTAAATTCAGACCCGTGACCTCCCCAATTGAGTCAAGCCATCTGGTGTGCCGTCTTCCTCTCTTTCTGCTGCCTTCCACTTTTCCCAGCATCATTGCCTTTTCTAATAAGTATGTCCTTCTCATGGTATGTCTCAAGTATGACAACCTCAATTTAATCATACTGGCTTCCAGAGAGTACAGCGTTACCTGTTCTGGGACTCATTTGTTCATCTTTTTGGTCATCCATGGGCTCCTCAACACTCGTCACCAGCACCACAACTCAAATGAGTTGATTCTCTTTCTGTCTGCCTTCTTCTCTGTCACATCTGTACATGGTGATGGGGAATACAGTGGCTTGGACAATCTTAACTTTAGTATTCAGTGTTATGTCTTTGCAGTTTAGGATCCTGGCTAGTTCTTTCATAGCTGTGCTTCCCAGTTGCAGTCTTCTTCTGATTTCTTGACTGCAGACTCCAATCTGGTCATTGTTCTTCTTAGTAGTAATAATATTAATTTTCTTCATTTAACAGTCATTAGAATAAGCCTTTGCATAACTAGTATATGAAAAGCCCAGTTGTATCTTTAAAGCAAGGGGTTAAAATATATATGCAAATAAATCAAGTTAATAGAATGATTTTTTAAAAGTTATACTGCCATACAACCTGCACACAGGTTGATTTTCAATAACATTTCAGCTTTGCTATAAGTATGATAATGTATATAATCTATCCCCAGTTCGTAGCGTTAAAAAAATAATCTATCATTATGCTGGTAATGCATACTTTTCAATAATTTTTAAGATTTTAGCTTATGAAGTTCTAGATGCAGAAAACTTTTAAATTGTACTTAACTGTGACCCTACTTAGAATAGGTTATTTTTCTTTTTAAAGGACCTGACTTCTACTAAAATAAGTATAGAGTAAGGTAGAAGGATTGGTACAGTGGGTTTAAAATCAGTTGTTATTAATATGTCTAATTTGTCTCAGAGCATTTCCCAATCCAACTAGGTTACATATACATAATTCTTATAAAAATGTTGTATAGACGTATTTCTCAAGCCATTAGTGTACATTAAGATAATGCCATTGACTTTCAGCAGTGGATTGTATCTGTCCTGTCCTGCAGCAAGTTTCACTCCATGAGAGTCATCATTTTTACATTTGCTAGTTTCAACCAGGTCAAGTTGACCTGTTATATAGCTTGACACTGAAGACACAGAGGAGCTGTTCAAAGCTATCTGAACACAGTTTGTTGTAAATTCAACATGGATGGTTTGGCTAAATCTGCTTAGCTCTAGAAATGAAACCAGTAACTAATCTAATCAGGCAGTGTAGCTAGCTGAAATTAATGTAGCTAGTGTAATCATGCAAAGCTGGTGTAGTGTAGTGTCATGGTATGAGTTTTGTGTTAGAACTCTGGAGACCAGGGTTCAAATCCCCACTCATTCATGGAAACTCAGTGGGTGACCTTGAGCAAGTCACATTCTCTCAGCCTCAGATGAGGGCAGTGGGAAACTTTCTCTGAAAAAAATCCAATGATAGGTTCACCTTAGGGTTCCCATAAGTTGAAAATTACTTTAAGGCAGATAACAACAATAGCGTACTCATGAGGCTATATGAGGGGAGTATTTGTGCCTTCTGTGGCATGTGGCATTATTGTTATTATTGCTGTCAACTATATTTATATTGAAATTAGAAAGAAAAACATAGAATGCACCCACCCATTGAAATGAATGGGACTTATTTTAGTCTGGGCATCATGTACATCATTCATCCATGCTCCTTTTTTCTCAACTCCACAAAATAGAGAATAAAGAGGAAAGCATCAAGAAAGTAATTCCAGAATATGCAGCAAGATATAATAAAGGTTAAAAAAATGCTGAGTATGGAAAATGGTATAGAAAGAAATAGGAGAGAAATAAAAGGAGGCATAAGAGATTTGCATCAGCAGAAGAACTCTGGTAACATATGGAGCCATTGGTATTCTATTACTTTCCTGATATTTCATCCCCTTATTCCCTATTTTGTGGTAGTGGAGAAAAGAGAGCATGAATGGTTTATGTAGATGAACACCCAACAAAATAAGTTCTGTTCATTTCAATGGATGTACTCTAGGTAGGATTAATACTGGCTTTCACCTTCTGTTATTTCACTGTCCTAATTTCAAAACAACTATAAACAATGTAAAGTTTGGGGAGGGGTATTGTTGATTACCACTTATTTCCCCCCCTTTCAGTACAAAGAATAAGCATACTGTGAATCCAAAGCTCAGCTGAAAGGGAAATTTGAGGACCCTCAAAATTGCACTCTAGTAGATTTGCCCACCATAGCAACTCAGTGTGAATCCAAAGAACTGGATGTTCCCAGAGAACAAAGTTATATCACAGGTTTAAATATTACAAGAAAAACTCATTATAGAAGACAGAATAAATTAACCCTGACTTTCCTACAATGTGCCCAAATATTATGACTTTAGGACACCTCTACAATATAAGAATAAAATTAGAATTAGATTAATAACAACATCAATAAGAATCATTATCCCTAAATCCAAGATGGTATCATTTGGCAGAATACCAGTATATTCTTAACAGGGTCTAGTAAAATGGTGAATATTGTTCCTGTATATTTTTATATAGGGATGAGTGATTTTTATTTGAACTCCTGCTGTTCTTACCTCATTAGATGGCAGGTTTTGCAAAACTGTATTAAATCCTAATACTTATTAAAAGGGCTATAATGAGTCCAACCTTTGACATTCAAGCAGATTAAAAGTATTGGCAAATTTTGTATACTCTCTTGCTTGTTTCCTGCTTGCTTTCATGTTCCAGTTTATCAGCCGAATGATTCAAGTCAGCATTGGTTGAAGCACAGCTCTGGGGCTGCAGAGTAGTGCCCAAAACAATTTTTGGGTCCCCTCACTGCTCTTAACTCTAAATTAAAACAAAAACAAAAACAAAAAATGAATTACTGCTCATGAGAGTCAACAGGAGGAGCTTTATTTATTTTAAATAGGCCACAGGAATCCACTCAACCTGGAACGGTTCAATATCAAAGCATACAATTTCCCTCCCAAAACCAGATGTAGACTTTCAAGTACTTGGACATTAGCCTTGGTTTTCTTTGGAGGGGGGAGTAGTGCATTTTGGGCAATCTGTTTGATCCCCAAGATAATATTGTGTCCTGGGCCCAGCAAAGATGCCCACCCCTTGTTTTAAGTAGTGATGGATCTGGTAGTATTCTCATCCATCTAGCCTTGAAATCAACCTCCTGGTTCAGTTGTTTCCATATCCCAGAAGCCCTAGTTAACTTGGCCAACAGTCAGGGATTATGGGAGATGAAGTCCAAAACATCTGCAGGACCAAAGGTTGAGAACCAGTGCTGGAGGACAAAAGGTTGGGAAACATGAAATATGAAGTTATCTTGATAGAACTATTTTTAATATTTTGGCTTCATAATAAACTGAAATATCACTTTTCTAAAATGAAGTTTTAATTTTAAAATTCTAAGTAAAATGGAGAAGATGTAGAATAACATGAAAAAATAAATATAGCAGAGTATATGCCTTCTCTTTTGTGGAAGTCAAAAGTGACCACCTTTGGTTGTTATAGCATTTGGAATTGGAATTATAGATCCAGTGTTTGAATTTGGAAAGTGCAATTTGCCTTTATGTACTATGACAAATTCTGACAAGACAAAGTTTTGTTCTGCCTATTAATTTAACAAGCATAAAGGTACACTTTTGTTTTGGAGATGGGTGAGAGATTTCATTGTTTTATGTTTTCCCAACATTTTTCATTGTTGCAATGACAAATATTCATTATGTGATGAAATACCTTAATGTTGTCCCTGCATAAAAATGTTTTCTAAAGAATCACCAAAAGTCATAATGCACTGGGTTGACACCACAAGGACTTTATTAAGCGGGAGGCTTACCATTAATAAATCACCATTAAATCATCCAAAATAGTCCAAAATGTGCGATCAGGGTTCATCCCCCCGCGTGCTTCTCCCGTTAGTAAATCTTCATGGAAGCATCCCCACTCGCTTGTCCCATCAGAAAATCATCCTTGGAGCTGCCATTTGGCAATAACGGGATACAAATGCTAAAAACCACATCTGAAGCACATACACCCTGACATGATTATATATTAAAAGCGTCCTTGTTGTCACCAAGAATCTGCCTGAGGGCTATAATTGAAGCAGAACGAGGAAAGAATCTTCCTCTACTGAAGCATCTAGGAAAACTGAAGGAAGACAAACAACACTCTTGATAAATGTAGCAACATTTCTGCTCTTGGCATTCCTATAGTTAAACTAGGGCATAGTACTGGAAGTTTTTGCAATGAGTCCAACCCATATGTGATCGTTTTAAAGCATACACACACACATATATAACATCTCCATCAACATCAATTTTCTTTGTTAGTTGATTTGCTAAAAAAGCAATAATTACTCAATATAAAACATGTTACTTTTATAATTGTTAGTATCTTCATCACTCAACCTTGACAGTAGCAGGGGTGTGTGTGTGTGTGTGTATGCAGATCACATTAGGTGACACCTCATAGGGGAATGAACACACAGTGGAGCAATTACTCACTATCTGTCCCAGGATTCCCCTCCCCAGCTACCTCTCTCCATCCACCAGAGCACCTCCACTGTTTGCCTGCTGTGGCTGCTAGTGGGTGTGGTAATGGTGGCAGCGGCAGCAATAATGTCCAAAGATTTCTCCCAGTCTCCTACCATTGTCTCCCTTTCCCACTGCCACAAGCAGCTTCAGCTGATTACTGTTTGCTCCATGGGCAGAGGCAGGAACAGGCATCACTAGGGTTGGTGTCACCCCAGTGCAGTAACTGATATTGTTACCCCAGGCAAGAAAGCACTTCACAGCTCCAATGAGGGGAGCTGCTAGCAGAGGGAGAGATCCTTTCCTAGGAAAACCCTATGAAATTCATGGGGTTGCTGTATGTCAACAGGGGACTTGAAGGTACACACACACACACACACACACACACACTACATCCTCATCTACATCCCTACTGAGCTGATCTGCCAATTTGTAAACAAGCACTTTCACATAGAGTGAGGAGAAACATCAGTATGGATTCTTAAAAGAACTGTTGAGCTGTTTAGCTGAACATTAGTACCACTCTTTTCTAGAATCGCTCTGTAAATTACAGAGACATACCATCAGACTTCGTCAAAGACCACTCTCACAATATAGAATGTAATCTTGTACATTAGATATACACCATAGGTGGACAGATGGTAAATCAAGAAATCTCCAGATTTCTACTCCAGTTTTAAAAGAACAGCAGGAATATAATGACTCTGTGCCATCCCACCTTCAATTTATAGTGGTAATGTAAAGAAAGTTTTGGATTATCAACAATTCATTTTTAGGGGAAGGTTTGTGAGCTCTGCTCACTCATGACACTCAAAACAAATTCCTGGACACAGAATTCTTCATTTCTAAAGTGCATATCTTTTGCACGAGGCATCTCTTGGTAGATCTTAAGATGTAATCTTTTTTAAAAGGTAGATGCTGCAAATATGAAATCTCCCCATTCCTTATGTACACTTGTCCGTCCACATTTGTGGCTTTGACTTTTGCAGATTTGATTATTCATGGGTTTTATTAACATAAAGTATCTAGGTCCTCCAGTGCAACTCTATGGTCAACTTTAACCAAAAGTCACACTGAAGGACCCAGAGATTCCTAGAGAGAACCCTCCACTAGGCATTTGTAGCTCCTCCAGTGCAATTCTTTGGTCAATGTCTGGCACATGTTGATCACAGAGTTTCACTGGAGGATCTAGAGATTCCTAGATAGGGGTTCTCTCAGATAAAAACATAGTGTTTTTGTTATTTGCGGTTTTTCCACACTCACGGGGGTCCTGTGTCCCTAACCCCAGCAAATGTGGAGAGATGAGTATACATGAACATTAAGACATGCATGAATAACTCCAAAACCTAACCTTTATGACTGTTGTGAATACTGATATAGCATAATTTCTCTCTGTGTTTGTAAAGTGGTTCATGTTGGTGTGTTTTGTATACATGCTTTTGAAGGCTACCGTGCTGACATTTTTACATGATTATTTAATTTGGTTTTTTACTGAGAACTTTATGGAGAAGTCTATAATCCTTTCAATTTCTAGGGATATAGAAGGAAACCAGTGGTGCATTTCTGACTTAACAACAAAAAAGAGAGAGTTTGTTGCACTGTTTGTACTGGACAATTAAAATATTTTGCATGCATTTTACATCCAGTATACAAATAATATAACTTCAAATATTGCTGGTAATAAGTGTTGTATGTAGTGACTGATACATTTTTAATTTGCAACTCTGTGATCTGTACTATTCCAGAAAATGATCAGACCTTGTAAGGATGAAGGAACACTAACAAAGTATGCCATCTCTGTTATGCAGCCATGTAGCCTGGTTGTCAGCCTGCCTGTCATTTGCTAGCACTATGTAAAAGAAAGAAAAAGAAAAGGGGTGGGGGGAGATGGGAGTTAATAGTATACAGAATGAGAGGTTGTACAGATTAAGGCAATTTACCAATTTGGGGTTTGTTTTTTGGTCATTAAGTAGTCTTAAAGATGGTGGTAGTAATTGTGGAAGATGCTAAATTCAGGAAGGAGTTTTCCAAATACAATTTGAACATTTTGACAGTTCTAACATACTCATATAATATAGAAGAACTACAAACTGCAGAAAGTTGCTGTTTTCTACCACCTCGGAAGAGGTTTACCTTTTGTCTTCTTGCAATCTGAGAATGCAGGAAGTATGCCCAAACTGTCTGCTCATCTGTGAAAAGGTAACAGGACAGAGTGTTTAAGCATGAGTAGGCATAAAGAGTTTAAATCCCTAGCCACATTATGCAATGGATAAAAGTAGGTCTGTTCATTAGACAATCATCACTAGGCATCCAAATGTGAAAGAAAAATAGTCATGACTGAAACTGGCTAGCAAGGTCTTTGTTCATGTTAACAGGATATGAAAGGACAAGACATATACTTGTACAGGATTGTAAGAGTTAAAAACAAACAAACACATTTTCAAAATTTTCAGGTCCACAAAGCATGAGACCTGAACACATGACAGCTAGAGTATAAGGAGACAAGAAATTAACTCCATGGCAAGATACTCCAACTCTAATTCACTCTGAAAACTGGATCTCCTAGACAACAGAGATTCTACCCTTTAATGGGGAAATAGCAACAGAACACGTCAATTTCTACTTGGCCCATGAACAAATCATTATCATAGAAGCCAGAAAGATTTATGAACTTGAAGAACAGATAATCCAAGATGTGTTGTAACTTCATTTCTGAATAAGGGAAGCTTAATATCCAAACAGTAGAAAACAGATTACACAACCACATGTTGGAAGTACTTGGTCAGGAAAGAGACATCTGTGAATGTCAAGATAATAATATCAATGGCACAGTATCATTTGTTGATTCCTCAAAATTTTGCTCTTATGTTTTGAAATTCAAGTCAGACTGCTAAATGGTTCAGTCACCATATGACTGTATCTAGAAATGCATTCTATGTGTCCTTTAGGAGAACATGGCTTTCTAAGAGGGAAGTACTCTTTTCAAACTTTTCAAACTTGTTTATTTAAATCTGTAAGTATGTGGTATAGTGGTTTGAGTGCTGGGCTACAGCTCTGGAAATCAGAGTTTGAATCCCCACTCAGCCATGGAAACCCACTGGGTAACCTTGGGTACATCACACACTCTCAGCCTCAGAGGAAGACAAACTCAATCCTCTCTGAACAAACCTTGCAAAAAAAAAATGATAGGTTTGCCTTAGGTTGCTTCATGTCAGAAATGATTATAAAGGTACACAGCAACAACAACAAGGTACTAGACAAATTTTATACATTTAATTTTTTTTCAGTTCAGCTCTGCAAGGAGCAGAATTCTATGACTGATTTAAAATGTCCAGTGCGCTTTAGTCCGATGAATGTTTCATGGGATTTCAGATGGTTACCACCTCAAATAGACTTAACATTAGTGGTTTCATGTCAAATCAATTCTTTCCTTAGTAATGTCAACTTCTACTTTTTACTGCTGTGAGAGATTTTGAATTAGGATTACTTCCATCTGACTGCAAGGGGAAAATCTTTCATGCAGTTTTTGTCTTTCTTTATGACAACTCAAGGTATCAGTTCTTTTCCTTTCCAGGCTAAGAACGCATTTCCCTTTCCATGACCAAATTCCAAAAATTGATTCATTGCAATTCACTAATTTTCTTCTTCAAGAGTTCCAATCAGGATTCTGTAGCTGTTGGCATCTATAGCTTTTCTCCTTCTTAGCCATTATGAAGTAATGTTCACCGTTACTTAGGCAATGGGGCCAATTATGTGCACTGCTTCTGAGAATGTTTACAGAAGGGAGAAAAAAGACAGCCATGGCCCCCTTGTGAACCACATTAAGTTAAAGAATGACCAATTGTGAAGTCTTTCAGTCACAGTCATAACTTTCAGTAATAAAAATATCTTGTTTTGGTGGAATGGATTCTGTGGAGGTGATTTTTTTTGTAAAACAACAACAACAAAAAACCATCAGCGACTCTATACTTCAAATGCATTAGAAAATGCACTTGAGAAGGGATCAGCTAGTTTTTACAATGGAATCACTTCAGTAATGTGTCCACTTATGATTAACCCAGTGACCAAGCTTGGAGTTATGGAATAGGCAATGAGGCTTTTGATTTGTTGTAAAGTGGCTTCTTCTAAACCTCTTTTTTCCTGGCATGTCTGCCCATGTGACATTATAAATTGCTTTTAAAATTACATAAAGGAGCTTATGCTCCAAAACAGAAATCAAGGGCTTGCATAAATAATGTTCTTATCCATTAACATGAGATGTGGTCTTTATCCTTACATTTTTAAAAAAAGCTTCAGTGCTTCATCCTGAAATCAGAAGACCCATTTGCATTCACTTGATGATCTTGCTTCCATCCATAATTGAAGGAGGGAGAGTATTTCTGTAGCTTGGATTGCTGGACAGCAATACATCTAGGAGTCTAAGGATCTAGGGGTGTTAGTAGACCAGAACCTAAATGTGACTCAGCAGTGCAACAAAATGGCTAAAAAGGCTTATGTGATTCTAGGTTGCAGGATACAACAGAAGTATGGTGTCAAGATTATAAAAAATCATTGTGGTGCGGTTTGGTTTACCACTCTGTGCTGTTTTGGTCAAATCTCACATTTCTGGAGACCACAGTTAAATAAGAATATAAAGTGGGACATATTCAGAAGTGAGTGAAAAAGATCCAGTGGCATGGGGGGGGGGGGGGATATAAAAATGTTGAAATAATATGCCATTAAGAGTTGATATGATTTCCAGCATCAAATATCTGTGAGGATGTATGATGCAAGTTGCATGGTACTAAAACAAACAGGTTCAGACAGCAGGACTCAAATAAATGAAGTCAAATTACAAGGAAGGGGATTTTGATAACATAGGAAGAAATTCCTGATTTTGCAAGCTCCCTGACAGCAGCTCTTTTAAAGCAAAGACTGGATGGCCACCTTAATAGGGAAGCTAACAGAGTGGATTTCCTGTATTAGCATGTTTTTGGACTAAATTGTGTTGATAGTAATACCATAGTAAAGCTGTATTAGTACATAGCAGAATATAATTGCTAGCTCTGGAAGAGATAGGGGAAGGATTACATTCTTCCACATTATATTTTGATTGCTGAGAAAATGTGATACCCCACAATAATAGCACATTGTCAAAGATGCCAGGATTCCCTGGAACAAATAAGTAACAGCTGTTCATATATCATGCAGCTGTCACAATACAACCCTGTTTTCTGAAAAGGGACTAAATTAATTATCATGCTAACAAAAATCTTGATTATATTAGGGTTTTTTTTGCCAATTAAAATATTTTGGGTTATCACATATTAATTGATTAAATCTTGAAAGTTAATTTAGATGTTGCTTAGTAATAAGCGTATACAATCTTGTGTATTTTTTAACTGCAAATGGGAAATGTACAATTCATGCCAAGTACTATTCCTTTTACTTTGATCTTTGCAGAGCACATCTAGTAATAAGTCAGATATACAATTGCTTAATAGTGCCTTCTTCAGAGGTCTGAAATAGATTTTTTTAAGAGCTTAGGGGAATGTTTAGAGCTTTTATTTCCACTGACCATGCAATGCTGTGTTTTTTGGTGTGTGTGGGGGGGGGGTATGTCTGTGTGTGTGTAATTTGTTCTTTCGGTATCATGCTGAAAGTAGAGACTGGCTGAATCTGCACTGCAGAAATAATCCAATTCAACACCACTTTAACTGCCATGGCACAATGCTATGGAATTCTGAGAATTGTACTTTTGTGAGACTTTTGGCCTTCTCTGTCAGAGAGCTCTGGTGCCACAACAAACTGCAGTCCCCAGAATTCTATAACATTGAGCCAGGGCAGTTAAAGTGGTGTCAAACTGGGCTATTTCTACAGTGCAGATGCAGTCACACATATGTGTCAATTTCTGCTCCATCTGTATTAGAGGCACTTTTAGATGAGCAAACTACTGAAGTGAATGAAGAGATCACTGTCACTGGGGAAACTTGTGTTGCACCTGAGAGATTAGAACATTGTCTTGGTGCATAACAGCTTCACCCACATGTATATTGAATGTGTAGTGCTTGACCATTCCTTTCTGTCATCACACACATTCAATAAATTATGAAATGGCAATTCATCATACAGTTTCCAGTCAAGAAGAACATATAGACTATAATGCATTATCCAATGCATATAGTCATATACAGGCTCACATGTTTTGCATAGGTGTAGTCACAGCAATGGTGTCTCCAGGCCTGGTGTCACTTGGTGAGGGGCAACTGCTGGGGAGAATGGTGGTGGCTTCCCCTGCCTCCCCCATTCACTCACTCAGCCCATCCAGGGCTGCTGTGGGGTGGCCAGGCAAGTGAGACAGTGAGGGGAATGGACACAATGCAATTCAATCTACAAAAATAAAAATAAAAAAAAATTAAATTGCCTGTGGCACCTTTCTTACATCAACACCAGAAGATTTGAGTTGAATTTGTGGATGTTCTAGGACAGGAGGGCAGGAGGTTGTCTTAGCCAATCAGATCACGAGAGCAGATTAAGATTGGTAGGATTATCGCACACACATCATCTGGAATGGTTTGAAAGCATTCTTGCTGGCTGAGGATGCATTTTTACAGTTCTCCTGCTGGAACAGGCTAGGGACTGTGAGAGCACAGAATGGAAACTCGATGAGGATCCTACCGTGCGATAAAATACATTCTGTTCCATTCCATTCTCATCACGTACCCATTACATTCTGAGAACACAGTGCAATAAGCTTAATAGATGAAAAGAGGGAGAAAGTGCATGTACACAGCCAGGGTTTCTTTGTTTTTAAGACTACAATGTATAGGCATCAAACATCAATGTGAAAAGTTTCAAGTAATGAAATACATTTGAATAATTCCATTGTCTGTGGAAAGAAGGCTGAGATTCCTCTGGAAAATGCTGGAATTTGTAGTGGCTTTCCATGGTGGAAGATATAAGAATTTTCACATTAAACAGCTTTTCTGGCCAGTAGCATCACTGAGGGGTGCAGACCACAACAGGTGACACCCTAAGGTGACACCACTGCTCCTCAGATGCCTACCTTCTGTCAGAAATGGGCTTTGACATTCATTTGCTTCTCTTTAAAATGCTTTAAGAGATGGTGGGATTGGATGCAGCTCAGTGAGAAGAGCAAGAGAGCCACCCCCAAAAATTAAATACAATTTCAAATTTCAAATTTTTTTTTATTTTTTTTAAAAAAATGAATTTTTAAAAAATATTTTAAAATTTTCTTTAAAAACATCACATTTTAACCAAATAGTAACTATGTATGTGTAAATACATTTAGGTTGTGCTTATGATATTGTAATTTGAAGGCATACTTTTAATTTTGCTAGTTGTTTATGTCACAACTATTAGCATTACATTCAGTATTACATGAGAATTATGATTTACAAGTAAGATTAGTACAAAAAAGCATTGCTAAGGATTCTGTATGGTCTGAAATGGGAGGAGGTCAATGTGGGGTGACATCATGAGTTCCTGCACTGGGTGACACCAACCCTAGGGACACCAACTGTAGGGATGCCACTATCTCTGGCTACTGTGGCTTCATTTGCATGCTATGTATTACCTTGTTTCCCCCAATGTCTCTGCTTGGCAAAAATCTTGGATCTTCAGATGCTATAACAACTGCCTTTGTAGGGGGGGAAATAGGTATGAAGCTCTAGAATTTGATTGGATTCTTTATGAGCAATCGTATTCCAACCAAAGACAAATACCGATGAACACTGATTGGAATCCATAAGGAGGGAAGGAGAGAAAGGTCTTCAAGTGCTCCAAAATGACTGAATTTACAGACTACAATGGCAAACAAAGCTACCCTTTGATCCAGTTTACCACTTGCAATAGCAGTTATGTCATCTATGCTATACAATCCATGTGGCCAAGATATATGTGGAGAAAATAAGAAGCCTATTTAAAAATGTATAGGTGAAAAAAAAAAGTGCTTCCTTGGTAGGTCATTTTTTATTTTTATTTTTATTTATTTATTTGGAATGTTAATCTGCAAAAACGATTTGGGTTATAGAAAAATAATAATAACAATGAGAAGACACTATTGAAAAAAAGAGCCAGAGTGGATTTTAAAATTAAAATCTATGATTCCAAGAGGACAAAATGAAGAACTTGATTTCCTCCCACTATAGTAAAGTCATTCTGTAAAAAAGGGTTCCCCCCACAGCCCAGTAGCATCATATCTCCTTAAAGGCTATAACAGCCACACTTCTCTCCTTCCCATTCTTCCAGACCATCTGTAATAAAATAAAAATTAAAAAATGTCAAGCCTGGTTCTTTAGTTATTTAATGGTCCAGCAAATGGAAACAGCTACAGAAATTTATGCTACTAGCTGCATATATTGGCATGTATACGCTCTTAAAGCAATATACAGAAAGTATAATTGATTGTGACATTTTAATAGATATTAGCATAATTATGTGTTGTCCATTTGATTTTTAATTTGTCACTCATATTTATATGTGTTTTTATATAGCCCCTGAAGAAGGCAATTGAAACAATTACATAGGCCAAAATGTGTGCTACAAACAATAAAGACCATCTACAGAGCACTTAGAGATTTCTATCTCCCTTTTTTCTGTGTGTCCAACCAGAACGTATATATAAATTAAGCATGAATTAAAGAAAGCTTTGTAATGTTTTCATCTCTGTTTAATTTTTCACTTGTAATATATTAATATGTTTGATTAGTTTTACACATGGAGTGTTTTAAGACTGGAATGATGTGCCTGCTGGTTCCACCTTTGGCCTCCATGTGTTTAAGGTCCTGTCTAGAGGTGATACACATTGATATCTGCAAGTAGATTTTGATCTGTGACCTCCATTTTTTTCAGGATACAGACTATGCTATCAGAGCCTATTGTATGTATATATGCTGGGCTGTATACATGTACGCCTATATAAGGGCATATAACTCATTTATATATAATTTATTAATAAAATCACCAAGTGCTATATCTCCACTTAATGTTCATCTGCACTAGAACATTGCAGGAACATTATTTTTTGGGTTAAAAATATTTTTATATTATTTTTTTATTGTATATTTTTATATAAAAAATTATTTTTTTATATTAATGAGCTTGGATTATTTTGCCCACATCATGTCCAGTAAGACATGCTTCTGGGCTGCCAGGTTCTGCCTATAGTTCTACTTACTTACACCCAAATGTAAGAAGTATTCCTCTATTTTCCTTCATTAAATTTTGGCAGACATGAACCCCAAGATTGTGGCCAAACTCATATCAGACTACTGAACAACAGAGTGCTCTGTTGCAATATAGGCTGAAGCAATATTTTCTTTTGTAAGACAAGGCACCATTTTGAATAAAATTGGTTTTTCTTGAATCTTAGCTTCATTTATATGTTTCTATTCACTCTGTAATTGAATGCCACCAAAAGCATGTCAGAGCTTAGGCGGTAGTTGCTTCCCTCCTCCGGCTTTCTCTTCCACTAATTATTCATTCTGTCAGTCTTTGGCTTCTTTTCATTTTATTCTAGTTAATAGTTTCTTCAACATTTTAAAAATCTGTCATACATGTATTCTGCCAAAAGGAATGTCTAGTCACTTGTTTTGACCAGTAGTGTTTATATAAAGATTGCAAATGAATGTTTAGATTACATATTCTTCATCCAAAGAGATGTTAGTGCTCAGAGTCATTTCATGTCAGTCTCTTTTTACAACTGTATGTGTTGAAGCAGAAAGGCTGAATATTTTCTAATACTGATTTGTAGCTCTTCATTTGCAAGATTAAAAAGAGCATATCAGTCTGACATTATGGAGAGCAGATTCCCCCCCCCCCAGTTCTTTTTCTTCATCCAAGCTTTTCACCCATTAAAAGTGATTCTAATCTTAATTCAAGGTGTTCTCTTTTATTCTTAATTTTGAAAAAGTGCAAACTGTTATGTGGCGAGCACTCCTGCCACCATTCACCTTTAGCACTGACTTTTTGGATGGCAGTCCTGTGGGGACTCATTATCCCACCCTTGCCTCCAATTTATGTTTAAAGGACCCACACTATTCTTTGTATGATGTCCCATACCAAACTTAGTAGCGTGGTTTGTTTTAAAAACATAGGCCAAATGATGTTTAAATAAGAACAAGAGTTTATTTTAAAACAGCATGGAATAACAGTAACTTGTATCAAAGCTTGTTACTGTAGCCTTGCTTGGTTACATATAATGATGTTTGTTTCCAGTTCACTTTTAATACTTCAGCCACACTGGCTACCAATATATCTCAGAAGGGAACACTACAGCAACTCCCTTCTTTAGAGTTCTCTATGTGTTTCAAGTTCCTCCCATCTAGACTCTAACTAACAAAATTACAGTTTCCACAGGAACTCCCCAAAATACAGCCCTCTCTCTGGCTTCACTCTCTGACAACTCTCTTCAACCATCTTAATTCCCAACTCTCCAATTGTCAACTTGGAATTTTCAAGTGCTCCTAGCTTGAATTCTATTGGTTGGCCCTCAACTGCCTCCTGATTGGCCAGCTGGATAGTCTATTCACCACACAAGTCCATACATTTCTATACAGAATAAAATGCCAAGGAGTTTGGGTATGTGAGGGGAGATGGTAAATACTAGGAAAATTGGTGCAGGATTGCAGATCAAATGTTTCAAGATTGGTAAATCTGAGAAGCCTCTTCTTCCATAAAAACTTCCTGCATATTGATGTATTGCAGGGAAATTCTCCTCTGTGTCCTTTAAGGGAAGAATTTTAAGTTACCCAGAACTTGTGGTCCACAGCCTCACTTTAGACAAGGGTCAGAGAAAGTACAGACTGTATGACTGATGTGACCCTTCTTTGCAATTCTCAAGATCATTTCAACATCCTGAAAGCCTATGGATCCCACTTGAGGTAACATGCCTGAAAATGCTACCTAGAATGGTGGGTTTCTTCAAAGTATTCTCCCTGACAACCTCCTAAAGCACAAAAACAGCCAAAGATCAGCCCAACAAAATTAGAAGTAGACTGACAGTTTCCTCAACAAGGATTTGGATTGATTTTAATTTACTGTGATGTTTTAATGTGTTGTACGCCACCCCGATTGCGTGGCAGAGGGGCGGGATATAAATAACAGCAATCCTAACAACCTCATGTAGAGCATATCACACAGTAATTCAGCCATCAGTTTACCATGACATACATCTTGTCTGTATTGTCTGATCTAAAGTGTTTTCTTCACTTTCAAAAGATTAATGTTTGTTGTGTGTTGTGTGTTTTGTGTCCTTCCATTTTTTGGCACTTGTGTGTTTTAAACTGTCTCATCTTTAGTAAAATCTCTTTGTTTGAATGTATCCTTTTTCAACTTAGAATCATAAAGTTGGGAAAAAAACATAAGGGCATCTAGTCTAACCCCCTGTCATGCAGGAACTCTCAGTCAAAACTTGATTTTTTTTTCACAATTGTTATTTTTTAAACATTAAAATTTTTTCCACCATCAAGGTGAAATCTCTAACTGTTATTTTTTGAATATTTTATAACACCATCTTGACACTTTGCTTTAATTTTTTTTAAAACATGTTAGCACATATATCTTTGTATATTGTCTAAAAACTGTCAGATATCTTTAAATTTAATGGATCCCCACATAACATGTGTAATGATGTTAGATTTTTTTTTTCAGCCAGTTTCTCAAACTGTGAGCCAAGAATTCTCTTTTTTCCCCGGTCTGTGAGCAAAGACCCTTTGTAATCAATTTTTTATATTTATCTATTGTTAAAACCTTTCAATTGTATCACATCTCTGTCTTAAAACTCTGACATATAAAAACTCTGGAAAATCTATCCATAATCACTAAGAAAATAATTGTTGTCACTCAGTAACACACATTTGTCTCTTTTGTTTAACAGCAACCTCAACAGGTCATTTTTGCAATTTATTTGTTCCGGTTTTGTCACAGGAAAAACCTTAACTTTTTACTCTGTGGCAAACCAAACATCTCCCAAATCATTTGTATAATAAAACATTTTTTTAAAAAAAAAAATTTAGGACCTATATCCCACCAGCTTAATCAAGCTATCAAATCTTATGTTCTCTAGGATTCTATATTTGATGTGCATAACCAGAATGCAATTATTCATTTTCCACACCTGTACATTTAGCATTTGTCTCACTTTGTATAAAACACATATTTTCCCTCTTATAGCTTTTGTACACACCTCCCCATCCGGGGTGATTTTATATTTATCTCTCACAAAACTCAGTGTATATCCCCTGACACACCAACTAAACACCTTTTGTAAAACAGGTATACATAAAACATTTTTAAAGTTTTCTCACCAAAACTTGGCATGTAGACATTTTTCAATTTTTTTTTAACATCTCTTACCCCTCCATCAGCTAGATAAACATCTTTAAGATTGGAGGATTTCTTTATTTTTCAGCAAAACTGTAACATATGTCTCAGAATATATAGACTTTTGTCTTCAGGTTTCACCTGTTTGAGTCACAGTCACAGATCTGTAAAACAGCTTGTAGCTTTTTTGTTTTTCCCAATGTCTCTGGGTTGTAGATAGATTGTTGATTGTAGCAAACATCTTTGCATTACCATTTTTAAAACTCCTGTTCTGTTGTAGTAAAAGCATCGATTCGCACTCCGTGCATCAGCTGCCTTTTTTTCAGGACGCATATCTTGACCTCAAGATGCTGTCCCAGGCTTTCTCCCAAGCCTATATTACTGGCCTTTCTTTAAGCAAACCTCTTGGCTTAACAGATTCCCATCTTTTGGAACCTCAGGCCTCCAGCAAAACTTTTGGCATTTAGCAACACCGTTGCAGCCTTTGAACTTCAGGCATTTGTAAACCTGTTACAGCTCCACACAGCATTGACCACTGTGTAAAACTTCACCCCCACCAGGGATTTTTTTTTTTTGTATTTTTCTCCAAGAACTGTAAAGTCCTTTGACCACAGCATTTTTGACAAAGTTGTGTAGAAAACATTTATTTTTTTCTTTAGTTCCCAAAACCTTTGGCTGAAGAAACATCCTCTCCCAAAACTTTTAACTGTAACTCAGAGAGGGGTAACAGAATGAGTTCTCTTGGCTTAGGCAACCGCCTGTGTCCAGCATCCTGCTGTTTTAGAACTCTATATATTTTAACATATATTTGTGACTCAAGTCCCAGAGCCTTGTTTTTCTCTGTATCTTACTGTTTAAAGAGTGGAGTCCTCAGACAACCTGTCTTTAAAGAGTTCTGCACTCTGTCACCAGCAAAACAGCTTAGCAGTAAACTTTATTACTTACATCTGAAGAAGATTTGTTCCCAGCAACCGCTGAAGCATGGTTCCCTTGTCCTGGCACAGCTGAAGTCGTGGATAGGCAATACTTGCCTCTTGGCCACATTGTAAACATGTCATCTGGACTCTTGGGCTTTTGTCCTCCTGGACATTTGGCCTCTTTGTCCTCTGGCAGACCAGCCACCTCTGGCAGACAAGCCTTTCTTTAGGCAAAAACAGTCTTAGCTGGCAGACTAGCCACAAACTGGCAAAAACAGTCTTAAATTGGCAAAACAGCTATAACTGGCAAAACTAGCCATAAACTGGCAAACAGGCCATAACTGGCAGAAAAGCCATAACTGGGCCCATAACCCTTGTTGGTGTGTGGATGATGAGTGTTGTAGTGATGCCTTTTGGCACCCAGCAGAGTCTGCAGGACAAGCTGGCTGCTGTGATCCACAGCCACTGTGTAGATTTGTCATCAACTGGCTCAGCTTCTCTTCTCCAGCATCCTGTCTTCCTCAGTCAAGAAGACACATTGTAAAGTCCAAAAGCATAGCTTTATTAATGCATATAAAAAGTAAAAATAAGATAACTAAGTAAAATCCATTGTGATGAACTTGTCCAGTTCAGCCATGTAAGATTACATCTTTAACAATCCCAAAAGTAATAGGATCCAACTTGTTACAGTTAAAACCACTACATCCACACACATGTTCACATCTTGAACAATAAACAATTCTTAGACAAAGGATTTTCTAAGCCCATCCCATACTCCACCTTCTAGGTGTTAACTTTATGTTAATTGGATAATGACAGTATGATGTATGCTAACCCAGCCTCTTGCTGTCCATCATCCACCACATGAGTAACTTTCCCAAGCTAACGATGTTTACGTATTTGATATATCTTTGTTATCCATAACAAAGTCTGGTTCCATTAGTTTTACCTCTGGGAAAGTACATTGTTGATGTTTCTGTTACCACCTGGCGTTGATTCACCCTGTTTCTCTAAATATTGTTTGTGCCTTGTCCAGAAACTGTTCTCAAGTGGAAAATTACAGACACACACACATCTTTACATTTCACCTTTGACTATATATCCCATTCATATCCTAACAATAATGTCATAGTTCTTTGTCTCTAGGCAAGGGACAGAGCTGAACCTCTAACAAGAGCTACCATATGGGTCTCCAGAAATAAAACCAGGGATAAGCCCCAGGCTATGAAAAAAAAAATCTAAAGATAAAAATGGGTGTGTGTTTTCACCAGTAATCACCTTGGCTCTCTTTTGAGCTTAAATTCTGATCCCAAAATGCTATTTTTTCATTCACTTTCCTTGACACATTGTCATTTACACTTTAAAAGCTAGTTGGGGGGGATGAAGATGGTGCTTTGCCGCTCCAACCCCTTCCCGAGGACGTCATCAGGGCACGCGCTGTTCCACATGCTGAGCGCCTTGATGACGTCCTCCTGGCGCAGCCTCTGCACTTGTTGTGCTGGAAGAGATGCAGAAGAGGTACGTGGCACTTCTTCCAGTGCCCTTTCTGGCACTCCTTTCTCAAGCGCCAAAATAGTGGATTGGGACTGCTGCGTGTGCTAGCTGTGGCCCCAATCCTTGGCTTCTCGGGGCGGCCCATGGCTGTCCATCTGTAGAGGCCCTTAGTTCACTTTGATGGTTATTTACTCCTTGTAACTTGAATATTCCGGCCATATAAAGAAAGATATGGAGAATAAAAGCTGTGGGGAACAAAAACTTTAACAGACTAGGCCAAAGCTGACCGTTAACCACTACATCTGTATATTCCCATCAGAGAACTTAATTTATAGCAGAAGGAGATAGAAAGTTTCTGTAGTTTGTGTGTCTGTGTCCAGAATCAAAAGCATCTAAAGATACATTGTAGTGTTGATTAAAACAATACATCTCAAGCTGTGTGATACAAGGAACTGGCAATTTTTCCTCCCAGTATAATACAGACCAGAATTTGTGCCCATTGACTAGAACTTTTTCATTTTTTTTTCTTGGAAATCTGCCAGAAATTGGCAGCCAATGGCTTAGGGGCCAGCACTGCTCTGTGGACAACCACTTTGACTAGTGCTGGGTTAGAATGAATTCAGCAAAATTTGCACATTCAGAGTCATATATATCTTGTAGCAAATACACTGAGCTTTTCTGAAAAACAGTAAGTGAAAACATTTAGAGCAGACAATTTAAGGATCCCATGCCATTGAAAACTGAGCCACATATATCTAACTCTTAGGCTACACTGGACCCCTTAAAACACTTTGTTGTGCATTTTGTTTTCAACTTTAGTTAGTTCTGCATTTTATTTTATTTTATTGCAATAAGAAGATAGACTTAAAGTGTAGATTTCTGCAGAATTTTCCCTTGTGCAGCCATGCTACATGCTGCAGCATGTAATTCCCAATTTTAGGTCTGTTCCTGTTCCAAACTGAGTACTTTTTACTATACATGAAAGAAAAGAGGAAGATACTCCTATAAACCCTAACTATGATGAAATATGGCCTCATAAAAAATGCAGTGACATGGATTTTTCAGATGAGATGTTTTAAAACTACACTTAATCTGCAGTGCAGTGCTGTATTTTAACAGAAGTGTAATAGTATCTCTTGGATCCTTTGGGTAGATAAGACAGACTCATCCCTTCAATTATTGCTTCCTTTAAATTTCATATTTCTTTATAACTTAATGGAGTACATGACTTGATGTATCTTCTGGTGTTTTAAAATTTATAAATTTAGAAAATATACAACTAAGCTTGAAAAAGATAAAACAGTCTAGAAGGAGACTGTTTGAATCACAAGATTCAAGTGAATTGGTAGCATCTTTACTGCTGAAGCCCTGAGACTACAATATAACATGGCACAAATATGCTAGTCCCTGGTACATTATGGAGGAGGGGGGATTGCCAGTCAGCCACTTCAAATAGCTTGAGAATCATTGCTGTAATCCATCTATTTGTGGGGACAGAGAGATCCTATATGGATACATTTAGCTGTTAATTTATATATATTGAGAGAGAGAGAGAGAGAGAGAGAGAGAGAGAGAATATAGCTCTCCTGGCTTCCATAGTAAATAGGGTACCATGCAAATAATGTGTAATTATTTTTCAGACTGATTGTGCTACCAAATTAGAAGTAATTTGTCCATGCTACTGATGTAGGTCAGCTTAAACACCCTAAAGACACCAGATGCTATCTGACCTTGGAAGCTAAGCAGGATCAGCCCTGGTTAGTATTTGGATGGGAGACAACCAATGGTTACCAGTTGCTGTAGGCTACATTTCAGAGGAAGGAACTGGCAAAAGCACCTCTGAGTTTTCATTGCCTGAAGAAACCCTATGAAATTCATGGGTCATCATAGGTTGACAGGTAACTTGAAGGCACATAAACACACTAAAGTACCAATGTACTTGAAGACACATGCACACATACACAGATGTAGAATATGTCGCAGAAGACGGCATATTTTTAGGCTACAATCTTTAAAAAATCTACTTGAGAATAAATCCCATTCACATCGTGGGACTTCTGAGCAAACATGCATAGGATTTTAATGTAAACTAGGTTTTGAACATATTCAGTACTGTATATTAGGATTAAATTACAAATTAGCAGTTTGTTCCAAGAAGGCCTTATCCTTTTGCTTTTTATTACCTCATAATACATAATAAGTATCCCTTATCCAAAAATCCAAAATCTGAAATGTTTAAAAATCTGAAACCTTTTGCATGGGTGGCTGAGATTCATGGGTGGCTGAGATGTGTTGCTATGGTCAGATCATCTCCAGGAATGGGAATAGCTGGCACACTAACTTTAATTATGTAAATGCATTTCCAGTCACTACTGGAACCTGGAAATCCAGGTTCAGGTTTACAAATTGAAAAGTATCCATTACTGCTGGACAAGCAGAGGTGAAATTGTATGTGCTAACTATGGGATACTGCCCCCCCCCCCATGAACCATAATCCCTGTAGAATAAAGAGGGTTGTTTGTCATTGAAAAGCTTCTGAATAGCCAATTCTTTTATATCTGTTATATGCTAGGGCAAATCTCTGTAGTAGTTTGGATTGTTATTGCACTTAAAAAAACAAATAGTGACACAGGGAGAATTTATTAATCACAAAATGAACCAATAGAAAGGGATTATTTGAGAGTGTGGATTTCCATGCAAACTATTGAAGACCCTTGTGGAATATTGATAGTTATGATAAACCTTCTCACATGAAAAAAATTAAATGTATTTTTCCTCATCTACTGAAAATATTACTGTTAATTTTTTGGGGGGGCAATGTGGGAATTCATCCTTTATTAAGAAAGTGTCTGCTTGATGGAATTCCGCCCCCCTGCATCTCCAGGGTATGATAACTCCTCTTATGTAGATCCAGTTAACAGTTTGAAAGACCAAGGCTGCAGTTAGGTTTCTAACTTTACACAATTAAGATGATGGTAACAATTACCATCCCTAGCACTCTTTATGTACTTGTCAGAAGTATTCATATATTTGTGCTGACATACATTTAAAGTTTAATGGGATGAAGTGAATATTCTTGTTTCATATTCTATTATGTTAGTGAAGTCTGTTTACTTTTCTCCCCATTATTGTTCACCTTCACATGATTTCTTCCTGATAAAAATATTTTTTTCTACAGAATTAAACCTCTTTTAATTTCAAATGAAGTCTCATACTGAGAGTCTTCTTTCCTTAATTTTAGATCACAAATGAAATTTAATTGTTCAAATTTAGTATATTTAGTATATATATCTCTGGTCTTTTTTTAAAGTTTATTCCCAATATCTCTTGTGTTATAATATGTATCTCATTCCAGAAGTCCTTCACTTTTTCACAATTCCACCACATGTGGATCATCGTTCCTTTCTCTTTTTCACATTTCCAGCAACGATCATTGCCCCTTTTAAATATTTTATTTAATCTGGCAGGTGTATAATACCATCTGTTGCTGACTTTTAAGAAATTTTCCTTTAAATCTTGACAAATAGTAAAAGAATTTGTTCTATCCCATGCTCTCTCCCAGGCTTCTAAGGGTACTTCCCATCCTAGGTCTTTTGCCCAGTCAATCACACTGTTTTATAGGCTCCCTTTCTAACTCTCTCTCTCTCTCCCTAAACAAATTATAATATTTAGTTATTTTTTTATCTCCATTGTCCAAAATTATTTTATCCAGTTCCATCATTTTTAATTCAATTCCAGAGGTCTTACTATCTTCATTAAATCTTGTTCTCATTTGATAATAACTATACCAATTTACTTCCCTTCCCTTCATATACTAAATATGACCTGTTTCTTAAAGGCAGAGGATGAAAAGAAGCAAATTTTGTTATATATGATAACTCTTGCCAGAGTGGTTATAGCAAAATACTGGAAGGAAGGTGAAAAACTATAGATAGATGAATGGTTAATGAAATTAAATGAAATAAGACAATTAGATATACTTTCTCATAAGCTGAAGGATAAAATGGTGGAGAAACTTGAGAATGAATGGATGCATATAGTGATGTTTCTCAAGAAAAGGTGGTGTCTAGGCAAAAACCTGGTTGAGATGATTTTGTAAGTTAAGCTATTGATGAATTAATCCAAGAAATTTGGTTCTGTTTTAAACAAGATTATTCATACTAAAATTTTGGAGAATATATTGAGTTTATATAATCTGTAAGAAATGTTATTTTAAGAAAAATTTGGTTTTATTTGATTTAGATTAGGATGAAATTGGTTAATTAGAGAAAATAGAGAGATTATATATAGTATTAGCAAGAAGCAAAAAGAATACAATGAAACAACGTAGAGAAGATTATTTTATTTCAAGATAGGAAGTGAATATATTTAAAATGGATATTATGTTGGATATGATTATGTTTTGAACTTATGAAGCAATGTTATTATTGTAAAATAAATAAAGATTATATTGGGGGAAAAAAAGAAATTTAATTGTTCAAGCATCTAGATCAGGGGTCGGCAAGATTTTCAGACCTGGGGCCGGTCGCTGGTCCCTCGGTCTTCCGCCGGGCCGGTGGGGGGGATGGCGGTGCGCGAGCTCGCGCAGTACCCCAAAAGCAAAATGGCAAACAAAGTGGCGGCCGCGACTCATTTGCACATGAGCAGTACTCAGGTTCTGTAGTCTTCCCTAGTCTGGTACCATGTGGTGGGAACATCCACTGTCTAAAAGCCAGACTGGATCTCCCTTTTTCCCACTTACAACACCCTCCACAGCAGAAACAAACCCCCTCCCTTCCTGGGGCTTTTTCTTCTCTGAAGACCATCCCTTCTTTGCTGCAGAGACTCTTGGACAGTTCTTCCTGAAATGTCCAGTCTCTCCACAGGAAAATCACCACATAGTCCTGAAGATGGCAGCACTCCCCTCCTAGGATGTGCTTGGTTGCCTCCAGCTTGTTTTCCCAGCTTCCTTGGATCTTGCCTCAAAGTCTCATCTCTGGACCTCCTCCAGGATCCTTGAAGCCACAAGCTCAGTCCTCAGATCTGCCTCGGCGACTCCCTGTAGGCCATACATCAAAAAGTCCCACTTACTGATTAAGCAGCTCAGGAGTATGAAGATGCCTTTGTTGCTGCATTCTGCAAATAGGCTTTCCATTTTCTCCAGATGACTAGTTATGGAAGTTCCTCCTGCAACTTACAGCCGTACAGTTTTCTACAGCATAGCATCTTAGATAAGTCTCCGTTGGGCTGATGAACTCGTTCCAAGGCACTTCACACACCAAAAGCTGTTTGCTTTTCCCTGATGTGATTCAACTGGCTTGTTTCTATGGCTAAGATGATTGAGGCACTCGTCTTGCAGTCATCACCAATCTGAGAGTCATCTGTTGGATCTGGTTGTTTAAGCACAATGTCCCATAAGTCCTGTTTTATCACCAAAGCTTGCATACAGATTTTCCAAGAAGCATAATTTGCATCACCAAGCTTCTGAAATCTAACAGCCATTTCCATTTTCCTTCTCTATGTCAGCAACAAACAGACGCACATGGACTTCTGGGCAAACTGCCAATGGCCTGGACAAGCAGCCAACACACATGGAAGCTTGATAAGGCTTCCCTGGCACACTGATAATGGCACTGACAGTGAGGAACAGACTTAACTCACTGAGTTCTGGGACTTCTTTGCCCTCCGTGGATTCAGCAGCAAACCACTGACAATTCTGGAAAACTCACAACCACTCAAGCATTGTCTGCGTGCACACTGGGTCCATAACCCCTGTTGAGGTATGCAGACAGGCAGGATCTAGCATACACACATGCAGAGTTGATGCACGTATGCAGGAATACCGAGAAGATGGTCTTCTGTGAGGAATCTTGCTCCAGATGGCACAGGAAAAATCCTCTCATGCACAGGCTGCTGCTTTCAGCTTGGAAAAATGAATTGCTGAACAGCGAGACTTCACTCAATGAGAGCTTTAATCTTTGTTGCAAATATTGGCAAACAGTTAACAGGGGACAGAGAGAAGGCAGAATCACTCAACACCTTCTTTGCTTCAGTCTTCTCAGAAAAGGCAAAGGAGGGTCAACCAGAAGATAATGGAGGCGAATAGGAGAATTTCAGCACAGAATAAGTAAAGAGATAGTACAGAAATACCTGGTTAATCTAAATGAATATAAGTCTCCAGGATCAGATGAATTACATCCAAGGGTATTAAAAGAACTGGCAAACATAATATCGGAACCATTGGCAATAATCTTTGAGAACTCCTGGAAAACAGGAGAAGTCCCAATGGACTGGAGGAGGACAAATGTTGTCTCCATCTTCAAAAAGGGGAAAAAAGAGGATCCCAACAATTATCGTCCAGTTAGTCTGACATCAATACCCGGAAAGATTCTGGAGCAGATCATTAAACAGAGAGTCTGTGAACATATGGAAGGTAATTTCATAATCACAAAAAATCAACATGGGTTTCAGAGAAACAGGTCATGCCAGACAAATCTGATCTCTTTTTTTGATAAAATTATCAGCTTGGTAGATGAAGGGATATAGTATATCTTGATTTCAGTAAGGCCTTTGACAAGGTTCCCCATGACATTCTTGCAAACAAGCTGGTAAAATGTGGGCTAGACAAAGTAACTGTTACATGGATTTGTAATTGGTTGACTGGCCGAACCCAAAGGGTGCTCAACAATGGCTCCTTTTCAACCTGGAAAGAAGTGACCAGTGGGGTGCCACAGGGCTCTGTCCTGGGCCCATTACTATTCAATATCTTTATTAATGACTTGGATGACGGTATTGGGGGCATAGTTATCAAATTTGCAGATGACACCAAATTAGGAGGAATAGCTAATACCCCAGAGGACAGGATCAAAATTCAAAATGACTTGAACAGACTAGAAAGCTGGGCCAAAGCTAACAAAATGAAATTCAACACGGAGAAATGTAAGGTACTGCACTTAGGGCAGAAAAATGAAAAGTACAGATATACGATGGGGGACACCTGGCTGAATGAGACTACGTGTGAAAGGGATCTAGGAATCCAGGTGGACCACAAGTTGAACATGAGTCAACAGTGCGATGCAGCAGCTAAAAAGGCCAATGCAATTTTAGGCTGCATCAGTAGAAGTATAGTGTCTAGATCAAGAGACGTAATAGTGCCACTCTATTCTGCTTTGGTCAGACCTCACCTGGAATACTGTGTCCAGTTCTGGGCACCACAATTCAAAAAGGATGTAGAGAAACTGGAGCGTGTCCAAAGGAGGGCAACTAAAATGGTGAAGGGTCTGGAAACCAAGCCCTATGAGGAATGACTTAGGGAGCTGGGGATGTTTAGCCTGGAGAAGAGAAGGCTGAGAGGTGATATGATAGCCGTGTTTAAATATTTGAAGGGATGTCATATTGAGGAGGGAACAAGCTTGTTTTCTGCTGCTCCAGAGAACAGGACGGGGAACAACGAATGCAAGCTCCAGGAAAAGAGATTCCACCTCAACATTAGGAGGAACTTCCTGACAGTAAGGGCTGTTTGAAAGTGGAACACACTCCCTCGGAGAGTAGTGGAGTCTCCTTCCTTGGAGGTCTTTAAGCAGAGGATGGATGGCCATCTGTCGGGCATGCTTTGATTGGGAATTCCTGCATGGCAGGGGGTTGGACTGGATGGCCCTTGTGGTCTCTTCCATCTCTATGATTCTATGATTCTATTTACAAAGAGACATAGAGTATCAGATGTCCATCTTGAATACTCACAGCTATACAGACCAACAAAGTTCTTCACCAACCACCAATCACAACTAATGAACAACAGAGATTCTGACCCTCTCCCATATATAGGTCGTCTTCTTGATAACATGTGACAGCCATGCACTAATGAAACCTGGCTGGTTTCATCACCAGTGCCTGTTGCATCAGGCCTGTTGCATCAGGCCTCCCATGATGCACAGCTTGCCAAATGCTGACTCATACACCTGCCACTTGAACTGTAGTAACTTTGTTGCCATTGCTCCAGTTCCTTTCAGTGGCCATATCTATGTCATTTTCCAGACCAGGGTGCCACATGGTCTTGACAACAACTACTACAACAAATGCTTCTGGTCTCTTGGAGGCAAATGCATAAGTTATGGAATATTTTTTTATAGGTTGGAGAACTATTTTGTCAGAAATGGTTACCTAAGATATCAGTTATGTATGTACTGATACAGCAAAAGTGGGCACCTTTTGAGGGCCAGGAGCCAACGTCATCCTTACACATTCAGACTGCACCCCCAACAGTGCTCCAAAATGTCTCTATCTTTGTTGGGATTCTTCCCAAAATGGCAGTCAGAAGTGTTGGCTGGGGATGTTTACACATTTTGGTGGCTTTCTGCACAGTTGTCAGGTGAAAATGGTGAAAATAGCACTGATTTTTTTTTTAATCAGATGACAGCTTGGGAGAACTGGTAGGAGGCTTCAGAGGTCACAAATGTGGGATTCTCAGGCCACATGCATCTCACATACCACACTTTTCCCACCCCTGGTATAGAGAAAAGGGGCCAAATATGTGTGTGTGCTTGTATATGTTGTAAACCAACAAGACAGGATTAAGGAATGCAAGGTAAATAGCTGGTCAAAATAGTGTAAGGAGCAAAAATACATACCTGAAAGTAATCAAAGTACAGCAAATTTAATTAAAAGCAGATGTAATATAAGGACTGGTTTAAAGACTTTAGTATCATATCTACATTCCTAGTGATGTATATTGCACTCAAAAGTCTTTCATCATCTACATAATCCATTATGGGTTTGGTGCTTATTCACATTTTAAATCATCATCAACAACAACAATAATTTATTTATATTCTGTCTCTCTGTAAAATACAACTGAGGTGGCTTACAAGATAAAACAAACAATCCCATCCCCCAGTAGCCCACTCCCCCAAAATACAATTAAATAAACAGAATATAAAAACATAATTAAAATTACAAAAACAAATAATTTAAAGTAGGTACAATGAAAATCAAGGATAGACAACTATTTGCGGTGTCTGGTTACCTACTCAGGAAAGGCCTCCTGGAAGAGATCTGTCTTAACAGCCTTTTTAAAGCTGCAACATCTCGTCTCTTAAACCTGTTTAATGTGGTTAAATGATGGATCTCATCCGGTAGGCCATTCCAAAGTCTGGGAGCGATAGCCGAAAAGGTTCTCTACGCAGTTGCAGGTAATCTAGTTTTTAGAGGTTGCAGTAAATTTTTCCCAGAGGACCTGAGTGCATGGGGTGGATTATATGGAAGGAGGAAGTCCCAAAAATAGGTTGGACCCAAGCCATTTAGGCCTTTAAAGTTAATAACCAACATCTTGTACTGCGCCTAGAAACAGATAGGCAGCCAGTGAAGTGATTTTAGAATAGGTGTTATATGGTCTCTTCTGGTTTTACCTGAGACCAGCCTGGCTGCCATATTCTGTATCAGTTAAAGTTTCCGAACTAGGCACAAGGGTAGCCCCATGTAGAATGCATTGCAGAAATCGAGACGAGAGGTTACCGGCACATGTACCACACTTTCAAGGTCCCTGACCTCCAGGAAAAGGCAGAGTTAGCGTATTAGCCGAAGGTGATAGCAGACACTCCTGACCACCGCATTCACCTGATTTGTCATCTGAAGCGATGGATCTAGGAGCACCCCCAGACTGTGAACACAGTCCTTTGAGGAGAGTGTGACCTCATCCAGGACTGGAGGTTGCAACCCAATACATGGGTTTGGGGACGCTACTGTAAGTACCTCTGTTTTGTTTGGATTCATTCTCAATCTGTTTTTCCTCATCCAGTCCATTATCACTTTAAGATATTCATTGAGAGGGGAGACGCCATCTGAAGTCAAAGCTGTAGACTGAGATATGGAGAAATATATCTGAGTGTCATCAGCGTACTGATAACACCCCGCCCCATGTCTCCAGATGATTTCTCCCAACAGCTTCATATATATGTTAAACAGCATCGGGGACAGGATGGCACCCTGAGGGATGCCACAGTTAATCTCCTTTTTTGCTGAGCTACTGTCCCTGAGCATCACCCTCTGGAATCTGCCTGAGAGAAAGGAATGGAACTATTGCAATGCAATGCCTCCGATTCCTAAATCTCTCAGGTATTCCAAGAGGATGTCATGATCTATCATGTCAAAGGCCGCTAAGAGGTCCAGTAGCTCCAACAGGGTCCCACTAGCCTTGTCGATGTCCAGACGAAGGTCATCAGCTAAGGCAACTATGGCATTCTCCACTCCGTAGCCTGTCCTAAAGCCAGTTTGAAATGGATCCAGATAATCGGTTTCCTCCAAGATAGCTTGGAGCTGAAGAGCAACAGCCTTTGTCATTTCTATAAGTAGAAACCCTCCTTATCTCAAAGCAATTAATTAAGAGGACTGTCTTGGAGCTGTAAAAGCGGCAAGAGAACACAGCAATTAGCCAGTTGGCTTTAAGGCTGCAGTTTTAAAGAGACAGTGTCCTGGAAAGGCAGCCGGGAGGGACAAGCAGTTTTCAAGGCTTGTGCTAGACTAAAAGGGAAATAATTATACATGGAGCTTGGGAAATCTCCGAAGTTAACATCAGAAAACTACACATCCTGGCAGGTTTACAGTAAGGCCCTTTTGACCAGAGAAGGTCTTTGGCAGGCTGTACAGGACGGTTTGGGCCCCAATCCAACTGCAGCTGAGATAGAAAGAAATTCCAGAGCTGTGGCAACCCTCCTTCTCCTTTTGTCTGAGGGACAATTAAACCACGTAAAGCATTTAACGACTGCAAAACAGATATGGGACTCTGGCTAGAATTCACCAGTCCACCTCTGATCTAGCAAAGATGATTTGGGCAAAGTGGCTGTTTTCATGCAAAATGAAAGAGAAAGACTCTGCAGAAAGTCACTTAGATCGAATGAGAGACTTGTTTGCTCAGGTTCAAGCAAGGGACATAACGTTGGATGAAAATTTAAAAATTTACTTTCTTCCGGGATCTTTAAATGAAAGTTTTGATAATATCCTGCTGGGGTTACAAGCCCTCCCAGGAGCTCCATTGACTATGAAAACGGTCTGTGGGAGAATTTTAGAAGAGGCTCAGAGAAGGAGATTTGAGGCAGAGCAGCGGAAGCAAGGATCTACTGCTGCAAGGCCTCCAAATGCCACAGAGGGAGCTTCAAGAGAAATGCAAACTAAAAAAGCAGCAGTTTCAAAAGGAAAAATGTGTTTTTATTGTAAAAAGTTTGGACATCTTAAAAAGGACTGCAGGAAGCTTGCTACAGATAACAGGAGGGGGCAGCAGCAACAACAGCAACAGCAGCAGCCACGTCCCCCTGGTGGCCAAAAGAGATACAGTGCTAACAAAGGATTTGTTGCCATAATTCAAAGCTGTAAAGGTGTGACCCAAGTTCAGCCACCCAGCACTTGGCTTCTCAATTCTGGGGCTTCCACTCACATGACAAACAATATTGAACTGTTCCAGAGCAAAGTACCAGCAAATGTTTCTTCTGTTGCCTTAGCAGATGGGGCAGGCCAGAAAATTCAAGAAATGGGAACTGTTTGCATTCCTAGTTTTGATAAAAAATTTGAAAATGTCTTGTATGTACCTAGCTTGCAAAACTGTTTAGTTAGTGTGTCAGCTTTGACCACAGATGGATACAAATTGAGTTTTGAGGGAGATGAATATTTAATTTTTAAAGATGGTGAGATTTGTGCTAAAGCCATTAAGAAAGACAAATTGTATTACATGATCGATAGAGAGAGTTGTGCAGTTGCACAAAACCAGCCTTTACATGCAGATTGCATTCATTATTTTCACAGAGTGTTGGGTCATGTTGGTTTTCTGAATCTTTTGAAATTAGAAAAAGTTTGTCCTGAGTTTAAAATGTCATCATGCTCAAACCACTTAGAGTGTTCAGTTTGCAGCAGGATTAAGCTGAAAGCTTATCCTGTGGCAAAATGAACAAAACTTAAAGCCCAGAGACCATTTCAATTTGTGCACTGTGATCTAGCTGGGCCAATTTCTCCTAAGACGCAAGGGGAAAATAAATACTTCATGGTGATTGTGGATCGCTTCACAAGGTTTTCCTATGTAATTCTTTTAAAAGAAAAGAATAAAACAGGAGAGAGATTCAAAGAATGGGTGAACATGATAGAGAGACAGTTTGACTACAAAGTGGGAACCTTGGTCACAGATAGGAGAGGAGAATTCTTGTCTCAACACTTGATCAATTGGTTAAGAAAAAGGGGCATTAGGCATTTTACCACGAATCCAAATAGCCCAGCAGAGGATGGGCTTGCTGAGAGAAAGATTGCCATTTTGAAACAAAAGATTATATGATGCTTGATGCAAATGCTCCTGAACACCTTTGGGGGGAGGCAATTCTCACAGCTAATTTCCTGACAAGCCGCACTTGAAATTCTGCTGTGCAGAATACTCCTTACCACATGCTTTACAAGAGACCACCCAACTTGAAATATCTTAGAGTGTTTGGGCAGTATGCAAATGTGTATATACCTGCAGCTTTCAGAAAGAAAGGTCAACCCAAATGGAGACGTTTGATGTTTGTTGGTTATACAGGGAACAGTTACAGGTTTTACCTGGGTGGACAAGAAGTTCTTTTTTCAAAAAGTGCAAACTTTGAGAAACATTCTGGGTGGGAGAACATTCATTCAAACAAAGAGGTGTTTTTCAGACTAGGTCAGTTAGAAACACAGACAGCACCACCTGTCAGAAATGGAGGGACAGTGAAGCAAGAATCAGATACTTCAGAGGATGAGGCTAGTGCATCATACAAGTTGTCACACACACGCCCACCAGCACCTAGAATGACAAAAACAAAGAGACACACAGACAAAGAGGAACATTCAAGTACAGATACTGAAGATAATGGGGGAAAAACGAGGACAATTGTTTTGAGGAGGACAACTAGAGTTAGGAAACCTCCAGACTGTTTTAAAGTGCAGGAAGCTAAAGCTTGTGTAGTCATGGTAGAGGAGCCTGAGAGTTACAAAAAAGTACAAGATTGTTGTGATATAGAGAGGTTAAAATGAGAGTCTGCAATAGAGCAGGAGTTCAAGTCTTTGATAGACAAGAAAGTGTTTGAAATTGTTGACAGACCTGCAAATCACAAGGTGATAGGGTGCAAATGGGTTTACAAGAGAAAGCTGATGCCGGATGGTAGTCAAAGGTACAAGGCCAGATTGGTGGCTAAAGGGTTTGCACAACAGAGGTTTGAGAATTTTGCCAAAACTTTTTCTCCAACAGCAAAGCCTGAGAGTTTGAGGTTACTGTTGGCTTTGGCTGCAAGGAGGGGCCAGTTAGTGCATCATTTTGATTTTGAGACTGCATATTTGAATACAAGTCTTGAAGAAACTGTTTTCATGGAACAACCTTTGGGTTTTCAACAGAATAATGATAGAAAGGTATACAAGTTAAAGAAAGCATTGTATGGTTTGAAACAGAGTGCCAGAAGCTAAAATCTTTACATACATGATGAGCTGGTGAAGCTAGGCTACAAACACAGTGTGGCTGATGCGTGTATTTACACAAAAAGAGATGTGATCTTGGTGATTTATATAGATGACTTGTGTGTGGCAACAAATTCAAAATAAGAGATTCAAACAATAAAGAAGAAATTGTCACAGAAATTTAGTGTCAAAGATCTTGGAGTTTTAAGGTCTTATCTAGGAATTGATGTAAAATAGAATGAAGATGGGAATTGTTTGTTGAGTCAACAAAGGAAAATTCAGAGTTTGATAGAGAAGTGTGGATTACAGGATACAAAAACAGTAAAGAGTCCAATGTCAGTTGGTTATGTGAATAGTGAAGAGACTAAGGAGTTTAAAATTCAGAGGTATATAAGAGTTTTGTTGAGAGTTTGATGTTTATTGCTAACAATACTAGGCCTGACATTTGTTTTGCCGTTGGAATACTTGTAAGAAAAGCAAACTGTCCTACAGTGGAAGACTAGACAGCAGTAAAACATTTGTTGAGATATTTGAAGGGTAGCATGGACAGGAAATTGAAGTTGCAAAACAGTCAAGCTAGACTTGAATGTTTTGTTGACAGTTCGTTTGCTTCTGAGCTACAAGATAGAAAGTCAGTGACAGGATTGTTAATTAAGTTTGGAGAAAGCGCAATTGTTTAGAGAAGTAGAAAACAGAGATACGTAGCCCAAAGTACAGGAGAAACCGAGTTCGGTGCCTTATCTGAATTAGTTAATGAGATTGAATAGATTAGACAGTTGTTAAAAGATATAAATGAAGAATGTGTTGATCCAGTGATGATAAATGAGGATTCTCAAACATGCACTGCAATGGCTGAAGCTGAGAACCTGAAGTACAGAACAAAATACATTGGTGTGAGGTATCAAAATGTCAGAGAAATGGTACAGAATGGGATTGTCTACAATACATTGAGTCAAACCATAATCAAGCAGACATCTTGACAAAGACATTGACCATTGATAGACACGAACAGATGTCACGTCTACTTGGCATGTCTTAAGCTTAGGCCTAGCCATTGAGCTAAGTTAGTTTTATAACAGTTTTAGTTTAGTGTACAACATACACACATCATACATTTCAGGAGAGGATTGTTAGAATTTGATGGGACATATAGTCAATGTTAAAATGTTGAAATGTAAAGATGTGTGTCTGTATTTTTCCTTGCTAAGAAAAGTTGTTTTCTGAGGCCAGATTCACAATTATCAGCCCAGGTGTGCTTTAGCCCAAACAAGCAGTTAACGAGCTACAGTTCTGTGAGAAAGTGCTTTGTTTACAATAAGAGGTTTCATAAACATGGGAATGTTATGGGAACTGCAGTCACATGATTTAATATGGTAATTAAAGGTTGGGCTAACACACGTCATGCTTCATCAACCAATCAGTCTAAAAGGGCTACACCGAAAGGGGTGGAGGATTGGGGGCTGAAAGTTGTGATCCTGAAAAGTTTGTCACTTGTCTTTTAACTTTAAGCTGTAATGGACTAATTAAAAATATTTTCCTGATGCTGCAGCTTAACTAACTTTAACCATGTAGCAGATAAGCTTTGTTCCTGTTTAGCCATTCTGGCTAAAGTAAAGATGCTATTATTATTATTATTATTATTATTATTATTATTATTATTATTATTATTATTATTTGCTCATGCTGTTTTACAATAAAAAAAGCTTGCTGGAGATACCAGATTTTGGTGATTGGCTTTATAGACTGTTTACAACACATCCATCAACATTATTTTCAACAGCCACAGTTAATCTCCTTTTTTGCTGAGCTACTGTCCCTGAGCATCACCCTCTGGAATCTGCCTGAGAGAAAGGAATGGAACTATTGCAATGCAATGCCTCCGGTTCCTAAATCTCTCAGGTATTCCAACAGGATGTCATGATCTATCATGTCAAAGGCCGCTAAGAGGTCCAGTAGCTCCAACAGTGTCTCACTAGCCTTGTCGATGTCCAGACGAAGGTCATCAGCTAAGGCAACTATGGCATTCTCCACTCCGTAGCCTGTCCTAAAGCCAGTTTGAAATGGATCCAGATAATCAGTTTCCTCCAAGATAGCTTGGAGCTGAAGAGCAACAGCCTTCTCGATTACCTTGCTCAAAAAAGGTAGCAAAGAGACTGGCCTATAGCTGTTCATGTCCAGAGGGTCAAGGGAAGTTTTTTTCAGAAGCGACCTGGCCACTGCTTTCTTCAAACAAGATGGAACACGACCTTCCCTAAGGAATGCATTGATGATGTCCCTCAGGAACATCCTCAAGACATCTCCCCCCTGGACGGTCAGCCATGAAGGGCAAGGGTCAAGAGGGCAAGTTGTCTTCCTCACTCTACCAAGGAGCTTGTCCACGTCATTGGTACTCACCGGTTGGAACTGATCCAGTATAATCTCATCAGTGGAGTTGCTGGATACCTCATCTATCAATTCTGCTGTAACACCAGCGGCTGTGTCGGCTCTTATCTGAGAGATTTTATCTGCAAAGAAGTTGTTAAATGTATCACAGCAGGCCATTGTCAGGTTAAATAATGGGTTCTGCACAGGTGGAACCTGTGTCAGTTCCCTTACCACCCTAAACAGCTCTGCTGGATGAAACTCTGCAGACGCAATAAGTGTAGAGAAGAAAGATTTCCTCACTGCATGTATTGCCTCTCTATAGGAACAAAGAAATTTCTATGATGAGTCTTGTCAGATAAGAGTCGGGTTTTCTGCCAGACGCACTCTAGACGTGCCTTTACTTGCATACAAATATTGAATACATGTGTATATATGGGAAGCATACATTATAATGTTCTAACAAAAGCTGTATCCATCATGTTAAGTGAATCTACATATGTTTTGGGATATTTTTTTAAAACAACTATTGCATTCTGGCTGCCTGACCTTAAGGTTTGTCTATCTGAGGGCATGTTTAAATGGGCCAAACACCCTGGTTTCTCCCTGTCCTCACATCATTTGTCCAGATAATGCAGGGCCAAAGGCCCAATTTAACTGCACATATGGGAAGGGCAGTCTTGCAGCAAATCTTGCAGCAAAACTTCCTTTTTGTTCTGAATCATCTTAGAAAATCCAGAGCATTCCACAGCAATACTGGACAGTTGTGTACTCAACATCCCACTGTGCCACCCACCCATGCTGCTAGTGGTGGTGCAGGTTGCTTTTCTGAGGTCAGAACAAGGTGCCCAGCCTAATTGTTGGCTTCTACCTTGTGCTGCCACCGGTGGCACAGCAGAATGCTGTATAGATACTACTTGACATCTCTCTGGAATGTGCAGATAACAGGGAGAAGGTGAGGCAGCTTTGTGGCCAGAATACTACAGGGGTAGCACAGAGTATTCTGGTCCGTGTGGACCTGCCCTGAGAATAGTACACGTATAGTGATGTTCTAGGTAATCTTGCTTTGAGTTCTCTGTCACTGGCATGCTTCCAGTTAGAGAAGAATCCTAACAGAGTACATTTACCCAAGATATAGTCGCATTGCCTCCAGAACAAAAGAAAACTTGCAAGGTATGATTTCATATTATGCCAAAGGAAACAATTATACTGTTTGCCTTTATCAGTAATGCAGTATTAATTCTATCCCAGTAAACAGTGATATCAAAATTCATATCTAAGGTCAGAAATAATATTTCAGAATGAAATCATATTCTCATTTTTGCATATTCTAGTTTTCTCATATTCTGGATTTGTGGTACTGCCTTCAGAATTGACCATGTTTCTGCTGAAAGATCAGCTATCTAGACTTAAAATTTCACTATTTCAGACAAAAGTTCAGTAACTGACCAACTGTTTAAATTAACCTAAGGATGAAGTGTTAGCAGTAAGAACAGAAGAATTTACTCTTGTGAAAACAGATATAATCCAGGAAAAACATTAAACATATTTGTTGAACCATTTGGGAAACTATGGTATTGAAAAGTAGATAAGAAATAAAATGATTTAATCTAGGACTTATTTGTGTGCAGTGAAGACAATTGAGATAGTGCTTGAGTTATGACAGGAACAGTAGGAGGCTCATTAAAACTAAACAAACCACCTGACTGATCAAGTTTTAGACAAAAAACCAAACTGAAGGGTTCTGCCAAAATATATATATCCAGGATAAAATAATCCCACTTCCAGTTACAAAAAGGCAACAATATGATGAAGAATAACTAAACTCTGGAGCAGAAAAGCCAATAGAATTTCTGAAAGGGTAAAAATACCCCACTGAAAAATATGCAAATGCAAAAAGTAATTATTATGATAATAAAAATTTCAAAACTCAAGGCCAAAAAAACCTGAACCCTGAAGTAGGTAAGTCAGTAAAATTTCTAAAAGGGTAACAATACCCCACTGAAAAGTGTGCAAATGCAGAAAATAAAATAATATAATAATACTAAATAGTAAAAACTCAAGGCCAGACATGTTTCGACAACAGTCTTCCTCAGTGGCTTTTGAATTGAGCAGAGTCACATTGTGTGAGCTGAGGAATTGTTATTATGTGTGTATATATATCTTTTGAATGCTTGTAGGCCACTGAGGAAGACTGTTGTCAAAACGCATCTGGCCTTGAGTTTTTACAGAACCCTTCAGTTTGGTTTTTTGATCATAGATCTTGGGTTTTCTGGCTGTAGGAACTTTTGCTGGTTTGCAAGTTTTAGACAAAATCATGCACTAGAGCAGCCATCTGAAAACAGTAGCTGATGACACAGCAGGTACAGAGGCCAGGCTCCTTGCATTCATCCACTCCACCCCATGCATTTGATCACTGATACATCAGAAGACAGAAGCTGTGGCCTAGGACCTTATCACACGGGGTCTGAAACAGTGCCATCCCCGTCCCATTGCGCTTCCTTATACAGAAAGCAGCATCATTCCGGTATCAGTCCGTTTGCGGGAAATGTAATTCCCATTTACAACTGGAATTAAAAAGAACGGGGATGATGCCGGATGATGCAGCATGATGCCGCATTAGGACGGGGATGCGACGGGGATGGGCGGGGTTTCTCTGCGATGTCGTGTGATGACCCAGGAAAAGGAAGCGCAATGGGACGGGGATGCGACGGGGATGGCACTGCTTCAGACCCCCGTGTGATAAGGTCCCTGTACTTGTTTAGTTGAAAATCAAAAGGATCTGTTGCATGTCCAATGTTATGTATGTTTTATTATGAAATGCAGTTAAGTGCAGTAGTCTACAAAGGTTTATGCCTTAATAAAAAATTGTCAGTTTTTAAGGAGACTAACATGCTGCCATTGCTGTCCTATAAATTACTCTGTCATGTATAAGTCTAGAAATTTAGGTCAAAGAATTGACCCAAAAAACCTGGGCCGACGTATCCATGGGTCAATTTAAGTACTGTATCTTAACTCTTATTCAAAAGAAGGAACCATCACCTGGTGAAAGACAAGAGTATAATCTGTCCTGGAAGCACAAACTCCCTCTACTCATTCATCCAGCCTTAAGAGTAAGCAATTTTGGGTGCTGGAATTTTGTAAGTTTTTGACATTGTTTTGATTTGCCTCATCCTTTAGGTCCTTTGTTATATGCCCCTCAGTTTTACCCTCAACTTATCCTTGGGTCATATCAAAATCCACAATTTTGGCCCCCAAACCTGCCCTCAACTTATACATGAGGTTGACTTATAATCAAGTATATATGGTATATTCAGATTGACTTTCCTCACGTGATTTGAAACTGAGTGGGCACCCTGACACCTATTTCAGTCTTGAACTGAAGGAGGAGAGGATGCTTATTACTATGATCACACCCCTCTCTTCACATGCATTCAGTGTGCACACAAGTGTGTAGGTACTATTAGCCCACCCTCGTAAAATGGGAATAACAACTGGAACTGGAACTATGCGACTCAGCTTGTTAAAGCTTTTTTCCCCTAATTTATCTTATTTAGGAGGTTGCTAGCCTTTTAGCTCTGTCTCTGTCACTGCAGGCAGGGAAAAGCTTTAGAAGAAATAGAAAAATAAGGAAATCCTGGTAGAAGATATTTAGATGCTGGATCTAATACCCAAGGCTACCAGATGATTTTTTTTTGGCTTAAAATCTCATATTTCTCATTTTGTCGCTTAAAAGAACTTTTTTCAACTTTGTATAATATCATGTATTTTAGGAAGTTTTAATCATTTCTATAGAAGGTAAATGGCTAATATGTAAGAATATATTTGATGAAGATTATATGAAAGGGTGACTTTACAACAATGGTTTGATTATTTTAGCTTGGTCTTTAGGTCTAGATTCAATGAATCTGTGTAGCTGGGATTGGCAACTGGGTTTAGGGCCAGATGTTTAGTATGGAGTATTACACAAGAAAAAGTGAGGTAGATAATTTACTTATTGTTAATCTTTGTAAGTAATTTACTAACCAGTACTTTTGGAATGTTAAAGATCTCGCAGTGACTCTATCAATACAATTTTAGTCTGTGGCTGGTGCTTTGCAGATCTCTTAATAACGTTTAGTTCCTATAAAAAATATTCACTGTCTTCAAGATCTACCATTAATCTTCTCCTTAAACAGTTGTTTTATCCTAACATTAATCATTTTAGTAGAATAATCATATATTATCCAATATAAGAGAACAATCAGAACACAAGGAAAGCCATAAGGCATATATGATCATTCACAATAAATCAAGCTGCTCGAATGCCAGATCTAGGAAGTTAATAATCAGAAAAATCAATCCATGTAAGAAGTTAAAATAAATTGAAAAGGTGAAAAGATGTATGTATAGCAAGGAATATTATGTTATGATTCCTCATTGCTGGCATTTCTCTTATTTAAATGTTGAAATTCTGATTTTGAGGCAGTTTCCTGGTAGATAGCTTTCACTCATTCAGGACATATATTTAATTGTCAGTGAGGTACAGTTGGATTGAGTGTTAATTAGACTTACACCAGAAAGTCCTTGGTTCAGGTTATTATTTGAACATGAAAGTCACTGGGTCCAACTTACCTCAGAGGACAGTTTTGAGGACAGGATGGGGAACAGGAAGATATCAACATTAAAGTCCTTTGGAAGGTACACACAGATGCATATATTCAAATTAGCGCTGGGAGGAATATTTCAAAATATTCAAAAATGGTAAAAAAAAACACCCTTGTTTGACGGCTTGAATAAGGTTGGAATGAAAATTCATAAATATTTAGAAAATGGTCAAGAAACATGGGTTTTAGGTGCCGAGAAACCCTGGTGAGAAGGATCCTGGACTAATGAGAATCTTTTCAGTGAATTATTCTGTTCCAAATTCACACATTGTGGTTTTCTGCAACCCCCCCCCCCCCAAAAAAAAACCCCAAAACAAAAACACCTAGCATTTTCTGTGCAGGAAACATAATATTTCAATGCACAGATATTAATTCCTGTACAAAAAATGTCATTGGGTTTTGTTCTGCTTAAAATTCACACATGGTTGATTTGCATAGAAAATAGCATTTTTCTGCACAAGAATTAACATTTCAATGTTGAAATATTACTTTCATGTAGAAAATGCAATTTTGTGCATAAAACAGCAACATGTGAATTTTGTGCAGGATAAGTTCCAAATTATTAATAGTTTTGCCTAGTTATTGAAGATTTTCTCAGGAAGAAGTAAGAAAATTGCTGGAATTACTTGTTGATACCTGTGAGAAGAAACCTAGTAAAGAGTTACATCTCTAGTGTTGAGAAACTCTAGGCCGAAACAGACTGGCCAGAAAAGCTGGCTTCCGGGTGGCTTGGAGGTGTGGTGTTTTGATAGCACATGCCCCCAGACCACCCAGAAGCTGCCCAACCAATCAGATGGGAGTGGCTTCAAGCCATTCCAAGGGTGTGGTGTTTTGATGATGCATGCCCCCAGATCTCCCAGAAGCCTCTCTGGGGTTGCGCCAGGGCCACCTAAGGTGGCACACAACCAGCCAAAATAGGAGTAGATCTTTTTTGCTCCTGTTTGGGCCGGTGGTGGAGGGTACCTTCAGAATCGCAGTGTGTGTTTGTCGCAGTCATGAGGTGGGTTCAGCAGGGGCACCTTCAAGCCATTTCTTTGTGGCCATTGTTTTTGGCCCTTTGACAAGAATAATCCTGGACTGACAAGAATCTTTCAGTTCAGCTCTTATTCTGTGCAAATTTGTACATGGTTGTTTTCCACACAAAACAGAATAGCTTGTACAGGAAACAGAATTTTCTGCACGGAAAATAATATTTCCATGGAGAAATATTAATTCCTATGTAGAAAATGCTATATTGGAGATTTTTTCTACATAGGAATTGCCTGATTTGCCCAGCAAACAGCAATTTCTGCACAGAAAACTATATTTTTGTGTGTAGTAATTAATACTTCTGAATTGAAATATCATTTTCCATTAAGAAAGTGCTGTTTCCTGTGCAAAAGAGCCATGTACAAATTTTGTACATGTATATCAGTATATCTTATAGCACTTTTGAAAGGTGGATTTGTAGTTTTATTTTGGGATTTATTTATTCTGGGATTTATAGTTTATTTTGGCACCAGGGCTTGCTGAGAGAAGGCTAATATCTGAGAAAACTACAAAAGCCAGAATTCCATAGCATTGAGTCATGACAGTTAAAGAGGTGTTAAACTGCCTTTGCAGTGCAGATTAGACCCCCATTTCCCCTCAAAGGTAGCAATGCATAATTTCAGTAATTTCCTCCTCCTGCAAGCATGTCCTTGAAAACCAACATTTTCTAACCCTGTTCACAATTTGAATAGTATAAAATGTAAAGACATAGCTGTCTCCACAGATGCAGCTGAGGAAGTAGGCTCAAGTCTACAATAGCTACCAACTTCTTCCATTTAGTCTAAACGACTAACTGAAAGAGTCTTTTAGGTATTATTGAGTATAAAACAGTTGCCACTGAAATTGGATAGTTTGCATGGATTTTTGTCAACGGTGCAGCACAGGTTGGGGAACTGGATGGTTTTGTGGAATGACTCATTAAAACTTATTGTTCAACTAATCAAATCATTAATAACCTTGGAAATGTCTGATAAGTATTTATCTATAGGACTTTATTACACAGGGGGAAATCAGTGGGAAAATCAGGGGTTTAAAGAGCCATTATCCTGTGATTGCAGGAAAATGTTCACACACATCGTGATTATGGAACCATTATCCCGGGAATAACCAGGCAATCAACAGCAACAAATTCACAGGATTTCTCCATGAATGATTTTTTGTTGTTTATTGCCTGGTTATTCCTGGGATAATGGTTCTTTAATCACGGCATCATGTGGAAATCTTTCACCTGATCACACAATGTTCATGGAATAATGGCTCTTTAAACCGCCAATTTTCCCCAATTTTCCCCATGTGACAGTGAAATCTGTCATTGTAGAGAACATTTCAGATTGACTAAGCTCCTCTTCACAGAACACTAAATTGTCTGCAAAGATGTTCAGGCATATATATATTATATCACATATACATGCACTGAGACAGACATGTATATTTACCAAAAATGGCAAACTAGACATAGGATTCACTCAGTTTCGTATAGGGAAGTGGGAAATTTATCTTGCACAAAACAGGCCAAAATAGCCATTTAAGTAACAGAGCAATGGTGTAATACCTAGCTTTTAGCTTTCAGCTTTCTTTGGCAATTCAGTTCAGGGATAATGAATGTACATGAGGGGGGAGATCTGGATGGCTTCAAATCTTGGAGCAGCAGCATTTGTTAAGATATGTAGAGACCCCTGTATTTAGATCTGTACATATGAAGGGACAGGACAGGTCTGGCCCTGTTAGCACAAAGAGGCAGCCATCTAAGGCAATGGGTGCTGGAGACAATAATGACAGTCCCTTGATTAGTCTTCTGAACCTCCTGGCCCTTCACCTCTGTTGAAGGACAGAGTTGTTTGTGCCATAAGCCTTATCCTGTTCTCCATAAACATACCTGTGGCCCTTTGGCGAAGGATGTTACTTTATTTCCACTCAGTTATGTCATCTGCTTTATATAGAATGGAGGATGGGACAGTATCCTGTCCTTCACTTCAGGCATCAAAATATCTTGAGATATATATCCTTATATAGAACTTCTAAAAGGTTTCCAAATGTGTCAAGAGTGCTCTTTGTGTACAGTTGTGTGAGCAAGATTCTTTGCACATGTTGTCAGTGCACATAAGTCACACTGGTCCTTTCCTCACATGCATCAATCCAATTCTTCTATAATATCTAAAAATAAGATCTTGATATGCTTGTGTAAATAATTACATCAAGATATTTTATGCTCAAGTCTTACTAATGCACACACTGCAAAGAGTCAGCCCTGTTGTGATTTGGTTGTACTGATCACTTAAGTAAAAGACACTGAAAGACTCTTCATGCAGGGATTCCTTCCCTGATCCTGTGGGAAATTGGCAATTTGCAAGGTGGGATAAGGGAAAGTTGTTTGATCTTCTGTGTCTGAGATGGTCTATCCCTCCAAAAAGAAAGTCTTGCTAAATTTTCATCATGATTCTTTGTGAGACACTAAAGGGGTAAATTTAATGGGATCTATTTCTCAGATCTCCCAAGATTTGAAGGGTTACATCTATGTAAGACTTGGGGCTTGACCTGATGCTTGATCTCAGCTGGTCAGGTAAGTAGTGAAACCCACTTGCCTTCTAGGATTGGGATAGGTGAAGCTTTAGCTGTATATCCATTTGAAGACTGAGGAGGAAATTTATAATTCCATATAGATTCCCTGAGGATGAATGTGCTATTAGGAAGGGAGGTGTACTCCTTGGGGACATGTAAACAAAACAATGCAATGACTAAATAGAATGTTAACCGTTGGGAAGGGGGAAATTGGGGGTCCTGAAATCCCACAGATAATGATACCAGATTGTCCCATATTTGGAGATTTGTGAGCATGTGAGAAATGGGGACCATCCCATCCTGAAAAATTTGGACATCTGCTGAATCTGGGAACCAGGATTAACAGAGAGTGTGTGTGAGAGAGAGAGATGTAGGGCTTCACCTTGAGCTGACTGACTGAAGAGCCAAAAATGGCATCAAAAGCCAGGGCAGTTTCTTGGGCAAGCATGGACTGCAGGAACCATAGCATTGGCCTCTCCAGCCCCTATGCTCAAACCTTGAAAAATGAAATGATGTCTTAATGTTTTTGAAGAAAAATTAAAAATAATTTTTTTTTAAAGTTAATTAAAAAAATTGAAATTTGAAATTTAAAAAATTCTGGGGCCTTAAATCATTTTAAAGGGAAGCAGATGAATGCAAGAGCCCCTTTCTGCCAAAAGGTAGGTGTTTGAGGAGCAGTGGTGTCACCCCCCCCCTTAGGGTGTCACCTGATGTGGTCTACACCCCCTGCACCCCTTAATGACACCACTGATGATGAGCACACAGCAAGGCATATTGTGCCTCAGCAGATGTCTGCCTTATTATGTATGGTGCCAACTGTTTGTGAAGAAGAGGGGATGGATCTTCTGAGGATAGTTTAACCTGACTGAAATTTCACAAAACCTAAAATAAAGAGGAAAGGAAGACATGGGAGAAAATAGAGATCTCCTTTGAGCAGGGAAAGAATAAAGGATTTTCAAGAGACACATACTTGTGGCCAACAGCTGACATCCATGACTTTGCCAAACAATTAGGAACCAATGGAATGTAAGTAAGCAAGCTTTACTGTCATTTGGAGCTGCAAAATTCTAAGTTTCATTGAGTATTAGCATGCACGTACTGTGTGATTTAGAGTTGCCATGAAATTAAATGAATTGTAAGTAAAAAACACTTTATCTTTAGAGCTGTTTTGTTTCATTTTGTTTTGTTTTGAAGAGAAGAGACCCTGACTTGACACAGAATTTCATGCTGCATTTTTATAGGAAGCTTGACATGAAGTAGGTGGTAGAGAAATTGGAATAATTTGTTACTGAGGTAGGCTAATAACACATTTCTATCACTGTTCCACAGGGAAGTGTGGAGAAGATTATCTGTTAACATGTCTTTCCTGCTAGGACAATTGCTCTGGGCTACTTGGTTTAATCATTGTCTTTGGCCCCAGGCATTGCCTAAAAGCTGATGCCAATACCAAAACAATTCCAATAAGAACAACTTACTTTCAGTTAGAAGTGGGAAATTAAACACTGTGAGAGCAAGAAGGATTCTGGTAAATAGAGCAGCAGAATGCTAATGTGAATTGATCATGTGATCATTCTTCCTAAAAACAAAAACACAGCACAGTGCCTTCAGCTTAGTCAGAGATTAAAATACCAGAAACCTTGAGGGTTCTCTGTGGTAATCTCTGTTGCACAACTACAGAAAATGGATATGTAGCTTCAACAAGCATTGCATGTAATTGCTGTTTTACTATGCAAGAAATTTTTGCTTATTTTGTGCTGCCTCAACACTTCTCTGAATAAAGCTTCTATTTAAAAGAGGAATTGCATGCTGGAGAATAAACAGTATACTAGATGCTGCTTAATTAAATGCATTGGCCCAGAGTCATCTTTCATATAGCTTTACTGACTGACTTCATAACAGCTTTAGCCTGAATTAACTGGAGCCTTGTTTTTCTGTCACTGTACTGTCATGCACATTGCCATTTTACTCTGACTGGCAAAAACTGTTCAGTGGAATGAAAAACAGCTTGCCTAGTCTCATACTATAAGTGTGGTAATGAAGTAATTATTTCAGCTATTTTGCTGGTATAGCAACTTTCCTGAAATATATGGTGTGAAGAATATTAAAACAATGGTATGGTCATATTACCTTAGTACATATTCATAATTTGTTAATCATATTAGATATCCCGATTTTCCCCAAAGTTAATTGTTAATGTTGAAATGTGCTACTTCTCTGGGAAATTTGTCTCAGCCCAGCCTCATCTATAATTTTTAAGGTATAATATATACTTTTCAAAGGTAAAAGGTAAAGGTAGTCTCTTGACATGAATGTCTAGTCATAACTGACTGTAGGGAGTGGTGCTCATCTCCGTTACTAAGCTAAAGAACCAGCATTGTCCGCAGATTATTCCGGTGGTCATGTGGACAGCATGACTGCACCAAATGCTGTTACCTTTCCACCAAAGTTGTATCTATTTACCTATTTGCATTTGCATGCTTTCGAACTGCCAGGTTGGCAGAAGCTGGGACTAGTAACAGGAGCTCATCCCATCATGCAGCACTCAGGCCTTGAACTGCCAATCTTCTGATCTTCTGATCATCAGAATTGGCATCTTAACCACTAAGCCACTGTGTCCTTTATACTTAACTTATGCAAAAATATGCTTGACAGTTATATATAACAAGGTGAAAGAGGAACTACAGAATTTGTAGTGGTGATGATAACTGATTTTCTATATGGATGATTTTTTCTCTCTTGCATTTAAGCCAAAGTGTGCAGAAACCTTTAATATGTGGTTTATGGATTGCCCTGTTTAAGTGTCCTTCTGTTAACCCTCAGCAATATATAGCTGGTATAATATATTAGTTATATCCAAACCTGAACAGTTATATCCTAACAAATCAAACAGGCAACATAATATTGCAAGTGGAATGCTCCTGTTCAGCCATCTGTGTTTAGCCTGCTGTGCCTTTTCCCTGAATACCCTGTTCCATCTCTGTTTTTCGACAGTAAACAGCATTTCTGTAGCCATTCTGTATGCACAGTCTTCATCAGGCTTTTTTTAATTAAAGATTTTTATTACATCATTAAAAATAACAAAACATATATAGCAACTATCCTAATATTAATATATTGTTCTATTTACAATTTTACATTACTTCCTTTAGTTCGTTCACAGTGAGTACTCTTTATATACATAGCCGATTTTACCAGTCTATCTCAAAGATCACATGTAAAACAATCTTACTGTTAAAATAAAGTATTTCCTTATTATCATTTGTCTCTTGGCTGATATATTCCACCTCTTTTTATAACCTCCCATTAGGAATCCCCTTCTTGCCCAAAAAAGCATTGGCTTCAGTTTCCCCCTGGCTTTCTAATAGTAATGGATAGTGCTGTTTTGGCCACAAAATGTCAGCACACGCAGAATGAATTAGTATATAGGATGTTCACAGTCAATACCTAGTGTGATGAGGGCAAAAGGACAGTGATGTTAAAAAGAAGCAAAACATGAAAACAAGTAGTAAGAACTGTTCATTGGTGTTCAATTTATTCTAAATGAGATTGACCTCCACTTGGAGAGAAAAAAAAGTTTACCAACCCAGTTCTCTTATTGGAAGCTAAAGTGGCCATTGTGGCCAGTAGTAGAAGCTGGTGTTCCAGCCACATCTCTTTCTAGACAGAGATAGCTCTGCCGTGGGTGTCTATACATTGATTGTTGAATGTTAAAGGTGAAAGGTACTCTAAGGATCCTCTAGTCCAACCTCGTACTGAATCCACCTCTAAAGCACTCCCAAGAGGTGGCTATCTAACCTCTATTTAAAAATTCAGTCATAAGGGGTTCACCATTTCAGAGGAAGTGTAATACATCATTAAAAACTCTTGCCCACATGAAATTTTTCCTAATGCTTAGTTAGGACATTTTTTATTGTTATTGGAGCACACTGGTTCAGGTCATACTCCCTTCTAAGCAGAAAACAAGCCCACTCCATCTTCTACATAGCAACTCTTTCAGATATTTAGACATGGCAACCATATCACCTTTCAGTCTTTTCTTTTCCAGTCTAAAAATACGCAGCTTCCTTACCTGTTCCTTATAGGGCTTGATTTTCAGACCATTTATCACATTGGTTGCCCTCCTCTGGACACATTCCAGTTTGTCATTGTTCTTTTAAAACTTTTTAAACTGTGTTATTCAGAACTGGACACAGTATTCCAGGTGTGAACTAACCAAAGAAAAATAGAGTGGTACTGTTGTTGTTGTTAACTGTCCTCAAGTCAACCTTGACTCATGCTGACCCCATGGATGAGACCTCCTCAAGATATCCTGTTTTCCACTGCTCTGCTCAGTTCCACAGGTCCATGGTCTCTCTGATTGGGTACTGTCACTTCCCTTGATTCACTGTTGTTCTCTTGATGCAATCTAGAATGGCATTTTTGGTGTTTTTTTTTTTTTTTTTTTTTTTTTTTTTTTTTTGCTGTTGCATCCCTCTGTTAGCTTACACTAAGGTTGTTGTAAAGCCAGATGTCACCCATTTTATAATTGTGCATCTGCTTTTTCCTGTTCAACTATACTCCTTTACATTTATTCCTGTTGATATTCATTTTGTTAGTTATGATCCAGCCACAATTGCCAATGCAATCTTGAATACAAATTTGGTCATAAGATTTATCAATTCTGGCTCACAGTTTGGTGACATCTGCAAATTTGATAGCATGCCTTCTATTCCATCTTCCACATGGGCTCATAACAGAATAGCACTGATTTGTTACCTGTCTTTGGATAGACAAGGAACCATGTGCACCTTTGTGATTTATTCTGAAAGACAGATAGAAATCTACCATGGAATAGCATGTTCTAGTCCAAATTTTACCTTGTTAAAAACACAACTGTATTAAAAAGACCAAACTCACAAGACTGAAACTAAAAGATAGAAATTGGTAGCATGAGTTTTCATAGACTTCAGCCTACTTCCTTAGATGCATGTGATAGAGTAGAAAGCCCAGGGACAGACCTATAAAGCTGTCTGTGTGAGAGAATGTCCATGGCAATAAAAAACAATGGAGTGAAACAGACATTCAAAATAAGCAGGTTTCTGGCCAGCTTCGAAGAGGAGCATTTAGACAACGCACACCTTGAAGCCAGCTGGAAAGTGCGCCCAAGCCACACTATGGGGAGAAAAGCCAGACTGAAAAGGAACTGGATTTTTCTGCTTCTTCCCAGAAAGTGTGCACCTTCACATGTACATATAAATGCACCAATGCCAGGGAGGCTCCAAAGGGGTGCTCTTTCCAAACTGTAACCCTAATTGTGCGTGTAAACACCCCATTGCTGGAGCACATTTAAAAGGGATGGAGCTGCCGTATCCAAGTGGTAAGGGTGGCAATGCCCAAAAGAGAAACTGTGACACCTCATGGAGATGCTTACAACATACAGAAAACAGACAGTCAAAGAGGGGGCATGGGATGAAGGGGGTGATGTGCTGGGCATGATTGTACCTTCCCGGCATCTGCATGGACACACTTCTGCTCCAATGCCCTGTCCCAGTGAAGCACTGCACATACAAATCTGTGGAGATTCACAGGGATGGCCATCCAATGGGATGGCAGTCACTAGCAGTTCACTCCTGAGAAGGTGTGCAAGGATGGTGGGGGAACAATAAAAAAAGTACTCAGTGGTACAGCTTGAGGCTGTGCATGTGGTCATAACATGTGCACTCTTGCCACCTTAGGAGCGGGCAGTGCAGTTGGTGGGGTTTCAATACAGCTTTGGGAAAGGCAGCTTCAAGCTACTTTTTTCTGCCCATCTGTTTCACCCCAATGTGGGTGTGTAGATGAGGTGATCGGTTTTAACTATGGTCATTGTGGGACAAGACAGGAATGTTACCTGAATGAGTATTGGGATGTAGTATAGGAGCCAAAAAGAAGATGTGATGAACTGTCCAAGAGAGCCCCCATGAGACTGAGAGGGTTACCTAATGTTATAATGTGTGTTATGTGCTAAGAAATTAAATCATATTTGCCTTCCTATGTTGAAAGTTCAAATTCATCTTATTTTCTGTGCTCTGTGCATTAATGTAGGTCCATCTGAAACCATGGCTCCTTCCCTTGCCGCTTCTTTCTTACTGTTTCTTTTCCTTGACCATTCATATGCCATCACCCCACTGATTTAATTCCCCCCCCCCCAATTGCTGATTTATTTTCCCTCAAAACTGATTAAATTACTGATTTAATTTTTCCCAAAACTTGCTGGCCTCTTGTTTCCTCAAATAATGCATTTCCATCTCCAGATTTACTCTGTAGCCTTTACGGGGCATTGTAGATCACAAGGTAAAAGCTATAACACATTCACAAAGTTTTACTGGAGTGGAAGACTAAAAATAGAGATACATTAGTCATTAATACATTTCATTGAAATGAATTCTTTCAAGTTCTTTTGAAGCTATTTGAGAGGTATTGCATCCTGCTTCCATTAGATCACTTTCACATATTGTTTCATATATTCTGAAAAGCCACCTAGGTGTTACTATATTCCTTCTGTACTTCAAAGCAAACCCAGTTGTTGGCCATCACATTAACAAACAATTTACAGTTTAAATTTGGGCATGGTAGGTTTCTGTTTCCATCATGGCTTAAATGTGACTGAAATTCAAAATTCCCTTAGCCCAATCTTGAAATGTCTGCATGCTATTAAATGTTTAATAAAGCAGCCTAAAGCAACTTAAATTACATAGGTTCTGCTGTGAAAATTTCATGGGGAACAAACTCAAAACATTACAACTACTTCTTTACACTAAGAGAATAGCAATTTCCTGAATTCTTTTAAAATACTACACAGTTACAGCAGTTTTCAGAAGAAATTGATATAATCTCACTTCATTTTATTATGGTGGTTCTGTAAATTGCTTATGTGTATTCTTCACACTTCATAGTGGTCTCAAGTTTTTTTCAAGAAAAAGAACAGTTTTAGTCCAATAAATTGAAAAGGAATTTAATACAGTGGGCCCTTCAGATCCATGGGGGTTCTGTTCTGGGACCATTGGTTGTTGTTCCCCCCCCCCAAAAAAATGGATGATTGCATCCCATATTATTGCACATATATGCTTCAGTGTGTCCATGCTCACATCACTGTCATTTAATAATATGGGGTGTGACAATCTGCTGGTTGTTGAATTCATGGGCCTGAAGCCTGTGGGTGTGGATGTGAATGGTCTTCTGGATAAGAGCTATAGATCAGGGATAGGCAACCTTTTTGAGCCGGGGGCCGGGTTGCTGTCCCTCAGACAATTGGTGGCCGAAGCACCAAAAATAAAAAAATAATTAAAAATTAAAAAATATATTTTTTAAAAAAATAATTTTTTTTAAAAAATATGCATGCACACACTCTCAGCCCCAGAAAAGCCATGGCAAAACCCCTGTGGAGATTTTGCCAAGAAAACCCCAAGAATAATAACAACAATAATCAATATCATCATGGCAAGCGGCGGTGGTGGCAGCGGCGGCAGCGGCAGCGGCAGGACCGGCCTGGGGCCGGTCCAAAGGCCTCAGGGGGCCACATCCAGCCCTCGGGCCTTAGGTTGCCTACCCCTGCTATAGATGAAGAACATGGTTTTTAACTGGGCTTTATTTTTAAAAAAATCAGGTAACTATTTAGACATGCCTCTCTTGTATAGAGGACTCTCACATTGTGTTTAAAAGTTGTTTGAGCACAAGTAAAACCTGGATGTAGAAGAAGAGTGATGCCATCTTTGGACCAATTCATTTTCCCTAAAACCCAAACACTGTTTGCTATTTGGTTAGATTATCCAGCATAATGTCAAGGAGACAATTTGGCTTCACTTTTGCACTTTCTCTCAGACACCTGCTTCCATGATAAAGAAGTTTAGAATACTCCAATTCTGTATTTCTTTTAGACGTAACTTCATGTTTATAATGGTGCTGAACTGGAAGCTCTGATTATGTGACTCATGTCCCATACTCTGCTATAAGGTGGAAGGAACACTCTTACCTGAGTGTTCTGGTAGGAGGAAATGGAAGTCCTGTACACTGGGTGCAACATATAATGTATATTAATATAAAATCATGGAGTGATATCACAAGTTCTTGTGAGACATTTTTGCCTAGACATGAGTACTTCAAATATCTTTTAACATGTTGATTGCTCAAGGTATACAACAGACTATAAAAGATAAGATAAGAAACACTTTCCATAATCACACTGACACTTTTTTGTTATTGCCACTAAAATCCTAGGAATTGTTGCTAGCCAATTTGTGATTAGCCAGTTTCTTACGTACATTATGCATCTGTGTATATGCCTAAGTATTTTCCAAACAGCTTGTGTGTATAACAAAGTGTATTATTTTCATAAAGAACATGGCATTTGTCATACTGAGCATAATGAGACGTGACCTTTTTTTTTTTTTTTAAGTTACTGTATTTGCACATCCTTTTAAAAATTGTAAAGAATAACTCACATGCAATATTGTATTTTCCCCCTTCTTGGAGAAAGGTCAGAGCCCTCTTAAGAAATGTCAACTACTGTGCCATATCCAGAATCTTAGCTGAAATTGTTTGTTCATAACATAAAGGGGAAAAAAATGATCTCAAATGGGAGGCTACTTGTCCTCTAAATATATCTGATTAATGATCTCTTTTAGCTACAGATTTTCAATTCCACTGCATTTTCTGTTCACCTAGGGGGGTTGCAGACTGCCAGAAATAGTGCAAATTGAGTCCACTTTTAGGGTTAGGGTTAGGGTTAGGGAATCATGGGAACTGTATTTTATTGTGGCACCAGAGCTCTCTGACAGAGAAGGCTCAATGTATCAGAAAAAACAACAATTCCCATGATTCCCTAGCACTAACCCTAACCCTAAAAGTGGACTCAATTTGCACTATTTCTGGCAGTCTGCAACCTCCTCTAGTGAGAGACAATAGTGCCATATATAACTATTAGACTTAATTACAATAGTTTTACTTAGCTTTCTCCAATAGGGAAATTTTCATAGTTAAAAATAGAACCATCCCCTTCTTCAAGTAGATGGGTGTGAGTATTTCACAGGTTGGTTGGAGCTAGTAATTCACAGATATGCCAAATGGTTAATTTTCTAGGCAGACATAATATCAAAACATTATGTTTCTCTATAGCAATAGCAATAGCAAATACATTTCTATACTGCTTATCAGTGCACTTACGCACTCTCTAAGCGGTTTACAATGTGTAAGCTAATTGCCCCCAACAAGCTGGGTACTCATTTTAGCGACCTCGGAAGAATGCAAGCTGGAGTCGAGCTTGAGCCCTTGGCTGGTATTGAACTCTCAACCTTGTAGTTTGTGAGTGAGTGGCTGCAGTACAGGCATTTAACCACTGTGCTACCAGGGCTCCTTTCTCTATCCTGCATCTGTTCACCCTCCTGCTTCATTTTCATGTTAAATTTATTTTAGTCATTTTAGCAGTTCTTGGGACAGATGCTATTGATTCCAGATACAGTCTATCTTTCTTCCTTATAAAAGGCAGTTCCTCATTTCCATGGTGTAATCATGCCTACAGTGTGCTCTCCTTTCCTGGCACAAATGTGATGAGAGCCTCATGATGACATTATAGTAAAAGCATCCTGATTAACTTGATGCTTACCTGTTCTGTTGCTGCCCATTATTCACTACAAAGATGCAAATTAAGCAATATTTATAATATGGTTTATCTATATCCTGCTACTATTTCTTGGAGCTTACAAAGCATTTTTAAAAAAGAACAATAAAATGAATCTGAAGTAGAGGAGTTCTTTCCCACATGCAGAGGATATAGGAAATATGCTGATGCCTGAAATGATATTCTGAGGAAAGGAGTCCGAGGAACTGATGCAAACAATGGTGGTAAGAAATGATGTTGTGAAACTTACTGACAAGCTACAAACAGTTCACCAGTAATTCTGAAAAATAGTTCTGAGCAGTAGTCAGAACTCCAGTGTGAAATTTCTCCTTAAAGAGAAAGACTGGTAAGGCTTAACAAATGGTCTCTACAGTAGGGCCCTTGTGCCTTGAATACTGGCTTAATGGACAAGAGGATAGTAAGTACAGTATTCCATATGATAACAGCTGTATGGGTGAACACCTTCACCTATTGTACAGCATTCTGTCATCAAGCTTTCATGTACAGCAGCTTGCCTGGAACAAATAAGTTAACAACCATAGGGAGGAACAAATGGAAGAATCTGGCCACTGCTGCTGGTCATAGCATGGGTCTCCCTTTTAGTGGTACTCATGGAGCATCATCCTGTTTCACAAAAGACTGTCCTCTTAGGCATCATTTGTTTGAAGGGCTATCTGGACCAAGAGGACCAAGGGCTTTCTGGACCAATAGATGACTGATTTGATAGATATGTTGCCTGATCAGTCTTTCCCTACAGTATGCATTTCTATTTAAATTATAGTAATTATTCCCAAGTTCTACCTGCCCAAGCAGATAGATAAAGAATCTGATATATTTCTTATTCTTGCTGTTGTGTTTTTTTGGGGAAGAGGCAGTGCTCAAGTGTCTACCTTAAACAGAGGTTGAATGATTAGAGATGTAAGCATTATTAGTTACTTTTTAAAACCCCAATTAGAAAAGGCGTCTTGAACATGTTGAAAAACCACTGGTTGCAGCTAGGTTTTCAAACTCCTGCATGAAAATAAAACAAAGAGTGTGTTTTCCCCATAAGTTTCACTAAAATTTGCAAAAATAGTCTCTGCATAAAAGTAGTTTCTTCCTCTTTTGTTAAGTAAAGCATACTCATGCACAGCAAACACAGAAGGACATGGTTATTGGTAAAATGCAATCAATATTCCTCAATGCTTATATTTTTCAAAAGTCCATGTAACGAGGCAGTAACAATTGCAATGTGCACAAAAAAAATGTTTGTGGGTATTTACATCAATTGACGAGATACCATCAGCAAGAAAAAATGGCCATTATCTACTTCCACTTTTACATGCTTTTGAACTGGTAGGTTGGTGGGACTGGGACTAGTGATGGGAGCTCACTCTGTCACATGGTGCTTGGGTCTGAAACTGCTGATCTGCTAATCTTGCGATCATCAGAGTTAGCATCTTAATCACTAAGCCAGCTAGAAAAGGAAGTACAGTAGCTATTTCTGAAGGAACTGAGAGAGAAGAAAGAATAGTGCTGTCACCATTTGTATACTCTCCCCTCCCCCTTTGAATTTTTAAGTAAATCAGATAAATAATACAGTTGTCCCTCCCAATTTGGAGAGGATCCATTCCAGACACACACACACACACGAAAATGGTGGCTTGCAAATATTCGAGCCCCATTGAAAATAATGGTGCATGCAGGTGCATGCCGCCATTTTATCTATAGCTTCTTGTTCTTCCTGTGAAGAGCAAGACCGTGGACTCGCTGTCTGCAAATGGGGAGGGACAATGTACTTGTGAATGTTAGGGCAGAAGTTGCAGTGGTTTGAATGGAGTGTCAGCTGTTGTAAAAAGGGTGCTTCACTGCATGTGGGATGAGTGACTCCTCATTAGTTTGGTATTACTATGACTTGTTTTTGAGAAACCCATGCTGGTTCTTAGGAATCACAGCATTCTTTTCTAAGTGTGCACAGTTTAATGACATGTTCTAGAACTTTTCTGGTATTGATTTAAAACTGACTGGTTGGCAGTTGCTTGGATCCTCTTTTTTCCCTTTTGGAAGATGTGGACAACATTTGCCCTCCAATATGGTGAGATCTCGTGGGATCTCCAATAATTCTCCAAGATTATTGACTGTGGCTCTGAGATTACATCTGCAAGTTTCCTTAATACTCTTGAATGCAGTTCATCCGGCTCTGGAGACTTGAATTCATTTAGTTCATTAATGAGGAATGTTAGGAGTTGCAGTCCAACAACATCTGGTGGCGGTGTGTTGTCTTAGATGTTAAGTTGCATCATAACCTACCATGTCTATTATTGGATGGGACAACTTTTTTTAAAAAAACAAACAAACAAAACACTCTTCTCCCATTGAAATTCATGAAATGGGAATTCTGTGTCCCTGAACCTGGGTGTCTGACATATGCTCTGGGGGAGGGCACAGTTTGATGGTCTCCAGGAAGAGAGACCAGATTTAATTGGCTTGGTGCTTGGGCACAAGGCTGTAGCTCATCTGTTGGTGCTGCCTCTTCACAAGCCCCTTTTGGGTGTTCTTCTTGGATCCACCCTCCCACTCTCAGTGCAGTGTGAGCTATGCTGGTCACTTTGGAGCTGGGTAACAATTTTTCCCCTTTACTTTTTTTTTTGGGGGGGGGGCTACTCTACACTGTATCTGGAGGACACTGTGAATTAGATCAGGTGGTTCTGTAAACAGGTTGTTATTGGCAGGTTATGGGAGATAATATCAGAGATCGGCATCCTTTTGGTGAAAGGTTCAGCCTGGAACTACCTCCACAGGCTTGGAGGCCTGGGGGGCAGAGAAAGAGCCTCCCCATGGGGCTGGCTAGTGGAGTTGCTCTCTCCAAGTTTATAGACTTGGGAGGGGATGCCCTTAGTTTGTCTTCCAGTAAATGGCTAACAAGGGAGCAACCCATGATATTGGATTGACCTTGGGGGTCAAATGTTATGCCCAAGAGAAGGCTGAAGACATGGTCATAGGTTGACGCCTGGCCTTAGCTGGACCAGCATCTGGTTACTCCCCCCTCCTGTCACTTATCCCAGGTCAGTTCATTAAATAGCTTCTTGGATCAAATAAAGTGGCCCTTGTTTGACCTAATGCCTTGTGTCCGGTCTTATTATTTCATGTTTGGTCATCAAATTTGCGTAAGGTCTGGATACGGAATATAGCCATGGATTGAAGGTGTATATATTGCATCCGCTGCCCTATCTTATTCATTCTGCTGGCATATTTGGAGTATTCTGTCAATGAATTTTTCATGGTGACAATGTGTCATACATTTGCTGCACTGCCTTATATCATCGGTATAGGATTATGCCCTAAAAGTTGTTATGGTTGTCTCTGTTCCTTAGCCAGAAAAACAGCACACAAGAATTTATTTATTTTGGAACTGAATCCATAATGAATATATTCGTCCGAAAACCTTATTTAGTTAATTTACAAATCCCTTCAGGTTTTTCTATCATTGCTTTAGGTTTCCAAAATATACATTATTTTCAGAAGATCATTCTTCCTTTTCTGTGGGACATCAGACAGACACCTTTGATAGTTTTGACCGGCACCAAAAGTCCAATCATCTCCTTTGATAATTGGAGATAATTACATACAGAAATGCACAGGTTCCTTAACATGCATTAAATTTGATCTGGGTGAATGAATTGTGACTCAGGAAAGAAGTGCTCTTAGCAACAAAGCTAGCCTCAGGTTGGGATTACAACCTGTTCTAAAAGAGGTTACATTCCTTCTGAAAGATCTGGTTTCTAGCTTGGAGGTGGTCTTGAACCAAGCATTATTCCTTTAAGTCTTGGCTTTTGTGGACAGGAGTACACTTGCCCAGGTTAAGGTGGTACACCTGCTGTGTCCATTCCTAAAATGCACAGAATTGAATGTGTTTTATCTGTGTCTGTCCTTGAAAAGTGTTCAGCAGCTACTGCTTGTGCAAAATGCAGTGACAAATATTCATAAATATTTGAAAATAGTACAAAAATATATTCCATATGTTGAGAGACTTATTCAGCATAAAATTGCTGAAATTACTTGTTTCTACCTTTGAGAAGAAATTTACTGAAGAATTGTATCCCTAATAGTCAAGTCGTTGTCAGATATGTTCATTAGAGACCATATATCATTGGTCCTACTATATTTACTTAACTACACTGGCTTCCATTTTTCAAAATATTAGCTTTGAAAGACTTGGGTAAGGATACTGGAAAGACTCCTATGTGAGTCTGTCTGAACACCTGAGGTCCTCAATGGAGGTTCTGTTGAACACACACACCAAGGGTCTAGGTTGGTGAGTGCTTGTGACTGGGCATTCTCTATACCAACACCCTGACTTTTAAAATTCCCTCAGAAAGGAAGTCCAGCTGGCTCCATTTCTCTTGAGCTTCCAGCAGACAGCTAATTCTGTGCTATTTTGTATGGCCTTCAGTTCTTAAGACAGGAGTGGTTGTTTAGGCTGTTGGTTTTAAAACAATTTTTAGGTTATGGCTTTGCTTATATTTAATGTTTTTGTTTGTTCATATCCAATGTTCTTTAAACAATGGCTTTAACAATGAAGCACATTGCTTCAGTGCCCCCACACACTGGAAGGAAATAAACAAATGCCTTAAATAAAATAAATAAATTTAAAAAATACTCAACTGAGCATTGGTAACAGCAAAGCTGAATTTATTGCTCCTGCTAAATATGTTTTTGCCTAATACAATGACTGTATTGTGGTACACTGCTATACTTTTTAATTAAAAAAACCCCTTCTTCTTTATACTACCGTATATACCATGTTTCCTGGAATTTACAAGGGAATGACAGGAATTGTCTTATTCTTGTCTCCTGACAGAGTATAGGTATATCATGGTTTGTTGTTCATTTATTCATTTCAGAGCTGTTGATTTTGCTCCTTATAGAAAAGTCTTAGCTTTGTTTTGAGAAATTGTAGTCTATTATTGAGATAATTGTTTTGATACTGTTTTAATTGACTAACAGTTTAGATAGTTTAGAGTAGTTTAGTATCAGTGCCAGGGATAAAGGCAGATTGGATAAAGACAGCCAAATTCCATTGTAAAACTTCAGTGAGCTTCCTTATTAAAGAATCATATCTGGGCTAGAAAGCTGGGGTCCTATGTTAGCAGTAAATCAACACAATGAAGCAGGGGCTGCCACTCATCCAATCCTCATTGCCTAATGTGTTTTTCCTATGTACAAGTGTTGTTAACTGCTGTCAAGTTGGCAATGACTTATGGCTTCCTTAATTGAGTCTATCAATTTGGAATGAAGTCTTTGTCTTTTCCTACAACACTAGTCATGTCTTCTTATGATATGGCCAACTACAACACTCAGTTTAGTCATCTAGGCTTTTAGGAAGAGTTCAGACTAGATTTGCTTTAGCATCCATGTATTTGTTAATATTGATTCCAATCTGTTGTTTTCCATATTTTTGACAGATTTTAGTTAGAACTAGATTCTGTCTCTGTTAGACTGATGTCATGAACTGTATAAACATAGCAGCATACCTAATTTTCAAAACCTTCTCTGAAAAACAAGCCACATTTTGTTTTCTTTTGGTTTTCCCTCTCAACATATCTTAGATTTTAAAAATATTTTATTGCAGTGTTGGCAGTTTGTCACCAGATGCCACTGTAGTGCTAGCACCACTATAAAGATATAGTGAATAATATAGCATGTGGTCAAACATCAAACTCTGATAGGAGGCATGAACAGAGCCCATCTTCCCACTCTTTTTTGCTGTAAGGAAGGAATAGTAATTATACTTCCAAGAGGGGATAGCAAGCTAACAGTTATAGGAAGTGACTGAATTCAACTTAGATATTAATTGTACTTTACATTTATATAGCACTTTCAGAGTGCTTCACATTCATTATCTAGTTGTAATCTTAGGAGATCTTAATTAGAAAGACTTCTGATAAATTTAGGGAAAATTATCAAGAGGATTTCTTGGCTTGGTTACCAGTAGATTTAAGAGGTTTAAATTTGCCTAGGGCAGGTTTTATTTATAAGAAACAGTACTACACAGAGATGTCTTCAGCAGTTATTTAATACAATATCCTGGAACAAAAAAGCAACATCTGACTTGAAAGAAACATCAGAACCTAACTGAAAAAGTTTATTTGATTTCTGTTGCATCCATAAAGACCAATGGGATTGTCCTTATCTCTGAAGAAGTGATGCAAGCCCCAATTGAGCACTGAGTGCTTCTGGGTTTGCCTCTTAAATGAGCATCAGTACACAATAGGCACACAATATTTTGTATTCCATTGGGCAGATCAGTACCATTGGATTATATGGATTACACACAAACTTTGCACCTGGCTATTACATCTGTTTTTCTGCCTTCAAACAGTGATGGACCCAGAACTAGTAGTGGCTGGTAGTTTCCAAGTCAGTTGGATGGTCACTCTGGGTTATATCCAAGACACTGAAGCTGCTTTAATGATTTGGTTCAGTATCTTGGATAGCTCCTTTAAATTTGAGAATAAAATTTAGAGCAGCTTTACCATCCTTCTGACATGAAAGACATTAGCCATCAATGGGTACAACTTAGTGAAAATGATGCTTACTCTTTTTAGCATGATGAACTTCAGTCTGTATTGCTTGTAGAATATTCAGTTAGTCCCCTGGTTTTAAATATGTTTATTAAAAAATGAAATTTCAATATGAAATTGGTTTCTAAATATGTAATATGTAAAGAGAAAAGTGTGTAGTGTGTTCATGAGGGAGTGGAAAGAGATTACAGATGGGAATGATGTAATCAAATGTTGCCAGGCTTTAATTCCTGGCAGTCAGCATACTGACTGGGGAGAATTTATGAAGCAGCAGCCTAACAACACCTGGGTAGCTCCATGATTCCCAAGCCTGGTCTAGATCATGGGGATTTCTTCTTGTTTTGGAAGGTGCATTGCCTAATTTAGATTCACTTCCACATGTAATTATGCATCTATGGATACATTTTCCCATTGCAGGCCAGGAAAAGTAGGAGCAAATGATACATAAATGATATGGCTTTAACTTTAGCTTTAGATGAGGATGATGACATAGGGCCTCGGCAGACGGCTAATTGAGCCGTCTTCCGGGCCCGGAAGAGGAGGGGCAGCCGCACGAGTGGCGCCCCTTCCTCTTCCTGAGGTCGCCCTCGGAGTCGCCGTCCGTCCGCACGGCGGGCGCTCCGGGGATGACCTCACGCCGCGGCGACCGGACGCGCCGCAGCGTTTGAGTCAGGGAAAGTGCGCCTGCCGCTTTTAGGGCGCACTTTCCCTGACATCTAAAAGGAGCGCCAATTTGGTGCTCCTTTTAGAGTTGCCGGAGGAGCGCCGTGGTGTGGAGGCTGAGCTCCGCCGGCGCTCCGGACCAGGGCGTCCCCGATGCCCTGGTCTGCAGAGGGGAATAGTGTCCTTCATATGATTGATTCCTGTTATGTGTCTATAAGCAATCTTTGAATGAAGAGTTCATTATTGCATAAATACCTTGCATGAAGTAAAGTAAAAGATTTCATTTTGGATCATTATTTAATTATGTTATACACTTTACCTTTTTTATATATATTGTTGAGGATTGTATGATACATGTATTGGCAATACATCTAGAAATATTTACAGTACAACAGTGCAGTAATATTGGTTTCAGCATTTAGAACAGACTGCCTGAGCAGATACACTGTACACTGCAGATATCTGTACACTGTACAGACAAATGCTGAGAGCGAGATTTACAGTCATGAATAATATCAAAATAATTGCATGGTCTGTGCCTGTGTACATAATAGTCGATAGATCACACTGGATCCAACCTTGATTATCTCCCCCTAAACAACAAACAAACAAACAAACAAACAAACAACAGCAACAACAACAACATATGTTTAGTGTCTGTGACAATACAAGTAAAGGTCATAACCCTTTTCAAATGGGTAATTGTGTCTGTATCCCTGGGATATATAGTTTTGCTTTTCTGTTCCTTTGACTCTTGTGTAAATATATGACAGGCCCCACTGTATAATTCAACCACATGCATTGGGCTTGGGTGTCTCATTTAATGGAGGCATAAAGAGCTATATTTGCTTTATATAAAATGTGTACTTGCATAATGTTCACAAAAATAGAGTACACATTTTGGGGTCATTAAGTTTGAGAATTTAACTGTCTTTGGCATACTGTAGAGCCTTAAGGGTTTACAAAACATAGATATGCAGTATGTGAATAATGTAGTTGTCAAAATTTGATGCTACTCTTGTTCTATATATGTACACAACAATGACAGGACAAACCCTGCATTTCCATGTGCACAACAATATTGATGTCAAATCTTGTGAAATAATGCAGATTCTGTTTAAAGGCATTCCCCGCAGCTGATTTTAACCTGATGGCCATTTAATTGTCCTTTCTTATTAGCAGCTCAGTCTGGTTCATAGGTTGTAGGATGAAGTGAAGTCTGCCCCTCCTACAGTATGAGTTAAAAGTGGCATTTTCTGTTTACTTGTAATCAAGCTTACATTTTCTCTAGTGCAGCTAAAGCAGCTTTATAAGACATTACTGTGATAATGGGTGACTGGGGGCTTGTGGAATGATCAAAATTTGTGCCTCTTATTTTCTTCAGTTCCGTGCTTTCTTGTGAGTTTGCCATACATGCTCTCTCACACACTGTGATTTGCAGACCATGGAAGAGGGACCTGACAAGAGTGTATCTATGTATTAATAAATTAGACTTGTCTGATGTCTTGATACAGAGAATATGTTGTTCTGCCTTCATAAAATTACTACCAAACGCTTTAATTAAAGCAAAGTAGCGTTAATGTTGTTTAAATTGTTAGGGGTTTTTTTGGTTTACATTTCTCATAAAATGACTGGATTAAAAGGTACTACTGCTAGAATCTTTCATTCATATAAAACAAGAACATCTTATGGGGAGTGTATGTTTGTGTGCATGTGCACATGACTATTTGCCAATACATATGAATTGACTGAAGCCATTGACATGTGATCACTTTTTTGCTTGATGCATTGAAATGTAAATTCTAGCAAAACTCATAGGTTGTATCCACACTGCAGAAATAAAGTAGTCTACCACCACTTTAATTGCCAAGGTGCTATCCTACAGAATTCTGGGCTTTATAGTTTAGTGAGGCACCAGAGGTCTCTGACAGACCAGGCTGAATACTTCACCAAACTACAAATCCAGGATTCCACAGAATGGTGCCATGATAGTTAAAGCGGTGTTAAAAAGCTTTATTTCTGCAGTGTGGAGGAGCTAATAGACAAGCTGCTTTGATGGGTCCTGATAAATAGGAATTTGTCTTCATGATAATGAGAGACTGTCTAGTTGGTTTGTGTACTTCATCTTGAATAAGGCTGAGCTAATGCAGAAGCCATATCTTGGCCTACAAGACTGAATTGCCTCTTTGAATAATAATTCTATGGTAGGGGTGGGTACTGCAAAAAAAAAAAAGTGGTGAAGTGTACCCAGTGTGTCAAGGAAAGAGGAATTGGTGGCCGAAATAAGAAATATGAAAATCCTTTGTCCTGAAGAATGGCTTTGCCATAACACATTGGGCAAACTTCACAATGTAATCATTTCCGACTTGCATACACCATCTTCCATTATAACTTTGCTCTATCATAGGGATGGGAATTATGTGGCCCTCCAGATATTGTTTAACTTCGGTTCCCAGCAGCTCTAGCTGAGGAATGGGGAATGCTGAGAGATGCAAACCAACATGTTCTGTAGAGATGCATGAGTCTCACCCTTGCTCTGCCAGCTTCTTTTAACGTTGCTTCATCTTTTCTCCAGTATTGCCTGGGAAATGTGGTAATTCTCTTTAATTTCCCTGTAGTATGCCATAGCTTCTTCCAGCATTGCAAAGAAAGTTAATTGACTAAGCAATTAGAGGACCCTTTTTCAATTTCACATGCTGTGCTGCAACTTACATTACACATACAGGAAGGTGTGGAAGCAGCTTTGCTTTGCTTAGAGTACCTAGATGACCCTTCATATCTTCTTGTGAATTGTACAGCCTTGATTCTTTTGAACTAAAAGTTTTTAAACAGTTCCAGAAGAAATGAGAATGAAAGGTATATTTTTTGAGAGGGAGACTGTGGCACACACTACTGCCACCTTCCTACTTTTACACTTGAATTCTAGCTAGCTGTACTTTGGGAATTTGTTATCCCCACTTCTACCACCTAATAAGGTGTCAGGGACTCACACTGCCTTTTTAATGTAGTCCCACCTCCAGAATAACAAAATATTGGTAGCGTGTTTTGTGACTAAAACAGAGGCCAAGTGATGTTGCAATAGCCGAAAAGATCCTCTGGGCGGTTGCAGACAATCTAGTTTTCATCGGCTGCAACAAATTCCTTCCAGAGGACCTGAGTGCATGGGGTGGATTATACAGGAGGAGGTGGTCCCGAAGATAGGTTGGATCCAAGCCATTTAGGGCTTTAAAGGTGATAACCAACACCTTGTACTGGGCCCAGAAACTAATGGGCAGCCAGTGAAGTGATACCAGGATTGGTGTTATATGGTCTCTTCTCATTGTTCCTGAGACCAACCTGGCTGCCATATTCTGTACTAATTGAAGTTAGGGTAGCCCCATGTAGAGCACATTACAGAAATCAAAACAAGAGCATGCACCACAGTTACCAAAGCATGCACCACAGTTTCAAGGTCCCTAACTTCCAGGAAAGGGCACAGCTGGTGTATCAGCCAAAGCTGATAACAGGCACTCTTGACCATCACATTCACCTGATTTATCATCTGAAGCGATGGGTCCAGGAACACCCCCAGACTGCGAACACAGTCCTTTGAGGAGAGTGTGACCCCATCCAGGACTGGAGGTTGCAACCCAGTACCTGGGTTTGGGGACGCTACTGTAAGTACCTCCATTTTGTTTGGATTCAGTCTCAATCTGTTTTTCCTCATACAGTCCATTACTGCCTTAAGACAGTCATTGAGAAGAGAGACTCCACTTGAAGTCAATGGGCAGCCAGTGAAGACTGAGACATGGAGAAAATATCTGGATGTCATCAGCGTACTGATAACACCCCACCCCATGTCTCCAGATGATCTCTCCCAATGGCTTCATAAATATATATTAAATAGTATCAGAGACAGGATGGCGCCTTGTGGGATGCCACAATTAAGCTCTTCCCTTGCAGAGCGACTGTCCCTGAGCATCATTGTCTGGAATCTGTCCATCAGTGTTATGACAGAATCTATAGATGAGGTGTCCAGCAGCTCCGTTTCTGAAATTTTACTGGATCAGCTTCAACCTTTGAGTACCGATGACGTGGACAAGCTCCTTGGTAGAGTGAGGAAGACAACTTAACCCCTCGATCCTTGTCCATCATGGCTGGCCATCCGGGGGGGGGGGGTGAAGCATTGAGGGTGTTCTTTAGGGACATTATTAATGCATCCCTCAGGGAAGATTTTGTTTCATCTTGTTTAAAGGAAACGGTGGTTAAGCTGCTCCTGAAAAAGCCTTCCCTAGACCCTCTGGATAGGAACAACTATAGGCCAGTCTCCTTGCTGCCTTTTTTAAGCAAGGTGATCGAGAGGGTGGTTGCCTCTCAACTCCAAGCTCTCTTGGATGAAACTAATTATCTAGATCCATTTCAAACTGGCTTTAGGACAGGATATGGAGTTGAGACTGCCATGTTTGCTCTGTCTGACAACCTACGTTTGGGTATTGACAGGGGTAGTGTGACCCTGTTGGTGCTCTTGGACCTCTCAGCGGCCTTTGATACAATAGATCGTTCCATCCTTTTGGATTGCCTGAGAGGGTTATGGAGGTACTAACAATTACGGGCCCGAAACCAGGTTTGGGAATACAACTTCCAGTCCTGAATGGAGTCACACTCTCCTCCAAGGACTGTGTTCTCAGTCTGGGGGTGCTCCTGGATCCGTCGCTCCAGATGTCAAATCAGGTAAATGTGACGGTCGGGAGCACCTTTTACCACCTTCAACTGATACGCCAGCTGCGCCCATTCCTGGAAACCAAGGATCTTGAAACTGTGGTATACACACTGGTAACCTCCTGTCTTGATTTTTGTAATGCACTGTACATGAGGCTACCCTTGTGCTTGACTCGGAAACTTCAACTAGTTCAGAACGTGGCAGCCAGGTTGGTTTCTGGAATTTCCAGAAGAGAGCATATTACACCTGTGTTAAAATCTCTCCACTGGCTGCCCATTAGTTTCCAAGCACAGTACAAGGTGTTGGTTATGACCTTTAAAGCCCTACATGGCTTGAGTCCAACCTATCTCTGAGACCGCCTCCTTCCATATGACCCACCCCTCGCACTCCAGTCCTCTGGGAAGAATTTATTACAGCTGATAAAAACTAGGCCTCCCAGAGGGCCTTTTCTGCTACTACTCCCAGATTATGGAATGGCCTGCGGGACAAGATACGTCTTATTTCTGTCTTAGACAGCTTCAAGAAGGCTGTTAAGATGGATCTCTTCCAGCAGGCCTTTCCTGTATAACTATCCCGGCCCAAAGAGTCAGATAACTTTTCTCCCTTCAGTGCTGCTGCTGCTGATTATGTTGTATTGCTGTGATGCCTGGTTTTATGCTGTGTTTTATCTAATGTTTAAAATTGTCCTAATTTAATAGCTTTTTAAGGGGTGGGTGGGTCTGGGATTGGATGTACTTATTGATGTTTTTATCGTTGTAAACCACCCCAATTGCGCTGCAGAGGGGCGGGATAGAAATAAGAAGAAGAAGAAGAAGAAGAAGAAGAAGAAGAAGAAGAAGACCCCTCTCAAACCTTGGGATCAAAGCAAGGAGGGCTCCCTGGCTACTTCATCCTTCAATCCCTAGGTTTGAGAAGGGTCCGGGGAACAAGGAGGGCACCCTGGTTGCATCCTCCTTTGATTCCAAGGTTTGAAAGAAGTTCGGGGACCCTTCTCAAACCTTGGGATCAGAGCACAGAAGGTACCCTGGCCTCTTCTTCCTTTGATCCCAAGGCTTTTCAGGGAGCTCAATTATTCCCTAGTTCCTAGCTCTGTGTGTGCACCCTTCCAGCTATTCCCTCCATCCTTAGCTTTCCCTGAGTGGGAGAGTGCACATGCACACAGCTAGGGACTCACGAATAATAGAATCCTTGAATCCCAAAGCCACGAATATCGAGGGATGCCTGTAGTTGTTATACCAACATAATCTTTTTCTGCTTTCTTCACAGCACAGGACTTTTTAAAAAAAAATCTATGAGCTGTCTTGAGACACTTTCTGGAAGAGAGGTGACATATTAAATAAATAAATAATACCATAACAGCACATAAAGGCCACTATAACTAGATTATCCATCATCTTGGAGTGGGGAGTTACATTTTTACTATAATGAAGTGCTATAATAACAAACACCAAATCCTGTTATTTTGGCACAGTTTCTTTTACACCAGTTTTAATGAGCAGTGGCAAAGTAAAAATACAGAAGGAAAAAAAGTGAGATCACAAAAATGCACAGTATATACCGGATTGTTTTAAAATATCAATAAAAAGAAATTCTGAACAACAGCATTATACAAGTAATGCCCTCAGCAATTTCACATATGACATTCCTGCTCTAGCCAAGTTCTATCATTGTAGATTCATGAGAATGAATAGTGTCAGATGACATTTTGCTGCTTTATGTTTTCTACAGTGTGAGATGGTTGCATTTGAACCCCTTAAGAAATAGTTTTAACCTGCTACTTTCAACAAATAATATCTAAATTAGTAGTGTTTTTATTTTTGTACAAGCAATCTCTAAAGCATTTCTGGTTAAGATTTGAAAAGATGCTCTTGTCAGACTAATCAGTTTCATGTATATTTCACATCATGAGGACTTATTTGCACATTATCCCAAGATTGTAACTCTTGAACTACTCCAACCTTTGACTTGTTTACACATTCAAGTGATCACAAAGTTAAACATTACCAAATACTTGATCAAAGCTCAAAGGCTTCCCTGTGAAAACTGGTATGCATCTTATCTTTAGTAGGTAGCTCCACAGAAAGAAGCAGAGATTTGAGAAAGACACCAAGATTTAAATGGCCTTCATTCTATCACTGGGGGCAGCACTGGCTAAAAAGAAGGAGGAGGAGGAGGAGGAGGAGGAGGAGGAGGAGGAGGAGGAGGAGGAGGAGGAGGAGGAGTTCATCTAAAAAAAAACAACAGGCAGCCCTAGACCATGGTGTGGTGACTTAACAGTTAAGATTCCAATTCTGATGATTGTAAGGTTGTAAGGTTGGCAGCTTGAGGCCCAAGTGCCACATGTGATGGGTGAGCTGCTGTCATTAGTCCCAGCTTCTGCCAACCTAGCAGTTCGAAAGCACATGCAAGTAGATAAATAGGTACCACGTCAGTGGGAAGGTAACAGTATCCATGCAGTCATGGTGGCCACATGATCACAGAGTCACCTTGAGACAACCCTGGCTCTGTGGCATAGTAACAGAGATGTTCATGTCAAGGGGAAACCTTTTCCTTTACCTAGAACATGGCAAAGACATTAGAACAATGTGGTAAAGTTGGCAGGGTTGGAGTTAATTCATTAAATATCCTCATATTACCAACATAGTTCTTTGACATCATTAATAAGCCTGTTACCTGCCTCCCAGCCTACATAGCCTTGTGAAATAATCTTAGGAGAATACATAAAGGAGTTCATCCCATTAAAAATTAGATCAGCAGCTGTTGGATAGGTTGCTATAGGCATATTGTCATATTGAGACGTGCACTTCTCTTGGATGGAAAGTGAAAAGTTCAGATTCACAGTAAATTCTTGGCAGGACCTTCTCTGTAGTTGCACTAATGTTCTGGCCTGTTTGGTCAAGCTGCTTTATTCTATTTGATGGTAACTGAAGACTTGGCTTTTTTAAAATAGGTGTCATCCCCTGTCCCCCCCCAATTTGGCCTGGACTGAAATGGAAGTTTCATGTGAACAGCATTTGTGAATAGTTTTCTCTGTGCAATGTTTAGTACATTCAGCATTTTAATGGTGATTATTTTATGACTTTGTTACTTTGATTGCTGTGCTTAAAAATATTGCACAATTAGAGTGACATTTATAAACAATATTACAAATAATAATAATAATACAAATGATTATTAGTAACATAGTGTTATGGTGGTGGAGTCATCATATCACTGCCCAGTTTTTTTTTTGCAAAAGACCACATGAAAGCATTGCAAAATTGTCATTTTATGAAATTCATAGTGTGCTGATTGTGTATAATTAACTGCTTAAGATGAAAACATACTACATTTAGGATTATGTCCCATGCAAAACATTCTTTAAATTGTGTCAGATACTATGAAGGCCATGTATCTAATCAAGGAACAGAAACACTTTTCCTGTTTGGATTTTCAAGATGGATTATATGGGCTTATGTGCCATGTTATTCAGGTCTTTAGCTATGCATAACTGAGGTTCTTTTTAAAAAGCTGGTTGTGGGTACCCCAAACAGGATTGGGCTAGGTCCATTAACCATTTGCACCTGCTCTGATTCAGTATGAAATTCAGTTTCCCCAGTGCTATGATCCCAATCCAGCTCAATCAGGTATTTATTTCATTAAAAATAGCTATACATGGTCTAATGGCATAACTAACATGAGACATGCATTGGCTTTTAGAATAGTAGGATATATATCTTTCAGAAATGATAAAGAAATCATGGGGTTATTCTGAAATGTCATTGGTCCCAGACATCTGTCAAGCTGCATTCTTGTTTTGGTGTTTGGGGCTGAGCAGAAAGATGATAATATGTAAGTGATGATATCTTGGCAGTTTGTTTGTCATGATCAGATCACTACCTGGTGAATTTTGTTGGTGGTGTGTGCCTTGAAGTCATTGCCAACTTACGGAAACTCTAAGGTGAACCTATCATTGACTCTTCTTAACAAGATTTGTTCAGAGGCCTTTACTTTCTTCTGAGGCTGAGAGGGTATGACTTGCCCAAGGTCACCTAGTGGATTTCCATGGCTGAGTGGGTCTTCAAACCCTGGTCTCCAGAGCTGCACTCCAATGCTCAAACTACTACATTATACTAGCACCTCCAATACCACTGTATTCTCTTCCTGCATACTTTGAATATTGGAGCTTCCACAGAGATCTTATTTATCTAGGTTAATTTGAGGCAGATAAGATTGAGAAGAATTCTTCCTTGCCATTTGATGCATACTGAAGTTAAGAATTTCAGAACATGCAAGACAAGCTTGCCAGCTCATGACATTTTTTAATTTTAGTATTTTCTTCTCTAATTGTTTGGTGCCTATGTGCTCTTCCCCATGTCAATATCATGCCTTCTACCCCCATTTTGGTTTTTTTTAAGCACCAGATTGAGCTACCCTATTGTAGTGATGTTACCCACTACATTTTTTCACTACATAATGAATAATTCACATTGACAGTGATATGAAGTAATACTATAATTACCATGGATTAAAAGCATTTCTTAAAGGCCAGGATCTAAAAAGTCACACTAGCCACATTCAGCCCATATGGAATTGACTTTCCTTCCTTTAACAAGCAAGCCCTCATGCTATACTAGGAACAGAGATTTGAAGCAATGTGTTACTTGTAATAGTTTATTTGGTAACTAGTTACATTTTTCAGTAATCTTAGTTTTTTGCCTGTAATAGCCAGGGATGCAATTATTTAATTTTTGTAGCACAATGTAGTTTCTTCTAGTTACTCATTACTCAGTGTATTGTGGTTCAGTCAGTATGATGGGAGGGAGGAGAAGGAGGGAGGCTTACATGTGTGGCTGCCTTCTTCTGTTCTGCCCAAATAAAATATTCTTGCAGTTAATAATAATAATAATAATAATAATAATTTTTATTTATAACCCGCCCCTCTGCGTGGCAATCGGGGCGGGGTACAACAAGATTAAAAAACAAAACACAGTTAAAAATCATTCCCCCGTCCCATAATCCCACCCTCCCATCCCCTTAAAATAGGATTAAATTGCATTCAAATTAAAAATGCCACATAGTTAAGAAATAATAAAAAAGTTGCTACCAAGAAGAGAAAGAAAAAGACAGAGTGCATATTAGTGCATGTTTTAGAGTGGAGTGCTAGGGTGGAGTGGGGCCTAAATACCCTAAAGCAGTGATGGCGAACCTTTTAGAGACCGAATGTTCAAACTCAGTGGCATTTCCACAGTGGATGTTACCAGGTGCTGGGGACGGGACTTCCAGGGGGTGGGATTTCTGGGAGGAAAACACTCAAGGAAAAAAATGGAGAACCTGACCAAATAAAGGCTAAAAAAAAAAAATCAAAACAAAAAAGCCATTAGTATAAATATTAAATCCATCCTTGTCACTCCTGCTCAAAATGGAGGACCTTTTGGAATCCCTCCTGGACAGGAGGTTGAAATGGACGAGAGATCCTGAAAAGGAGGAGGAACATGTCTGAGCTAAAGACACCCATATAGATATAAATCCATGTTTCTCAGTCATCCTCAAAATGGAGGACATTTTGGAATCCCTCCTGGAAACTTCCTGTTGACCTTGGAGCAGCAGCAGCAGATAAGCCTCTCAGCAACCATGTTAGGCAGTGGGCTGCTTGAGGACACAATGCAAATATTGAATGGGTTTCCCCCCCCTTAATTTCAGCACAATGGAAAAATAAAAGGAACAATTTAATTGTAGGTTCAATCTATATTTAACTCTATTCAGGGAATGAAAAGACAAGAAGAAATGGAGTGGCTTTCATACTGAAAAAAGATGTGGCAAAAGCAGTCAGAGGATACAATGCAAAATCAGACCAAATCATTTCAGTAAGGCTCCATGGTAAACCTATGAATATCACCATAATTCAAGTATATGCACCAACTACAGAGGCAGAACAGGAAGAAATTGATAGATTCTGTGAAGGAGTACAGGAAGAAATTGACAACACATCAACACAGAATGTCAAGCTGATCACTGGAGAATGGAATGCAAAGGTTGGAAGCAAAGAAGAATCAAAAACAGTAGGCAGATTTGGATTAGGCAAAAGAAGCAGGTGAGTGTCTAATAGAATTTTGTGAAGCCAACAACCTATTTATTGCAAACACATTTTTCATACAACCAGAAAGAAGGTTACACACATGGACATCACCAGATGGTCAGTACAAAAATCAAATAGATTATATAATTGGAAGTAAAAGATGGTGGAACTCTATACTGGTGGCCAAAACTAGACCAGGCGCCGATTGTGGCACAGATCATGAATTACTCATATAAAAAATAAGAGTAAGACTCAAGAAGAAAACAAAACCAGTGATTATACCAAAATACGATCTAAATAATATCTCAACAGAATTTATTGATGGACTTCCGGGTGGCATAGCAGTTGTGGAGGTTGTCGTCTAGAGGAGGCTCTGGCCAGTAACCGCTTACTGCAGAGATAAGTCCCTCTCTGGGGATGTCAGAGAGGGTGATGGTGTCCCCCTGATAAAGGGGAAGCAGAGGGGCCCTCAGTTTGGCCATTTGGAGAAACCAAAATGAAGAAAGAAGGCTTTTTTTAAAAAGTAAAAGGAATGAAGACTGGAGGAGAGGGTTTCTCAAGGTAAGCGATGGGCAGCCATGTCTGAAGCAAGCTGCAATTTGATCACTGTAGCAACACTGCCACTTTTCAAAGAAACACTGCTGAAGGAAACAATGTATCAAGTAGCTAGAATCCACCCTCTTTCTTTTCTTCCTACACTCAAACTTATCTGTCAAGACCCGTAAGTGCAAGGGACAGATAACAAAGGGAGAACATGAAAACGAAAGCTACCAGTTAATATCAGTATATGTCTGAGCTGAGTGCTAATGAGCCTAATTTATGAGTTAAGAGAGAAGTAAATATTACAAGAGGCAGAGACTGTAACATATATGTTTGTGGAGCGGAAGAAGTGTGAAAGTGAGAAACATATATAATTTAGAGGATGTTTGTGGATGGTGAAGTGTTCTTTCTTCCCAGTGATCTGCTAAGTTTCAATTAGAAGGGGAAAGGAAGAAAATAAGTTAAATCTAAAATAAGCTAAAGCTAAATAATTTTGAGGAGATTGTAACTCCAAAGAGTAGAGGACTGCAATGTATTAAATGTGGGATTATTGAGTTTGGACTGTGTAATTGCCTGGCTAAGAATATAGGAAAGTCTCAGCACTAGATAAAGAACTGAGACCTTGAAAATGCCAGACAGTGAATGTGTATTCCTCCCCTCTGTTTTCCTCTTGCCTGAACTCTTGCCAGAGAAGGTTGCGAATACCCTATCTCTTGTCTCAGTCATATTGGGAAAGTACAGAAGGAGTAATCCACAGCATAATAAATAATGAAAGAAGAAAGAGAGTACCCATTAGAACTGTGTGAGAAAGAGAGAAAGAGAGAGAAAGGAAAAGGGGAAATAAGGGAAGATGGCCTCTGGGAAGAAAGCTGCAATTCAAACTCTGATTCCCAATCTAAACCAAAGAAGACCCTCAATGGATACAAACACAAAAAAGGCAGACCAGAATGAATCTCTTTTAGAGGAGATAAAAAAAAATATGTGCAGGTATCCGAGAGGACAATGAAAAAATTAAGAATGTTATGAAACAGGAAATAAAATTGGAATTGAGAGGAATTAAAAGATGTAAAGCAAAACTTGGAGTCCATTACAAAAGAGATGGGGAAAGTAACAGAAAAGGCAGAGAAACTGGAAAGAGATCTCAAAGATTCAGATGTGAAACTTGAAAAGGTAATCAAGGAGAGAAATGAAGAATAAGAAAATGTAATAAGATTGGAGATCAAAAGTCAGGAATCTTGTTTTAAGGTGAGAGGAATTCCAGAGAAATAAGATGAGGACTTACATGCAACTTTAACCCCTTTACATGCAGCATTTGTAAAAGAATCAGATCAACTCTTTCCCTGGGAAATTGGTAGATAGTACCATCTGAATTTGAAGTTAGCCTGTACCAGAAATCTCCTGAGAGATGTGATCGTATACTGCATGAGGAAACAAACTCCTGACCAGGTTATACAGTACAGCTATTAAAAAGACTTAATAATTGATGGGAAGAAAATTCATATATTCAGAGACATCCCAGCGAGCGAGTTTTCTGAGCGAGAAGAGACTATTTCTTTCTTACGGATCAACTGAAAACACACAGGGTCCCATTTAGATGGGGAAAAATTGAAGGTGTGTTGGTGACTTGGCAGTAAAAAAAGATATAAACTGAACTCAGTAGAAAAAGCAACTGAATTCTGACAGAAATTTAGGAAAGAACTTGAGAAAAATAGAAATGGAAACTCAAAGAGGGAGAGAAATGGAAGAAGACAACTTGACAGAATGAAAACAAGACTAGACTACAAGAGAGAGGAAGAGATGGAGAATCCAGAAGATGAAGAGGAGGGAGGAGTGGGAGGAGATGGAAAAGATTGAGAACTATTTCAGTTTTGTGATGTTTCTCTTTTCTCCTTTTTTCCTGCTCTCTCATTTTCTCTGCTCTCTTTCTCTTATCCCTATTCCCTTCCATCCCTCCTCTCTCCCGCTTTTGGCTGTCTCACAACTTTGTTTTTTTCTTTTTTCTTTTTTCTTTTGATAGATTAAATTGATAAACTCTAGACGGTTCGGAGTTAAAGAAGGAGGGGTGTGGGGTGAAGGAAGGTAGACACTATAGCAGAAAATATGTTAATGGAATGTGAGGGGGCTAAACTCACCAGGAAAGAGAGGGAAAATATTCTTGTATATTGATAGATTTAAGCCAGGTGTAAGGTGTATTCAAGAATCACATATAAATATAAAAGATAAGAGATTATATTTCATCTACATCCAAAAGAAAAGGAGGAATAATAATGTATGTAAATAATAACTTAGAGTCAAAAGAAATCTTTAATGATAACGATAGGTATTATGTAGGGGTAGAGGTGGTATGGAATGGAACAAAATTACTGATTGTAGGAGTATATGGTTCTCTACAAAATAAAAGTAGGTTCTATATGAACTTACAAAGTAAACTTTGTGAAACGGAATATGAAAACATAATACTAATTGGAGATTTCAATAGTGTGTGTGAACCAAATATAAATTGATCATCGTCAAAAATGATAAAAGAAAAACAGGGTAAATTACCAAAAAGTTTCTTTAATATGATTGATAATTTAGTCCTTGTGGACATGTGGAGACCGTTATATGATTTAAAAGAAGAATACACCTTCAGATCAGATAGACACAATTCAATGGCTAGAACTGACTTAATTTGAGTCTCAAAGAATTGTTAGGAGTGATTAAAGAGATGGAAATACCACCCAGATCCTTGCCTGATCATAGTATGTGGATTTTGAATCTAAAAGAAAGATGAAGAGATGCTAGTTGGAAACTAAATGATGAGCTTTTACATGACCTGGTAATAATGGAAAAAGCAAAATCGGAATTAAGGAACTTTTTCAAGGACAACATAAATAATGGGGTGGAAATAAACATAGTTTGGGACACCACAAAAGTGGTCCTATGAGGTTTCTTTATTCAACAAAACATCATTAGAAATAGAAAGCAAAAACAAAGATTAGACCTTCTAAATAAAGAATTGAAGGAACAGGAAATGAAATTGACAAAGGAGCCTCTGGATAAAGTTACAAAAGATAATATAAAGAAAATCCAAAAGCAAATCTCAGTGATGTTGGTCCATGACAGAGGCAGAAAACTAAAGGAGGCAACACAAAGAGAATTCTATCATTCCAATAAAACAGGTAAGTGGTTGGCATTTAAGCTTAGAAAAAAGAGAGAGAAGAAACTAATTTCAATAATTACGCTGAAAGGGGAAACTGTGACAAATATTGACTCAATTAAAAAAATATCAAGACTACTATGTGAAACTATATGAGAGATTGGATACAGATAATTCAAATATTAATGAATGGTTAAAAGATGTAGAATTTAGTAAAGTAAACGGAGACCAAAAACAATATATAGAGAGTAAGATTTCTCTAGATGAGGTAAGAAAGGCAATAATGCAGACAAAAAAGAATAAATCTCCTGGTCCAGATGGTTTTACACCTTCGTTTTACAAAACATTCATAGATGAGTTATGTGGTCCACTGAATGCTACAATAGAAAATATGCTTCATGAATGTGTGGAAAGAGGCAGAATTATATTAATTCCCAAGGGAAAGAAAGGAAATTTAGAACCATCTGATTTTAGGCCAGTATCACTTCTGAATATAGATTAAAAATTTGTGTGTCAGTCTTAGTGAACCGAGTTAAAATGTGCTTAAAAGATTTAATAGATAATGACCAAAAAGGATTTCTACCAGATAGGAAATTAAAAGATAATGTGAGATATGTGTTAGATTGTCTGGAGTATTATGAAAATCATTTTGGGAAACAAGCGGGTTTTTTTCTTTTTGGATTTACAAAAAAGCCTTTGTTTTGGTAAATTAGGACATATTAAAAATATTGTTAGGTAAAATGAACATGGAGGAAAACTTTCAGAAATGGGTGGGAGAGATTTAGACCAGCATAAAGGGCCAGCCTGGGGGTGGAGTTGGGGTGGGACAGCAGCACACCAGCCACCCCGACTCCACCCTGATGCTGTCCTGATGCCACTCACCCATCCACATAGCATGCAGCGTCAAAACCCCCTCTTGGCACAGCATGCACACATGCTGCACCAAAAGGACACAAAAAACCACTGTGGTGGCTGAAAGGGCAGCCTTTTGCTGCCCCTCAAAGGAGTGGAATTTTGCTGCTCTTTTGGGGCAAAAAGGAGGATTGGGGCCACTGCATGTGGTTGCCGTGGCCCTGATCCACTGTCCCTTTTGGGCCATTTGTATCGGCCCATACTCGAATGAAAGGGCTAAAGAAGATGTAAAGGTTATGGGTGAATAAGGTAAAATATTAGAAATGGGAAAAGTCTGGAAAAAATGGGGGGGAGCATTAATGGGAAGAGCTTGGGATTTACTACTTGGTTGGGAAACTGAAGAGGAATTTATCAAGGAGAATATGATAAAGTGGGCAAACGATGTGGGGTACCTGATTGACTTAAATCAATGGGGCGGAAATGGAATAAAGGTCTAAAATATACAAAAGTGCAAAACATGAAGGAGAATTGGTACAAGTTATTTTTTAGATGGCATCTTACACCAAGAAAAATTGCAAAAATCTAAAAAAAAAAAAAAAAAGATTATCTATGTTGGAAATATCATGAATATCCAGGTACATATCTACATTGTTGCAGGTCTTGTAAAAAGGTTAAAAGATTTTGATTCCAAATCACTCAAATGATAAATAAAATACTAAAAATAGATTCGGCAGTAAAACCAGAATATATGCTTCTTTGTTTATTTGACAAAAATACTGTAAAATATTATTTCACTTGACCACAATGGCTAGAATATTATACGCCCAGAAATGAAAATCTAAGAAAATACCAAATTTAAAATAATGGATGTTTAAACAATATGATATTATGGAAATTATAGAATTAACATAAATTTTAGATGACAAAATTCTTGATAAAAATGGTTGGGAGGCAATTAGAATATTCATTAATGAAAATTGAGGTGCCAAACTGTTGAAGTTGTGTTAGATCTATTTATATAAGTCTACCATTTTTTTGTATTAAAAAAAAAAAGCATGATACTCAATTCATATATCTGTGAAATGGTACTCTTATGATGTCAAGCAACGTTAATAACTCTTAACTGCAATAAGAGAAATAGCAAAAAAACAAATCACCAGGAACAGACGATATTCCAATTGAATTGCTGGAATCCACATTGACAAAGTCAACTTTAGTGCTGATCAACATATGTCAACAGATATGGAAAACAAAATGATGGTCAACAGATTGGAAGTGATCAATATACATCCCCATCCACAAAAAGGGAGACACAAGAGACTGCAGTAACTATAGGACAATAGCACTGATCTCCCATGCAAGCAAAATTATGCAACATAGGTTCCAACCATACCTGGAGAGAGAAATCCCATAGGTCCAAGCGGGGTCCAGAAAATGATGAGGCACTAGGGACCACATTGCAAACATGTGATGGCTAATGGAGCGCACCAAGGAATTACAAAATAAAATCAGCATTTGTTTTATAGACTATAGCACAGGGTTTGACTGCATAGATCATGAAAAGCTATGGAACATCCTTAAAGACATAAGAGTGCCAACACATCTGATAGCCCTGATGAGGAATCTGTACTTAGGAGAAGAGACTACTGTCAGAACAGAACACAGAGAAACAGAATGGTTCCCAATTGCTAAAGGAGTTAGACAAGGTTGCAGACTTTCACCCTATCTGTTCAGTCTGTATGCAGACCATATTATAAGAAAAGCAGGCTTGGACACCAAAAAAGGAGGAGTGAAAATAGGAGGAAGGAATACCAACAATCTAAGATATGCAGATGACACCATAATACTAGCAGAAAACCTCACAGACATGGAAGACCTACTAAAGGAAGATCAAAGAAGAAAGTGCAAAGGCAGGCTTAATGCTTAACATAAAGAAAACAAAATAATGACCACCGAGGACCTTCACAAGTTCAACCTAGAATGAAGAAATAGAAATAATAATAAAAAAATTCCCCTACCTGGGATCAAACATTGATAGAAATGGGAACAGCAGTCAGGAAATTAGAAGATTAAGAATGAGGACGGTGGCTATGAAAGAACTAGAAAAGATCCTAAAATGCAAAGATATACAACCCAGCACAAAAGTTAGAATCATAAAAGCCATTATATTACCTATTACCATGTATGGATGTGAGAGCTGGACAATTAAGAAAGATGATAGGAAGAAAAGCAACTCCTTTGAGATGAGGTGCTGGAGAAGAGTGTTGAGGATCCCATGAATAGCCAAAAAGACAAACAAATGGGTCCTAGAGCAAATCAAGCCTTCCTGGAAGCCAAGATGACCAAACTGAGACTGTCGTATTTCGGACATATCATGAGAAGAGAGGACTCTTTGGAAAAAACATTAATGCTGCAGAAGGTGGAGGGATATAGGAAGAAGGAAGGACACATCCTAATGGATGGATTCTATTAAGGAGGTCACAGGTATGGGTTTGCAGGAATTAAGCAGAGCAGTGGAGGACATAGGGTCTTGGAAATGTCTCATCCCTAGGGCTTCCAGGAGTCGAGATTGACTCAAGGGCAGTTAACAACAAAACTTTGGACATGAGAAGGAATGAATCGTTGGAAAAGACAATAATGTTAGGAAAGGTGGAGGGAAATAGAAACAGGACTGCCACATTCTAGATGGATGGACTTTATTAAAGAAACTATGAATATGAGTTTTCAGGAGCTGGGCAGAGCAGTAGAGGATGGGGGGTGGGGTGGGGGGAGCTGGAGATGTCTCATCCATAGGGTCGCCATGGATTGAGATCGACACAAAGGCAGTTAACAACAACAACAATAGCAGTGCTATCCAGTGAAGGTTTTCTGTGTGGATCATTGCCTTCTCCAGCCTGCCATACAAATAAACTTAAAGCCCCTTTATGTTTTGTTAAGTATTTTAAAAATTAAGTCACTTGCATCTGCGTTGGGCCTGGTTCCATTTTTATTATTCAGTCCAGAACAGTCTTTGCTGCTGGTGTGATGTGTGGATTTCAGCTATTCTAGATGAAGATGTGAACAGGGCACTTGGTTAGGTGTGTTCTTCTATCTGCTCATCTTTTCATTTTATCTTTATTCCATCTTCTCTTCTCTTCTCATCTCTTCCCCTTTCTCTTTATCCTTCCTCCATTCTCTCTCTCTCTCTCTCTCATATACATACACAGACCAGCCTGGATCATAACTAATCCACCCTATTGCTTCCTTTGGAAGCAAATCAGTCCCCCAAATGTTAGTTCCAGTTAGCACAAGGGAACAAGCCTTGGAGTGAAATAGTAGATTTTCCCACTTTGCTACCTTGATCCTACTTAGGATTGCACTGTCAGTCAGTACTGAGATGAATATTATTTGACTGGGAGGATTTCATTCATTATACCATATTTTCCGGCGTATAAGACGACCCGGCGTATAAAACGACCCCCCAACTTTTCCAGTTAAAATATAGTTGAGATATATTTGCCATATAAGACGACCCCCCCTTTCCAACACACACCAAATAAAAATCAGATTTGATTTCAATATGGTAAATTTAATTCAAATGCTTATGACATGCAGAAAAACTGTCACTTATAAACACAACAAACTACAGCTCCCACGTTCCCTAACATTAATTTCTGCAGTGTATTTTGGACCTTACTTTTTCAAAAATAGTCCTGATTTACCATAAATGCTGCTTTAAAAATTATTTCCATCTCCCAGCTATGAGATGTTTGGGGGGAAAAGAGAAAGCGTTGGGGGAGAAGGACTGCCAATATACTAGGTGATGCATTCTGGGGTATGTACAATTTGCAGTCAAGTAAGTGACCCTGGGCATGTCACACACTCTCAGCCTTAGAGGATGGTAATGGTAACCCTCATTTGAAGAAACATGCCAAGAACACCCCATGATAAGGTTAAAAGTCACCATTTTGACCATTAAAACATCCTCTATTTTGAGCACGGCTAAGAAGCATGGGATTACATTCATATTAGTGTTTTTAGCTTTCTCTACCTTTTTTTCTTGTATGTCCTACATTTTTTGTAGTGACTTGTCTTCCTTTGCATTGAAGACATTTGGTCACCCTGTCTGAGTATCAGAGTATGACTCTAGAAACCAGGGTTCGAATCCTGGCTCAGCCATGGAATCCCCCTGGGTGACCTTGGGCAAGTCACACTCTCTCAGACTCAGGAGATGGCAATGGCAAGCTCCCCTCTGAAGAAACCTTGCCAAGCAAACACTATGAGCCTTAGGTTTGCTGTAAGTCGGAAATGACTCAAAGGCATACAACAACAACAACAATCTTAGATGTCACACTGTCTCAGCCCCAGAGGGTGGCAAAGGCAAACCCTGTCTGAAAAAACACATAGGAAAGAAATGATAGGTTCATGATAGGTTTGCCTTAGTGTCATCATCAGTTGGAAATGACTTGAAGATGCACAACAACAAAAACAGTCTTGAAAGTCACACTGTCTCAGCCTGAGGGAAAAGCAAAGGCAAACCCCTTCTGAACAAACCTTGCGAAGGAAACCCCAGGATAACTTCATCTTTGAGTTGCCAAAAGTCAGGAAGGACTTGAAGGCATACAACAACAGTCTTGAAAGTCACACTGTCTCAGCCTGAGGGAAAAGCAAAGGCAAACCCTTTCTGAACAAACCTTGTGAAGGAAACCCCAGGATAACTTCATCTTTGAGTTGCCAAAAGTCAGGAAGGACTTGAAGGCATACAACAACAGTCTTGAAAGTCACACTGTCTCAACCTCAGGGAAAAGCAAAGGCAAACCCTTTCTGAACAAACCTTGTGAAGGAAACCCCAGGATAACTTCATCTTTGAGTTGCCAAAAGTTAGGAAGGACTTGAAGGCGGACAACAGTCTTGAAAGTCACACTGTCTCAGCCTCAGGGAAAAGCAAAGGCAAATCCTCTGTCCTGATGCAGACTATTTCAAATAATCATTACATCAGGAGTTTGATCCTTGCACAGTTATTGCTCCCAAAGGAAATCTGGCCAATTAAATGCACACCCACACCTACTAGAGGAAGACATTTTCTCAAGAAAATTAAACATTAAAAAGGTGCTTTTAGAATGCTCTGTAGAGATTGGAAACACAGAAAAAGGGGAAATGGAAGAAGGAAAATACTGAATACCTCCTCTTCAGACTCCTCCTTCTCTCTCTCCGAGGCTTTTTTCCCAGCCTCAGAGCAGTCTTCCTGCTCCTCCTCCTCCTTCTCTCCCATTGGGCTCCTTCTTTCCCCCCTCCCTCCTCTGTGGGAGGAGTCTTTCTCAGCCTCCTCCATTTTATACTCACCATATAAGACGACCCCCAGCTTTAACTCCAGCTTTTCCTGCTTAGAAAGTCGTCTTATATGAAGGAAAATACGGTATTTTAAACAGAATAACATACTAGGCTATATTATAAAACAGGCTGCATGATTATTTTACATTTAAATTAGAGGACCACTTTAAAGTGATAGCTTAGGTGTACCACAATGAACCTACTGTTGTTGTTGTTGTTTTGGCTGGAGAAAGGTAGCAGATTAGCTCCTGGGTCTTGACCTAGGGATGGAAAAGAGGAAGACTCAAGACTGGGGAGGCTGGTTGAATACAACATAACAGCTGCTTAAATCAGATCCTTTACAATTGCACAAAAGAGTCCACTGTCAGTAGCTTACATGACAGGGCCAGATAACACAACATGGATTATATCAGGGGTAGGCAACCTTTCCCCTTTAAGGGCCGAGGGACTTCAGCTCCCAGAAGCCTCAGCCATGTTGGCCAATAGTCCCATGTTGGCCAATAGCTCCTGGGATTCTGGGAGCTGAATTCCCTCAGCCCTTAAAGGGGAAAGGTTGCCTACCCCTGGATTATATAGAAGCTGTAGCAACTGAGGCTACAGCAACTCTGGAGTACAGCTGTCAGTTTCAGTGTTTTAGTGACAAGAATCTGGAGCAAGTAATTTAACAGTTGGAGCCTAACTTCTGCAGTGCTTGAACCACATGTCTTTAAAAAGGATATTAACACTGAAACAAAAAGAACTCAGAATGTGCAAAAATGTTTCTTCTCACTTAGTGTCTTAATTGAATTGTCTCTGAATTAGTGGGAAAATTTTAAAAAGGGAAATCTTAAAAATTGCTTATTTGGCACTGTGAAATAGTAGATCCTGACTGGGTCACATCATTTGCACAGTATTTCAGCATGTTAAACCCAGATCCTAGACATCAAACACAATTGAGATCTAAGCATTTGGAGCAAAAAGTCATTCCCCCACCTCCACCACCCCACACACACTTTTAACCCTGCAAAATATATTTTATAAAATGTAAACCAGCAAATAATTGTCCATCCTTCAACTGGCATGTGTCCCCAGAGCCATAGAAACATGCATTTCAGCACATAATAATGGGGAAAGGAAGGTGAAGAAGGAAGCTCTATGGAAGGCCTACTGTTCTGACACATTGGGACACTTGCATGCTCAAAGAGCAGGATCATAAGGTATGCCATGCCCTACGCTAGTCATTTCAAGACAATGTGTGTGTGTAACCCATCCTATGTCTGTAGTGACTGTCTGTGATTTAGCTTCTACTGTTCTGCTACTTCAAAAGCCTAGCTGTCATATTAACACTCAAAACAGAAGTGGGAAACTTCCTGGGAATGGGAAGGCCACACTGGAAGGAAACATGATGCAAACATTTTCTTCATTTGTACTTTTAACAAAGTAGTATTTCTCATGATTTATTTTATCACTTCCAAACAAAAGCCTAGCTATTTTAACCAGTCACATACATGTTATTTATTTTATCTTCTTTCATGTAAGCTTAATTTATCATGTGTCTGCATTTTTTTTCATATTGTGAATACACAGGCATTGATAGATAATAATGTGGAGCATCTGTTAACATTTATCGCAAGCAGATGTTAAATTAATTTCATTGTTCATATAATCATTGTTCATATAGTCAGCATTATTTCAAAATTTAAGTATTCTTGTTTTCAAAGAATTAATGATTAATCATTAGTATACTTGGCTGCTTTATTTTTTTAAAAAATAAATTCAATATTTAATATGCTGTTTTCATAAAATTGAGCATCTTGGAATTTTGATTGTCACCTTGCCAATGCTTCTGTAATTAAGAATTTGGTACAAACTGGGAATATCCTCCTTAGTTGCTTTCTCCCCCATCCCCAAACACCATGGTTTAGTAACATAGAACTTTGTGTACAGAAGAAAAAAAATCCTTCTGTTTTGCAGGCAGTATTTGCACCTTTGAGATCTGAGACTGATGATGATGATGCATTATTTATGCATGGGTTAGTTACATTTAAGTTCTGACTTTCTTCCAGTAAACTCAAGGCTACCTACATGAGTCTCTTCATCCTTCACAGAAACCTGCTGTGTCAAGCTGAAAGAGTATGCCTGACCAAAAGTCACTTGACTTCTATGGCTGATGGGAACTTGAACCAGGATATCCCAAGTCCCAATTTAATGTTCCAAATTTTGCAACAACATACTGGCTCTGTAGTGGATTAGTAGATTAAGTGTATGCCTGATTGTCCTGTGTGAAGTATGAAAGGTGTCTCTGCTTGATGCAAGTGGATGGCAGTGGGACACCACCATGGTATTTTGTTGTGTAGTGGTTGAGCAGTGGTTGTGTAGAGGGCAGTAGTGGCTCCTATGAGGTTGACTCCTATGAGGAGCTACTTTACAGACTGAACTTCTCACTTGTGCAAGGAGCATTTTTTTAGCACCAGTGTCTAATTTGCAGTACAAAACTGAAAAAGTACAGCATTGATTGTTTCCATATAAGCCCTACTCCGTTCCATCTTCATTATCCACTTCATCTGTAAAATTTCAGACTATGCACACATTTGAAGATGGTAAAATAAACCAAAGCTAACATGAGCAAATGTACTATGCTTGAAAAAGAAATAGCACCTTAACCACTGTTGCCAAATGTGCATTGATCTTTATACTATACAGTTTACAAGATCATTGTGAAATTGGTTGAGGCTTATTATCTTTACTGGTGTCATGCAGAAGATGGAGCCTGCTTGTTTTTCTGCTACTCCAGAGACTAGAACAGGGGACGCCAACCTACAGCCCGTGGGCCGGGTCTGCCCCCCCGAGGCCTTTGGACCGGCCCCCGCTGACCCCTGCTGAGGCCGCGCGTGTAGCGATGGCCATTTTGTTTTCTAAAATGGCAGCCATGACTTGTTTGCGCATGTGCAGTACTTCTGTGCATGTGCGAACAAGCCGCAGCCGCTATTTTGGAAAACAAAATGACTGCCACAACTCAGCGCATGCGCAAACGAGCCCACGGAAGACCTGGAGGCCAGTGGGCCAGCCCCAGGTAAGAAAAACTTGCCGACCCCTGGACTAGAATATAAACCAATGGACCCAAAATTCCAGAGAAGAAATTACACTTAAACATTAGCAAGAAGGTCTTTACTGTAGGAGCTGTTCAGTGGAATGAACTGCCTCAGAGGGTAGTAGACTCTTCATCTTTATACCTCTTTAAGCAGAGGTTGGATGGGCATCTTTCAGGTGTGTTTTGTGTATTTTTGCACAGCAGGAGGTTGGACTAGATGGCTCTTAATTATCTTTTCCAACTCTGATTCTGTGATTCTATGGATCTGCATTTCAGAAATATATTAAATTAGTTCTGACAGCATGCCTGTATGGTAAAGAAAAAAATTACAGAGAGAGAGAGAGAGGAAGGGAGGGAGGGAGGAACATCTTAACAAATATTATTAAGCATACCCTACACCCCTCTTGACAGTATGGGGTTTCATATATCTAGTGCCCGGTATGTTTTTAAATAAGAGGTCATGCTGATGTAAGAACATGTGGTAGATCTAAATACAAGTATACTAAAATAAATGATGAGTTTGCTGATCCACTCCAAGCTTCCCTCTACACACTCTTCACACTTCTCTCACAATGGAAACTGAATTCCATCATAAAACAGTTAAGAACCATTCCTCCACCTCACCGCATGCTGTCACACTTCCTGTCCAAATATCTCAGGGTTGTCCCAAATCCTATCAGTGTTTTGTCATTCTGAAGATAATGCCATTAGCTACTCCAGAGTATTTTTTGGAGTTCCATTAAGTCTTTGTTACACCATGTTGTACCCCTTGAGGCTATGAAATAGAATATAAATATCAGCCCTAGCTAGAGATGTAAAATTTCTGAAAATTTTTAAGCCATGGAAAAAGCCCTGGTTTCCCCCCCCCCTTTTTTTTTTTTAATGTAATTTTTTGGAAAATTTTTAAAAAATGCAACATTAGCACTTTTTACAGATTGAAAGTAACTCTTTAGGAACATAAAATATGACTGTGTACAATTTGGTAACAAATGGAGTAATAATCTCCTGAACTTTTGTTTTGCTAGTTTATGTGGCACATGCAAAAAACCCTTTAAAAAACACACAGAAGAAATCATCAACATAAGTAACATTTTTAATATATATATTTTCTCTCCACAGTATCAAATAGACATAAAGCACCCATTCCTTTAAAAAGAATCGGAGGGGGCAAGTGTGGGAGGAAGGACTATTAATAGGCATAAAATTTAATCAAATTCATTTCCCGAGGTCTGAGTTGTATCCTCAGTGCAGAAATATTTGTTTGACCACTTTGTCATGGCTCAATGCTAGTGAATCCTGGGATGGTAGTTTGCTGTGGCACCAGAACTCTCTGATACAGAAGATTAAATGTCTCGTAAAACTACAAATCTCAGAATTCCATAGCACTACCCATGGCAGTTAAAGTGGTCTCAAACTGCTTTATTTCTGCAGTGTGGATGTAGTCCTAGTTATCAATATAAGTTTCAGTCTCTGTTTCTGCTTTGTTATGTTTGTCATCATCACAGTTAACATGGACTTATAAAAACCAAAGGTGAACCCAGATTAAAAGAAGCTTCTCTACCCTTTCATATGTCAGTTTATTTCTTGATTTAGTGTGGATGTTTCCAAACATAGACCAGATTCTTTCAGTGTCCCCTAAAGAAAGAAATGCTCTTGCATTGGATAGTTCAGTTTGTAACCTAGGACTTGCTTGTCCTCATTCAGTGCACAGAAATTAGAATAATCTGATACTGTATATAGCTTTTAGAAATGATTTGGAGAATATATGAACACCTTGTCTTAAAGATTTTATTCATCATGGTAAAATAAAACATTCCATAATCAGTTTTCTTCCTTTTTTCAATTTTTCAGAAACAAAAAAGGCTTCAGGAAAAAAATAGGGGGAAAACCTTTTTTTCCAAATTTTTCTTTATTTTTTTTCCTGGGCCTTCTCTTATCTAGCCCCAGCCCTAGCCTTGTGTGTGCACAGAGGGTCCCTCTCTCTTACTGTACTGCCCTCAGACACTGTCAGAGTCACACTTCATCTTCTGTGGAACCCTTTCTTCAGAACTGGTAATTATCATGCCCTCTAAGTCCTGACTTCCCAATATTCAATATTCCACTCCTTTCTTTCAGTTAGCCTTGTAAGGTTCTTAAGGTTGCATGCAGCCTTGCACATTTCTAAATAAAACCTTTACATTCATTAAAACCGGAATCTCTCTGCAGTTAGTTCTGGTATACATATGTGAAAAGATCCAAAAAGTTACCCTCCTCTCACAGGTCTCCTTTTGAGCTAATAATTCCCACAAAATACCAATAGGGTAATAAGATCTTTTTAAAAACTTAAGTTATTTGTGTTTAATTTGTTATATGCAGTTCCTTCTTTCCTTGCTTGCTTGCTTGCTTCCTTCCTTCCTTCCTTCCTTCCTTCTTTCCTTCCTTCCTTTCTTTCTAATGAAAACACACACACACACACACACACACACACACACATATATATACACCAGTGTGGGACAATCACTGCAGCAGCCATTGCCAGTCTGGGACTTTCCTAGTATGGTTCGTAACCCCATCTCCGTGTCCTACTGCTTGACCTGCATACCTTTTTTTTGTTTTGTTTTAATTTTATTCTCTCTCTTTTAAACAGTTTAGGAATTATGTCAATGTGATTTAGATGGGAAAGGGGTGGGGAGAAAAGAGAGTTTAAAAGAAGGGGGGAAACAGGCTGCTTGGGAATATCAGAGGGAAGGGGAGTGAGGTAGAGGAGGAAACTGACCCTATATGCCTGCCCAGTACCAGAACTGCAGCACAGAGATTATTGAACAGAAACCTAATGCTACAGCAGCAATATTGGCAGCAATTGACATGGAAAGCCCCACATTTAAGAGTTATATGATAGTCACAGATGGAAAACAGACCAGCTACAGCTCAGGTAAGCTATCTGAGAAGGTTCAGGCATAGACACCTCTATTCTACTTTAACTCCAATTTTTAGCCTCATGTGATAAGCTCCCAAGTCAGGAGAAGAGTGGGAATAAATTTTTAGTACCTGCTGAAAGCTGGGCAGAAAATGTACAAGGCAGGACAGGCCTGGAAGGGTATCCTAAAATTATAATACTATGGCAGAGAAGGCCCTCTATCTTATCACTACCTACCTTGACTCTGAAGAGGGCATGGCAAAGCAGAAGCTCAAATGTTCACCTAAGAGCACTGATAGGCACAAATATAATGATGTAACCTTTCACTTATCCTGACACAACATGGTTTGGGGTGTAAAAGTTTATAACAGCATCTTAACTTGAGACACAAAACAACATGTCAAGCAGTATAATTCATACACTCAGTGCATCAGAAACCAGGCTGTAGCATTTTGTACCAAGTAAATTTTCAACACTGTCTTCAACAGCATTTCCATGTTGAGCATATTGTGGTAGCCTAACCTGAATGTTACTGTGGCGTGCATGACAAAGATGACAGTTTAGATGAAGGATTCTTTTCAGAATATTTCAGCATACAGGGATTTGGCTAAAAAAGATCAATAGCCTTCTAAAGAAGTACTACTCAAAGTGGTGGTCTGTGAATGCTGATCTGTGAGCTATTGGAGGCCAGCCTGCACTGAGTTTCAAAGAAAGAAACTGTTGAATTTATGCCTCATTTCTACTATGATTGCAGATCGGGTTATATTCAAGAATGGATTAGACCAGGGGTAGGCCACCTAAGGCCCAGGGGCCGGATGCGGCCCCCTGAGGCCTTTGGACCCTGAGGCCCCAGGCCGGTCCTGTCGCCACCGCCGCCACTGCCCACCGCCGCCGCCGCCCGGCATGATGATATTGATTATTGTTGTTATTACTTGTTCTTGGGGTTTTCTTGGCAAAATCTTCACAGGGGTTTTGCCTTGGCTTTTCTGGGGCTGAGAGAGTGTGCATGCGTATTTTTTTTATTTTTTATTTATTTATTTATTTATTTATTGTGCTTTGGCTCCCCAATTGTCTGAGGGACAGCAACCCGGCCCCCGGCTCAAAAAGGTTGCCTCCCCCTGGATTAGACCTTCTAACATATGTCTCTCCCTCTCCCTCTTTAATAATTATCCAATTTTAATTTCACGTTCAGATTTTTAAGTTTTATGGGTGGTTTTATAATCACTGGTGAATACGCCAGTCATTTTAATTTATAATTAGTATTATATGTAATTTTAAAGGGGGGTAATTGTTTTACTATATCACAATGTACTTTTATGTGTGTTTGACAAATTGTTTGTTAGCCGCCTTGATTGCCTGACAGGCAAAAGGTGGGATACAAGAATAAAGTTTACTTACTTACTTACTTATATGTCCATCGTTCCCACGTGAAACCGGTTCCGATCCTATTGAGCTCGGTTGCAATCACAATGAAGCAAGGCAAACACAAAACCCCTCTGTTTCCTGATGCTAGTTATTTGGCGGTTCTTTTAAAAAGAATTGATTCGAAAGCATGTTCAACAAGTGAGAACGATGGATCTGAATTGGATCATACTGGAGGGAAGGGACAAATGGCAGAGGGATGTTTACCATCCCAACTCAGTTTTTGGGAGATCTGCCATTCCTCCCCAACCACTGCTGCCTTTGTACTTGTTTGTGTCAGGGATGATGGGAGTTGTAGCTCTTCACCTCTGGCTCTAACTCACCACCTTGTTATGCAGCAGAGCTGACCAGCTTTGATCAGTGGTTGATGCTTCTTTCCCAAGCAGCAGTTTCAGAGAATAGGCTGAAGACCCTGACAAACTCTCCAAGCCTTCTCACTCTTCTTCCTGAGATGTCTCCAAACTTCTCCAGGATTCTTCTGGTTCTTGTATCTTCCCTCAAGACACCAGACAACTCAGTAGTCTTATATAAAAGATCTACTTTATTCTACTATATACATAAATACTATATGCCCTACAAATCACAAACTCTACACTTCACAATATCTCCAACAATACTCCAAAATACACCAAACTACTCCACAATACACATTAGCAAACACTGCAATTTATAGCCATTGTTAGACACCACCCACCAGTCAGTTTCCACCCAGTGGGTGTGTACATACATCTTGATTGGTCCACATAGATCATCCCATACCTAAGACCAACCCAAGTGTTTCATCACTTTACCTTGACCACTTAATGAGTCTCAGGTGTTTGCAATCTATCACAGGTGTTCTCAATATACCTTCTATAACTTTGTCCTTGGCTCTCAAGGCTTCTTAATTATATTATCTTTTTCACCTGTGTATCTTCCTGATTGCTCCTGCTTAGTCACTTTGACATTCACATACATATTTTTATTTCTATTACTGTATATCCCATGTTGCTTTTTCCTTAACAGTTTGACCTATGGGTGCATGATATACATGTTTGTGTGTTTGTGTGTGTATACGCATACACACACCAAATTATCGAATATGGAATCCGTTTTTTGTTGTTTTTTTGCAACTACTTGGCGTCAGGCAATCGGGCCGATGGCAGCTCAGCAAGAGAAATAGTTGCAAAACCAATCTTCTATCAATTTTTTTTTTAAAAAAAAAACAGTTCCCAAGCTGGGCTGCTCAAAGGGGAAATTGTGTACTTTTGAGCAGCCTGCTAAAGTCACCCTGCTCTGGCTCCAGCCTCACCGTGTTGCTGCTTGCGTCACCAATGACATGTAGATGATTGACATGCATTTTGAAGTGGCGCAAACTAGTGGGAATGACAGTCATGCCTAAAAAGAAGCGATTACAAGGGAATAATGAAAAGATCTGCTTTCATAGTGGGAACGATGGACCTTTTGGAATTGATTCACTGACACAGAGTGAAGGTGAATCGCAAACTGGTTTAAATGTAAGTGGGAATGAGGCCTTAGTGGGAACAAATGATGTTGGTCTCAGGCACATTGAGGGGGAAAACTCCTGCTGGTTCTCCACATCAGATAGCCTGAGAAGTATTGTTCTAAACTTTATGGGTGCAACAGTGGTGGACTTGAAAAAAATATGGCTGCAGGGTCCTTCAAAATAGGAAGACAATATCAAAGAACTTTTTCTCTCTGTGTCCAAAGCAAAGTCACATTCTCCTTTGGCCACAGGTTCAGATACAGATGTCTTTGAACATTTTGTTCATTTCTTTAAAGTAGTTACCAGTTCCCCTGAGAATGTGAGTTTAAAGGGAAAAGAAGTGTGTGGTATGAAGCAGTTTCAGTGCTTTGTTGAGCCTATGGCTATTTGTCTTTCAAATTTATAGAGGGTTTTTTAAAAACACATATATAGCTTTTTAAACCTTTGCACAAAGCCAGCAACAATTTTCTTAACCCTGTTAGCTGTATATTCTCCTGAAGATTTTTAACTTGTTTTTTTGCCATCAAGTTGACTTGGATTTATGGCAATCCTATGAATGAGAGTCCTCCGCGAGCCCAGTCATCAACAGCCTTGCTCAGGACTATCAAACTCAGAACTATGACTGCCTTTGTTGAATTTGGATGCAGTTTTCTGCTTTTTCTACTTTCACTTTACCAAGCATTATCATATTTTCCAATGAGTCAAATCATCGCCAAAATACAATTGTTGTTGTTGTGTACCTTCAAGTCATTTCTGACTTATGGCAACCCAAAGGCAAACCTATCACAGGGTTTTCTTGACAAGATTTGTTCAGATGGGGTTTCCCTTTGCCTTCTGAGGCTGAGAGAGTGTGACTTCTCCAAGGCTATCCTGTGGGTTTCCATGGCTGAACAGAGATTAGAAGCCTGGTCTTCAGAGTCCTAATCCAATTCTCAAACCACTACACTGGCTCTTTGCAAAGTACAATTGCCTCAGTTTAGCCATCTTGGGGGCTTTGCAGACTGCCAGAAATAGTGCAAATCGATTCCACTTTAAGGGTTAGGGTTAGTGCTAGGGAGTCATGGGAATTGGTTTTTTTTTTTTCTGAGACATTAAGCCTTCTCTGTCAGAGAGCTCTGGTGCCACAATAAAATACAGTTCCCATGATTCCCTAACTCTAATCCTAACCCTAAAAGTGGACTCAATTTGCACTATTTCTGGCAGTCTGCAAAGGCTGTGCGTTTCTAGTGAGAATTCAGGCTTAATTCTGTGTAGGATCTATTCATTAGTCTTTCTAACAGTCTATGGTTTCCTAGAACTTTTCTCCATCACCACATTTCAAATTAGTAGATCTTTCTTATCAGTTTTCTTCACTGTCTAGTATTCATAACCATACACAAAAGTCAGAAATATTGTGGCATGGATGATTCTGACACTGGTTTTTAATTACCGGTACATGTCTTTATACTTGAGGAGCTAATCTAATTTTTATGGCTGCCTTTCCAAGTCTTCCCTTCTTCTGATAACTTGCTACAATCTCCATTTTGGTTAATGTCTGGGGCAATGCATATAAAATCATACAGTCATAAAATCTTAAAAAGGGGCTGCAAGAGCTGCCTAGTCCAATCCTCTTGCAAAGCAGAAATACACTAATATACTACTACTTTTCATTTCACATCCTTGAACTACTTAAGGCTGTGTACATTTATTTAGGAATAAGTCTCACTGAACTCAGTTTTTGTTGAGTAACCATGCATAGCATTGTACTACTAGGGAGGTAAAGAATATTCACAAATTTGCTTGTCCTCAGTGAGAAAGGGTACCTCTGCATGGTCATAACCTCTTTAAAAATTATCAGCAGCTGCAGGGTTTTTTAGGGGGGAGGGTCCTTCAGTGAGAGTGAAAAAGATGTGCATTTTTCCATTTTGTTTCAGTTTTATGCAGAAAACCTTTTTGTTGTTGTGCAAATGAATTTTTCACAGAAATCCACTAAATGTGAATAAAACTGAAAGGGATACAAAAATCTTGTAATGTCACCCACTGTAAAAATTAAAAAAGCCCTTTGTTTTCTTGTGCACAAAATAATTAAAAATCTTTATGTTTTTGTTTTTATGTGTACAAACAAAATAAGTAAAACTTTATATCCGTAACATGTACCAAAAATGGCAAAGTCCTTTCACTTTCTTTGGAGATTATAGGATGGATACTTTTTCTCAACTAAAAGGTATTTGCATAGTCATCCATTTGAAAATTTCTCAGTTCGAGGTTTGTCACTTACATAGTTAAACCAAAGGCTTCCAAGTGGTATAATTATGTTCTTTAAGAAATGGAAATGCTTCAGATTAAATGATGAAGGGTGATATAAAGATTTCCTATGAAAACCAGTAACTGTCCAGGAATTTTTTCATCAGTTTACTATTCCATTTCTGCATTATTACATGGACAAATCAGTGCAGATGTCCACAACTACAGAAGATTCTCTTTCAAATAAAGTATACTGTCTTAGAAGTATGGTGTCTACTACACCATGAAAGGTGTAGTAGCTTATAAAACCTCATACACATAAGTGCATACTGGGAGCATTACTTAGCACTGTTGACAAAACAAATATATAGAATATTTATTGAATGTCAGAAATTGGAACTGCATTGGCAGCCACAGTGTCAAATTACTTAATATAAATTAATGCCACTGGATGAGGTGCCAGAATGCATCTTTAGAAGTTCATGAATGACTTTTTTAGTTCAAGAAGAGAATATTGTGGCATCAAGAAAATAGGCATACACTGTGCCTCATCTCCTCTGTTTCTGTGTATAGAAAGTTAGTCTCTTGGACTGTTGTGGTCAGTTTCTCTCCACATGCCAAAATGAAGATATTGTGCCTTTGGTTGCTATGTCAACCAATCTTCTCTTACGTGTGGTGTCTGAAATTGGTTGATATGGCAACCTTTTTCATTACACTTGCCCTCACCAAAGAGGTTCTCAGTACACTTATATATACCAAAGAGAAAGCATAGATTTTAAGGAGGCAGTTTTCATTGAACTGGATCCATGAAAGAATTGGCATGCCCAGTGGCACATTTTCAGCAAACACAGACAGCTTTTCTCAACAACAATATCCCTGCCACCAAAGACAATGACATTCTTTTCATGTGATACACAATAAACAGTATGGGCATACTGCTGGACTCATCAGTGGCTATGCTACCTTGGGCTACTATGAGTTGTAATCTAAGAGTGTCTGGAGGATTCCCACACCTGGTGTGAGCAATACCCTTGCACGTGTAAAGTTCAGTGACACCTTCAGAACAGAAATAGCAGCAACACTTTAATACACAAAGTTAGAATCGCCTGTCCTGTCAGGGATGATGGGAGTTGTAGCTCTTCACCTCTGGCTCTAACTCACCACCTTGTTATGCAGAAGAGCTGACCAGCTTTGATCAGTGGTTGATGCTTCTTTCCCAAGCAGCAGAGTTTCAGAGAATAGGCTGAAGACCCTGACAAACTCTCCAAGCCTTCTCACTCTTCTTCCTGAGATGTCTCCAAACTTCTCCAGGATTCTTCTGGTTCTTGTATCTTCCCTCAAGACACCAGACAACTCAGTAGTCTTATATAAAAGATCTACTTTATTCTACTATATATAAATACTATATGCCCTACAAATCACAATATCTTCAAAACTACTCCACAATACACCAAACTACTCCACAATGTACATTAGCAAACATTGCAATTTATAGCCATTGTTAGACACCACCCACCAGTCAGTTTCCACCCAGTGGGTGTGTACATACATCTTGATTGGTCCACATAGATCATCCCATACCTAAGACCAACCCAAGTGTTTCATCACTTTACCTTGACCACTTAATGAGTCTCAGGTGTTTGCAATCTATCACAGGTGTTCTCAATATACCTTCTATAACTTTGTCCTTGGCTCTCAAGGCTTCTTAATTATATTATCTTTTTCACCTGTGTATCTTCCTGATTGCTCCTGCTTAGTCACTTTGACATTCACATACATATTTTTATTTCTATTACTGTATATCCCATGTTGCTTTTTCCTTAACAATCCCCTCCGAAATAAAATATTGTATGTGTCTTACAATGTCATTCCTACCATTTGTGTCAGTCTTTCATGTTTCTCTGCCGTCAATGCTTTTGTGAACAAATCTGCTATGTTGTGTTGTGTTTCTATATATCTCAATTCTATTTTACCCTTCTGAACCATGTCTCGCACATTTTGATATCTTACTCCAACATATTTTGTTCTCTTCTTCAAACTTTCAGTTTCAGCCATTGCTATGCATGACTGTGAATCTTCCAGAATTTCTACTGGTATCTTGTAACTTTCATTTAAATCATTCAATAACTGCTCAACCCACTGTACCTCATTTACTATCTCATTTAAAGCTGCGAATTCTGCTTCCGTCGTACTTATCGCTACATTTGTTTGTTTCCTACTTCTCCAGACTATTGGACTTTCACTGTACTTGATTATTATTCCTGTAACTGACTTCTTGTCTCCTAATTCTGATGCAAAAGAACTATCCACATAACAATCTAAATCTGAATTACTGTTTCTAATTACCAATTTCTTATCTAAAGTTCCTTTCAAATATCTTAATAAGTGTTTTACTGCTGTCCAGTCTTCAATTTTTGGATCATTAACTCTTCTGGACAATACATTTACAGCATACGAAATGTCTGGTCTGGTGTGGCAAGATATGAATTGTAAAGATCCTATTATGCTCCTGAATAAAGTCTTGTCTTCAAAATCTCTAGTTGTTTTTTCAGATACAAAACCAATTGTCATTGGAGCTCTTACTATTTTAGCATTTTGTAATCCACACTTTTCAATCAAATTTTCAATTTTCTTTCTCTGACTTAACAAACAATGTCCTTCTTCTGTCCACTCAACACCAATACCTAAATAAGACTTTAATAAACCTAGATCCTTCAAAACAAACTTTTTAGACAACTCTCTTTTTACTGATTCAATCTCCTGTCTTGACTTTGCTGCCACGCACAAATCATCTACATAGATCACTAACACTATGTCTCCTTTTGTATAGACACATGCATCTGCAACGCTCCTTTTGTATCCTAGCTTGACTAACTCTTCATTAATGCACAAATTCCATGCTCTGGCACTTTGTTTTAATCCATACAATGCTTTTTTCAATTTATAAACTTTCTGACTACTATTTTCTTCAAAACCTTGTGGCTGCTCCATAAAGATCTCTTCATCTAAACTAGCATTCAAGTAGGCTGTTTCAAAGTCAAAATGCTCTACAACTAAACTTCTTTTTGCTGCTATAGCCAGAACCATTCTCAGACTTTCTGGCTTTGCAGTTGGAGAATATGTCTTGTCATAGTTCTCATACTGCTGTTGTGCAAAACCCTTAGCTACTAACCTAGCTTTATACTTAATACTTCCATCTGGCATTTCTTTCTTTTTGTACACCCACTTACAACCAATTACTTTCTTGTCTTTGGGTCTATCAACGACTTCAAAAGCATCTTTATTTACCAGACAACCAAACTCATCATCCATTGCATCAATCCATCTTTCCTGTTCTTCTCTAGACAAAGTTT